>CM042685.1:449484036-450721650 GCA_023614405.1 Avena insularis
CTTTGTCAAAATCTCTTGAGCTCCTTGGTAAATCCCCAAGTGCTTCAAGTTTTTATCAAAATCTCTTGAGCTCCTTGGTACACCCCAAGTACTTCAAGTTTTATCCAAATCTCTTGAGCTCCTTGGTAAAACCCCAAGTGCTTCAAGTCTTTTGTTATCACTTAAAAGTTTTTCTTTTAGAAATTGGAATGTCGAGATTTCCCATAGCTTCAAGCTTTAGTTGCTCAGTATTGTCCATAACCGGGGACACGGCTAAGTACTTAGAATTTTTATCTTCTACAGAAGTTGTACACTTTACCCACATGACACAATCCCATCCTGTTGCAACCAGTGGCCGCTGGGTAAGTACTCACCAAGATGGAGTACTGGCAGATTGAGAATGTGACGAAGTCTTTCCAGAGGGTCCTCCCATACACCATTGCTAGCTTGTCTTCAGGCACCCATGTAGGGTTTCGAGTTCCCTCATTTTCAGTTATCCTAAAGACAATGCATGGGTCTTCCCAATGTAGTTGACTAAGCCAGAGCCATAATAGCATGTGGCTGTACACGAAAGCCACAGTTGGAGAAACATGTTCAATCTCTAAGTCCCTGGGTGGTTTTCTTTTGGTGCACAACACAAAGAGATTGCCATAGACATGGTTCTTTTTGTTGCCACCTTGTCCAAAACTTGAGTATCCTTGTCCACCCAGGTGGTTCATTGAGTACTTGTTTTATTATATAAAACATAAGTCCTTTCTCAACTTCATAAAATCTCAACATGTCTCTCTTCTCAAAACATTTAGCATGGCTAAGCATTTTACAACTACATTGTTTTCACTAAGGAATATATAAGGTATCCTATTAGGATTTAGCATAGCATAAGTATAGAAATCATTTTCATGCATGTTTCAAAATCCACTAAGTATAATGAAAATAGTAGGACTTTGGATGATAGTGTCACTTGCCTTTTTGGTAGGGAATGTTGGTTCACTTCTTGATCTTGCTAGTTTCACACTTTTCTAACTTCACTACAAATCAATCAAGCAAACACAATATCAACTAGCATTCCAACCAATAATCAATCAAACAAAACATCACACATAGAATATTAGAAACTAAGTCATGCATGCAAGCATGCAAAAGATAGTTTTATTTGCATAGATGGTTTCTACTAGGTTCTAGACTTTGTAAGGTTCCAAGTGGTCATTTCTCAAAGTGGCAAAGTTATTTGCAAAAGGGTTTTATCCTTAAACCATTTTTAAAACCAACCATTATTTTATGTGGTGAAAAATGTTTTTAGTCAAAGCAACAATTTTATATTGTTCACCAAATAAGTTGTTAGTGCACAAAACTTGGTGTTTAGGGTCAGTAGTTTTGAATCAACACATTTTCCAAAGGTTTTGCTCAAAAATCATTTCCATAACAAAATCAATATTTTTATTTGACTAGAAATGGGCTAATTCAATTAATCAACCCTAATCTTTTCCAAATACATTTTTAAATCCATAAGTTGGTTCCTAGGGTCAGTAGGTTCACAACAAACCAATTTGCAAAGATTTCAACCTCAAAAACATTTTGGAATAATTTTCATAACCTAAACATGGATACAAATGTTTCTGCAAAAACAAACATTTTACCAGAGGCTTTCTACTAAACAAATTGCATTGTTGTCTAGGGCTTGTTCCACTGATTCCATTGATATAAATTTTGCAAATTTTGGATGTGTGGATCAAAAGTTACAAGGGTTTCAAATTTGCAAACAAATCAGATTCTCAGATCTGATTTAAATCCAACTGGTGCCACGCGGCGGGTTGTTACTGGCCGGTACCGGTTCGGGTGGATCGAGCAATACAGACCACAGGATTAAACTAACATCGCACGGTGCAGGTTCACTCTTACCCCTTCGCTCTCTTTCTATCCTAGCCGCTGGATCCTAATCGCACAGCATCTAGCACACTTGCCAGAGACGGGCGGCGCTGCGGTGGCTACTGGCGGTGGAGCGCTCAGATGATGACGGTGTCGGCGTTACAGGGAGCTAGAGGAGGAGTGGGGTGGCTCACCAGAATCGTCGAAGCTTGCTGATGCTCAACGTGGTACTGGCTAGTGAAGGGGCGCACGAGATTGTCTTTAATTGCTCACCGGAGTTGATCTGGGCCTCGGGTGCGGTCAGATGTCGACGGGGGCGAGGCTACGGTCCTGCGCGAGTGGATGGCGAGTACCTGGATGATCACAAGGCACAGGCGAACAAAATGGTGTGAGGCTCTGGTCGAGGCGCGCACGGGTTCAGGCGATGAGGCTCACCGGAGTTGCTTGCAGACGGCGGTCTTTGGCTGATGTTGTTCTTGGTATTTGTGAGGCACGCTTGAGCTGGGGATGCAGAGAGATGCGCCAGGGCTTGGGGAGTATGTGAGCTTGGTCGGGGAGGCAAGGGGCGATGCGGTGCTGCCAGAATTGGCCGAGAACCTCGTCGGAGACGGCGGCGGTGCAGAAGAAATTGGAGACATCCTGGTGGCTCTCGAGGCGTGGTGTTTGGGGGGAAAGGAAGAGGATAAACGGGCATTTAAAACAGCATGGTCGCAGGGGGAGTAATGGTCGTGGTTAACGTGAATTGATCGCCAAATCGGCTTGCATCGGCAGGGAGTAATCGCTGGGCTCAAGACGATGAACAAGGTGTGGGTCCTGCCGTGGTGGGGAGAGAGAGGGGATGAGGGGCCACCGGTCAGTCGCTCTGCGTGTGCGGGTTCAGGTGGAAAACGCTTCGCGCGTGGGGGAATAGCTGGGCTGGTACTGGGCTTCTGGGCCAGGTGGGTCGGGCTGCTGTCTGATCTTTTTTTTTGTTCAGTAATCTTTTCCTTTTTCTATTTCTATTTTCTGTTTTGAAATTCAAACAACAATCAAACACTCAAGTCAAATCAAACTTTCACCAAACTTTGTATTTGAGTTTTTGGTTCTGTTTAACAACATAAACCAAAGTCCCAAAAACAAAAATAATATTTTTATTTTAGGGTCCATTATTAATTAAATAAATAGACCTTGTTTATTAAATCAAAATAGGATTTGATTTATTTAAAATCTCCATTTGAAATCTAAATATTTTCAAAACCAAATCAGTAGGTTTTATTTGGAAATAAAGAATACTTGGAAAACTTGTTTAAAATTAGTAAATAAGTTTTGATGTTTAATTAAAACAGTAAAACCTTTATTTTTTATAAACTTGGATATTAAATCCTTATTATTTTATTTAAATAAACCTTTACTATTTTTATCAAATAGAAATATTTTATTTCAAAGGTTTGGCCAAGTTTTAATTTGGCTTATAAAATAATCCTTATTTATATTTCTTCCTTTTCATTTGAAAACCAAATCTTTTTATTTAAAAGATCCAAAATAGTAATTCCAAATATTTTAAATTTTCCTTTATTAATTGCTTATCCCTTTTAAATCCCTTTAGGATTTATTGGATCAAAATAGGTTTGAAAGATTCCAATTGGGTTCAAAAAGTTTCTTCTCACCCTGAAAATCAATAAAGTTTTATTTTATTCATTTTTTTTACATTACAAGATTTGGAAAATCTTGGGATGTGACACTAACCTTTCAATTACACGCCCTAGTATAAGCACCTCTCCTGTGAGTTTGGCCTCCCAACCATGACCAACTGTCATCTTGGGTACTGCACAGGTGGACAATCTTCACAAGGTAGCCTCAGCCTAGACCTTGGTCGTGAGGGAACTAATACTAAGGTATATAAGTTTCTAGGCAAGCCCTACCCAATCTTCGGGTATTGTGGTTGTACGGAAAAATTTGAATGGTATCGCATCCAGACAACCATCAGTTTTATAAAGGGCTAAGGCTCATGCCTTAACATTTTCATCACCAGAATCATCTGGTGTTCGGAAACATATGTCAAAACATCTCAGTAGAATGATCCATCATTCTAAGGTTTTCATAACCATTTTCACCAAGTATTCCCATCTAAAGTTGATCAAGTTTTATGCTTAGCACTAGCATCTACAAGTGGGGGTGAGTACTAATGAGGGGTGGTAACTAGTGGACTTTCAACTAAGTACAACCTTATATCTTAGGATGATATCAAGGGTTCTAGCTTAGGCCAAATTTTATGCTCTTTATGCAACCTTCAGTTACATCTTTCTAGAATCTACAAGTCACTAAAGTCAACTCTAAGCTAAGGCTTTGATAAAGAAATAAAGTAGAGGCTTGCAAATAAAACTAGGATTGGGTGATTAAGTGGGTATGATCACATATGCTTAAGGCATATGGTTGGCATGGTAACAAGCAAGTATTTGCTTGCAAAGAGAAAGTATCTTGCAAGTGGTAGCTTGCACATTATCAGTATAAGCTTGCTAACTTAATAGCTTGCAAGTATTGGCTTGCACAATGAACTAGTAGCATTAGGCTTGCCTTGTGCAGAGTAGTGGTTGAAGTTCTCCTCGGCTTCTTCTTCGTAGTATCCTCCTTCCTCCTCGTATCCTTGGTCGGTACTAGCGTCTATAAATAAATACGATGTACACAATCACCAAGCAATTCTTAACTACTTGCAATCATCACACAAAAGGGGTCCTATAGATGATCTAGCATCATCATTAACATTACAAGACTAAGGCTTGGTTTAAAATCCCTTTTTATTTTTTTTAGAAAAGTAATTTCTACACATTGAAAAACTACTTAAGATTTAATATTCTCCAAACCAAACATGGGATCATGTTGACGCCTATCATCACCACATGTTTTAGTCCATGGGAATGTGATTTAAAGTGGTGTCACAATTTAATAAGGTTTTACCCTTTTATTTTAATTAAATAAAGTGTCTAGAAATGCCTATGGGGCATTCTTTTATTACTTGAACATTATTTCTGTAAGTAAACCTATATATTTTTATATATTCTGAAAGGTATAGTTAAATGTGATTTTCGAGAGTTGGAATCAACTCAAAAGCTATTATGGTTTTAATTTGAAAAATGTTTGAATGAAGAAAAGCTTCTGCCTTGTTATTTTTACCAAGGATGATCTACAGATCCAAATGACTTGAATCCAACGGTCTTGGATTCAGCATTCACAGACCTTTCCAACAAAATTGGTTTCATTCAATTTGGTGCACTGAATCGACTTGGGTTGATTTTTGAAAATGGGTATAGAAGTGTGTTTGAAATAAAAAGGAAAAGGTTTAATTCAAACAACTGGGCTACACGGGAAAAGTTACTGGGCCGGCCTGCTAAGCGTAGCGCTCCCACGGGCTGTTTAAGTGGGTGTCCCCACTCGTTAGTGAGACAGGGGGGTGCGAAGCGGTACGGGGCAACGTGGGTCATTTGATCTGATTCTAATCCAACGGCTGGGAGTCATCGTCGACGTTGGGCAACGCCGACGAGACAGAAACCTAGCGCGGCCAGTGCGGGTCGTTGGGGGCTCACCGGGGTATGGGCGAGGGTCGGTGAGGCGGTCGAACGACGAAGTCAACGACGACGAATCTCCTGGTACCGGTGGCTTCTCCTGGGGCGGCTCCAATCGTTGGCTCCCTTCTTCTCCAGAGGCGGCGGGCTCCGGTGAAATTCTGACGAGGTGGTGCTCGCCTTGCTCCGGGAACGGTGTGGCACGATCAGTGAGGAGAGGGGAGTAGAATGGTGTGAAGAAATCGACTGGGGGTGGCCTCTATTTATAGTCGAGCGAGGGGACAGACGGGACGCACCGTGAGCTCGTCGGGGGCGGTGGTACTGACGGCCATCGACATGGGCGGTTGTAGGGACGGTGTGTCTCTGGCGATTCTCAATGACATGGTTTAGAGGCGTGGGCGGCTTGGCGCTTTGATGACAGGCGGCGTCTTTGACGAAAGCGGTGGTCAGGCGGCACGGGCGGTGAAATGGGCATGTCTGGCGGTCTCCTAGGACGGTGGGGAGCATGTTGGCGGGCAGCGAGGGCTCGAGGTGGTCTGGTTGAATGGGAACGGAGCATGCTCTGCAGAGTGGGTCGGCACGGTAGACAGCTGCACGGGCGCGGCGTTCCTAGTGGTTCTGGCTGCTGTTCGCGAGGCAGGGCTGGTCGAGAGGGGGCGGTGAGGCATGGGTGATCTCCCAGACATGGTTGGCATGGCTAGTTTCCTTCCTAGCTTGCTGTCTCCACTGGGGTGGCATGGGTGGCTTCGGCTGTTCACCATTGATGACAATGGCAAGCTCACAGTGGTGCTAGTGCTTGGTTTAGTTAGCTAGATGATCTACTGAGATGGTTGTGAGCTAAATGGGGAACCAGTTAGGCTTCAATCACTGCTCACTAAAGTGTTTAGGATTTTGATGATTTGAGTCTGCAACCTGCTTGATGAAATGGCCGCATGAACTCAAGTTTTGAATTTTGAAAAGGTTTTTGGTGGGTGTGCTAGGTTGATGCTGGGGAGTCTGCAGATGCTTGGGTTTTGAAAGTTGAGCTTGTTTGAGTGGTTTTTGAAAAAGTGGGATCTTCCCATATGAGAAAGATTCAATTTTGAATTGTCATTTAAACTGTGCATTTGAAAGTTTCTGGATGATCACAAAGTGGGCCTTGATACTTTGGTATGAGTACATTCAAGGGGTGCAAAGATCCATAAAAGTTTCTGTTAGGTTCTGAAAGTTTGAGGCAGCCAAAGTAGGCATGGGAGTTAAATTGTTCAAAATGACCATATATTTGTTTTGATTTACTTGTCTTTAGGAAAAGTGTGGGAAATGTTTAGATGATGTTTATTTCACCTAAGCATCCATTTACAAGCAAGGGAACACACAAACAAGGTGGTTTAAAAGAATTTCAAAATCAATGCATACACATATGCATGCTTCCAAAATTTTGTTGAGAAAAGTTTTTGTTAACCCTAAGTTTGATGATTAGTGTTTGATGATCCAAGCTTAGTATTTTTGGGATGTTACACCCTTTGCCTGTTAATGATAGTTTTCCAAATGAGCAGTTGGCTGCAATAAGGGTAAGTATGCATGAGAGTCCTTGGTGTGCTGATTATGCTAACTTTATTTTTTCCAAGTATTTGCCTCCAACCTTTACAGCCCAGCAAAGGAGAAAATTCTTTTATGATCTAATGCATTACTTTTGGGATGAGCCACAGTTATATAAAGAAGGAGTGGATGGTATTATGCGAACGTGTGTTCCAGAATTTGAACAACAAGAGATACTGAGAAAATGTCACGGAAGTGCTTATGGAGGACATCATGCTGGGGATAGGACTGCACAAAAGGTTTTACAATCTGGATTTTATTGGCATACCCTCTTCAAGGATGCAAGTAAGTTTGTCTTATCATGTGATGAATGTCAACGAGTTGGTAACATTTCTAGACGCAATGAAATTCCTATGAATTATTCTCTTGTCATTGAACCTTTTGATTGTTGGGGATTTGACTTTATGGGTCCTTTTCCTCCTTCAAAAGGGTATACTCATATTCTTGTTGATGTTGACTATGTTACAAAGTGGGTAGAAGCCATACCTACAAACAGCGTTGATGGTAAGACCTATTTGAAAATGCTTAAGGATGTTATTTTTCCTAGGTTTGGTGTGCCTATATATCTCATGACTGATGGAGGCTCTCATTTTATTCATGGGGGTTTTAGAAAAACTCTCGCTAAGTATGATGTAAACCATAGAATTGCTTCAGCTTATCACCCCCAAACCAGTGGGCAAGTAGAACTTTCCAATAGGGAAATTAAATCTATCCTGCAAAAGACTATTAATAGATCTAGGAAAAATTGGGCTAAAAAGTTGAATGACACTTTATGGGATTATAGAACTGCTTATAAAAATCATATGGGGATGTCTCCTTACAAAATGGTCTATGGGAAAGCTTGTCACTTGCCTTTAGAATTAGAACACAAAACTTATTGGGCAGTGAAGGAGTTGAATAGAGATTTTAAACTTGCTGGTGAGAAAAGATTGCTTGACATGAGTACCTTAGATGAGTGGAGAAAAGCTTATGAAAATGCTAGACTCTTTAAGGAAAAAGTAAAAAGGTGGCATGATAGGAGGATTCTAAAAAGGGAATTCCATGTTGGTGAGAAAGTTCTTTTGTATAGGTCTCGCCTCAGATTTTTTGCAGGGAAACTACTCTCAAAATGGGAAGGACCTTTTGTTATTGAGGAAGTATATCGTTCAGGTGCTATCAAAATATCTTCTTTGAAGGACGACACAACACAAGTGGTGAATGGTCAAAGACTAAAACACTATATTTCTGGAGACTCTTATAATGAAGATGTTGATGTTATTCAAATGGTCACTCCGAAAGAATTTATTAGAAACCAACCACCAGAAACTGTAGAGTTCAACCTCGAATAGGTAAAAGTGGTGAGAACAAAAGGTTCGCGAAATCCAAATCTTTTTATATTTTTGATGTTTTTTGTTACATAAGGAAAGTTACAAGACGGAACAGAGGAGGAACCAGAGGCCGGGGTGGCCAGACCCACCCCAGGCTCGGGCCCACCTTGCCCCGCGCCTGGAGGGGGGTGAGCACCCCGAGCTCTGACTCCGCCTTTCTTTCGTATCATCACTTTCTTTATGCTTTGAAACTTCGTAATATATAACCCCCGGATCCCCCGCGGATCTTGTATCGATTTCTCGTCGTGTTTTTGTTTTGATCTGTTTCTGTCAGGCAAATTCTCAGTTTTGGAGCTTCAATGTCTTCCTCTGGATCACCCATGGAGGATTCCTCTATGGATGTCCTCAACCCGTACATGTATGAGTTGAGGATCCATCCCAAGGATTTTATTCTAAAAGATGGGAAGGTACATATGAAAGAAGTTCAAGGCCCTAAAGGAGAAGGCAGTCTAAAAGACAGGATGGAAGCATTGGAGGAGGAAGTTTCCAGGCACAAGAAGATGGCAGAACGCAAAGTGGATGTTATTCACAAGATAAGTTTAGAACTCATCACCAAGCACGAGGAGGAGGTTGCTGAGCTCCGAGAAGAGGTCTTCTCGCTCCGTCAGACCACCAACCAATTACAAGCATAGCTCTACGACATACAAAATCAAAACTGTGAGTATGAGGCTAGATTTGACCGCATAAGCTCTGCCGCTAGTTTCAGGATTGCGGAAACCAGGACGTCCTTTTTGGATGGGGAACCTTTGCCTTGGAAGTTTTATGATGACAAGAGAACACCACCACCACCACCGAAGGAGTAATTCGTCATCAGGTTTGGCATCCCCTTGGCCTGTTCCAAGATTGGGGGAGTGTCGCGGTATCACAATCATTATCTTTTATCTTTTACCTTTTTAGTGGATTCATATCTTTGGTAGACCTGTTATCTTATAGTTTGGTTTGCATGTGGAAGTATCTCTCCTTTAGTTGATTATCTATGTATCCCTTGGTGTGAGTGCCTTTATGGAATATTAATGAGAAGTTTCATCTTTTACTTTTTGCACTTCTTATTTTAGTTTGCAATCTCTATTATATGACAGATATTATTGATCAGTATTGGCATCACTTTGGGAGCATCAAGTAAATCTAAATTGGTTTTGGCAAACCAAGTTCTGGTCAGTAGCAACACTTTTTGAGGTTTGAAAGAAAAAGAGAAAAAACTTACAGGTCTTTTGTATCATTTATTTTCTTTCTTGTTGGCTCATAAGCTTAGTATTCTTTATTTAAGATCTTTTGTGTCTTCAAGGAAGATTGCATGTTTGGATTTATCACTTGTAGGTTTGCTTGTTTCTTTCAACTCTTTTGCTTTCTACCCAGCCTTGCTAGACAAAAACCTGTTTTGAGAAGGCATACTTCTCATGTTTCCAATCCCTTTGAACCAAAACCTTTGCCATTTGTGTCCACCATATCTAAAAATTAACATAATTGCTATTCCAAGCAAATTCTCAAGCTTCATCTATATTTCGTATTAAAAACTATTTTGTTATGTGAAAACTAGTTAGTAAAGCTCTCACGAACTTGATGGCACACCTTATTTTCTTGCCCCTAATAGACTTGAACCATTGTGTCATCGAAGTTGTATATGCTTGCATCTATACGTTGGGATTAGCAAAACCGTGATGTCACGGGGAACGCTTTCAACATTACACATGTACATTGTACACAGTTGATATCATGCTCTTTTGTTTACGGAAATCGACGGTGTGAAATAAAGAGGGAACTTGTAAGTCAATGGAGTGATGTATGTGTGTTAGAGAAACGCCTGGGCCGCTAGCCTAAGCCATGCCTAATCATGGTGGAAACTTGCAGCATCACCATAGTGAGCATTCTGTGAAGCATGCATCCTTAATAAAAAGCTATGCACATAGTAAATAAAAAGATCGCTGAGATGCTCATTGTCTGCTTGCCTTGTCATTTTGGTTTTGGGATAGCTCATGTACCATGTGCAAGGGGTACCCCCATTGGCGGTTCTTTATGCTACATATGTACTTACAATGACAAGAACTTACCAGTAACTAAAGTTTAGTAGCATGAGGAGAGGCCCTCGTACTCAAGGGACATGATATTGCCAACTTATATTTCGTCAAGCATATACTCCATCTTTGTGCACTTTAACCTTAATCATCTCAAGATGCCTATGATAGGGGCAATGAGGGCTCAAAGCTAGTAAGTACCATAATCTTTTGGAAGCTCTTTATTACTTGAAATCCCTACTTCCCTCTATGAAGGGACTTTTCTTCTATTTTCTAAGTTGAGTCAGTAATCCTACTTCCTCTCTATCTCCAGCAAGCATTTGAGTTGTTGTGTTGCAAGCATTCATATGGTGATTTATTCAATCATATTCCTTATCTTCCTTGTTTGCACAAGACTCTTATCTATTGAGTATTACTTTGAAAGCCTTCATTGTGAAAAACCTTTTTGAGCAAAGAGTGCTCCTGTTATAAAACTTCTACAAAAAGCTTTTTGTGAAACTGTTTGCCAGCTGTTCTCTGACCAGGAAGAAAAGTTTGCCAATTCCAATTATGATTTGTCTTTATGCATCTCTATTGTGACTCATGTACTTGTTGCAAGCTAAGTTATATAATGGTGAGTTGCTTTCTTCTATGAGTTGTGTAATGGTAAGTGTGATGCTTCTTGTCCGTATTCTTTTATCGACACTTCACTCCATAAACCTGTGGACATGTTTACTGAGCTCAATTTTAGCTTGGGGACAAGCAAAGGTCTAAGCTTGGGGGAGTTGATACATACAATTTGCATCACCATTCTATATCATAATTTGCCTCTATTCATTGATATATGTCTTACTATGAGGTATTACTTATGTCTTTTCCTCTGTTTTGTATGTTGGATGATT
Source organism: Avena insularis (assembly GCA_023614405.1). Classification (NCBI taxonomy): domain Eukaryota; kingdom Viridiplantae; phylum Streptophyta; class Magnoliopsida; order Poales; family Poaceae; genus Avena; species Avena insularis. Next base: position 449,495,259 of record CM042685.1, read on the forward strand.
TTTGGAGGATGGACTACCGGAGTCAAGTTTCTGATGGAAAAATAGGTGTTTTGATGCAATTTCACGAAGATCAGAAAAATATTGGAAAATTATATTTTCCTAGAAGACGGAGGAAGCCAGAAGGGGAGGCGTAGCCGGGACACAGGGGGCTCGCACCCCCTAGGTGCGGGCCCACCTTGCCCCGCGCCTAGGGCATGTGTGCCCCACTTGTCTGGCTCTTGACTCCGCCCTCTCGCCTATATCTTCCTCATGGAACCCTAACACCAGGGGACCAACCACAGAAAGGTTTCCGCTGCCTCTGCGGGGCGGAAAACACCGAGAGAGAAAGAGCTCTCCAGCAGACAGATTTTTGCCGGGGAAATCCCTTCCCGGAGAGGGGAGATCGTCGCCATCAACACCGTCATCAAGCTAGACTTCATCGGGATCATCATCATCCATACCATCATCTCCACCAGCACCATCATCACCACTCCGTCCCGCTGTAACAACCGTGTTGGATCTTGCATTAGTTCTTAGGGGAAACTTTCCCGGTGTTAATTACTATTGTAGTTGATGCTTGTGAGTGGAACCATTGGATTATTGTTTATGTTCAGATTGTTATCCATCACCATATCATCTTTGATCTTGATCCATATGATGTCTCATGAGTAGTTCGTTTAGTTCTTGAAGACATGGGAGAAGTCATGTTGTTAGTAGTGGATTTGTGTTGAGTTATTATCCAATGGTTTAGTATTTAAGTTGTGGTGCTATTCTTCTAGTGGTGTCATGTGAACGTCGACTACATGATACTTCACCATTTTATGGGCCTAGGGGAATGCATTGTGTATTTGGCTACTAATTGCAGGGTTGTCGGAGTGACAGAAACCTGAACCCCCGTTAGGACACCATTGCATAAGGGAGCATAGGATCTCAGAGTTTAAGGTTGTGGTTAGGTTTATATCTTAATTGCTTTCCTGTAGTTGCGGGTGCTTGCAGGGGGTTTAATCACAAGTATGTATTAGTACAAGTAAGGTCAGTACATTAGCACAGGTTCACCCACACAACACTTACAACACCAAAGAAGCATACTTAGCTATTTGAAGCGAAAGCACTTGAGAGAATTCCCATGTGTCCTCAAGAATGTTTGGTCCTTATAAGTATTTCCACCGGATTGTCCTTTTCTAAGAAAGGATTGGGCCACTTGTTGTAGTTGTTCATTGTCTTTATTACACTTTGTTTTGTTGCTTTATCAGAAAACCCCTATAAATCCGTTTGCTAAGTATTTACAGAGATTTCCTGATCCATACCAGTAGTCAACACTTTCTGCTCCTCGTTGGGAGGGTCGTCAAGGGCTGAAAGCTAACAAGTACCATAATTTTTGGAAGCTCCTTTTGAAACTTGAAATCCCTGCTTCCCTTTATGAAGGGCCTTTCTTCCACTATTATATTGAGTCTCCACCTTCTACCTTTAGGCACCATTAACAGAGCATAGTTGTCATTCTGTGTGCAGTGTCCCAAAACTTATTGATTGATGCATATTGTGATATTGCTTGTTCTTGTGCTATTTGTATCTGGTCACCCTTATGAACTTTCAAGGTGTCCTATGCATCTACTTTCTACTCTATGAGGGACAAGCTGAATGCCACTATGCCATGTTTTCTATATGTGAAACAAACAAACGTTTTTCAATGCATGCTATTCATGATCTTTGTTTGTAGCCTTTAATGTTGCATGCATAGTTACTTTGTCCTATTATTAGAACTCCATCTTTCATGCACATATTTAGAGTTCTTTGATCCCAGCTTTCAATGCTAGCATATGGTTTGATCTTGGTTTTGACGGTGCATGTCACCTCAAAAATTATTATTTTATCACTTACCTACTCGAGGACGAGCAGGAGTTAAGCTTGGGGATGCTTGATACGTCGGAAACGTATCTATAATATTTTATGCTCCATGCTTGTTTAGTATCTACTTTGCTTTGCTTTGTCTACACTTTGAGGAGTTTTTATATCTTTTCTGGAACTAACCTATTAACAAGTTGCCACAGTGCCAATTGCATGTTTTTCCTGTTTTTGGTTCCATAAAGGCAGAAAATCAATATTCTCGGAATTGGACGGGACAAAAGCCAAAGTCAATATTTTACCGTGGGCGTCACGAAGTCGAGAGGGGATACAGAGAGGCGAACCAGGGCCACCACACCCTCCTAGGCACGGGTGGGCCCACCCCACGCCTGGGTAGGGTGTGGGCCCTCCGGCCGCCTCCCAGACTCGCCTCTTCGCCTATAAGAATCCCCTGATACATAAACCCTAGGCACCCGAATAAAACTCCACGAAACCTTCTATAGCCGCCGCCACCATCGTCCCTAGATCAGGGGGATCTGAAGTTCTTCCCGGCACCCTGCCAGAGGGGAGATCATCCCTAAGACCTTCTTCTCCGGTATGAAGCGTGAGTAGTTCCACCTTGGACTATGGGTCCATGTAGTAGCTAGATGGTTGTATCTCCTCCTTGTGCTTTCATGTATAGATCTTGTGAGATCCGCAAGATCTAATCTATTTGTAATCATGCATGTTGTGTTTGCAGGGATCTGATGGATATTGAGATTACTATGTCAGATTGATTAATGGTTTTGTCTATTTGATACTATCATGTCGGTGTTGTTTGTGATCTTGCATGCTCTCCGTTGTTAGTAGCTATCTTGGCCAAGTAGTTGCTAGTGACTCCAAGAGGGGGTATTTATGCTCGATAGTGGGTTCATGCCTCTAGTTTCCAAGGGAAGTGACAGAAATCTCTTCGGTTGTAGATGTGTTGTTGCCACTAGGGGGAAAACAACGGTCTCTTGTTCATGGAATAAGTGGATTGTTTACCTTACACACTTTGCTTAAAGCAGTTGTCTGTTGCTTGCAACTTAATACTGGAGGGGGTTCGGATGATAACCTGAAGGTGGACTTCTAGTCATAGATGCAGTTGGATGGCGGTCTATGTATATTTTTGTATTGCCCAATCGAATCTCATAGGATCTTTTTGTCTAGTATTGCATTGTTATGGTATGCTCAGTTCCTGTCAATTGCCCTTATGTAATTTGTTTACCTTCATGCCATGTTTTTTTATCTAAGGAGAGCACCTCTAGTGAACTATGGACCCTGGTCCAATCTTTACCATTGATACATCTTCCACAGTTACATGTTTATTTGCTGCAAACCATCACCTTCCACACCATACGTTTAATCCTTTGTTACAGCAAACCGATGAGCTTGACAGCCTCACTGATTCGTTGGGAAAAGTCTTGAGTTTGTGTTGTGCAGGTTTCCACGTTGCTTGCAACACCTTTGAGATGTTTCCTTCCTCCTACTGGTTCGATAACCTCGGTTTCTTACTGAGGGAAAACTTGCTGATGTGCTCATCACACCTTGCTCTTGGGGTTTCCAACGAAGCGTCCCACAACAGTGTTGGGCATCATCAAGATTTTCTGGCGTCATTGCCGGGGAATAAAGAAAGAAGCTCCCACGTCAACAAAGCGCCATCAGGCAACAGCATCATCAGAACTAGCACCAGAAAATTGCTCTATCATCACAAGATTCAACAAAGCAGGCTTAATTTCATAAAAGGTAGCATTAGGAGAAGGTGGAGCAATAGGAGTGCTAAGGAAATCATTGTTGTTTGTGCTAGTGAAGTCACACAACTTGGTGTTCTCAGCGGAGTTCATTTTGGCAAAAGTGGAGCAAGCCAAAAACAGCATCAACAGCAGCTAGAGCAGGAACTATTTTTTTGTGTTTTTTATAAGAGAAAGCAAACCAAACTAAACTATTTTTTGGAGTTTTTGATAAAAAGAGGCAAACAAAACCAAGCAAAAGAAACTAAGAAAACCAAAAACAAAGTAAAGAGAAAGGTTGAGGAGGACTCCCCTTGTGAAGACGTCCTTAGCCTCCCCGGCAACAGCGCTAGAAAATCTTGATGGCGTTGCATCAACGTGGAGCGCTTCATCGAGAAACCCCAAGAGCAAGGTATGATGCAGCACATCAGCAAGTCTTCCCTTAGTAAGAAACCGAGGTTATCGAACCAGTAGGAGGAAGGAAACGTCTCAAAGGTGTTGCAAGCAATGTGGAAACCTGCACAACACAAACTCAAGACTTTGCCCCAACTAACAGTGAGGTTGTCAATTTCACCGGTTGTTGTAACAAAGGATTAACTATATGGTGTGGAAGGTGATGATGGTTTGCAGCAAGTAAACATTAACAGTGAAAGATGTATCAATGCTAAAGATTGGACTGGGGTCCATAGTTCACTAGAGGTGTTTTCCTTAGATAAACAAACATGGCATGCTGGGTAAACAAATTACAGCAGGGCAATTGACAGGACTAAGCAAGGCATAACAATGCAATACTAGACATAAAGATCCTATGAGATTCGATTGGGCAATACAACAAGATACATAGACCGCTAATGACCCACAAGTGTAGGGGATCGCAACAGTCTTCGCGGGTAGTATTACCCAATTTATTGATTCGACACAAGGGGAGCCAAAGAATACTTGCAAGCCTTAACATCTGAGTTGTCAATTCAGCTGCACCTGGAAATAGTTCTGTCTCACAGAAGTTTATCAGTAGCAACAGTTTGATAGTAGCAACAGCAAAGCAACAGCAATAGCAGAACAGGATATATAGTAACAGTAATAGTAAACTGTGGGATTTGAGTGCTGTAGGCATAGGGATGGATGGAAGGGCGTTGCATGGACGAGTCTAAACATGTAACTTCAGATCTAGGGCATTGAAGATAAATAAGAATAAGCATCCAAGTACTAAACAATCCTAGGAATGTGCTCCAAATATAGTCATACGTGCTCGCAATGAGAACTTGCACAACATCTTCTGTCCAGCCAGCCCGTGGCAGCGGGGCCTCTAGGTAACTACTGGCAATTAAGGTGCTCCTTTTAATAGAGCACCGGAGCAAAGCATTAACACTCCGTGAACACATGTGATCCTCACACCATAGCCATCCCCTCCGGTTGTCCCAATTATTGTCACTTCGGGGCCTTTGGATCCGGACAATGATATGTGTACACAACTTGCAGATAAAATCACAAACAATACTATCATAATGATTCAATAATAAGTTTAGATCTGAGATCATGGCACTCGGGCCCTAGTGACAAGCATTAAGCATAACAAGTTGCAACAAAGTCAAATAGCATTAATAGACATACTAGGCACTATGCCCTAACAGATCTTATTCGATTACATGATAGAACTCATCCAATCCCTACCATCCCCAAGCCTACAGCGGAGGATTACTCATTCATGGATGAGGGAAACATCAATGGTTGATGGAGATGCATTGGTGATGATGATGGTGATGATCCTCTCCAAATTCCTCGTCCCGACAGGGTGCCAGAACAGAGTTTTTGGATCCGAATCTTGGTTTCTGGTGGCGGCAGCGGAGTAGAACTCTTTCTAGAAAACTATCAAACCCCCCTCGGTTTTTAGGTCGAGAGGCAACTTATAGGCGCAGATGGAGGACGAGGGGGTGCCTGGGGTGGCCGCACCCCCTAGGCGCGGCCAGAGGTGGGCCCACGCCTGGCAGGGGTGTGGCCCCCCCAGGCCCCTTCTCCGTCTCGTCTTCTGGCTCCGTGGGTCTTCTGGTGACATATAATTTTTGGCATATTTTTCAGGATTTTTCCTGATAGTTGATTTTCTGAACAAAAACAAGACACCAAGGTAATTCTGCTGAAAACAACGTCAGTCCGTGTTAGTTGTATCCAAATCACACAAGTTTAGAGGAGAAACAATAGCAAAAGTGTTCGAGAAAGTAGATACGTTTTGGACGTATCAACTCCCCCCAAGCTTAGCTTATTGCTTGTCCTCAAGCAATTCAGTTGAAAACTGAGTGCGATAAAAGAACTTTCACGAACACATTTGCTTCATATGATGTATATATTCTCAGTACAGGAGTAGATGCTTAAATCATTCATGATAAGAAGCATGCAACCAAGTCTACTCAATAATCATTGCAAGCTATGAAGAGAAACCAACTCAATAATAATAAGTAGCATGGAACATAAACATAATCAGCATTGCAATGCTCATAGTAAGGTATGATAGAGTGGTATCTCGCTTGCCTTTGTTTGTAGAGCACAATATAAATGCCAAGGCGCCTCTGAAGTTCAAGTGAAGACTAGAGGTAAAAATATCAGAGATACAAGCATCAAAGTCATGACATAATTAACCAAGTTTTGGAACAAACACAAGAATGAAAACTATGCTCTCAAGAAGATGCTCATAGAATAAGTGGTGACTCAACAAGGAAGTGAAAATGGTTTTGAAACGTTAAAAGGCTTCCTAATGCTGAAAGTAAGGTACTCATTAGCTTTGAGCTCTCATTGCCCCTATCATAGGCATCTTCATGTGGTTAAGGTGAAAGTGAGGTCCAGTATGAGTTATATGCTTGACAGACCATAAAATAGAAATCCCATGTCCCTTGAGTACGAGGGTCGCTCCGCATGCTACTCAACTTTGGTCACCTGCAAGTTCTTGTCATTGTACATACATGCATATCATAGAGAACCGCCAACAGGGTACCCCTTGCACATGATACAGGAGTTATCCCGTGATCAAAATGACAAGGCAAGCAGACAATGAGCATCTCAACGATATTTTTATTTACTATGTGCATAGCTTTTTATTGAGGATGCTTCACAGAATGCTTATTATGGTGGTGCTACAAGTTTCCACCATGATTAGGCATGGCTTAGGCTAGCGGTCCAGGAGTTTCTCTAACACAATATATAATATAGTCCATGAACTCACAAGCTCCCCTTTTATTTCACACCGTTGACATCCGCAAACAAAATAGCAAAGTATCAACTAGATAGGATATCCAAAAAGTGTTGAAAGCATTCCCCGTGGTAGCACGATTCTGCTGACTCCCAGCATATAATTTGCAAGCATATAACTTTCATGGACATGTCACAATGGTTCAAGATTATTAAGTGCAAGGAATAAAGTGTGCCATCAAGTTCATGAGAGCTTTACTTACTAACTTTCTCAAAACAGACAAACATTTTATTTGGAAGAAAACAAGGCATATAGAATATGCACTGAAATAGCAAATGATGCTAATAGGTAGGTATGGTGGACACAGTTGGCAATATTGGTTTTGGGGAATTGGAAGCACAGGTAGAGCTCATACTCGGTGCAAGTGAAGGCTAGCAAAAGAGAGGGAGCGACAAACAAGAGAGCAATAATTGTCATAATCATGCTTGCAACAAAACGGGACTAATTATGGCATGAAAGTGATACAAGTACTCTGAGACAAAATAAATCATCGAGGCTTACTAACTATTGATTAGTCATATGCATGCGTGAGCATGTGCCAAGTCGATTCACATGAAACTTCCAGAGGAGGATACCACGATAACATACCAAAATATGAATAAAACAATGCAAGAAAACATTCATATGACATGCTACAAACTATTAGCAAGATGGAGCTAATCATAGACAAGCAAGAACTACTAAGAATCCATCAGTAACACACTCCTTACAATGAACAGACTAAGCATGCTCACAATGATGAGTATATGTACAAAAATGAAAACAAATAGAGTTCGTTACCAGCCTCTTACCACACCTCAAGTTGTCTTAATCTTCATTATTGCCCTTCACTTGTGTGACTTGAAAAATAACATGAAACCCAAAATCCACTAAGGACAGAAGAACCCTGCAAAGAACTCACAAAACCAAAGAAGAAGAACAAATATTTTTGGTGTTTTCGATTTTTTTAAAGAAAGCAAACAAAGCAAAACCAAACAAAGAAAAGGCAAACCAAACAAGAAGCAAACAAAGCAAGAGAAACAACGAAAATATTTTTGGTACTTTTGTGTTTTTGAGAAAGAAGCAACAAGAACCAAAAACAAAGCAAAACAATGGATATACAAAGAACCGACCGAACATGATATATAGATGAGTGTGATGTCGGTATACCTCCCCAAGCTTAGGCTTTTGGCCTAAGTGGGGCTCAATAGCGCAGTAGTAACCCCAAGCTGGTGGGTCATCATAGGAATGATCATAGTTGGGCGCTTGCGATGAAGAAGAAGACGCGCCCCAATCAAATGAGGGCTGCTGGTATAAAGACTCTCCCAAGTTGGAGGGCTGAACCGAATCATCTTCGGCATCCTCCCCAACATTCTCCTCTTGATGGGAGAGCTCCACCACATATGTGTCAACCTCCTCCTCCTTGAGTCACCATCCTTGCATGTTATCAAAGTTAAACAAAGCAGGTGCAAGCAAATAAACTATTTTCTTAGTCCTACCCTTTCTCCAACCTTGCCGGGCAAAAGATAATTCAAACGGTAAACTTCTCACATTAGCTCCCAAGGAAACAAAACCATGATGAATCATAGATTCAAGATCAAGCCTCTCTATGGGGAACCGATAATCTGAATGGTGAGGCTCTAAACCATGCAAAGCTAGCAACCTAGAAGCAACGAGACCTCCACAAACTCCACCCTTCTCGCGGTTGGTGGTGAGACGGTGAGCTATCAGAGCACCCAAGCTATTAGATCTATTCCTATTCAGAGCAGCTGTGATAAAAGCTAGATCAAAAGAAGACAACTTTCTAGCAATCTTTCTAGCAAGAACACACTTGGTAATTAAATAGGCAAAGTATCTAATGGGTGGGAACTAAATGTTCCGAATTTCACCACTTTCCTTTGAGAAGTCGAAACCTTAGCAAACCTCAGCATATAAATCCATAAGAGACTTGGGTCTCTCCTTGATCTTCTCACAAGATCCCCACCGAGGTACTCTAATTGCTGCACAGAAATCAGCAAAAGGCAGGTCGACAGGTATATTGTATATTTTGTAATGGACCATGGGATTAGATGTAGACCAAGTAAACCGAAAGTCCTGCACAAAAGCCATGGTTAGCTTAACAAATTGAAATGGTTCACCTTCAACAAAGTGTTCCAACCCTGCATTGACAATCAAATTTTGGAAATCCTTGGAGATTCCCGCGGTTCTCAAAAATTCATAGCATGGATAAATGGAAGGAAAGACTCCTTCCTCATGATGAACCTTCATTGTCTCAGGCACGATCAAGTCATATTGATTCAGTGGATAAGCACTCATCTTCCTTGCTGAAATTTTTAGACAAACACCAAACCAAGTGATTTCCAAGTTGATAAATGATGAGAAACTACTAGAGGAACTTGCTAGAGGGCTACACATGCATCAAAATGAAATCTCTAAGCATAGAACAAGCATGCAAGCTCACACAACCTGTCACCTATAGCAGCAAAATACTCAAGATACAATCTATCAATCACAAATCTAATTGGACAAGTGGAGGAGGCACATACCAAGGAGCAATCCCTCCAAAATTCAGCAGCAAAGATGGGCTAAGCAAGGAGATCGAAAACTGCGAGCAAGAACAGCAAGAAATCGAGCTTGAGCAAGTTTTCTGGTGTTTTTCGGGAGATAGAAATAAGATGGCTATGAGGGGGCACCTTGAAGGGGACTAGGTGGGCCAGACCCCCCTAGGCGCGACCCATAGGTAGGTCGCGCCTACCATGTGTGTGGTGTCCTGGGGTGGCTCCCCGGGTCACTTCAGGTGTCCGTATGCCCCTTTTTTCGAGGAAAAATTTATTTTGAATTTTCTGGGATTTTTCAGGAAACTTTATTTTTGGCCAATTTTCAGGGTATGAAAATTGATTTTCTCACAGAAACAGTTTTTTCAGAAGAATCAAAAGCAAACCAAAAGCCAAACTACATAAATTCTAAGACACTCTAACAAACAAGCAACTAGCAAAACCAAAGCTAGCAAAATAAAGGCAAAGACTAGGAAGGATAAAAAGTAAAAGAAAGCAAGAATAACCATAGTGAAAATATTATTTTGTTCATAAAAATCCTTTTGTTAACAAGGTTGATCAAGTCTTGTTACCAAAACAATCTTATATGAAACAAAACTTTGCATTCCACAAGGTGATTATGTTACCTCATACTTGATAGCAATGGTCCCAATCATAATAGTTTCAAAATTTTCCTGTGGAATGGGACAATATATTTCTCCAACCTTGATGCTCTCAATATTTTCAACGGAATTCAGGCAATAGCTCTTAACAACCTTCTTGGGTAAATAAAAAGTGTGCTATTTGTCATCAATATTGAATGTTACTTTTCCTTGATTACAATTAATGACAGCACCTGCAGTATTAAGAAAAGGTCTCCCAAGAATAATAGACATATTATCATCTTCAGGCATCTCAAGCACAACAAAATCAGTTAAAACCAAGCAATTATGAGCCACTTGAACAGGAACATCCTCACATATACCAACGGGAATAGTAGTTGACTCATCAGCCATTTGCAATGATATATCAGTTGGTATCAACTTTTCTAGCTGGAGTCTCTTGTAGAGAGAAAAAGGCATAACACTAACTCCAGCTCCCAAATCACATAAAGCAGTTCTGACATAATTATTCTTAATAGAGCAAGGAATAGTTGGTATACCTGGATCACCAAGTTTCTTTGGAACCTTACCATTGAAGGAATAATTAGCAAGAAAAGTAGAAATCTCCTCATTAGGAATCTTCCTTTTATTAGAGACAATATCCTTCATATACTTTGAATAAGGAGGCAACTTAATAGCATCAGTAAAAGGAATTTGCAAAAATAAAGGTTTCATCCACTCACATAACTTGTTGTAGTGTTCTTCCTCCTTTGACTTGTGTTTCTTACTTGAAAAAAGCATAGGTTTCTGTTCCCAAGGTTCTCTATCTCTACCATGTTTCTTAGCAATAAAATCTTCCTTAGTGTACCTAGTGTTCTTAGTGTGCTTCTTAGGTTCTTCCTCAACTTCCTATTTATCAGGAGCATCATTATTATTACTACTCTTAGTTTCAGCATCAGAGATAGATATACTATTAGGATCTATAGCAGGTTCAAGTGGTTCCTCAACTATCTTATGTTTCTTTTTCTTTCTCTTACAAGGACTACCACTACTTTCACCTTGTTGAGAATCCTACTCAATTCTTTTAGGGTGTCCTTAAGGATATAAAGGATCCTGAGTAGCTATATCACTCCTAGTTCTAATTCCATAAGCATGTTTATCTCCCGAGGCATTAACTAGCATATCTTTTTATACCTTAGCAAGTTGATCAAGTTGGGTTTGAACCATTTGAAAGTGTTTACAAAGCATTTTAATTTCATTAAAAGTTCTTTCCACAATATCTTTCAACTCATTGATAGCTCTAGAGTTTTCCAATAATTATTCTGAACTTGTTTATTAAAATTACCTTGTTTAACAATACAAATGTCAAGTTCCTCTAAGCATTGATCAAGAGGCTTACCATAAGTAATAGCACCTTCATCAAAGTGTTGGAGAGAGTGTACCTCAATAGTAGATGAGTGGGGAATTGGCTTACATAATTCTTCTATAGGAGGTAAATTCTTCACATCTTCAGCTCTAATACGTTTCTTCTTTAGACATTTCTTAGCTTCCTTCATCACTTCATCATTTAATGCAATAACTCCCCTCTTCTTTGGTGTTGGTGTTGGAAATGGTTCAGGCACAAATGGTTCAGGAGTAATAGGCTCAGGTGTGTATTTAGCTCAGTTGAAGTCCAATCATCATAATTCTTGCTTATCTTACCCATTAATTCTTCAGCATCTGTAGGAGTTCTTTTTCTAAAAACACAATCAACAAAGCTATCTAGGTATGTCCTAGATTCATCAGTTAGTCCATTATAATAAATATCAAGAAGCTCATTCTTAGGCAATGGACATCCAGGATGTGCATGAATCAAGGAACAGAATCTTTTCCATGACTCAGGCAATTTCTATTCTTCTCCCAATTTAAAATCAAAAAGTCTCTGCAAAGCAGCATGTCTAGCACTGGGAGAAAAATATTTCTGGAAGAAAGAAGCAATCAAGTAATCAGGGTTATCAATGGAACCAGGAGGTAATCTATTAAACCAAGCCCTACCTTCTCCTTTTAGTGAAAAAGAGAAGATCGTAGTAACAAAATACTTACGCATCTTAAAATCATCATAGAACAAAGCACTCATAGTAGAAAGCTCATTCATATGAGCCACAACACTCTCATTTTCAGTCCCACAAAAAGGTTCTTTCTCAACAATGTCCAAATAGGATAAATCAAGAGAGAAATCATAATCTTTATCTTTAATATCTATGGGAGAGGTGGCAAATTTAGGATCAGAGGACAGTTTAGGCATAATAGTACGTCTAGCAAGGAGAATCTTAATAGCACTAGTACCATGTGTGTTTTGGCACTCTTCAACAAATTCATTAGTAAACTCAATGTAACCATCATTAATATCATAACTCTCTCTAGACTCAGGTGAGCTAACAGGTGTAACAGTGTCTTCACTAGGAGTTTTAGTATTTCCTAGACTAGCCATAGTAGCATTTAAAAAAGGACCTAATGAACCACTCGCATCAAGCACAATAGAAGTAACATCATGAGCATCAAAAGCAGTTTCAGATTCAGCAGTAGTAGCAGTGTGTGTAGCATGAGTATGTGGTGGTGGTGTGACAATCTTACTTATAGACGGTGAATCAAGAGCAATAGAGGTGTTTAGGACTGTACCTCTTCTTGTATTGGATGGTAAAATAGGGAACTTTCCATCACGAGACTTACCCATGATTAAAGGAGTAGCAGTGGACAATAATAGATCCAAGTGAACTTACAAATAAAGCTATGCTCCCCGGCAATGGCGCCAGAAAATAGTCTTGATGACCCACAAGTGTAGGGGATCGCAACAGTCTTCGCGGGTAGTATTACCCAATTTATTGTTTCGACACAAGGGGAGCCAAAGAATACTTGCAAGCCTTAACAACCGAGTTGTCAATTCAGTTGCACCTAGAAATATTTCTTGCTCACAGAAGTTTATCAGTAGCAACAGTTTGATAGTAGCAACAGCAATAGCAGAACAGGAGCAAATAGTAACAGTAATAGTAAATAGTGGGATTCGAGTGCGGTAGGCATAGGGATGGATGGACGGGCGTTGCATGGACAAGTCTAAACATATAACTTCAAGATCTAGGGCATTGCAGATAAATAAGAATAAGCATCCAAGTACTAAACAATCCTAGGCATGTGCTCCAAATATAGTCATACGTGCTCGCAATGAGAACTTGCACAACATCTTCTGTCCAGACAGCCCATGGCAGCGGGGCCTCTAGGGAACTATTGGAAATTAAGGTGCTCCTTTTAATAGAGCACTGGAGCAAAGCATTAACACTCCATGAACACATGTGATCCTCACACCATAGCCATCCCCTTCGGTTGTCCCAATTATTGTCACTTCGGGGCATTAAGATCCGGATAATGATATGTGTACACAACTTGCAGATAAGATCACAAACAATACTATCATAATGATTCAATAATAAGTTCAGATCTGAGATCATGGCACTCGGGCCCTACAGCGGGGGATTACTCACTCATGGATGAGGGAAACATCAATGGTTGATGGAGATGCATTGGTGATGACGATGGCGATGATCCTCTCCAAATTCCCCGTCCCGACAGGGTGCCAGAACGGAGTTTATGGATCCGAATCCTGGTTTCTGGTGGCAGTGGCGGAGTAGAACTCTTTCTGGAAAACTATCGAACCCCCTCGGCTTTTAGGTCGAGAGGCAACTTATAGGCGCAGAGGGAGGCCGAGGGGGTGCCTGGGGTGGCCGTACCCTCCTAGGCGCGGCCAGAGGTGGGCCCGCGCCTGGAAGGGGTGTGGGCTGCCCAGGCCCCTTCTCCGTCTCGTCTTCTAGCTCCGTGGGTCTTCTAGTGAAATATAATTTTTGGCATATTTTTCGGGATTTTTCCTGATAGTTGATTTTCTACACAAAAACAAGACACCAAGGTAATTCTGCTGAAAACAGCGTCAGTCCGTGTTAGTTGTATCCAAATAACACAAGTTTAGAGGAGAAATAATAGCAAAAGTGTTCGAGAAAATAGATACGTTTTGGACGTATCAACCGCCATCCAACTGCATCTATGACTAGAAGTCCATCTTTGGGTTATCATCCGAACCCTCTCCAGTATTAAGTTGCAAGCAACATAAAACTGATTTAAGCAAAGTGTGTAAGGTAAACAATCCACTTGTTCCATGAACAAGAGACCGTTGTTTTCACCCTAGTGGCAACAGCACATCTACAGCCTTACTGATTTCTCTCACTTCCCTTGATTAAATAGAGGCATGAACCTACTATCAAGCATAAGTACCCCCTCTTGGAGTCACTAGCAACTACTTGGCCAAGATATCTACTAACAACGAAGAGCATGCAAGATCACAAATAATACAGACATGATAGATTCAATAAGACAAAATCATTAATCAACCTAACATAGTAATCTTAATATCCATCGGATCTCCGCAAACACAACATGCATGATTACAAATAGATGAGATCTTGATCATGAACGGAGCTCACAAGATCTAGACATGAAAGCACAAGGAGGAGATACAACCATCTAGCTACTACATGGACCCGTAATCCAAGGTGGAACTACTCATGCTTCATACCTGAGGCTGGCATGATGAAGAAGAAGGCCTCCGGGATGATCTCCCCTCCGGCAGGGTGCCGGGAAGAGCTTCAGATCCCCCCGATCTAGGGACGATGGTGGCGGTGGCTACAGACGGTTTCGTGGAATATTGATTGGGTGCTTAGGGTTTAGGCATCGGGGGCTTCTTATAGGCGAAGAGGCAACGCTGGGAGGCGGCTAGGGGGCCCACACCCTGCCCAGGCACGGCCTAGGGTGGGCCCACGCCTGGGGGTGCGACCGCCCTGTGGCGCCCCTCCGTCTCTCCTCTGGACTCTGTGTTCTCCTCGGTGAAATATTAACTTTGGCTTTTGTCCCGTCCAATTTCGAAAATATTTCCTTACTAACTTTTCTGGAACCAAAAATAGTAGAAAACAGGTAACTGACACTATGGCAACTTGTTAAGGGCCACTTCTTTTAGGCTTATGCTTATGAAGAAGCTCGCTTATGGATTTCGGTGGGGGAAACTCCGGTGAAGAGAAGCTCTTAGAAGCTGATATTGTACTTCTTTTGGGCTTATGGATTTTGGGGCATAAGAAGTGTAAGGTCTGTAATGTCCTTGAATTATCGCATACACTATTATCTATCTAACTAAATCTACTCGTGAGAAACTAGTATTCCCTTTCGTCCAGAAATAACTGATTTAAGTTTGTCTAAATTCGAATGTATCTATACATTCTAGAAATAACTGACTTGGGTTTGTCTAAATTCAAATGTATCTATACACTAAAGCACGTCTAGATATATTTAAATCTAGACAAAACCAAGTTGGTTAGTTTGGACCCATCAATCTGATTACCGTGTAACGTAACATTTTTTTAGAAACCACGTAACATAACCGGAGCAGATCAGTAAATGGAGTGCATGGGTTCCATCCGTTAGTTACTTGGATTGGAAGACTAACTAATGAGTTGTG
The DNA here is from genome assembly GCA_023614405.1 of Avena insularis. Taxonomy (NCBI): domain Eukaryota; kingdom Viridiplantae; phylum Streptophyta; class Magnoliopsida; order Poales; family Poaceae; genus Avena; species Avena insularis. Next base: position 449,510,711 of record CM042685.1, read on the forward strand.
CCTGTTGCAACAACAAATCCACTTGTTTCTATGCGGCAGAAAAAAAAGCATGGGAGAGAACGAGCGTGTGTCGGTCAGGTTGGGCCGGCTCGGTTGTGTTGCTGACCGGTTAGTCTGTGGTGGCATATTTGGAGTAATTAACTGAAAGAATAGGGGTATTAAAAAATAATGGTTCATTTAGCAGGAGAGAAGCTCGGGAAACCACTCTCTCCCGGTTTCTCCAAGCCACCAAATTTACACTAGGGAGAAGCCCGGCTGTGGGAAGAAGCGTTTTAGAAATTTTGACTTCTTTTGAGCTTCGACAGTTTGGAACCTAGAAGCTGGCTGAGAAGCCCAAAAGAAGTGGCCCTAATAGGTTAGTACTAGAAAATATATGAAAAGAACCTCAAAGTGTGGACAAAGCAAAGCAAAGTAGATACTAAATAAGCATGGAACATCAAAAATTATAGATACGTTTTCGACGTATCAGCCTCACATAGCCAGTCGAAGATCACGAATCTCAGGACTGCGTTGGTAACCACCAAAAACTCCATGATCCTGCCCTGGTGTACCTGGCCAAGATGCAAACTACTGTTGATGATCTGGCCGCCGCCGGCAAACCTCTGAGGAGGAGCAGGTCTCTTATATTCTGGCTGGTCTTGGAGACAATTATGAGAACCTCGTCGATGCCTATGGAATCCTCGGCTCGGCGCCAACTCTGGGTGAATTGTACGCCCAGATTCAAGCCCATGATGACAGACGCCCCCTGAAGCAAGGAGAGCAACATCAGGGCGGCTTCAAAACCTCTGCCAACGTCGCCACCCACCAGCGCTACTCCAACTACTCTCGTGGTGGTCATGGGCCTTCCCATGATGACTGCCGCGATCGGCGTGACAACAGGCGTGACGACCACCGTCCCCCCGCGATGATGACCGTCCCCGCCACGGCCGTGGTGGCGGTCGTGCCCCCTTAAGAGCCGGGCGCGGTGGTGGGCGAGGTCGTGGCCGCAAGTGCACCACCCCCTGGGTGGATGTCACGTGCCAGATCTGTGGCCATGAGGGCCACCCCGCGAAGGATTGCTGGTATTAGAGGATTGTGACTTACACTCTAGGACGGAGGGAGTAACATGCAAGGCCTTATTTATTAGCTTGTAGACTCATCTTGTCTTGGAATGTGTGATGTTATGGTAACATAGCTAGTTACTTCAAGCCTCTCTTTCATCATTTAATGACATGCCACATCATCCAAATGCCTAGTTGGCATTACATGTGGATGCATGTTATCACCTTAGTTACTCCCACTATGACTAGACTTAGACTAGCTCCAATGGGGTATCATAGGTGGTATCATGCACCACATGCATGCAAAATGCTTATGTGTCATAGTAATTAATGATGAAAGAGATTGTGTTGGAATCATAGGTAGATACGGTATCATAGCACATAAAACTAGAAAAATTAATCCCAAATAAATCATGTCCACAATTTTACATTGAGATTCTACAAAACAATAAATACATCAAAACTATGATACTACTATATGATATTATGCATTGTGAAGATGATATCATATACTAGTATCATACGCATGATACTACTATATGATACTCCCCATCGTGACTATTTTTAGCACTGCCACCCTGGGTTACTGAGTCAAACGCTGTTGCAAACTGAAACAACATCAATTTGCTGACATGGCGAGCTGTTCCCACCTGTCGGTCCTACGAAATCCACGGAGCCAACTGTCACGGCTGGCCTAGCCACCGGCCAAAAACCGCGGCGCAGCCGCCAGCCGGTGCATGCATGCAGCGCTCTGGCCGGCCACGCGGCAGGCTCCCCTCCGCCCCCGTCAACCAGGTCGTCCCCGTTCCCCTAACTCCGGACCGAACCCCAAGGCAGATCCGATACTACGTGCAAGTCCTTTTATTTTCCCGGTCAACCGCACGCCGCGACGCCATCGCCATCGCCATCGGAGCCGCCGCTTCCTCGCTACAGTAGATCTCTCTCCCGGCGACCAACCAGTTGCCAGCCAGACGAAGACGAGGCGGCGGCAGCAGTTACTACCATACTGGTAGTAGCAGCCAAAAAGAGGCAGCTCTTGAAAGACTTCCCCACATAGCGCGGGTCGTCGGCGCGGGGGCGAATCCGCACGCGATCGAGCGGCAATACAAGGCAGCCTTTTAAAGCCGCGTGCTCTAGCTCTTTCGCGTATTCTCTCCTTTCCATTCCGCGAGCGAGGCCGGTGCTCTGCTTCTCCGTCCCTCCATATCGCCCCTGCCCGTTAATTCCTCATCGAGAGGAGATTTCCCCGGTGGTTCTCTGCGCCGCCGTCGTCGGGGTTTCATTCGGGAAAGGAGGAGCCATGACCGGCGCGGCGGAGGAGCAGGGGAGGCGGCTGTTCGGCGTGTCGCTCACGGACAAGCCCGTCTGGCAGCAGTTCCTCATCTGCTCCTCCGGGTTCTTCTTCGGATACCTCGTCAATGGCATCTGCGAGGTACTCTACGCAACCCCTTCTTCTTCCTCCTCCTTCCGATTTGCTGGCTGTTGATTAGAAAACATATCTAGCATTCGGTCTGTGTTCTTCGGATTCGGTAGTATTGATTACGGTGATTATACACCCCGTCCGTCATTTCTACGAATATTACCCCCCGCGATTCTGCGTCCTATTTTTGGGACTCAACGAGATCGAGTCCCACGGAAATCTCGAATCGCGTGCGCTAGGATATGATGAAGGGAACGGTTCCGTTTCCACATTCCACGCCTCGTTTTCTTCGTATGGACGCACACGGGGTCTGCCTGGTCAACGTGTTTTTTTTTCTTTTTAACTTCTGCATACTGAGTACTTTTAGCCCATTTTTCTTCCCCCCATTTCGTACATTTTCCACACAAAACTGATGACAGACCTACCTTCGATTCGTCTCATTCTCAAATCGTTTTCGCGCATTTAATTCTGCGTGCCTAATTTCCACGATTCATCCTCCTGCTGCAGGAATACGTCTACAACCGGCTTCAGTTCAGGTGAGCTAGCATCTTTCAGTTCAGGTGTGAATGATCATTGCAAAATACTACAGTACAACTAACAATCGGTCTGGCGCTGCAGCTATGGGTGGTACTTCACGTTCGTGCAGGGGTTCGTGTACCTGGCCCTCATCCGGCTGCAGGGGTTCACGATGAAGCAGATGGTGAACCCGTGGCGGACCTACGTGCGCCTCTCCGCCGTGCTCATGGGATCCAACGGCCTCACCAAGGGCTCCCTCGCGTTCCTCAACTACCCCGCGCAGATCATGTTCAAGTCCACCAAGGTTCCCCCCCCAAACTCAAAACCCTTCTTTTCCGTTCGTTGCTACTGCTTCTCTCTACATTGTCTTCAAAATTGTGTTTTATGGCGGCACGAAATGCGCTCTGTCCTCGTGCTAGAAACAGGGGAGCTTTCTGTGCTGGGAAACACTCCGATTCTGGAGTATAATCTGACATCGGTTGTGGTTGTGTGCAAGCTATCCGGTGCAATGATGTACTCCGATTCTAGCTAGTATCTCCCTATTTCTGAGATGGGCAGAGTACTCCTTTGGCCAGACACACATCCTGAATGCCTCTTCCCTAGGCTAGCTGTCCAAGTTGATTTTTTGAAAAAAGAACAAAAAAAAAACGTGTCACTTTGGCTAACATTTTGTCAGTAAAAACTGGTTTTAAAATTATTGTCTTCTGGTGACAACGTAAACAAAGGTAGTAGGAGTAACACTGGTGCAAAGGTACAGTAGGCAGAAGGTGTTGACCTGATGCTAGTGGTAGCTCTTCTTCATTAACTGTCCCTAAGTAGAAGACCACACATACCCATGTGAATGTTTAACGGTCGTCGTTGTTCTGAAGCTTCGATTCAGTAGTGCGTTGTCTATTGGTGATTTGCTGATTGTAGAATTCACAATAAACTAGAGAAACAATAGAATTTTAGTTTCTCCAAGTTAATTTTCTAAAATGAATACATATAAAGTTTAATTTTGTCTGCGATAAAATGTATAGAGTGTTGTATTTTAGTTATATTGATGTATAGTTCGTATTTTTATACAAGTTTGACTTTTTTTATTAGAAAACGAAATCGTTTTTGGCTAACGTTTTTTCAGTAAAAATGATTTTAAAATTATTATCTTTTGGTGACAAAGTAAACAATGTACGTATAGTAGTTATATTGCTGCAAAGGTACAGTAAGCTGAAGAGAGTTGACCTGATGCGTAGTAATACTGCTGCAAAGGTACAGTGCGCTGAAGGAGTTTACCTGATACTCGTAGCACTTCCTCATTTCCTGTCCCTAGGGAAAAGAGCAGATACCCATGTGAATGTTTAACGCTTGTCGTGTTTTGAAGCTTTGATTTGGTAGCGGCTTGACTATTAGTGATCTACTGATAGAATTCACGATTAACTTGAAACAAAAGAGAGTTTTAATTTCTCAAACGTTGCGGTTCTTATTTCCACTCAACCCTTTTACTTTGTCTTTCAGGTTTTGCCGGTGATGATAATGGGGGCATTTATCCCCGGTCTAAGACGCAAATACCCATTCCACGAGTACATATCAGCGGTGATGCTTGTCATCGGCCTCATACTTTTCACGCTCGCGGATGCGCAAACATCGCCTAATTTCAGCATGATCGGTGTGACCATGGTGTCCGCTGCGCTCGTCATGGATGCCTTCCTCGGCAACCTGCAGGAGGCCATCTTTAAGATGAACCCAGACACCACACAGGTACTCTCTATGTACATTTTGATTGCCATTTGTTCCGTGAGAACTGAACTGAAAGACCATTGACACTGAAACCTTACTCCCTTATTAGATGGAGATGCTGTTCTGCTCAACTGTTGTCGGGCTACCATTCCTTGCCGTGCCAATGGTCTTAACGGGGGAGCTCACCACGGCATGGAGTGCGTGTTCTCAGGTATAAAATCAACCAGAATCTCTGCTCCATGCTCTGTCAATGTCTTGGCATTTTAATCATCAGATACTTTTGTTCAGAATGTGTACAAACCAGATTGTTGGGAAAGAATCAACTACACTTTTGTGTATAGGAATCCATCTTCAGTAGTAGTAGTAGTACATTTTTGTAGAGAACAAGACATGCCAGCACTACATTCTTCCTTCTGGCAATTTGATTCTGACCACGTTGCCTGCAAAAGTATCCGATCCACCTAAAAGTTAAAAGTGTTTGTATCTAACTTGCTGCTGTTGCGCTTCTACCAGTAAAAATGGTTGCTGAGAAATATTGATCTGTCTGCTTATGCAGCACTTGTACGTGTACGCTGTGCTGGTGTTCGAGGCGATGGCGACATTCGTCGGGCAGGTATCGGTGCTGTCCCTCATCGCGCTCTTCGGCGCCGCGACCACCGCCATGGTGACTACTGCGAGGAAGGCGGTGACGCTGCTCCTGTCGTACCTGATATTCACCAAGCCCATGACAGAGCAGCACGTCACGGGGCTCCTGCTGATTACCATGGGCATCGTGCTGAGGCTCCTGCCGGAGGACAAGGAGAAGAAAGACCTGGCAGAGCGCCGGCAGGCGAAATTGATGGCGCAGCTCGGCGAGGACAAGCAGAGGGGAGATGGAGTTGAGGAGGAGAAGTCGCCGTTAGTATGATCGATGATTTGAACGAGGTGAACCAAAGATGCAGGATAGGATACAAGAATAATAACACCTCTGTTTTTGTTGAACTCTCTGTAGTGTGTTGTTCGCTGCGCTGAACCTGTTTTGGTGATTGTAACTTGTAAGTTAAGTTAAAGGGTTCCAAGGAAGTTCTATGAGAAATGCCGGTAATCATAGATGTATTAGTTGTTGCTGCCCTTATTCTCACTCCCCGTGTGGAATTCAACATACTCCCTCTGACCCATATTAATTGACTTTGATTTGTCAAAATTTAAATGAACTTATATACTAAATAGTGTCTCAATTTATTCAAATCTAGACAAATTTGAGTCAATTAATATGGGCCGGAGGGAATACTAAAAAGCATCGGTGACATATTTCGATAACTTTGGGCGCCATACAAAGAGTTGTGTTCATGACGATGCCTCGGGTATAGCCAACAGGTGTGTCCCGTGGGTGACGGTTTGTACTGAGTGTGAGGCAATCTCGATTCTGTTAGGCCTTAGTTTGGTACTAGTGTATTTGTGGGGGATTAGAGGAGATAATCCCTACCAAACCCTAGATCCCCACCTATGACTAAAACCATGTTTGGTTCTAGAGTATTGGTCTAGTTTAATTCCCACTTATCCCCACTTTTCTCCAAGTTTTAATGTATTTTTTTCAATATCTATACCTAGTGGATTGGTGGGGATTGGGGTTTTGGGGGATTAGAGGGGGTTTGGGTGAAGTTGAGGGTTTCACCCAATCCCCTTGGGAATTATCCCTGCTAATCCCTAAAAAAACACTAGTACCAAACAAAGCCTTAGTGTTTCTGTCTTGTTCTCCTTTTCTCAACCGTGGATCTGAGTTGTTTCCCTCTCCTTCATCACATCTTTTCTTGGTACATCTCCTTGGTGTCTCGGGGTAAACTCTAAATCCTTACAATTCCAAACTTGTCTGATTCAAATGACTTTCATGAGTTTCCCTGGGGCTTGCGATCATAGCATACTCAACCTAGGCTCTTCTGATCTGGCTTGTTTCGCTCATTAGTGGCGTTGGGATGGAAAAGATGGAGGATTTGCTATCTTCTAAGAGCACTAAGCTCCCTAGAAATGAAGGCTTGTGAGAGCTTCCGGTTTGATTTTGGCTAGTGAGATCACCGTGTGAGGTGCCATGAGTGGAGCTACGTGCCGAGGTATTCGACTTTTCAAGGTCGGTTCATTTAGCAAGTCAAAGAGAAAAGGGTCGGTTCGTTTGGGGTCAACCTGTGGGTACCAAAAAGAGAACATGATTTTCACACAGGCCCCCAGTCGTGGAAACACGGTGAAGTGAGCTACCGCCACCCGGTGCACTTCACCTCCTCCATACCATACCGGCCCCAATTCATCACACAAGGTGGAAGATCAAGCCCCACCGACTCCTTCAGTCCTTCTTCGGTGTCGTCGCTGTCGAGAATCGCCATCGAAGGCTCCAAGGAGGAGCACACTGGGAGCGGTGCAGCGTGCACGTCTCGTGGGAACGCAGGATCCGGTGGTCAACATCGCTGCCGCCATCGTCCGTTCTCCTTTCCACGAGGTAAACTCCATGGTGGCCCTCCCCGTCCTTCTTTCTCTCATCAGATGCCTCTCCTTAGGCAGAGCAGCGAGATGCAGGTAGCAGAGGCGGTCATCCAGATTCAAGGACGCAATATTCATCCTCTATGAGACTCCTCAAAGCTCAGGTTCCCAAGTCTTCGCCATTCACTTACTATCCACAAATTCAGGTGTGACAAGCTTGAAGCCTAGGCAATACCAGGTTGCTTCTGTGATTATCAGGCATGCAACATTAGATCCGCTTACTATTGACAAGCACAGTTCATGAATACAAAGAGAAACAAATCGAGACAACAATTCATAGTGCCTTACCAGATATTATGATATAGCAGAAACCGTAAATGCATATGTTGTCCATAAAAATGGAACCTCTTGGTTATGTGCTCTTCAGGTTACTAAGATGTGCAATTCAGAGTAATAGGTGAATCAAAATCTTTAAGCCAACATTTGAGTTTTCTGCTTGCTCTGTTGATCAGGGTTGAAGACCACATAAGTCTTTATAGGTATACTCATATTGAAAACATGAGGCCATGCCAACCTAGGCTGAGGCCTAAAACTAATCACGCCTTACAAGTTAATTAGCTTTATTTTAGCGCTTAATCTATTGGAAATGAAGGTAACGAACTATACCGAAGTTTTCTCCTCACCTAAATGCAGAGCTGTATTGGACTTTATAGTTTGTGACGAAGAGCTTGCTTAGTTAAACTTAATCACGTTCTTACTCAACGTCATAGCTCATGATCCTTGATATGTCTCGACTTTCGGTTCCTTAGATTGAACAATAGATAGTATAACAAAGATAAATATTAAATCAACAATCAAAGATATGTTTGGAGTCCGTTAACTTTGAAAATAGCACTTATTTGTGACCGTAGGGGTTATGTTCTTAAAAAATTCAGTTGTCTAAACAAGCAGAAGTATATGTTTGAGCTGCTTCATTTGGTTAGAAAGATCACATGCAAAAGTTTATGTAGGGGTGTGTTTGATTTGAGGCACATGAATGCCAAAGTTTGCTTCTAAGAAAATGCCGGAAAGCTTTTTTTGCATTGACGGGCGATATTATGGGTCATTGGTTCATATGTTCAGTTCTCCCATCTTATCTCAGACGGACATATTTATATGCACTAATGAGGAAGTATATGTGTGTAATTCAGTCTTCTGCAAGCAGTTTATACTTAATAGGGAACATGCTAACGAAACTACTCTTGCTGATGTAAAACATTTTTTCTTTAGTCTAGGTACCATTTTATAATACTCTGTTCAGCAAGCAATTAAAAATTTATGCACTATGGTTTTCCTCAACTTTATGATTGATTGGAATTATAGTACGGAATTTAAATAAGTTTTTATTTTATTGTTTACAATTCTGGCTGCTTTTTATTGCTATCTTTCCAAGTCTCAGGTTCGAAAGTAGTTACACAGGTTTATTTTATAGTCATGGTCTTTATCCCGAAGAGCTCTACAAAAGAATTAACTCTAGAGGATATTAGTATATCTCTTCGGATTAGTGCTGTCTATGAAAGAACATATTAGTGCTGCGCAGGCTCAGAGATTCTCTCAACCAACCGTTTTCATGGATAATTTTCAAGATTTTGATGTAATGTATCTATACCAACAGTAGTTTGGAAATTTGACAGTTGTTTTTTCCAGGTCACTGCAGTGCAAAAGGTGGTGTCAAACATAAATATTTTAAGAGATCTAAGAGATCCCTAGAAATGTTGTCGGGACGGTGTCCCGCTGCTATCTCTCCCGGCGTTGTCAGCGATCGCAGTCGTTGATATGCGTTTCCTTTTTATGTGGGACAAATGTTGCTCGGCAACGAGTACAAGACCATATGGCGGCTCACTGGGTTGCCCGGTCAAGCACCGCTAGCACCTGAAAATCTCTCCTCTTTGTCCCCTTTGCATCATCTCTTTCACACACCTCACAAGTCGATCGCGGCGATATTGTTTCTCCTCCCCGATAGACGAAGCCAACTTCTTCCATGATGATGCCGCTACTTTGCAAAGTGTGGCTCTCGCTGTCAAAGCTAGCACAACTTGTGTACTTCTTCCAAACCCCTCCACTCTACTTTTAGGCTTAGATTTCTCAAGTAGTGATATCTTTGTATTACAAAGTCTTGGCCAGTTAGCTCCTTCACATCTTACAATATTCTTATATCCTAGTTAAACTGAAAAAGTGTATTGAGTTATTAATCCTATAGCAGCCATGTAAATTCATGTATAGAGTATATACTACCATTTGTGTATTAGTATCTCTGTTGTTATCGTATTGTTTCCTCTCTCTTATATGGAAATTCAGTAGTTTGTTTTGGTAATACATCTTGCTCTATATTTTTATTCTTCATTGCACTTGAATAAATAAGAAATAAACCCGTCATGCAACCAAAATAAAAAATACATAAACGAGCATGTGGAAAATACGCGCAGCAACGCGTGCGAGGTCCATCTAGCTAGGGGTGTAAATGGGAGCTAAACGGCGGCCGCGAGTCCCGTTTATTCAACTTGTTAGTTCATTTTTTTTGAAAAAAAAGTAAATTTCATTGAACTAGAGTATTGACAAATGGTATTATGCGGGATTAAATGGCGTGCCACTTACATCCCTATTTGCTACTGACATGCCTTTGTCGAAGGCGGAGAAGGAAGGTCTCAAGATTGAGGGAAATGAGATGGATGTAGGTGGTGGACGGCAAAACGAGCTAATGGATTTGAAGTCCCTTGAGAAGGTGATGTCGGAGAAGTTAGCGTTGACAGAAGGCATGTCACAAGCTCTTGGGAGGACCTGGTTCCCAATGAGAGGAACCCAATGCAATAATATGTGTCAGATCTTCGTACTAAGTGTCTGGTTTGCAGGAATCTAAAAATATAGATATAAAAAACATAGGAATATGAGATGAATGCACATGCAAAATATATGATTGAAAACTTGAATGTTTGGTTCATATGAATAGGAAAAAGTCAGGAATCCAAATAAAGACAGTCCAATAGAATTAAAACCACATTAAAATTATAATTAGGATGATATTATGCCACTAAAGACATCAATCTATGTTTTTTGTGCAGAGGAATTTGAAAGGTCCAAGTGGGTTGTGAATTCCTGCATTTTCCCTTTGAAATTGAGATCAAAGGAAATTTCGTGTGTTTTTTCATTGCTCTATTCCTTTCAACCAAACGGGTGAAAAGTGTCATCAGAGGAAAATATAATCTTGCACTATTTCTTTGAACCAAACATGCCCATTGGACAGTGGCACATGGATGTTCAACGATGATCTCGTGGTAGTGGTAGATTTTGATCCAAATAGAACCCTACAGGAGTTGAGTTCAATTTTATTCGCATATAACTACGATTTTTGTAGCTGCCATTTGGGAGAATGAATATGTCAACGTGATAGATGATAGGCGATTAGGTGGGTGCAATAAGGAAGTTAAAGGTGGGGGGCATAGTCTTGGGGTTGGTGAGTATCTACAGATCATTGTGAAGCGAGTCATAATGAAACCTTGGATAAGAGGGATGAAGGTGCAAACTGGAAAATATGAGAGGTCATAATGGTTCGACCCACATTGCATATCAAAATATGCATTAACATATGCCAGTGCCAGTGTCTAGCTCAAGAAGAGATTATGGGTCTTTGTGTCTCGCACTACTAGGAAATTAGCTATAGATAGACAGACCTTTTGTGGCGCATGGTTCTGACCATGCGCCACAAAAGTTGTCCAGTGGCGCATTTCATCAAATGCGCCACAGAAGTCTTCACACTTCTGTGGCACATATAGAAAAAATGCGCCACAAAAGTTGGAGCTTCTGTGGCGCATATGTCCATATGCGCCACAGTTCTGTGGCGCATATGGACATATGCGCCACAGAAAGCTCGGGTGGACCTTACCATAAAATCTCATTGACTATACATTGACCAACATTCTATGGCGCATATGACCATATGCGCTACAGAAGTTCATCTTCTGTGGCGCATATAGAGGCATGCGCCACAGAAGTTTCTGTAGGAAAAACAGATTCTACCCCCATGTGGATCGCCTTTTTAGTCTTGTAAAAAATAATAGAAAATGAAAAACACTTCAAAAAATAAAATCCTTTCACATAGTGATAGATAATATGGTCTAGTTTGTAGGAAAATTAACAAACATGCATTTCGACTTTTTATACAAAAAAAGTTTATACCACGGTAAAACGGTCGTAACTTTTGCATACGATGTTGAAAAAATACGTATAATATACCAAAATGACCAGAATGAGATTTCGCATCCGCTCGCAACTACCTAAGGTCTTTTGGCGATTATTTAGATTTTCAAAATTCGAAAAGAGTAAAGAAGTTATGGCCAAAAGATAGTTTTTTCCTGCAAAAAATAAAAAAGAAGGACAAACTTCTGTGGCGCATTTCTTCCATATGCGCCACGGAAGTCTTGGCCAAAATTCGAAATTTGAATCCCGCCCCTTCTCCCTCTCTTATACTCTTCCACTCCTCCACTCTTCCCCTCCTCACATTCTTCTCTCATTCTCCTCACCTTCTCCTCCTCCTCCATCCCAGTGAGATCCTTCTCCTCCTCCTACTACTACTACTTCTCCTCCACTCCGGTGAGCTTCTCCTCCTCCTCCTCCACCACCACCCCGATGAGATCCTCCCTTCTCCACTTCGGTGAGCTCTTCCCTCCTCCACCCCGGTGAGCTCCTCCTCCTCCCACCTCCCTCCTCCTCCACCCCGGCGAGCTCCTCCTCCTCCCACCTCCCTCCTCCTCCACCCTGGCGAGCTCCTCCTCCGGCGACCTTCTCCTCCTCCTCCTCCTCCGGCGGCCTCCTCCTTCGGTGGCCTCCTCCTCTCCTCCATCGGCGACCTCCACCTCCTCCACCAGCGACCTCCTTCTCTCCTCCATCGGCGACCCCCACCTCCGGCGAGCACCACCTTCGGCCAGATCTGGCCGTTTTTTTTGAAATTTGAAGAAAAATGTGGCGCATATTGGCCAAATGCGCCACAGAAGTTTGAGATCTGGTTCGGGACTTCTGTGGTGCATTTTGGCCATATGCATCACAGAAGTTTTTCAGACTTCTGTGGCGCATTTCAATATGCGCCACAGAACTGAACTTTAGTGGCGAGATAACAGTGGCGTATCCCATATACGCCACAGAAGTCCCAAAATGGTGCGCCACTGATGAGCCTTTTCCTAGTAGTGTCATCCTCCACCAATGAGGACACATGATTTTGCCAACAATCTAAACCTTAGGTCCATATCCTTTTGTTTGTATCATCTGAAACCTAGCTCCTTATTTTGTTGCGGAATCTACGTTCTGCAAGTTAACCTTTGTAGAAATTGCATGCTTAGGTTGGTTGTAGCCGACATGTATAAGTACTTGATAAAGTACCATTTTCACTATGAAATTCCAATCGTCTCTTCATCCCTCTAGTTGATAGTGGTCGGACTTGCAGTCTCGGCCTCACCGTTGCCCTGATGTTTATGTGTGTATTTGTTTGATGCCTAGACTATCCCTACCAAATATTGTCAAGAATTGGCTTGCCCTTTTTTATTTCTTACACTAGTGTATGGGATTGCCTGGGCAAACCCTATTTGACGATTCACGCATCCCTTAGCACGTCGAAGCAATACCCCCTTCGGCTCGCATTCTTCTAAGCGGGCTGGCCCAGGAGGCTACATGGTCGTTGATTTTTTTCCTTGTTTTGGGAAGGTTGGACCTTCCAGTCAGGGTTTTTTAGCTTTATGGTTTTTTCTTTCCTTTTCCTGTTTTTGTTTTCTTTTTTCTTTTTAGTATTTATTTATTTGCAAAGCTGAACATTTTCAAATCTGCTAATTTTGAAAAAAATTGAATCTGAACTTTCCAATGTGAATATTTTTGAAATATAAAGGTTTTTAAAAATGAATATTATTCAAAATTCAATTTTTTTTCAAGCGAATCACCCTTGAGGCATTGCACCGAATAGAGGTTTCCAATTGCACGAGCATGATCTGCTCTGGAAGCAGGGGTTTGTAGCATGGAAAACAAAAAAATTCTACCGCATGCAAACAAACAAGCCAAGATCTATCTACTAGATTGTAGCAACGAGTCGATAGATGAACTCACCCTCGAAGATTCCAAAGCGGTTAACGAGAGCGGATTATCGTAGGTGATGTAGTCGTACTCTTCCCGATCTCAAGATCGTATAGACGATCCTTCCTGCGCCGCGTTCCGGCAGCGCTCCCGCAGTCGGTCACACGTTTGGTACTCGATGAAGACCTTCCTCTCCCTTGTTCCAACAGGCAGCGGAGGTTGTAGCACTCTCCTCGTGATTCCGGCAGCACGACGGCGTGGTACCGGAAGTAGAGGGGAGATCTCGCAGGGCTTCGCCTTAAGCCGGAGCGAGTATGGTGGACTATGAGAGAGCCTCGGTGTTCTAGGGTTTAGACACACCAAGGTGGAGAGGCTAGGCCAGCGGCTAGGGCAAGGGGAGGGCCCCAACTCGGCGGCTAGGAGAAACCCTAGGCGGCGGCTATGGTGGGCGGCGGCGGCTAGGGTTAGGGTTTGCGGGGTGTGAGAGCTGTGTTTGGAGGGGCATCCCTGCCCCTCCTTATATAGGTGGAGGGGGCGCGCCAAGGGGAGGGGAGTCCCTCCCCAACTCGGTCTCCAAGTGGGCCGGCGGTGGAGGGAGGGAACTCCTCCCCAAGTAGGTTTCCTACTCTCCCTCCACCAAACAAAATAGTCGTTTGACTTTTTCAAATTGGCGTTTGACTTTTCAAACTAGGATTTGATTTATCCCTTTATTTTGTTCAGCGATGACACCTAGTACATGATGCAATCATTCTAACTTGTAATGACACATTCATGTACCCTTCCCCTCCGGAGTGCCGGACATTCCGGAACCTACTAGAACATTCCCGATGAAAACACCGGAACCATTCTCCAACCTCGAAACAGGACTTTCTTTATATGAATCTTATTCTTCGGACCATTTCGGATCTCCTCGTGATATCCCGGATCCCATCCGAGACTCCGAACAACATTCGGTCTCTTACTCATCATTCCATAACTACTCAAACAACATCGAATCCTTAAGTGTGTCTCCCTACGGTTCGTGAATTATGCGGACATGATCGAGACACTTCTCCGAACAATAACCAATAGAGGAATCTGGAAATTCATATGGCTCCCACATATTTCTACGATTACTTTGCGATCGAATGAACCACTTACATACGATACCAATTTCCCTTTGTCTCACGATAGTTTACTTATCCGAGGTTTTGATCGTCGGTATCTCTGCATACCTAGTTCAACCTCGTTACTGATAAGTACTCTTTTCTCGTTCCCGTGGTATGTGATCCCTTGTGAGCCAGTCACATGCTTGCAAGCTAATTGGATGATATTCCACCGAGAGGGCCCAGTATATCTATCCGTGCGGACAAATCCTCTTGATTCATGTGTCTCAACCCATACTTTCCAAACACTCAATGCCACCTTTATAGCCACCCAGTTACGGTGTGGTGTTTGATGTTATCAAAGCATCCTTCCAGTGATGGTGATAAACATGACCTCATGGTCGAAGGAATTAGGTTACTATGTATCAGAAAGCATATAGCAATTGAACTATTAAAATGACTTGATCTTTATGCTACGCTTATCTATAGGAGTATGTCCATCATACCATTCTCCTAATGATATGATCTTGTTGTTAATAACATCTCAATGTTCATGATAGGGAAACCACAATCACATATTAACCAACAAGCTAGTATTATGAAGAGGCTTTACTAGGGACTTTAATTTAGTTTACAAATCACACATGAACATTGAGATGTTATTAACAACAAGATCCTATGGCTGAAGCATAGGGAGTCTTACTCATCCTTTCTCTATCTTCTGCCGTTGCTGGACTTTGAGTTTTACTCAAGGTCGTATTGGGCAACATGGGCAAGAACCCTTTCTTGCTATCTTCCATTCCAAACCTCTTTAAAACTTTGTCCAAATATGTACTTTGTGACAATGATATTAGGCGTCTCGATCTATCTCTATAAATCTTTATGCCTAATATGTAAGCTGCTTCGTCAAGATCTTTCATTGAAAAACTATTATTCAAATATTCCTTGACACTATTAAGAAGGTCTACATCATTCCCAATCAACAATATGTCATCTACATATAGTATTAAGAATGCTACAGAGCTCCCACTCACTTTCTTGTAAATACAAGCTTCTCCATAAGTTTGTATAAAACCAAAACTTTTGATAACCTTATCAAAACGTTGATTCCAACTTCGGGATGCTTGCTTCAATCCATATATGGACCTTTGAAGTTTGCACACCTTGTTAGCATCTTTAGGATCGACAAAACCTTTGGGCTGCATCATATACAACTCTTCATCAATGTCTCCATTGAGGAACGTTGTTTTGACATCCATCTGCCATATTTCATAATCGTAATATGCAGCGATTGCTAACATAATCCTCACAGACTTTAGCTTTGCTACTGGTGAGAAAGTCTCATCATAGTCAACTCCTTGAATTTGTCGAAACCCTTTTGCGACAAGTCGAGCTTTATAGACGGTTACATTACCGTCAGCATCTGTTTTCTTCTTGAAAATCCATTTGTTCTCGACTTCTTCCGCCATCCGTAAGTAGACCAAAGTCCATACTTGGTTTTCGTACATGGATCCAATCTCGGATTTCATGGCTTCTTGCCATTTATTGGAATCTGGGCTCATCATCGCTTCTTCATATGTCTCAGGGTCATCGGTGTTGTCCACCAACACGACACTCATAACGGGATCATACCAATCAGGAGTGGTACGAGTTCTCGTTGACCTATGAGGCTCTGTAGCAACTTCAACCGAAGTTTCATGATCATCATCATTAGCTTCCTCTCTTATTGGTGTAGGCGCCACAGGAACTTCTTCCGGTGCTGCGCTACTCGCAAGTTCGAGAGAAGGTTCAACAACCTGCCGAAGTTCTACTTTCCTTCCAAATACTTCTTTCGAGAGAAATTCCTTCTCTAGAAAGGATCCATTCTTGGCAACGAAGATTTTGCCTTCGGATCTATGATAGAAGGTATACCCAATAGTTTCCTTTGGGTATCCTATGAAGACGCATTTTTCCGCTTTGGGTTCTAGCTTGTCCGGCTGTAACTTCTTTACATAGGCTTCGCAACCCCAAACTTTAAGGAACGACAATTTAGGTTTCTTCCCAAAGCATAGTTCATATGGTGTCATTTCAACGGATTTAGATGGTGCCCTATTTAAAGTGAATGCGGTTGTTTCTAATGCATAACCCCAAAATGATAGCGGTAAATCTGTAAGTGACATCATAGAACGAACCATATCTAAGAGAGTTCGATTACGACGTTCAGACACACCATTACGCCGTGGTGTTCCCGGCGGTGTCAATTGTGAAAGTATTCCGCATTTCTTCAAATGCTCGCCAAACTCGTAACTTAGATATTCACCTCCACGATCAGAACGTAGGAATTTAATCTTCTTGTTACGTTGATTCTCTACCTTACTTTGAAATTCCTTAAACTTCTCGAAAGTTTCGGACTTATGTTTCATGAAATAGATATACCCATATCTACTCAAGTCATCCGTGAAGGTAAGAACATAACGATAACCACTGCGCGATGCTACACTCATTGATTTCCAATAAGTCTGTAGCTCGCTCCATCATACCAGAAAATGGAGTCTTAGTCATTTTACCCATCAGACATGCTTCGCATCTTTCAAGTGATTCAAAATCAAGTGATTCAAGAAGTCCATTGGAATGGAGTTTCTTCATACGCTTCACTCCGATATGACCAAGACGACAGTGCCACATATAGGTCGAGTTATCGCTCAATTTCAAACGTTTAGCCTCAATGTTATTAATATGTGTATTTCCACTATCGAGATTCAATAAGAATAGACCATCTATCAAAGGTGCATGTGCATAAAACATATTACTCATATAAATCGAACAACCATTATTCTCGGACTTAAACAAGTAACCGTCTCGCAATAAACAAGATCCCGATATAATATTCATGCTCAACGCAGCCACCAAATAACAATTATTTAAGTATAAAACTAATCCCGATGGTAGATGAAGAGGTAGCGTGCCGACCGCGATCACATCAACCTTTGATCCGTTTCCAACGCGCATCGTCACCTCGTTCTTTGCTAGCTTCCGTTTATTCGCAAAGACCGCTTGAGTTACAAATATGAGCAACCAACCAAGATCAAATACCTGTGCACTACTACGAGTACTAGTGAGATACACATCAATAACATGTATATCGGATATACCTTTCTTCTTGATGTTGCCGTTTCTTCAAATCCGCCAAGTACTTTGGGTAATTCCGCCCAAAGGACCTCTTGCTTGCAGAAAGCACTCAAGATCGTGCTTAGGTCCAGCCTTGGTCTTCTTCGTGGTGCAAGAACTTTCTTACCACCCTTCTTGAAGTGTCCCTTTGCTTAGACTTGCCTTTCTTGAATTTGGTGGTCTTATTGACCAACAACACTTGATGCTCTTTCTTGATCTCCACTTGCAGATTTCAACATGGAGAAGAGTTCGCAACGCCTTGTCCATGTTTTGCATATTGTAGTTCATCACAAAGTTCTTGTAACTTGGTGGTAGTGATTGGAGGACACGATGTATCCCCAAAGAATTAGGAATCACTATACCCAAACTTTGGAGTTTGTTTGTGTGCCTGACATCTTAAGCACATGCTCACCGACGAGTCGCCTCTTCCATCTTGCGCTTAAAGAACTTTTCAGAAGCCTCATAACTCTCAATCGCCGTGAGCCTCAAATATCATTTTGAGTTCACGACAATATCATGTGGGTCTGAATTCTCAAACCTTTTCAAGTCTGATTCTAAACCATACAAGATAGCACATCGAATCTGGAGTACTGATTCTTCCGAGCGAGGAAAACATTCTTTATCTCATCGGTAGCATCAGCCGCAGGTGGGTCACCAGTGGTGCATCCAAAGACATAGGTCAAATTACCAGATTGAGGACAATCCTCAAATTGCGGAACCAATCCTTGAAGTTGCTTCCATTGTTTTTCAACCTTTCTTTCTAGGAACGCATTAAAATTGATGGTAGGGGCCGCCATTGATCTACAACATATTTGCAATAGTTTAGACTAAGTTTATGACAAATTGAGTTCTAATTAATAGTTAAATTAATCTAGGTGAACTCCCACTCAAAAAAATATCCCTCACATTGTTTTAGTGATCACACGAACCAAATCCACCACATCAACACAGATCATCACGAGTTGATGTAGCTTCAATGGCGAACAATCGACATGTTCATCATATCTACTATATGATTCATGCTTTACCTTTCGGTGATCCGTGTTCCGAGACCATGTCTGTACATGCTAGGCTCGTCAAGATCAAACCTTAGCTTCCGCATGAGCAAAACTAGCTTGCTCACATTGTATACACTTGCAGAATCTAACACACCCGATCATCACGTGGTGCTTCGAAACAACAAGCTTTAGCAACGGTGCTAACTAAGGATGAACACTTTAAAACTTGAAATTTGTGTGCTTGAGGGATCATCTTATAATGCTACCGTCGTTAACTAAGCAATACAAGATGCATAAAGGATTAACATCACATGCAATTCATAATATGTGATATGATATGGCCTTTCTTCTTTGTGCTTCCGATCTCCATCTTCAAGCACGAACATGATCTCCATCATCACCGGCATTGCATCAAGGTCAATGACACTGCTCCATGGTTGTCATCCACCAGCTTCAACTATTACAACTACTTTGAATAGACACGCGGGTCTTAACAGAATTTAAAAACAACCATATGGCTCCTGCCGGTTGCCAACTTACAATAAGGAACATTGCATACATCAAATATAATCACAATCATGGCCATATCACATCACATCACACCCCTGCAAAACAAAGTTAGACGCCTCTAATTTTCTTTGCATATTTTACGTGGTTTGGGGATTTCAATAAGTGTTGCTCTAACTTACGAACAAGAACCACAACGTTGATGCTAGAACTATCAAGTGCCCATTGTAAATTGGATCTTACTATAATAGGAGAGACAGACACCCGCAAAGCCACTTATGCAATACAAGTTGCATGTTTAGCGTGGAGCAAGTCTCATGAACGATGTCATGTAAGGTTAGCCCGGGCCGCTTCATCCCATCATACCGCAAGATGCAAAGTACACAAGAAGCAATTGATAATAAAAGCACCACCGCCCACAATGACCATTGTGTTCTACTCGTGTAACAGATCTACATATAGACACGGCTCTGATACCACTGTAGGGGTACGTAGCATGGAAAACAAAAAATTTCTACCGCATGCAAACAAACAAGCTAAGATCTATCTACTAGATTGTAGCAACGAGTCGATAGATGAACTCACCCTCGAAGATTCCAAAGCGGTTAACGAGAGCGGATTCTCGTGGGTGATGTAGTCGTACTCTTCCCGATCTCAAGATCATGTAGACGATCCTTCCGGCGCCGCGTTCCGGCAGCGCTCTCGTAGTCGGTCACACGTTCGGTACTCGATGAAGACCTTCCTCTCCCTTGTTCCAGCAGACAGCAGAGGTTGTAGCACTCTCCTCGTGATTCTGGCAACATGACGGCGTGGTACCGGAAGTAGAGGGGAGATCTCGCAGGGCTTCGCCTTAAGCCGGAGCGAGTATGGTGGACTATGAGAGAGCCTCGGTGATCTAGGGTTTAGACACACCAAGTGGAGAGGCTAGGCCGGCGGCTAGGGCAAGGGGAGGGCCCCAATTCGGCGGCTAGGAGAAACCCTAGGCGGCGGCTATGGTGGGCGGCGGCTAGCGTTAGGGTTTGCGGGGTGTGAGAGGTGTGTTTGGAGGGGCAGCCCTGCCCCTCCTTATATAGGTGGAGGGGGCTCGCCAAGGGGAGGGGAGTCCCTCCCCAACTCGGTCTCCAAGTGGGTCGGCGGTGGAGGGAGGGAACTCCTCCCCAAGTAGGTTTACTACTCTCCCTCCACCAAACAAAATAGCCGTTTGACTTTTTCAAATTGGCGTTTGACTTTTCAAACTAGGATTTGATTTATCCCTTTATTTTGTTCAGCGATGACACCTAGTACATGATGCAATCATTCTAACTTGTAATGACACATTCATGTACCCTTCCCCTCTGGAGTGCCGGACATTCCGGAACCTACTAGAACATTCCCGATGAAAACACCGGAACCATTCTCCAACCCCAAAACAGGACTTTCTTTATATGAATCTTATTCTCCGGACCATTCCGGATCTCCTCGTGATATACCGGATCCCATCCGAGACTCCGAACAACATTCGGTCTCTTACTCATCATTCCATAACTACTCAAACAACATCCAATCCTTAAGTGTGTCTCCCTACGGTTCGTGAATTATGCAGACATGATCGAGACACTTCTCCGAACAATAACCAATAGAGGAATCTGGAAATTCATATGGCTCCCACATATTTCTACGATTACTTTGCGATCGAATGAACCACTTACATACGATACCAATTTCCCTTTGTCTCACGATAGTTTACTTATCCGAGGTTTTGATCGTCGGTATCTCTGCATACCTAGTTCAACCTCGTTACTGATAAGTACTCTTTTATCGTTCCCGTGGTATGTGATCCCTTGTGAGCCAGTCACATGCTTGCAAGCTAATTGGATGATATTCCACCGAGAGGGCCCAGAGTATATCTATCCGTCTGGACAAATCCCACTCTTGATTCATGTGTCTCAACCCATACTTTCCAAACACTCAATGCCACCTTTATAGCCACCCAGTTACGGTGTGGTGTTTGATGTTATCAAAGCATCCTTCCAGTGATGGTGATAAACATGATCTCATGGTCGAAGGAATTAGGTTACTATGTATCAGAAAGCATATAGAAATTGAACTATTAAAATGACTTGATCTTTATGCTACGCTTATCTATAGGAGTATGTCCATCATACCATTCTCCTAATGATATGATCTTGTTGTTAATAACATCTCAATGTTCATGATAGGGAAACCACAATCATATATTAACCAACAAGCTAGTATTATGAAGAGGCTTTACTAGGGACTCTAATTTAGTTTACAAATCACACAAGTATTAATGTTTCCTTGTTAATACTGTTATAGCATGAATGTAAACATTTATCATAAACACAAAGATATAATAATAACTATATTTATTACTGCCTCTAGGGCATATCTCCAACACTGGACCCCTTCTTTCTCTCGCCCCTCCCTCTTTAGCCTCTTATGAGCCTCGTCCACCGACGACCAGGCCTCGCCCATGTATCCTCCGCAGGATTAGCCGGCTGGAGGTGGGCAAGGGGAGGCGTCAGAGTAGATAGGACCCCTAGTTTTAGGTGTAGTGGCTGTTTGGTCATAGTTTTGGGCGTGATGCCCGGATGTGGAGCTCTGGGTCATGGCGAACAGATCCAGGCACTAGGGTTCGTCGGCGAGGCGTACAAGCTTCTATGGTTGAAGCTGGCGGTGACATCGACGGCCACCTCATCTTCAAATAAAGGCATGGTTGTGTTATGCCTCCTCTTTCTCGCTGCTATTGCGTTTCTCCCTCTCCCTATGGACAACCTTGGTGGCAAGGGGTCGTAGTTGGGGCTCGCGGAGCTGTGGGTCTCCGGAGGCAGTGGGAGTTCTTCCATCCTGGTGTGTTCACGCGGTGCTGGACGGTGGACTTCTTCGTCTGCAGTGGGCTCTCCCCTTTTTCGTCCTGCCGTGAAGGCGAGGGGAAGAAGGCAGGACTACTGTGGTGGGAGACCATCTCCCTCTTCCTTGTGCACTATTGTTGTTCCCATTACGACATTGTTGCTACTCCAACCAACCTAGACGGTCGTGGAGGCGAGGAGGTGGAGAAGAGTAGAGGGGCGGTTGCTGTCTCGATTCACATCTTTTGGGAACCTTCGGAGTTTCTGCTCCCGGTGATGTTGCCCAAGCGACGACCTCGATCCACCGTCGCTATCTCTGGACAGATGGGTGGCCGCGTCACGCTCGACAACGGTGGTTGTTTGAGCTTCATCTTCCTCTACGTGAGGATTTTCTACAGCTTCACAGTGGCACTTCAACCCCTGCCAACCAAGTGGTTTCGTCCCCGGTTGGTGCAGGGGTGGCACCATCGCTGTGCAGCTCGTCGTCAGCGGTTCGCTTGGATCCGATTGCTTTTTTGCAATCTTAGTTAGGGCGCTAGTTGTTATTTGAAGGGGCCTCAATGTAATTTTCTTCATCTTTGTATGCCTCCTTGTAAAAGTCACCCCACCGCTGGAATGAAACTCCGGGCCCTTCTAGGCCTTTCCTTGCAAAAAAGAATTGCATGAGCATAGGCCCACGTGTATGTAAAACTAAAGGTGACACAGCTGCTCACATCCTGGATGAAGCCCACAATGCTTGTCACATCCATTTCAGCCGCGAAGGTCTCCTTGATGGATGTGACAAGCGTCTAAGCCCAGATCGTTTTTTATCTCTCGCGGTGAAGCGCACATGGTTTCTCATACCCGCTATACTAGTCATCTCCCACACTTGGGGCGTGTTTGGTTGTTCGGCCCAAGATTTCCCCTTTTTGGCACTTGGCCCGCTGGGTGTTGCATGGGGGGAGATTGAGCTTGGGTCAACTTGGGCGAGTTGTTTGGACTCCTGCATTCTTATTTTCTGCAAATAGGCCTATTTGTTTTGCTGCCCTGATGATGCATTTGACAAGTGTTTCGTGTGGTGCTTTGCATCTGATCACATGGGTTATGATCATCCAATTTCAAATTTGATGATCTTACCACCCCAGCACACACACAACACATGATCACAAGAACATTCAGATGCACACATAACACATTGCGAGCTAGATGATCACCATAACAGGCATAGGCAGACATAAACATTGCTAGCTACACCATAAGAGTCTTAATTGTCACCATAACAGGTAGCAATTAGGCGTTCTAAACTACACCCCTAGTCAAAAGAACCATCAGCAGGGGCATTGCCTGCCCCTCAAGCACCAGGGGCTTAACCCCTGATGAAACAAACCATCAACATGGACATCCCATGCCCTTGAACCACCACCAGGGGTTTTCACCCCTGATCAAAAGAACCATCAGCCTACTTAGTTCATCATAACTAGTTGTCCATAAGCAACTACCATTACTGCTTACAAACGTACAGAAGCATCAACATGAAGGCCGCCGCCGGCTAGGCGTGGTGTGGACAGGTGTACTGCCTGGCGCTAGAGGAGCCCGCCTTGTAGATCGTCATCTTGATGACGAAGGGCTTCGGCTTGAACTCGACGATGTCGTCGCGCTCTAGGTCATACTTGTAGACCAGCTCCAACCGGTTCTTCCTGAAGGCGACCTGGCCAGCAAACCAGTCCACCTGCACCCATTTGGCGCACCACCGACAGGCCGTGACCTACACGACGTGCGGTTGCGGTTGCTTGATCCAGGTCCTCAGGACAAACTCGAACGCCGGCGGGATCACCAGCATGTGGTGGTCCGCCGTGTCCAGCTGGATGATGAAACGACAAGGGACCTCGACAATTGGGTGGTAGCCAAGCTTTGGCTGGCGACCTTCTTGCTCTGCAGCTGCCAAGCCGCCTCCACCCTGCGTAAGACCACCGGCTTGAATTGCCAGCGGTTGGTCGGGAGCATGTCTTGAAAACCCGATGGGGGTGCCAGCCCCTCCCCATAGTCTCGCATTCAAACTTAACTACCTTGGCAGCAAGCAAAACAAGGTCAGCAACGATTTGGCAACAAGCAGTGCCAAATTTGCCAATGTGCATGGTACAAACATGGAGGAATCCAAATTTAGGAATACTAACATGGTACAAACATGCACTAGTATCCCCAATCGGGCAATGTCCTAGGACAACACCCAAATTGAGGAATCGACCATGTTCCCCAATCGGGCAATGCCCCAGGACAACACCCAAATTGAGGAATCGGGTAAAATAAATCCCAAAATTTGTGTGCACACTACGAAAAGCTCCAAATTGCTTTATAACTATCGAAGATCGAGCCTTAACCACGTTTGTTTGGGGTCAAACCCTAACTGCTATCTAGATTAGGAACTTACCCTGGTCGACGGTGGCGCCATCGATGACGACGGAGCAGTAGAAGGCGCCGCCGGAGCGAGAGAAGAAGCTCCGAGCGTGGGGATTGGGGCCGCCGGCACGGGCGGAAAAACCCTATCCAATGAGTCGAGGGTAACCTCGACTCTGGAGGGGGCTTTTTTTGGCCTGCTTGGCTGCAGATGCCGCTTCCTCCGCGGATGTAGGCGACGCAGCCTCCGTCGTGGCCGCCCTCGTTCCGCGCACACAGATGGGTGCGGGATCCCTGAGCACCCTCGTGAGGGCCGCCTCATCGCCACCGGCGAGCTTCTCTAATTGAACGACATCCCATAGGCTATGCGCGCTCACCTCGTCGATTCTGGGGCCGTGGAACGGAGGGGGAGGAGGAGGAGCGGCTGCCATGGTCAGGAATCAGGATGAGGGGAGTGGGACTGGGCGGTGAGGGGAGTGGCCTGTTGCTTTTTTTACCAGTTTTTGTTTGACTTGCATTTTTTACTGTTTTTCGTTTGTCTCGCACTTTTCTCTAGTTTTTGTTTGAATTTTATATCTAACCTGTCTCAACTTGATTGGGACAAAAGGTTTCGTTGATGTTGTTGCACACTATAAGCCCAGACAAATCGTATTATTTCTTCTTTCTTTCCTTTTCTCTCTCGCGGTGAAGCTCATATCGTTTCTCGTACCCGTTCTACCCGTCATCTCTGGCCCTTGTTGTTGCAACACCATGCAGATGACGTGGCCTCCAGTTAGTTTTTTTTTTTAGGGTGTGGCCTCGAGTTGGTTATGCAGAGGCCATGACGAAACCACGTGCGGAGTTTATGGTGTGTCTGGAACGAATTCTCGATCGACGGAGCTCCGTCCGATGACCACGGAGCGCGCCAAGGTAGGTAGCGTATCAAGTATCATCCCGGCCGGCCGGGACGGAAGCGCATCAATGGCCGTGGTGGCACCACCACCACCACACGTAGAGACCGACACATGCAGGCAATGCAGGCCTGTTCCACATCGTGGCCTTTACTGCTCCACTCGCAAACTCGGCAGTCAGTCGGCACACTGATTGATGGCGGCCAACAACCAGGAGAAGGTGGAACCTGCATTGCATTGACCTGCGCGCGCGACGCGACACGACGGCTCGGTCCGCGGGGCGCGCGGGCGGGGCCGGCCAGGCCGATTGGCACAAAGTATGCGGAGAAGGGGAAGCTTTTCCGGTTTGGGTGTGCCGCCCTCGTGCCGTCTTGCTTCGCGGGACCGGCCCCGGCCCCCGGCCGGCCAGCTTTACGCCGCCTGCCTGCATGCCGCAGCGCGGGAGGCGCCTCTCGGTTTACTCCCGCGTTGATGGCCGTCACGTGCCGCGCGCAGCCCCAGTCTCCTCTTTTCACGCAGCGCGACCCAGTCGCGGCCGCAGTCTCCTCACTCCTCCTCTTGCCGACTTGCCGCGCCACCACCACGCTGGCGCCGGTGCCGCGTCCCGTTCCCCGCTCGGTGCCCGCCGACCGACGCGAACGGCGACGACGAACCCAGGCGCTGTCTTCCGAGCGGATAACGATTGCGTCCCGCTCGCGGCTCCCGAGGCCCGATCCACAGAGCGTGGGCATCGAGGCGCGCCGTGCCGTGGCCGTGGCATGCCGATGCGTGCGTGCTCCGTCCTCGGTGCGCGCGATCGCACTCGTCGTCCACGACAACACCGGGCAAAAGCGCGCCGCTTCCTTCTTTTTCCCTTTGCTCCACTCCACGGCGTCTGTCTTTGCGTCCATGCGCGTAAAGCTCGCCCGCTCGCTCCCACGGCGCGGACGTGGTCATGGTGTCCTGCCTCGCCCGACACATCGCGATGATGGAGACCAGACCTCACGTACGTAAACATGTACGTACTCACTTCGACCTGAGTACAGTACGTACCACTCCTTGTACAAACGGGTTCGACGACCTATCCATCCATCCATCCACTCATCTCATGCATCATTTACTGGCTAGCGCGCACGCACGTATGCTATGCCGATCGATCTACTACTATCAAACGGAGAGGAAACTAATCAAGTCTCCGTGTGAACGATTACCATCACTAGCTCGACGGGATAAACAAAGACCGCCATTGCACATGCAAGTCAGCCCTCGCCGAACACATGCAACTCTGTGGCATGGACGTGCTTGTCGTCCTGTCCATGTCCACTCAATTTGGTTTCACGTCGACTTCAACGTTATTATCAAGAAAAGAAAAAATATGGACGACGTACGGGGAAACCCACCTAATTAATCTGTTTTATAGCTCTCAATTTGTATATATTTCACAATATACTTATAGAGACACTCATACGGTATCCTTACAAGTTGGAAAAAAGGATATTCCCTTCGCACTATTAGCACAAATCCTTAAAACGTTTGGATCAAAGTGGTTCCTAACCTACCATTTAGTAATAATTGGTTTATTTGCATGAGAAAGAACGAAACCATGACAAATTAGTAGTCTTGGAAAAAATGACTATGTAATGTAAGTGCACAATTTGCCAACGGTGCCTTTGCGGGCCAAAGTCTGTACATGATTTCCTGTCTGTCTACTATAATATCTTCTACTATAAGAAGCTTTGTACTTATGGAGGGGTGAGGATTGCAGTGCGCCTTTGGCTCCCTCGAGTGCTTGTAATCGTTGCTAGGTGGATCTTTAGGATTCCTTGTACTTCTATTGAAGATTATGAATAAATCGGCGGACTTTTTGCAACAAAAAAAAAGAACTATATGTGCTATATGTATGACATTTTTTCGGTTTTATGAGAGATCATGGCAAACTTACGGGGGGTTGTACAGGAAATCGTGTAAGGGTTTTTTCTGCTCGTCCATTCAAGAGGGGACCTCTTACAGGAAATATGTATGGCATTTTTTCACCGAGCAATGAAATTGTTATACCGTAGATCATACCCTTTGACTAGTAATTGACCGGTTTTCTTTTGTCGTAACTATCCCATAAGTAGTTTTCTTTGCAACTCTACTGACATGGCATTATTGAAGAAGATGAAGAACATCCCTTGCAAAATACGAAGGAGTGGGTAGTGATTGATCTAAAACAATAATTTATATATAACGCTCCCCGGTGATCATTAAGATAATGTCGTGGTTCACTAACCTCCAAAGCATGACTAGAGCCACTAAAACCACATAGTCCAAACCAACTGTAATTCCAACGTAATCGACATAGACACATAAAAGAAAACACGACTCGAATAACGCCAAGTTTTCACAATTCAAACTCCATCGACTGGATAGCAGCCTCACTAAATCCATTTCAACAATAAAAAAAATAAAAACCTAATAAAAAACCACCCATTGCACCCAAGAAAATTTTAAGAAACCACCAAAAGCCAACCAAACAGGGTGGACTGGCCGACTAGAGGAGAAAAGCCCCAGTCAAACGGCAGATAAAGGCCAGAGCGAGGAGGAGGACCCTGCCTGCCTGCCTGCATCAATATTTAGAAGGAGGCAGCGGCCGAGCGAGGAGGACCAGCAGAGCACCAAACCCCAACTCGACCCCTCCCTCCCAATGGCGGCACCAGCAGCAGCTCTGCCCGCCGCTGCCTCTTCCCCCCTCGCCTGATCCCCTTCCCCTCTCCCGCTTCTTCTTCGTCGTCGTCGCCGTCCCCCTCTTCCTGCTCCCTTTCACCTGCTCGTCCATTCCGCCACCCCGCGCCGCCGCCGTCGCATTGGACGGCAATGGATCAGGTAACCGGCGCCGGCACGGAGCGATCTGGTTCCACTCGATTCGATTTTCTGCCTCGTTTCCTCACGCGCGTACTGTACGTGTTTGTGTTTTTGTGCTTGCGTGTGTGTGTGTGTGTACGCAGTACGAGAAGGAGGAGAAGATCGGGGAGGGCACGTACGGGGTGGTGTACAGGGCGCGGGACAGGGTCACTAACGAGACGATCGCGCTCAAGAAGATCCGCCTCGACCAGGAGGACGAGGGCGTCCCCTCCACCGCCATCCGCGAGATCTCGCTCCTCAAGGAGATGCAGCACGGCAACATCGTCAAGTGAGCCCATCACTCCCCATTTCCCCTCCCGTTTATCGGCATTGACTTTGCTGCTCACCTACTCCGGATTTAGTATAGTATCAAGTTGTATTGATTAGCCCAAGTAGCTCGGACTGATTGATTGATTGATTGACTGAAGTGGGCATTAAGCAGAGACGGACGGGCTCTGCTTTTATGCAACAGTAACCAGGCCGGATTTATTAGAACCGGTTGATGGTGCCATGTTTAATGTCGTTACATTTGTGGTGAGAAACTGAGAATGAGATGGTTTGGGATGTTGCTATGCTGAGAAGCTCTCTACACATTTGCTTGCAGGCTGCACGATGTTGTCCACAGCGAGAAGCGCATATGGCTTGTCTTTGAGTACCTGGATCTGGACCTCAAGAAGTTCATGGATTCTTGTCCAGAGTTTGCCAAGAGTCCCGCTTTGATCAAGGTGAGCAATGTGAAATTAATAAATGCGTGGCACTGTGAGTTGCTTCTATTGCTTTCCTTGTGTGGCTAGACCTTGAAGCAATCGCTTGAGCTTGTCTTGATCGATGACTCTGTATGTGTCGTACGGCTCAACTCGGTAGTGTTGGGAAGAGCATGTGACACAATGGTGGGAGTGTTGAGCAGCATAAGTGATGCTACTCTTGGTTGTAGACTTGTAGTAGACCACATTTTCAGTTCCGGTGCCTTCTCATTTCGTGTCAAAGAATTTTTAGCTCTCATATGATGTAGTACAATGATTTAAGACTAAGACAGGTGGAACCCACATTACGTCTCGTGCACTCCATATATGGTGTATCACCTGTCTTCTTCTGTCACTCTGTTGTATATGGTAGGACAGTGCCTGGTTTGTTGGTCACTAGGGCCACACTTGGCGTAAACCAGTATGCACAGTTGGGGAAAAGTACCCATGTCGGTATTGCCATGTGCGCTTATTCACTCTTGAACTTGTTGCACTGAATGTCACTGATATTTATGATATATGTACATGTGATGTTTTTACATATATGTTTGTTTACTTTGGGGATACTGTATACTTACATTGTTATGGTAAGATCAGACTTTCTTAGTTCAGAACTAGCTAAAATTTTCCTGTCGCAACAGATGCTAAATTGTATAGTTTGAAAACATACCTGACAGATGCAATTTCTATATTGGAAATACAGTTGTATTTCTTTTATGAATGTGAAAATATCTTCACTGTTGTAAAATGGGCCGACCAAAATAAACGATATAACTTTCTCTATTTTATATGCTCGATGTAGGAATTTTGGACATCCCAAAGCAAAGGCTGTAGTTCCTTTTAACCCTGTTTGAATAATGTTAGTAAATGACTCGGTAACACAGATACACTATAGGAACAATTAACCAGTATTGCTTTTTAAGACCGCCTTGGGTTCTAGTACTGAACACGATAGCTGGCCAACAGAGGCCATCTCCTCAAATCAGATGCACTGTACAACACTCTTTTGCTCTACAGTAACTCCTGTAAATAAAACATGGCTTCACTGTTAGTGGTAGCTTTGTTGCTCTAAATGATTGGCAGTGTGGTACCACCACCATCACCCCACCGCTGTATGATCCGCATGTGGGCACCGTTTCTGTCATGTTTGTCGCTTTTGTGGAAGTGTAACTATTTACTACACAGAGAACTGGCACTATTTCCTTCAACTACCACTTCTGACAGCCATGGTCTATGGTCTTCGGCTCAAAGTAGTTAGTGCATTTCTTGATATGTTATTTTCTCATTAGTATTACCTGTTCCCTGGCATATACTCCCTCTGTTCCACTTTAATCTACATCCTAGAAAAAATCGGACAAACTAGTACTGCATTTATTAGTACTAAGATATGTGAACAACAAATCCAAGCTACATTGAAAATAATGACATCAAATAAGGAGAGTAAAACCACTCCGTTTTCTGTGTTCTTGTTGACTAAAAGCTACAATATAGGGCTAGAACAATTTTTCTGTGTTCTGCAGGTCAAGTTAGATTTTGCTTGCCGTTGAATTGTGGCAACACATTTTGGATCAACCAAATTGTATATAAACATGAAGTTCATGCAACATTACTTTTTATTAAGTGGCGTATACTGTTATGCAGAGTTATAAAGATAGCATGAGTGTCGTTGCACCCTATTTTACTGTTTTTATGCCGTTTTTTCCTTTGCATATTTCTGTTCTGACTCAAAATACACTAGCTTCTGGTTGCATTTTGGTATGTGAGTATGTGACTTTTTTCTTCTTTCTCCAGTCATATCTCTATCAGATACTCCGCGGCGTTGCTTATTGTCATTCTCATAGAGTTCTTCATCGAGATTTGAAACCTCAGAATTTATTGATAGATCGGCGTACTAATGCGCTGAAGCTTGCAGACTTTGGTTTAGCCAGGGCATTTGGAATTCCTGTCCGTACATTTACTCATGAGGTACTTTTCTTCTATTATTACTCGATTACAAGGTCCTTGAAAACTGTTCCAGTGACATGCCGCCTTTTGGAGAGATCTTTATCATAAATTTAGTAGATGCGATTTTGCATCCCAGTATGTACATGTGATTTGGCATCTAAGCATGCTCGTTCTACTTTTATCTATACAACACCTTGGGTCTTTAGCACATCAACTCACAAGGGATGTCTGCGGGAAGAATTTTTCAGGTAGTAACATTATGGTACAGAGCTCCAGAAATTCTTCTTGGAGCGAGGCAGTATTCCACACCAGTTGATGTGTGGTCAGTGGGCTGTATCTTTGCAGAAATGGTAAACCAGAAGCCACTGTTCCCTGGCGATTCCGAGATTGATGAATTATTTAAGATATTCAGGTTCAGTTCTCGCCCTGGTTACTAAATTTCTCATCTTCTAAGTGCACTTCTTGCCTACTTTATCTGATTTTCTTTATGTGTTGTTGCATTCTGGTTATCCAATGAAGGGTACTGGGCACTCCGACTGAACAAACTTGGCCAGGAGTGAGCTCCCTGCCTGACTACAAGTCTGCTTTCCCCAAGTGGCAGGCAGAGGTGTGAGACCATGGCTTAAACTTTTCATTAGGCGTATAGTGCCCTATATATCATGTGACTGATCTTCCTTGTCTGGAATCTTGACTAATCTCCAGGACCTTGCATCTATTGTCCCCAATCTTGGACCTATTGGCTTGGATCTTCTCTCCGTAAGTAAAGAGACCCATCTATATCATGAACATGGCACTGCATACTTTAGCTGTGTTTAATCATTTGTTTATATTCACTGACAGAAAATGCTTCGGTTCGAGCCAAGCAAACGGATCACAGCTAGGCAGGCTCTTGAGCACGAGTACTTCAAGGACATTGAGGTGGTATCATGAGCTGGCTATGTATTTGATGTTGCATTGGTTGGCATATGTATGAGCTGAGTTGCTCATTTCATTCCTTTTGTGAACGCTGTGCCTTTCTTCTCGGCATTTTTTTGTCATTCAGCTGGATATTTGGGATCTGGTGTGTTCGAGGTGTATTCAGGAATGCTAAATAGATTACCATCTTGGTCTCTATGTGCTCAAAGTAAATATTTCCATGTGTTTGTTTTTCATTGAGCATTCAATTGTTTACTGTCCTTATGTTTTAACCAATGGCTTCTCCGGACGCAAGAACGGCGACTGCTCATTGTATTACTCACCTGGTAGTAAATATTTCCATGTGTTTGTTTTTCATTGAGCATTCAATTGTTTACTGTCCTTATGTTTTAACCAATGGCTTCTCCGGACGCAAGAACGGCGACTGCTCATTGTATTACTCACCTGGTAGAGGATGTGAAACTGTGGCTCATGGAGATGGGGATATTAGTTTTTCTATAAATATTAACTCGATGAGCTATGAACTTGCAAAGTATGCTCAAGTCAACGATCAGACGGCATGCTGGATCAGTGCTTGCTTGATTGACTTCATGTTTTGACAAATGAGGTTGTAATGATGTAATCCCTATCCCATCACAAAAGTTGACTTTGCATGGTTTGATTTGTTTGTGTATTTACAAAATAGTTTTATGTTGCAAGCTGATGTTTACTGCTTTGTACTCCCTCTGTTTCAAAATATAAGATGTTTTAGGTTTGTGAAGAAAATGAATCTAGACTTGTTTTAGTATGTAGGTTCACTCAACTTTAGGATGAATCTATATACTAAAAGAAGTCTAAATTCATTTTTTTCATAAACCTAAAACATCTTATATTTTGAAATGGAGGGAGTACATGTCATGTATGCAAGGCTTGTCAGGCAAAAATATGAAGAATGTCTTTTCGTTGATTCAGCCCATGTAACGAACCTGGGAAGTGTTGTTTAACATCTCTAAGCAATCACACTTGTCAGCAAAAGGTCATGTTGCGATATGAAGTCCATAGAGCATCAGAACAGTCATCACAGCCAGAAGAAATCACAAAAACTATCAAATATATTCCATTGGCTTATAAATGAGAGAATACAAGAGGCTATCAGTAAGTTTCAAACCATGTAAACCTCCTGGAGTGAGGCAAAAACACTAAAATAGCATGGGAAAAACAGTAATTCACAGACGAAATCGCCCTAGATTACATGAAAAAACTCATCTTTACATAAGCTGAGTGCACTGCAGACAAGTTTTCACAGATTAACCAACCCAGTTCAGTTCGTATTTGCCATGCTGAAGCTTGTTATCGTTTCTTCTTCATGATCGCCGACGTGCGCATCTCAGCGTCTTCCTTTGCAAAGCTCCACCAAAGGTATGACAGGGGGATAGCCATGGCGAGGCAGATTGCATGACCATCTATATATCCCCACCGTGGAGGGACATCTTGGGCTTCCAGGAACACCGACAGAATACCACCAAGAGCAACAAACATGATCTTCAGCCGTGAAGGATGCCTTGTGAAGGCTGCCCACAATGCCCACACAAGGAGCTGAGCAATGCTAATAACAGTGCAAACCTTCATGTTCAGACCTGCATAGTTTAGAAGGTTAGGACAGCTAAAATTTCAATTTCTCGCATTACCACCAGGAAATACAAATCTCAGAATTTTAGCAGTGAAGTTGGCTTTTCTCAACAGACGACCATGCATAAGCGAAACAAGTCAATTACGAATTTGGAAAAACTGATAAACTAGCTTCCAGGTGGAGGCTACCTTTGTTCAGGTCGTAGAAGTTTAGGTACAGAATGTGGGTTGTCACAAAAGCCAGAATTGGAGCTGCAACCATCACCCGTGAAGCTTCATCCCTTAAACTCGAAGCCCGCAGTATGGCCAAAATGAGGGAGTAACCCAGGAAAGCAGCAGTTGATGAGAAATATAGCTTCTCTGTCCAAGCAGTATCACTGCAACAGGTAGATGAAAATGGATTAACTAACTACAGACCAAAAAACCTGTCTGAAAAGATGATTTTCATTTGACATACCAGCTGTGATATATGGCACTCCAGAACCACGAATTCATGGCCAAGTACCCGTAAATGTGCCACAGTCCGGTATATTCGTAGTATGTCGCGTGAGTTTCAGGTCTAAGAGGCAGCTTGTACATTAGCAAGAGGAAAAAAGATAGCCATCCATTGAACTGCACAAGAAGGGTCAGAGCAGATAGAGCTGCCGAAAAAGGTTCCTGCGAACGAAACAGCAGCAGTTATTTAAAGTGAGAAGTGGAAACGAGACATACAAACTGCAGGTAAACTGAAAATATGGTGCTTCGACTAAGATGGAAAGCTAATAGCTACCTGAAACACAGAAGCTCGTTTCAGAGGCCATTTGCCGTGATACTTGACCGGCCCTAGCGCGAGCTCTTCCCTCTCCTTCTCCCTTTCCATCATACAGTGGTACCGGCACTCGCTGTTGCAGTTCCACTCCTTCCATTGCAAGTAGAGCGGCTCGTGCGCGTACCACGATCTGTCAGCGGGCTGATCATCGGTCGGAACAATGCAGTGCTTGATGGAGTCCTCTTTGAGGGCGCCAGTTCTCTGGCATTCCTCCACGCAAGATCTGGCAATAGAAAGGAAAAACATGAGGAAGGTGCATGCTGGCTGGTTCCCGATCAAGTCATAAGCCCACCCCAATCGCATGACAGATCAAATAAGCACGTATTCGCCATGGTGAAAACAACGGCACGGGTTTCTCCTATGAGCCTGGATCGCCATCACCCCAATTTTGCCAGACATTACCGAATTCAAAAATCTAAAAACCGCGCAGCCGCAGTCCAATGTTTCCCCAAATAGAGACAAGGGACAGATTCAGCTGCAGCTTCCAAAGCAGAACGCTCGGTTTCTTAACACGAGATCGTGCACGGCTGCGAATCACGCAAACTCTTACCATGGCCTGAGACGACAACGCCATACGCGCAACAGTAAGCACGGTACTCAGCATCCCAAACGCCCCCCAATGGTTTATTTGCCTCTTCTCACCAGCTGTCAGTCCACATAGTTCAACCGGGCAAGTACGCAGTATGCTACGCGAATCCCAGCTCCAATTGCATGACAGATCAAATAAGCATGTATTCCAATGGTAAAAACTACAGCACGAGCCTGGATCCCCATCACCCCAGTTTTGCCAGACATTACTGAATTCGAAAATCTAAAAACCGCGCAGCCGCAATCCAATGTTTCTCCAAATAGGGAGGAGGGACAGATTCATATGCAGCTTTCCAACTGCCCGGAATCTAAGGACGAGATCTCGCACGGCTGCGAGTCATGCAAACTGTTGTCATGGCGGCTCAGAACCGACAACGCCTATAAGCGCAACAGTAAGCAGACGGTGCCCAGAACCCCAAACGGCCCCCGATGGTTGGTTTTATCCTGCCCCTCCCCTCTCGAGCCGTCAGTCCACATAGTTCAACCGGGCAAGTACGGCAGGCGAATCCCAGCTCCAGTTGCGCATAATAGTAGTAATAACTAGTTCAAGTTCCCCAGGAATCACTGTATGAATCAATGTCAAGCAACCAACGTCTCGTACTGGTAGTACTAGTACTAAAAACCGACGCGAGAGCTGGGTTCAACTAACACGAACCGCCCCAACCACCAACGAGGAAATAACGGCGGGAGGAATCTGGAGGAGAGGAACTGGTAGTACTCACCTGTAGAGCGGATCGGCGTCGCCCTCGGAGGCGTCGTCCGCCGCCCCCGCGGCAGTAGCGCAGGCCATGGCGAGCAGACCAAGCAGCAGAAGCAGCAGCAGCGACACCTTGCCGCGGACCCTCGTCATCCCGGCTCGCCGCCCTTCCCTCTGCTCCGAATTGGGGGCGCGTGGACTAGCTAGCAACTGCCTAGCGGGAGAGCGGGGCGAGGCGGAGATCCATGCGCGCGGCGCTGCCTGCGAGGGAGAGGGAGGTAGGGGGAGCAGGGCGGGCACTAGGAGTAGGAGGAGGTAGAAGGTGCGTGCGCGTGGTTGATTGATTGACGCGGCGGAGTATTGTTTTCTGTTCTGTTCCGCTGCGCTCCGCTCCGCGTGTTTTTGGTGTGTGTGTGTGTGGGGGGGGGGGGGTTGGGAGCAAATCGACACGGAGGACGATGAGACGGGAGCGCACACGATGAGAGATGGCAACAGGTTTTGTTCCTCCCCTATCTCTTCTGGCTGGACTCTCTGGAGTCTGGATGGACGTGCGCCCTGCGCCGCTCCCCTCTCTCTCCTGGCGCTGCGTCTGGTGGCGGGCCACGAGGCCGGCGTGGAGGAGGGGCTTGGCTGGCTGGATGCGAGTAAAATAAACCAGCACTTGCCTGACAGCCACGGCCTCGCCTCCCACGGACCGAGATCGGGACATGATGACGAGCACCTCGTGTTTTGTTGTATTTCACGTACCCGTACACGTATACTCGTGCGTGCAGTATCTTTCTTGAGCTCGATGAAGAGTAAATCGTACTTTGGACTTGTTAAAATAATAGACCCAAGTGCAGAGTTTCAAGGTGGATCAAAGCCACTCCCCAAATGTTACGGCATCGGGAACGCTCGAAAAAAAAACTCTCGAGCTCCAACAATCCCCTTATTATTTAAAAATAAATTTATAAGTTTGAAAAGGCCAAAAAATAATTTTGAACATAGTCAACGATGTATTCTACTACAAGGTTTCTTCGCGCATGAGGGCAGGAGAGAAGCGGTGGCGACCGTAAAAATCAATCTAGGGTTTCGTCCCTCTCGCTGGCAACATCGCCTGCGAACTCTGGAGAGTCTCCGGTGACCTTGTTGCCTTTGAGGTGTAGATGACTACGGCCTCTATCCGGTGGGAAGGTTTAATGTTCTTTGTTTACATCCTGAAGTCGGAATAAAATCATCTCCGTCCTATCCTTCCGTGGTGAGCCTAGCGTTGGCGGGATAAGGTCCTTCTCTTGGGTTCTGATCATTTTTCGTATTCATTGGTGTGGTTTAAGGCCAGTCCCTTCCAATCTATGATTTGTCATCTTCAGCTATGATTGTTGTTCTGGTGCGTTGGTCCTTTGGAGCCCTAGCATGACGGCTTTCCGTCCATCTATTACAACAAGCTCTACTATGATAAATTTTGCCCGGCTTCAGTGATGGACGGGGCGCACCTTCGCCGCGTGCTATTGTCTATAGTCTTCGCTAGGTGGTCCAATGAACTATTTATTAGTTTTATTACTTTTGGTCTTCTTTGTACTGCTGTTGATAATTAATAATAGATCGGTGTAATTTGGCACACACAAAATGATGTAGTATTTTACAAGTATGCAAGATCTCAACGAGAGGTTCTTTGTAACATGGAGCGCACGAAAATGAATAAATCTGATAAAATTTAGAGATTTGAAAAATATGCATACAAAGATGTACACTTTTGTTATTTTCGTGTAGCTCGGAGTACGTTGAATGTAGGTGGTACATTTTGGAAAAGAAAAAAAAAACTGAACTAAGATTGCCAAATGAATTATAGGTGGAACATTTGCAGGAAGAACCCACTCAACACCTTGAAGATACAGACACCCATCCTGGTAATACAAGAAGGATGGATGCGCTATATCAGAAAAAACGGTGTGTTCCATCTACAAAGACAGGCAGCTGAGAACAACAGACCAAAAGACTTTCGGTGATTATCCCTGTTTTTGTAATCGCCTGAGGGGCCCATCCGCGTGAGTGAGCGCACGACGCTTCACGACGTGGGGGAGAGACGAGAGACTCCACCGGCCCACCCTCTTCCCCCATCCGACGGCGTATGACCGGTCTCGGGCGCACCGGCAAGCCGCGCCGCGCCGTCCGATCGTGGCCGTGGACCTCGCGCGCCGCCCACTGATTGTCTCTTAGTAAGAAACCGCGATTAGTAGACTCATCATACGTTTGCCGTTGACGTTGCTTTAGTACGGACCAATGGCGACTGATTATGCTGGTCTATCACTTATCTTGTCATCATAAACTTAATTAGCGTTTCAACATCGATGGTTAGGGAGTAGTACACTAAGTACGTACGAGTAATCAACTGTTTTACCTCCCTAAGACTAAGATAAGAACAAGATGGTGTTGTTTATAATTTTGTGGAGGCCTGGGTCCGTTGCCCCCCGATGATGCTTTTTGGTTTGGAAATTATTGTTTGATGACTCGCTGAGGGTGACATGGTTTTTGTTTTGTATGCGGGGACGTGGATACGCTGGCGTCTCTCCTTCGCAAAAACAGGAGGAGCGATGTTGACGTCTCCAATCCAACGGTGACTCTTCTCTTGTTGGATTGTTGGACCAGGCAGGACGGTTTTTGCTTGTTGATTGGACGACCGTACTAGCGCGACGCTGAAATTGTCCACAAACACCTCCCAGGCCAAACTGAGAAGGCAAATCGTATGCACACATCGCTCAGCTCAGGTCGGTCGTTACCGTCCGTCGCACCGGAAATGCTATAGGGCCATCCATGTGCGGCGCGAGCACGTCGTGCCGCACAGGGGAATCACACGAATGGGCCGGCCAGTTCACTTTGTTATTTTTCTCGTTCTTGTTTTTCTTTTCTATTATCTTTTCTTCTTTTTTAAGTTTAGAATTTGATAAATTATTCATATCTTTTGGAAAATGTTCATATTTTTTTTGGAAAATGTTGTTCATGGTTTTTGAATTTTGTTTTATGATTTCGAAAATTCATTTATGATTTAAAAATTCGTTTATGATTTTTTTAGAATTGTTCAGGATTTTTTATGATATTTGAAAAATATTTACAAACATTCAAAAACTATATATATATTGTTCAGAGTTTGGAATATAATGTAGAAAAAAGATATAGAAAATAGAAAGAAAATAGAAATAGCTGTAACTGGGCCGGCCCAGCTGCCATAGCCTTTAGGCGGCGCGCTGGGCATATAGGGTGCCGCACACCCCCGCGCGTAATATGGGCCGGCCAACAGACCACTGCACGTGGTTAGCGGGTGTGCGGCGCTTGCACAACGTTGTTTAAAGCGACGTATAGGAGCCCTTGGCCCATAATACGTTTGCAACAAAATATGGGCCTAATATATTTACTTCGGCCCATGCAAATAACCAAAAGTGAAAAAGTGCTTGAAAACATGTAGGGTTGAGGTGGATGGAAATAAGATTAACTTGGCGCGCGATGTCGTGCTTTCTTGGAAACCACGTATCTACGGACCGATTAAATATCTTTATACATATGCGGCTCATAAGGACGAATCGTGTTTGTCCTATCCACGACGAACCCCAACACCAATGGCAGGCTAAAACTGCCATCGTTATCTTTTTTTGTCACGAACTAGTAGATTTCAATGTTGGTAAGAAAAGTGTACTCGCATATGTTTTTTTAGAATTGAGGAGTCAGCCTTCGGATTTCATTTCGCAATGAAACCGCTGAAACATATCAGTTTTGTCACACACAACAAACCTACTAACAAACCACCGGTCTTTTTGAACCTAAGCTGGATCATTAGAGAACGGAAGCAGCTAAATGAAAGCACTACAGCTAATAGACAGCTAAAACATCAACCTCTTTCTGTTACACATGGGATTACTATCATCAAACTTGTTTTTGTGATAGCAATGAAACTATTGAACATCTCTTTATCTCTTGTCCTTTTGCTAGATTATTATGGCGTATTATTTTTTTTTCGTATAATATTTCATCACCAACTAATGTTACTAATATGTTTGGCAATTGGTTGAATGGCATGGATAAAACGAATAAAGCTTCTATACGCATTGAGGTGTCAGCTTTATGTTAGGCTATTTGGAATGGCATGAACAACATGATCTTTAACAAAAAAAAGTTCTATTAAGTTTTTGCAGGTAATTCGTTTGGCTACTCATTGGATCCTACTTTGGTCCAACCTTCTTCCAGAGGACCAACAAGAGAGCATGACTTCTGGGTGCAACATGCTGCTCCATGTTGCACAGGATTTCTACTACTTGGTTATTGGGTGGCGAGGCACTAGTAGAATTTAAAATGCTTAGTCCATTCCTGAGTTTATTTTTTAGATAGTTGATCCATGTCTCGACTCTTTGTGATCCATAAGTGTACTGTACTGATTTTCAGAATCTTGCAATAAAAGGTCGTGTGAATGGACATGTTTTAACTTTCATTAAACATTACATGTCTTTCTTTTGCTGTAATGATGCAGAGGCCGGAGCTTTGCTCCCTATTTCAGAAAAAAAAAACTATCATCAAACTTGTAAGATACCATCGACCTGGCCTTCCAGAAAACTTTGTCACCACCAATATGACAGAAATTGGAGTGTCATCTATCTAATTAACCCATGTTTTATTGTTTCCAACCCTTCATCCTACTCCAATCCTCTTCCTCATCGGCGCTCAAACTTGTTGCATATTGAGCCTCCATCATGGCCTTACATGACAGCAGCGCTGCGGTGGTTTGAACGCCACACATTTGGTTTATGTAAACATGAGCCAATACGAGATCTTGCGTACAGTACTAGAAGGATCACTAGGTAAAACATGATCAAGGACTGCAACATTCCTAGTTTTCCGCATAGTCTAGATTAAAGTCGTTACTCTAGCAACAACTACATGTCTAACTCTACTTAGGAAAACCCCACATCCAGGGACCTATCTATGAAAACTTACTGGGAGCATTACTTATAATAAAAGTAAATTCAAACAAACTCAAGAAATATCGAGCAAAAGAGCATCCAAAAAACAAACAATCAACTATTTCATACCTCTCATAGAACATGCACTTAGAATCCTTGCTCTTCCATTTTCTATGCAACAAATTCTCCTTACTCAAGATACTATTGTGTGCTGCCCAACCACAAAAAATTAACTTTTAAAGGAATTTCAACAGAACATATATTTTCATGTTCCCACTTAACTGGTACCATATTTTTAGGGCTAAGTACATTGATCTAACTGAAAACATCCTAGACTTAGTCAAAGTACATTTAGGCTGGTCTTCCTCCTCGTTTAGTATGACCCCATCACAAATGGCCTGAATTTGCTTCCACATACCAGTAGTTTCACCCCAAAGAGTCCTCCTAAATTTAACGCAACTCCATCCTTCAGAGTACACCCTTGCCACACTAATATTATCACTAGAGGTCACATTATATAGTCTAGGATATCTTAACAAGAAAATGTTTCACCTACCTAGCAATCTTCCTAGAAACGAGTCATGTTACCATTACGTGTCTTTCTTTTGCAAAAATCTAAGTATAGGTCCTTTACTTTCATTAAACCCTGCTAGAAATGTGAATGGTCATGTTTTAACTTACACATAGAAAGAGAGTTATTTTTAACATACTTTCCTCTAAGGATATTTTCCAGAGACCCTCGCTAGTCTCCAATTTCCATATCCACTTACTAAGAAGTCAAATATTTATAATTCTCAAATCTACCACACCCAGTCCACCCTGTTCTCTAGGTTAACATACTTTATCCCAACTAACAAGATGAAACTTCTTATTTCCTTCTTCTTCCTGCCACAACAGCCTTTTCATAAATAAATTAAACCTTTACCTGGTCCTTTAATTTAGGTAGCTTAAACAAAGAAAACATATACAAATAGACATTACATAAACAAGATTTGACCAATGTTAATCTTCCTCCATAGGAATGTAGGGGTTCGTAGCATGGAAAACAAAAAAATTCTACCGCATGCACACAAACAAGCCAAGATCTATCTACTAGTTTGTAGCAACGAGTCGATAGAGGAACTCACCCTCGAAGATTCCAAAGCGGTTAACGAGAGTAGATTCTCGTGGGTGATGTAGTCGTACTCTTGCCGATCTCAAGATCGCGTAGACGGTCCTTCCGGCGCTGCGTTCCGGCAGGGCTTCCTGATCGGTCACCGTTAAATTTTCGATGAAGACCTTCATCTCCCTTGTTCCAGGAGGCAGCGGAGGTTGTAGCACTCTCCTCGCGATTCCGGCAGCACGATGACGTGGTGTCGGAAGTAGAGGGGAGATCTCGCAGGGCTTCGCCTTAAGCCGGTGCGAGTATGGTGGACTATGAGAGAGGCCTTGGTGATCTAGGGTTTAGAGGGAACCAAGGGGAGAGTGTGGCCGGCGGCTAGGGCTTGGGGAAGCCCCAACTCGCCGAGTTGGAGGAACCCTAGGTGGCGGCGGCGACTTGGAGGAGGCCGGCGGCTAGGGCTAGGTTTTATTTTTGGTGTGAGGGGTAGGGGGCGCCCTACCCCTCCTTATATAGGTGGAGGGTGGCCGGTTGGGAGGAGGGAGTCCTCCCCCAACTCGGCCTCCTTGGCCGGCGGGTG
Source organism: Avena insularis (assembly GCA_023614405.1). Taxonomy (NCBI): domain Eukaryota; kingdom Viridiplantae; phylum Streptophyta; class Magnoliopsida; order Poales; family Poaceae; genus Avena; species Avena insularis. Next base: position 449,552,559 of record CM042685.1, read on the forward strand.
GAGGGAGGGGAACTCCTCCCCAAGTAGGTTTCCTACTCTCCCTCCACCAAGCAAACTTGTCGTTTGACTTTTTCAAATTGGCGTTTGACTTCCAAACTAGGATTTGATTTCTCCCTTTATTTTGCCCAGCCAAGTGACCTAGTACATGATGCAACCATTCCATATTGTCATGACACATTCATGTACCCTTACCCTCCGGAGTGTCGGACCTTCTGGACCCTTCTAGAACATTCCTGGTGAAAACACCGGAATCATTCCTCAACTCCGAAACAGGACTTTCCTTATATGAATCTTATTCTCCGGACCATTCCGGATCTCCTCATGATATCCCGGATCCCATCCGAGACTCCGAACAACATTCGGTCTCTTTCTCATCATTCCATAACTACTCAACAACATCGAATCCTTAAGTGTGTCTCCCTACGGTTCGTGAATTATGCGGACATGATCGAGACACTTCTCTAATCAATAACCAATAGAGGAATCTGGAAATTCATATGGCTCCCACATATTTCTACGATTACTTTGCGATCGAATGAACCACTTACATACGATACCAATTTCCCTTTGTCTCACGATAGTTTACTTATCCGAGGTTTTGATCGTTGGTATCTCTGCATACCCAGTCCAACCTCGTTACCGATAAGTACTCTTTTCTCGTTCCCGTGATATGTGATCCCTTGTGAGCCAGTCACATGCTTGCAAGCTAATTGGATGACATTCCACTGAGAGGGCCCAGAGTAAATCTATCCGTCATATGGATGGACAAATCCCACTCTTCATCCATGTGTCTCATCCCATACTTTTCGAATACTCAATGCCACCTTTATAGCCACCCAGTTACGGTGTGGTGTTTGATGTCATCAAAGAATCCTTCCGGTGATGGTGATAAGCATGATCTCATGGTCGAAGGAATTAGGTTACTATGTATCATAAAGCTTATAGCAATTGAACTAATAAAATGACTTGATCTTTATGCTACGCTTATCTATAGGAGTATGTCCATCATACCATTCTCCTAATGATATGATCTTGTTGTTAACAACATCTCAATGTTCATGATCAGGAAACCATGATCATCTATTAACCAAAAGCTAGTATTATAAAGAGGCTTTACTAGGGACTCTAATTTAGTTTACAAATCACACAAGTATTAATGTTTCTGGTTAATACTGTTATAGCATGAATGTAAACATTTATCATAAACACAAAGATATAATAATAACTATATTTATTATTGCCTCTAGGGCATATCTCCAACAGTCTCCCACTTGCACTAGAGTCAACTAATCTAGATTACATGGTAATATTCCGAACACCCATGGCAGTTTGGTGTTGGTCATGTTTTGCCCTCGGGAGAGGTTTAGTCAACGGATCTGCCACATTCAGATTTGTGTGTACTTTGCAAATCTTTATGTCACCATCTTGGACATGTTCTCGAATAGCGTGAAAACGTAGCTTGATGTGCTTCAGCTTCTTGTGTGACCTTGGTTCTTGCGCATTGGATATGGCGCCCATGTTATCACAGTAGATAGACATTGGGTCCAGCGCACTTGGAACCACACCAAGCTCTGTAATGAACTCCTTCATCCATATCGCCTCTTGTGAAGCCTCCGAAGCAGCTATGTATTCTGATTCAGTTGAAGATCTCGCCACAACGCTTTGTTTTGCACTCCTCCAGCTAACTGCTGCACCATTCGAAGTAAATATGTATCCATATTGAGATTTAGAATCATCTGGATCGGTGTTCCAACTAGCATCGGTGTAACCATTAACAACGAGTTGTTCATCACCTCCATAAGAGAGAACCATATCCTTAGTTCTTCTCAAGTACTTAAGTATGTTTTTGACTGCTGTCCAATGATCCACTCCTGGATCACTTTGATATCTTCTAGTCAAACTAACAGCATATGCAATGTCGGGTCTAGTACATAGCATGGCATACATTAGAGATCCTATGGCTGAGGGATAGGGAGTTTTACTCATCCTTTCTCTATCTTACGCGTTCTTTGGACTTTGAGTTTTACTCAAGGTCGTATTGGGCAACATGGGCAAGAACCCTTTCTTGCTACCTTCCATTCCAAACCTCTTTAGAACTTTGTCCAAATATGTACTTTGTGACAATGATATTAGGCGTCTCGATCTATCTCTATAAATCTTTATGCCTAATATGTAAGCTGCTTCGCCAAGATCTTTCATTGAAAAACTATTATTCAAATATTCTTTGACACTATTAAGAAGGTCTACATCATTCCCAATCAAAAATATGTCATCTACATATAGTATTAAGAATGCTACAAAGCTCCCACTCACTTTCTTATAAATACAAGCTTCTCCATAAGTTTGTATAAAACCAAAACTTTTGATTACCTTATCAAAACGTTGATTCCAACTTCGGGATGCTTGCTTCAATCCATATATGGACCGTTGAAGTTTGCAAACCTTGTTAGCATCTTTAGGATCGACAAAACCTTTGGGTTGCATCATATACAACTCTTCATCAATGTCTCCATTGAGGAACGCCGTCTTGACATCCATCTGCCATATCTCATAATCGTAATATGCAGCGATTGCTAACATAATCCTCACAGACTTTAGCTTCGCTACTGGTGAGAAAGTCTCATTGTAGTCAACTCCTTGAATTTGTCGAAACCCTTTTGCGACAAGTCGGGCTTTATATATAGTAACATTACCATCAGCATCTGTTTTCTTCTTGAAAATCCATTTGTTCTCGATAGCCTTCCGGCCATCCGGTAAGTCCACCAAAGTCCATACTTGGTTTCCGTACATGGATCCAATCTCGGATTTCATGGCATCTTGCCATTTATTGGAATCTAGGCTCATCATCGCTTCCTCATATGTCGCAGGGTCATTGGTGTTGTCCACCAACATGACGCTCATAACGGGATCATACCAATTAGGAGTGGTACGAGTTCTCGTTGACCTGCGAGGTTCTGTAGCAATTTCAACCGAAGTTTCATGATCAACATCATTAGCTTCCTCTCTTATTGGTGTAGGCGCCACAGGAACAACTTCCGGTGCTACGCTACTCGCAAGTTCGAGAGAAAGTTCAATAACCTCGTCGAGTTCTACTTTCCTTCCAGTCACTTCTTTCGAGAGAAATTCTTTCTCTAGAAAGGATCCATTCTTGGCAACGAAGATTTTGCCTTCGGATCTATGATAGAAGGTATACCCAATAGTTTCCTTTGGGTATCCTATGAAGACGCATTTTTCCGCTTTGGGTTCAAGCTTGTCCGGCTGTAACTTCTTTACATAGGCTTCGCAACCCCAAACTTTAAGGAACGACAATTTAGGTTTCTTCCCAAACCATAATTCATACGATGTCATTTCAATGGATTTAGATGGTGCCCTATTTAAAGTGAATGCGGCTGTTTCTAATGCATAACCCCAAAACGATAGCGGTAAATCTGTAAGTGACATCATAGAACGAACCATATCTAAGAGAGTTCGATTACGACGTTCGGACACACCATTACGTTGTGGTATTCCTGGCGGTGTCAATTGTGAAAGTATTTCGCATTTCTTTAAATGCTCGCCAAACTCATAACTTAGATATTCACCTCCACGATCAGATCGTAGAAATTTAATCTTCTTGTTACGTTGATTCTCCACCTCACTTTGAAATTCCTTAAACTTCTCGAAAGTTTCGGACTTAAGTTTCATGAAATATATATACCCATATCTACTCAAGTCATCCGTGAAGATAAGAACATAACGATAACCACCGCGCGATGCTACACTCATTGGGACACATACATCGGTATGTATGATTTCCAATAAGTCCGTAGCTCGCTCCATCATCCCAGAAAATGGAGTCTTAGTCATTTTACCCATCAGACATGCTTCGCATCTTTCAAGTGATTCAAAATCAAGTGATTCAAGAAGTCCATCGGAATGGAGTTTCTTCATACGCTTCACTCGGTGTGACCAAGGCAGCGATGCCACATATAGGTCGAGTTATCGCTCAATTTCAAACGTTTAGCTTCAATGTTATTAATATGTGTATTTCCACTATCGAGATTCAATAAGAATAGACCATCTATCAAAGGTGCATTTGCATAAAACATATTACTCATATAAATCGAACAACCATTATTCTCGGACTTAAAAAAGTAACCGTCTCGCAATAAACATGATCCAGATATAATGTTCATGCTCAACGCAGGCACCAAATAACAATAATTTAAGTATAAAACTAATCCCGATGGTAGATGAAGAGGTAGCGTGCCGACCGCGATCACATCAACCTTTGATCCATTTCCAACGCGCATCGTCACCTCATTCTTCGCTAGCTTCCGTTTATTCCGCACTTTGTTTGAGTTAAAAATATGAGCAACGAACCAGTATCAAATACCGTGCACTACTACAGTACTAGTGAGATACACATCAATAACATGTATATCGGATATACCTTTCTTCTTGATGTTGCCGTTCTTCAAATCCGCCAAGTACTTTGGGCAATTCCGCTTCGGTGACCCTCTCCCTTGCGGTAAAGCACTTTCGATGTCGGGCTTAGGCCCAGCCTTGGTCTTCTTCGTCGGTGCGGCAACTTGCTTACCACCCTTCTTGAAGTTTCCCTTTTGCTTAGACTTGCCTTTCTTGAATTTGGTGGTCTTATTGACCAACAACACTTAATGCTCTTTCTTGATCTCCAGTTCTGCAGATTTCAACATGGAGAAGAGTTCTGTCAATGTCTTGTTCATGTTTTGCATATTGTTGTTCATCACAAAGTTCTTGTAACTTGGTGGAAGTGATTGGAGGACACGGTAAATCCCCAAAGCATTAGGAATCACTATACCCAAACTTTGGAGTTTGTTTGCGTGCCCAGACATCTTAAGCACGTGCTCACTCACGGAGCTGCCCTCTTCCATCTTGCAGTTAAAGAACTTTTCAGAAGCCTCATAACTCTCAACTGCCGCGTGAGCCTCAAATATCATTTTGAGTTCACGGACAATATCATGTGGGTCATGGTTCTCAAACCTTTTCTGAAGCTCCGATTCCAAACCATACAAGATAGCACACTGAACTGTGGAGTAATGATTCTTCTGAGTGAAGTAAACATTCTTTAATTAATCGGTAGCAGTAGCTGCAGGCGGGTCACCCAGCGGTGCATCCAGCACATAGGTCAAATTACTAGCATTGAGGACAATCCTCAAATTGCGGAACCAATCCGCGAAGTTGCTTCCATTGTTTTTCAACTTTTCTTTCTCTAGGAACACATTAAAATTGATGGTAGGGGCCGCCATTGATCTATAACATATTTGCAATAGTTTAGACTAAGTTTATGACAAATTGAGTTCTAATTAATCTAGGTGAACTCCCAATCAAAACAATATCCCTCACATTGTTTTAGTGATCACACGAACCAAATCCACCACATCAAAACCGATCATCACGAGAGTTGATGTAGCTTCAGTGGCGAACAATCAACATGTTCATCATATCTACTATATGACTCATGCTTTACCTTTCGGTGATCCGTGTTCCGAGACCATGTCTGTACATGCTAGGCTCGTCAAGATCAAACCTTAGCTTCAGCATGAGCAAATCTGGCTTGCTCACGTTGTATACACTCGCAGAATCTAACACACCCGATCATCACGTGGTGCTTCGAAACAACGAGCTTTAGCAACGATGCTTACTAAGGATGAACACTTTAAAACTTGAAATTTGTGTGCTTGAGGGATCATCTTATAATGCTACCATCGTTAACTAAGCAATACAAGATGCATAAAGGATTAACATCACATGCAATTCATAATATGTGATATGAGATGTCCTTTGTTCCTGTGCTTCCGATCTCCATCTTCAAGCACGGACATGATCTCCATCATCACCGGTATGGCGTCAAGGTCAATGGCGCCGCTTCATGGTTGTCGTCCACCAGCTTCAACTATTACAACTACTTTGAATATACATGCGGGTCTTAACGGAATTTAAAGACAACCATATGGCTCTTGCCGGTTGCCAACTTACAATAAGGGACATTGCATACATCATATATAATCACAATTATGGCCATATCACATCACATCACACCCCTGCAAAACAAAGTGAGACGCCTCTAATTTCTTTGCATATTTTACGTGGTTTGGGGCTTTCAATAAGTGTCGATATAACTTACGAACAAGAACCACAACGTTGATGTTTGAACTATCAAGTGCCCGTTGTAAATTGGATCTATATTATAATGGGAGAGACAGACACCCGCAAAGCCACTTATGCAATACAAGTTGCATGTTGAGCGTGGAGCAAGTCTCATGAACGATGTCATGTAAGGTCAGCCCGGGCCGCTTCATCCCATCATACCGCAAGATGCAAAGTACACAAAAAGCAATTGATAATAAAAGCACCACCGCCCACAATGACCATTGTGTTCTACTCGTGCAACAGATCTACATATAGAAACGGCTCTGATACCACTGTAGGGGTTCGTAGCATGGAAATCAAAAAAATTCTATCGCATGCACACAAATAAGCCAAGATCTATCTACTAGATTGTAGCAACGAGTCAATAGAGGAACTCACCCTCGAAGATTCCAAAGCGGTTAACGAGAGCAGATTCTCGTGGGTGATGTAGTCGTACTCTTGCCGATCTCAAGATCGCGTAGACGATCCTTCCGGTAAGGTTCGTTAGCGCCGCATGATCGATCGCCGTTGATTTTCGATGAAGTGTAGGGGTTCGTAGCATGGAAAACAAAAAAATTCTACCGCATGAACACACAATCAAGATCTAATCTATGATCAAGCCAAGATCTATCTACTAGATTGTAGCAATGAGTCGATAGAATACTAACCTTCGAAGATCCAAAGCGGTTAACGAGAGCAGATTCTCGTGGGTGATGTAGTCGTACACTTGCCGATCTCAACATCGCGTAGACGATCCTTCCGGCGCTGCGTTAAGCGGTGCTCCCGATCGGTCACACGTTCGGTACTTTTCGATGAAGACCTTCCTCTCCTTGTTCCGTAAAGCGGAGGTTGTAGCACTTCCTCGTGATTCCCTGACACGACGGCGTGGTGTCAAGTAGAGGGAGATCTGCAGGCTTCGCCTTAAGCCGAAGCGAGTATGGTGGAGTATGAGAGAGGGCCTTGGCGATCTAGGGTTTAGAAGCACCAAGGGTGGGCTTGGCCTGCGGCTAGGGAAAGCTAGGGTTTTCCCCAAGTCGGCTAGAAGAGGATACCTAGGCGGCGGCAACACTTGGAGGTGGTGGCGCCAAGGGCTAGGGTTTTGGTGTGTGGGAGAGGGGCAGCCCTACCCCTCCTTATATAGGTGGAAGGGTGCGGCTTGGGAGGAGGGAGTCCTCCTCCAACTCGGACTCCTTGGCCGGCCAGTGGAGGGAGGAGACTTCCTCCCCAAGTAGGTTTCCTACTCTCCCTCCACCAAGCAAACTTGCCGTTTGACTTTTTCAAATTGGCGTTTGACTTTCAAACTAGGATTTGATTTCTCCCTTTATTTTGCCCAGCCAAGTGACCTAGTACATGATGCAACCATTACATATTGTCATGACACATTCATGTACCCTTCCCCTCCGGAGTGCCGGACCTTCTGGACCCTTCTAGAACATTCCCGGTGAAAACACCGGAATCATTCCCGAACTCCGAAACAGGACTTTCCTTATATGAATCTTATTCTCCGGACCATTCCGGATCTCCTCGTGATATCCCGGATCCCATCCGAGACTCCGAACAACATTCGGTCTCTTACTCATCATATCATAACTACTCAACAACATCAAATCCTTAAGTGTGTCTCCCTACGGTTCGTGAATTATGCGGACATGACCGAGACACTTCTCCGATCAATAACCAATAGAGGAATCTGGAAATTCATATGGCTCCCACATATTTCTACGATTACTTTGCGATCGAATGAATCACTTACATACGATACCAATTTCCCTTTGTCTCATGATAGTTTACTTATCCGAGGTTTTGATCGTCGGTATCTCTGCATACCTAGTTCAATCTCGTTACCGATAAGTACTCTTTTCTAGTTCCCGTGATATGTGATCCCTTGTGAGCCAGTCACATGCTTGCAAGCTAATTGGATGACATTCCACCGAGAGGGCCCAGAGTATATCTATCCGTCATATGGATGGACAAATCCCACTCTTGATCCATGTGCCTCAACCCATTTTGGTTGAGTGTGGTGTTTGATGTCATCAAAGCATCCTTCCGGTGATGGTGATTAACATGATCTCATGGTCAAAGGAATTAGGTTACTATGTATCAGAAAGCATATAGCAAATGAACTATACTAAATGACTTGATCTTTATGCTACGCTTAACTATAGGAGTATGTCCATCTTATCATTCTCCTAATGATATGACCCTGTTGTTAATAACATCTCTATGTTCATGATCAGGAAACCATGATCATATATTAACCAACAAGCTAGTTTAACAAGAGGCTTTACTAGGGACTCTTTTATGTTTACAAATCACACAAGTATTAATGTTTCCTGTTAATAAAATTATAGCATGGTATGTAAACATTTATCATAAGTATGAAGATATGATAATAACCACTTTATTATTGCCTCTTGGGCATATCTCCAACAGTCTCCCACTTGACTAGAGTCAATAATCTAGTTTCAAAACTTTGTGTATTCAACACCTATGGCTTTCCGGTGTTGTATGTACACGATTGCTAGTGGTCAACTGATCTCCGGATCTGACACTTCCAGGTCCGTGTGTAATTGCATGTCTTTGAGTCTCTATGCATCACTCATTCTCTAATGAGATGACTTTGTATAAATTTGGTCCTTTGGTGAGACCTTTAGTTCTTTGGGGTTAAAACATGTTGATAATATTGTCGTACAATATATCTTCATAGCACTATCCCGCTGTGAACCACACCTAGTTTGATAACAAACTACTTAACACAAATGCCCTCTTTAGCTGCTATAATAGCAGTCATATACTTAGCCTTTTGTTGTAGTATCTGTCACAATGTCTTAACTTTGGAACTCATCCAAATCCATTATGGAACTTACTTTCCATCATATTGTGCCACCCTTAGTTTAGATTGATATAAACTTAATTTGTACTTTGTGACAAAACTAGTATCAATGTAGTACTTTTACAATGAACTAACCATCTATTTGTCACTTCTACAAAACAATATATTCTTAGTTCTTCCAAAAGATCATAAGAATATCCTTACTATTGTCCAATGATCATCTTATGAATCATTCTGGTATATGCTCACATCATTTAGAGCATAGGACATATCTGGATTTGTACATATCACAACATGATTGATATAAATACTCTTTGTGATTTCATACATCAAGTATCAATCTATACTTGAATCTTTATTTCACTTACCAAGTGTCAATACACTTGAATATATCATCAATATTGAACTCATTCAACCCTTTCTGTGCGACAAGAACTTTTCTTGTAGTTTCTATATTGAACTCATTCAATATCTCATCTATGTACTTCTGGCACAACCATATTGGCGTCACAATTTATCCATATAGACATTGGTGCCAAATATTGGTTACGCTAAGCCTTTCATCGATATGAAATTCTTATCCTGTGTTAATAAAAAGATACATCATTTCCAATCAACAATATGTCTTCCACATAATGTATTAGAAATATGTCTTAGCGCTCCCACTTAATTTCTTGCAAATACAAGCATCTTTATCATCTCTGATGAATTTAAACTCTTTTAACAATTTCATCATGGTGAAGATTCCAACTCCGCGATGCTCACTTCAACCATTGAAGTTTGCATATGTTTTTAAGCATCCATTGAATTAACAAAACCCTTTGGACCGTGTTAAGAACATGTCCTAGGTAACAATTCTATTAGAAGAACTTGTTTTGTTTATTTAACTACCACATAACAAAATTATATGTAGTGGTTGCTACATTAATCCGTCTAGACTAAATATCGCTATGAAAGATCAAATCTTGTCATATACAATCTTTGAACATTGTTGTGAACTCTTTCCCAATATGTCGATAATTTCATAGATGTGAAACATCCATGTCTATTTCTTTATAGATCCAAATACGACTGTAAGGTCTTGTACCTTTCCAGAGGGTCTTTCAAGTTCAAAGCTTGATCTCTCGTATATGGAACTATCACGGATTTAATGGCTTCAAGCCATTTGACGGAGTCAGGGCCCATCATCGCTTCTTTGCATGTAGTCGGATCATTATTGTCAAATAATGATTTAACTCTCAAATCTTGGTATTTGATTGTTTACCCGACCTACTTGTTTCAATAGGAACTTAGATCTCTATGACCACAACCTTTGAGGCACGTGAGCCATGAGCATTGTTGCTGCCTCCGGAACACTTTTCGACGCTGCGTAACTTTGCACATATAGCTAAGGTTCTTTTAGCCTTATCAAAGTTCTATTGTCCTCCCACTTAACTTTTCACGAAAAAATTTCTTTCTCAAAGAAACTTGACGTTCTAAGCGACAAACATTTTTGTCTTTGGTGTTATGGAGGAATACTGAACGATTATTCAAAATTACATACAAAGATATGTTCATCCGATTTTGGTTGCAAACATCTTTCTTATGCATAGCATACCAATTTTTAAGAAAAGACAACTTGGGTTTTATCCCAAACCATAACTTTATATGGTGTCAATTCAACGGATTATGATGGAGCTCTTTTCAGTGGAAAAACGGTAGTCACTAAAGCTTTTAATCTTTAAAATATAATGGCAGTTTTATGAATTACACCTTTGATATTACTATGTCAAACAAGGTTTAATTACATATCTCGAACGCTCCATACTCTTATGGTATTTTAGAAAATGCAAATCCACGGAACGATTCCTTAAATCTTAGGTATTATGCTAAACTTGTAACTCAAATATCTTCCTTTCTGATCTTATCATAAACTAGTTATATTCTTGTTACAATGATTTTGCACTTCATCTTGAAAGTCTTTGAACTTTTCAAATGTTTCATACATCATCCTTATTAAGTAAATTATCATATATTCACTCAAATTTTCGAAGAAAGCATATGAAGTTGAAATCCATCGCTCTTGACTACACATAACGGACTTCATACAACAATATGTACAAGTTCCAATAAGCTAGTCATTCGTTCCCTTTTGGCCTATGAACGAAGTTTTAATTATCTCTAGGAAAGTTTCACAAGCGTCATTTGATCAAAATCAAAAAGACTCCAAAATTCCATCCACATGGAGTTTCTTCATGTTTTCTTTCCAATATAATTTAAACGGCGATGTCACTTCCTAAGTGATCTTTCAATCAATTTGTCTTTCGACATTTTAGCACTAGTTTTATGGATGTGATTTCTCCAACGAGATTTGTGAATCATCCATCTTTTATGGATTACAGCAATTATTTGAACAACCCTTTTGTTCTCATAATACCTGATAAAACAAATCTTGAAGGCAAGCTTTGATGTTTAACGAGCAACACAATAACCCTTTATTTGTTCTCGATGAACATCATCACATATTCTTTTGCTAGCTACTTAGGCCATTGTAGTTCATGAATTCTGTTGTTTCGTATGACAATTCATACCAAAAAAATTAGTTCCAATAATTAAGAACCACATTATTTAACAAGCAAAGAATACAGCCATAACGCGTATATCCTCTATATACCTAAGCTGAACAATTATGCCCTAGAGGCAATAATAAAGATTTTATTATTATAATTCTTGTTCATGATAAAGTTTATATTCCATGCTAGAATTGTATTAAGCGGAAACTTTAATACTTGTGTGGTTTGTGAATAACACCGTGTCCCTAGTATGCCTCTATGGACTAGCTCATTGATTAATGATGGTTAAGGTTTCCTAACCATAGACATGAGTTGTCGATTAATAATGAGATCATATCATTGGGAGAATGGTATGATGGACAGACCCAAACTAAGCGGAGCAATTAGATCGTGTCATCGTGTTCATCTTTGTGAAGCTTTTCTTATGTCAGATATTGTATTCCTTAGACCATGAGATAATGCAACTCCCTGGTATCGGAAGAAAGCTTTGAGGTCATCAAACGTCATCCTATGAGAGGGTGATCATAAAGGTGTCTCTCAGGTGATCGGAAAGTACCTGTTGGGTTGTATGTATCGAGATGGGATTTGTCCCTCCCAATTCGGAGAGATATACTTCGGGCTCACTCGGTAATCGATATCAACACCGCTTGCAAGCACGTGGTTAAGGAGTTAATCACAAAGTGATATCGGATTACGGAGCAGTAAAGTACTTCGTGAACGAGATTGAACTAGGTATGACGGTACCGACGATCAAATCTCGGGCAAGTAAAATATCGCGAGACGAAGGGAATATATATATGGGATTGATTGAATCCTGGCATCATGGTTCATCCGATATGATCATCGATGAATGTTTGGGAGTCAATATGGGTTTCCAGACCCCGCTGTTGATTATTGATATAAGATCATGTCTGCATATTCTCGAACCCGAAGGGTCACACACTTAACGTGTCTCGACGCTAGGATAGATTGGATAATTGGTTTATGAGTTTTTGTTCGGAGTCTCAGATGAGATCCAGGACGTCACGAGAGGTTCCAGAATGGTCCGGAGAATAAGATTCATATAAGGCAATGCAGTTTTTGGAGTTCGGAATTGTTTCGGGTTAATCGGTATTATACCGGAAGCTTCTAGAACCTTCCGGAGTGGGACCAACGTGGCCCCACTTGTCGGGAGGGGGCATGGGCCTATGACGGAGTGTACTGGCCGCATTGGGACAGGGGCACAAGCCTCATAGGGCCCAGCCGGCCAAGCCTAGGGCAAAACCCTAGGGGAGCTTCTAGAAGGGGGGGAACTTGCCCCCCACTCCTCCCTCCTTGGCCGCCGGCCTAGGGCTTGGGGGAGGGGCAAGGGCCAGCCGCCCACCCCTCTATATAAAGAGGGCTGGGGCGCACCCCTCCCACACCTCCTCCTCAACCCTAGCCGCCCTGCTGCCCCTCCTCTCTCTCTCCCTCCCGACTGCGTGTAGGCGAAGCCCTGCTGCAGAAACTCTCCACCGCTTGCACCGCGCCGTCACGTTGTAAATCCAATCCATATCTCCACCATACTTGCTGGACCAAGGAAGGAGGATACATCGAGGTGCCGCACGTGTGCATCTCTCGGAGGCATCGCCACTTGCGGTGTTAGATCGGATCGGATCGCGAGGAGGAGAAGCGAGTACGACTACATCACCCACGTTCCATCGAACGTTTCCTGTGTGAATCTTCAAGGGTATGAAGATCTCATCTATTCCCCCTTGTTGTTTGCATCTCCTAGATTAGATCTTGGCTTTCCCGTTCGCATCCGTAGAATTTTTTTGATTTACTATGCTGCGAAACCCTTCACCAATAAGCTAGTCATTCGTTCCCTTTTGGCCTATGAAGGAAGTTTTAATTATCTCTAGGAAAGTTTCACAAGCGTCATTTGATCAAAATCAAAAAGACTCCAAAATTCCATCCACATGGAGTTTCTTCATGTTTTCTTTCCAATATAATTTAAACGGCGATGTCACTTCCTAAGTGATCTTTCAATCAATTTGTCTTTCGACATTTTAGCACTAGTTTTATGGATGTGATTTATCCAACGAGATTTGTGAATCATCCATCTTTTATGGATTACAGCAATTATTTGAACAACCCTTTTGTTCTCATAATACCTGATAAAACAAATCTTGAAGGCAAGCTTTGATGTTTAACGAGCAACACAATAACCCTTTATTTGTTCTCGATGAACATCATCACATATTCTTTTGCTAGCTACTTAGGCCATTGTAGTTCATGAATTCTGTTGTTTCGTATGACGATTCATACCAAAAAATTCAGTATCCAATACTTAAGAACCACATTATTTAACAAGCAAAGAATACAACCATAACGCGTATATCCTCTATATACCTAAGCTAAACAATTCTAGTCTTTTCTTTTCTGCCATATATTTATGAGATTCTCTTTCAGTATTTCTTTTCTGTTTGAAAGAATCTATCAACATCAATAGTGGAGCCATATACATGACACATAGTCCAAAGCATGTATAGTTAAATACCAATGTCTTTGGACTTGCACTTTGAAGTAGATCACAGTCATCAAATGTTTGGTGTTCTTTCAAATTCCTTTCTTTAGTAATCTCTTGGTGTAGTAAACATTTTACCTACATCAGATATTCACCCTTATCATGGAATTATCCATGATCAAGCTACTTTTAGCTTATAACGGTGAATCGCGAGTATAATGTTGCTCTCCAAAACCTTTTGGGGGATTAGGACAACTAGTGTCTCCAACCTTTTGCAAATTATCATCAAATATGAGAACATGACTTTTGCCATATTATACTCTGTCATGTTGCAACCAAAACTTCGTTTCAGATATCACAATATCTTCCACACATTATGGTTTCTGAAACAACTCTTTCAGATCCTAGATAACCTTGATATTAAGACAATCCTTTGAATATCAAGAATCATGGAGACAAACATGATACTCATACACTAACACTTGGAATTGTCACTCTTGATTTAATACGAATTATTAAACTTCATGGAGTAACCGGAACTTACTAAAAGTTTGCAATAGGACTTTTAAACTTTAGATTAACACTTCAAAAACAATACGATACCAGTTTGTAAAGTAACTAACCAGAATTCTATAGTTATATCATCTCAATTATAACTAAGCGCAAGGTGGTAAACGGATGCCAATGACTACAACAATTATGCAAATTCACTTTGATTTAATTTATGATAAATAGTGTTCAACTTTTAATCATATTGTCGTTGAACTCCCACTCAAAACAATATCCCTCACATTGTTTTAGTTATCACACGAACCAAATCCACCACATCAAAACCGATCATCACGAGAGTTGATGTAGCTTCAATGTCGAATAATCAACATGTTCATCATATCTACTATATGACTCATGCTTTACCTTTCGGTGATCCGTGTTCCGAGACCATGTCTGTACATGCTAGGCTCGTCAAGATCAAACCTTAGCTTCCGCATGAGCAAATATGGCTTGCTCACGTTGTATACACTTATAGAATCTAACACATCCGATCATCACGTGGTGCTTCGAAACAACGAGCTTTAGCAACGGTGCTTACTAAGGATGAACACTTTAAAACTTGAAATTGTGTGCTTGAGGGATCATCTTATAATGCTACCGTCGTGAACTAAGCAATACAAGATGCATAAAAGGATTAACATCACATGCAATTCATAATATGTGATATGATATGGCCTTTCTTCTTGTGCTTCCGATCTCCATCTTCAAGCACGAACATGATCTCCATCATCACTGGTGTGGCGTCAAGGTCAATGGCGCCGCTTCATGGTTGTCGTCCACTATCATCAACTATTACAACTTCTTTGAATAGACATGCAAGTCTTAGCGAAATTTAAAAGACAACCATATGGCTCCTGCCGGTTGCCAACTTACAATAAGGGACATTGCATACATCATATATAATCACAATCATGGCCATATCACATCACAGCACACCCCTGCAAAACAAAGTTAGACGCCTCTAATTTTCTTTGCATGTTTTACGTGGTTTGGGGCTTTCAATAAGTTTCGTTCTAACTTACGAACAAGAACCACAACATTGATACTAGTATTGTCAATCACCCGTTGTAAATTGAATCTTAACTATGTTGGGAGAAACACGCACCCGCAAAGCCACTAATGCAATACAAGTTGCATGTCAAGCGTGGAGCAAGTCTCATGAACGATGTCATGTAAGGTTAGCCCGGGCCGCTTCATCCCACTATCCCGCAAGATGCAAACTACACAAGAAGCAATCGACAACAAAAGCATCAACGCCCACAATGACCATTGTGTTTTACTCGTGCAACGGATCTACATATAGACACGGCTCTGATACCACTGTAGGGGTTCGTAGCATGGAAAACAAAAAAAATTCTACCGCATGAACACACAATCAAGATCTAATCTATGATCAAGCCAAGATCTATCTACTAGATTGTAGCAACGAGTCGATAGAATACTAACCCTCGAAGATCCAAAGTGGTTAACGAGAGCAGATTCTCGTGGGTGATGTAGTCATACACTTGCCGATCTCAAGATCGCGTAGAGGATCCTTCCGGCGCTGCGTTCCGGCAGCGCTCCCGCAGTCGGTCACACATTCGGTACTCGATGAAGACCTTCCTCTCCCTTGTTCCAAAGAAAATGGAGGTTGTAGCACTCTCCTCGTGATTCCGGCAGCACGACGGCGTGGTGTCGGAAGTAGAGGGGAGATCCCGCAGGGCTTCGCCTTAAGCCGGAGCGAGTATGGTGGAGTATGAGAGAGGGCCTTGGCTATCTAGGGTTTAGAATCACCAAGGGTGGGCTTGGCCAGCGGCTAGGGAAAGCTAGGGTTTGCCCCAAGTCGGCTAGAAGAGGAGACCTAGGCGGCGGCAACACTTGGAGGTGGTGGCGCCAAGGGCTAGGGTTTTGGTGTGTGGGAGAGGGGCAGCCCTACCCCTCCTTATATAGGTGGGAGGATGCGGCTTGGGAGGAGGGAGGAGACTTCCTCCCCAAGTAGGTTTCCTACTCTCCCTCCACCAAGCAAACTTGTCGTTTGACTTTTTCAAATTGGCGTTTGACTTTCAAACTAGGATTTGATTTCTCCCTTTATTTTGCCCAGCCAAGTGACCTAGTACATGATGCAATCATTCCATATTGTCATGACACATTCATGTACCCTTCCCCTCTAGAGTGTCGGACCTTCCGGACCCTTCTACAACATTCCCGGTGAAAACACCGGAATCATTCCCGAACTCCGAAACATGACTTTCCTTATATGAATCTTATTCTCCGGACCATTCCGGATCTCCTCGTGATATCCCGGATCCCATCCGAGACTCCGGACAACATTCGGTCTCTTACTCATCATATCATAACTACTCAACAACATCGAATCCTTAAGTGTGTCTCCCTACGGTTCGTGAATTATGCGAACATGACCGAGACACTTCTCCGATCAATAAACAATAGAGGAATCTGGAACTTCATATGGCTCCCACATATTTCTACGATTACTTTGCGATCAAATGAACCACTTACATACGATACCAATTTCCCTTTGTCTCACGATAGTTTACTTATCCGAGGTTTTGATCGTCGGTATCTCTGCATACCTAGTTCAACCTCATTACCGATAAGTACTCTTTTCTCGTTCCCGTGATATGTGATCCCTTGTGAGCCAGACACATGCT
Source organism: Avena insularis (assembly GCA_023614405.1). NCBI lineage: Eukaryota > Viridiplantae > Streptophyta > Magnoliopsida > Poales > Poaceae > Avena > Avena insularis. The sequence continues at coordinate 449,569,782 of CM042685.1, forward strand.
TGCAAGCTAATTGGATGACATTCCACCGAGAGGGCCCAGAGTATATCTATCCGTCATATGGATGGACAAATCCCACTCTTGATCCATGTGCCTCAACCCATACTTTCCGAACACTCAATGCCACCTTTATAGCCACCCAGTTATAGTGTGGTGTTTGATGTCATCAAAGCATCCTTCCGGTGATGGTGATTAACATGATCTCATGGTCAAAGGAATTAGGTTACTATGTATCAGAAAGCATATAGCAAATGAACTATACTAAATGACTTGATCTTTATGCTACGCTTAACTATAGGAGTATGTCCATCTTATCATTCTCCTAATGATATGACCCTGTTGTTAATAACATCTCTATGTTCATGATCAGGAAACCATGATCATATATTAACCAACAAGCTAGTTTAACAAGAGGCTTTACTAGGGACTCTTTTATGTTTACAAATCACACAAGTATTAATGTTTCCTATTAATACAATTATAGCATGGTATGTAAACATTTATCATAAGTATGAAGATATGATAATAACCACTTTATTATTGCCTCTTGGGCATATCTCCAACATGAAGACCTTCCTCTCCCTTGTTCCAGCAGGCAGCGGAGGTTGTAGCACTCTCCTCGCGATTCCGGCAGCACGACGGCGTGGTGTCGGAAGTAGAGGGGAGATCTCGCAGGGCTTCGCCTTAAGCCGGAGCGAGTATGGTGGACTATGATAGAGGCCTTGGTGATCTAGGGTTTAGAGGTCACCAAGGGGAGAGTGTGCCCGGCGGGTAGGGCTTGAGGAAGCCCCAACTCGCTGAGTTGGAGGAACCCTAGGTGGCGGCGGCGACTTGGAGGAGGCCGGCGGCTAGGACTAGGGTTTTTTTGGTGTGAGGGGTAGGGGCGCCCTACCCCTCCTTATATAGGTGGAGGGTGGCCGGTTGGGAGGAGGGAGTCCTTCCCCAACTCGGACTCCTTGGCCGGCGGGTGGAGGGACGAGAACTCCTCCCCAAGTAGGTTTCCTACTCTCCCTCCACCAAGCAAACTTGTCGTTTGACTTTTTCAAATTGGTGTTTGACTTTCAAACTAGGTTTTGATTTCTCCCTTTATTTTGCCCAGCCAAGTGACCTAGTACATGATGCAACCATTCCATATTGTCATGACACATTCATGTACCCTTCCCCTCCAGAGTGCCGAACCTTCCGGGCCCTTCTAGAACATTCCTGGTGAAAACACCGGAATCATTCCTCAACTCCGAAACAGGACTTTCCTTATATGAATCTTATTCTCCGGACCATTCCGGATCTCCTCATGATATCCTAGATCCCATCCGAGACTCCGAACAACTTTCGGTTTCTTTATCATCATTCCATAACTACTTAACAACATCGAATCCTTAAGTGTGTCTCCCTACAGTTCGTGAATTATGCGGACATGATCGAGACACTTCTCCGATCAATAACCAATAGAGGATTCTGAAAATTAATATGGCTCCCACATATTTCTATGATTACTTTGCGATCGAATGAACCACTTACATACGTACCAATTTCCCTTTGTCTCACGATAGTTTACTTATCCGAGGTTTTGATCGTCGGTATCTCTGCATACCTAGTTCAACCTCGTTACCGATAATTACTCTTTTCTCGTTCCCGTGATATGTGATCCCTTGTGAGCCAGTCACATGCTTGCAAGCTAATTGGACGACATTCCACCGAGAGGGCCCAGAGTATATCTATCCGTCATATGGATGGACAAATCCCACTCTTGATCCATGTGTCTCATTCCATACTTTCCAAATACTCAATGCCACCTTTATAGCCACCCAGTTACTGTGTGGTGTTTGATGTCATAAAAGCATCCTTCCGGTGATGGTGATAAGCATGATCTCATGGTCGAAGGAATTAGGTTACTTTGTATCAGAAAGCTTATAGCAATTGAACTAATAAAATGACTTGATATTTATGCTACGCTTATCTATAGGAGTATGTCCATCATACCATTCTCCTAATGATATGATCTTGTTGTTAACAATATCTCAATGTTCATGATCAGGAAACCATGATCATCTATTAACCAACAAGCTAGTATTATAAAGAGGCTTTACTAGGGTCTCTAATTTAGTTTACAAATCACACAAGTATTAATGTTTCTGGTTAATACTGTTATAGCATGAATGTAAACATTTATCATAAACACAAAGATATAATAATAACTATATTTATTATTGCCTCTAGGGCATATCTCCAACAAGGAATTCAACTTTCCTTTCCAAGCATGAGTTTTATTCTCTAGTTTCTCCTCTATATATTTCCAATCTATATTACTCAATCGCATAGGATTAAGAGGCACTCCTAAGTACCTAAAAGGGATAATCCCTGCACCACAAGTAAATATAGATGAACAAGAACTTCTTTCTCTAGCCTTGCCAAAGCAAAAAATATCACTCTTAGGACAATTAATTTTTATACCATACATTTGTTCAAAGAGACAAAGAATAAATTTAAGATTCCTAGCACTCTTCAACTCATCACGGAACATGCAGATGGTGTCATATGCATATTGCAACATGAACACCACTTCATGAAGATGCTAATATACTAGACCCCTAATAATACCACACTCAAAGCCTTTTGGACCATTAGAGACAAGGTATATACTGCAAAATTAAAAAGGATAGAGTACATCCAACAAATAGAGGAGGGAACCCTTTTCTTAGGATGACTTTTTCAAGAAACTCCCAACTACCCTTTCAAGATCTACCTTAAACAGGACAACATCTAATTTTTTCCCTATGGACTTCATGCAATACTACCAACACCATCTTTGGACCAATTTTAATTTGTGAGGAAAGTTCACTAGTTTCATAGTGTTTGCATTTTTATTCCGTTTATCTTGCATCACATTACTATACGTCGAATCTTCAGCTAAGTAGGTGCACATTTTAAACATATGTGCGTAGTAAAAGCAAAGAGAAACAAAATAGGTGTTGTACACATAGATTGGGATGAAAGTAAAGTTCAAGACTTGTGAGCGACTCGAGATCGACTCATTTTAGTTTGACTCGAAAATGAATAAGTTGAGTATGGGTGTTTTATCTAACTAAATTGAAAAATGAGCTCATTTGGAGCGAACACTAGCTTCCCCGATTTTAGCATGGTGCGCGAAATAGTATGTTATGTATAATGATTATATCATATATTAAAAGGAAAATAGGATAATTTGTTTTCTTATGTTGTGGATCATTTCGTAAGTCTGTTAAATTAATTAAACCCGAAGCAAGTTTAAGGCACTAACATGGAACATGATATGTCCCTTTGCTATTACAAGTTTAATCTGAGCTGAGCCTAATCTAACTTGTTCGATTTACACAGCGATGAGTGCTATTTGTATAGAGACGAGTGCAATATCTTTTGTGGTATTTGTACTGAAAAAATGTCGTGGAGAGAGATGAGTGCTTGTTCCCATGACCCCAAAGGATCAGACACTTTTCTCTCATCTTGTACTCGAGATCTTCATGAGGTGGCGGGGCAGTGCACGGTCATGAACAGGAGAAGATTCCACTCCCAATTCCAAAGCCGAATCACGCGGCATGAAATTCCTAGACGAAGCAAAAAGGTTCCGGGGAGTAAAAAGAAACTTGCCGGGAATCTATTAACAAGTGGCTGGCTATATGTGTTTGAGGTTTCCAGCTTCGTGGGGCCGTGAAGGTGGTGGTGTGGACAAACACCTGATGAGTGCCGTTATACTACCTGGCTGTGGAATCGTTTCTAGATGTCTGTAACTTAGGATCATTGACCTAACGACCAATTAATAGCTACATCATCTCATGTGAACTTTCATACTAGTACTACTACAGCTACTATTAGAAAATCAAACTTGCCAATTTAATTTGATTTGCCTCTCGCATTCTGAACATATAAATTTATGTCTTTTTACGTACTCCTAAGAGTAGTACTTGCTTATGAACTGTTCTTATTTATTTTGTGCTAATGATGGAGCAGAAGATGGTGCACGCTGGTGTACTCGAGACTCAGCTCGACCGTTCCGGCCGAGTGAGACATCCTCTGCTGGGCAGCGAAAGGGCCATCATCCCATCATCCCACACGGACAAGGGGACGCCACTTGAAGCATTATTGAATCCACTGATGTGCCATTGTGGGCAGGGCAGCTAGCCGGTCACCGTTTCATCTACAAAGCGGGCGCAAGTGTTGCTCGAATCGCGCAAGAAATTTAGGCCACTCAACTACTACTGTGAACCATCTGAGTAACCACCCCCCCCCCCCCCTCCCCTCCCAAAGAAAAGGAAGTTCAAATGTATATACATTCTCTATAAAATTTGCATTCGTTGTAAGTATACTTGAAGGATGCGTAGGAGCGCCTGGGCGGGGATGGTTTTCAAATTTTGAACCCCGCCGGCGGCCTGCGCGGACGGCCGGCGCGCCGGTCCGCCCCCCTCCTCCCTCCCCCTCCCCCCTCCTCCCTCCTCCATGTCGGTCCTTGGCCACCCCTCGCCGGACCTCCCGCCGCTGCGGTGGCGGGCGTCCTCGTCTTCGCGCTTCGCCGGCTGCCGCCCGGGATGGTCGAGGGCGACGCTCATCCTCCGCCCGACGGAGGGCCGGCTGGTGCTCCTCAACGGGGCCGGCGTCGTCGTCGATGCCAGAGACCGCCGCCGCCACGAATTCGTGAGGCAGGGGGCGTCCGTCCTATTCCCGGCGCACGCGGTGAAGGTGGGGGCCCGCCTCCCGTCGCCTTCCTCGCCACTGTCCCGCCCTCGCCAACGGCCGCCGCCGCCGCCCCCCAACCCGCTCCCGCCGGAGCAGGTGGCCGCGCTCTCCGACCTCCACGGCCTGGCCTGGGGTGATGTTGAGGAGGAGCCGGTGGCGCGTGACTCGGGGGCGACCCCGTCGGAGGTGGTGCCGGCGACAGTGACGGTCCTCGGGGTGCATTTGGAGGGCGAGGCGTCCGACGGCGAACGCGAGCGTCTGCCGGGGCCAGATGCCGATCCCCTCCTCCTCCTTCCTGAGATTTCCTCCCAGCTAGGGCTGCTACCGGCTGGCGGGGAGGGTCCCCGGCCAGGGAGGCCCCGGCGGCGCCCTAGCAAGGGCTCGGTGGGGTTGGGAGGGGTGGGCGGCTTGCGGTGACTGGGCTGGGTGGCCGGGCCACCTGTGGGCCGAGGCCTGCGGGTGGTGTGGCCCATCCGTCCCGGGCGCCAGCTGTGTCTGCTGTGGGGGCCCCCGTGGGCCGTCGCCCGCCTAGGCCCACCCCGGCCCATGTTGCTTCAGACTCTCCTGGTGCCCTAACCCCTGCACGCGAACGCCTCGACTCGTCTTCTCCCCACCTCACCCGACTCCGCCGCCGACCCCCTGTTCCTCGCCCCGTCGCTCTTACCTCGCCGCCCTGATGGCCCCCATCCCCGGGCCCGCCCAGCCTGCGCCCTCCTCGCGTCGGTTCCCCACCGCCCGCTCCCTCCTCCTGCGTGACCACCGTATGCCTCCTCATGGGACTGCAGGGGCCTACACCCGCCCGCCGCCGCTGGCCCGCGCTGGGGCCAGCCAGCCGAACCGGCCGCCCCTCGCGGTCCCCTCCCCGCCGGCCCTCACGCTCCCCTCCCCGTGCGCGGCGTCGCTTGGAGGACCAGCGGCGCTCCCCCCCGCGACCAACCGCGGCCGACAGGGACCGGGAGGCTCGCCTCCGGTCTGCGGCCAGGCGCTCATGAGGCCCGGAGGCCTGATCCCGCAATGGTGCGGCCATGAGAGGCATGGTGGATGCGATGACGGCTCCGAAGAAAAAGAAGAAGAAGAGCAAGAAGAAGAAGAAGAAGGGCACCCCTTTGGCCGTCGCAGGGACTTCGGGGACCGCAGCTCCGCCCCCCGTCCCCGTGGCTCCCCGGAGGAGTGGCAGCGTTCTGGCGGCCGCCATCCCGCGGCCCAGAGAGACTCTGGAATACTATGGTCACGGCGTCGACGGTGGCTTCTACTTCATTGACCTTGGCAGGGTGCAGATGACGGTACCGGAGACTCTGGCGAGGGTGATGATCCTCCCGGACCAGCTGCCTCCCCTCTCGGTGGCGGTGACGGAGTCCCTCCTCCAGGAAGAACTCCGCGCGGTGCTGCCGGGTCATGAGTGGCCGGTCCGCCGCATCTCTGATTCCGAGTTTGTGGTCTCCTTCCCCTCGGTGGCGGTCCTGCGCATGTGCGCCCTCGGTTCCTCCTTCACGCTCCCCCTCCACCAGCTGAAGGTTGCCATCCAGCCTTCCTCGGCGGCTCAGGAGACGGTTGCCACCCTCTTGGAGGTCTGGGTTCGCCTCCACGGGGTCCCCTTCGAGGCCCGCTCCCCTGAGGTTGTGGCCCTTATCTCCCAGGCGATTGGCAAGCTGACGGAGATGGACTTGGGGTCTCTGGAGGGCCACGGTGCGATCAGGTTTCGCCTACTCTGCCCATCCGCTTCGGTGTTCCCGGTCTCGCTTCCACGGTTCTTCTTCGACCGTGTAGGCCGGGACCTCCTGGTGGAGCTGGACGAGGAGGAGGTCACCACGGAGGTCAGCCCCCCGCCCAGCCTCCCTCCCCCGGACGCTGGTGACCCAGGGGCGGGTCGCGGGGCTGAGCGCTCCGACGACAGTGACTCGGGCTCTGACCCTGAGTCGCCTCTCCCCACCGACGCCTCGCCACCTCCGCAGCGCCCCGTCCAGGGTGCCACTGGAGGAGGCCTGGCCCCCTCTCGGTCGGCTGGTCTCTCCGGAGGGGATCCCTTCTTCCCTGGGAGGTGTCCCCTGTCTCTGAGTGCCCCGGCCAAGCTGGCCCCGGTGGATCTCCCTCGCTGCCTCCGCCCTAATCCCCCTGCCTCCATCGACCTCGACATCACGCAGTATGGCTCCAACCTCTCCCGGGACTCTCCTCTTCGCCCGGCTTCCCCGGTCGCCCCGTCCCCTTTGGTGCTGGAGTCCTCGGGGAGTGAGGGGTTGGTCGTGTGCCCGAACCTGTCCCCGCGCTCCCCTGGGGTGGTGTGCTACTCCCTCCCTCCGGACACCCCTGACCCGCTGGGTCTCTCTCCGGCCACCGGGGACCACGCCACTCCGGCGGCGGCCTCCAAGCTGCGCCGGGCCAGGGCCCCCAGGCCTCCGCATCCGTCTCCCTCCCGCCACAGTGTTCGTCTCGCTGACTCCCGGACAGGCCTGAGCCGGCCAAGTGGCGGAGAACCCTCGCGGTCAGCGCTGACGAGTTTCAGGTACCTCTTCCGTCTCTGTCGACCCCCCGCCTGCCCCGGACCCCTCGGTTGTGTCGGGTTCTCCGTTCTGTGTTCTTTCAGGGGTCTCGCTCGCTCACCTAGGCGAGGTGGCTGATGACTGTGGGATTGTTTTCCGGGGAGAGAAGGGCCCGAGTCTCGAGCAGCTAGCGGCCATTAAGGCACGGGAGGGATACGCGGGGGCGATCGCCGCTGCCCGGGCGCGTGACGCCCGGGAACGGGAACGCTCCCGGATCCTTACAGAGGACAGGCTCTGGGCTGACCTAGTAGGATCCCTCCTGCCCCCGATACTGGAGAGGTTACAGTGCCCACCCCCTCGGGTAGGCAACGCGGGAGACCTCCCAAGGCTACGGCGTCCCGCTCTCTCCCCCCCCCCCGCGCCCGCTCGGTCCCTATTAAGGGGACCACCCCCGCCTAAGGGTCCTGATGGATTTCCCTCGGGCCTTCCGGATGTTCATTTGGAACATACGGGGGTTCGGTCATGAGGGCCGGTGTCGCCAGATCAAGGACTACATGCGCCAGGAGCTGCCAGATATTGTTGGCTTTCAGGAGACGATTCGTCAAGACTTCTCCATCGCGGAATTGGAGGCCCTTAGCCGCTGCAAGTTCTCCTGGTCCAGGCTCCCTGCTTCTGGCCACTCTGGGGGCATCCTCCTGGGGGTAAAGGATGATACCTTTGAGATTGATGATATGGACCGCGGGGACTTTTTCGTGAGCATGGCCCTCACTCATAGACAAACTCACTTCAAATGGGAGGTGATTATTGTCTATGGCCCCGCGGACCATAGGAGGTCCACTGAGTTTCTGCTTGAGCTCAAGTCGAAGGTGGAACGGACGGAGATCCCGGTGTTTATAGCTGGTGATTTCAATCTGATCCGCTCTATTGAGGACAAGAGCTCGGCTAACGTGGACCTCCCTAGGATGCGTATGTTCAACGACTGCATCGCTGATCTTGCTCTTCGCGAGATTACGCGGGTGGGCGCTAGATATACATGGACAAATAAGCAGCTCCATCCCATCCGCAGCGTCCTCGACCGGGTCTTTGTTTCTGTTGAGTGGGAGGTGGCTTTCCCTCTGTGTTCATTGAAGGCGGTCACTAGGATTGGGTCCGATCATACCCCGCTCCTCCTCTCTTCCGGAGGGGGTCGCCCCCCTCGTCTGAACCGCTTCCACTTTGAATCCTTCTGGCTCCAGAAGCGAGGCTTTGTGGAGGCGGTTTGGGCGCGATGTCTGGCAGCGGCCACCTCGACCCCTCGGGTTTACTGTGCTGTGGACATCTAGCACCCATGCCAAAGTTATCCCTTGATTCATGAGGGGTTGGGGGGCAAATCTGGGGGCGGATCTGTGTGCCCAGAAGGCGTCTATTCTGGAGGCCATTCAGTCCTTGGATCGGGAGGCGGACCGGCACGGCCTTTCGACCGAGGAGTGGTCCCATAGATACTCCCTGGAGTCCTCCATTATGGAGATCTACAAGGGAGAAGAGGCGTTCTGGCGGCAGCGGAGCCGCCAGAACTGGACTGTCCAAGGGGAGTCGAACACGGCCTACTTCCATGTCGTGGCGAACGGTAGGAGGAGGAAGTGCTCGATCCCCTGCCTCTGGGCGGGTGAGGACCTGTTGGAATCCCCTCAGGCCCTGTCCGCCCATATCTACGCCTTCTACCGGGATCTCTTCTCGGCGTCTCCCCCCTCGGGCCTCTCGCTTGCTTCGAACTTCTGGGCGGCTGGGGCATTGGTCTCTTCGGCCGAGAATGAGGACCTTACCCATCCTTTTATCCAGGAGGAGGTGTCGGTAGCCCTTAAATCCATGAAGGCTAGTTCGGCCCCGGGTCCTGATGGGTTACCCGTGGCTTTCTTCCAGTCGTTCTGACCACAGCTCCAGCCGGTGGTTCTCTAGATGTTCCAGGAGTTCTATGTTGGGACCCTGGTGATGTCTCGCCTGAACCTTGGCGTGATTACCTTGATCCCCAAAGTAGTGGGGGCCACGGATATTCGCCAATTCCGCCCAATTACCGTGATTAACGTCATCCAGCGTCTTTTTGCCAAGGTATGTGCTCTCCGGCTTGCTCCGGTGTTGGAGCGGCTTACTCACCCCCTACAGTTCGCCTTTTTGAAGGGACGCCTCATTCACGATGATGTCCTGGCCCTCCATGAAATTATTCATGAGGTCAAGACTCAGCGCCAACGTGGGGTGTTCCTCAAGCTTGACTTCCAGAAGGCCTATGACCGCTTGGACTGGGCCTTCTTGAGGTTGGTGCTGGAAAGGCGGGGGTTTGACGACCGCATGATTCGCTGGATTATGCAATTCGTGATGAGCGGATAGACGGTGATCAACATTAATGGCGAGATTGGCCCTTACTTTCGTCCATCCTGCAGGGTTAGGCAAGGGGATCCCATTTCCCCTCTCCTGTTCAACGCGGCGGTGGATGCCCTGGCGGAGATCTTGGATAGGTCCAGAGTAGCTGGCCACATCTCGGGGGTGGTGGGCAATCTGATCCGCGGTGGCGGGATCTCCCACCTCCAGTACGCGGATGATACCATGATCATGGTCCAGGGCTCGGCCCTCGACATCATTAATTTGAAGTTCCTGCTCCTTTGCTTCGAGTCCCTGTCCGGTTTGACGATCAACTTCGACAAGAGTGAGGTGATGGTTCTGGGTTACTCTGATGAGGAACGTCAGAGGATCGCTGATAACTTGAATTGTAAGTTGGCTGAGTTCCCCATTACCTATCTGGGGATGCCTATCCGGGAGACTAGAGTTTTGATCAAGGACCTGTCCCCCTTGGTCTCGAGGGTCCGCTCACGCGCGGAACCCTGGAGAGCCTGCCTTACATCCAAGGGGAGCAAATCCATTCTGATCAACTCCTGCCTTTCGAGCCTGCCCATGTACCAGATGGGCTTATACCTCTAGGAAGGACCCATCTTGACTAAGCCAAGGAGTTGTCTAGGTTCTTTTGGGCGGCTAGGGATGGTCACCAGAGATACCATATGGTCAAATGGGCAGATATCTGCTCTCCCAAGTCTCTTGGGGGATTGGGTATCCTCGACTCTCGGCGCTTTAATGTGGCGCTGATGTTGAAGTGGGTCTGGCGCATCCTCAGGGATGATGGTGGACTCTGGCTGCAGCTTATCAAGGCCAAGTACCTTCGGGGTCGTCCCCTGCTGGCTTGTGAGCGGCGAGAGGGCTCGCAGTTCTGGAGAGCCATTCAGGAGATTAAGCACTTCATTGGCCTGGGGATCTCATTTGCGGTGGGGGATGGCCAAGGGGTACGGTTCTGGCTGGACCCTTGGCTACTTCCTATCCCATTGGGGGTCCAGTTCCCCGGCCTTTTCGCCATCTCCTCCTCCCCCGCGGCACTTGTGGCGGATATCTTTGATGGCGGCCACTAGAACATCCTGTTCCGTCGCTACCTCAGTGGAGACGAAGCCGCGGACCTCATGCATCTCCGGGGCTCCCTCCCCGGAAGCTTAGCTTCCTCCCCGGATTTGGCCTCGTGGCAGCTGTCGGCCGCGGGGGAATTCTCGGTTAGCTCGGCCCTCTGGGGCCCTATTCGAGGACCGGTGACTGGACCTCCCTTGTGGAAGGCACCCTTCCGCTTAGTATTCGGATTTTCGTATGGCAGGCTTGCTGGGGCAGACTCCTCGGGTGTCGAGGTCTCTAAGCGGCGGGGCCGGCAATGGCAGTGTCCCTATGTGGGACTCCGAATCCTGTCCCATATTATGTTCTCTTGCTCGGCTGCGTGCGTTATGGTCCTTAAATCCGGGGCGAGGGCACGCTTGGCGGTCTGGAGCTCGGGAGTTCTTGCAAACCAGCTTACAGGGCCGGAGGAGGGCGCCGCCTCTTCTGGCTCGTGTTTGCGGGCATCTCGTGGACCCTTTGGAACGTGCGTAATAAAATGGTGATTGAGAAGGTCTTCCTTCGCGTGGTGACCCAGTTTTCTTTTGGCCTTCCTACGGTGGTCTCCCAGTGCGCCGGTGACAGGCGACCTTCGAGGACTTGCTTCGGTCCCTGAGGGCAGCGGCGCTTCCCCTCTCGGCCCCGGCCCGGTCGTCCTCGGTGGCATGAGCTTCTGCGGTCGCCGCGTCTTGCATTTCTCTTTTCTTGTTTGGGCGTGCTTGTGCTGTGGCCCCAGCGTTCTGCCGTACCGTTTCTCTTTTTGCTTGGTTTCGGCCAGTTCGGGTGTTGTATGAACCTTGTATGTGGATGCTGCTTTATTTATAAAGCTGGGCGAAAGCCTATTTCAAGAGAGTATAGAATATTTGCATACGTCGACATTTAGAAATCAGTAAAAAAAAGAAATGAAATAATTCGTGTACGCCAAATGATGAATACAAGCTTCCCTTGCACAATCTTAAAGAAAAAGAGATCGGTTGTTATTAAGCATAGAATAGAACCAGAAAAGCTGCTGAGTGTGTCGATTAGAATAAGCTTACCGTTTGTGCACGGTAGCACAGAGCTATCATCGAGCTTTATCGTCCAACGGATACTTGTGCTCTGACCGTCTGACCCCACGCACTCTCCGGCCTCCTCCTCGTATAAAGCCCCCGCCCAACGGGACGAAACAACACCAACTCGCCAGTCAGTCTCGCTCGCACCCCCCGCGCACTCACCAGAGAGCAGAAGCAGCAGACCATCACAGCATCCAAGAACGCCCGCAGTGCTGCGGCACTAGGCATCATGGCGAGGCGGCACGGCGAGAGGTCGAGGTCGAGGTCGCGCGTGGCGGCGGCGGCCGACGCGGCGTCGTGGTGCTTCGCGCTGTCGGTTCTGGCGGCGCTGCTGCTGGTGTGCGCGACCGGCGCCGCCTCGGGCGAGGAGGAGGAGGAGGTGGTGCGGGGCGCGTCGCTGGCGGCGCGGTGGCGGCCGTGCGAGGAGATCTACGTGGTGGGGGAGGGGGAGACGCTGCACGGCATCAGCGACCGGTGCGGCGACCCCTACATCCTGGAGCGGAACCCGCACGTCCACGACCCCGACGACGTCTTCCCCGGCCTCGTCCTCAGGATCACGCCCTCCGTCTCCAAGACCAGCTAGCCCGTAGTAGAGATTGATAGACCAAGAAAGAGCGATTGCCTGAGCAAATCCAACTCTCGTCAGGGATGATTCTTCCTTCCCCTGACAGATATCCAGTTTGCCAAACAATAGTTGTGACTTCACTCTCCCACGAACGAGCTTGGGCCGTGGATAGATGTGCTTTGTTTGTTTTCCTTTTCTTATCTTACCATCAACTTTGTGCATGACCATGTGTGAATTATTTGTGGTGCTGGTTTGTTGGTTTTGACATCCTCTGCTTTTACTGAATGTAGTAGAGCAGAGGCAGCGTGAAACATTTTTTGAAGCAGAACTGTGAGGAACATGTATGTAACAGACAAAATCCATAATTCAGAAAGAAGAACAGGACCCTCGGTACGATATATAGGCAGTGGGTACATCTCCAGCTACCCATAAGATACATCTCAGGCCAGACCGCTTTGGTTTCTTCTTCCTTAGCCAAATACATGCAAACCTCCAATGAAAATGCAAAAGAAAAAAAAGCACAAGGACAGCCACGCCCCCAAGATCCCAGCAGGTGCAGTAGTGTACCTGCAAGTTTTAATTCAAAGTTAATTAATAGTAGTAACAATATATGACTGCGATCGTGCTGAGCTACGCGAGGGATATACAGTACCGAAAAGACATATAACCAGTCTTAGCATATCTGAACAGCAAATTAAAACAACATCCTGCACTGGGAAGCCAGGAACTGGTGCAGAAAGAAGAAGAGTTCACCAAGTTCTTTCACTGTCTGCTTGAATCGCTTCTAACGTCCAATTTCAATCCAGATCATCGCTTCTCAAGTCCAATTTCAACAAGTCCAATTTCAACCCAGACATGAGCGCTTGGCATGCTTGGGCATACTCCTAAACGAGCCAGACGTGTTGTTCCGAATGAGCAAGACCGTACTCCCCTCTTTGTCACTAGGTCTCCTATAACATCGCAGCTCACCAAGTACCTCATCTCAACCCTTTATCAATTTTTGATATCTTGGGTACCTATAATTCCATAGATTGAGACAAGAGACAAAGAAACAAAGATATAAATCTCTATTAAAACAATACACAATGCTCTCATGGTCGTTGCGAGGTTTCACCCCAACCCGCAGCCCGTGCGGACTACTCACTTATAACACTAAGATCAAGGATAAACAATACACAATGCTCTCATGGATTAGATGCAAATAATCGTTGCGAGGTTTCACCCCAACCCGCAGCCGTGCGGACTACTCACTTCTAACACTAAGATCAAGGATATAAAACATTGTGCAAAATACTTAGATTGGAATCAAATATTTTTACAATGGTCGCCGAATCACAAGGAGATCTCAAGTACAAACTAATGACTATGGCTATGGAGAGGATAGAGGGTGGAGAGGATGAACTATGGTGGTGGATCTCCTTCTGAGAATGGCGGCCCTCGGCGGCTGGGACTTCGAAAAATATATATGTCTTTACGAAAGTCATAGGGTTTGATGAGACGAAGCTGTTGCCACCTGATACAGGCGGACCATACGGGCGGACCTTGCCCCTACTAGTGGCCGTTAAGGCCTCTGTCGACTGGTTTTACCACCAGAGTTGCTTGGCCATGTAGACTTTCTCAAAATCTTCATTTATGGCTTCTGATTTCGTCTTAAAAGCATGATTTTCTGCAAATCACAATTCAAAACAATGGGCTGCACATCTTTGCAATAATTAGTCATTAGTAGCAAGGCAGGAGAGATTCTTGGTCAACTGGTTGACTAAAAAGAAGTTTAAACACGGAGAAAGATGACTATTTTCACAGCCAGCAGCAGGAGAAAATCTGAAGGGTAGTGAGGCCAGGGTTGTAGCCAAAAAAAGCGGCACGATGTGCTTGTCATTGAAATCTGCTGTCGGGACACATAATCTAGAATAAGTTCCTAGGGCCATCTAGAAGGAGCGGTTCTCATCGTGCTGCCCGCGACCTCCTCACCCTCCCACCGCCATGGCCAGCCAGGAGGACAGGGACAACTCGTTGTCCATCAGACCAGCGATGGTAGTGCAAATTTAATGGGGGGGGAGGGGGTTCACCTCCACGGCGAAGTCCGTCTTCCTCCTCCACGGAGGCTGATGGAGTGCCTTGTTGATGATTGCAAGGAGCTGCGCCAGAGCACCCAAGCAGAAGAACACCTCCGCCACCTCCAGATCCGAGCACCAACAAGCTCTCCTCCTCCCTCCCCTCGCCTCCACGGCCGACCGAAAGGAGAAGAAACAGCCTAGCTTCAATACCAAAGAGGAGGCCGCGGACGACCACCTTAGTCTCAGTTCCCAGATGTGTGCATTGCATTCATGCATAGAAAATCCGAATAATTTTCGCGCTTTTAAACAAAACTGGTCAAAGTGATTGGAGCTTCTCTTAACTTGATGGAATGGAAGTAGATCATCAAGTTAACTGCGACAAGTTTCCACATGACCTTTGCTAAAACCTTATTTGGTTAAACATGATTTGGCCTAAGGGTAGACCAGATATAATAAAATGTCACTCGTAATACGTTTCTTAAATGATTCATATATGATCCTTAAGGGATCATATCATACTGTTCATCATACCAACATATGAATACTAAGTTAAGATTACCACTAGAATAATAAAAAATGCAACGATTAATGCTGACCTATCTTATTTTTATCTATTCTTACTATGAGTATCATAGTAATACCTAACCTCAAACACTTTAATGAGTTGGAGTTGGAAAGAGACTAAGTCAAGATCATCCACTACATATCTTTCTTTCTATAGCAATCTTTATGGAACTTATCTTAATATCTGTTGTTCATCAATGTTGGATAATTCCCCATTGATTCACAAATTTTTTAACTAGCAATCATTGATCTACTATTTCTTGATCTCATCATGACATCTACTTAAATCATTTAAAGGGGGGCATAGTCCATTAATAACTTTAATCCAATATGAGATCCTAAGAAGTTAATTTCAAGACAATGAAAAGTAGGATCGATAAAGCCTTGCTTAGCCAACTAAGAACTTAAGCAATAAATGATTAAAGGATTATAATGGTAATGCTTTGGCCACCAATATTGAATGCTTATATTTAGTATAAGTAATACTGATGGGTAGAACATGATTGGAACCTTAGTAGAGATAAGTTACCCTAGAGTAGTCATTGCAAGCCACATAAATTTAATTAGTATTGAAGTAAAGTGAATATAGGATGGTATTATTCAAGTAAATCTAGTGTAGCATGGAGTTTTAGAAGTGGTGTTAGTCATTTTAAAGAATAGTCAACATTAGAGAAAGGTAGTTGGATGCATACACCTATTAGAGATACTTTATTAATGAATAATTAAGAAAGATTATGAGTGGAGTTTGAAGGAACTATTTGTTGGATGGAAGGCTATCAATAGTAGAGTAGTAGGTGCAATCAAGCAAGGATATGTGGAAGTTATGAAATATTTTAGTATCAAACTCATTTGATTCATCCATGAGTTTAGAAGGTTAATCAGTGAATGATAATAGTACTATGAAGTAAACCTCATCATGTTAATCATGATGATAGATAGAAAAAGGTAGTATATCTAGGAAAGGAATTCTTTAATAAGAAGTCTAGAATTATGAATTATGGAAGATAGTAATTATTGGTAAACAACCAACTTTAAATCTTAAGCCAAACATAATATCCATTTCATGTGATTGATCTATCATCTTATATTCATATCACTTCATAGAATTATTCTTCAAGAGCAAATCACATAAGCACATCTCTGTTAATTCCAACCATCATAACTATATGTGCTTAAGTATATCTTTATCAATTCCTCTCTGTAAAACATTCAAGATATAACTTTCAAGTACTAAAGGTGATGTCAACAAATATCCCAAACAGAAAACCATATGTTTAGTTATTGAATCTTTAACCACATCCATAAAGGAGTCTAAGTATTTTAAGAAAAAAACCCTAAACCCAAAGGTAAATCATCGTAATTTAAAAATCCTAAACCTCTTTATTTATCATAATAAAATAGATACATTGACATTTTCCAAATTAATGGGAGTAGTAATAACCATATCAATGTCTTTTATATTTCATGCATCAAATAATGATATAGGCTCATTATACATATAAAAGTTTCTATTCAAACTATGAGCCAATTAGAGTTAAGTTTATAAACAAATAAGAATATATCATTAAAGAAATCCCTAACTAAAATAGGAGAGAAAAATAATAAGAAAAGTTTCTACAAACTATTAACAAGGGGGTTCATATTGAGTAAATAAAAGAAATACAAAAATATGATAAAAAATCACAAATGATACAAAATATATTTTAGTATTGTTGCAAATATCCAGCAAATAAATCATACAAAGAAAGGTTCAAAATATAAATCAAATTCACATCTGAATAAGAAAACAGAAAATAGGACAAGGATAAAACAAATAAAAACACTACCTGGCCGTGGCCCAACACCCCTACACCAATCTGACGCCCCTGTGCAGCCCACAACAGCCCAGTAACCAGCCCAGTGCTTTCCTATCTGTGACTGACAAGTGGGGTCAAGAGAGGACTACGGATTGAGCTGAAAGAATCGCCAGGGGGTTATCCGCAAAACAGCCATCGTCGTCATCGTCACGCACACAGAAATCTCGCTGGCGGAGCTCGCTGCCGCCCGATGCCGTCATCGTCGTCGTTGCGCCAAGATCACCACCGCCACTGCCAGGAGAGGATAAGAAGGCCACCGCGACCCTGCTCGTCCTCATCCTCAATCTCGCTCCCCAGACTCACTTCCTTCCTTCACCCGAAAACCTAGCTCGTCGGAGTTCATCATTCCGCCAACTCCGACCACCCCTTGTCTCATGATATCCACCATTAGACGCGCCGTCATGGACTGAACCATCTAGGACCAAGCACGGAGGCCCGCTCGTCGGGAATCATGTGAAGTCGAGCGTTCCTCTTCCTCGGCCATCGTGGCCATTACCGTCGATTCGCCGCCATCATTCCTCCCCAAGCCTCCTCGACCACTCTATCATCATCAGGGTGAGTTCCTGAACCTTCTAGTAATCTTCAATCGTCCGATCTCGCTGTAAATCGCTGTTTCACCTTGTACCATCGTCGGCCACCGTTGGAGCTCGTCGGAGCCGAGGCTCCGATGACCATTTCTGAGCGGCGCCACCACTTTAGAGTTTAGTACGTTGCGCTGATCACACTAGGCTAGTTTCATTTGCTGGGGCGTCGTAGATCGTCGCCGGGGACCACTCACCGACGGCGGTGGTGGTGCTGACGCCATTGCTACGTCATGCTCACCTCATGATCGAACCACGTCAGCTCGTTTGACCAGTCTTTGCCCGCGTGGTTGATGACATGGCCTTGGGCCCATATGTCATTGACTGGGGGTCAAGGCAGGGTCAGTAATAAATGGATTTTCTTTACACAGCGTGCTAAGGTGGTCACTGGCCCACTAGTCAGTGACTGGGGTTAGCTCTTGATATGGTGTAAAAAGTATTTTTGGTTAGGAAATAAATAAAATGTTATAATTCAATTAATAATATTCCAGAAATCTAATAAATGATTAAATCTTGTTTAATTAATAACTTTTGATTTATAATTCAGAAAAATATGTATAATATATGAAAATTTTCAGAAAAATAAAATCTACAACTTAAAACTATTATCAAATATTATTATGATAATTATTTAAAAAAATATTATTTAGTAAAAGTTTTATAAGTAATAAAACTTTGATAATTCATATTTTTATAATGATACATGTTAATAATATAAATAAAATACCAAAAATCTTAGAAAAATAAGAATTCTAATTTAAAACTATAATCATTTATTATTATTTCACTTAATTAAATATTTATTATTTATTAAGTAATTATAAAGTAAAAAGAATTATAAAAATCATATCTTATTATTTATAAATCACAAAAATAAATGTAATATACCAAAATGATCACAAAAATAATATCTACATGTTAAAATCTAATATTCTACTTTGGAGTTAAATAAAAAAAAATAACTCAACTTTAAACTTATTTACTTCATTAATAATTCATATAAGGATAAATAAAATTTATTAATATTCCTAAAATGAGTAAATTAAGTTTAATAAATAGTATTAGTCTTAAATATTAATAAAATGAAGCTTAAATGGTTTAAAACATTATAAATATCTTTTTTATTAAATTATCATCAACCCTAAGTAAATATTATATTCTCAAAGTATTTCAATTCATGATAAAAACCTTAAAGAACACCTTGTGAATAAATCAGATCCTTTCCATCCATGTTAACTACGAGATTACCAAAAACTACTCCAACATTATAATAAGTCCATTAGTAGTGAATCAATATTATATTTTGGTTTATAAAAACCATGACCACTCCTTTATAAAAGATAAATGATACTACTCTATTATGGAATCAATAAACCATTACACCAAGTAAAAGAATAACCATTCTTAAATAACTTAAAGAAAACATTCCAAATACACAAAGTACAAATATCATAAGCATTATACTTTCAAACTATCTTTGTTTTAAAGTTAACTTTAGTCTACAGAATCTTAATACAACACTATAAACATTATTATAGTTTTATAGTTAACTTTGGTCTGAAGTAATTAAGTTATAAAGCAACTCAAGCCAGACCATTTAAGCAAACCAATAACTAACCACAAAGTTTGTTTAGACCATAGAAGAGAAACCTTTTCTTCGAAGGTTATCCTTCTTGCCACTTCAAACAAAAACTCTTGTATAAGCAATCTTGACTAGCATTCCATAAGTGTATATTTTATTGGTACATAAATATGTGTTGCTCACACGCACTCATAAGCTCTAATAAAAGCACAAATGTGAAACTTATCTAAAAGGACCACACATTCCAAAATAACCATTTTCGGAATCCAAACCCTAGGACAACGTTATCCCTGGGAATTGCGCTTAAAACGTGCATCACATTACTTATGCATAAAAGCATATTGTTTCTTTAAACATTAGTCCTTACCGGACCAATGATGCTGATTTCAGATTTTGAATCTTATACTGACTCGAAGACCGTGAGTGCATAATCTTGCAACCACAAAAGGCAAGTTCACACTTGCTCATGTCCTATGCTTATTTTCTGTAAAGTATTTTACAAATCCAGTGTTGTTATCACCTGCATTTGAAAAATGTCTTAAAACCCTTTTTTGATAATAAACTATTGGTTACTCATCTAGGGTGATCAGCTAATCTATTAAATCTGACAGTTGGAATACCACTGTTCAGAACTATATCACCTAGGACTTAACAACCAATGTCGCCAATGATTCTTGCGCCGTATATTACGCGTTGACCATGATATTTGGAATGGGACGGAGAACTCAGTTGTATCTTCTTCCTCTCGCATGAAGCCGGATGTGCATGTCGTGGCTGTTATCCTTGTAGCGTGCATATTAATTGGTAATTCGTAGAGGATATGCATCATATAGTTGGGAACCCTCAACGTCCCACGATAGTTCTGACATCTAACGGTTTGTACAAACCATTGGCGTAATTCTTTATGTGGGCATGGTGTACACCAAGGAGGCATGCGAGGTCGCGAAGGGGGCAGTGATTGGCTTGGATCATCTTCTAAACCCCACATCATGGAATTGTGGACGGGAATAAGCTGCCCGGTTGTGCAACAAAGAGTTGATCTCTCATGGGTAAAGTAACGCACCTCTGCAGAGTGTAAAAACTGTAACTTGTTACTCCCTGTTCCGGGAAGGAGCTGCGAACGCGGCAGGAAAGGAACTCCATGAAAGTTCTGATAAACCCGTGAAGGCTGATGGACATAGCATTTTAGAATAAAAGCAACCTTTGAAGAAACGTTTATGAAAACTTGCATTGCCTACGAGCTACGGTCTGTGGCGATAGTTATAGTGCATCAAACACTCCTTTTCTAGTGAATTTGCTGAGTACGCTCGTACTCAAAGTATCTTTTTAACCCTTGCTAGATTCTGAAGCCATTAAGACGATGTCTACACCAAGTTATGCTCCAGGAATCATCAAAAGCTAAGGCTTTTCAATAAAGTCAAAGAAGTCAATATATTCATCAACTCAAGAGAAGACGAAGTTACAAATTAGATAGGGATATAATCTCCAGCCAAATTATATAGTGAAAGATTACGCCAACTCTAATCATTTCTCAATGACTAATCTCAGTCTCGGTACTTCTAACCAAGAATACACACCTCCTCGATGCTCTTACGCTCCAGAAGGCAGTTGTAGGACTTCACGTCATCATGGACGGAACTCCAGGAAGCACTAGATGAAGATGAAAGTAAGAAAAGAAGGACATCCCAAGGGATGAGGGCTTGAATAATGTATATGGAGGGTAATGCGTATTATAGTTTGAAGAGTTTGCCGAAATAAGTGAGGATATATCCACAAGAACAAGAGATTCTTGTAAGATAGTTGTGTAAATAGGTTTGGGGCAAACCGTTGGAACACCTAGTACATTTGTAAATTATTAAAACCTATGTATAATACATGGTATATGTTTTGTTGTTTATCGACTTTTGAATCTTATTGGATCTTCTTGATTGACTAGATCTATACATCAAGTTTGACTTGGTGTGCAAATACATGTTGCAACATCCAGTCACTACTTGATGTTATAGACCTAGATAGAAACGGGAATTCGTGTAAGGGAGTGACGATTTTCAAAGACTAATATGAAGACTTACATGAAGAATGAAGCCAAGTGTAAGGAGTATCAACACAATTTGGAGGTTGAACCAAGTTTTGATGATTGCTAAAGAGCAATAAGAAGGAAGATTAATGTAGAAGATGTATGGGGCAACAAGAAGTGATAAACTTAAGGTTCAATCAAAGTAAGTAATGTTGCTAAGAAGTTAATAAAATAATTGTACCAAGTTCATGGAGGCATCATGAATAAGTGCAAAGAAGTTTTGGAACCAAAATGGTATTCAAGTTCTGGCAATTCAGAGAGAATGCCATATGGATGTTAGAAACCATAGGGTAATACATACACCCTAGGCTGGTTCGCAGCTGGTAAAAATCCACAGCTGGTACTTGATCCATAGTCGGTATTCTGATCCACAGTTGGTATTTTGTCCGCAGCTGGTAATTGGTTAACATAGTTACCCAGATCTTCTTAAAAGTTGCTTAAAGAGAATTAAATTTGGCCTAAGTTAAGTAAGACCTAAGGAAGTATAAAAATTTAAAGGCGATCGTCTTTCGAGATGTTTCGCAAGGTCAGACTTAGCCAAGCGAAAATGTCCAAAAGTTAGTAGACATATAATGCTGAAAGACTTGGTTCGGAGATCCACAATTGTGTGGATACACCGTATAATCTTTCATCAGACCCTAAACCGGAAAAAAATATAATCTGAACCGAGATCAATATTCTAGTTTAAGAACCAATGGTCTCTATGTATGTAGTTTAAAGACTATTAGTAAAACCTAAGGGGGAGAGTAGACATTATGAATGAAAGTTGAAGAAAATACTATAGGTAATAAGGAAAGGTTATTTAAAAACCCTAAGAAGGTATAAACTTGAAGGTGATAAAGGATACATTAAATGACCAATTCTAAAAGAAACAACTTTTAAGTAACCCTTAGGAAGTAATATAGAATACCTAATTGGGCAAGTGTCGAGAATAAAAAAATAAAAAAATAAAAATTCCAATGGGTATGGACAAATTGAGTTCAAATCCAATCTAGGAAGGAGTACCATTATCAACTATTCTATGACAGGAATAGAAATATAGTCTTCTAACCACAAACACGGGCATATATAAACTTAAAACTTGATTTAAGGAGACCTCTAAACTATACTTAAAATAGTAATAAAGTTTGATGATTAAATAACAAGAATTGGATTAGGATATCTAATCAGGTTATGGAATACTCCAATTAATTCCATTTAAGGTCATCATGAAGGGGAGAATGTAGCAACCGCTACAAGTCAATTCCTTACTCCAAAACGTGAGAGTTTGCGAACTTCGAGGACGAAGTTTATTTTAAGGGGGAGACTCTGTAACATCCCAACATTAGAGCTTAGAAATAAGGTGAACCCAGATGTGTGCATTGCATTCATGAATAGAAAATCCGAATAATTTTCGTGCTTTTAAAGAAAACTGGTCAAAGTGATTGATAATAGTACTATGAAAGGAATTCTTTAATAAGAAGTCTAGAATTATGAATTATGGAAGATAGTAATTATTGGTAAACAACCAACTTTAAATCTTAAGCCAAACATAATATCCATTTCATGTGATTGATCTATCATCTTATATTCATATCACTTCATAGAATTATTCTTCAAGAGCAAATCACATAAGCACATCTCTGTTAATTCCAACCATCATAACTATATGTGCTTAAGTATATCTTTATCAATTCCTCTCTGTAAAACATTCAAGATATAACTTTCAAGTACTAAAGGTGATGTCAACAAATATCCCAAATAGAAAACCATATGTTTAGTTATTGAATCTTTAACCACATCCATAAAGGAGTCTAAGTATTTTAAGAAAAAAACCCTAAACCCAAAGGTAAATCATCGTAATTTAAAAATCCTAAACCTCTTTATTTATCATAATAAAATAGATACATTGACATTTTCCAAATTAATGGGAGTAGTAATAACCATATCAATGTCTTTTATATTTCATGCATCAAATAATGATATAGGCTCATTATACATATAAAAGTTTCTATTCAAACTATGAGCCAATTAGAGTTAAGTTTATAAACAAATAAGAATATATCATTCAAGAAATCCCTAACTAAAATAGGAGAGAAAAATAATAAGAAAAGTTTCTACAAACTATTAACAAGGGGGTTCATATTGAGTAAATAAAATAAATACAAAAAGATGATAAAAATTCACAAATGATACAAAATATATTTTAGTATTGTTGCAAATATCCAGCAAATAAATCATACAAAGAAAGGTTCAAAATAAAAATCAAAATCACATCTGAATAAGAAAATAGAAAATAAAAAAGGATAAAACAAATAAAAACACTACCTGGCCGTGGCCCAACACCCCTACACCTATCCGACGCCCCTGTGCAGCCCACAACAGCCCAGTAACCAGCCCAGTTCTTTCCTATCTGTGACTGTCAGGAGAGGACCGCGGGTTGAGCTGAAAGAATCGCTAGGGGGTTATCCGCAAAATAGCCATTGTCGTCATCGTCACGCACACATAAAACTCGCTGGCGGAGCTCGCCGCCGCCCGATGCCGTCATCGTCGTCGTTGCGCCAAGATCAACGCCGCCACTGCCAGGAGAGGATAAGAAGGCAGTCGCAACAACCCTGCTCGTCCTCATCCTCAATCTCGCTCCCCAGACTCACTTCCTTCCTTCACCCGAAAACCTAGCTCGTCGGAGTTCATCATTCCGCCAACTCCGACCACCCCTTGTCTCGTGATAGCCACCATTAGACACGCCGTCATGGACTGAACCATCTAGGACCAAGCACGGAGGCCCGCTCGCCGGGAATCATGTGAAGTCGAGCGTTCCTCTTCCTCGGCCACCGTGGCCATTACCGTCGATTCGCCGTCATCACGCCTCCCCAAGCCTCCTCGACCACTCTATCATCATCAGGGTGAGTTCCTGCACCTTCTAGTAATATTCAATCGTCCGATCTTGCTGTAAATCGCTGTTTCACCTTGTACCATCGTCGGCCACCGTTAGAGCTTGTCGGAGCCGAGGCTCCGATGACCATTTCCGAGCGGCGCCGCCACTTTAGAGTTCAGTATGTTGCGCTGAATCACACTAGGCTAGTTTCATTTGCTGGGGCGCCGTAGATCGTCGCCGGTGACCACTCACCGACGGCAGTGGTGGTGCTGACGCCATCGCTGCGTCATGCTCACCTCATGATCGAACCACGTCAGCTCGTTTGACCAGCCTTTGCCCGCTTGGTTGATGACATGGCCTTGGGCCCATAGGTCATTGACTGGGGGTCAAGGCAGGGTCAGTAATAAATGGATTTTTTTTACACAGCGTGCTAAGGTGGTCACTGGCCCACTAGTCAGTGACTGGGGTTAGATCTTGGTACGGTGTAAAAAGTATTTTCTGTTAGGAAATAAATAAAATGTTATAATTCAATTAATAATATTCTAGAAATCTAATAAATGATTAAATCTTGTTTAATTAATAACTTTTGATTTATAATTCAAAAAATATGTATAATATATGAAAATTTTCAGAAAAATAAAAACTACAACTTAAAAGTATTATCAAATATTATTATGATAATTATTTAAATAAATATTATTTAGTAAAAGTTTTATAAGTAATAAAACTTTGATAATTCATATTTTTATAATGATAAATGTTAATAATACAAATAAAATACCAAAAATCTTAGAAAAATAATAATTCTAATTTAAAACTATAATAATGTATTATTATTTCACTTAATTAAATATTTATTATTTATTAAGTAATTATAAAGTAATAAGAATTATAAAAATCATATCTTATTATTTATAAATCAAAAAAATAAATGCAATATACCAAAATGATCACAAAAATAATATCTACATGTGAAAAATCTAATATTCTACTTTTGAGTTAAATAAAAATTAAATATTTTAATAACTCAACTTTAAACTTATTTACTTCATTAATAATTCATATAAGGATAAATAAAATTTATTGATATTCCTAAAATGAGTAAATTAAGTTTAATAAATAGTATTAGTCTTAAATATTAATAAAATGAAGCTTAAATGGTTTAAAACATCATAAATATCTTTTTTATTAAATTATCATCAACCCTAAGAAAAGATTATATTCTCAAAGTATTTCAATTCATGATAAAAACCTTAAAGAACACCTTGTGAATAAATCAGATCCTTTCCATCCATGTTAACTACGAGATTACCAAAAACTACTCCAACATTATAATAAGTCCATTAGTAGTGAATCAATATTATATTTTGGTTTATAAAAACCACAACCACTCCTTTATAAAAGATAAATGATACTACTCTATTATAGAATCAAGAAACCATTACACCAAGTAAAAGAATAACCATTCTTAAATAACTTAAAGAAAACATTCCAAATACACAAAGTACAAATATCATAAGCATTATACTTTCAAACTATCTTTGTTTTAAAGTTAACTTTAGTCTACAGAATCTTAATACAACACTATAAGCATTATTATATGTTTTATAGTTAACTTTGGTCTGAAGTAATTAAGTTATAAAGCAAATCAAGCCAGACCATTTAAGCAAACCAATAACTAACCACAAAGTTTGTTTAGACCTTAGAAGAGAAACCTTTTCTTTGAAGGTTATCCTTCTTGCCACTTCAAACAAAAACTCTTGTATAAGCAATCTTGACTAGCATTCCATAAGTGTATATTTTATTGGTACATAAATATGTGTTGCTCACACGCACTCATAAGCTCTAATAAAAGCACAAATCTGAAACTTATCTAAAAGGACCACACATTCCAAAATAACCATTTTCGGAATCCAAACCCTAGGACAATGTTATCCCCGGGAATTGCGCTTAGAACGTGCATCACATTACTTATGCATAAAAGCATATTGTTTCTTTAAACATTAGTCCTTACCGGACCAATGATGCTGATTTCAGATTTTGAATCTTATACTGACTCAAAGACGGTGAGTGCATAATCTTGCAACCACAAAAGGCAAGTTCACACTTGCTCATGTCCTATGCTTATTTTATGTAAAGTATTTTACAAATCCAGTGTTGTTATCACCTGCATTTGAAAAATGTCTTAAAACCCTTTTTTGATAATAAACTATTAGTTACTGATCTAGGGTGATCAACTAATCTATTAAATCTGACAGTTGGAATACCACTGTTCAGAACTATGTCACCTAGGACTTAACAGCCAATGTCGCCAGTGATTCTTGCGCCGTATATTACGCGTTGACCATGAGATTTGGAATGAGACGGAGAAGTCAGTTGTATCTTCTTCCTCTTGCATGAAGCCGGATGTGCAGGTCGTGGTTGTTATCCTCGTAGCGTGCATATTAATTGGTAATTCGTAGAGGATATGCAGCATATGGGTGGGAACCCTCAACGTCCTACGATAGTTCTGACATCTAACGGTTTGTACAAACCATTGTCGTAATTCTTTATGTGGGCATGGTGTACACCAAGGAGGCATGCGAGGTCGCTAAGGGGGCAGTGATTGGCTTGGATCATCTTCTAAGCCCCACAACATGGAATTGTGGACGGGAATAAGCTGCCCGGTTGTGCAACAAAGAGTTGATCTCTCATGGGTAAAGTAACGCACCTCTGCAGAGTGTAAAAACTGTAACTTTTTACTCCTGTTAGGGAAGGAGCTGACAGCGCGGAAAGGAACTCCATAAAAGTTCTGGTAAACCCGTGAAGGCTGATGGACATAGCTTTTTAGAATAAAAGCAACCTTTGAAGAAACGTTTATGAAAACTTGCATTGCCTACGACCTACGGTCTGTGGCGGCAGTTATAGTGCATCAAACACTCCTTTTCTAGTGAATTTGCTGAGTACGCTCGTACTCAAAGTATCTTTTTAACCCTTGCTAGATTCTGAAGCCATTAAGACGATGTCTACACCAAGTTATGCTCCAGGAATCATCAAAAGCTAAGGCTTTTCAATAAAGTCAAAGAAGTCAATATATTCATCAACTCAAGAGAAGATGAAGTTACAAATTAGATAGGGATATAATCTCCAGCCAAAGAACCTATTTCTGTAGTGTGTTGCAATAGCAGCAATGCCAACCTCTTAGCCAGAATACTAGACTTAATAGTATACTAGCTCTTGCGTTGTTTATCTTTGATTCTTCTCAGTAATAAGTTCTTTCTCTCTCTTTAACCTAGAGTGTTATATGGATCTTATGTAAAAGAGTGAGTTGTAACCTTTAGCCATGTATTGGACCCATTTGTGTTTACATTGTGCCATTAGGGGATGTAATACTAGTGAACAGTGTTTTATTGGTGTTATGTCAACGACTATAGTATACTACATCATATAGTGGTATGCTGGGTCACCGCATAAAACTAACTACTGCTATAAAGAGAGGGACTCCTGCCTGCCTGAACACCGGCTCATGCCGTATAAGAGAGGGAGAGGGGCCGGTCTAGCTTGAACCGAGAGAGGACTATGGCTGCGGTTGGTATGAGTGCAGGTCAGTGACCAGCAAGGTCTAAATCAGATAATTCTTGAAATAAAAGATGGAATATCAAGAAGATCAAAAGAGGCTAACATTAAGATAAGAACTGTTGTTGAGTAAGGAAAAATCTAGGGAGATGTTATTCCTGTTGGGGAACACGCTACACAAAACAATCTAGCGCATAACCAAAATGCAATGCGAGAAGAGAGGCAACAGATCATACCCTTGAAGATCGAACTAGCGGAAATTTGTTGATGACGTGGTTGATGAAAACAAGCATCGATCCCTGCAACAAGTCTTAGCAAGTTGTGAGGAGATATATTATCCCACGGACGGTGAAGGGGTTCGTAGCAGAAAACAAAAAAAATCCTAACTAGCACAACACCCGATGCCAGGATCTATTTACGAGTTCATGCAGCAAGAGGGATAGAGTTTCGGTGACATATGCTTGTACGAAAGCGTTACGTTTCGCGGAGAACGTTGATGATGTATTAGAATGCGTATCCGACCTAAAGATCGCGTTGCTCCTCGTACGTCACCTCCTTGCCCTTGCACAACAGCACAACGCCACTAGTGGTAGCGCTCCCGAGGTTTCACACACGTACGATGTTCGACGACGACTCCCGTTCTCCTTGATCAAGCCGAGATGCGGAAGTAGACCCTCTGGAACTGGAATCCAGTAGCGCGATGGTCTGCCGGTGTTTGTCGTCTCCCACGTGCATAGTCCTTATTGGAACTGCACTCGCGCGATTCAACGGAGAGAGAAGGGAAATTCCCTAAGAAAACTACCTTAGAAAATCCTCTTTTTATTTAATGTTGTTTTATTACACCCATATTGACCTTCTTATATAGGAGAAAGGGTAGGACCTGTTCCCCTAAAGTCCTCATGTGGGAAAAAGGGGAAAGGGGCAACCAACCGATGGGTGAGGCGGTGGCCGGGTGAGCCCCCACGCCATCCCGGCGCCCACGGCCTGGCAGTGGCCTGCGGTGCAGCGGCTGGCCGGGTGGGCCTCCCGAGCAGCTCGCCAACGCCCAACGCTAGCCTACGCCCGCGTGGGCCAAGGCCGCGTCCCACCAGCGCCTGCGCTCGCCCGCGTGGGCTGGCTGGCTAGTTTGGCCGAGCTGCTGCCCACATCGAGGCCTTCAGCAGATCAACGAAGCTTCGTTGGCTATGGTTGCAATGGGATGCGAAGGATCGTTTGGGGAAGGGGACAACGGTGCCATGCGACGAAAAGGACAGAGGGATATTTTTGGCCTGTTCTTCGATTGTGCTGGGGGACGGCAACAGAGCTCTTTTTTGGACTGACAACTGGCTCGAGGGTTTGGCTCCTGTGAGCATTTCTCCAAGGCTCTTCAAGATGGCATTTAGGAAGAAGCTGTCAGTAAGTGAAGCGTTGTCCCAAGGTAAACGGATGCGAGGGCTGCACAGAATTGACAACGCCGAAGACTTGGAAGTCTCCGTGATGTTGTGGAACAAGATTCAGTGGATTTAGCTCTCGGCTCTTCCTGATAAAATCGTGTGGAACCTCACTGCTGACAAGGTGTAGTTCTATGGCAGGATGGAGCTTTTCCATCTAGAGAAAGTGTGGAAAACAAAAATGGAGGACAAAGTGAGATTTTTCATCCGGCTATTACTGCAGAATAGACTTTGGACTTCTAACAGGTTGGGAGATTGGGGCTGGGATCACGACAATAAATATTTCCTATGCTCACAAGTTTTGGAGAGTGCAAACCATCTTGTACTGAATTTGTCCTTTCGCAGCCGCCGCCTAGGCTGAATTCGGTGGAACTGATCAGCGAGTTGTGCAAGCGGCTACCTCGGCGAATGACGACATCAACGCCTGGTGAACGACCTTAAATCAAGGAAACAAGAAGATTGTTTAAAGGGAGTTGACAGTGCCTGGTTACATAATCCGGAACATTTGGAATGAAAGAAACAGGCGTACTTTCCAGGGTGTTCAGTTGCAACCAAGGGCGGTAACTGACAGGGCGCAGAATGACATATCGTTGTATAGGGATCGTCATCAGGTTGTTGGGAGCTGTAGTGTGTGAGTTGTAGGTGTTTGTGATTATTTTCGGTGTGGTGGCCTTTGCCTATCAAAGTTGTAGTAATGTATTTTTCCTCATCTATAATGCAAAGACAGAGCTCCTGTCGTTCGGTTAAAAAAAAACAATAACACCAACCATGAACTTGTTTACATTCCAAAAAGACCATGAACTAGCAAATAGCACAATAATATATATTTACGGATTTGTCTATGTCTCAGTCAATTGAGATTTTCTTAAGTTTCAATCAACTAAGAAAAGTGCAATCGTGGTTAAAAGAAATGTGCAACTCAGTTCCAGTTAGAAAAGTGCAATTGCATTTTTCTGCATAAAAGTGCAACTGAAACTAGTTACACTTTTTTTTAAACAGACGGTTGTGAGCAAAACATACCGTGTCAAAAGTATCAGCATAACTATTGATATCCCGCTCAACCAACATTGTTACTCCCTTCGGTTCATATTAATTGACTTTGATTTATCAAATTTTGGATGAACCTGTTTAGTATATAGGTTCATCCAAATTTTAACAAATCCAAGTCAATTAATATGGATCGGAGGAAGTACGTGAAAATGTATATGGGCATTTGTAACATCTGAAGGAACTCAAACAATAAGAATCAAGATTACATAGAAAATGTAGGTGCGTTGGAGACGATACAACCCGGCCGGGAGGGCCGTAAAGCTAGGTAGAAGGATCCAAACTGGCGTTGACCGCTGAACCTTCCTACATGGAGCTCCGTGCAACCACGTTGGTTGCCGCGGCGATGAGAGACGCGAACCTCCCCATCGCCGGCTCTGGCAAGCACATGGGCACCACGACATAGTCCACGCCGTTGGCGTCTTTGCAGCTCATATAGAAACTAATAAGTCTGTCCATGATTTCCCCGGCCATCGGCACACCGCCGCCAACACGCTCCGCCCAGCCTAGGTCCAGCGAGTCGTCCCCGCAGCGGGTTATGTCCGACACCATGAACGTGCTATCCAGCTGATCGAGATCCGCTCTACGGAACTCGCGGTGGCCCCTCGCCATTAGGTCAAGCACAGAGCGCACGTGTTCATCCTTCATCACACGGAGCTTGGCCTCGCGCACGAGCTCGACCGCGCGCGTGAGTGATAGCTCGCCGGCGGTGGCCTCCGCCGTCATGATGAAAAGCGCGTTGCCGTAGAATCCTGGCGGGAGCGGTCGGTCGCGCTTCCACCTCCCCCTGGCGTTTGCGCTGAACCTGACGCGCACCCGCTCGTCGGGCCCTTGTTCTAGGGCCGCCGCCCTACATCGCCATGCAGCCCCCGTGATGAGCTCGAACACGGTGGCTGATCGGCCGAGGTGCGCTGGCATGCCTCTCCGCAGCGCGGCTATCGCCCTTGGGCAGAAGAGGAAGGAGCGGGTCACCATTTCGTCGAGGACGAGTGGTGCTGGCGGTATCGCCGCCGCTATATGCTCTGAGGAGTCAGTTGCAGCAGGAGCCTCTGGTAGCGAAGATGTGAGAAGGTGTCTGTCCCACAATGGCAAGACGGCGGGAAGTGGTTGACCTCGTGCGAGATCTAGTATGCATCTCAAGACCTGGACCGTGCCAAAGGCATCGACGATGCTGTGGCACATGGACAACACCAGGACGACCCCTCCGCATCTGAGCCGCGTCATCTAGCACATAAACCAACAATCAATCTAACTAGAAGTATTATTGATCGAATATGGATCATGGTTATATACGTACCTGCAAGTAGAGCAACGGCATGCCTATGACGGCTGTAACGTCGCCGACGTCGCATATGAACTGGTCGACGCAGGGGTACGGCGGCACCAGTGGCTCCCCGAACTCCTCCAGTCGCACGTCGGCGTGCGCCTCCACGAACACCACTCCTTCCGCCGTGCAGTCCACCGCCAGCTTCTTCCCTCCGGGGAGCTCCCGCAGGCGGCCGGCAATAGGATAGTAGTGCACCAGGGCCTCGGCCAGGGCAGCCTTGAGTGAGCTCGCTGGGTCGCCTCCGGGGACGAGCCGGCACCGGAAGAACTCGATGATAGAAACGTACTTCCGCAGCCCCTGCTGGTTGTCGAGATCGGAGAGCGACTTGACCTCGCGCGGCGTTGCCCGGGCGGGCACCACCAGCTCAGCCTTGCTCCGGCACGCCGTAAAGGTCACCATTGCGTATGGACGCTGAGGAGGAAGCGCTTGCTAGCTAAACGGTGTTATATACCATAGCTAGTCCACCGGCGCGGTCGTAATCTAGTGCTATTATTGCGCTTTCATCGATGTTTACCACTGTGCTTTCATCACTTGCACATGTCAGCTGCCAAAGAAAAATGTGTGCAGGGCCTGTCAGCTTTGATAATTTAATCTCATCTGCGTACAAGCTAAATGGTTGACTTTCTTTGTTTTTTCAGGCAGCAACCAGCATAATTTATTCCTTTAGCTATAAGGCCTTTCATAATGGACCGATTCTTATTACCACGTTATCGTAAGCATGCATCCATCGAATTGGTCTAGCCATCTATTTTGCTTATGGTTTCGTGCAAGTGTTATATAAGATACAACATCACATTTTTTTTTCATTAGCTATAGTGCCACATAAACATTGTGTACCGTGCTAAGAGACGTCCATTGTGAAAGAACTAAGAAAGTGCTTTACTAGATTTGCAATTTAACAAACACTAGCGGGAGGTTCCCCAACTTGCCCTATATATAAATTATACAATCACATGCACTTCTATCACAATTCACAACGAAAGTCAAATATGCTTGTGGGTGAACGCCATATGAGTCGGTTTGTCGTTTGTTCGTATGTTCATTTCCTATGAATACGGAATGATTCCAACAACCAAAGGAAAAGGGTGCGATCAGTTATACGGCGACTCGGTAATGGGTAGAAAACCAATAAATACGAGAATCCATGTCAGCAATCCGCTGCTCTTACTCATCTTGACCGTCCATCCTCTCCCATCTCTCTCACTCCCAACAAGCAGCAGCATAGAGAGGTACTATATGTACCTCCTCCCCCCCCCCTCACAACCACACACCCACCCCACCCCGTGGGCGACGGGAGCACCAGCCCCAGATCCCGGCAGCCCCCTCCCATCTATCGCGAGCCGCCGGGCAAAGCCCATGCGGCGCCGACGCCGGCGGACTTGACCTTCCCCGGGCGCGAGGCGGGGAGATTGGGGGCTCCTCGGCCTGGCGACGGTGCACCATGGCGAAGGTGCGGAAGCTCGGGCAACAGGGTTCTAGTTCTGGCGAGTGCGACTGGCGGTGTGCGGCGCGGCGGCGTCGCCTGCCCTCTCGGCTGCGGGGGCGGACCAGGTGGTGCAGGCTCTGGGCGAGCTCGGCCTGAGCTCCGGTGGCGGCCATGGCGGCCTGCCAGCGCAGGGACGACGGGGTTTGAGCCTACTCGGGTTGCAGGTGTCCGATGGCAACGGCGGCATGGCTGCAGCAGCGTGTCGGCGGAGCTAATGGGGTCGATCAGGGCCTAGTCGGCGGGCCGAGCGTGATCTGGGTCTGATCCGTCCATAATTGGTACTGCTGCTGCGTTTGGACGACACTTACCATGGGTGATGGAGGAAAGTTCCCCTCCCCCAAGCCGACGGGTGCCTCAATGCCTGCAAGCCCGGGAGACCTACCTGTCCCTCTCGTCGGCGATGCGATGTGTCGTTGGTTGGAGCTTTGTCTATAGTCCGTGAATGCCGGGGTGGCGGCCCCGAAAGGTGGACTGCGCGGGCGTCTCTTCGGCGAGCGTCGTGGCAGTGGTGGTGGTTCCTACCCTCGGTCATGTGGATGGCAAGGAGAGGGCGTTGGGAGGCTTTGGTGTTGGTGGCGCTTCGGTTTCGGCATCTTCCAGATCATGTTTCGGAGGCCTATCTTGGGGACAATGGGCGTGGCGGAAGACGTGGAGCGGTATGGAGATTTTTCATGGCGAAAGCTCCGGTGCGTCATCACCCTCTTGGGGGTGTCGTTGTGGAGCCCCGACTCATCCCTGTCTCGGCTCTTTGTCTTCTGTGGCAAGTTTAGGTTTTCCGTGTTTTTCTTGTTTACTTTGATCTGCTTTGTAAAAGAGGTCCTCCCTTCAACTTGTATCTGTTCGGTCGATATGACTTTATTTTATAAATGGAACGAAAGCCTATTTAGCAAGTAGAGTGAAGAGGACACAACACTACTTGGACTGTTGGAGGTGGAGAGGCGAGCACCGACGACATGGTCGATTCGATTACCGTCCAAAGCGGGCATAGCGCTACGGATCGTAGGCAAGGCGAGCACCAACAAGGAGCGAGTGGCGCGGAATTCAGTTTGCGTGTAATTTGCTCTGGA
Organism: Avena insularis; assembly: GCA_023614405.1. Taxonomy (NCBI): domain Eukaryota; kingdom Viridiplantae; phylum Streptophyta; class Magnoliopsida; order Poales; family Poaceae; genus Avena; species Avena insularis. The sequence continues at coordinate 449,603,501 of CM042685.1, forward strand.
GAGTTGTCTTACTGGGCACTAGTCATTTGTGAAACTAGTTGATCCGTGATTAACCTCACTCCGACAAAAGATTTGACCATGAATCGCTACGCTTTCTTTCTTTTTAATCTTATCAACTTTGTGCATGAATAGATTTTAAAAAAAAACTTTGTGTATGAATGTAGTAGAGCAGAGGCAGCGTGGAACATCTTCTGAAACAGAACTGTGAGGTACATGTATCTATCAGACAAAATCCATCATTTAGCGGTACAACAAGCCCCTCAGTTTCAGTTGGGCATCATCTAGGATACATAGGCAGTAGGTACACCTCCAGCTACTCATCTACCTATGTCAGATACATCTCAGGCCGTTTTGGTTTCTGCCTTCGCCAAACACGGGCAAACCTCCAACGAAAATGCAGGTCCTAAAAAATAAACTACTAAAACAAAAGATCTCGAAAATCTCAGCAGGCGCAGTAGTACCTGCAGGTTTTAATCCATAATTAATAATACTAACACCATCCAGCTGCAATCGCCTCGGTGACCAGAACCAGGGACATACACTTCCGAGAAGACATATAACCAGTCCTAGCCTATCCGAACAGCCTGTCAGGAGCAACCCAAGCAGGCACTGGGAAGCAAAAGATCAAAAGTTCCTTCACCGGATGCTTCATTCGTGTCTCGAGTCCAATTTCAATCCAGATCATCGTTTCTCAAGTCCAGTTTCAACCCAGACATGAGTGCTTGGCATGCTTGGGCATACTCCTAAGCAAGCAGGCATCAGTGCATGGCCAGGGAAAATACAGTGTGTCACTTGAAACTTTTTGCTTCTTAGGAAAATACTGTCACCTTTTTGTTGCCGTATAATATGATAGTAGCACGGCCGGCACCCATGAAGGTGCCGTAGCACTAGATCTACTTCACGGACATGGACGTGGAGTATAGGAGATAATCATTTGAAGAGTACATTTCAACAATCTTCTACTTACGTTTTGGACGATGTTCTGTTCTTTGTAAGAAACACCAGTGGTTGGTCGTAAGTTATTTAGTCTCTCGGTTCTTTTTATAAAGATGAACATGGATTTTATTAGTGTTCAGATCTACGTATGAGAACTTCTTATGTCTAAATCACCGATATCATCCAATATTTATGCTAATTCTTAGTTGCAACCTAGTTGCAACTTACAAGATTTATACTAATTCTCAGATGCAACCTACTCCCGCTTCAAGAAAATGTATCTAGACTTATTTTAGTGTATAGATTCACTCCAAACATGAGTGAACCTACGTACTAAAACTAGTCTAGATAAGTTTGTTTTACAAAGCTAAAATATCTTATATTTTGAAACGGAGAGAATAGTTGCAACTCATTAAATTCTCAGTTACATCCGAGTTGCAACTCATGTGTAATTTTTATATTGCACGAATCACGAGGTAAATCACGTTGAAAGAGACGGCTAAGACTTAAAAAGTTCTCAGGCGTCCGAGAACTAGCAAAACCGTTTTATTTAATCTCCCAAATGTTGCATCTCACACGCAATTTATCTTGTTACATGCGTAACAATGTGTGTGTAATCACAGTCCACAAAACAATCTCTAGAAAAAAAGAAACAAGAACCCTGAAGGAATCCCAAACTCCCAATCAGAGGAAACCAACGGCACGAAGGAATTATGCACACTTGGAGCCCACATGACCGTGGGTAAATGAACAAATGAACCCTCAACCCCTCGTCATTATTTCCCTGTCAAGGCCTCCTTCTGAATCTTCAGCCCGATGTATCTGTTGGATCGAATTTCGGCCAAACAAATGGTCAGTAAACACGAAAACTCGAGCATTTCAGTTTGGTCAGAGCAAGACGACGCAGGAGCAGAGTTCAAGCAGAACGATAGACTGCTCTGTTCTTTTTTACCTGCCGAGCATCATGACGGTGGCTTGCGGGTTGGTGCCTGGCGAGTACTTGAAGGTGGAGCTGTCGACGACGCGGAGCCCCTCGACGCCGATGACCCGGTAGTCCTGGTCGACCACGGGCCCGACGTGGCAGCCGCCGTGGTAGTGCCAGATGGTCATGATGGTGTCCCGGCAGTACTGCTGCAGCGGCCTGGTGTCCCTGGGGTGGCGCGGCAGCAGGTTGAGGAAGTTGGCGAGCTTGGCGCGGTCGAAGACGGCGTCCATGGCGGAGGCGTTGGCGTAGGTGAAGCGGGAGAATGCCCGCGACCGTGCCACCCGCTCGATGGTCTGGATCCCGCGCACGCACCGCTCCACGTCCTTGGGGTCCTTGAAGTAGTTGAAGGTCACCGCCGGGTTCGCGCGCGGGTCCGTCGACCGCAGCTCGATGTGCCCCGTCGACAGCGGGCCCAGGATCTTCTCCAGGGTGAAGCCGCCGCGGAACGCGCGCCGGTTCAGCGCCCGCATCGCCTCTGGCGTCCTCTCGCTCGGCGGCAGCGCCCCCAGCTGCCCCGTCTGCAGGTCACCAACTGGTGTCATGCCACGTTGGAAGTTTGGAGAAGGTGTCGATCAATGCGTGCGTGCGTACCATTGGGGAGAACATGCCGAAGGTGTGGGAACGGCGGCGGGATGTGCGGTCGTGGAGGGGGATGCCGAACTGGGAGCCGCTGATACCCTCGATGAAGCGGGTGACGCCGACGATCTGGACGAGCGAGAGCGTCACAGGGACAGGGGACGGGACGAACACCGAGTTCATGGGGTTGTCGGCCACGCCCTGCCCGACCATGGGGTGGTCCAGCACGGCGCGGATGCCGTGCTTCTCCAGGTGGCCCCGCGGTCCGACGCCGCTCAGCATCAGCAGCTGCGGGCTCCCCAGCGTCCCCGCCGCAAGGATCACCTCGCTCTTCCCGCCGCCCTGCAGGTACACCCGGTGCTGCACCCCCGTCGGGTCCACGAACACCACCCCGTACGCCACCGGCTTCGCCGACCCCTCTGTACATTTGCATTTCATCAATTATTGGTATACATGCATGCATAGCAGGCGCACGCACTGCGTGTTCATGTAGCTACGTACTTACCTCTGTGGCGGAAGAGGATCTGTGACACGGTGGCGTGGAGGAACACGGTGAGGCGCCCGGGGTTGGCGCTGCGGAGGAAGTCGGCGGCTGTGTGTCGCCTGCCGGTGCTGTCGAAGATGGTGCCGCCGATCTTGGTGCCGTGGACGTGGTCCAACGTGTACCCGTTGTCCGGCGTGACGCCGGCCTGGAGGAGGCCCTCCCGGAGCGCGCACTGCCACTTGGGCACGTCGGGCCGGAACACCAGCTCCTTCTCCACCCACCGGTACGACGCGTTCACGAGGCGCGCGTCCCACCCAGCGGCGCGCACGTACTCGCCGCTAGCCCGCGTGTAGAACCCGGCGTTGAGGCAGCTCCCGCCTCCCAGCACCCGCGCCCTGGCGTTCACCACGCCGTCCTCGGACACGAACCGCTGCGCGGGGGAGCGCGGCGACGTGTCCGCCAGCGCGTCCGCGAAGTGGTACTCGCTGGACACGTTGCGGTTGCCGTACGGGTACCCGCCGCGCTCCAGGAGGAGCACGCGCAGTTCTCCGACAGCGTCGCCGCCAGCGGGCACCCTGCCGTGCCGCCGCCGACCACGATGTAGTTGAAGTGGGACACCAGGGGCGCGTCCCGCGCGTGCCGCACGAACCGGAAGTTGTACCTCTGTTGCGCCTGGGCTTCCTCCTCGCCTTTGTCCTCTCCCTGCTGCTGCTGCTGCGCGGCGGCGGGTCTGACGCAGAACGACACGGCAAGTGTTGCTGCCACGGCTAGTGCTGCCACCGGTGAGCCGCGATGGCCAGGCGCCGCCATGGATTTCGTCAGAGTAATCTTCGCCGCCGCCGTTGCTGGCACTGTGTCGATTTGTCTATATAGTCGGGGACTCGTGACTCGATTAGATAAAGAGTAGTTGCCGATTAGGGGTGCAGATACGTGCGGATTCCTAGCGCAAAGATGAGCTCCGAGGGATCCGGGCGAGTGGCGATAGAAAGAACAGCGGCGTCGTCGAGAGCCTTTGCATGCGGGCTAAATTAATTACTCCTCTTATAATGATGATGACGACTGAGTATATCAATATCATCATGATGATCTGTCGTTGTCGTCAGATGCAGTAGAGATTCAGTGTGGACGTCGTCTCGTCACCTTGAAATCTGGAGTTAGTACTAGAGATTCAGTGTGGACGTCTCGTCAGATGCAGTATAGATTCAGTGTGGCCTTAATTCCTGTTGCTCGTTCAGAGTAGACGCATGTAACATTTGCCGAGATAAATTGCGCGTCGATGCAGCATTCGCGAGATAAAACCCACAACTAAATTTTTTTTTGAGGGAAAAAACCCACCACTAATGTTCCAGCGGAAAAAACCTCTATCTATAAACTTGTAGCTTAAGGCCCCCACACATGCGGCTAGCCCAGGGCATGGCCTGCTTGGCTGCTTATGGTTCTGGCCTATTGCAAGCAAATGCTGGTCTTCAGTTATTACCTAAAAAAAATGCTGGTCTTCAGACTTCAGCATATAGAGCTTGTTCCGTATAAGGATTTTCTATATGGAGTGCATCGGCCCATTAACATGCAGTACAGTTATTATATAAATCTAGGACTAGGATTTTACATTGTTTTATTAATTAGTTAATAATCTAAAAAAGTTCACATATATAAATAAACATTTACACAAATATAAAAATATACAAATATAAATCTAGGACTAGGATTTTCTATATACAGTAAAAATATTCATATAAATCAAAAGGTTGTTCATAGTATAAAATAAATTATACATGCAAAAACTATTGTTAAATGTATCTTTGAATCTTTAATAATGTACTTAAAAAAGGACACATAAATAATTAAAGCAGAAAATGAAACATAAAACTAATAAATTAAGAAAAGAAATAGTTAATTAGAAGCAAAATAAAATATGAAAAATAAAGAAAAGCACGTACACCCTTATCTTTTTTTTGCAGGAAAAAGAGATTTTTAATTATCAAGTAGGGGGAATACAATCCGCATTGATCGCATCAGCGATCTCTGACGATGAGTTTCTCGGCCAAGTAGCAGTTCGCTCTCGTACTCTCCCTAAACAAGCTAAACCGTGGCTGGCACCATTGGCCTCACGACCAACTTTAGCTAAAACAATATCTCTCTCCTTAATACTTTCTCGGATGCAGGTGATCCTCATGGCATAGCGTGACAGGTTTGGTGTTTTCTCGGCGACCAACTTGATTGCCTCAGCACTATCCGTCTCCATAATGATAGGGTCATGTGTCCAGTGTAGAGCGAGTCTCAGACCTTCCTCCATTGCCGTGAGCTCCGCCTCCGGATCAACCGATCTTCAGGTGCGTGCACATCGCAAAAACGACCTCCCCGTTAGAGTTTCGGAGGATCATACCCGCTCCGGCCCGCCCATCGTCCGTGAATGCACCATCCGCATTTAATTTCATCACTCCTACGTCCGGTGGCCTCCATTTCTGCATCACTTGCGGTCGTTCGTCCAGATGGTGTTTTTTGCTCCTGACACTAGTAGGAAAATGCCCTTTTGTACCGGTTCCAGAGGGGCTTTGGTACCGGTTTGGCAACCGGTACTAATCATTCCCCCCTTTGGTACCGGTTCCTTATGAACCGGTATTAAAAGTGCCTCCACGTGGGCATGCATGAGCCAGCGGGGCTGGAGTCTTTGGTACCGGTTTGTAACACGAACCGGTACCAAAAGTGGGGACGTGGCAGAGATTAGGCAAAGAATTCAGTGTTTAGGGTTTAGGAGGGGTTTAGGAGGGGTTTAGGGGTATCGGACCATTTCATCATACGAGGATCCCGTCGATGTGCCAGAAACGCGTTTGGGTTTAGGTAATACATGAAGATCAAGGTGATGCATATCAACTTGGTGCATATATATAAAATATGTAATTGCATAAGATCGCAAATTAAGTAGTACATGTATAGTGGTACTTTTCGGAGCATACTATATATTACATGTAGCATAGTGGTACTCTCCGAGGCAAACTATATATTACATGTAGTACATGCATGAAGATCGATCTTCATGCATAGTGGTACTCTCCGAAATTAGCTATGACGTCCCGAAGGAAAAATCCCGCTAATTCCTCGCCAATTGCTTTGAAGCGGTGCTCGATTGAGAGCGTGTCCCGCTTTCTTGCCAACTGTAAAAGAATGAGATACAAATAAATACATGAGCTATGTGTGTATATATATATATCAAATCATAATGAAACAATTATGACTAAAACTCAGCACAACTGAAACAAAATAAATTTGTGATTATTGTTTACGTACCTCTTTATTTCTTTTATTATTCATTCTCTATGACAATCTTGTGAATGTACTCACAAACGTAGTATCCACATAGATTAGTCCCCAGTGGTTGTTTCGCACATTTCTATACAAGAATATAATTCAATCAAACAATAATCAAGTATGATAAAGGTGTGTGGACCTCGGTAGTACTACTTACTTTGTTCGAACGCCATATCAGCTTCGGTTTCCATCCACCGGCCGGATCTTCCTCGATGAACTTTTGCCATACGCTGCCCGACAAAGAAAATGCATAAAAGAGTTAGCAATTTGTTGACATCAGGAAATTAACGAAAAAACCAATAAGATTTAAAATTACTTTTTGAGCATATCAAAAGCCGTCTTGTATAGTATAGGCTCTTTGCTTAGTGAGTCAAAGACTTCAACTTCTCCATCGTACATTTTAATGACGATAAGAATAAAGTGGAACTTGTGCACGTTTAAATATGCAGTGTCATAGATATAACTCATCAGTTAAAATTTTAACATCTAGTGAGCAAAAAGAATGTGTTAGAAGACAGTAACACTTACTTAAAGTTGTAAGGCCAAAGTATTATTTTTTTGTCACGTTGTCGCTTCAAAAACCTTAGCAAAGTCTCCGGTGTATCCTTGTTATATATGGGATCTTCTATGGTTTTTACATGCATTGTATCCGGGTCAATGAACCCAATGTCCTTGATTTCATCCCTTTTGCATTCGAGCTTCTTCGATCTGCATAATATAGCGCACAAAAGATTATATTGAGTATAATTGCAGACAATGAACGAGCTGAGCTAAAGACTTCTCAAATTACATAAATAAATCACTTACAGACAATAGCAATCGATGATAGATTTGTCGAGGCGAGATTGTATAACTGAAAAAGTTCGAGAATTCAACGCTCATCTTGTATTCTTGGAAGTAGTGCTCATCCTTAACTCGCACCATGATAGCCTCGATCCCTTTCTTTGTGGCATTAGTGTACCATATATGCAAATTACGCATACTTGTTGATAGCAACCTGACATTCTCGACCAAATCTTCCCCTTGAACAAATTTATATGCTACTTCAGCGATGGGGTAATCGGTTGTGTTTTGTCGAGAACTTTGAACGGCCTTCGTGTCAAACACCTTGAGAGGGGGGCCGATTGAACGGGTTGTTCTCCGAGTTGGTGCACTTGTTTCCCTTTTTTTGCCTGGACCACCGATTGATCAGATTTTTTAGCCAGGACCATCTCGTCATATGACCTTTCAATAGAACGCCTATAGTCAGATGGCGACGATGGTACATGGTCATATAGATTCTCAACGGTACGCACAACTTTCACCGGATCTAATGTCTTCTCAAAAGGTATCTCTGGCACTTTCTTAGCAAAATGGGCTTCCACCTCGGACTTAGAGATTACGGTGCATTCCTCGATAGTTCTTTCCCAAGGTAACTTCTGAATAGGCGGCGGTGCTTTCTCCTTTCTAAGTCTCTTCCTAGTCGTGAACCATTCCGCTTAACGGGCGCTTTCTTACGCGGAGGATATCGAGATGGTGGACTCGCGCTGGGGTCCCTCTCAAGTAGGTGTGGACTTTGCTGCTCATGTGGACTGCTACCAGGAGGAGTCGATGGCATTTGCTGCTCATGTGGACTTCTTGCTCATGTGGACTGCTCTGAGGAGGAGTTGTTGGCCTTGGCGAAAAGACAATGTATTTCTTGTTCCATAGGGCTAAACTGCGCTGACATCCCATTGTCTTCTCATCGTCACCTCTAGGAAAATCAAGATCCATTGTTTCATAACCCGTCACAACGTCGTCCACCACGACACGAGCATAGCCCGGAATGGGCATATGATGGTGCGTTGCTCCATCTTCATTTGGGTAAACATAGCCGTGCGCCACCTTAATGGACATGTTCCTCATTGGCACATGTAGCTCGCAATCTGTCTTCTCCGTGACATAATCCACGAGGTAGCTTGCTCCACATCCTACAAGATGCGAGGAACCCACGCTGCTTCTTGGCTGAGATGGGGCAACATCGGCTTGAGTATCTTGTAGAAACAGTTGTTGATCAGGTGCCCTCTGTCGACTAGTTGAGTCTATTTGATTTTTCTCAGCAGCTGCACCTTACGTTCCAATTCCGATAACGGTCTAAGTCCCTTCTTCTTTCTTGCGACTTCTATAATCGGTAGACTCCACGCTTCCTTCATGGTGACACCTGGGAGGGCTCGTAATCGTCCAAAGTGTTCAGGGTTCCCCAGAGCGAGTGTCAACTCGTCATTCTCTCTATCGGGAATGTAATCTCCCTTTTTAACTTTTTCTATTGCATCTACAAGCAGCGTCGTGACTTTTGCAATTTTTCCTTCCATTTTCCCTTTGCAACGATCCGCCTGTCTTTGGGTCCAACCACGCCCCATGTGCGAACAACGAACTTGGACCGGTTGGGCCAGTCCTTTGTCTCTGGAACGATCTTTGCATTCATCGGTTTATCTTCAAATGCTATCCACTTTGGAATGGCAGTCTTGTAGCCACGACCCCAATTTATGGAAATATTTCTTCTTTGCAGCATTTTTCGTACCCGTGACTGATCGGGACACGGCAGTAGACGATTGCTTATACGCCTTAAATGCGGGTCAGTGCGCTTCTATCTTCACTAGACTTTTAGTGAATATTGGATCTGCATCTTCATATTTGGCCCATAATTTTTTCTTCCAGGTCTGAAATTGTGTGGCCATCTTCATAAGAGTCCATTTCTTTACTTTCGTCTTCTGGCCTTCCGTCAAGTTTTCCGGTAGGTTGAAGTGTGTTAGTAGACTGTCCTAAAGAAAAAAAATTAGAGTATCGTTGACATAACTAGCTTCATCCCCCGCGTTCTTCGGCTTATGCCACTCTACAATGCTGATCGGTACATGGTCCCTAACAATAACTCTAGCTTGATTTATAAATTTACGGCAGTACTCTTTGGGTTCCACCGGTTCACCACTATCCTTAAATGCGGTGAGGGCTAACCTACCCTCGCCCGATAGACGATGCGTCGGGCCTCGTGTCCCTTTATCACATTTGCTCGATGATCCAGAAGGCTAAAATAAAAAAAATTCGTTAATAAGTGCAATACAAATAAATCAATGCATCTACTGATGAACATAGCCTTAATATAAATACACCTTGCCGGAGGTTGTTAAGGACACTTCGTTGTCTCTTCTTTCTTCAGACTCAAGTCCCTCACCGACATCGTTCAGAAATTGTGAGCCAAAATCATCGTCATCTCCATCGGGTTCTGGTCCACGGGCACTCTCATATATCATTTTTTGCACAATGTCTTCTTGCTCCTCATCTCGGATGAAGGGGTCGTGCTCCATAGCTCAATGTCACTACAAAATCTGGATAGACGGAAGACATAGCCGCTTTAACATCTTCTTGCTGGTAACATCCCATGAGTAGCGATATGAAAAAAGCACCGCTGATAATTAAGTGAGGTAAGCTCAACGATAGCACGTCATTGCCTTATAGCTATTTTGTTAATATATAAGAAACTAGAATTTGAAGCTTATAGTGTAAAGTAGTATTGCTTAACTATAGATAGTTGATGGGATGATGATCCAAACTCCACAAATTTCAAAATTATCTTGCTGCCGTATTTCATTAATCACTTTCACTTGTAATTGTGATCCCATTTTAAATTCGAAGTGATTCTACCTATGGGTTAGCATTGGCTTTTGCATTAGGCATGCACAAGTTGCAGGGTATAAAACCATCATCCCTGTTCCTGACAAGTTCCCTTTCCAACTTTGAAGACAAGTAAGAAGTAAAGAGAGAGGGGGATTGTGGAGCTAAAAGCTAAGGGCCAAAGGCGGTTCGTTTATTCAGGGCCAGCATGCTCAAATGACATGATGCATGCATCGATCAGGTACTTACAATCACAAATCAAAAATCAGTGAAAACAAAGTAGTAGTACTCAAATGACATGATGCATGCATCGATCAGGTACTTACAATCACAAATCCGTTACCCTGCAGCAAATTGGAGGCATTAAGCGATTATGCCAAAAACACACCAAAAACAAATCCTGAATCACACAAGCGCCAGAGAGTTTCTAGAGCGCCAGCGCCAGAGGGAAGACGGTAAACAGAGAGATGGCGAGGAGCAAGGCGTGAGCAGCAATGGTCGTCAGGGTCCCCAGCTGTTCCTGTTCCGAATGGTTCGATGTCGTACCCTAGATTCTTGAGATCCACTGTAGTCATTCCGTACCGCGGGTCTACATGTACCCCGTCTTTCAGGTTGAACCATTTGCACCGGAACAAAGGGACCTTGAAAGTAGGTTCATAGTCAAGTTCCCATATCTCCTCTATGTATCCATAATATGTGACCTTCTTCCCATTGTCCTCTGCTGCGTCAAAGCGAACACCACTGTTTTGGTTGGTGCTCTTTTTATCTTGGGCGATCGTGTAAAATGTATTTCCATTTATCTCGTACCCTTGAAAAGTCGATATAGTCGAAGATGGTTGCTTGGCCAACAAGTATAGCTGTTCTTCATCAGTGCCATTAATGAGATGTGTTTGCAACCAACCGCCAAAAGTCTTCATGTGTTCTCCATCAATCCAATCTTCACGTTACTCCGGGTATTCCGAGCGTAAAATATTCTTGTGTTCCACTATATACGGAGCCACCAAGCTAGAATTATGTAAAACTGTGTAGTGTGCTTGAGTGAAAGAATGTCCGTCCATACATATTGTTGCTTTCTTTCCTAGTGTGCCTTTTCCACGCAGTCTCCCCTCATAGCGCGATTCAGGAACACCGATCGGCTTAAGGTCAGGAATAAAGTCAACACAAAACTCAATGACCTCCTCTGTTCCATAGCCCTTGGAGATGCTTCCTTCTGGCCTAGCACGGTTATGAACGTATTTCTTTAAGACTCCCATGAATCTCTCAAAGGGGAACATGTTGTGTAGAAATACAGACCGAGAACGCCAATCTCTTGACCAGTGAACGAGGAGATGCGTCATAATATTGAAGAAGGATGGTGGGAACACCAACTCGAAGCTAACTAGACATTGCACCACATCCTTCTGTAAATTTTGTAGAGTTAGTGGATTGATCACGTTCTGAGAAATTGCATTGAGGAACGCACATAGCTTCACAATGGGTACTCGAACATTTTACGCGAAGGCCCTCAATGCAACCGGAAGTAATTGTGTCATAATCACGTGGCGCATGAGACTTTAGGTTTTGAAACTTTTCTCGACATGTTTATTATTCCTTTATATTGACGAGAATCCAGACGGGACCTTGATGCTACTCGGGACTTCAAAAAGATCTCCTTCTCTTCTTTGGTAAGAGCGTAGTGGCGGTACCTTGATACTTCTCTGGATTCATGTTGTTTCCTTCGGATACATTGCTGGTCTGCCGTGCATCCGGTGTATCTTTTGTTTTCCCATACACGCCAAGAAGTTTAAAGTTCACGCAAAGATTTTCGTCACGTGCATCACGTCGATTGCAGAGTGAACCTCTAGTATTTTCCAATAGGGTAGCTCCCAAAATATAGACATCTTCTTCCACATGGAGTGCGTGTCCGTCAACATCATTCGGAACAGATTTTCCGCCAGACCCTTTCCAAAGATCACTTTTAAATCCTTGACCATATCATATATAACATCCCCAGTAGGCGGGTAGGCTTTGTTCGGTTATCTGCCTCACCTCTGAAATGCTTTCCTCTCTTTCTTACGTGATGTTGTTTTGGAAGAAATCGGCGATGCCCCAGGTACACATTCTTGTTTCCCAAATATATCTTTCGGTCTCACCTAAACAGTGTGTGCATGCATTGTATCCCTTATTTGACTGTCCTGAAATGTTACTAAGAGCAGGCCAATCATTGATGATTACAAACAACAACGCTCGTAGGTTAAATTCCTTTTGTGCGTGCTCATCCCACAGAGGTACACCTTCTTCACGCCACAACTGTAAAAGTTCTTCAACCAATGGCCTCAGATACACATCAATGTCATTGCCGGGTTGCCTCGGGCCTTGGATGAGCAATCGGCATCATAATGAACTCCGCTTCATGCACAACCAAGGAGGAAGGTTATAGATACATAGAGTCACCGTCAGGTGCTATGGTGGAGCTCTGCTCCCCGAAAGGATTAAAGCCATCATTACTTAGACCAAATCTTAAGTTCCTCGCGTCCTCTGAAAATGACTTGAACTCTCTCGATTTTTCTCCATGCGACCACCGCCAGGTGTCTCATCACATCTTTTTACGGTCCTCTTTGTGCCATCGCAACAACTTGGCATGCTCTTTGTTTTGGAACAACGTTTCAACCGTGGTATTATAGGAGCATACCACATCACCTTGGCAGAACCCTCTTCCCGGGCACGACTCGTCCTCAACATCACCAGGGTCATCTCGCTGATCTTATACCGCAATGCACCACATACCGGGCATGCATTCAAATTCTCGTACTCTCATCATGCGGTAGAGGATGCATCATTGATGCATGCATGTATCTTCTGCACCTCTAATCCTAGAGGGCGACAACCTTCTTTGCTTCATGTACTAGAGGGCACACGTTCTTCCCGGAAGCATCTTCTTTATTATTTTCAGCAACTTTTCAAATCCCTTGTCAAGTACCATTCTCGCCTTCCATTGCAGCAGTTCTAGTGTAGTACCTAGCTTTTTCTGGCCATCTTCGCAATTTGGGTACAATAGTTTGTTGTGATCCTCTAACATTTTCTCCAACTTCAACCTCTCCTTTTCACTTCCGCAGTTTATCTTCGCATCAAGAATGGCCCGACCCAAATCGTCATCGGGCTCATCAAAAATGGGCTCATAAAAAATGGGCTCTTCTTCAGATTCGTCTCCCCCCCATTCTACTATCACCGTCTTCAGTGAACATAGGATAGTTATCATTATCCTCTTCTTCTTCGTTGTCTTCCATTATAACCCCTCTTTCTCCGTGTTTGGTCCAACAATTATAGCCGGGCATGAAACCGTTCTCAAGCAGGTGGACGTGAAGGGTTTTTGAAGTAGAGTAATCCTTCGTATTCTTACAGGAACTACATGGACAACAAATGAAACCATTTGACCGCCTGTTTGCCTCAGCCACGTTGAGAAAATAATGCATGCCAGTAATGAACTCGGGATGGCATCGGTCACCGTACATCCATTGTCGATTCATCTGCATTATATAAGTATATAAAAAATCATTAATTACACAACATCATGAATATATGAGTGACCAAATTAATTAATATTCAAGTTTATCATCACATAAAACTAAGTGTTTTTGTAAAAAAAGAGACTCACCGAGGTTGTCTTAGCTAGGGACGACGTCAAGCGATCGACGGCGATGAGGACGGGACGATACTAAAACCAAAAATCTTACTTCTATTTGAGCTCAAATTGCATATAAAAAGAATGAAATCCCTAACTTAGGCATTTCATCGAACACCTTGCTAGCACTAGAAAAATGATACGAGTTAGACTAGCAATGAAATAAGCTAAATTAGGATGATATTGCTAACCCTTGGATAGACGGCCGATGCCGTCAATCTTGACAAAATGGTGGAGAAAAATGGAGATTTATTGGAGCGTGAGAGGAGGGAAATATTTGGAAATATGAGAGGAGAAGCAAAAATGGAGCTGGCTCGAGTGGCTCGCGTTAAGAAATAGAGCTGGAGACCTTTTAGTACCGGTTCTTTATATGAACCGGTACTAAAGTTCCTTTAGTACCGGTTCGTAACACGAACCGGTACTATACAACCTAAATGAACCGGTACTAAGGTTTGCCGGTGACCTGCGCAGTTAAACCGGTACTAATGCATCCTTTAGTACCGGTTCAAGGTCAAATCCTTTGGCTAGTTTTCTACTAGTGTGACTCCACGTCCCCAATCAACCACCTGCTTCCATTTATCCACATCAATCACCGGGTGTTGCTCAATAAGCATCAGGGACTGCAGGTAGCTTTCCAGAAATCTTCTCGATGCCATGATCGAGTGGCTGCTTCGTGGGTGAGTTTGTTGTGAATATGCCACACTCTCACAAGAACATCGTGAACGGAGCTCGCTGAGCATCCTCAGAGCTCTGGAGGGCATGCAGAAACCAGTCTGGATTCCGTTCAAACAATAAGCTATTAGATGGTAATTTCCAGACTTTCCTCATCTCATCCCATAGACCACGAGCATGTGGGCATTTTATTAGGGCGTGAAATGAGGTCTCATCCTCCATACCACAGATCATGCATGTTGCCAGCGGCTCCATGCCCCGCTTCTTCATATTATCCTGTGTAGCAAGTGCATTGTGAGCTAGCTTCCATGCAAAGGTACGTACCTTAGGTGGAACGGGGCATTTCCATATCAATTTCTAGACTGGGTCAACACCGAGCGGTCTGCTGCTTGTAGCCTGACGACCTGACATTCGACACTGTTCCTCAAAAGCTAATCTGTAGGCACTACGGACTGTAAATGATCCACTCCGCTCAGCATTCCATGCGATAAAGTCAATGTCGTTGCGGCTCGAGGTTCGGATCTTCATGATTTCTTGTACATCCATAGGCATAAACCAGCGCTGAAGCAGGTTCATCTTCCAAGAGCCATCTGGGTTTAGGAAGTTTGCCACCCACCGGAGACGGCAGCGTCCTTGCCTGGTGTAGGGTTTTAGGAAGGATTCCCGAGGTATCCATGATTCTCGCCACACGCGGACGCTTGCACCGTTTCCAATCCTCCATATATATCCTTTTTTCACCAGCTCCAGACCATACTCAAGTGCGCGCCAAGTCGAGGAAGCATTTCCTGTAAACACTATGTCAGTTAGTAAGCCTTGCAGGAAATATTTCGCCTTCAGGACCTAGGCACACAGTGTATTTGGCTGCTGCAGTAGATGCCATGCCTGTCGAGCCAGCAGAGCCTGGTTAAAAAGGCGCATGTCTTTGAACCCTAGGCCCCCTTGATCCTTCGGTTGCAGCATACTATCCCACGAAACCCAGTGTGTTTTCCTCTTCCCCTTTTCTGCTCCCCACTAAAAGTCCCGTATCATTTTGGTTTGCTCATCCAGGAGACCAAAGGGCAACTTAAAGATGCCCATGATATAAACAGGGATGGCTTGTGCGACCGCTTTGATGAGTACTTCCTTTCCTCCCAGTGATAAGTATATTTCCCCCCATTGAAGTAACCTTTTAAGCAGCTTTTCTTGTAGACTTTTGAATTTACCCCTACTCATCCTTCCCTCCGGAGTTGGGAGGCCTAAGTACTGTGCCTCAAAGGTCTCTTTTGTCACCTGTAGAATTTTCTTAACCCCTTCTCTATCTTCCTGACTACAAGAATCGCCGAATAAGATGGAGCATTTGCTTGGGTTAATGAGCTGTCCAGTGCTATTTGCATATGTGGTTAGCACTTCCTGGACTCTGGTCGCCTCCTCCACATTATCTCGGAAGAATAGTAGGCTATCATCTGCAAACAGTAAGTGTGAGACTCCCGACGCTCTTCTGCAGACTTTAAGGGGCTGGATATTGTGCTCCTGTACCTCATTTTGCAACAAAGCCGAGAGACCATCAGCAACAAAAAGGAAAAGAAAGGGGGATAGAGGGTCACCTTGTCGAAGACCTCGAGAAGGAGAAAACGAATCCAGGAGGGCTCCATTAAATTTTACTGAGTATCTCACAGTGGTGACGCATGACATTATCCAGTCCACCCATCTATGAGAGAACCCCAACCTTTCCATCGCTTTCTTTAGAAACTCCCAATCCACCCTGTCATAAGCTTTTGACAGATCCAATTTATATGCACAATAATTCCTTTCTTGGTTGCTATTTTCCTCTATGAAGTGTAGGCATTCGAAGGCAACTAATGCATTATCAGTGATAAGCCTTCTGGGGACAAATGCACTTTGGTTGATTGATATAATATTACCAAGAATTGGCCGTAGCCTATTCACCAGGCATTTTGCAATAATCTTATACACTACCGAACATAAACTGATCGGTCTGAAATCTTTGAGGGTCTCAGGGTGATCGGTTTTTGGTATAAGCACAATTGCCGTATCATTGACACAATCAGGCATGTTACTAGTCAGGAAAAATAATTTAACTGCGTTTATTACCTCAGCCTTCATAGTGTCCCAGTTTCGTTGATAAAACCTTGCCGGGAATCCGTCAATACCAGGAGCTTTCAGCGGTCCTATTTGAAATAGAGCATCCCCAATCTCCTCATCTGAGAACTCCTTGCAGAGATCGGTGTTCATATCACATGTGACGCGTGGCTGCAGAAGATTGCAAAGCTCTTGAAAATTTAAATTAGGATCCCAGGTAAATAATTCCTGAAAGTAGGAACTTGCCATATTTTCCATGTCGGATGGGGCATCCTTCCAGACGCCACCATCATCTTTCAACCTCTTGATTTTATTTTTCCTCGCCCTCCATACGGCCTTTTGATGAAAATATTTAGTATTCCGGTCCCCTTATTTTAGCCAATTAATACGAGAGTGTTGCATCCAGAGCATTTCTTCACGATACAGTAACTCATTCATCTGGTCTGAGATACGTCTGATAGCATCTCGATCCGCATTTGCGCGTAAGAGCCTCTCCAGTTCTTTCCTACATTTTCCCATCTCATTGAGTAAGTTTCCGAATTTTTTCCTACTCCAGTCTTGAAGCACCTTCATTACACTGTCCAAGCTTTTCCGGATATCCCCTAAGTTCTCCTTCCGCCCAGCGTCCTCCCAAGACTTACTGATCAGTTCTGGCAGCTCCAAGGCCCTTTCCCACCAAATCTCGTAGTGGCGCCGTGGCCTACGTTGTTGTTCCCTGCTCTCCTGCATAAGACGAATTAAAACTGGGGAATGATCAGAGACCGGGGTAATTAGGTGCTCAACTTGAGATTCATTAAAAATATCTCTCCACTGCGCAGTTTCCACTGCCCTGTCTAAGCGTACACGAACATTGGCTTGCCCTTTCCATTTATTATCATATGTATACGGTAGTCCTGTGAAGCCAAGATCAACCAGATTACAACAAGCCAAAGCCTCTCGAAAAGCTCTCATTTGCCCTTTCGGTCTCGGTGTACACGAGAAATGCTCCTGCTGCCAAAGCGCTTCATTAAAGTCCCCCATGACTAACCAAGGCAAATCAGAGGTGGCTTTTAGATTTACTAGAGTATTCCACATACGATACCGATTTTCCACTCTAGGCTCACCATAAATGCAAGTAAGACGCCATTGTGGAGCCCCTGGTACTCACGGATATAAGCATCAATATAGCGTTCATTAATATCTTGCACTTCCACACAAAGGTTCTCATTCCAGAATAACGCTAAACCTCCACTAAGGCCATCACTACTAAAACCAGCAAAACCTTTAAGACCTAAACGATGACGAAGACGACGGACTCTATCTTTATTTTGTCTAGTTTCACACAAGAAAACTAAACTAACACTAAGTGACTTGGAAACCTGCTCAATCTCACGAACTGTCGGGGCGTTTCCTGCTCCCCGACAGTTGAAGGACAGGCAATTCATGGCGACTGACGAGGCGCCACGCTCGGCCCCGTCAGCCTGCCGGCAGCCTTAGGTGAAAGAACATGTTGGGCCCCCATATGTGTGGTTTTGGTAATTAATGACAATCTTTATGGACTAATGTGTGTATTAAGTTATACTTGTATTATTTGTCCATTGGCATCGCTTGGAGCATGTGTTGGCTTCAAGGTCGATGAAATGCAAAGAAGATATGTTGTGCAAGCTCAATATGCGAGGTCGATGATGAGGAATTAAGAAAGGCGTTCCATCTTGAGAAGGGCAAGACCGTCTACATCGAGCTCAAGTGGAATGCTCAAGGCAAAGGTATAATCTTGATAGGTTTTATCTTTTGCCGGTCTCATGTTGTGTGTGGGAGACCGGGTTTAGGATAGATAACCGTACTATCAAGAGGGGCTCTCGTATGAGTAATTCAGTCACATCGTTCGAAGAGAGCTCAAACCTTTGCATACTTGCATCATCATATTTGGTTTGCTATTTGGTCTTATCCATGTGACGATTTAGAGCTTGTGGTAATCTCCATAACAAGCTCTTGTTCATCAAAATCGGATCTTCCGTTTACATCTTGTTGCGATTTTGATCTTGACGACTTTCCGGTTTCTCACCAAGTGAGGTATCTCACATTATTATACTTGATACATTATCACTTGGTGATAACCAATATTTTTACTTTTTATTGGAAAGAACTTGTCGTCCTCTATCCAACGCAATTGGAATCGGATCAATCAGAGCTCCCAATCAAAAGTTATCGCAGATTGAATTTTGTATGTTATTCGGTTTAAAAAAAAAAGAAGGGCCTTTTATTTTACGGGCGGCCGTACTACCGCAGCCATTGATACCGGTCGACCAGTCTTGCCCAGCTCTCGGTGCAGCCCGCTGTGGCTTCCGGTCCTACCGGACCGGCCAGTAATCTGCCGGGTGGGCGGTACTACCGGCGACCTAAAGGTCCGCCTGCATCCCGGCCCAGCTCCCTTGCGCCAGATCTCCTGCTCGCGTTGTCCGGCCCGCTGCTGCGCGCCGCCGCTTGCCCATTGTGCTTTCGCTCGCCGCAGCATCATGCTGCCTCGATCCCACACAGCCGCTCCGCCTCGCTGGGCCTGCTCGCGCTGGGCCCCGCATCATGGCGTCGCCACGTCTCTGCCACCTTGCTTTCGCATCATGCGGCGTTTGCGCTCATTGCCAGTGGCTCTCTGCCGCTCCGCATGCTTGCCTTGTTGCGCCGCTGGCTTTAGCGCTGGCAGCGCACGCTCCCTACTCCCTCATGCTCTATCACGCACCATTTGCCTTGTTTTTCTGGTGCGGTACTGATTCTTAAATCCGGTAATCTGGGACCTTCGAAAACCCTAACATGTGAGCAGATTTTGTCCAACCCTATATATTGTTTTGCCCGTTTTGCATTTTGATTGCTCCCCTCTTATCTATTAGGCTAAACTTTGTCCACACTTACTCTAGATCTTGAAGTTTGCCTAATCTTTTCCCTCCGATGATTCTTGCCCATATTTGAGTGGAAGAGAGAGGAGATCTAGACCCACGTTTTGACCTAACCGATTCATCTCTTTGTGAGTGCATCTTTGGGGATCTAGATTTTGGGGGATTTTGTGTCTCTCTTTGATTCCTCCTCTCTTGTTCCCTCAATAGCTTTAGTAGCTTTGTTGGAACTTGAGAGTGAGGGATTTGAGCATCTTTGTGGTGTTCTTGCCATTTGCATTTGGTGCATCGGTTTGAGTTCTCCTCGGAGGATTTGGTTTGAGTTGCTCTTTGGAGCTTGTCCCTCTTGGGTTCTTGGAACCCTAGACGGTTTTGTGGCCTTGGTGGCATTTGTTGAGGCCTTTTGTGGCGTTTGTTGGGAGCCTCCAATTAAGTTGTGGAGAAGTGCCCCAACTTTGTGAGAGGTTCTGGTTGCCACCGACAAGTGCACCGATAGTGGAAGCGTGGATCGATCCCATTGGGGTGATATTCACCGGAGAATAAGGGAGGCCTTTTGTGGCGTTGGTGGTTTGATACCACCCCCTCTCCAAACGAGACGTACTCCATGTTGGGAGGAACTCGGTAAAATATCGGTGTCCCCGCGTGCCTCGGTTATCTCTATACCCGAGCTCTTTACTTATGCACTTTACATTGTGATAGCCTTCGTGCTTGAAGTAATATATATCTTGCTATCACTTTGTTGCGTGTATTGCTTAGCATAAGTGGTTGGTGCACATAGGTGAACCTTAGTTGTTCTAGGTTGTGCTTAACAAAGTAAACACTAGTTTTATTCCGCCTTTGTTGAGCCACTCTAAGAAAAGTTTTAATCGCATATTCACCCCCCCTCTAGGCGACATCTGTATCCTTTCAATTGGTATCAGAGCACGGTCTCTCATTTTAGGCTTCATCGCCTTGAGAGTAAAGATGTCGTCAAGAGGATTTGTGCACAACGACATGTTCATATTCGATGGCACAAATTATGATATATGGAAAACTCTTATGCTTATTCATTTTCGAGACATGGACCCAAATTTGGAGCGTATTGTAGATATAGGTTTTTATCCTCCTATGGATTTCAAAAATCTATCTTGTGAGGATGAGAAAAACTTATATCTCGATGCTTAAGCTTCTAATGTGCTTGTTAATGCTTTGAGCTATGTAGTTACCTCCTCAATCATTCCTTTTTGGAGCGCTCATGAGTTATGGGAAAAACTGCAAGATAAATATGTTGTGTCCAATATTATTGAGGATGATTGTGTTGCTTCCACTTCCGGTCGAGATGAGTTCTCATCCTCTACCACTTCACCAACATGTGACTTTTCACAAGGTAATGATATGGTGAGTGGTGATAGAAATTGCAATTTGGATAGTGTGCTTACTATTTGTAATCCCTCATCTCTATCTAGTTGCAATGATCTATCTTTGGACTTTAACATTTCTAGCACTACCAACTTCTTACATGCTTGTGTTAATATTCCTTGCATATCATGTAGAAATGACTTGAATAAATCTCATGATGATATGCTTGTGTTGTCTTGTTGCCATGATAAAAATGCTTCCATTTCCTCTAGTGCTTGTGTTGCTAACCATGTAGAGTAAACCGAAGATTCTATGGGCCAAGACATGGTTTTGAATGAAGCCACATATGCAATATCATCTTCACCTTCTTCCAGTACCCACCTATGCCTTATGGCTAGGGATTCTAAGGTAACTCCTACTTTGCAACCCATTACCTCTTGTGATGAGGAGGATGTGGATAATGTGGAAGAAGAGCTAGATATTGATGATTTATATGAAAAGAGTGAGATTGTTTATCGTGCCCTTGTTAACAAAGATATTGCTTGCTCTAACTTTGTTGAAATCTTGGACTTTGCTATTAAGAGCAAAGAAACTTATTGATAAGTTAGAAACACAAATTGAGGTGGCAAGTGATCTCAAACATAAAAATGATGAGACTCAAGTTGCTTATCCTAAACTCCTTGAGGATTTTGAGCACCTCAAAAATGGCTCTTGGGTCATAAAGGGTGAGCTCATCAAACTCACCGAGTCACATGAGCAACTTAAATCCTCATATTCAAAAGAGCTTGCCAAGTTGCCCTCACCTCTTGCAAATAGTGATGATGCTTGTGCTACTAACTCTATTTCTTGTGAAGCATCTACTTTGAAGGAGAATGTTGAGCTAAAGGCTCAACTTGCGTTGCTAACTAGCAACTATGGGAAATTAGAAGAAAGTCATGTTAAGCTCTCGAGCTCGCATGAGGATCTTCTAGTCTCCCATGGTAGGCTAAAGGTAGCTCATGAGGCCATCATGTTAAAGGTAACATCTAGTGGGCCTCATGTGGACATTAGCACTATATCTACTTCAAATGTTATATTGCCATGTGCTAGTCCTTGTAATTCATCCTCTCACAACCATGCTATATCTCGTGATGAATTACATTCCATGCCTTGTTGCTTTAACAATGTAGCATCTACTTCCTCTAGTACTTTTGTTGAAACTAACCATATAGAGGACATCAAAGAGCTCAAGGCTCAAGTCACTTCTTTGAAGAATGACTTGAAAAGGGTCATCAAGGTAAGGTCGCACTCAACAAAATCTTGAGTGTGCAAAAATTCCCCAATGACAAGAGTGGGCTTGGATTAAACTCCAATGTCAATAACAAGTCCACTATCAAGTTGAAGCACAAGGACAACAAGAAGAATGGCCAAGATCAAGTCAAGAATCCGGCCAACATTGTTTGCTTCAAGTGCAAGGAAGAAGGGCACCATGTTAGATCTTGCCCATTGAAGAAAAAGCCTCTTAGTGTGAAGCAACAAGGGAAGCGGCCTCAAGCTCCACCTCAAGTCATTAATGGGCCTCTTCCTAAGAGGACCACTCGAGCTCTTCCTCGAGTTGTGGCTTCACCTAAGAAGAATGGCAAGAGTAGAACTTGCTACATATGTCGTGAGAAGGGGCACATTTCTTCCGCATGCACAATTGGTAATTCCTCATCCCATCCTATCTTGATTGATGATTCTTATTCTCTTTGTAAGGATGAGGTTGGAAATGTGTTTGCCAAATTTGTTGGTTCCCAATGTGGTGTCAAGAAAAGAACCATTTGGGTTGCCAAGCCTATTGTGACTAACCTCTTAGGACCCAACTTGGTTGGGGACCAACAAGCCAAAACTTGATCAATAGGTGTGTTTTGGAGGGAATTGGAGACTTGGCTACATCATGAAGAATTAAGGGATCTTCATTATTATTTTTGTCAAGCCAAGTCATGTGGATTATATTGCTCCTATTATATTTCCAATGTTCCTCCTTGCGGTAACATATGCTTAACTGATTTCATTGAAAGTTACTCACTCCCTTGTGCATGTGTTGGTTTTGTATCTTCCATGCTTTTGTACATGGTGTGCTTTCCACTTAATTATATTGAGGTATCAAGCATATTTGTGTATGATTAGGTGGCACACCATGTATGTGTGTTTCTTGTGTTTGAGCCTTACTTGGTTATATTTGGTATCTTATTTGGCTCTTTTGAGAGATTAATGGATTATCCCATTTTGGGGAAGTGTTATGCTTAGGCACTCCACAATCCTAAAATTGTGTGTACATGAGAATACCACCTAGTATTTATACTGGTTTATTGTCTAGTCTCTATGTGGTATAATTCTCATGAGAAATTTAAGTTTTATAATGTCCATTAATTATCTCTATTTGTATCCTTTTGCCTCGTGTTGGTTTATGGTAGTATCACATTATGGGGGAGTCATATCCTTAGTGCATATTACAATCCTAGAAAATGTGAATATTCGAGGTTGTGTCACTTAGAATTGATATTGATAATTATCTAGCACCTATGTGACACATTTGCTCATACAAGTTCCAATTTGCTTGAATGTATTTATTGATCTTATTTTGGATCTTGTATATGAGAATGGTTCTTGGTATGTGTTTCCTCATATTTAGATATATATATCCTCATGGAAACCATTTGCTTCAAGTTACTCTAATCACTAGTGAGTGTGTGACTATTGGAAGCTACCAAGAATCTCGGTCGAAGTATCATGCTTAATTTCTTATATTTAGTTATATGCTTCTTGTTGTGATTATGATCTTGGATATCCATGCAAGCTACCTTGGGAAAATTATTCCCAATATTTCTTGTCCTTGGACAATGAGTACCCAACTTATGGTAGAATTTATTGATCATATTCACTTTGGCCCTTGCTTAATTTTATCCTATCTTTGGCCAATAAAATGTTTTGTGTTTCCCCCAAGCCTTCCTTGCTTCTTGTGGATCTTCTTATTTTATTGGTATCCTCTTGTGTTGTATTTATTGTAGGTACTGGTGATGATCCCATTTGTGTGCATTTTGCATTCAAAAGGAAAATACTATATAATGCACTATCCATGGGGGAGCTCTCCTATATTATTTAGAACACTCATATTTATGCTTCTTTGTTTGATCCATATCGGGTTTTATGTGCTTGGAACCTCAATCTTTTCGTTTTGGTATTTGTGCCATCATGAGAAGTTTGGGGAGTTTGGTTTCTTGTTGGAACCTTGCTCTTCTTGGGAGTTGGTTTTATCTCTTTCCGTGTTTCACATTTTGACCATTTTAGAATGAGATAAATCCTTGAGCATTTTTATTTCTATCTATCTTTTGCTCTTTGGCTTTAGCCTACTTCATTTGTTGAAATTGTGATCCTTCATGTGTTGAATTGGTTCTTTGATACAATTTGGACATCGTTTGTCATGTCACACTCTTGTGTGTGCAATCTCAATTTACTTGGTGTTTTTGTTCAAATTGTATCTCCTTTTTTGGTTCTTGAAAGCTTTATGCATGCATATTTACTATATGTCTATATAATGGCATGCTTGCTTTCTTTGATCCAATATATAGGGGAAACTCCACCAAATCCCATCGGCTAAGTTGTGCATGAAATTCAATTTCACATCAATATGCACATATTTATGTGGAGTATCTCCTATATATTGTAGTTGCACTAACTACTTTGGACCCAATAAGTTTGGGACCATTTTGTACTTATGTGTTTTAGGTACATTGGAGATATATTGGACGCTTGTCTCTCAATTTTGAAGAAGTGATGCTTAGAAGAAAATTTGAGGCAAGCTATAGGATGATCAACGAATTCATATCCTCTACATCCTACCAATTATATCTTGGTAACAAGTATCTCTTTCTCATGCTCACATATCTTGATTCCAACCGTTTATTGGTTGCCTTCTAGCATGAATTAATGTATTTGTAATTGTTGTATTTCTAGCCATGGTTTTAATAGGACTCTCTATTGTATATGTGTTTAAGTTGAGATGAGTGCATATAATTGGGACTATACAAAATCATGCATATGATCCTCCAATCCCAAATATGTCAATCTAGCAATTTTATTGCCTATCATTTCATCAACTTCTCTCATGTGCAATAGTGAGATTTTTGCTAGTCTATTCTATCTTATGATACTTGTTGCCTTTCTCCATATATTCCAACTTTCTCATTTTCCCTTGGTGATAGTTGTAATATATGTAGTGTGTTGGTGTTTGAAGCTCATTAATGTACAATAATATATATATGAGCCTTTGGCCATGCTTTGAAGCAAAAATCTTATTGATATATGTTGTGACTTTATTTTTGCCTTTCATGTGCTTTCTTGTATAATCTTCTTTATGTGTTCATATTTCTTCTTTGGCACATGTCTTTGTGATGTTTTCCATTTAGAGACATATACACATATGAGGAGATAATTTTAGTCGATTTTTAATCCTTGGAGACCACCTTTCTATTTCTTTTGATTCTTCGGTGGCTTCCAAATTTAATTGCCTATGAGTGCTTGTTCCTCTTGTTTGCATCTTTGGACACTCATATTTGTTCTCTCATGCCTTGTATTGTTAAATGAACTCGGATGAGTGGGGATTCCATGATTATGCACCTTGTTCCCAATTACAATTATCATAATTGGTGCATTATCTTTGGGGAGCTCATCTAATTCATTTAATAATGCTCATTTGTCTCCTTTCTCATTTAGTGTGTTTTAAATGCTTATGGGGGATCAAGGATTCCATATTTGTGCACTATGTATTCTAATGCATTTATTTTTAATTATGCACAAATCTTGGGGAGCTTCTCTATTTGTTATTTCAAACACTCTTTTGCTCATATCATAACATCTTGTTGTTTTCATTTGGACTCATTTGTTGTTTTTAAATTGGATTGTTGGACCTTGTAATTGCTTGCATCATTTGGTTTTATTTTGGCAATCTTTGGGTCCTCGATATAGTCCTACTCCCTCCCAAGTATTCATCATTGGATATGTGCGAAGGCACACCTTTGGAGGAAGTATTACTATATTTGCCTTCTAGAACTTGTCACCTATTTCGGCAATCGATGCCAATGGGGGGGAAGTTTTAGAGGGTTTAAGGTTTATGCATTGAGTTTGTTCTTAAGCATTTGCCTCTCATGCTCTTGCATCTTTGTTGTTGCTTAGCATGTGGTATATATAGAGGAAACTCCACCAATGATAATGATTGGCAATATATGCAATGAAATTCAAGTTCATCACACATGCATAGATTGTGGGGGAGTTTGCTCTATATATGGTGGTGGTACCAATATCACATACTTTGTAGTATTTGATATTGGTATTACCATTTTATTCATTAATATTCCTTATATAAACCCTCTTAAAGGGATTGTCATCAATTACCAAAATGGGGGAGATTGAAAGAACATGTTGGGCCTCCATGTGTGGTTTTGGTAATTAATGACAATCTTTATGGACTAATGTGTGTATTAAGTTATACTTGTAGGATTTGTCCATTGGCATCGCTTGGAGCATGTGTTGGCTTCAAGGTCGATGAAATGCAAAGAAGATATGTTGTGCAAGCTCAATATGCGAGGTCGATGATGAGGAATTAAGAAAGGTGTTCCATCTTGAGAAGGGCAAGACCGTCTACATCGAGCTCAAGTGAAATGCTCAAGGCAAAGGTATAATCTTGATAGGTTTTCCCTTTTGCCGGTCTCATGTTGTGTGTGGGAGACCGGGTTTAGGATAGATAACTGTACTATCAAGAGGGGCTCTCGTATGAGTAATTCGGTCACATCGTTCGGAGAGAGCTCAAACCTTTGCATACTTGCATCGTCATATTTGGTTGCTATTTGGTCTTATCCATGTGAGGATTTAGAGCTTGTGGTAATCTCCATAACAAGCTCTTGTTCATCAAAATCGGATCTTCCATTTACATCTTTTTGCGATTTTGATCTTGACGGCTTTCTGGTTTCTCACCAAGTGAGGTATCTCACATTATTATACTTGATACATTCTCACTTGGTGATAACCAATATTTCCACTTTTTATTGGAAAGCACTTGTCGTCCTCTATCCAACGCAATTGGAACCGGATCAATCAGAGCTCCCAACCAAAGTTATCGTAGATTGAATTTTGTATGTTATTCGGTTTAAAAAGAAAAAAGAAGGGCCTTTTATTTTTACGTGGCCGGTACTACCGATCTTGGTCTCGACGACCAGTCTTGTGCCCAACTCTCGTGTAGCCAGGTTGCTTCCGGTCCTCTGGGACCGGCCCGATAATCTGCTTGGGTGGGCCGGTACTACCGGCCGACCTAGGTAAGGTCTTCCATGCATCCCGGCCCAGCTCCCTTGCGCCATATCTCCTGCTCGTGTTGTCCAGCCGCCGCAGCGCGTCCGCCCGCCCCCGCCCGCGCTGTGCTCACTCGCACGCGCGCATGCTCCCTTGCCTTGATCCCGCACAGCCGCTCCGCCTGTTGGCCTGCTTTCATGCTTGGGCCCGCAATCGCTGCCGTCGTAGCCTTGCTGCTTTGCTTTCGCATCATCTGGCAGCGTTGGCCGTCGCGCTGGCTCCATCAGCCTTTCTGCCTGCCGCCTGTCTTGCCTGGCGGCACGTTAGCGCTGGGCCTTCCCGCCTCACTCGCATGCTCTGCGCGCGCCAGATGCCTTGTTTTTACTTTGATGCGGTACTAGTTAAATTCGGTAGGACCGTTGAACGCCTCTAACGGGCAGATTTTGTCCAGCCCTATATATTGCTTTGCCCGTTTTGCGTTTTGATTGCTCCTCTCTTATCTATTAGGATAAACTTTATCCACACTTGCTCTAGATCTTGAAGCTTGCCTAATCTTTTCCCTCCGATGATTCTTGCCCATATTTGAGTGGAAGAGAGAGGAGATCTAGACCCACGTTTTGACCTAACCGATTCATCTCTTTGTGAGTGCATCTTTGGGGATCTAGATTTTGGGGGATTTTGTGTCTCTCTTTGATTCCTCCTCTCTTGTTCCCCCAATAGCTTTAGTAGCTTTGTTGGAACTTGAGAGTGAGGGATTTGAGCATCTTTGTGGTGTTCTTGCCATTTGCATTTGGTGCATCAGTTTGAGTTCTCCTCGGAGGATTTGGTTTGAGTTGCTCTTTGGAGCTTGTCCCTCTTGGGTTCTTGGAACCCTAGACGGTTTTGTGGCCTTGGGGGCATTGTGGCCTTGGTGGCATTTGTTGAGGCCTTTTGTGACGTTTGTTGGGAACCTCCAATTAAGTTGTGGAGAAGTGCCCCAACCTTGTGAGAGGTTTCGGTTGCCATCGACAAGTGCACTGATAGTGGAAGCGTGGATCGATCCCGTTGGGGTGAGATTCACCGGAGAATAAGGGAGGCCTTTTGTGGCGTTGGTGGTTTGATACCACCCCCTCTCCAAACGAGACGTACTCCATGTTGGGAGGAACTCGGTAAAATATCGGTGTCCCCGCGTGCCTCGGTTATCTCTATACCCGAGCTCTTTACTTATGCACTTTACATTGTGATAGCCTCCGTGCTTGAAGTAATATATATCTTGATATCACTTTGTTGCTTGTATTGCTTAGCATAAGTTGTTAGTGCACATAGGTGAATCTTAGTTGTTCTAGGTTGTGCTTAACAAAGTAAAAACTAGTTTTATTCCGCCTTTGTTGAGCCACTCTAAGAAAAATTTTAATCGCCTATTCATCCCCCCTCTAGGCGACATCCGTATCCTTTCACCAGGCCTAAAAGAAGGTATTTACTCTCCGCTTCCGTCGCCGATCGCTTCCGTGGCAGCTGGTCCACCGCATCCATCACCACATCTGAGTCGCCATAAGATGGTATCAGGGAGCTCAACCCACGCAATGCTGGTATCATATCCGAGGACCGGGGTGAGCGCTCGTGCAGGTCAAGAGACATATTTTCTTGCATTAGTTCTTTATGCGCTTGCACCTGGCTCAGATCATGCTGTTGCTTCATCCCCACACTCGGGCTCTGACTCCCCTTCCTCGCACAATCCAGCACATGAGGCAAGTAGCGGAGCACTTCAGGCAGTACCTCACTTATTTGATGCTTAGCTTCTATACTTTCCATTTTCATTAAGTCGATTTTTATATTCAAATACTCTATAATATACTAATTACATAACATAAATTTATTATCATTAGATTTATATTATTTTTTGTGGGGGCATTATATTTGTATTTGAAAATAATATTCATAATTTTAATTTTATATCTTGTAAACAGTAAACTAGCAACCATCATAATTTTCGGTCAACTCTTCGATCAACACAAGGTTGGTAAGTACTAAGTACTATCGTAAATAGTAAGATAATATACTATACCCATAGTCTTCATGTTTTCTTGTTGGATTTGTAACTTTCAATTGTTTGGTAAAAAGCTTATTTCTAAGTTTATCATGTTACACATTTATATATATTTAGTTTGGCCACAAGAAATACAATTGCTAAGTACATTCTACGGGTAAAAAGTACACACGCTCCTTAACATGGGTAACCATCTAGCTAGAGAGAATTTGTTCAACAGGGTCACTTGCGAAAACCCAAGTCTACATACACGTGGGGCTAACGGGCTTATCAGGCCTATCCACTAGCTCTATTTGTTTCAAGATTGGTGAGATTGTTTTGAAAAAAACACCCACAACTTCGTCGGTTTCTTGTCAAGGAGTCCTTCCGTTCATACAAGAAATAGAATATAGCCCAGCTAACAATCATATCTGCTGCAACACCAGCGTGAATGCAAGCCATGGACTAGAATCGAATCTGTTCCAACCAAAAAAATGCATGCGCATGTTCGTCGAAAGACTTGGAGAATCAATCACAGAAATAGATCAGATCCAGACATAGGGATTCAATCACAACCATCAAAGATCTAATTCTTCACAAATAAGATTCACAGAAATCAAGATCCATCGCGTTTTGGCCACCACGCAGCCGCCGCCGGGTAGCACCGGGAAGAACGGACCCGGCTCGCGCGACAGCCATGGATGGGGACGGCCGTGCGGACTGGGAAGAACAGAGCTGACTCATGCGACGGCCATGGACGGGTACAGCCGTACGGTCGCCGGGAAGAACGGATTCAGCTCGCATGACAGCCATGGATGGGGACAGCCGAGTGCGGGGACAATGGATTCATTTCCTGCGAGGTGCGGGTGTGGTGCTACGTGTGCTCTTTACGGTGCGGTTAGGTTCCAGATGAGGTGGTGGCACCGGACGGCAAGGCACGTCGGGTGTGGTAGACAGGGAAGAGACGAGAGAAGGTGGACATGTCCACTTTCGTTTCCATAAGGATGAGAAGGTGCACAATGTTCAGGATGTAGTTGTAAATTTGACAACACGAATCGTGAAGCTATGGAAACCGCTGGATAAGCCCAGAACACCCACGTATAGGTAGAAAAACCGTGTTCGGTCACTTGTGCAAAATAGTGTGGACAACGGACCGTTTACAAAATAAGGATGGCCAAATTATGAAACTGTCATGTATCAAGTCGATTAATCGGTCTTTCAACATCATGCCACACAAGCAAACATCACTTGCTGGTATACAATGGTCTAATTCCTGGGGTATAAGCAAAGTTCAAGTGGAGACAGACTCTCAGAAGCTGGTTGAAGCCATCACGACTTCTGCTCATGACCTATCAGCTAATGGTCATCTTTTCCGAGAGATCAAGTTTTATGTTAGTCTAAACTTTTCAAGTTTTTCCATTAAATTTCGCCCAAGGGTGTGTAATAAGGTTGCGGACGCTTTAGCGACGTATGGTGCGAAGTTAGGACATAAATCCCCAACGATCTGGCCGGGTGGTGCGCCTGAGTTTGTATATGGTTTAATGGCCAGCGATGTCGCTGTGCTCACCGGTTAATGGAATTCGGAGTTCCATCTAAAAAAAAAACATCATGCCACACAAGCAAACATCATCATTGATAGATCAAAGAAGAGCATGAGTCGGGGTAAAGTTCTTCAGCAAGTAGTACTCGGCAGAGTAGGCTTGTCCTAGGAAGTACCATAGGCATTTGTCTTTTAAACTTCTAAATTCTTCTTATAATTAATAAAAGTGACAAGTTGCCTCCTTTCAGAAAATAAGGAGTCATGTTGACCTTCTTATGGTAGGGTCAAACTGTGGAAGTGGAACAATTTGTCCATCTCCTGTTAGAAAAGATTTTTCGTGAGGCTCTCGGTAGAGGCGATCAAATCTACGCAGCCCTTGGCCACCGACACTGCCTCTGTTGGTTCCCTTGCCCTCTGTCGGCCACTGCAACGGCCGGAGGGTGGGGGACCTCAGATGGGATGACCGGTCCCCGTAGAGTCTTCAAGTTCTTCACCTCCGGTGGAAGGGCATCGACAACGGCAAGAATAAATGTTCTTTAGCCTGCCCTAAATTGGTGTTCTTTCCTGAAGGAGCATCGACATGCTGGAGTTTGGAGTCGATCATCGGGCATTAGGTCTGGTGTGTTAAAGGTTTGTCTAAGGCGGCGACGTTCACTGGAGAGGATGATGTCGCAGCGTATTGGTGTCCTCAACGTCCGCCTCCGCCAGATGAAGCTCAACCAGGTACGGCTTCGTCAGGGAACTTGTGAGTCTGGTGTCCCCCATCTCCGTCTTGCCGGAGCTAGAATTATCTCCAGACCCTTCTCGGCACTAGCTTCTCCGAGATGGCGATCTCTCTAGATCATGATCGTCGGCATCTTTTAGTCTACGTCGACGACTTCCCGGCCGCTGCTTATACAAGTGCCTGGTTTTTTTCAAGATTTCTCTGACACGAGATTTGCTACGCCGGAGACCCAGAGGCGGCATCGAGCTTTGCTCACGGCGCGCCGTCTAAGGATGCAGAAGGAAGATGGTGCTAAAAGTTTTAAGAACTTATGTTTTATTTCTTTTTGTAAGGATGTTTTTGTAAGGGTTGGTTCTAGATAATATATGGCTTTATGCCTTTTTCGTAGAAAAAGAAAAGAAATAACCATTCTCCCTCAAAAAAGAAAAGAAACAACCATTCAGAAATAAAGTAGTTGAGCCACGGCTGCACACATGCCTGCGACCTTATTGTTTCTCTTTTCTGTTGATGCATGTTGCTCACTACCTCAGTGCTTTGATTAATGTGGTCAAAACAGAGGTTCAGCGCGGCCTCCGCATGGACGCAGCCGCTCTGACGTGATCCGACGGCCCGAGCGACAATGACACGGTGACCCGACTCGTATCTCCGTCGCCGGCGGCCGGTCCCTGTCAGGCTCCCTGTCGTACACCGGTAATCACAGATTCAGAGCGTCGTCGTTACGTCCCGGCGGCCGGGCGATCGATCGACGACCCACCTGACACCCGCGGACCTGGTCCTGAAACGCCTAGACCAGATCTGCACGCGAATTCATGGTTTTTTTCTGGATCCGGGCGTGGCCTGATCCCGGGACCGACGGAAATAAATCCCAAGTGTACGCATCTCGTCTGCAATCGGCCGGCCAACCGCCAACCGGCGCGCGTCCTCGCTGTCTCCCCATGCTGTCTCCATGCGGCGGAGCTGCACACCACGCAACAACGGCACTTCGAGCCGAACGCGGGCTGCTCCCTGCGCGGCGGGCCCTACTTTTCTCTTAACACAGTATAAATGCACCCTCTTTTACTATCGCCGGACATCGTATGTCGTGCCGGCACCTCCCCAAGAACCGGTCCGGCGGATCGGCTCTTGAAATTGCGTCATTGTAGTTTACTGTACATTCGCCTCTAATCGGATCCTGATAGTTCCTTATGTCAAATGTGCAGGCGTAGTTTTTGACAAATCCGACTCTTTTTTACAAGGAAAATGATACAGATCCTCCGGAGGATCGCGCGACTCGCGTCTCCCGGCTCCTCGCTGTGACGCGTGTCTCTCCCGAACACAACGGTATATGTGGGGTCCACCACGACCTTCTTATCTCTCCAGGACTCTCCTCCTCCATTCATTTTTTTTGGCCTAATCTCTTTCTTCTCCGCACGCCCAGCTTCTAGAGCTTCTCCAACCATCGTCTGCCGCCATTGATCCTGAAAATGACCTCTCTGCTACAGATGCTCGCGCCATGTCCCTATCTCCTACAGCTGCGGCCTCTCTTGCCGGCCGCCATGCATCCCGGCGCCGTTCTGCTCCCACTTAAGTGCCACCAGAGATCCCGAAGGGCCTGCTATAGATGCTCATCGGTCTTTGCTACATGCGGCGGTCTTTGCTACATCGCGCGTCGGCGTTGCTATAGACGCACTACCGAGGTGCTACATCGCCATAGACCTGCGACACGCAATGCCGGTTGCTACATGCGACCACCGCTCGCCTACAAGCAATCGTCATTGCTACACACGGCGGGCGGCGCTACTACAAGTGGTCGCTGGGGGGTGCTACACGCTGCTATCGCCTTTGCTACACGCGGCCACCACTCCTGCTACACGCAACCGTTGCCGTTGCTACAGACGGTGGGCGACGCTTCTACAAGTGGTCGCCGGGGGTGCTACACGCGGGCGCTTTTACACGCGTCGCCGGTGCTACACGCTGCTATCACCCTTGCTACACGCGGCCACCACTCCTGCTACACGCAACCGTTGCCGCTGCTACAGACGGTGGGCGACGCTTCTACAAGTGGTCGCCGGGGATGCTACACGCTGCTGGCGCCCTTGCTACACGCGGCCGCCGGGGTTGCTACACGCGTCCGCCTGGGCTGCTATAGACGATTGCCGCCCTTGCTACAAACGGCCGCCGGGGTTTCTACACGGGCGACGATGCTTTTCTGTTGCAGGCGATGCATGCTCTGCTACTAGCTGCGGGAGGCGCTGCTACAAGGGTTTGGCGGTGCTGCTACCGCTGTGGCGACGTCTTCCCCGACAACGACGACCTTCTCCGGCAACGCTCCGGCGACACGACTTCTCTAGCACCTTCTCTGTGAACGTCGATTGAGAGAGCGGGATGGGATAAGAGAAGGGCCTGATTTTTTGTTAATAGGGAGAGAGAAGGTTTGAGAAGAGGAGAACACACGTGAGAGTTTTTCGTTGACCAGACAAAAGGACACGTGTCGGGCTGTTGAGCCGGGGGATCGGGGGCAATTATCCCCGGGGGACGCCTAGCACTGTCCTTTTTACAAACTTAAAGATAATCTAACTTTTTTTAGGAAACTAATTTGAAATCTGATCCATGAGTTCCTCGGTCCTACTTACAGTTTGACTTCATTCTATTTAGCGCTTACCCTGCCCTCGAACCAATATGTCTTTCAAAAAAATTGCGCGGGCATAACCAGAAGCTGCACATGTTCAGCTTTATCCTCTTCGACGCCGACCCGGGGATCAGATTTCGAAATCGTTTTGACGAAGGATCCGATGTGCGTTAAGTTTCTCAAAAGGGACAAATTTATCAAAAAATATTGTCTAGGCAAACTGATGTCTATACCATCCTTCTGAAATTATAAGGACAAAACATCGGCCATCTGGGCTGTTTGGTTTTGCTAGATTCTAAATACTTAGGATTGAATAGCTTGTCATATCTTACAAGCATCGAAGACTCTGGAGACTTTAATAGAAGTTATTTGGTTGCACTGTTTGAAGAAATAGATGCGAAACAAAAGAGAATTTCCGTGAAGTTAGGCCAAAAAACACAAAACTAAGATTTAAAAAATAAACACAAAGGAAATTCCTTAGGCCATAAATACCTTTTATAGCTCAAAATTGCATACCTAGTTCGCGATATGGACCAATTCGATGGCTTCAATAATATATACCGCATAGGTATATTTTGAAAAAAGAACATCTAGGTCGGTGTGCAGGGGCGGACCCAGCCAAAAATTTCAGTGGGGGCAATTTAGATGAGCGGGGGCATTCCTAGTATAATTTCAAATTTTTAGAACCATTTTTCTTCAAATATGAATAAATTACACAAGAATTCAAAAAATTGAGTGGGGGCCACTGCCCCCACTCGGCTCTACATGGGTCCGCCCCTGTCGGTGTGTTAGTAGACACTAGCACATTAGTGGGAACCAATTTTATAACAAGTCAACACATTGCAATTGTAGCATCAATAGCATAGCGACTTTATAAATCGTCGGGTGGCAACTTTTAAGACGGAAAATATCATTAAAAAGTACCAATATGATATCCAGTTTTAAAGCTCTTGTCAGAATAAAGAAGAAAATGGAAGCACATCGTAAATCAGTCCCAAGATTTTAGAGCTAAATCATTTAGAAGTTTCAAATTTACCATAATCCGGATGATGTCATAAAATCTTGTGTTTCAACATGCAAACAATCAAAGGTGAGAGCCACATGGTCATTAACCCCCATGCGGTAAAGATGTCTAGTGCAAGTTCACTAACTATTTATTTCCAATTTTTCTTTTTGTCAAAAAATGTGTCTCCTTATCTTTCGATGTGGATGGTGTGGACATCCAAAAATATCACCACTGGAGTGTATAAAGCAGCAAAAATAATGTGGCATGAAAAAATAATTGATGCAAGAATGAATATAACAACAGACATAAATACAGCAACACAAAACTAAAGGTTTGTCCAACTAGTAAAATCATATTGATGCCCGAGGTTTATTTCGTCTTGCAATAAACATGTTCATGAAGTGGGGCACACTTGCATCCGGCGTTGTCAAATCCGATCATATACACATGATCATCAGTTATCATCATAAAAAGTTATTCAAAAGTAATGATCATTCAACCAGTAAAATACATTCCAAAGTTCGGGGATATCTTATGTCATTTCCCAAACAACACATTCAGGAAGTGGGACTCACGTGCAATCTACGCTTGTGGGATATTACCAACATATACCGGATCATGGATTATCATCATATGACAACAAACATATACAAAACTATCCCAAAGTGATGGATGTTCCTACCAGTAAAAGCTATTTTGAAGTCCAGGGATATTTTATATCATCTTTGAATCAAACATATTCAAGAAGTGAGACACGTGTGCCTCTGAAATTGCGGAATTCGACTAACATATACTATATGTTAAGGAATTTTCATCCGAGAACAACAAAAACCGGCAAAAAATTCCAAAAATGACGTTTGCTCGATTAGTAGAATCCATTTCTAAGTCTGAGGATATTTTGTTATCACATTTCAAGCAACGCATTCAAAAAGTGAGACACATGTGCAACTTTTAGTTGTTGGATTTGACCAACATGTACAGGATCCTAGATTATCATCATATAATAGACAACCAGTTAAAGCCATTTCTAAGTTCAAGGATATACTATTATCTTTTTCCAAGCAACATATTAATGAAGTGGGACACACATTTAAACAATGTTGTCGGATATGATAAATATATACCAGATCATGGATTACCATCGTATAACAACAAACATCTAAAACTATCCCAAAATTATGGATGGTCCTATCAGCGAAAAACATTCGACGTTATATTTTGTTGTCATTTTCTAAGCAACATATTTAACAAGTGGGACACAAGTTGTTCAATTGTATTGTCGGATCCAACCAACATGTACTGGATATTGAATTATCATCATATAACAACAAACGTTTACAAAACTATCCAACAATAATGAGTGATACAAGTATCAAAAGCTATTTCAAAGTCTGAGGATGTTTTGTTACCATCTTCCAAAGGAACACATCCAAAAAAAGTGTGACACGTGTACAATTGATGATGTCACAACCGACCAACATATACTGAATTATGGATTATCATCTTGGAGGTCTGGTTTCAATAAATGAAGTCTAGCCCATTGAGCCCTATGAAAATAGGTTCAACAAGTAGACGAGGTAGTACATCGTTACTACTGGCCACAACAAGTGAAGAACAACACTATTCAAAAACATTAAGCGATATCATGTAAGAAATTGTAATTGGTAATCTTGAAGCTTAGCGAGTCTAGAATTTTAGTACATGTGTGTGTTTATGCAATATGGTGATATCTTTTGTGCATGTAAATCTTTAGAAAAATCGAGTTAACAATAATCTCGATTATGTCACCAAAGCTTGTATTTTCTGCATTATGTCATTATGCAGACAATCAAAGCACATATCTATGAACCTTTGCGCTAAATCCATGAGCATGCCTTGGCGCTAGAAGGGCGCCAAAGGTCACCAGGAAGAATATGAAATGCATGAGCCTTAGGCAGTAAACATATGTATACTCATACACAATTAGCATAAGGTAGTCCAGATGAAAATATATAAATATTGACTATCTTGAACCTCAATGTGGGTTTGTACACGCGTGATGATATTTCTGTATGTGTAAACCATTAGAAGTTTCGAGTTTACAATTATCTTGATAATGTCATCAAAATTTGTATTTTCTTCATCATGCCATCATGCCAATAGATATCCATGTGGCCAAGACCGTCATGCTAAGGATATTTTGAGTACTTTTTGTGCTACTTTAGCACTTTTCCATTTAGAATAAGCATTTTTTATCTTCCGGTGTTCATGGAGGAGACATCCAAAGTTATCACCACAGTAGCATATAAAGCAATCATAAATATGTTGCTAAAAGGAAGAATACCAATAAATTTCCATAAGATTATCCAAAAATGATGGCCGGGTCAGACTAGGAAACGTCGAAATGCAAAAAAATATTGTCATCTTCCAAGCAACACATTAAGAAGCAGGATACACGTGCAATAACGATGTCGGACCCGACCAAGGTATACCATTAACCCCTTGGAGAATAGCTTAAATGAGGAGACAAGTATGTAAGGAATCACTATCGGATCCAACAATCGAGGGCAAAAGCATGAAATGACATTCATCACTACACCATACCCGACCAATGGAGGCCAAAAGCATGAAACACCATTCATCACTATCGGACCCGACCAATCAAGGTCAAAAGCATGAAACAACGACTATCTACAACATCACTAATAGATCTGACCAATGATGACTAAAAGTATGAAACGACATTTGAGGCATCGAAATATCACCTCCAGAATCAACCTTAAGACTAAACCACTTTATAGACCTTTAGTGGACCAACAATGGTGACTTATGTGGTTGTCCAGTCCATAGCGTGCCACCACCATATCTCCTCCACCAACAAGTGAAAGTCCCTGCATCACCAACAAGCATCCTAGCCAAGAACGACCACCCGTGGAACACACAAGGGAGTCACCATGAGATAGGGCTAGGTTTTGATGGCATTATCTTGATGATGTCATCAAATTTTGTTTTTCTATTATGTCATCATGCCAATAATAAAAGAATAGAGACACGTGGTCATGGACCTTGTCGTGCTAATGACATCTAGAGTATTTTAGGCGCTATTTCAGCCCTTTTCCCATTATAAGGAGTAGTTTTGTTATCTTCCAGCGTTGATGACAAAGAAATTCAAAGTTATAACCAATGTAGCATATAAAACAACCATTAAAATGTTGCTAAAAGAAAGAATATACCAACAAATATCCATAAAAC
Source organism: Avena insularis (assembly GCA_023614405.1). Taxonomy (NCBI): domain Eukaryota; kingdom Viridiplantae; phylum Streptophyta; class Magnoliopsida; order Poales; family Poaceae; genus Avena; species Avena insularis. The sequence goes on from CM042685.1 coordinate 449,641,449, forward strand.
TATTCAAAACTAACAATCGGTCAAACTATTAAATTTGGTTCAAATTCTGGAAAAACAGTGTCACCTTCCAAGTAACACATTAAGAAGCGGGATACATGTGCACTAATGTTGCCAGACCATACTGAGGTATACGATTGAATTAGAACAATAGCTTCAATGAGGAGACAAGTATGTAAGGAATTACTACCGATCCAAGCAATGAAGGGCAAAAGTATGAAACTATATTCATCGCTACCAGACTCGATCAATGAAGTGAAAAGGCATGAAACAATGTTCGTCACTACGAGGATGACCAATGAAGGGCAAAGTCATGAAATAACGACTGTGTACATAGTCAATACCGGATCTGACCAATGATGGATAAAAGTATGAGAGGACATTCGAGGCACAAAAATCTAACCACCGAATCAAGCAACCAATTAAAACCAAACCACTTTAGTGCACCAACACTGGTGACCTCTATGATTGGAGAGTCCATAGTATGCCACCACCAGAGCTCCTTTACCAACAAGTGAAAGTCCCGACATTTCCCTCATGCCCGATCAAGAACGGCCAACCGTGGAACACAAGGAGGGAGTCATCATGAGCTTGGTCTATGTTTTGATGACATCATATTGATGATGCCATCAAAGTTTGTTTTTCTTCAGTATGTCGTCATGATAATAATTAGAGGAGAGAGCCATGTGGTCATGGATTATCCCACGTTAAGGATATCTTTATTACTTTTTGGGGTACTATTCTAGCCCTTTTCCTTTTGAAAGTAGTAGTAGTTTTGTTACCTTCCGGCGTTGATGTTGGAGAAATCTAGAGTTATCACCACTGTAGCATATAAAGCAGCTAAAAAATATCGCCATGGGAAACAATACACGAACAAACATCCATAAAACTATCTTCTGACAAAATTCATAGTCATCTTCCAAGAAACATATTAAGAAATGGGAAACATATGCAATGGTGTTGTCGAACCCGACCAACACCATTAACCCACAAGACAATACATTCAACGAAGAGTCCAATATGAACAAAATCATATCGCTACCGGATCCAACAAATGAAGGGTAAGAGCATGAAACGACATTGGTCGCGATCGAACCAGACCGATGAAGGGCAAAAAGTATTAAACGACATTCATCGCTAATGAACCCGACCAATGAAGGGCAGATTAAGGTATGAAACATCGACTATATATGTAAATCATCACTACTGGATCCGACCAATGACGTCGACTCATAGTCGTCTTCCATATTAAGAAGCATGATACTCGTGCACCGACGTTGTCGAGCCCGACCAACACCTTTGACTCCTAGGACAACAGCTTCGACTAGGAGGTTGGTATGTACGAAATTGCTAATAGATCCAACCAACGAATGGCAAAAGCATTAAACGTAATTCGTTGCCACCGAACACGACCAATTGAGATTGGAGGGCAAAATCATTAAACGACATTTGTAGCTACCGGGCCTGACCAATGACGGCGTCAAAAGCATGAGATGACGACTATGTAACTCATCACTACCGGATCCGACCAATGGCGGCCAAAAGTGTTAAACAACATTCAAAGACACCAAGAAATCTCACCACCGGATCCATACAATTGAAAGCACACCACTTTACCGCACCGACATTGATGATCTTCGTGATCATCCAGTCCGTAGTATGCCACACCAGAGCTGCTCCACCAACAAGTGAATGTACCGGCATCGCCCATTAATACGTCCAAAGCGTATCTACTTTCCCGAACACTTTTGCTATTGTTTCTCCTCTAAACTTATGTGATTTGGATACAACTAACATAGACTGATGCTGTTTTTAGCAGAATTACCTTGGTGTCTAGTTTTTGTGCAGAAAATTAACTATCAGGAAAAATCCAGAAAAATCTGCCAAAAATTCTATTTCACCAGAAGATCCACGGAGCCAGAGTACGAGACAGAGAAGGGGCCTGGGGGGCCCACACCCCTGCCAAGCGTGGGCCCACTACTAGCCGCGCATAGGAGGGGTGCAGCCATCCCAGGCACCCCCTCGGCCTCCCTCTACGCCTATAAGTTGCCTCTCGACCTAAAAACCGAGGGGGGGTCGATAGTTTTCCAGAAAGAGTTCTGCTACGCCGCCGACACTAGAAACAAAGATTCGGATCTAGAAACTCCGTTCTGGCACTCTTCCGGAACGGGGAATTTGGAGATAATCATCGCCATCATCATCACCAACGCATCTCCATCAACCATCCATGTTTTCCTCATTCATGAGTGAGTAATCCCCCGCTGTAGGCTTGGGGATGGTAGGAATTGGATGAGTTCTATCATGTAATCGAATAAGATTGTTAGGGCACAGTGCCTAGTATCTCTATTAGTGTTATTTGACTTTGTTACAACTTGTTGTGCTTAATGCTTGTCGCTAGGGCCCGAGTGCGATGATCTCAGATCTGTACTTATTATTGAATCATTATGATAGTATTGTTTGTGATCTTATCTGCAAATTGAGTACACATATCATTGTCCGGATCCAAAGGCCCCAAAATGACAATAATTAGGACAACCGGAGGGGATGACTGTGGTGTGAGGATCACATGTGTTCACGGAGTGTTAATGCTTTTCTTCGGTGCTCTATTAAAAGGAGCACCTTAATTGCCAGTAGTTCCCTAGAGGCCCCGCTGCCACGGGCTGGTTGGACAGAAGATGTTGTGCAAGTTCTCATTGCGAACACGTATGACTATATATGGAGCACATGCCTAGGATTGTTTAGTACTTGGATGCTTGTTATTATTTATCTGCAATGCCCTAGATCTTGAAATTACATGTTTAGACTCGTCCATACAACGCCCGTCCATCCATCCCTATGCCTACCGCACACGAATCCCACTGTTTACTGTTACTGTTACTAGTGCTCTTGTTTTACTGCTACTGTTGCTTTGCTGTTGCTACTATGAAACTGTTGCTACTAATAAAATTCTGTGAGCAAGAACTATTTCCAGGTGCAGCTGAATTGATAACTCAGTTGTTAAGGCTTGGAAGTATTCTTTGGCTCCCCTTGTGTCGAATCAATAAATTGGGTAATACTACCCGCGAAGACTGCTGCGATCCACTACACTTGTGGGTCATCAAGACTATTTTCTAGCGCCGTTGCCGGGTAGCATAGCTTTATTTGTGAGTTCACTTGGATCTATTATTGTTCACTGCTACTCCTTTTATCATTGGTAAGTCTCGTGATGGAAAGTTCCCTATTTTACCATCCACTATAAGAAGAGGTACAGTCCTAAACACATCTGCTGCTCTTGATTCACCATCTGTTATAAGTATGCTTGTTACTCCACCACCCCATACTCATGTTATACACACTGCTACTACTGCTAAGTCTGAAACTGCTTTTGATACTCATGATGTTACTTCTACTGTGCTTGATGCAAGTGGTTCATTAGGTCCTTTCCTAGATGCTACCATGGCTAGTTTAGGAAATACCGAAACTCCTAGTGAAGATACTGTTACGTCTGTTAGCTCACCTGAGTCTAGAGAGAGTTATGATATTAATAATGGTTACATTGAGTTTACTGATGAATTTGTTGAAGAGTGCCGAAACACACATGATACTAGTGCTACTAAGAGTCTCCTTGCTAGATGCACCATTATTCCTAGGCTGTCCTCTGATCCTAAGTTTGCCACCTCTCCCATAGATATTAAAGATAAAGATCATGATTTTTCTCTTGATTTATCCTATTTAGACATTATTGAGAAAGAACCTTTTTGTGGGACTGAAAATGAGAGTGATGTGGCTCATATGAATGAGCTTTTTACTATGAGTGCTTTATTCTCTGATGATTTTAAGATGTGCAAGTACTTTGTTACTAAGGTCTTCCCTTTTTCACTAAAAGGAGAAGCTAAGGCTTGGTTTAATAGATTACCTCCTGGTTCCATTGATAGCCCTGATTTCTAATAAAAGGAAGATTCCTAATGAGGAGATTTCTACTTTGCTTGCTAATTACTCCTTCAATGGTAAGGTTTCAAAGAAACTTGGTGATCCAGGTATACCAACTATTCCTTGCTCTATTAAAAATAATTATGTTAGAACTACTTTATGTGATTTGGGAGCTGGACACTACAAGGAATCTGGCTATATATGACCCTCCATTTTCGTCACAGAATTGTCACAATAGTCCGTTTATGACGATTCTATGACGATTTTGAGATCGTCGAAAGCTGAGCGTCGCAAATGAACTATAACGACGTTCTTTGAAAAATCGTCATAACCGTCTATGACGATATTGAATCGTCATAACCGTTATGACGATGCCATATTGTCACGGGCAAACTGGCTTCGCCAGGTCATATCCTACGTGGTAGAGCCTACGTGGCACAAAATCAGCCCGGTCTATTTCAATAGTTTACATGGGCCAGGCCCAAAATTCAGTCCATTAATTTCTTCTTGACAAATCTCGTTTGCTGCTTGGGCCAAGCCTAATGTTTTGGCCTTTTTATTTACGTGGGCAGGGCCTTTTTAGCTCCAAGTTCACTTTTATTTCAACAATTTTGGTGAAATATAGCTCCCTGCTCCAGCCCAATATTTTTTGGGCCATGGCCTTTTTAGGGCCCAACTAACATTTGGTTTATTTCTAAAGTACCGACATTAAATAATCAATATTTCAGTAAGCACATCCAAAATCACATTTGGTATATTACAATCAGAGATAATCCAGAATACATTGCAATAATGGCTGTCAGTTGGGACCTTACAATAACAAACTAATGTGCAGAGTTTACAACAGAATCCTGCTACTAATATAAGACGTTACAATAACAGACTAATATGAGACCTTACAAAACAGATAACTTCATACATACAAAATCCTGCTGCTAATATGAGACCTTACAATAACAGACTAGGAAGACCGAGTCTTCTTCAACATCCTCTCCTCGGCCTTTGAATTCACCTACATGGAATAGAAACTTGCCTTTCCTTCTGAAACTACGGTTTCCATTTCTCAGCTTCAATATGCTACAGCATGCATGCTCCTTGAGTGCCCAAAGCGAGATAGCAAGCTTGACTGGATTAATTTTGGTGCACAATGGAATATAAAGCTTGTATAATTTATTTTAAGCGAATATTCTACAGTAGATATTTTCGATAAAGAGCATATATTAATATCATCCTACAGTAGATAGATAGGTCAAAGTGCAACAGACTTTTCAACAAAGTTTAGATTGGTCAGTAAACATCATGGTTATCACCACTGCTACTGACATGTCATAATAGTGCGTAAATAGAACCCAATGTTGAATTTGCAATTCTTGAGAGCTAGATGTGCATTAATAGCAATTAGGAACTTCACGTGCTGTTGTGGCGGCTTCTGCGCCGCTGCAGGTTGCTGGTAATTGGGGTGCCCTGCATAAGCTCCATAACCATACATGTTTGAGTCTTAAGATTGTGCATACCCACCACCATAAGCCTCATAAACTTGTCCATAGCCACCATAGTAACCAGCAGCACCAGCACCAGCCCCCACTGGTTGGACTCCTGCTAAGGATGAAATTTTTCAAAGATCATAATGTTACCCACTTTAGGTACAAAGTACAACATTTACAGGATAGAAGTTCGGTATATGAGATAACTGACCTGAGACTATTTATTCGAAGGGCTCCGTCCCTATGAAAGCCTCACATTCTTCCCACCAATTTAGGTCCCTTGCAGTATTTGAAGAGCTTGCTCAGCAGAAGGCCTGAATATGCATTGACAAGAGTATCTTAGAAAAAAGTACTTGAGAAAACTTAAGGGATAAATAGTAAACTAAATCGAACTGTTCACAAACTAGACAAAACCACATCTCTTCCCAACAGGTCCACAAAGGGCAATTGGGAGTAACTAAATTGGCTCAGCAAACAAGAAATAGTTAGGTCAATATACCCTACATAGTGGTATTCAAGGAGGTCCAGACATTTCATATCCCTAGATTGTACTAAGCATACATGCAATATTAGCATAATGTACAATTCTACAGTACATAGTCAGATATGAAGGACCAACACAAACATATTCATATAGAAACCAATTACTCGGATAGTAATGCTTACATCATCGCTGCATATTCTGCTCATGGTATGGGTAGTTGACTAGGTTAGCTGAATACTTGCCTAATAAGAACTCCAGAAAAATAACACCATTGCATGTTAAATAAATGCAGAATATTAAAACACAACTTATCCATAGGAATCAAAAAGAGGGGCAAACAATTGATCTAAAACTCAATCAATGGCCGATAACTACAACCTATATGCGACCCTGCTCCCTCCAATTTCTGCTAACAGTACATGAGGGTATGGCGGGGTACCAAATGCACGATCTGCTAGACAAACCCACTAGTGCCCGAGACCGCCCCTACTTAGTTACCCATATACCGAATCACAAACAGATCGAGTTCTGATTTTGAGATCTCACAAATAGTAAAGTTTATAAGTTAAGCCTTTATTAAACAAATAACACGCCTGAAACAAGTTCTTGCAGATGAAACTATACTAGGACAAACAAACTACATCTAAAACTGATTAGACTTTCAAGCTTGTATCAGGCATACAAGCAAGAACTAATGTCCAGATGAATTAACAACCCAGGAAAAAGCATGCGATCTTCCTTTCCATCAAAGAATGAAATCAATTTCAGACCATAAAGGTATACAGTCCATGCTACAAATAGGGAGCTTGTTTATTTCTACAGGATACAACATAATATGTATATACTAAGGTCAAATTATCTGTGAAATCAAAGTAAATGAAGCAACAAATATGTCAATGCAAGTAGATGTATGTTCCTACCCCACTAGAAAATATATAACTGCACTTTGTTGAATGTAAAGACTGACAAGCATTGACGAATGTAATATCAGGCATTTATCTCAAGACTGACACAGTCGAGAATGGATGTAAGTAAGAGAATGGATATAAGTAAGGGAATGAAGTTATTGTAAGATATTGCCTTCATGAAAATATTCTACATAGAATGCAAAAAAAATGATGGCAGAAACGACAGGGTAAACCATTATGCTATTATCACCCATGATGAGAAACTAAACCATCCAACCCAGATAAACTCAAACCATTCTCAGATTTACCTGTATAGCCTATGAGAAGCTAGCATCTAGGAGCTAATAGTCCTAATTTAGGTATCATATCAGACAATGATACATACATGAATTCAACTAAAATTTATAACACATGAATACACCTATTAATTTAGCATATGATCCATAACCCAATGGATGTCCAATTCCAGTACACCGAGATTATTGTCACTCGCATCAGAGCCCAAATACAAAGGAACAAGTACAGAAGTGGCCTATCAACCAAGTAACAAAGGACAAGAAGAGGTTAAATCAAAGACTTATCTAATCCAGAGAAGGAAGCACCTCTTCAGTTGTAGCGTGGTGAACTCGACGATATGAACGCGGTACCATGGCCAGGGTTGGTGCGCTCTAGGTGACTCCCCTGGTTCAGGAAGGCACATCACCACACATTTGGGTCTGTGAATAAATAATAACTTGTAAGCAAGATAATTTAATAAAATACAGCTATGTATTGGATACAACAAAGGTGGAAAAATTCTTTTGGCAATATAAAATAAGCCATTTCCCAAAGCTCTTAAAAATGAAACTTAGTAGGATTGGCATACATATTGACTCAAGGTTTTCAAAAATATAAGTTGATGCATTACTCTAGCATAACCAAAATAGAAGCATCACTTTATTGTTCCATATTATATAGTGCCTAACATATTATGAGATATATCATTTGATGTAACTCTATGCAATATCTAGGATAAATTTTATATTGCAGCATTATAATGATTACTATTTCAGATTACCATCATATTATTTACTATACAAAATTGAGCTGTCAAGACTAATGCACTGTCCGAATTAGTGGGATCCATCATTTGCAAATATGCAAACAAATAATGAAGGCGTGCATTATCTTAAAGTAATCTAGAAGCAAAGGTATCAGGAAAAAGGATAAGCAACAAAGTTCATGAAATTTCTCACATTCTTGCTATATAAGAAGTGGAGCTCCCAAGTAGAGTCCATTGTTGCACAACTCAGGTTCATGATCATCTAGCCCCTCGAAGGGGGCAGATATTGCAATTTACAACACATGCTTGGTATGTCTTGAGTGATTGCCTAAACTAAATAAATAATAGGTTACTCCATAGTGTTTATAGAACAGATAAAAACTAAAGGCAATAGCTGCACACATTAAGATCATAGAAGAATTCCTTATCTACACACATTTAGCAAACAATGATTAATAGTAGTATCAAATCATATGAGTTTTTTTTGGAAATCACAGATCCACAATAAGTAATAACAAGAACATGATTGCTTGTATTCCCTTTCTACCTGTTTCATCATGGATACCCCATTCCCAAACATTCAGCAAGAACTAATCTAATAACCTAGAGCATCAACATACTAGTAAAATAGACAGGGCCTCAAATTTCCGGTGAGACGACCATGCTTGTTTGGTCTGGAAGGCTATGGACTCCTAGGAAGCGGATTTGATGCCCCTTGCCCTTGTCGTCCTTCCTAGGATCAGCGTGGTGTGGATACTGGGCGGGGAGAACAAAACAAGGGGAGAGGAGATGGGGTTTACCTCCGCAGCTTGCTGGATCAGCAGCTTGCTGGCGCTGTCCACCCAACCCCACCCTCGGGCCCACCGTCGCCCGACAGCAGGGTGAGCTTCTGCGATATGGAGAGCCCCTCCCCATATTTCCTCCCCTTCTTCCTCCGCCGGAACCATCGCTCCCAGATCCTATGTTGTTGCCGTCCAATCCACCACCACCGAGCTCGGTCTCCTTGGCCGCGACTGCCGCGAGGAGGCGGGTGCTGGGGGTACCAGAGCGAAGCGAGAGGAGGGCAGGGGCACGAGGGCCACGCGGGTAGAGGAGGAAGCACTGGGAGGCAGAGATCTTCACCGAGGAGAGGGCGAGAGGCGCCAATAGTGGGATCATGGTGAGGGCTGGGGTTTTGTTAGGGGGTCAAACCATCACCGTCGTCGTCCGCCTCGGCGAGTTGTCGTTGGTGGCCTTGTGGAAGAGGCTCTCGAACAGAGGACAACAGTGGGGCAATCTAGAGTTAGGGAGGAGGGCGGCGGCAGCGTGCAGATCTCGCTGGAGAAGGAGGGGCGGCGGCGATAGGATTAGGGTTGGGGGTAGGTTTCGCTGGGAGGGCACACGCATGGTATGTCCTATGAAAATATTTGGTGTCTTCGCGCGGGATGGTAGCATGCCATGTCATCGATCCATGTCAAGTTACCTCATATTAGCATCCTACCCGTCCATCTTGTTCGCATCCAACGGTCCATGTTGCTATCCTCTATATTTAGATCTGCCTACTTATTATGACGATTTCATTTAAAGAAATTATGACGTTTTTGAGCAAAATCGTCATATTTTACTAAGGCTTTGGCCCTCCCAAGCAGCTTGAGACCATCCGGTGTGGAATCTTCATAAATCTAAGACGATTTTGTAGATGGTCACTACCAAAACATCATAAGTTGACACATTTCTTGTAGTGGGAGTTAGTGTTATGCATTTTTCTCTCTACAAGAGACTCCGGTAGAAAAGTTGATACCAACCGATATATCTTTGCAAATGGCTGATAAGTCAACTACTATTCCTGTTGGTATATGTGAGGATGTTCCTGTTCAAGTTGCTCATAATTGCCTGGTTTTAACTGATTTTGTTGTGCTTGAAATGCCTGAAGATGATGATATGTCTATTATTCTTGGGAGACAGTTTCTTAATATTGCAGGTGATGTCATTAATTATAATCAAGGGAAAGTAACTTTCAATATTAATGAAAAAGAGCATACTATCTATTTCCCCAAGAAGGTTGCTAAAAGCTATTGCCTAAAGTCCATTGAAAATATTGAGAGCATTAAGGTTGGAGAAATATATTGTCCCATTCCACAAGAAAATTTTGAAACTATTATGATTGGGACTATTGCTATCAAGCTTGAGGTAACATAATCACTTGGTGTAATACAAAGTTTTGTATCATATAAGATTGTTTTGGTAACAAGACTTGATCAACCTTGTTAACTAAAGGATTTTAATGAACAAAATAATGTTTTCACTCTGGTTATACTTGCTTTCTTTTACTTTTCTCCTTTCTAGTCTTTGCTCTTTCTCCTATTAGCTTTAGTTTTGCTAGTTGTTTGCTTGTTGGAGTGTTTTAGAGCTGATGTAGTTTGGTTTCTGTTTGCTTTTGCTTCTTCTGAAAAAACTGTTTCTTCGAGAAAATCAATTTTCATACCCTAAAAATTGGCCAAATATAAGGTTTCCCGAAAAATCCCAGAAAATTCAAAATAAATTTTTCCTCGAAAAAAGGGGTAGAGGACACCTGGAGTGACCCAGGTGGCCACCCCAGGCAACCACACCCATGGTAGGCGCGACCTACCTGTGGGTAGTGCCTAGGGGTGGTGTGGCCCACATGGGCCCCTCCCAGGTGCCTCCTCAAAGCCATCTTCTTTCTCTCACCCGAAAAACACTGGAAAACTTTCACAATCTTGAGTTCTTGTTGTTCTTGCTCGCGATTTTCGATCTCCTTGTTCATCCCATCTCAAGTGCTGATTTTTGGAGGGTTTGCTCCTTGGTATGTGCCTCCTCCACTTGTCCAATTAGATTTGTGATTGGTAGATTGTATCTTGAGTATTTTGCTGCTATAGATGTCAGGATGTTTGAGCTTGCATGCTTGTTCTATGCTTAGAAATTTCATTTTGATGCATGTGTAGTCCTCTAGCAAGTTCCTATAGTAGTTGCTCATCATTTATCAACTTAGAAATCACTTGGTTTGATGTTTGTCTAAAAATTTCAGCAAGGAAGATGAGTGCATATCCACTGAATCAATATGACTTGATGGTACCTAAGCCAATGAAAGTTCATCATGAGTAAGTAGTCTTCCCTTCCATATATCCATGCCAGGAATTTATGAGAACCGCGGGAATCCTCCAGGATTTCCAAACTGTAATTACTAATGCGGGATTGGAACACTTTGTAGAAGGTGAACCTTTTCAATATGTTAAGCTAACCATGGATATTGTGCAGGACTTCTGATTCACTTGGTCTCCATCTAATCCCATGGTCCATTAAAAAATATACAATATAGCTGTCGACCTTCCGTTTGCTGATTTCTGTGCAACTATTAGGGTGCCTTGTTGGGGATCTTGTGAGAAGATCAAGGAGAGGCCTAGGCAACTTATGGATTTATATGCTGAAATTTGCCAAGGTTTCGACTTCTCAAAGGAAAGTGGTAAAATTCGGAACATTCAGTTCCCATCTATAAGATATTTTGCTTATTTCATTACCAAGTGTGTTCTTGCTAGAAAGATTGCTAGGAAGTTATCCTCCTTTGATCTAGCTTTTATCGCAGCTGCTTTGAATAGGGATAGATCTTATAACTTGGGTGCTTTGATAGCTTACCGTCTCACCACTAACCGCGAGAAGGGTGGAATTTGTGGAGGTCTCATTGCCTCTAGGTTGCTAGCTTTCCATGGTTTGGAGCCACACCATTCAGATTATCAGTTCCCCTTTGAGAGACTTGATCTTGAATCTATGGTTCAACATGATTTTGTTTCCTTGGGGGATCATGTGAGAAGTTTACCGTATGAAATATCTATTGCTCAGCAAGGTTGGAGAGGGGGTAGGACTGAGAAAATAGTTTATTTGCCTGCACCTGCTTTGTTTAATTTTGATAACAGGCAAGGATGGTCGCTCACGGAGGAGGAGTTTGACACATACGTGGTGGAGGTCTCCCAACATGAGAATGATGTTGTGGATGTCGAAGATTATTCGGTTTAGCCCTTCAACTTGGGAGAGTCTTCATACCAGTAGCCTTCTTATGACTGGGGCGTGTCTTCTTCTTCTTCGCAAGTGTCTGACTACAATCATTTCTATGATGACCCACCAGCTTGGGGTTACTACCCGCGCTATTGAGCCCCACTTAGGCCAAAAGCCTAAGCTTGGGGGAGGTACACCGACATCACACTCATCTATATATCATGTTCGGTCGGTTCTTTGTATATCCATTGTTTCGCTTTCTTTTTGGTTCTTGTTGCTGCTTTCTTAAAACACAAAAATACCAAAAATATTTTTCGTCGTTTCTCTTGGTTTGTTTCTTTGCTTTTTGGTTTTGGTTTACCTTAAAATAAAAATCTAAAATGATTTTGCTTTGTTTGCTTCTTGTTTGGTTTGCTTTTGCTTTGTTGTTTTTGCTTTGTTTGCTTTCTTTAAAAAAAATCGAAAACACCAAAAATATTTGTTGTTCTTCTTTGGTTTTTTGAGTTCTTTGCAGGGTTCATCCATCCTCAGTGAAGTTTGGTTTCATGTTATTATTCGAGTCACACAAGTGAAGGGCAATAATGAAGATTAAGACAACTTGAGGAGTCGTAAGAGGCTGACAAGGTTTGATCTCGTCAATGCCCATTGTTATGGACTTGGGTTTTGGAGAAGATGGGGATGCTGGAGATCACGGAACGGTTAGCAAACAAGCAACACGGGGATACGAGGTTTACCCAGGTTCAGGCCCTCGGAGGGAAAACCCTACTCCTGCTTGTCTGCTCTTGATTACGGCAGAACCGAAGGTTACAGGGGTGCGCAGATTCGATCTGGCGTGAAGGTGTGTATGTGAGAGTATGAGGTAGAGATCTAGCTCGTGCCGTCCTAGCCTTTATATAGACTCAGGTAGGTCCCGGGCATAGACCTAGTCGGTTACAAGTTCTAGGGTTTTACCCCTTTGAATTTCCTATCTACTCTAGTCTTGCTCTCCAAGGATCCGAAGGCGTCATGGGCCTTGGCCACCCGAAAATCTTCATGGGCCAGCGTACTCCTGTCGTGGGCCTTCCTTGGGCTGGACCAGGTATGCTGAGACCACGTACCCATAGGGTATAACCATGTCAGTAGCCCACGAGTGATCAGTCGAATCATAGATTCGGCTGAGGACTCTTTAATCCTTCGGGTGCAACTATGTATTTCAATAGTTCATGTGCAGGGATTGTTGATGCGTGTGCCTGACTCACCCGACGGATCGGGGTCAGTTAACTGTCTTAGGACGAAACAACACGATCTTCTTCAGGTTCGAGTCCCTCAACTCGGACCTGGAACATATGCTGGCGTAATTCAACTCAGGCCACGGAGGACTTACAGGAGTGGAATTCCAGTGATTTTAATTGATGTACCCAACGCGTCCGTCAGGATTTTTCATCGCGCCTGCTGGCACGGGTTCATACTAGCAAAGCGCAGTCGTGTGCGTTGCCAGGCCATCAGATGATATCTGTACGTCTTATCTTTGTGTCGCAGACACATCATCCGAATGTTTGTGTCCCACTTGCTGACCTTGAATTGACCGGTCACGCGCGGCGTGGAGATAATTACGGCGTCGCCTCGATTTCCACGCGTAGTGGACGGCATGGTAACGACGGTTCGTTGTGATGGTGACACGTGTATGGCCAGATCTGCCATTGGCGTTAGGTCTTCTTGATGGACGGTTGTCGTGCGTCGTCTTCGCCGTTATAATCATTGGGGAAAGCTGCAGTTAGTTTTCACCACATCTATTCTTGTTTTCACTGCCTCCTTGTGCTCTAAGAGTTCTTGCTGCGCGCTGGAATATCCTTCCACATTTCCTTCTTCCCTTCTGCGCTCTCACCGCCGGCGCCTCCGTAGTGCGATGGGGAAAACGAAGAAGTCGTCATCTGCGGCTGGTACCAGCGCTGCCGAAGGGAAGAAAGGCGCTACCACCACCCGTGTCACCGATGGTGGTTGGCGGCGATCAGAGACGCGGGAGAGTGATCTCCGCAAGCTTCGCGAGCGGGGCTTGATCACGCAGGATAGGGAGGCCGTCAGACTCCCCGGCAACGAGGTAATCCCCCGTCCCCCTACTGGGTATCGGGTTATGTTTCGTGCCTTCGTTATTCGTGGGTTTTCCTTCCCAGTCCACGACTTCCTTCGTGGGCTGCTCTTTCTCTACGGCATCCAGCTGCATCATCTTTTGCCCAATTCTCTTCTTCACATTGCTTGTTTTATCGCTTTCTGCGAGTGCTGGCTCGGCATCGAGCCGCACTTTGGCCTCTTCCGGAAACTCTATTTCGTGAAGAGGCAATCCGGCTCGGATGGTGTGTATCCCATTGGGGGTTGCATCATTTCCCTCAAGGCCAATATTCTTTTCTTTTCTTTCTCTATGTCCGAGTCTGTCCAGTACTGGCGGAGGCGATGGTTTTACATTCGCGACTCTACAGTGGCTGGGCAGCAATTTGGTCTTGCTCCTTTCGACTCCTCCCACATAATCGAGCCGAAGAGGTCCTGGAAAAACCAGATCTTGGATGGCGAGTCAGCGGAGATAGAGGCCCTTTACCGTCGGGTGGAGGATCTCCAGTTGACTCCTGAGATAGAAGTGAACGGCGTGGATATTATCCGCACGTTTCTCGAGCGTCGGGTGCAGCCCCTCCAGGCTAGGGCGCACCCGATGTTTCTTTACGCTGGGCATCGTGATCCGACAAGAGTTTCAGCCGAGAAGCTTTCCCAGGGTGATCTCGACAAGGCCCTTCGTACGCTGTTGAAGTACAAGGCTGGAGAAGATATCCCGGGGAAGTCGCTGACTCCACCGTTTTCTTCGACGCTGGCTGTTCCACAGGTGTAGATTCATGCGCGTAGCGCTTTTTGTCGACTGCATATTTATTTTCCTTTGTTTGCTAACAAAGTCCCTTTTTTTGTAGAGCTTCAAGGTGTCGGGCATGGTGTCGCCATTGCCCGAATTATTTCCGAATGCTCCGGATAATGACGTGGTGGATTCCGTGTCCGAACTGCCTTCGGCACGATCGCCGGCTGAAGAGGCCAACGAGTCGAGCGAGGACCATACTCGCAAACGATCGCGGAGCTCCAGCGAGTCTTCGGATGCATTGACTCCTCCGACTCCTAGAAACCCTCTGTGCCTTGAGCGTCATAGTGCCGGGCATGGAGGTTCTTCCTCTCCTATTCCTGCTCTTCCCGTGCGAGCTGTAGCGTCGCATCCGCCGGCGAAGCGGAAGAAGGAAGAAAATAAGGAAGAGAAGAAGGAAGAGAAGAAGGGGGAGAAGAGATCCCGAAGGACTCCTCCTGTCTTTGACCTGAGCTCCGTGGACTTGTAAGTTTCTTTTATACTGCTGTCCTTTTTGTGGTGTTGACTTTGTACTTGTGCTGATTATTTTGTGTGCAGGCATTCTTCCCACGACTCCTCCAGCGATGGTGCTCAGGAGATGATGGGAGAGTCGAAGGTTGCGTCTCCTCCTCCTAGAGATGGTGGCTACCTCTGAGGGTGCTGCGCCGGTCCCTTCTCCGCAGGCGGCTCAGGTGGTTGCGCCTCAGAAGGCTACGAGCGGGCCTTCAGAGTCGCCATCGGAGCATGTAAGTACTTCTGTTTCCTGTCACGGGGGGAGCCCCCGAGCGTCTGAAAAATGTTCTTGTCTTGTTCTTTCTTCGAGTCTTCAGGGGGAGCCGCCGAGCGTTTTCGTGTGCGAATTTTGCTTTTGTTCCTTCGTGTTGGG
Organism: Avena insularis; assembly: GCA_023614405.1. NCBI lineage: Eukaryota > Viridiplantae > Streptophyta > Magnoliopsida > Poales > Poaceae > Avena > Avena insularis. The sequence goes on from CM042685.1 coordinate 449,656,997, forward strand.
CGCAACCCCCAAGTCCTTTTCCTTACTGGTAGTTCTTCTTCCTACAGCCTTTTGTGCAGGATGCCAAGCGACTGGTGCAAGAGCATCTGGTGCTGGGGGCCAACCTCCAACAGCTTCAAGGTACCCGTATGCTTTTGGTGTTTCCTTCTTTTATTACTATCTTGCTTTCTGACGCTTGCATGTTTTGAATGCAGAGGAGCATAACACTTCCCTCCCTGAGATTGACGCTCTCAAGAAGAGCCTTGGTCAAGCGGAGAATAAGGCCGAGGCTGCCGCCGGTGCGAAAGAGCGCCTTGAGCTGGAGCTGGTCGAGGCAGCCGAGGCTAAGGAGCGTCTGCAGCGGGAGGCCACGGACCGCGAGGAGCAGCTTGCTACCTTCTTGGATCAGCGTGAAAGAGAGGTGGCAGGCAAGCTCATGGCTGCTGCCAAGGCTGTTTCGGGTGAGTACCTTATTTTTTCTCTTTTATTTTTGTTTTCTTGTCCTTCTTCTGTGTTACTTTCTTCATTCATTTTCTTTTTTGTCTCAGATGCCGCAGGCATCGAGTTTGACCGCAGCGCTCTGGAGCACGGGAGTGCTCTAGATGATGCTCTGCATGATCGAAGATCGCCGCAAGACGCTGCCGCCTCCTTGCCAAGGCGAAGGAGGTCCTTGGTCGCTTCTACAAGGAGCTTGTCCCCAAGGGCGCGGCCCTTGATGATGTTGACGCCCTGGCGGAGGCTTTGTCAGCCGAAGCGCCTGCGGCGTACAAGCGCAAGCAGAAGGGCATCAGCGCGTCCGTCGGGCTGGCGATGGCCTTGGCGGCTGGAGCGGAGCTGGATCTTCCCCAGATTACTTTCCGGATATCGATGACTGCGGATGGATCCGAGGTAGCCTTTGCTACCTATTCTGCTCGCTGCAAGCGATATGGGCCAAAGCTCATAGATCTGCGATCCGAGTATGCGCTGCGGCAGCAGGGGGAAGTCAAGGCACGGCAATCCGGCTCCGAGGCTACTCAGGGTGCCGTGCCTTAGGCGTTGTAGCTGTAGGATAGTTTGTAGTCTTCTTCTGTTGTAATCGTGTTGAGGAATCGAAATCATTGTGCCACGTAGTGGCCTTTATATGCTTTAATGAATTTTGTTGAGTTGTGCTCTTCTCTGTCTGAATGTTTATGTACTTTTCTTTTCTGATTCTTTAGGTTCCTTCGGGTGTTGATCCCGTTGACCCTTCGCCTGCAGCGCAGCTGCGGCCGTCTTTGGATGATTCTTCACAACTTGCTTTTCTTCGAGACCGTGTTCGTAGTCTTGAGAGGGAGTTGCTTGGGGTGCGTGGTCACTCCGACGTTTGGAAATCGAAGGCAGATCGCGGTGCAGCCAGAGAGGAGTACTTGATGGGGGAACTGCTTCAACTGTCTGAGCAGCTTCAATGTAAGTTGTTCTTTGTTTCGAGCTGCAGCTCAGTCCTTCGAGTGCGCCTACTGACCTTGCGTCTTATTTTGTGCGAGTATCGCAGGTGCTAACCTTGCTCCAAGGGAGGAGAAGGAGCGTGTCGCTGTTCGGGTCAATTGCTTGACTCAACAAGACATGGAAGCTGGTGGGTTCTTCTGGATGGATCGTGACCGTGCTGTGGTCCTAGCGACGGTGCAGGATCGTGTGCACCAAGTTTCGCGGGTGCTTCGTCTGGTGCAGACATCGCTTGCGTCAGTGCTACATGTCATGTTTCCTTTGGATGCCGTGCCAACGAGTCTTGCTGGTCTTCTGTCGAAGTTTCGGAACGTCAATAATGTCAAGGAGTTGGTGCGGCAACAGCTCGTCGCGGGAGTGAAGGCTGCTTTGTCCCTTGTGAGGCTTCACCGCCCTGATGTGGATTTGTCTGCTGTAGCTGCTGGGCCACCTCTTCGGCCGGATGGTGATGAGTGGGATATGCGTCCGCATTATGCGGCTGTGAGGCAGTATGCCGAACAGGTTGTAGATTTGTTTGAGCAGCGTGCTCAGGTTATTCTTCAGAATAGGTAGTACCTGTAAAAGAGATAGATGTAAAATTTGTATGTGTCTGGGCGTTTTGTGACCCTTTGTTATAAAGATGCAGTTGTTGTTTGAGCACGTAGTGCTTTGTTTGCGTGCGTGTCCTTTTCGTTAGCCTGACGTGATTAGCTACTCAGGTATACACGTGTTATCCTCAGTCGATGAAATCGTGAGGTGGAGGCAGCCCCCGAGTGCGTTTTGTAGCATGTAGTAAAGGTATAAATAGTGGAATGAGATTTTTGGGGCGAGACACTTAGCTTTATTTATATCGTAATGGAGGAAATACATTGTTCGGCTGAGTAGCCTTGGCTGAGTAGCCTTATTGAAAGTAAAAGGGTAGATAGCTAGGGGTAGAATCATCGCAGGTGCGTGATGTTCCATGGGTTGGAGTATGCGACTCCAGACTCCACGTGCTTGAGGCGATAGGAGCCACCTGGGATGACTTCGGTGATGATGTAGGGTCCTTCCCATGGCGACACGAATTTCTTCGGTCGCTCTTGCTTGAGTCGCCAGACGAGGTCTCCTTCGACGAAGGACCTTGGGCGTAGCCGGCGGCTGTGGTAGTTGCGGAGACTCTGCTGGTACACCGCTGATCGAGCTGCTGCTACGTCTCTTGCTTCGTCGGCATCTTCGAGTGCAGCCGTGGATTCGGCTTCGCTGTAAGCGACGACCCAGGGGGGCTGGTGGCGTACTTCGGCTGGTAGCATGGCCTCGGCTCCGTGCACCATGAAGAACGGCGTGTAGCCGATGGAGCTGTTTGGCGTAGTCCGCAAGCTCCACAGGACGGATGGTAGCTCTTTCGTCCAGGCTCCAGCTTTTCATTCGAGTGGGCTCATGAGGCGCTTCTTGATGCCGGCGCCGATTAGGCCATTGGCCTTTTCCACCTGCCCGTTCGTTTGCGGGTGTGGCACTGAGGCGTACGTGATGTTGATCCCGAGGCCTTCGCAGAAGTCCTGGAATTCCTTGGAGATAAAGTTCGATCCATTGTTGGTGATGATGCTGTGCGGTACGCCGAACATGTAGACAATGGACTCAAAGAATTTTATAGCGGTCTTGCCCTTTTGGTTAGTGACCGGCATGGCTTCGACCCACTTGGTGAATTTGTCGACTGCGACTAGGACGTAGACGTGCCCCCCTTTCGAAGACTTTGGCAGTTTGCCAATCATATCGAGGCCCCATTGAGCAAAAAGCCAAGCTATAGGTATTGGCCTGAGCTCTGATCCGGGTGCGTGTGGTTTGTCGGCGAACCTTTGGCACCCCTTGCATCTTCGGACGATGTCCTTTGCATCGCTCATGGCCGTTGGCCAGTAGAATCCAGCTCGTAGAGCTTTGGCGACAAGGGAGCGGCTGCCTGCGTGATGGCCGCAGATGCCCTCGTGGATGTCTTGGAGGATGGTTTTCTCGTCACCGATGGTGACGCATCTTTGTAGTACACCCGTAATACTGCGCTTGTACAGCTCGCCATTGATGATGGTGAAAGCTTTCGACCGGCGAGATATGCGCCGGGCATCTGTTGGGCTGTCAGGCAGTTCTCCGTTGATGAGGAACTGGAGGTATGGTCGTGTCCATGTTTCTTCGACTGCCATCACCTGCATCAGGTTGACCATAGCGACTTCTGTGTCTAGTTTTTCGGGTCCTTCATGACCTTCGGGCAGCGTATCCCCCGAGTGTTCTGCTTCTTCGGGTGATCCCCTTGGGGATTTTTCGCTTGATGGATGGCACACATATCTGTTCGAGGAACACACCTAGTGGCACCTTTGCGTAGGTGGAGCCGATGTTGGCGAGTCTATCAGCCTCCTCGTTGCTTTCTCTTCCGACGTGCCGAAGCTCGCAGCCGTCGAATTCTCCTTCGAGTGCGTTGTAGAGCGCGCGATACGCGATCATGTTTTCTGCGTGCGCGTCGCACTCATTCATCGTTTGTTGGACGACGAGGTTGGAGTCACCGTAGATGACCAGGCGTGTTGCGTCGCAGATTTTTGCCATCCTCATGCCATGGATGAGGGCTTCGTATTCGGCCTCGTTGTTGGAAGCTCGGAATTTCATCCGAAGGACATACTTCATCTTATCGCCCTGCGAGGAGGTCAGTATGACTCCAGCTCCTGCCCCCGGCTTCATGCTTGGAGCCGTCGAAGTGCATCGTCCATGACTGCGACATGTCTGGGGTGTATGGTAGTTGTATCTCCATCCAGTGTACAAGGAAGTCTGGTCGGACCTGCGACTTGATTGCTAGTCGTTTCTCGTAGACGATGTCTAGAGGTGATAGCTCAATTCCCCACAGGGCCACGCGTCATGTGGCCTCTGGGTTGTTCAGGATGATGTTCAAAGGTGCCTCGTTGACCACCATCACCTGATGCTCCTGGAAGTAATGGCTCAACCGACGAGCCATCATGAACACGCCGTAGGCGAGTTTTTGGTAATGAGGGTATCTTTGTTTTGTTGGTGTCAATACCTCGCTGAGGTAGTAAATTGGGCGTTGGACCCCATGGGTTTTGCCTTCTTCAGGTCGTTCGACCACTAGCACGGTGCTTACCACCTGATGAGTGGCTGCTATGTATAGCAACAGAGGCTCGCGCTCCTTTGGTGTGACCAAAACGGGCGAGGTAGAGAGTAGTCGCTTGAGACTTTCGAATGCGTCGTCAGCTTCGGGCGTCCATTCGAATTTATCTGCCTTGCGTAGCAGCTGGTAGAATGGCAGGGCCTTCTCGCCCATGCGGCTGATAAACCTGCTCAATGCCGCTATTCGCCCTGCGAGCTGCTGGACACCCTTGAGGTTCTTTGGCTTTTCCATTGCCATGATGGCCCGAATTTTCTTCGGGTTCGCCTCGATCCCTCGCTGGGAGATGAAGTAGCCAAGGAGTTGTCCTGATGGGATGCCGAAGGCGCACTTTTCAGGGTTCAGCTTGATCCTGTAGCGATCGAGATTATCGAACGTCTCGCGGAGATCGTCGATGAGTGTTTTCGCCTCCCTGGTTTTGATGACTATGTCGTCGACATAGACTTGGATGTTGCGACCGATCTGGTCTTTCAGGCATGCCTGCATGCATCGCTGGTACGTGGCACCTGCGTTCTTTAGCCCGAAGGGCATTGTGTTGTAGCAGAACACTCCGAACGGTGTGATAAACGCCGTTTTCTCCTGATCTTCGACCTTGAGTCGAATCTGGTTGTAGCCTGAGTAGGCGTCGAGGAAGGAGAGTTTCTCGCATCCTGCAGTCGAATCGATGATCTGGTCGATCCGTGGAAGAGGGAAGTGGTCCTTTGGGCAGTGCTTGTTCAGCGACGTGAAATCCACGCACATCCGTAGGATGTCCGTGTCTTTCTTTGGGACCATCACTGTATTTGCAAGCCACTCGCTTTCTTTGATTTCCCTGATGAAGTCTGCAGCGAGTAGTCTGTTGATTTCTTTGCCGATAGCTTCGGCTCGTGGCTCGGATAGTCTCCGGATAGACTGCTTGACGGGCTTGGTGTTTGGAAAGACGTTGAGTGCGTGCTCGGCGAATTCCCTGGGAACTCCTGGCATGTCCGCAGGACACCAGGCGAAGATTTCCCAGCGCTCACGGAGGAATTCGACGAGCGCGCCTTCCTATGCGGGGCTGAGGTCGTTGGCGATCAGCGCCGTCTTGGAGGCATCCTCGGATGGACCTGCACCTTTTTTGTGTTGACGGTGGAGTCGAAAGACATGTCAGGTGCGTTTTGCCTTGCAACTGGGGGTGCCCCATTATCCGTCACCTCGCGGAGCTTTACGAGCTCGTCTTGCATGCCGAAGGACTGGGAGATTCTATTGAAATCCCTGTCGCATTGGTCCGATCGGGTGAAGCTCCCGTGGACTGTGATGACGCATCTTGGTCCTGGCATCTTGAGTAGTAGGTATGCGTAATGTGGGACGGCCAAGAACCTTGCGAATGCCACACGCCCGAGGATGGCATGGTACTGTGATGGCTAGTCCACCACTTCGAATTCGAGCCGCTCGAGTCGGAAGTTATCCGGCTTGCCGAAGATGACATCAAGCCAAATTTTGCCCAGGGGGAATATGCCCTTCCCTGGAACGATGCCGTGGAATGTCGTGTCTAATTGCTCCAGGCTGCACTGCGGGATCCGCATTGCTGCTAGAGTGCTTGCGAACATCAGGTTGATGCCGCTGCCACCATCCATGAAGACGCGACTCATCTCGAAACCTCCGATCTGCGCCTCCAGCACCAGGGCAGCATGGCCTGGGCGAGGGATCTAGCAAGAGTGATCCAAACGGCTGAACGTTATGCAGGACTCTGATCCGCTGAGGTACTCAGGGATGGCGGGTGGAGTTGCTATGGCCAAGTTGATCTGGCGAGTGATTTTCTTCTGCACCCTGTTCGTGGGGCGCCCCTTCTGGATCATCAGTGCTTCCTTTGGCGGGGGATACCCGTTTCCGGCGTTGTTCTGTGCTGGTGCGACTGGTTGATGCGGACCTCCCACAGGTGGTGGTGGAGGAGCTCCGTGCGCTATTTCACCGGGCGCGGGTGCGTTTCCGAACGTAGGAATTGGGGCTTGCTGCCACATCTGAACCATGCTTTCGCTTAGCTTCTGTAACTCGCGGTAGTCCTTGAGCATGTGGCTCGCCTTCTTTTTGCCATCCTGCTTGTCGATGTAGAAGTGGATGGTGCATGGACCATAAAGTTTGTCGTATGTCGAGGGTCCGTTGTCGCGGTCGCGGCGCTGCCACGACTGTGCTGGGCGTCCACCATCACGGAAGTTTCCTCCGCGGTATCCTCCGTTGTTGCGGTTGGTGTCGTTGCGGCGGTCGGCGTAGCCGGCCGCGACCATGTCGGGTCCGTCGCGATCGTCGTAGACGCGCGATCTCCTCTTGCTACAGCGCTCCCATCGTCGGCCGTAGTCGTCTTCTTCCGAGTGTGCTCGGTGGACGGAATCTTCACCGTCGGCCCACCTGTTGGCGATATCCATGAGGTGGTCGAGTGTTTTGGGCTTGACGCGCCCGAGTTCCTCCTTGAAGTCCTGGCGCTTGACGCCGTCCTTGAATGCGTCGATGGCCCTCTCTTCGGAGATGTGTGCTGTGGAGTTCTTGGTGTTGGACCAGCGTAGTATGTACGAGCGAATGGATTCGCCCGTCCTTTGAGTGCAGGCTCACAACTCTTCGATTGAGGCGGGCCTCTTGCTGGTGCCTTTGAAGTTTCGGATGAAGCTGTAAGCCAGCTCCTCCCAGCTTCGGATGGACCCTAAGGATAGGTCCGAGTCGATCCGGCAATACCGTCACCGAAGTCAAGGCATTGCATGGTGGTTTCTTTGTTACCGCCATGCAGTTTGACGGATGAGAGGTGATCGCTGAGCCACGCCTTTGGGTCTTGCGTGCCGTCGAACTTCGGAGTATCCGAAGGAAGTTTGAAATTACGCGGCATCTTTGTTCGTCGAACAGATCTGTTGAAGCATCGGGCCCCGCAAAGTTCTCCTTCGTCTTCGTCCATCTTGGATTCAGACGAGCATGCACGCTTGGCTCGCGCTTTGTCGATTTTGCACTGTGTGAGCGCATCCCTGGCATCGTAGTCGCGTTTATGATGACGCGAGCTCTTCTTCCTTCGAGGAAGGTTGTGTTCCTCTTCCTCTTAGGATGAAGGGGTGTGGCTCCGGTCGTGCCTGGCCTGAGCTTTCTTCTTTGGCTCCACATGAGCTTCTTGGTGGAGCGCAGCTCTGAAAAGTCCGAGTCCGGTAAGTGCGGACTTATGCATGGCTCTTTTCGGGTCCCCCTTCCGGAGGTGGGTGGGCCACGAGATACGCAGTGGCTGCCATGATCGCAGCTTGCGGCGTTTTCGGGATGACGTTGTCGTCGGTGTCCATCTCCATGAACAATGTGTGGAGAGTTCGGGTCACCTCACGGCGCTCCTTGGGATCCATGTTCTCCACCCGAGAGCGGTGCTTGTTTCCTTGGTTGCCATTCATGCTAGAGCCGGGGCCCATGGCGGAGAGCGCAGCTCGTCGCTACCGGACTCGTAGAGGTCGCTGCTTATGCTTTGTCAAGCGCTTGCATCTTGACTTGCTTCTTGTGCTCCTAGATGAGGAGGAAGTTGTATGACATCGAGTTCACGTGAGGCGCTGCAGCAAGATCGTGTTGCCGCCACGGCGTGCGTTGCTTGGGCCCATCCCTCCTTGTTGAGGCGGATAACGTGGCCATTGTCCTCCTCGTCGGGTGGGGGGACTGGCTTCTTCTATTCCCGCCGTTTCTATCCTGCGGGTTGGAGTTCGATTTGCACGGCGGGTTGGGCGGTTGCTGCTCCACGTCGCTCTGGATGACTACGGCGCATTGGTAGCGCTCATAGATTGGTCCGCTGCTGCCGCAACTTTCGGATCTGAAACCGTAGGTCCCTTCATCCGAAGGTGGATCGCACAGATCGGAGTTGCAGCTGCTGCTGTCGTAGAACTCATCTGTTGATGACGATGTGCGTAGCACAGGGTGTGGAGCCCACTAAGCGGGCCTGATTGATGGTAGGGGCACCCGCTCAGGGAGGCGGAGGGTGCTAGTCTGACCCACTAGAAGCAGAAGCTCCCGAATAGGATCTCGAGTCCGTCGCCTACGGGCTCGAAGTCCTTCATGGTGGCCGGCGAGTGGGCGGTGAATTCGAAAGCGCCGAAGAGGAGGTGGCTCTCCGTCGCTGCAGAGTTGTAGATCGTTCGGGTTGGGACCGTCACGATCGCACAATCAGCGTCCCCAGTTCCCATAGACGGCGCCAATTAACGAGGTTTGATCTCGTCAATGCCCATTGTTATGGACTTGGGTTTTGGAGAAGATGGGGATGCTGGAGATTGCAGAACGGTTAGCAAACAAGCAACACGGGGACACGAGGTTTACCCAGGTTCAGGCCCCCGGAGGGAAAACCCTACTCCTGCTTGTCTGCTCTTGATTACGGCGGAACCGAAGGTTACACGGGTGCGCAGATTCGATCTGACGTGAAGGTGTGTATGCGAGAGTATGAGGTAGAGATCTAGGTCGTGCCTTCCTAGCCTTTATATAGACTCAGGCAGGTCCCGGGCATATACCTAGTCGGTTACAAGTTCTAGGGTTTTACCCCTTTGAATTTCCTATCTACTCTAGTCTTGCTCTCCAAGGATCCGAAGGCGTCATGGACCTTGGCCACCCGAAAATCTTCATGGGCCGGCGTACTCCTGCCGTGGGCCTTCCTTGGGCTGGACCAGGTATGCTGAGACCACGTACCCGTAGGGTATAACCATGTCAGAGGTTGGTAACAAACTCTATTTGTTTTCATTTTTGTACATATACCCATCATTGTGAGCATGCTTAGCCTGTTTGTATAAGCTGTATGTCATTATGGATGCTTAGTAGTTCTTGTTTGCCTGTGATTAGCTCCAGCTTGCTAATAGTTTGTAGCATGTCATATGAATGTTTGCTTGCATTGTTTTATTCATACTTTCGTATGATATTGTGGTATCCTCCTCTGACTGTTCATGTGAATCGACTAGGCACATGCTCACGCATGCATATGACTAAACAATAGTTAGTAAGCCTCGATGATTTATTTTGTCTCAGAGTTCTTGTATCATTTTCATGCCATAATTAGTCCCGTTTTGTTGCAAGCATGTTTATGACAGTTATTGCTCTCTCGTTTGTCGCTCCCTCTCTATTGCTAGCCTTCACCTGCACTGAGTATGGGCTTTACCTGTGCTTCCAAACTCCCCCAAAACCAATATTGCCAACAGTGTCCACCATACCTACCTATTAGCATCATTTGCTACTTCAGTGCATATTTTATATGCCTTGTTTTCTTCCAAAATAAAATGTGTGTCTGTTTTGAGAAAGTTAGTTAGTAAAGCTCTCAGAACTTGATGGCACACTTTATTCCTTGCACTCAATAATCTTGAACCATTGTGACATGTCCATGAAAGTTATATGCTTGCAAATTATATGCTGGGAGTCAGCAGAACCGTGCTGTCACGAGGAACGCTATCAACACTTTTTGGATACATATCCAGTTGATACCTTGCTCTTTTGTTTGCGGGTGTCGTTGATGTGAAATAAAAGGGGGACTTGTGAGTTCATGGAGTCTATACATTGTGTTAGAGAATAGCCTGGTCTGCTAGCCTAAGTCATGCCTAATCATGGTGGAAACTTGCAGCATTACCATAATGAGCATTTATGAAGCATCCTCAATAAAAAGCTATACACATAGTAAATAAAAAGATCGCTGAGATGCTCATTGTCTGCTTGCCTTGTCATTTTTATCACGGGATAGCTCCTGCATCATGTGCAAGGGGTACCCCGTTGGCGGTTCTCTATGATATGCATGTATTTACAATGACAAGAACTTACAGGTAACCAAAGTTGAGTAGCATGCGGTGCGGCCCTCGTACTCAAGGGACATGGGATTTCCATTTTATGGTCTATCAAGCATATGATTCAGAGTGGACCTCACTTTCACCTTAACCATATAAAGATGTCTATACTAGGGGCAATGAGAGCTCAAAGCGAATGAGTACCTTTCTTTCAGCATTTGGAATCCTTTCAAACTTTTCAAAACCTTTTCACAACCTTGTTGAGTCACCACTTATTCTATGAGCACCTTCTTGAGAGCATAGTTGTCATTCTTATGTTTGTTCCAAAACTTGGTTAATTATGTCATGACTTTGATGCTTGTATCTCTGATATATTTATCTCTAGTCTTCACTTGAACTTCAGAGGTGCCTTAGCATTTATATTGTGCTCTACAAACAAAGGCAAGCGAGATACCACTCTATCATATCTTATTATGAGCATTGCAATGTTGCTTATGTTTATGTTTCTTGCTACTTATTATTCTTGAGTTGGTTTCTCTTCATGGCTTGCAATGACTATTGAGTAGACTTAGTTGCATACTCTATGAATGGTTTAAGCATCTACTCCTATGTTGAGAATATATGCATCATATGAAGCAAATGTGTTTGTGAAAGTTCTTCCATCGAACTCAGTTTTCAACTGAATTGCTTGAGGACAAGCAATAAGCTAAGCTTGGGGGAGTTGATGCGTACAAAACATATCCACTTTCTCGAACACTTTTGCTATTGTTTATCCTATAAACTTATGTGATTTGGATACAACTAACACGGACTGACACTGTTTTTAGCAGAATTACATTAGTGTCTAGTTTTTGTGCAGAAAATCAACTACCAGGAAAAATCCGGGAAAACATGCCAAAAATCCTATTTCACCAGAAGATCCATGGAGCCAGAGTACGAGACGGAGAAGGGGCCTGGGGGGCCCACACCCCTGCCAGGCGCGGGCCCACCTCTGGCCGCGCCTAGGGGGTGCAGCCACCCCAGGCACCCCCTCGGCCTCCCTCTGCGCCTATAAGTTGCCTCTCGACCTAAAAACCGAGGGGGGTTCGATAGTTTTCCAGAAAGAGTTCCGCTACGCCACCGCCACCAGAAACAAATATTCGGATCAAGAAACTTTGTTCTGGCACCCTACCGGGATGGGGAATTTGGAGAGGATCATCGACATCGTCATCACCAACGCATCTCCATCAACCATCCATGTTTCCCTCATCCATGAGTGAGTAATCCCCCGCTGTAGGCTTGGGGATGGTAGGGATTGGATGAGTTCTATCATGTAATTGAATAGGATTGTTAGGGCATAGTGCCTAGTATATCTATTACTGCTATTTGACTTTGTTGCAGCTTGTTATGCTTAATGCTTGTCACTAGGGCCCGAGTGCCATGATATCAGATCTGAACTTATTATTGAATCATTATGATAGTATTGTTTGTGATCTTATCGGTAAGTTGTGTACACAAATCATTGTACGGATCCAAAGGCCCCGAAGTGACAATAATTGGGACAACCGGAGGTGATGGCTTTGGTGTGAGGATCACATTTGTTCACAGAGTGTTAATGCTTTGCTCCGGTGCTCTATTAAAAGGAGCACCTTAATTTCCAGTAGTTCCCTAGAGGCCCCGCTGCCACGGGCTGGCTGGTGATATGTCCAAAACGTATCCACTTTCTCGAACACTTTTGCTATTGTTTCTCCTCTAAACTTATGTGATTTGGATACAACTAACACGGACTGATGCTTCTTTCAGCAGAATTACCTTGGTGTCTAGTTTTGTGTAGAAAATCAACTATCAGGAAAAATCCCGGAAAATATGCTAAAAATCCTATTTCACCAGAAGATCCACGGAGCCAGAGTACGAGATGGAGTAGATGCCTGGGGCCCACCCTCGCCAGCCCTGGCGCCACTTAGGGGTGCAACCACCCTGTGCACCCTCGACCTCCCTCTGCGCCTATAAGTTGCCTCTCGACCTAAAAATAGTGGGGTGTTCGACGTTTTTCCAGAAAGAGTTTCTCTGTGCCGCAGCCACTAGAAACCAAGATTCGGATCCAGAAACTCTATTCTGGCACCCTGCCGGGACGGGGAATTTGGAGAGGATCATCGCCATCGTCATCACCAAGGCCTCTCCATCAACCATCCATGTTTCCCTCATCCATGAGTGAGTAATCCCCCGTAGTAGGCTATGGGGATGGTAGGGATTGGATGAGTTCTATCATGTAATCGAATAAGATTATTAGGGCATAGTGCCTAGTATCTCTATTAGTGCTATTTTACTTTGTTGTAACTTGTTGTGCTTAATGCTTGTCAGTAGGGCCCGAGTGCCATGATCTCAGATTTGAACTTATTATTGAATCATTATGATAGTATTGTTTGTGATCTTATCTACAAGTTGTGTACACATACCATTGTCCGGATCCAAAGGCCCCAAAGTAAAAATAATTGGGACAACCGGTGGGGATAGCGGTGGTGTGAGGATCACATGTGTTCACAGTGTGTTAATGCTTTGCTCTGGTTCTCTATTAAAAGGAGCACCTTAATTTCCAGTAGTTCCTTAGAGGCCCCGCTGCCACGGGCTGGCTGGACAGAAGATGTTATGCAAGTTCTCATTGCGAGCATGTATGACTATATATGGAGCACATGCCTAGGATTGTTTAGTACTTGGATGTTTGTTATTATTTATCTGCAATGCCCTAGATCTTGAAGTTACATGTTTAGAGTCGTCCATGCAATGCCCGTCCATCCATCCCTATGCCTACCGCACTCAAATCCCACTGTTTACTATTATTATTGCTCTTCTTTTACTGCTGTTGTTGCTACTACCAAACTGTTGCTACTGATAAACTTCTCTGAGCAAGAACTATTTCCAGGTGCAGCTGAATTGACAACTCAGTTGTTAAGTGAAAGTACAAAGGAAGTCGCCTAGAGGAGGGGTGAATAGGCTTTTAAAAATATTACGGTTTAGGCTTAAGTAAATGCGGAATAAAACTAACGTTTAATTTATTGAGCACAAAACCTAGCCACTAAGTTTACCTAAGTGCACCAACAACCTATGCTAAGCAATACAAGCAACAAGGTGATAGCAAGAAATAAATACTTCAAGCACGATGTCTATCACAATGTAAAGTGCATAAGTAAAGGGCTCGGTTGAGAGATAACCGATGGACGTGGAGACGAAGATTTGTTTCCCGAAGTTCACTTCCAAAGAAGCCACGTCTCCATTCGGGAGGTGTGATGGCGCAATGCTCTCCGAACGCCACAAATGTCTCACCTCGAGGTGTGGTGGCTCGATGCTCACCCAACGCCACACAAGGCCTCACCCCGGATGCGGAAGCACGCAACTCACCGACGCCACAAAAGGCTCACCCTATTCTCCCAAGTGCGCACCACAAAAGGCGGGCACTTGCTCCACTATGGGACGCTTGAGGGCGGTCACCGAACCCGTACAAGATTGGGGCTAACTCCACAACTCAATTGGAGGCTCCCAACAACAAAGCCACAAAAGGCTACAATGCCACAAAAGGCCAACAAAGCCACAAGAGGCTACAAGACCACAAAAGGTCAATAAGACCACAAAAGGTCAACAACCCAACCACACAACCGTCTAGGGTTCCAAGAACCCAAGAGTAACAAGCCCACAAGCTTGTACTCGCCGAATCTCCGAGGAGAACTCAAACCTATGCACCAAATGCAAGGGCAAGTCCTTCTCTCCCAAATTCCAACAAAGCTACAAAAGCTATTGGAGGAATAAGGGAGGAAGAACACAAGAGGATAACTCAAACCTATGCACCAAATGCAAGGGCAAGTCCTTCTCTCCCAAATTCCAACAAAGCTACAAAAGCTATTGGGGGAATAAGGGAGGAAGAACACAAGAGGAGAACACAAAACTCTCCAAGATCTAGATCCCAATGATTCCTTCACAAAGAAGGGATTTGACTTGGTGGGATTGTAGATCTAGATCTCCTCTCACTTTTCCCTCAAAAAGATGTAAGAATCATGGGAGGGAGAGGGAGTAAGAGAGCTCAAATAGGTCAACAATGGTGGGCAAAAACGAGCTCAAAAGATGGGGAACCATTGGGGAAGAAGCCCCCCTTAAATAGGACAAGGAAAAACTGACCGTTTGGGCCAGATTCGCGCCCCCACCGGAACTTCCGGCCTCCCACCGGAACTTCCGGCAAATAGAAACACAAGTTACTGAACCTGACTTGAACTTGGGTCGGAACTTGGCCGGAACTTGCGTCGGAACTTGGCCGGAACTTCCGCTCAAGCAAAAACACAGGACAGCATTGCACGAAAACTTCAATAACTTTTGATCCCGGACTCCATTTTTGATGATCTTGGGCTCGTTTTGAAGAGAACGAAAAGTTTTACAAGATTATGCAAAGAAACATAATAGTCCAGAATGGAAGTATAAAACCAAATTGAGAAAGATATGACCTCTCTAGAAGCGATGAACCGGTAAAACCTCCAACACCCAAAACACAAGAAGTTGAGCTTGGAAACTCCGATTGGGATGAAACCAATTTTGTTGGAAAGGTAATAACGAATAGAATCCAATAAAAAGTAGAAATATTGGGTATCACCTTGGGAGAAAATACTATGAATATATATGTGAAGTATCCCCCAAGGTGTGGAGCCGGAAAACTCGCAAGATCAAAAACCGCAATAAGATATGCAAGTGAAATCCTTAGATGATGAACTAGAGCTTGTTATGATGGTGACCACAAGCTATAGATCCTCTCATGAACAAGAACCAAATAATAACCAATAAAGATGATGATATGAATGCAAAGGTTTGAGCGCTCTCCGAACGATGCAAACGAGACACCCGCTTGAGAGCCCCTCTTGATAGCATGGCTATCTATCCTAAACCCGGTCTCCCAACTAACAATACGAGACCGGCAAAAGAAAAGCCCTATAAAGAACATACCTTTGCCTTGAGCATCCCACTTGAACTTGATGTAGACCGTCTTGTTCTTCTATAGTGGGAACACCTTTCTTGGATGCTCTTGCTTGATGAAGATGAAGACTTGCAAATTGCTCCCCCATACTCCATGGGGAAACCTCTTCTTTGAACTTGTCTTCATCATTCCATGAGCACGAGGATGGCAAGCTTCAAGCATGAGATCTTCTAGAGATGGCGCATCTTGAGCTCGCCCTTCTTCATCCCTACTTGAGGTTGATCCATCTTGATGCAATTCTTTGCACATGCCTTGATCGACCTTCAAGCACCTTCTTTCTTCATGATTCCAATGGGCACAAAGCCCTTGGACATTTCTTCATCTTCCAACCTTGAGACCAACACATGGCCCAAGCGATGCCAATGGACAAACCTACAAGTGAAACTCAATTTACACATTAGTCCATAGAGATTGTCATTAATTACCAAAACCACACATGGGGGCATACATGCCCTTTCAATCTCCCCCATTTGGTAATTGATGACAATCCCTTAGCGAGGGTTTAAATATGACAATTAACGACCAAAGCGGTTGCCCCAACATCAAATACTACACAAGTATGTGATGTTGGTACAACCACAATATATAGAGCAAACTCCCCCACAATCTATGCATGTGTGATGAACTTGAATTTCATTGCATAGATTGCCAACCGTTACCGTTGGTTGAGTTTCCTCTATATATTCAACATGCAAAGCAAACACAAAGATGCAAGAGCATGAGAGGCAAATGCTTAAGAACACACTCAAAGAAAAGGCCAACTTCCCTTAAACCCTCCAAAACTTCTCCCCCATTGGCATCGATTGCCAAAATGGGTGACAAGTTCTAGACGGCGAACATAGTGAGAATTCCTCCAAAGGTGTGCATATGCACAAGGCAAATGATGAGAACTAGGGAGGAAGAAAAACTATATTGAGGAACCAAAGAAAGCAAAAAGAAAATAAAGAAAAGAAAAGGGCTTCAACAAATGAAGCGAGCAATCAAAAGATCCAAAAGAAACAAATGAAACACCATCAAATGATGTCAAAAGGAAACAACAACCAAAAGAGTGTTTAAATAAAAATAAAGAAGCTCCCCAAACTTTGTGCAAAGATTAGAATACTTGTATTGAATACAATATGCACAAATATGGAATCCTTGCTCCCCCATAAGCATTTAAACCACAAGAAACGAGAAAGAAGGAACATGTGCATCATTAAATGAATTATAGAAGCTCCCCAAAGATTGTGCACAAATTATAGTAATTATATTTGGAAACAATATGCACAACCATGGAATCCTCACTCCTTCAAAACCATTTAGTAATGCACACAAAATACAATAATTTGGAAACCACCGAAGAATCAAAATGAAGTAAGAGGTGATTTCCAAGAAATGCAAAAACAACCAAATATTGATCTTCTCTTGTGTGTATAAATTTTTAGGTGGAAAATATCACAAAGACATATAACCACAAAGAAACATGCACACACAAAATAGATACTCAAGAAAACACATGAAGACCCAAAAAGAAGTCATAGAATATACCAATAAGATGTTTTGCTTGAAAGCATGCCCAAGGGCTCAAATATATCTTATTGTACATCAATGAGCTTCAAACACCAACATACCCCATACAACACAACTATTCTCAAGGGAAGAATAGGATAGAAGGAATATATGGAGAAAGGCAACAAGTATCACAAGATAGAAATCAACTTGGCAAAAATACTCACTATTGCACATGTGAGATATTGAGGAAACGATATGCAACAAAATTGCTAGATTGACATATTTGGGATTAGTGAATCATGAGCATGATTTAGTATAGTCCCCATTATATGCACTCATCTCAACATACACACATTTGCAATAGAGAGAACTCTTCAAAGCCAAAACAAGAAATCCTACATATGGAAGAACACAAATTCATGCCAACAAGCAACCTACACAAGGTTGGGAACAAGATATGTATGCATGAGAGAGAGAGATACTTGTTACCGAGATATAATTGGTAGGATGAAGAAGATATGAATTCGTTGATCATCATAACTTGCATCCAACTAACATGTAGACGCCACTTCTTCCTTGTTCAAGATACAAGCACCCGATATATATCTCCAATGCACCTAAAACACAATTAAGTACACTATGGTCCCCAAACAAATTGGGTCCAAAGTAGTTAGTGAAACTACAATACATAGGAGAGCCCCCACACAAATATGTGCATATTGATATGAAATTGAATTTCATGCACATCTTAGCCCATTAGGATTTGGTGGAGTTTCTCCTATATATTGGATCAAAGAAAGCAAGCATGCCATAATATATACAAGAAGTAAATATGCATGCATAGGCTTTCAAGAACCAAAAGGAGATACAATTTGAACAAAAACACCAAGTAAACCAATAAGACACACACAAAAGTGTGACTCGACAAAAGGTGTCCAAATTGTATCGAAGAGCCAAATCAACACATGAAAGAGCACAAGTTCAACAAATGAACTCGAAAGAGCCAAAGAAAAAGGATAATAAAAATACCAAGGCTCAAGGATTTATCTCATCCTAAAAGAACAAAACAAGTGAAACGGAATGAGATAAAGCCAACTCCCAACGAGAGCAAGGAAATAATAACCAAAACAAACTCTTCACACTTTTCATGATGGCACACAAAGTACCAACACAAAAAGGATCGAGCTTCCAACCAAGAAGGATCAAATCAAGAAGCATAAAACAATGTTCTAGATAATATAGGAGAGCTCCCCCATAAGTAGAGCATTATATATAATTTTGCCTTTGAATGCAAGATGCCCACAAATGAGATCATCACTACTACCTACACTAAATAAAACACAAGGGGAAATAAATAAAATAAGAAGGTCCACAAGAGGCAAGGAAGCTTGGGAGCAAATAGAAAAACATTTTATTGGCCAAAGATAATATAAATAAGAAAAGGCCAAAACGAATATGATCAAAGAATCCTACCATATATTAAATACTAATTGTCCAAGGAAAAAAAGTAATAGGGATAATTTTCCCGAGGTAGTTTGCAAGGATATCCAAGATCATATTCACACAAAGAAGCATATAACAAGATAGGAATTAAGCTTGATGCTTCGAAAGAGATTCTTGATTGCTTCAAATAGTCACACAATCACTAGTGATTGGATTAAATAGAAGCAAGTGGTTCCCATGAGGATATGTAGATCCAAATATGAGGAAACACATACCAAGAATCACTTTCACGAACAAGATCCAAAAGATGAGAAATAAATACATTTAAGCAAATTGGAACTTGTATGAGCAAATGTGCAACATAGGAACTAGATAATTCTCAATATCAAATCTAAGTGGCACTACCTCAAATGTCCACATTTTCTAGGTTTGTAATATGCACAAAGCATATGACTCCCCCATAATGTGATAAACCAAGAAATCTCAACAAGAGGCAAAAAGATCAAACTAGAGGTATTAATGGACATTATGGAAACTTGAGTTTCTCATGAGAGAGACAAACCACATAGAGACAACAAAATGACTACTAAGTGGTTTTTCTCATGTACACACATTTTAGGATTGTGGAATGCCCAAGCATGACACTCCCCCAAAACGGAATAGTCCATTAATCCCTCACAAGAGCCAAATAAGATACCTACTAGAAACAATAAAGGCTCAAAACCAAGAAACACAAATACATGGTGTGCCAACCAACATACACAAAGATAATTCATAGGTCAATATAAGTAAGTGGGAAGCACAACATGTACAAGCACATGCAAGGTACAAAACCAACACATGCACAAGGGAGCAAGTAACTATAAATGTAAAGAAGTTTAGCACAAGTTACCGAAGGAGGAACATTGGATAAGGAATAGAAGCATGATAACCAATGAATTGACTTTGACAACAAGAATATAATGAAGATCTCTCAACTCTTCATAAGATAGCCAAATCTCCAATGCCCTCCAAAAACACCTATTGATCAAGTTTTAGCTTGTTGGTCCCCAACCAAGTTGGGTCCTAAGAAGTTAGTCACAATAGGCTTGGCCACCCAAATGGTTCTTTTCTTGACACCACTTTGGGCACCAACAAATTTGGCAAACACATTGCCACCCTCATCCTTACGAAGTGAATAAGCATCATCAAACAAGATAGGACGGGATGAGGAGATACCCATGGTGCATGAGGAAGAAAGGTGCCCCTTCTCACGACATATGTAGCAAGTTCTTCTCTTGCCGTATTTCTTCTTGGGAGGAGCTGCACCATGAAGAAGAGCTTGAGGCTTCTTGGGAAGTGGCCCATCTTGAGCTTGTGGAGGAGCTTGAGGCTACTTCCCCCGTTGCTTCTCACTAAGAGGCTTCTTCTTCAATGGGCAATCCCTCACATGATGCCCTTCTTCCTTGCACTTGAAGCACACAATGTTGGCCGGATTCTTCACTTGTCCTTGGCCCTTCTTCCTGTTGCCCTTGTGCTTCAACGAGATAGTGGACTTGCTCTTGGTGTTGGAGTTGAATCCAAGCCCACTCTTGTCACTTGGGGGGCGTCGCACACTCAACATATTCTTGAGCGTGGTCTTCCCTTCATGACACCTTTTCAAGTCATTCTTCAAAGAAGTGACTTGAGCCTTGAGCTCTTTGACTTCCTCTACATGGTTAATATCAACAACAATACTAGAGGAAGTAGAAGCTTCATTGTTAGAGCAACAAGGCAAAGGATGCAATTCATCACAAGATTTAGCATGGTTGTGAGAGGATGAATTACAAGGACTAGCACATGGAAATATAACATTTGGAGTAGATATAGTGATAATGTCCACATGAGGCCCACTAGATGTTACCTTTGACACAATGGCCTCATGAGCTAACTCTAGCCTACCATGGGAGAGTAGAAGATCCTCATGCGAGCTTGAGAGCTTGGCATGACTTTCTTCTAATCTCCCATAGTTGCTTGTTAGCAAAGCAAGTTGAGCCTTTAGCTCAACATTCTCCTTCAAGATAGATGCTTCACATGAAATAGAGTTAGTAGCACAAGCATCATCAATTAAAGCAAGAGGTGAGGGCAACTTGGAAAGCTCTTTATAATATGAAGCTTTAAGTTGCTCATGTAAATCGGTGAGTTTGATGAGCTCACCCTTGATGACCCTAGAGCCATTGTTGAGGTGCTCAAAATCCTCAAGGAGTTTAGCATAGGAAACTTCAAGTTCATCATTTTTATTTTGAAGAGCACTTGCCACCTCAAACTCTCTATCATGAGATTTCCTTACTCTAGATAGCTCTAGAGCAAAGGCCTCCTCAAGAGATTCCTTAGTGGTTTGTTCCTCTTCAAGAGCTTCATTTAGGTTGGCAATTTCATTAGCATACTCACGCTCAAGACTACTTATTTTATCTATTTTGTCCTCATGCTCATATATTAGTTGCCTACTTTCAATAGCACAAGTCAAGATTTCAATGAAATTAGAGCAAGCATTTTTATTAGGATGAAGAGCACGAAGGACTAGCCCCCCCTTCTCTTTTAGAGAAGCAACATCATTATCTACTTCTACATGATCAACATTCACATCATCATGAGATATATTGGAGTCCAAAGGAGAGGTTACCTTTGAACCCTTAGCCATGAGGCACAAGTGAACATTGGAAGAAGATGATGATGAGGGAACACATGAAGCTCTAATGACAACTTTGCCTTGGCCCACACATTCTTCACTTTCTTCTACATGGTTAGCCACACAAGAACTAGAGGAAATGGAAGCACATTTATCATGGCAACAAGGCAAAGCAGGCATATCATCATGAGATATATCCAATTCATTTCTACAAGATATGCAAGGGCAATCAACACTAGGATGTAAATCACATATGGTCCTACAAGTGTTCATGCCCAAAGATACAACATTGCAATGAGATAGAGACAAAGAATCATGAATGGAAATCTCACTATCTACATTGCAAGTTCTATCACCACTCACCATATCATTACCTTGTGACAACTCACATGTTGGTCTAGTGGAAGAAGATGAGAACTCATCGCGGCCGGAGGTGGATGGAACACAATCGTCCTCATTAAGCTTGGACACATCATATTTTGCTTGAAGCTTGGTCCATATATCATGAGCATTCCGGAAAGGCATGATTGAGGAAAGAACT
This sequence comes from Avena insularis, assembly GCA_023614405.1. Taxonomy (NCBI): domain Eukaryota; kingdom Viridiplantae; phylum Streptophyta; class Magnoliopsida; order Poales; family Poaceae; genus Avena; species Avena insularis. The sequence goes on from CM042685.1 coordinate 449,678,381, forward strand.
ACAAAGCTCACAACATTAACAAGCACATTAGATGCTTGAGCTTCGAGATAAGAGTTTGTCTTCTCCTCCAAAGATAGATTTTGGGGATCCTTAGGAGGAGACAAGCCCATATCTAGAATGCGCTCAATGTTTGGGTCAATGGCCTGGAAATGACTAAGCATGCGAGTACGCCAAACATCATAATGTGTGCCATCAAAAGTAAATGTGATAGAGTGCACTAAACCCCTAGGAGACATCTTTACTCTCGAGGCGGTGAAGCCTAAAAGCGAGAGACCTTGCTCTGATACCAATTGAAAGTACAAAGGAAGTCGCCTAGAGGGGGGTGAATAGGCTTTTAAAAATATTATGGTTTAGGATCAAGTAAATGCGGAATAAAACTAATGTTTAATTTATTGAGCACAAAACCTAGCCACTAAGTTTACCTAAGTGCACCAACAACCTATGCTAAGCAATACAAGCAACAACGTGATAGCAAGAAATAAATACTTCAAGCACGATGGCTATCACAATGTAAAGTGCATAAGTAAAGGGCTCGGTTGAGAGATAACCGATGGACGCGGAGACGAAGATTTGTTTCCCGAAGTTCACTTCCAAAGAAGCTACGTCTCTGTTGGAGAGGTGTGATGGCGCAATGCTCTCCGAACGCCACAAATGGCTCACCTCGAGGTGTGGTGGCTCGATGCTCACCCAACGCCACACAAGGCCTCACCCCGGATGCGGAAGCACGCAACTCACCGACGCCACAAAAGGCTCACCTATTCTCCCAAGTCACCACAAAAGGCGGGCACTTGCTCCACTATGGGACGCTTGAGGGCGGTCACCGAACCCGTACAAGATTGGGGCTAACTCCACAACTCAATTGGAGGCTCCCAACAACAAAGCCACAAAAGGCTACAATGCCACAAAAGGCCAACAAAGCCACAAGAGGCTACAAGACCACAAAAGGTCAACAACCCAACCACACAACCGTCTAGGGTTCCAAGAACCCAAGAGTAACAAGCCCACAAGCTTGTACTCGCCGAATCTCCGAGGAGAACTCAAACCTATGCACCAAATGCAAGGGCAAGTCCTTCTCTCCCAAATTCCAACAAAGCTACAAAAGCTATTGGAGGAATAAGGGAGGAAGAACACAAGAGGAGAACTCAAACCTATGCACCAAATGCAAGGGCAAGTCCTTCTCTCCCAAATTCCAACAAAGCTACAAAATCTATTGGGGGAATAAGGGAGGAAGAACACAAAACTCTCCAAGATCTAGATCCCAATGATTCCTTCACAAAGAAGGGATTTGACTTGGTGGAATTGTAGATCTAGATCTCCTCTCACTTTTCCCTCAAAAAGATGTAAGAATCATGGGAGGGAGAGGGAGTAAGAGAGCTCAAATAGGTCAACAATGGTGGGCAAAAACGAGCTCAAAAGATGGGGAACCATTGGGGAAGAAGCCCCCCTTAAATAGGACAAGGAAAAACTGACCGTTTGGGCCAGATTCGCGCCCCCACCGGAACTTCCGGCCTCCCACCGGAACTTCAGGCAAATAGAAACACAAGTTACTGAACCTGACCGGAACTTGGGTCAGAACTTGGCCGGAACTTGGGTCGGAACTTGGCCGGAACTTCCGCTCAAGCAAAAACACAGGACAACATTGCACGAAAACTTCAATAACTTTTGATCCTGGACTCCATTTTTGATGATCTTGGGCTCGTTTTGAAGAGAACGAAAAGTTTTACAAGATTATGCAAAGAAACATAATAGTCCAGAATGGAAGTATAAAACCAAATTGAGAAAGATATGACCTCTCTAGAAGCGATGAACCGGTAAAACCTCCAAAACCCAAAACACAAGAAGTTGAGCTTGGAAACTCCGATTGGGATGAAACCAATTTTGTTGGAAAGGTAATGACGAATAGAATCCAACAAAAAATCGAAATATTGGGTATCACCTTGGGAGAAAATACTATGAATATATATGTGAAGTATCCCCCAAGGTGTGGAGCCAGAAAACTCGCAAGATCAAAAACCGCAATAAGATATGCAAGTGAAATCCTTAGATGATGAACTAGAGCTTGTTATGATGGTGACCACAAGCTCTAGATCCTATCATGGACAAGAACCAAATAATAACCAAGAAAGATGATGATATGAATGCAAAGGTTTGAGCGCTCTCCGAACGATGCAAACGAGACACCCGCTTGAGAGCCCCTCTTGATAGCACGGCTATCTATCCTAAACCCGGTCTCCCAACTAACAATACGAGACCGGCAAAAGAAAAGCCCTATCAAGAACATACCTTTGCCTTGAGAATCCCACTTGAACTTGATGTAGACCGTCTTGTTCTTCTATAGTGGGAACACCTTTCTTGGATGCTCTTGCTTGATGAAGATGAAGACTTGCAAATTGCTCCCCATACTCCATGGGGAAACCTCTTCTTTGAACTTGTCTTCATCATTCCATGAGCACGAGGATGGCAAGCTTCAAGCATGAGATCTTCTAGAGATGGCGCATCTTGAGCTCGCCCTTCTTCATCCCTAGTTGAGGTTGATCCATCTTGATGCAATTCTTTGCACATGCCTTGATCGACCTTCAAGCACCTTCTTTCTTCATGATTCCAATGGGCACAAAGCCCTTGGACATTTCTTCATCTTCCAACCTTGAGACCAACACATGGCCCAAGCGATGCCAATGGACAAACCTACAAGTGAAACTCAATTTACACATTAGTCCATATAGATTGTCATTAATTACCAAAACCACACATGGGGGCATACATGCCCTTTCATTAAGGCTTGCAAGTATTCTTTGGCTCCCCTTGTGTCGAATCAATAAATTGGGTAATACTACCCGCAAAGACTGCTGTGATCCCCTACACTTGTGGGTCATCAAGACTATTTTCTAGCGTCGTTGCCGGGGAGCATAGCTTTATTTGTTAGTTCACTTGGATCTATTATTGTTCACTGCTACTCCTTTCATCATGGGTAAGTCTCGTGATGGAAATTTCCCTATTTTGCCATCCACTACAAGAAGAGGTACACTCCTAAACACCTCTGCTGCTCTTGATTCACCGTCTATTATAAGTAAGTTTGTTACTCCACCACCACATACTCATGCTACACACACTGCTACTACCTCTGAGTCTGAAACTGCTTTTGATACTCATGATGTTACTTCTACTGTGCTTGATGCAAGTGGTTCATTATGTCCTTTCCTAGATGCTACCATGGCTAGTTTAGGAAATACCAAAACTCCTAGTGAAGACACTGTTACGCCTGTTAGCTCACCTGAGTTTAGAGAGAGTTATGATATTAATGATGGTTACATTGAGTTTACTGATGAATTTGTTGAAGAGTGCCGAAACACACATGGTACTAGTGCTATTAAGAGTCTCCTTGCTAGACGCACCATTATTCCTAAGATGTCCTCTGATCCTAAGTTTGCCACCTCTCCCATAGATATTAAAGATAAAGATTATGATTTTCTCTTGATTTATCCTATTTAGACATTGTTGAGAAAGAACCTTTTTGTGGGACAGAAAATGAGAGTGTTGTGGCTCATATGAATGAGCTTTCTACTATGAGTGCTTTATTCTCTGATGATTTTAAGATGCGCAAGTACTTTGTTACTAAGATCTTCCCTTTTTCACTAAAAGGAGAAGCTAGGGCTTGGTTTAATAGATTACCTCCTGGTTCCATTGATAGCCCTAATTGTTTGATTGCTTCTTTCTTCTAGAAATATTTTCCTCATAGTGCTAGACATGCTGCTTTGCAAAGAATTTTTGATTTTAAATAGGGAGAAAGAGAGAAAATTGCCTGAGTCATGGACAAGGTTTTGTGCCTTGATTCATGCTCATCCTGGATGTCCATTACCTAAGAATGAGCTGCTTGTTATTTACTATAATGGACTAACTGATGATTCTAGGACATACCTAGATAGCTTTGCTGATTGTGTTTTCAGGAAAAGAACTCCTACAGATGCTGAAGAATTAATGGCTAAAATAAGCAAGAATTATGATGATTGGACTTCAACTTAGCTAAATACACCTGAGCCTATTACTCCTCCACCATTGTGCCTGAAACAGATCCAATACCAACACCAAAGAAGAGGGGAGTTATTGTATTAAATGATGAAGTGATGAAGGAAGCTAAGAAGTGTCTAAAGGAGAAAGGTATTAGAGCTGAAGATGTGAAGAATCTACCTCCTATAGAAGAATTATGTACACCAATTCCCTACTCATCTACTATTGAGGTACACTCTATCCATTTTGATGAAGGTGATATTCTCTATAGTAAGCCTCCTGATCAATGCTTAGAGGAACTTGACATATTTATTGTTAAGCAAGGTAATTTTAATAAACAAGTTCAGAATCATTTATTGGAAAACTCTAGAGCTATTAAAGAGTTGAAATATATTGTGGAAAGAACTTCAAATGATATTAAGATGCTTTGTAAACACTTTCAAATGGTTCAAACTCAAATTGATCAACTTGCTAAGGTGCAAAAGGATATGCTGGTTAATGCTTCAGGAGATAAACATGCTTATGGAATTAGAACTAGGAGTGGTATGGGTACTCAAGATCCTTTATATCCTGAAGGACACCCTAAAACAATTGAGCAAGATTCCCAACAAGGTGAAGATAGTGGTAGTACTCGTAAGAGAAAGAAAAATAAACATAGAATAGTTGAGGAACCACTTGAACCTGCTGTAGATCCTAATAGTATATCTGTCTCTGATGCTGAAACTGAGAGTGGTAATGATAAAAATGATGCTCCTGGGGGAGAAGTTGAGGAAGAACCTGAGAAGCACACTAAGCACACTAGGTACACTAAGGAATGCTTTATTGCTAATAAACATGGTAAAGAGAGAAAACCTTGGGTGTAGAAACCTATGCCTTTTCCAGGCAAGAAACACAAGTCAAAGGAGGAAGAACACTACAACAAGTTTTGTGAGTGGATGAAACCTTTATTTTTGCAAATTCCTCTGACTGATGATATTAAGTTGCCTCCTTATTAAAATTATATGAAGGATATTGTCTCTAATAAAAGGAAGATTCCTAATGAGGAGATTTCTACTTTGCTTGCTAATTACTCCTTCAATGGTAAGGTTTCAAAGAAACTTGGTGATCCAGGTATACCAACTATTCCTTGCTCTATTAAGAATAATTATGTTAGAACTGCTTTATGTGATTTGGGAGCTGGAGTTAGTGTTATGCCTTTTTATCTCTACAAGAGACTCCAGCTAGAAAAGTTGATACCAACTGATATATCTTTGCAAATGGCTGATAAGTCAACTACTATTCCTGTTGGTATATGTGAGGATGTTCATGTTCAAGGTTCTCATAATTGCCTAGTTTTAACTGATTTTGTTGTGCTTGAAATGCCTGAAGATGATAATATGTCTATTATTCTTGGGAGACGGTTTCTAAATACTGCAGGTGCTATCATTAATTATAATCAAGGGAAAGTAACTTTCAATATTAATGACAAAGAGCATACTGTCTATTTCCCCAAGAAGGTTGCTAAAATCTATTGCCTGAACTCCATTGAAAATGTTGAGAGCATTAAGGTTGGATAAATATATTGTCCCATTCCACAAGAAATTTTTGAAACTATTATGATTGGGACTATTGCTATCAAGCTTGAGGTAACATAATCACTTAGTGTAATACAAAGTTTTGTCTGATATAAGATTGTTTTGGTAACAAGACTTGATCAACCTTGTTAACAAAAGGATTTTAATGAACAAAATAATGTTTTCACTGTGGTTATACTTCTTTCTTTTATTTTTTCTCCTTTCTAGTCTTTGCTCTTTCTCTTGTTAGCTTTAGTTTTGCTAGTTGTTTACTTGTTGGAGTGTCTTAGAGCTGCTGTAGTTTGGTTTTTGTTTACTTTTGCTTCTTCTGAAAAAACTGTTTCTGTGAGAAAAACAATTTTTATACCCTGAAAATTGGCCAAAAATAAAGTTTCCCAAAAAATCCCAGAAAATTAAAAATAAAATTTTCCTCGAAAAAGGGGCAGAGGGACACCTAGAGTGACCCAGGGGTCCACCCCAGGCCACCACACCCATGGTAGGCGCGGCCTACCTGTGGGTGGCGCCTAGGGTGTGTGTGGCCCACCTGGGCCCCTCACAGGTGCCTCCTCAAAGCCACCTTCTTTCTCTCTCCCGAAAAACACCGGAAAACTTTCTCAAGCTCGAGTTCTTGCTGTTTTTGCTTGCGATTTTTGATCTCCTTATTTATCCCATTTCAAGTGCTGATTTTTGGAGGGTTTTCTCCTTGAAATAAAGAGAGGTTATGGACAACCACACCTTTGGTGAATTATTTGAGAGTGATGCACCTAGAAGGGCAAGGTTTTTAAGATCATCCACTCATGCTAGGCCCTCATACAATGTGGATCTCATTACTCTGTGATTTGGTGACGAGGGAGACGAGGGGTATGCGCACCCCTCTACCTTTCCTTGCCAAACCTTCTTGCGGGATGCTGGGATTCTTGATGATTTTATGACCTTGAATCGGAGGGCTGGACTAACAAGCCTTATGCAGGATGAGAGCGTGCAATATGCTACGCTCACTAAAACATTTGTGGAGAGCTTCTACTTTACAAACAGCATGTTTAACCCAGATGTTTCTTTTAATATTTATGGCAAGTCTTACCATATGACATTGAAGAAATTTTGTGAGGCTTTGGGACTTGGTACAGCTGGGTCGGCAAAGAATATTCTAGCTCAACCCACTGATTTGTTGGAGCTTTACCGCGGGATAACCAATGATGATAACCAGAGAGCTCAACGAGGAAAGATAAGAAATATTCAGCTTCCAGCCATCCGGTACTTCGCTTACTATCTTGCCACTAGTGTTCTTGGTAGGGAGAACACTAGTAATATTTCCAGCTATCATTTGGCTTTCTTAGTTGCTGCGCTCAACAATGAAACTAAGTATAATCTTGGTTCTCTCATTGTTCGTCGCTTAACTGCTAAGAGACCCATTTATGGGGGAGTTATTGCTACGCGTGTTGCTACTGCCTTGGACATTGTTGTTGATCCAAAAGATATAGTTTTGGCTCCTTAGAGGCTTGATCATGCTGCCATGAAGGCGCACCACTTTGTCACTAATGACTCTACCCTTGCCAATTTGGTTTATAAAATGCTGTTTATTGACGAGGAAGAGAGAGATCCCTCTAACCAAACCACTTTGTTCAGTATTTCTCAGGGACCTTTGTCACGCTCCAAGGAGGAGATGGATGATAAGCTGCGCTCTCTTAGCTTCCATGGACACTATCAGGAGGAAGCACCCTCATATGACCCCGTTGTGTACTACACAGGGGAGGCTTCGAGCTCATACCAGGACGAGGGAGCTTCCTTGACATACTACGGAGGTGCATCTTCTTGGGCGCCATGGGATTGAGCCCCGCTTAGGCCAAAAGCCTAAGCTTGGGGGAGGTACACCGACATCACACTCATCTATATATCATGTTCAGTCGGTTCTTTGTATATTCATTGTTTTGCTTTCTTTTTGGTTCTTATTGCTGCTTTCTTAAAACACAAAAATACCAAAAAAATCGTTGTTTCTCTTGGTTTGTTTCTTTGCTTTTTGGTTTTGGTTTGCCTTAAAAGAAAAATCTAAAAAGATTTTGCTTTGTTTGCTACTTGTATGGTTTGCTTTTGCTTTGTTGTTTTTGCTTTGCTTGCTTTCTTTAGAAAAATCAAAAACACCAAAAATATTTGTTCTTCTTCTTTGGTTTTGTGAGTTCTTTGCAGGGTTCAGCCGTCCTCAGTGAAGTTTGGTTTCATGTTATTATTTAAGTCACACAAGTGAAGGGCAATAATGAAGATTAAGACAACTTGAGGAGTGGTAAGAGGCTGGTAACGAACTCTATTTGTTTTCATTTTTGTACATATACTCATCATTGTGAGTATGCTTAGCCTGTTTTTATAAGGTGTATGTCATTATGGATGCTTAGTAGTTCTTGCTTGCTTGTGATTAGCTCCAGCTTGCTAATAGTTTGTAGCATGTCATATGAATGTTTGCTTGCATTGTTTTATTCATACTTTGGTATGATATTGTGGTATCCTCCTCTGGATGTTCTTGTGAATCGACTTGGCACATGCTCATGCATGCATATGAGTAAACAATAGTCAGTAAGCCTCGATGATTTATTTTGCCTCAGAATTCTTGTATCACTTTCATTCCATAATTAGTCATGTTTTGTTGCAAGCATGTTTATGATAGTTATTGCTCACTCGTTTGTCGCTCCCTCTCTATTGCTAGCCTTCACCTACACTGAGTATGAGCTCTACATGTGCTTCCAAACTCCCCCAAAACCAATATTGCCAACAGTGTCCACCATACCTACCTATTAGCATCATTTGCTACTTCAGTGCATATTTTATATGCCTTGTTTTCCTCCAAAATAATATGTCTGTCTGTTTTGAAAAAGTTAGTTAGTAAAGCTCTCACGAACTTGATGGCACACTTTATTCCGTGCACTTAATAATTCTGAACCATTGTGACTTGTCCATGAAAGTTATATGCTTGCAAATTATATGCTGGGAGTCCGCAGAACCGTGCTGTCACGGGGAACGCTTTCAACACTTTTTGGATACATATCCAGTTGATACCTTGCTCTTTTGTTTTCGTATATCGTCGATGTGAAATAAAAGGGGGACTTGTGAGTTCATGGAGTGTATACATTGTGTTAGAGAAACGCCTGGGCCGCTAGCCTAAGCCATGCCTAATTATGGTAGAAACTTGCAGCATTACCATAATGAGCATTTATGAAGCATCCTCAATAAAAAGCTATACACATTGTAAATAAAAAGATCGCTGAGATGCTCATTGTCTGCTTGCCTTGTCATTTTGATCATGAGATAACTCATGTATCATGTGCAAGGGGTACCCCATTGGCGGTTCTCTATGATATGCTTTTATTTACAATGACAAGAACTTACAGGTAACCAAAGTTGAGTAGCATGCGATGCAGCCCTCGTACTCAAGGGACATGGGATTTCCAGTTTATGGCCTATCAAGCATATGATTCAGAGTGCACCTCACTTTCACCTTAACCATATAAAGATGCCTATGATACGAGCAATGAGAGCTCAAAGCTAATGAGTACCTTTCTTTCAGCATTTGGAAGCCTTTCAAACTTTTCAAAACCTTTTCACAACCTTGTTGAGTCACCACTTATTCTATGAACACCTTCTTGAGAGCATAGTTGTCATTCTTGTGTTTATTCCAAAACTTGGTTAATTATGTCATGACTTTGATGCTTGTATCTGTGATATCTTTATCTCTAGTCTTCACTTGAACTTCAGAGGTGCCTTGGCATTTATATTGTGCTCTACAAACAAAGGCAAGCGAGATACCACTCTATCATACCTTATTATGAGCATTGCAATGTTGCTTATGTTTATGTTTCTTGCTACTTATTATTCTTTAGTTGGTTTCTCTTCATAGCTTGCAATGACTATTGAGTAGACTTAGTTGCATACTCTTTATTATGAATGGTTCATCTACTCCTGTGCTGAGAATATATACATCATATGAAGCAAATGTGTTCGTGAAAGTTCTTTTATCGCACTCAGTTTTCAACTGAATTGCTTGAGGACAAGCAATAAGCTAACCTTGGAGGAGTTGATGCGTCCAAAACATATCCACTTTCTCGAACACTTTTGCTATTGTTTATCCTCTAAACTTATGTGATTTGGATACAACTAACACGGACTGACGCTGTTTTCAGCAGAATTACCTTCGTGTCTAGGTTTTGTGCAGAAAATGAACTATAAGGAAAAATCCTGGAAAATATGCCAAAAATCCTATTTCACTAGAAGATCCATGGAGCCAGAGTACGAGACAGAGTGGATGCCCGGGGGGCCCACACCCCTGCCAAGCGCGGGCCTAGCCCTAGCTGCGCCTAGGGGGTGCAGCCACCCCAGGCACCCCCTCGACCTCCCGCTGCACCTATAAGTTGCCTCTCAACCTAAAAACAGAGGAGGGTTCGACGTTTTTCCAGAAAGAGTTCCGTCGTGCCGCCGCCACTAGAAACCAAGATTCGGATCTAGAAACTCCGTTCTGGCACCCTGCCGGGACGGGGAATTTGGAGAGGATCATCACCATCGTCATCACCAACACCTCTCCATCAACCATCCATGTTTCCCTCATCCATGAGTGAGTAATCCCCCGTAGTAGGCTATGAGGATGGTAGGGATTGGATGAGTTCTATCATGTAATCGAATAAGATTGTTAGGGCATAGTGTCTAGTATCTCTATTAGTGCTATTTGACTTTGTTGCAACTTGTTGTGCTTAATGCTTATCACTAGGGCCCGAGTGCCATGATCTTAGATCTGAACTTATTATTGAATCATTATGATAGTATTGTTTATGATCTTATCTGCAAGTTGTGTACACATATCATTGCCCGGATCCAAAGGCTCCAAAGTGACAATAATTGGGACAACCGGAGGGGATGACTGTGGTGTGAGGATCACATGTGTTCACGAAGTGTTAATGCTTTTCTCTGGTGCTTTATTAAAATGAGCACCTTAATTGTCAGTAGTTCCCTAGAGGCCCCGCTGCCACGGGCTGGCTGGACAGAAGATGTTGTGCAAGTTCTCATTGCGAGCACGCATGACTATATATGAAGCACATGCCTAGGATTGTTTAGTATTTGGATGCTTTTTATTATTTATCTGCAATGCCCTAGATCTTGAAGTTACATGTTTAGACTCGTCCATGCAACGCCCGTCCATCCATCCCTATGCCTACCGCACTCGAACCCCACTCCAATATGTATGGTCTATGAATTGCATCGTAAAAAGCAATGCGATAAAGCATCAATATAATAAAAAAATAGAGAATTAGAAATCGTAACGTAACTTGAAACAAGAACTAGAAATTGCTACTACCAAACTGTTGCTACTGATAAACTTCTGTGAGCAAGAACTATTTCTAGGTGTAGCTGAATTGACAACTCAGTTGTTAAGACTTGCAAGTATTCATTGGCTCCCCTTGTGTCGAATCAATAAATTGGGTAATACTATCCGCAAAGACTATTGCGATCCCCTACACTTGTGGGTCATCAGCTGGACACAAGATGTTGTGTAAGTTATCATTGCGAGCACGTATGACTATATATGGAGCACATGCCTAAGATTGTTCAGTACTTGGATGCTTGTTATTATTTATCTGCAATGTTCTAGATCTTGAATTTACATGTTTAGACTCGTCCATGCAACGCCCGTCCATTCATCCCTATGTCTACCGCACTCGAATCCCACTGTTTACTGTTACTGTTACTATTGCTCTTGTTTTACTGCTGCTGTTGCTTTGCTATTGCTACTACCAAACTGTTGCTACCGATAAACTTCTGTGAGCAAGAACTATTTCTAGGTGCAGCTGAATTGACAACTCAGTTATTAAGTCTTGCAAATATTCTTTGGCTTCCCTTGTGTCGAATCAATAAATTGGGTAATACTACCCGCGAAGACTGTTGCGATCCCTACAGTTATGGCTTATCACCCACATGCCTGGCCAAGAGCGACCACACGTGGATCATAAGGAGTGAGTCACTATGAGCTAGGGCTAGGTTTTGATGATATTATCTTGATGATGTTAAGAAAGTTTATTTCTTCTGCATTATGCCATCATCATGAGAATAATCAAAGGAGGTATCGACGTGGTCGTGGATTGTCCCACACTAAGGATATCAGTACTTTTCCCTTTACAAGGGGTCGCTTTGTTATCTTCTGGCATCGATGACAGAGACATTCAAAGTTATTAGCGTTGTAACATATAAAGCTGCCAAAAATGTCGCTTCATGAAAGAATACACCAACAAACATCCATAAACTATCAAAAAATAATGGTCGATTGAACCCGTAAAAGTCGGTTAGGGTTTGGACAAAAACTCATAGTCGTCTTCCATATTATGAAGCGTGATACCTGTGCACGACTTTGTCGAGCCCGACCAACACTTTTGACCGCTAGGACAACAATTTCGACTAGGAGAACGGTAGTATGTATGGAATCGCTACTGGATCCAACCAACGAGCGACAAAAGCATTAAATCGCAATTCGTCGTCGCAATTTGTTATCTTCCGACATTGATGACGGAGACATTCAAAGTTATCACCGTTGTAACATATAAAGTTGCTAAAAAAAGTCGCTTCATGAAAGAATACACCAACAAACATCCATAAACTATCAAAAAATAACGGTCGATCGAACTCGTAAAAGTCGGTTAGGGTTTGGACAAGAACTCATAGTCGTCTTCCATATTATGAAGCGTGATACCCGTGCACGACTTTGTCGAGCCCGACCAACACCTTTGACCGCTAAGACAACAACTTCGACTAGGAGACCGGCAGTATGTACGGAATCGTTACTGGATCCAACCAACGAGCGACAAAAGCATTAAATCATAATTCGTTGCCACCGGGCCAGACCAATGGAGATTGGAGGGCAAAGTCACTAAACGACATTCGTCGCTACCAGGCTCGACCAACGAAGGCGTCAAAAACACGAGACGACAACTATGTAAATCGTCACTACCGGATCCGACCAATGGCGACCAAAAGTGTGAAACGACATTCGAAAACACACACACAAAAATCTCACCACTTGATCCAGCCAATTAAAATCACTCCAATTTACCTCACCGACATTGGTGACCTCCGTGGGTTATTATGCCACAACCGGAGCTCCTCCGCCCACGAGTGAAGATCCAAGAAGGACCACGCGTGGAACACGAGGATGGGAGTCGCCGTGAAGAGCTAGGGCTAGGTTTCCGCGTGCCTGAATCTGGCGCCAGAGGTCCACCTGGACGAATCCACGATTTTGTTTGAAGCCGGTCAAAATCCAACGGTACAGATTCGAGGAAAAAAAAACTCGAACGGGACGGACCGGACCAGGACTCACCCGCTCCTCAGCGCGAAAGCCGCCGGCCAAACGCCTCGGGGCCGAGGAGAATCGCGAATCGGCCGCCATGGGGAACGCGAGGCCCACGTGTCCGAGTCCACGAGGCGACAGACGGTCGATACTACCGAGGGAGTCAGGGACCCAAGTCTCCCGTAAGCCGTAGTAATTACCACCACCACCTACCGCTCGCTCGATCCGAGCCCCAGGTCGCAGCCAAGGGGGAAAAAGAAGAAGAGGAAAATCCTTTTCGAAACAAAGCGGCGAGCAGCGTATATATACGGCGCGGAGCCTACCACCACCACCACCACCACCACCACCTCCACCTCCACCTCTATCCCGCCCGCATCTCTCTCGGCGATCCGCCTCTCTCTCCGCCTATCTGCTCTCCTACTCTCACTGGTACAGTGCCGTCTCCCAATCTACGATTTGGTTTTGGGGAATAGTCCTCGTCGTCCCCTGCCTGTTTGTTCATGTGGTCTCCTTGGGTTGCAGCCAGCAGCTCGAGATGGCGGCGGAGAGGGTCAAGGACGTGGGCATCCTCGCCATGGACATCTACTTCCCGCCCAACTGCGTGCTCCAGGTATGACACAACCTCTCTCTCTCTCCCATAGGCGTGATTTTATTGGGTCACCGTAATTTCCTTTTTCCTGCCAATAGGAAGGGAAAGAAACAGAGCAGTGGCTCTGAATGTTTCGCCTTTCTGGCCCTGTTTCTGTTCGTTAAAACACCGTGGAATTTACTTACGGGTCAAGAGCACGCTCTTCGTGTGTGGTTGGTTGATTTCCTTTTTCTTTTCCCCTGGAGCCATATCCAGCTCGTTCAGGGTTTCCGTTGTCTGAGTAGTGCTTGCACGCGCTGCAGACAGACAGAGTCTCTTCCGGAGGCCGCCGGCCGTTATCTGTCCATAGCTTGTCTAGTACTACTAGTGTACTACTTTGGAACCCACACAGACAGGTCACCCTTCAGCTCTCCAGCTCTTCTTCCACTTACTTGTAATCAATCAAAGTCATTGCCTAGGTTCCAAAAACAAAATATCTCCATTCAGCCTATTCTACAACTGGTCAGATTCAAAGATGGCAACAATAAATACTTTCGAACTAAATTAATGTACAGTATTCTAGTAGTAGCTGTGTGGGGATGGGAAGTAATGCCATGGGGATCAGGTAACGTAAAAAGCAGCTAATATTGGCACTCACTGCAGCTATTAATCCGTGCTGTACGAGTACAGGGTACTCCAGCTAGTACTAGCGCAAAGAATGCTTGCTGGGTGTTTCCAGAATGCGCGAGCTGGTGATGCTTGCTTTTACATGGGGAATGTTGTCACACTCCGAAAAGAAAAAAATTGTCTACAAGGAAGATGCCAGCTGAACAAAGCTTTGTGCGAGTGGGCCCTCTGTCTTATGTTTAAGTTTAATTAAGGTTGCCTGTGGACAGTTAATTAATCAGCTGATGCTGACGGCTGTCGAAAGCGTCTCTTCCCTTGGCTTGGCTTGGCTTGTAAACCGAGCTGGCCTCTTGTCTCGTGCACGTGCAGCCAGCAAGATTCTGAAGCGATGCCGACCGCGCGGAGGATCTTCTGAATTTTCTGAATTTTGTGGCTGTAGTAGACGTTTTGCGGAAAGGTTTTCGTATATGTTATCCTATATATTAGGTGAAGGTTGGAATGAAATACCATGGGATGTGGACAAGGTTGACCCCCAAGAAGTGAGTGGGGTCTGAACTTGTGTAGCGTAAGGCAAGGACACAAGGTAGTATCGATAATTCAATATTGATTCTTGTCCGTTTATTAGATCCTGTTGACCATAAAAGAATCTATTTATTTTTAAACCAAATAAGGATTTTAGAGGCCGTTGTACGACAATCCATCACTATCTAACGGTGTTTTCGTACACGCACGGTTCTCGTTCTCATCTCTTCTAGAACCTCTTTTCAGTCTTACTTATCGATCTCACTCACAGATCAATATTTTGTTTAATTATCTGTTTACTATTTTCTAGATATTTTTTTATTAGCTTGAAAATTTACATGATGCTGGTTGTAGGAAGAACTGGAAGCTCATGATGGCGTGAGCAAAGGCAAGTACACCATTGGGCTTGGGCAGGACAGCATGGCCTTTTGCACTGAAGTGGAGGATGTCATTTCAATGAGGTATGATTATTTTCTTCAGTACAAGTAGTACGTTTATTCTCCTATCTTTCTTCTCTCTTCTCCTCCAAAGGACTTGTGCTCTCGTACTATTTGACACTAGTGTTCTTTCAACTATTAGTAATGTTAGAGAACAAGTGCAATATAGTTGGCTTTGGCTGTGAACGTAATTGCACAACCTTGGAGATACCTTATATTTGTCTCTGAAGTCCAAACAGTTCATAATGTCAGTGTCTGGACATCAAAATCAGACATGAACGGTTTTGTGCTTTTAACGCCTGACCAATATCTTCTTTACCATTTTATTATTCCTGTTTATATCATCTAGCCGATTAAGATTTTTTTTAATAAATATCCTTATTTAGGTATATAACTAGGTAACAAACTTATCTGATTAACCTTTTGAATTTAACCAATTAATCCTATTCTTTTTTTTATTATCTCTCAGCTTGACAGTGGTGAAGTCCCTCCTGGAAAATTATAAGATCGATCCAAAGTGCATTGGACGTTTGGAAGTTGGTAGTGAAACTGTAATAGACAAGAGCAAGTCTATAAAGACATGGCTGATGCAGATTTTTGAGGTTTGTTTCACCCAGAAAGAATATACTACATAATCAGTTTTTATTGTTTCTTGGTGTAACCTGGTCTAACACATCTTATGTACATAACTAAAAACTGAAATGTTGCACTTCATTTTCAAAATTCTTAGGCATTATCTTAAGATTTCTGAAGCACTAGTACTTTTACTTACAAGCAGACAATTCCTTTTGCTAAAGTATTTCGGTAACACTATTCTCTAAATGCAGGAATGTGGTAATACTGATATTGAAGGAGTTGACTCCTCAAATGCATGCTATGGTGGAACTGCTGCTTTGTTTAATTGTGTTAATTGGGTCGAGAGCAACTCATGGGATGGGCGTTATGGACTCGTTGTTTGCACAGACAGCGCGGTATGTAATATATATTTTTCCTCTTTAGTATCCAGTTTTATACTGCGAAACTTCTCAGACTAGTTCACAACCTTGTGCCTGTTTTGGAATTCAGACCATAGGTGCATGCACTAATGTCACCATGTCTGGGGCTTCATCAAACTTTTCAACACTTAGTTTCACTTACTAGTTTCATTTTTCCAGTGTTCAGGGCAAGTAGATTTGCCTGATCTATATTTATATTTTCTTACTTCTGACATTTTACATCCATATTGGTCCAAGCATGACATCTGATTTTGTGACTGGAACACAATACTTTATTACTTTACCATGACAATTAAGTATTCCTGATACTGTCATTTTAATTAGATCCATGTTGATGCCTTATCAGGTTTATGCTGAAGGGCCAGCTCGTCCTACTGGTGGTGCAGCTGCTATTGCTATGTTGATTGGACCAAATGCTCCTATTTCATTTGAAAGCAAATATAGAGGATCTCATATGGCACATGTTTATGACTTCTACAAGCCTGATCTTGCGAGTGAATATCCGGTAAATCACCATTTCATACAATTCATGCAACTAAACTCTGTTTAGACAGAACACACTTGAAATATTACTGGAAATGAATTTATGTGACCTGCCATTATGAACATCCCTTTTTACAAGATAGAAAAATTGCATGCAGGTGGTCGATGGGAAGCTATCGCAGACATGCTATCTCATGGCACTGGATTCCTGCTACAATACCTTTTGCAAAAGGTAAGTTGTAATGCTGTCTCTTACACAGATCTATCAAGTTGATCAGGTGATTTAACCAGGACCCATCACTTCAATCTTTCAGGTATGAGAAGATTGAGGGAAAGAAATTTTCAATTGTTGATGCAGATTCTTTTGTGTTCCATTCTCCATACAACAAGGTATAATAAAGCCCCATATTCTGTGCCTTTGGCATTTCAGTGGCATCATCAATTACACCGATAATCTTGTGAAAGCAGTTTGCCGTCTGCACTTCACTCCAAATTGCAAGGCTATTTCATTATGGCCACTGTTTGGGCATCAGAACCTTGTTCTTCAGACACACTTTATGTATAATCATCTGTTTTGTAATGTTTACAATCTTTTCTATGTGTTTGCTATCTGCAGCTTGTACAGAAAAGTTTTGCTCGTCTATACTACAATGACTTCTTGAGGAACTGCAGGTTGGTCAGCTAAACAGCTAGAAACTCTGTGCCTATATGTTGTTTAGTATGTGTTTACTAACTAAATTTTCTTCTGTGTCAAATAGCACTGTTGATCAAGACTCAAGAGAAAAACTGGAGCCCTTTTCAGGCTTGTCATCCGAGGAAAGCTACCAGAGTCGAGACCTTGAGAAGGTACCAACAAAAGTTAAATCGTATAAAATTATTCCTCCATGTAATGGCTCATGCTTGTAAGTTGATTTGTGCTACCTTGTAATGTATATTCAGGTTTGTCAGCAAGTCGCGAAGAACCTGTATGGTACTAAAGTTCAGCCAACAACATTGATCCCGAAACAACTTGGGAACATGTACACGGCATCACTCTATGCTGCATTTGCATCAGTTCTCCATAACAAACATGATACTCTGGTATAAATCACACTCTACCGTATTTTCTACGGTTTTGAATTCTGAACGTTGAACTAAATTGGCCTTTCCCATTTTTGTTTCTGTACTGTCCAGGCTGGCCAGAGGATTGTCATGTTCTCTTACGGCAGTGGCATGACATCGACAATGTTCTCCTTCAAAATTAACGAAGGCCAGCATCCGTTCAGCCTGTCGAACATTGCAAGCATTATGGATATTTCCAACAAGCTGGAGTCTAGGCATATCGTAAGTCTTTCGTTAAGTTTCTCCATTTAGCATCAATGTTCACTGTGGTTGCCAGGGCTAGAATACTACCTCTGTCGCTGCATTGACCTTACTCATTGAAAGGCTCAAACATGGCTCAGCCTCACCGTATATATCTTCCACGCAGGTCCCACCGAAGCAGTTCGTCGAGGCGCTGAAACTGGGTGAGCACCGCTACGGCGCCAAGGATTTCGTCACCAGCCAGGACACGGCCCTGCTCGTCCCGGGCACCTACTACCTCACCCACGTCGACTCCATGTACCGGAGGTTCTATGCCGTGAAAGGCGAAGGCGCCGCCGCACCAATGTCCAACGGCCACTGATCGACCGTGCACCGGCTGCTTCAAGCTGCAATAAGCGTGCAAAACCGCAAACACTGTTAGGTTATCTGGTAGAGAAGGGGAAAGAAAGCTGGGGCCTGTCCTCTCGAGTTGTTCTAAGCCTGTAAAGTTAGATAGAACTGCGTGCGTCATTGTTGTAATGCTTTTGTCAGTGAAAAAAATGTTTGGCTATTTAGTGGAACATTCGCACCCTGCTGGGTTGCGTTTGTAGGTAACTTGTAAGATACTATCTGAATAATCTGCCGAATTATCGGGCAGCTTTAAGGTGCAATTACATGATGGATGGGCTGTTTGGGCACCAATTGTTTGAGTATCAGTTGAATTACAGTTCGGCCATAGCAGTCATCATTCTTGTTACCATGCACTCCCTTGTAAAATGTCAAAATTTATAAAATTTGATCAAGTTTGTAGTACTCCCTCTGATCTATAATAACTGTCATTCATTTTCTACTAAGTTAGTACTCCCTCCGTTTGGAAATATAAGATGTTTTAGGTTCGTGAATGAGATGTATCTAGACACCTTTTAGTGTCTAGATTCGTTTGAACCAAACGAACCTAGACACTAAAAGGTGTCTAGATACATCTCCTTCATAAAACTAAAACATCTTATATTTCTAAACGGAGGAATATAAACTTTGTACTACTTGAGCGGAATTTATTGTGGATCAGACAGAGTAGAAAAAATATTAATACCTCTATCCATATTAATTGTCACTGATTTTTTTTGGAACAGGATTTTATTAATCAACCAGATAGAGATTCAATACAAATTGTTTCTTGGATACAATCTGGAGGCACACCACGCTACACATAACTAGACAAAGACTCACATGAACGTGCTAAACAATGTGCATCAACATTTTAAAGATTGGCTAATATCTTTACTATTAAATGGGAGTTGGTGATCGTAGGTCGTATCAAACATTAGAAAAATCTGGCCATCCAACAAGACCGTCAAACATTGAATACATCCGGACTGTCAAAAACGCCCACCAAGCAAGATTTTAGCAGGGATCTGATGGACAATTAAAGGGCTAATTATTTCTTTCTAAATAATTTCATTTTTCACGAGCGCTAAGAAGGCATGTTATCAATTTGATATCACCGTAGGGCAATAAAAATCACGCAAGTTTTTCTCCAAAAAAACCGACCATTCAATCAGATATTACTTACCAAAATATTTTTCATTCTCCTACCTCCAACCGTGCACCAATATCCCCACTGTTCAATCCGCTTAAATCCAACGTCACGTATAACACATCTTGCTGCAATAACAATCTCCTGTAATTTTTGTCAAAAAAGTAATCTCATGTAATGCCACCTAATATGCACTAATCACTCCCGTATATCTTGGCAACTGCAGAATTAAAAAGTTGAATCTGTTCTGTTTATGTCGGAGTCGATTTTTTTAAACAAGACAAAAGAGTTGCCTTTTTTACATAGTACAAAAGAGATGGCCAGTTTATAAGTAAAACGGGCCAAAAACGATACAACACGATGCAACACGCCGGCCCCGAAGCCGCGCTCCACGTAGGTCGACGATCAAAACGCCCAAGCGAACAAGGTCGACACCCAAACAGAAACACATCACGCAACAAGACGGAGGCAAAAGACCTAGAGTCGCCGCTTCGACGTCCACGCCGGCCTCGAGGTCGCGCTCCGCAAAACGCCAACGCCAACCACTAACACACACCACAGGTCCCTCCGGCTAGCGGATCATCCAAAGCGAGGCTCCAAGAGGCAAACGACACAAAAGCGTCGCCTGAACCCGAACCCGCAAGGGATCAAGGGTTTCCCCCCAAGAACCCGGGTGGAGGAGCGAGAACAACCGTTGCGACGGCGACTTCAAGAAGGACGCGGCGCCTAAGGGAGTCACCGTCGCCGGCCCTGACAAAACCGCTAGGACAAGGCTTTTGCCCAGCGATGAGTCGGAAACCACGCACCCATCCCTAAAGGACCGGCTGAACCACCACACCAACCCACAACATGACATCCGTCGTCGAAGCCTCGGAAAGGGCAACCAGACCAAGCATCCCGCACACGGCCACGCCTAGGTTCCCTTCCGCCGCGATGAAAGCCGCCGACCAGATCATCAACGCATCCCGCGAGATAGTTGCCGCAACAACGAGAGTGAACCCGGGCAGCCGCCACCACGGGGACCAAAGACCGCATCCACTGCCATCCTCGGCACAACGCCATCCTCCACCCTGCCTCAACACCGACGCCAGGCCACAGAGAGAGGCCGCCCAGCGCCTGCAGCGACCGCCCAGTGCCGTAAGGCACCTCCGCTACCACCACCGAAGCCATCCGCAACAGCACCGCCAGCCATCAGACCTCCATGCACAACACCATCCTATGCCCCGAGCAGCGCCATCGTGCCTCCACAGGCCTCCAGGCCCAAAACGGGCCCCTGGTCGGGCCCATCCCTCCATCGGCAGTAGCCTCAACTCTAGTGCTCGTAGCACCGCGTTGTTCCCGCGGCACTACCACGCCACCAGGTCGCCTCCCAACGCGCACCCGCGCCGTCTTCCGGCCCCAACCGAGCGGTTCCCCTTGCTACCACCATGCCAGGGGCCGCGAGGGAGTAAATCCCCGCCGCCCCTTCATCGGCGACGCCTGGCTTCGCCCGGCAGTGGCCACCCCCGGGTCGCTTGCAGGAGCGATGAGAGGAGCGGACGTCGGAGTTGCCGAATTGACAAGCGTCACATTCTCCATGGCGACTCGGGCACCGTCATGCCGCGTGGGATTTTCTACCAGGATTTGGAGAAGGTGGCATGCCGCCCGTCACGACCGCGCTTGTATTTGGAACAGTGGCAAGAACTGACATGCCGGCGTTCTTTAACCCTGGTAGCAAATCCCACGACAACCCTGTTCTCACGGTTTTCCCCGACGGTGTGTCTCATCCCTACCTCATGTCCATGTGCACTTGCTTATTTTTCAAACCTGAAATAGCCTGGCCGGCATTTATAGGAACGTCTGTTTGAAAGAACATTTCTTAATCCCAAGTGTTTTGTGTGTTAGATAACAATATCAAGGATTATTTAACGTGTGTTGAAGTGTTGCAGCTCTCTCTAAGAAAAAGGGAAAAGTATCTGCCTTTGGGGGGCGGATAATCCGCCCCTTCCTTTGACCAAGAGTGCGCGAGCCCCAGAGAGGGGGCGGAGTTTGTGGCCGGATTTTCCGGCCATGCCGGATAGTCCGCCCCCTCGAGGATTTCCTTCAAGCCAAGCCTGTGTCGCTCTCTGTATGGGGGGCGGAGTTTCCCTCGGACTTTCCGGTCCTTGGGCGGACTTTCTCCCAAGGGAGGATAGTCCGCCCCCGGCAGGGGCGGATAATCCGCCCCCTCAGGAATTTTCTCCAAGTCAAGGCTGCGTCGCTCTCTGTTTGGGGGCGGAGTTTTCCCCGGAGTTTCCGTCATGGGGGGCGGATTTTCTCCCCAGGGCGGATAGTCCTCCCCAAAGGAGGGCGGATAATCCGCCCCCAATTTTCTCCAACGGCTTGTTCTGGGCAGGGGGTATTTAAGCATGTCTTCCCCTCTGTCCAGAACTCTTGATTGATTCGAAAAAGAAAATACCTGACCTGCAACCTTCATCCAAGAGAACTCCACCTAGATCCACTCAAAGGCTCCGTCCATTGGGGAATCAAAGGGGGAGGACTCGATCATCATCAACTACAATCAAGCGCTTCATCTCCTCTCCATTCATTTGGAGAACCACCGATCTAGTATTTCTTGCAAATACCTAGATCCTTGTTTTTGTTTATATTGATAAACCTTGTTCTTGTGGCAGCTTGTTGTCATCTCGGGAGCCCCCAATTCGGTTGTGGGTGTGTGCCCTGATAGTGTTGTAAAAGGCACCGGTTCCCGCCTTGAAGTGATCCATTAGTGGAGAAGGTGGATCGGGCCTCTCGTGGCGATATCCATCGGAGAATAGGGTGTGGCCTATTGTGTTGTGGTGGTCTTAGAACCCTCCACCCCTCCAACGCAGATGTACTTCCCTTAACAAGGAAGGAACTGCGGTAAAACAAATCCCTGTGTCTCCGCGTGCTCCACTACGGTTCCTTCGCTCCTCTCTTTACGTGCTTAGTAGTTAAGGTTGCATATAGGGAAATTCTCGTAGTTGCATATCTAGAGAATTTACTTTGTGTCAAGCCTAAAATTGAAAAAGTATTAAAAAATCGGTTAGCACCTATTCACCCCCCCTCTAGGTGCCCATACGATCCATTTCAATTGGTATCAGAGCCCTGACTCTTATTTCAGGCTTAACCGCCTAAGAGAAGTATGGGTTCCAAGGTAGATGGGAGTGATGCTCCGGAGGTAGTCACCATGAACGATCTCAAGACGTTGGAAACAAACTTGGTGAGTTCAATGGAGGCTAAGATGGAAGAGATGCGTCAATTGATAATGCGTCTCTCCACATCCACAGCATCACCTCCATCTAACTCTAAGGATACCACTCCGCAATCCAAGGAAACGGGTAAAACTGTTTCCAAAGATAACGAAGTGGTTGGTGATGACACTAGCAAGAGATCCTCCTCGAAAAAGGATAGCGGTAAGGATGGATACAATGAGTCTTCTCATGTGTATTCCCCTGATCCACCTATCCCTCACCCACATATACATAATAGGGGTGATCCACCCAAACTTTCAGCATCTACTTTTACTCAATGGCAATTTTTGATGAAATCTCATGTGTGCAGTTCCTCCATAGAGTTGTGGAAGATCATCGAAAATGGTCTTCATGTTGGAAACCCCAACAATCTTACAAGAAGAGAAGTTGTCGATAGCCAACTCAACGCTACAGCTCTACACATGATACAGCTTGGTGTGGGTGACAAATATATGCCACACATTCAGCATCTTAGTACAGCTAAGGAAGCTTGGGATGCTCTCACCGAGCTCTTCATCGGAAATGAAAGTATGAAAAGGAATAGATATGATGCAGTGAGCAACGAAGCTGAAGGATTCTATATGTTGTATGGAGAAGACCATGAAGACATGTATAGGAGGCTTAAGGCAATAGCCACAAATTTCAGAAATCATGGTGCCGCTTATGTTGATGATGCATGGATCAAGCGCAAGTATGTCAGTGCTCTTATACCATTTGAGCCCACAGATTTGAAAAGTCTCCAAGGTAGGCATAACTATCACCTCATGACATCCAATGAGGTAATGCAAGAAATGGCCGCTTTCAAAGTGGCTGCCAAGAATGCCGAAGATGCCCGTGCTCGAGCTATGGGGATGCAAAAGGGGGTCAACGTGGCCTTGAAGACTAGTGTGATTGATCATGATGAATATGCCATAGAAGGTCTGGATTGTCCCGAGGATATAAAAAGGATCCACGGACAATACTTGGCTCTTTATGCTAGAAACTTTTGGAAAGATCCAGCCAAGGCTAAAGCTGAACTAGAACGCAAGAGTGGAGCCTATGGAAGAAAAGAAAATGGTCCCAAGCTGAGAACATGTTTCAACTGTGGTGATCGACTGCACTTTGTAGCTGAGTGTCCATATCAAAGTAGGGAAGATAATGGAGGAAGACTTATTTTCAAGGACAAGTCAAAGGCTCCACGCAAGAAACAGTTTGTATAGAAGAATGCTCCCTTCAAGAAGCAACCAAAGATTGTTCTTGTAGCTCAAGAAGAATATTCATCGGAAAGTGAAGATGAGGACGAAGACGATAGATCTCAAGAGGTGGCTGCTATAGCCACCACGTCTCCTTCAACATCTCTCTTCGACTCTCCGAATGAAAACATCATCAACAAGAATGCTACTTGTCTCATGGCAAGAAGCTCCGAGGTAACGACTTCTAACTCTTCTTTTTCTAAGGCTATGAATGACATGGATGATCCTACTAGTCTTAAGGTTAAAGAAGAGATTATTGCTTTGGATTACTTCTACACTAACTTGCAAGGTGAGCACAAAGTTCATTTTGAAGCTCTTATGGATCAGCTGGCCCAAAACAAAGCTCTTCTCGAAGAAAATGGCAGAATTGAAAGGGAGGATGCAATGGAAATTGCATCCTTAAAAAATGCCCTTGAGGAAGAAGAAGAAGCTCGGGTCTCTCTTGAAGATAGGCTTGAGTCCATTGAAGAGTCGCATGACGAAATTGTGGCTAAACTTGTTAAGGAACGTGACAATGCAGTCACCAAAGCAAAGAAGTTAAAGAAGGAAAAGATTGACTTTGGGGCTGCTCATGATAGACTCTCCGAGGAATTGGAGAAACTTGACAATGCTCACAAGACATTGAAAAACGATTTCTCCATTCTCAATGAGTCACATGATCAGCTTCAAAGTCGATTGGCCAAATATGATGTTCCTGTTGGAGATATGCCCAAGAGGCAATAATAAAGTGGTTATTATCATATCTTCATACTTATGATAAATGTTTACATACCATGCTAAAATTGTATTAACCGGAAACATTAATACTTGTGTGATTTGTAAACATAAAAGAGTCCCTAGTAAATCCTCTTGTTAAACTAGCTTGTTGGTTAATATATGATCATGGTTTCCTGATCATGAACATAGAGATGTTATTAACAACAGGGTCATATCATTAGGAGAATGATGTGATGGACATACTCCTATAGTTAAGCATAGCATAAAGATCAAGTCATTTAATATAGTTCATTTGCTATAAGCTTTCTGATACATAGTAACCTAATTCCTTCGACCATGAGATCATGCTTATCACCATCACCAGAAGGATGCTTTGATGACATCAAACACCACACCGTAACTGGGTGGCTATAAAGATGGCATTGAGTGTTCGGAAAGTATGGGTTGAGACACATGGATCAAGAGTGGGATTTGTCCATCCATATGACGGATAGATATACTCTGGGCCCTCTCGGTGGAATGTCATCCAATTAGCTTGCAAGCATGTAACTGCTCACAAGGGATCACATACCAGGAACGAGAAAAGAGTACTTATCGTAACGAGGTTGAACTAGGTATGGAGATACCGATCAAAACCTCGGATAAGTAAACTATCGTGAGACAAAGGGAAATTGGTATCGTATGTAAGTGGTTCATTCGATCGCAAAGTAATCGTAGAAATATGTGGGAGCCATATGAATTTCCAGATTCCTCTATTGGTTATTGATCGGAGAAGTGTCTCGATCATGTCCGCATAATTCACGAACCGTAGGGAGACGCACTTAAGGATTCGATGTTGTTGAGTAGTTATGGAATGATGAGTAAGAGACCGAATGTTGTTCGGAGTCTCGGATGGGATCCAGGATATCACGAGGAGATCCGGAATGGTCCGGGGAATAAGATTCATATAAGGAAAGTCCTGTTTCGGAGTTGGAGAGTGGTTCCGGTGTTTTCATCGGGAATGTTCTAGAAGGTTCCGGAATGTCCGGCACTCCGGAGGGGAAGGGTACATGAATGTGTTATATCAAGTTGGTATGATTGCATCATGTACTAGGTGTCATCGCTGAACAAAATAAATGGTTTAATCAAATCCTAGTTTGAAAAGTCAAACGACTATTTTGTGAAGTGGTGGGAAAGTGGGAAACCGAATTGGGGAGGAGTTCCTCCTCCACCACCGACCCACTAGGGATCCGAGTTGGGGAGGGACTCCCCTCCCCTTGGCCGCACCCTCCCACCTATATAAGGAGGGGCAGGGCTGCCCCTCCAAACACACCTCTCTCCACCCAAAACCCTAGCTCTAGGCGCCACCACCCCTCCAAGTGTTGCCGCCACCTAGGGATCCTCTAGCCACCGAATTAGGGTTTCTCCAATCCCTAGCCGCCGGCCACACCAAGCCCCTTTGGTGCTTCTAATCCGTAGACCACCAAGGCCTCTCTCATAGTCCACCATACTCGCTCTGGCTTAAGGCGAAACCCTGCGAGATCTCCCCTCTACTTTCGGTACCATGCCGTCGTGCTGCCGGAATCGCGAGGAGAGTGCTACAACCTCCGATGCCTGCTGGAACAAGGGAGAGGAAGGTCTTAGTCGAGTACCGAACGTGTGACCGACTGCGGGAGCGCTGCCGGAACGCAGCGCCGGAAGGATCGTCTACGCGATCTTGAGATCGGAAGTGTACGACTACATCACCCACGAGAATCTGCTCTCGTTAACCGCTTTGGATCTTCGAGGGTTAGTATTCTATTGACTCGTTGCTACAATCTAGTAGATAGATCTTGGCTTGATCATAGATTAGATCTTGACTGTGTGTTCATGCGGTAGAAATTTTTTGTTTTCCATGCTACGAACCCCTACAGTGGTATCAGAGTCGTGTCTATATGTAGATCTGTTGCACGAGTAGAACACAATGGTCATTGTGGGCGTTGATGCTTTTATTGTCGATTGCTTCTTGTGTACTTTGCATCTTGCGGGATGTTGGGATGAAGCGGCCTGGGCTAACCTTACATGACATCGTTCATGAGACTTGCTCCACGCTTGACATGCAACTTGTATTGCATAAGTGGCTTTGCGGGTGCCTGTTTCTCCTAGCATAGTTAAGATCCAATTTACAACGGGTGATTAACAATACTAGTATCAATCAGGGACGGAGCTGCCTTAGAGGGGCTGGGGTCAGCTGACCCCAGTGAGAAACACCAAAACCTTCATTAATTAGTACTATCTAATGATTACTTAGAGAAGATAACCCCAGTCAAATAAGGGGAATATAAGCATGACCCCAGTGGCATTTTTTCCTAGCTTCGTCCCTGGTATCAATGTTGTGGTTCATGTTCGTAAGTTAGAACGACACTTATTGAAAGCCCCAAACCATGTAAAACATGCAAAGAAAGTAGAGGCGTCTAACTTTGTTTTGCAGGGGTGTGCTGTGATGTGATATGGCCATGATTGTGATTATATTTGATGTATGCAATGTTCCTTATTGTAAGTTGGCAACAAGTGGAGCCATATGGTTGTCTTTAAATTCTGTTAAGACCCGCGTGTCTATTCAAAGTAGTTGTAATAGTTGAAGCTGGTGGACGACAACCATGGAGCAGCGTCATTGACCTTGATGCAATGCCGGTGATGATGGAGATCATGTTCGTGCTTGAAGATGGAGATCGGAAGCACAAAGAAGAAAGGCCATATCATATCACATATTTTGAATTGCATGTGATGTTAATCCTTTTATGCATCTTGTATTGCTTAGTTCACGACGGTAGCATTATAAGATGATCCCTCAAGCACACAATTTCAAGTTTTAAAGTGTTCATCCTTAGTAAGCACCGTTGCTAAAGCTCGTTGTTTCGAAGCACCACGTGATGATCGGGTGTGTTAAACTCTACGAGTGTATACAACGTGAGCAAGCCAGATTTGCTCATGCGGAAGCTAAGGTTTGATCTTGACGAGCCTAGCATGTACAGACATGGTCTCGGAACACGGATCACCGAAAGGTAAAGCATGAGTCATATAGTAGATATGATGAACATGTTGATTGTTTGCCATTGAAGCTACATCAACTCTCGTGATGATCGGTTTTGATGTGGTGGATTTGGTTCGTGTGATCATTAAAACAATGTGAGGGATATTGTTTTGAGTGGGAGTTCAACAGCAATATGATTAAAAGTTGAACACTCTTTATCATAAATTAAATCAAAGTGAATTTGCATAGTTGTTGTAGTCATTGGCATCCGCTTACCACCTTGCGCTTAGTTATAATTGAGATGATAGAACTATAGAATTCTGGTTAGTTACTTTACGAACTGGTATAGTATTGTTTTGAAGTGTTAATCTAAAGTTTAAAAGTCCTATTGCAAACTTTCAGTAAGTTCCGGTTACTCCATGAAGTTTAATAATTGGTATTAAAATCGAGAGTGACAATTCCAAGAGTTAGTGTATGAGTATCATGTTTGTCTCCTTGATTCTTGATATTCAAAGAATTGTCTTAATATCAAGGTTATCTAAGATCTGAAAGAGTTGTTTCAGAAACCATGATGTGTGGAAGATATTGTGATATCTGAAACGAAGTTTTGGTCGCAACATGATAGAGTATAATATGTCAAAAGTCATGTTCTCATATTTGATGAGAATTTGCAAAAAGGTTGGAGACACTGGTTGTCCTAAACCTCCAAAATGTTTTTGGAGAGCAACATTATACTCATGATTCACCGTTATAAGCTAAAAGTAGCTTGATCATGGATGATTCCATGATAAGGGTAAATATTTGATGTAGGTAAAATGTTTACTACACCAAGAGATTACTAAAGAAAGGAATTTGAAAGAACACCAAACATTTGATGATGGTGAACTACTTCAAAGTGCAAGTCCAAAGACATTGGTATTTTACTATACATGCTTTGGACTATGTGTCATGTATATGGCTCCACTATTGATGTTGATAGATTCTTTCAAACAGAAAAGGAAATACTAAAAGAGAATCTCATAAATATATGGCAGAAAAGAAAAGACTAGAATTGTTCAGTTTAAGTATATAGATGATATACATGTTATGCCTATATTCTTTGCTTACTAAACAATGTGGTTCCTAAGTATTTGATACTGAATTTGTTGGTGTGAATCGTCATACGAAACAACACAATTCATGAACTACAATGGCCTAAGTAACTAGCAAAAGAATATGTGATGATGTTCATCGAGAACAAATAAAGGGTTATTGTGTTGCTCGTTAAACATCAAAGCTTGCCTTCAAAATTTGTTTTATCAGGTATTATGAGAACAAAAGGGTTGTTCAAATAATTTCCGTAATCCATAAAAGATGGATGATTCACAAATCTCGTTGGAGAAATCACATCCATAAAACTAGTGCTAAAAATGTCGAAAGACAAATTGATTGAAAGATCACTTAGGAAGTGACATCGCCGTTTAAATTATATTGGAAAGAAAACATGAAGAAACTCCATGTGGATGGAATTTTGGAGTCTTTTGATTTTTGATCAAATAACGCTTGTGAAACTTTCCTAGAGATAATTAAAACTTCGTTCATAGGCCAAAAGGGAACGAATGACTAGCTTATTGGAACTTGTACATATTGTTGTACGGAGTTCATTATGTGTAGTCAAGAGCGATGGATTTCAACTTCATATGCTTCCTCCGAAGATTTTGAGTGAATATATGAATATTTACTTAATAAGGATGAAGTATGAAACATTTGAAAAGTTCAAAGATTTTCAAGATGAAGTGCAAAATCATTGTAACAAGAATATAAATAGTTTATGATAAGATTATAAAGGAAGATATTTGAGTTACAAGTTTAGCATAATACCTAAGATTTAAGGAATCGTTCCGTGGATTTGCATTTCCCGAAACACCATAAGAGTATGGAGCGTTCGAGATATGTAATTAAACCTTGTTTGACATGGTAAGATCAAAGGTGTAATTCATAAAACTGTCATTATATTTTAAAGATTAGAAGCTTTAGAGACTACCGTTTTTCCACTGAAAAGAGCTCCATCATAATCCATTGAATTGACACCATATAAAATTGTGGTTTGGGATAAAACCCAAGTTGTCATTTCTTAAACATTGGTATGCTATGCATAAGAAAGATGTTTGCAACCAAAGTCGGATGAACCTATCTTTGTATGTTATTTTGAATAACTGTTCCTCCATAACATCGGAGACAAAAATGTTTGTCGCTTAGAACATCAAGTTTCTTTAAGAAGGAATTTTTCGTGAAAAGTTAAGTGGGAGGACAATAGAACTTTGATAAGGTTAAAAGAACCTTAGCTATATGTGTAGAGTTAGCTTGGCTGAAAAGTGTTAGGCAAGAATAATGCTCATGGCTCACGTGCCTCAAAGGTTGTGGTTACGGAGATCTAAGTTCCTATTAAAACAAGTAGGTCGGGTAAACAATCAAATACCAAGATTTGAGAGTTAAATCATTATTTGACAATAATGATCCGACTACATGCAAAGAAGCGATGATGGGCCCTGACTCCGTCAAATGGCTTGAAGCCATAAAATCCGTGATATTTCCATATACGAGAGATCAAGCTTTGAACTTGAAAGACCCTCTGGAAAGGTACAAGACCTTATAGTCGTATTTGGATCTATAAAGAAATAGACATGGATGTTTCATATCTATGAAATAGTTGACATGTTGGGAAAGAGTTCACAACAATGTTCAAAGGTTGACTATGACAAGATCTAATCTTTCATAGCAATATTTAGTCTAGACGGATTAATGTAGCAACCACGACATATAATTTTGTTATGTGTTGAATAAACAAAACAAGTTCTTCTAATAGAATGGTTACCAAGGACGTGTGCATGACACGGTCCAAAGGGTTTTGTTAATTCAAAGGATGCTAAAAGCATATGCAAACTTCAATAGTTGAAGTAAGCATCGCGGAGTTGGAATCTTCACTATGATGAAACTGTTAAAAGAGTTTAATTTCATCAGAGACGATGAAGATGCTTGCATTTGCAAGAAATTAAGTGGGAGCGCTAAGACATGTTTCTAATACATTATGTGGAAGACATATTGTTGATTGGAAATAATGTATCTTTTATTAACACAGAATAAGAATTTCATCTCGATGAAAGGCTTAGGCAGAACCCGAATATTTGGCATCAATGTCTATATGGATAAATGGTGACGCCAATATGGTTGTGCCAGAAGTACATAGATGAGATATTGAATGAGTTCAATATAGAAACTACAAGAAAGATTCTTGTTGCACAGGAAGGATTGGATAAAGATTTAAGTATTTTTGATACTTGATAGATACAATCACAAAGAGTATTTTATCAATCATGCTATGATGTGTACAAATCCAGAAGTGTCCTATGCTCTAAATGTTATGAGCATATACCAGAATAATTCATAAGATGATCATTGGATGATAGTAAAGATATTCTTATGATCTTTTAAAAGAACTAAGAATATATTATTTTGTAGAAGTGACAAATAGATGGTTAGTTCATTATAAAAGTATTACATTGATACTAGTTTTGTCATGAATTACAAATTAAGTTTATCTCAATCTAAACTAAGGGTGGCATAATGTGATGGAAAGTAAGTTCCATAATGGATTTGGATGAGTTCCAAAGTTAAAGACATTGTGACAGATACTACAACAAAAGGCTAAGTATATAACTGTTATTATAGCAGCAAAAGAGGGCATTTGTGTCAAGTAGTTTGTTATCAAACTAGGTATAGTTCACAGCAGGGATAATACTATGGAGATATATTGTACGACAATATTATCAACATGTTTTAACCCCAAAGAACTAAAGGTCACACCAAAGGACCAAATTTGTACAAAGCCACCTCATTAGAAAATGAGTGATGCGTAGAGACACAAAGACATGCAATTACACGGACACGGAAGTGTCGGATCCGAGATCGATTGACCACTAGCAATCGTGCACATACAACACCGGAAAGCCATAGGTGTTGAATACACAAAGGTTTGAAACTAGATTATTGACTCTAGTGCAAGTGGAAGACTGTTGGAGATATGCCCAAGAGGCAATAATAAAGTGGTTATTATCATATCTTCATACTTATGATAAATGTTTACATACCATGCTAAAATTGTATTAACCGGAAACATTAATACTTGTGTGATTTGTAAACATAAAAGATTCCCTAGTAAAGCCTCTTGTTAAACTAGCTTGTTGGTTAATATATGATCATGGTTTCCTGATCATGAACATAGAGATGTTATTAACAACAGGGTCATATCATTAGGAGAATGATGTGATGGACATACTCCTATAGTTAAGCGTAGCATAAAGATCAAGTCATTTAATATAGTTCATTTGCTATAAGCTTTCTGATACATAGTAACCTAATTCCTTCGACCATGAGATCATGCTTATCACCATCACCGGAAGTATGCTTTGATGACATCAAACACCACACCGTAACTAGGTGGCTATAAAGATGGCATTGAGTGTTCGGAAAGTATGGGTTGAGACACATGGATCAAGAGTGGGATTTGTCCATCCATATGATGGATAGATATACTCTGGGCCCTCTCGGTGGAATGTCATCCAATTATCTTGCAAGCATGTGACTGGCTCACAAGGGATCACATACCACGGGAACAAGAAAAGAGTACTTATCGGTAACGAGGTTGAACTAGGTATGCAGAGATACCGACGATCAAAACCTCGGATAAGTAAACTATCGTGAGACAAAGGGAAATTGGTATCGTATGTAAGTGGTTCATTCGATCACAAAGTAATCATAGAAATATGTGGGAGCCATATGAATTTCCAGATTCCTCTATTGGTTATTGATCGGAGAAGTGTCCCGATCATGTCCGCATAATTCACGAACCGTAGGGAGACACACTTAAGGATTCGATGTTGTTGAGTAGTTATGGAATGATGAGTAAGAGACCGAATGTTGTTCGGAGTCTCGGATGGGATCCAGGATATCACGAGGAGATCCGGAATGGTCCGGAGAATAAGATTCATATAAGGAAAGTCCTGTTTCGGAGTTGGAGAGTGGTTCCGGTGTTTTCATCGGGAATATTCTAGAAGGTTCCGGAATGTCCGGCACTCCGGAGGGGAAGGGTACATGAATGTGTTATATCAAGTTGGTATGATTGCATCATGTACTAGGTGTCATCGCTGAACAAAATAAAGGGTTTAATCAAATCCTACTTTGAAAAGTCAAACGGCTATTTGGTGAAGTGGTGGGAAAGTGGGAAACCGAATTGGGGAGGAGTTCCTCCTCCACCGCCGGCCCACTAGGGATCCGAGTTGGGGAGGGACTCCCCTCCCCTTGGCCGCGCCCTCCCACCTATATAAGGAGGCAGGCTGCCCTCCAAACACACCTCTCTCCACCCAAAACCCTAGCTCTAGCGCCACCACCTCCAAGTGTTGCGCCACCTAGGGATCCTCTCAGCCTTGAATTAGGGTTTCTCCAAGCCCTAGCCGTAGGCCACCAAGCCCTTTGGTGCTTCTAATCCAGATACCACCAAGGCCTCTCATAGTCCACCATACTGCTCCGGCTTAAGGCGAAGCCTGCGAGATCTCCCTCTACTTCGGTACCACGGTCGTCTTGCCCGAATCGAGGAGAGTGCTACAACCTCCATTTTCTTGGAACAAGGAGAGGAAGGTCTTCGTCGAGTACCGAGCGTGTGATCTTGGGAGGCTACTTGCGCGCAGGAAGGATCGTCTACGCGATCTTGAGATCGGAAGTGTACGACTACATCACCCACGAGAATCTGCTCTCGTTAACCGCTTTGGATCTTCGAGGGTTAGTATTCTATTGACTCGTTGCTACAATCTAGTAGATAGATCTTGGCTTGATCATAGATTAGATCTTGATTGTGTGTTCATGCGGTAGAATTTTTTTTTTCCATGCTACGAACCCCTACAGTTCCTAGCTCATCCAACTCAACATATAGTCACAAGGAAAATGCTAGTGTGGAAAAAGAAGTGGTCAAGGACATCACTCCCAAGGATAAGGGTGTGCTTGATGAAGTTCTTGGCAAGCAAAGGTCAAATCATGGTAAAGAGGGACTTGGGTATGTCACCAAGTCCAAGAAAAAGAAAAACAAGAAGAACAAGACCAAGAATGTGCAATCAAAGACAAGCACTGTTGAGAAGAATGTCACAAAAGACAAGACTAACAATATTGGTTTTGCAGGGTCTCACAATCCAAACTATGAACTCTTTTGTGATGATTATGGCGATGTTTATGCTTATTATGTTGGTCCCTTTGATGAATATATTGCTTGGTATATTTGGGTCCCAAAGACCCTTGTTACTAACATGAAAGGACCCATTGAAAAATGGGTACCTAAAACCAAGAAGTAATTCTCTTGCAGAGCTATGCTTCCGGTGGGTCGAAATGGGTGCTGGATAGTGGATGCACTAGTCATATGACCGGAAACAAGGAGATCATCACGGAGATGCGTCCAAATCATGATAATATCACAGTCTCCTATGGTGATAAGTCTAAATCTCAGGTATTGGGTCTTGGCAAGGTTGTGATTGCCCACGATATCTCTCTCGTGGACGTCATGCTTGTTGAGACCCTCGGTTACAACCTTCTTTCTGTTCGTGCCCTTGGCAAGATGGGATTTGCTGTTTTTATCGATGATGATTTGGTGGTACTCTTGTGGAGCAAGTCTCTAAAGGTCGCTTTCGTTGGATACGTCGAAAAAGACCTGTATGTGGTGGACTTTTCGAGGAAAACCACTTCGGGTTCGATGTGTCTACTCGGAAAGGCCGACGTGGGTTGGCTATGGCATCGCCGTTTAGCCCATGTCAACATGAGAACTTTGCAAAGTCTCCACAAGGGTGGCCACATCCTTGGACTAAAAGACAATGTCTCCTTTGCCAAAGATCGTGTTTGCAGGGCTTGTGTTGAAGGCAAAATGCACGACTCTCCCCACAAGAGGAAGACTATTGTGTCTTCAAAGAGGATCTTGGAATTACTTCATGTGGATTTATTTGGTCCTCCTTCTGATGCAAGTCTTGGTGGGAAGAAATATTGCTTGGTCATTGTTGATGATTACTCAAGATATACATGGGTCTATTTCTTCAAACTAAAGAGTGAGACTCAACAAACTGTCATTGACTTTTCCAATGAAGTTCAACGTCAACACAATGTTCCTATCTTGGCAATAAGGAGTGACAATGACTCTGAATTCAAAAACTACACCTTGAATGAGTTTCTAAGCGAAGAGGGGATTAGACATCAATATTCCGCTGCGTACACCCCTCAACAAAATGGTGTAGCCGAGAGGAAGAACCGAACTTTGATGGATATGGCAAGATCAATGTTGGCTGAATTCAAGTCTCCTT
This sequence comes from Avena insularis, assembly GCA_023614405.1. NCBI lineage: Eukaryota > Viridiplantae > Streptophyta > Magnoliopsida > Poales > Poaceae > Avena > Avena insularis. The sequence goes on from CM042685.1 coordinate 449,713,263, forward strand.
ATAATTTTTGGGCTGAAGCCATATCCACTGCTTGTCACTCATCGAACCGGATCTACCTCCGAAAGATTTTAGACAAGACTCCATATGAAATACTTACCGGTAACAAGCCCAACATCTCATACTTCAGGGTATTCGGGTGTAAGTGTTTCTTTCTTATTAAAGGTGTCCGTTTGTCAAAATTTGAGTCCAAGGATTTAGAAGGTATTTTTGTTGGTTACGGTGCCGAATCCCACACTTATAGAGTCTACAACAAGCTCATTGGGATTGTTGTAGAATCTTGTAGTGTGGAGTTCGATGAAAATAACGGCTCCTTTGTAGGGCAAGTTGATGTTTGTGATGCAGATGTTGAAATACCCCAAGATGCCATAAGAAGAATGGGCGTGGGATTATTCCGCCCCATTGAGGAACCCCTTGTGGCGGATCGGGAAGGACAATGCTCCACTCAAGTGGAGCCCTCATCTACGCAAGATCAACAAGCTCCTATTATTGGAGAAAACTCTGCACCAACACCGCAACCTGCTGAAGATCATCTGTCCCCTGGACAAGTTGGTAGTCCCAGGCCGGACAATCCGCCCCCTCCAAGGGGCGGAAAATCCGCCCCTGGCACTCCAACTCGTTCCAGGGGATCCGAAGGAGAAAACAACAACCAAGAAACTCCTAGGCCGGATTCTCCGGCCCCCGAGGGAGGATTATCCGGCTCTGTCTCTCCAAGTCCTGTCAGGCATGCTCACGAAGAAGTCACTGATGGTTCATCTCCCAGGCCGGATAGTCCGGCCCCTCCAAGGAGCGGATTATACGCCCCTGAAGAACAAGCTCTACAGCAACCTCCTGTTGTTATCTTAGACCAAGATCAAGGGCAAGGCAGTGGTCAAGACAAGGATACAAATATTGAATCTACTCCTTCTAGAAACAATAAGGACATTGAGGCTCGTCGCAAGGCTCGTGCTGATCGGAACCTTGAACTAAGGGGTCACACTCTTGACAAGGTTGTTGGTGATCTACGACGAAGGGTATCTACTAGAAGAGAACTTGCAAGCTTCTGTGATCATCAAGCTCACATTTTCATGGTTGAACCGAAGAAGGTCTTTGATGCTCTTGAAGACCCCGATTGGGTTGTTGCAATGCATGAAGAATTAAATAACTTCGAACGCAACAAAGTTTTGAAGCTCGTAGAGAAACCAAAGGATTGCCGCAATGTTATCGGCACCAAGTGGATCTTCAAGAACAAACAATATGAAAATGGTATTGTTGTGAGGAATAAAGCAAGTCTCGTGGCTCAAGGATTCTCTCAAATGGAAGGAATTGATTTTGGCGAGACTTATGCTCCTGTGGCTCGTCTAGAGTCCATCCGTATCCTTCTTGCCTATGCAGCCCATCATAATTTTAAATTACAGCAAATGGATGTTAAGAGTGCGTTTCTTAATGGTCCTCTACATGAGTTAGTATACGTCAAGCAGCCCCCGGGTTTTGAGGACCCCAAATTTCCGAACCATGTCTACAAACTCGATAAGGCACTCTATGGCCTTAAACAAGCCCCATGTGCGTGGTATGAGCACCTTAAAGAGCTTTGCTAGACCGTGGATTCGAAGTTGGGCAAATCGATCCCACTCTTTTTACTAAGAAGGTTAATGCGGAGCTTTTTGTATGCCAACTTTATGTAGATGACATTATTTTCGGTTCTACTAACCAAGCTTTTAACGATGAATTTTCAAAGCTTATGACTGACAGGTTTGAGATGTCCATGATGGGTGAGCTGAGGTTCTTTCTTGGATTTGAGATCAAACAACTTAGAGAGGGAACCTTTATTAATCAAGCTAAGTACATCCAAGACATGCTCAAAAGGTTCAAGATGACGGATCTCAACGGTGTGGCTACTCCAATGCAAACAAAGTGTCATCTTGAGCTCAATCCCAAGGGTAAAAACATGGACAAAAAGGTATACCGATCCATGATCGGCTCTCTCCTTTACCTTTGCGCATCTAGGACCGATATCGTGTTAAGTGTAGGAGTCTGTGCAAGGTACCAAGCCGCTCCTAAAGAAAGCCCCTTAGTGGCGGTCAAACAAATCTTCAGATATTTGGTTCATTCCCCAAATTTTGGGCTATGGTTGTTGGAGATATGCCCTAGAGGCAATAATAAATGTAGTTATTATTATATCTTTGTGTTTATGATAAATGTTTACATTCATGCTATAATAGTATTAACAAGGAAACATTGATACTTGTGTGATTTGTAAACTTAATTTGAAGTCCCTAGTAAAGCCTCTATATAATACTAGCTTGTTGGTTAATAGATGATTGTGGTTTCCCTATCATGAACATTGAGATGTTATTAACAACAAGATCATATCGTTAGGAGAATGATATGGTGGACATACTCCTATAGATAAGCGTAGCATAAAGATCAAGTCATTTTAATAGTTCAATTGCTATATGCTTTCTGATACATAGTAATCTAATTCCTTCGACCATGAGATCATGCATATCACCTTTACCGGATGGATGCTTTGATGACATCAAACACCACACCGTAACTGGGTGGCTATAAAGGTGGCATTGAGTGTTCGGAAAGTATTGGTTGAAACACATGGATCAAGAGTGGGATTTGTCCATCCATATGACGGATAGATATACTCTAGGCCCTCTCGGTGAAATGTCATCCAATTAGCTTGCAAGCATGTGGTGGCTCACAAGGGATCACATATCAGGAGCGAGAAAGAGTACTTATCGATGCGAGGTTGAACTAGGTATGCGGAGATACAAGCGATCATAACCTCGGATAAGTAAACTATCGTGAGACAAAGGGAAATTGATATCGTATGTAAGTGGTTCATTCGATCGCAAAGTAATCGTTGAAATATGTGGGAGCCATATGAATTTCCAGATTCCTCTATTGGTTATTGTTCGGAGAAGTGTCTCGATCATGTCCGCATAATTCACGAACTGTAGGGAGACACACTTAAGGATTCGACGTTGTTTGAGTAGTTATGGAATGATGAGAAAGAGACCGAATGTTGTTGGTCTCGAATGGGATTCGGGATATCACGAGGAGATCCGAAATGGTCCGGAGAATAAGATTCATATAAGGAAAGTCTCGTTTCGGAGTTGGGGAATGGTTCCGGTGTTTTCATCGGGAATGTTCTAGAATGTTCAGAAATGTCCGGCACTCCGGAGGGGAAGGGTACATGAATGTGTTGTATCAAGTTGGTATGATTGCATCATGTACTAAGTGTCATCGCTGAACCAAATAAAGGATTAATTCAAATCCTAGTTTGAAAAGTCAAATAGCTAGTTTGAAAAGTCAAACGGCTAAATTTGGAAAGAGGAAAAGAGGAGGTGGGAAGCAGTTGGGAGGAGTTCCCTCCTCCAACCGGCAACACCCACCCAAGCCGAGTTGGGGAGGACTCCTCTCCCTCCCACTTGGCCGGCCCTCCACCTATATAAGGAGGCGGGGCTCCCTCCTAGGACACACAAGATCCTCTCCTCCAAACCCCTAGCCGCCACCTCCGCGCCACCTCCAGGCCAAGCCGCCCGCCACCTAGCAACCCTAGCCATGGCCAAGCTTCCTCCTCGGCGTGTCTAAACCCTAGATCGTTGAGGACTCTCTCATACTCCACCATACTCGCTCGGCTTAAGGCGAAACCTGCGAGATCTCCCTCTACTTCGGTACCACACCGTTGTCTTGCCGAAATCATGAGGAGAGTGCTACAACCTCCATTTTCTTTGGAACAAGGAGAGGAAGGTCTTAAATCAGATGCGAGCGTGTGACCGATTGCGGGGCGCTGCGGAAGCATGGCCGGAAGGATCGTCTCTGTGATCTTGAGATCGGAAGAATGCGACTACATCACCCGAGAATCCGCTCTCGTTAAACACTTTGGAATCTTCGAGGGTGAGTTATTCCATCGACTCGTTGCTACAATCTAGTAGATAGATCTTGGCTTGTTTGTTTGTATCACGGTAGAAATTTTTGTTTTCCATGCTATGAAACCCTACGGTGGTATCGAGCCGTGTCTATATGTAGATCTGTTGCACGAGTAGAACACAATGGTCATTGTGGGCGTTGATGCTTTTATTGTCGATTGCTTCTCGTGTACTTTGCATCTTGCGGTATGTTGGGATGAAGCGGCCCGGGCTAAACTTACATGACATCGTTCATGAGACTTGCTCCACGCTTGACATGCAACTCGTATTGCATAAGTGGCTTTCTTGGTGCTGTTTCTCCTAGCATAGTTAAGATCCAATTTACAACGGGTGATTAACAATACTAGTATCAATGTTGTGGTTCTTGTTAAGTAAGTTAGAACGACACTTATTGAAAGCCCCAAACCACGTAAAATATGCAAAGAAAGTAGAGGCGTCTAACTTTGTTTTGCGAGGTGTCTGTGATGTGATATGGCCATGATTGTGATTATATTTGATGTATGCAATGTTCCTTATTGTAAGTTGGCAACGGCGAGCCATATGGTTGTCTTTAATTTCTGTTACGACCGTGTCTATTCAAAGTAGTTGTAATAGTTGAAGCGGTGGGACAACCATGGAGAAGCGTCATTGACCTTGATGCAATGCGGTGATGATGGAGATCATGTTCGTGCTAGAAGATGGAGATCAGAAGCACAAAGAAGAAAGGCCATATCATATCACATATTATGAATTGCATGTGATGTTAATCCTTTATGCATCTTGTGTTGCTTAGTAGACAACGGTAGCATTATAAGATGATCCCTCATGCACATGAATTTCAAGTCATAAAGTGTTCACCCTTAGTTAGCACCGTTGCTAAAGCTTGTTGTTTCGAAGCACCACGTGATGATCGGGTGTGTTAGATTCCAAGTGTATACAACGTGAGCAAGCCAGATTTGCTCATGCGGAAACAAAGGTTTGATCTTGTGAGCCTAGCATGCAGACATGGTCTCGGAACACGGATCACCGAAAGGTAAAGCATGAATCATATAGTAGATATGATGAACATGTCGATTGTTAGCCATTGAAACTATATCAACTCTCGTGATGATCGGTGTTGATGTGGTGGATTTGGTTCGTGATCACTAAAACAATGTGAGGGATATTGTTTTGAGTGGGAGTTCACCTAGATTAATTTTATTATTAATTTGAACTCAATTTTTCATAAACTTAGTCTAAACTATTGCAAATATGTTGTAGATCAATGGCAGCCCCTACCATCAATTTTAATGCGTTCCTAGAGAAAGAAAAGTTGAAAACAATGGAAGCAACTCGGATTGGTTCCGCAATTTGAGGATTGTCCTCACATTGGTAATTTGACCTATGTCTGGATGCACATTTGGGTGACCCACTGCGGTGATCTTGCCGATGAAGTAAAGAATGTTTACCTCACTCGGAAGACTCGGTACTCCACGATTCATGTGCTATCTTGTATGGTTTAGAATCAGACTTGAAAAGGTTTGAGAATTCAGACCCATATGATATTGTCGAGGATCTCAAATTGATCTTTGAGACTCATGCGGCAATTGAAAGCTATGAGGCTTGAAAAGTTCTTTAAGCGCAAGATGGAAGAGGGCAGCTCATCGGTGAGCATGTGCTTAAGATGTCAGGGCATAAACAAACTTCAAAGCTTGGGTATAGTGATTCCCAATGCTTTGGGGATTCTGTCCTCCAATCACCGCCACCAAGTTACAAGAACTTTGTGATGAACTACAACATGCAAAACATGAACAAGGCGTTGCGAACTCTTTGCCATGTTGAAATCTGATGAAGTTGAGATGTGGAAAGATCACTAAGTGTTGTTGGTCATTAAGACCACCAATGTCATGTTAGGCAAGTCTAAGCTGAAGGGACACTTCAAGAAGGGTGGTAAGAAAGTTACCACACCGGAAGAAAACCAAGGCTGGACCTAAGCACGATCTTGAGTGCTTTTCTTGCAAGGGAGAAGGTCCTGGAAGCGGAATTTCCCAAAGTACTTGGCGGATTTGAAGAACGGCAACATCAAGAAGAAAGGTATATCGATATACATGTTATTGATGTGTATCTCACTAGTACTCGTAGTAGTGCACGGGTATTTGATCTTGGTTCGGTTGCTCATATTTGTAACTCAAAGCGGTCTTTGCAGAATAAGCGGAAGCTAGCGAAGAACAAGGTGACGATGCGCGTTGGAAAGCGGATCAAAGGTTGATGTGATCGCGGTGACATGCTACCCCTTCATCTACCATCGGGATTAGTTTTATACTTAAATAATTGTTATTTGGTGCTGCGTTAAGCATGAACATTATATCGGGATCTTGTTTATTGCGAGACGGTTACTTGTTTAAGTCGAGAATAATGGTTGTTCGATTTATATGAGTAATATGTTTTATGCACATGCACCTATGATAGATGGATTATTATAGTTGAATCTCGATATTGGAAATACACATATTAATAACATTGAGGATAAACGTTTGAAATCGGCGATAACTCGACCTATATGTGGCAGTCGTCTTGGTCACATTGGAGTGAAGCGTATGAAGAAACTCCATTCTGATGGACTTCTTGAATCACTTGATTTCGAATCACTTGATAGATGCGAAGCATGTCTGATGGGTAAAATGACTAACACTCCATTTTCTGGTATGATGGAGCGAGCTACGGACTTATTGGAAATCATACATACCATGTATGTGGTCCAATGAGTGTAGCATCGCGCGGTGGTTATCGTTATGTTCTTACCTTCACGGATGACTTGAGTAGATATGGGTATATCTATTTCATGAAACATAAGTCCGAAACTTTCGAGAAGTTTAAGGAATTTCAAATTGAGGTAGAGAATCAACGTAACAAGAATATTAAATTTCTACGTTCTGATCGTGGAGGTGAATATCTAAGTTACGAGTTTGGCGAGCATTTGAAGAAATGCGGAATACTTTCACAATTGACACCGCCGGGAACACCACAACGTAATGGTGTGTCTGAACGTCGTAATCGAACTCTCTTAGATATGGTTCATTCTATGATGTCACTTACAGATTTACCGCTATCATTTTGGGGTTATGCATTAGAAACAGCCGCATTCACTTTAAATAGGGCACCGTCTAAATCCGTTGAAACGACACCGTTTGAATTATGGTTTGGGAAGAAACCTAGATTGTCGTTCCTTAAAGTTTAGGGATGCGAAGCCTATGTAAAGAAGTTACAGCCAGACAAGCTTGAACCCAAAAGCGGAAAAATGCGTCTTCATAGGATACCCGAAGGAAACTATTGGGTATACCTTCTATCATAGATCCGAAGGCAAAATCTTCGTTGCCAAGAATGGATCCTTTCTAGAGAAGGAATTTCTCTCGAAAGAAGTGACTGGAAGGAAAGTAGAACTTGACGAGGTTGTCGAACCTTCTCTCGAAATTGCGAGTAGCGCAGCGCCGGAAGAAGTTCCTGTGGTGCCTGCACCAATTAGAGAGGAAGCTAATGATGATGATCATGAAACTTCGGTCGAAGTTGCTACAGAGCCTCGCAGGTCAACGAGAACTCGTACCACTCCAGATTGGTATGATCCCGTTATGAGTGTCATGTTGGTAGACAACACTGATGACCCTGAGACATATGAGGAAGCGATGATGAGCCCAGATTCCAATAAATGGCAAGAAGCCATGAAATCCGAGATTGGATCCATGTACGAAAACCAAGTATGGACTTTGGTGGACTTACCGGATGGCCGGAAGGCTGTCGAGAACAAATGGATCTTCAAGAAGAAAACAGATGTTGATGGTAATGTTCGCATCTATAAAGCTCGACTTGTCGCAAAAGGGTTTCGACAAATTCAAGGAGTTGACTACGATGAGACTTTCTCACCAGTAGCAAAGTTAAAGTCTGTGAGGATTATGTTAGCAATCGCTGCATATTATGATTATGAGATATGGCAGATGGATGTCAAAACAGCATTCCTCAATGGAGACATTGATGAAGAGTTGTATATGATGCAACCCAAAGGTTTTGTTGATCCTAAAGATGCTAACAAGGTATGCAAACTTCAACGATCCATCTATGGATTGAAGCAAGCATCCCGAAGTTGGAATCAACGTTTTGATAAGGTGATCAAAAGTTTTGGTTTTATACAAACTTATGGAGAAGCTTGTATTTACAAGAAAGTGAGTGGGAGCTCCAGCATTCTTAATACTATATGTAGATGACATATTGTTGATTGGGAATGATGTAGACCTTCTTAATAGTGTCAAGGAATATTTGAATAATAGTTTTTCAATGAAAGATCTTGGCGAAGTAGCTTACATATTAGGCATAAAGATTTATAGAGATAGATTGAAACGCCAAATATCATTGTCACAAAGTACATATTTGGACAAAGTTCTAAAGAGGTTTGGAATGGAAGAGAGCAAGAAAGGGTTCTTGCCCATGTTGCCCAATACGACCTTGAGTAAAACTCAAAGTCCGACATCGGCAGAAGATAGAGAAAGCATGAGTAAGACTCCGTATGCCTCAGCCATAGGATCTCTAATGTATGCCATGCTATGTACTAGACCCGACATTGCATATGCTGTTAGTTTAACTAGCAGATATCAAAGTGATCCAGGAGTGGATCATTGGACAGCGGTCAAAAACATCCTTAAGTACTTGAGAAGAAGTAAGGATATGGTTCTTTCTTATGGAGGTGATGAACAGCTCGTTGTTAATGGTTACACCGATGCTAGTTGGAACACCGGATGATTCTAAATCACAGTCTGGATACGTATTTATTTTGAATGGTGCAGCAGTTAGCTGGAGGAGTGCAAAGCAAAGCGTTGTGGCGAGATCTTCAACTGAATCAGAATACATGGCTGCTTCGGAGGCTTCACAAGAAGAGATATGGATGAAAGAGTTCATTACAGAGCTGGTGTGGTTCCTAGTGCGCTGGACCCAATGTCTATCTACTGTGATAACATGGGCACCATAGCCAATGCGCAAGAACCAAGGTCACACAAGAAGCTGAAGCATATCAAGCTACGTTTTCACGCTATTCGAGAACATATCCAAGATGGGGATATAAAGATTTGCAAAGTACACACAGATCTGAATGTGGCGGATCCGTTGACTAAACCTCTCCCGAGGGCAAAACATGACCAGCACGAAACTGCTATGGGTGTTCGGTATATTACCATGTAATCTAGATTAGATGACTCTAGTGCAAGTGGGAGACTGTTGGAGATATGCCCTAGAGGCAATAATAAATGTAGTTATTATTATATCTTTGTGTTTATGATAAATGTTTACATTCATGCTATAATAGTATTAACAAGGAAACATTGATACTTGTGTGATTTGTAAACTTAATTTGAAGTCCCTAGTAAAGCCTCTATATAATACTAGCTTGTTGGTTAATAGATGATTGTGGTTTCCCTATCATGAACATTGAGATGTTATTAACAACAAGATCATATCGTTAGGAGAATGATATGGTGGACATACTCCTATAGATAAGCGTAGCATAAAGATCAAGTCATTTTAATAGTTCAATTGCTATATGCTTTACGATACATAGTAATCTAATTCCTTGACCATGAGATCATGCATATCACCTTTACGGATGGATGCTTTGATGACATCAAACACCACACCCGAATGGGTGGCTATAAAGGTGGCATTGAGTGTTGGAAAGTATTTGTTGAAACACATGGATCAAGAGTGGGATTTGTCCATCCATATGACGGATAGATATACTCCAGGCCCTCTCGGTGAAATGTCATCCAATTAGCTTGCAAGCATGTGGGCTCACAAGGGATCACATATCACGGGAGCGAGAAAAGAGTACTTATCGATAGCGAGGTTGAACTAGGTATGCAGAGATCCGACGATCATAACCTCGGATAAGTAAACTATCGTGAGACAAAGGGAAATTGATATCGTATGTAAGTGGTTCATTCGATCGCAAAGTAATCGTTGAAATATGTGGGAGCCATATGAATTTCCAGATTCCTCTATTGGTTATTGTTCGGAGAAGTGTCTCGATCATGTCCGCATAATTCATGAACCGTAGGGAGACACACTTAAGGATTCGACGTTGTTTGAGTAGTTATGAAATGATGAGAAAGAGACCGAATGTTGTTCGGAGTCTCGAATGGGATTCGGGATATCACGAGGAGATCCGAAATGGTCCGGAGAATAAGATTCATATAAGGAAAGTCCCGTTTCGGAGTTGGGGAATGGTTCCGGTGTTTTCATCGGGAATGTTCTAGAATGTTCCGGAATGTCCGGCACTCCGGAGGGGAAGGGTACATGAATGTGTTGTATCAAGTTGGTATGATTGCATCATGTACTAAGTGTCATTGCTGAACCAAATAAAGGATTAATTCAAATCCTAGTTTGAAAAGTCAAATAGCTAGTTTGAAAAGTCAAACGGCTAAATTTGGAAAGAGGAAAAGAGGAGGAGTGGGAAACCGAGTTGGGAGGTTCCCTCCTCCAACCGTGACACCACCCAAGCCGAGTTGGGGAGGGACTCCTCTCCCTCCCCTTGGCCGGCCGGCCCCTCCACCTATATAAGGAGGGGCAGGGCTCCCTCCTAGGACACACAAGATCCTCTCCTCCAAACCCTAGCCGCCGGTGCCGCCACCTCCACTGCCGCCGCCGCTGACCTAGGCCAAGCCGCCACCGCCTAGCAACCCTAGCCGCCGGCCAAGCTTCCTCCTCGGCGTGTCTAAACCCTAGATCGTTGAGGGACTCTCTCATACTCCACCATACTCGCTCCGTCTTAAGGCGAAGCCCTGCGAGATCTCCCCTCTACTTCCGGTACCACACAGTTGTGCTGCCGAAATCGCGAGGAGAGTGCTACAACCTCCGCTGCCTGCTGGAACAAGGGAGTGGAAGGTCTTCGTCAATCCGGCGTGTGACCGATCGTGAGCGCTGACGAGCCTTACCGGAAGGATCGTCTACGCGATCTTGAGATCGGGAAGAGTACGACTACATCACCCACGAGAATCCGCTCTTGTTAAACACTTTGGAATCTTCGAGGGTGAGTTATTCCATCGACTCGTTGCTACAATCTAGTAGATAGATCTTGGCTTGTTTGTTTGTATGCGGTAGAAAATTTTTGTTTTCCATGCTACGAAACCCTACAATGGTATCCCAAGGGTTCAAGTTTCTCTCTATGTGGTTACACTGATTCAGATTGGGCTGGTGACAAAGATGATAGGAAATCAACCTCTGGTGCGTGTCAATTCTTGGGCAGGTCTCTAGTGTGTTGGTCTTCAAAGAAACAAAATTGTATTTCACTCTCAACAGCCGAAGCTGAATATGTTGCTGCTGCAAGTGCTTGTACACAATTGTTATGGATGAGGCAAACTTTAAAGGAATATGGTGTCAATTATGACAAAGTGCCTCTATTATGTGACAATGAAAGTGCTATCAAGATTGCATACAACCCCGTGCAGCATACAAGAACAAAACATATAGAGATTCACAACCACTTTATTCGGGATCATGTTGCTCGTGGTGATATTGCCGTATCCTTTGTGAGCACGAAGAACTAACTTGCTGATACTTTCACGAAGCCCCTTGACGAAGCAAGATTTTGTTATTTGAGGAATGAGCTAAATATCATAGATTCAAGGATCTTGGCTTGACTATCCTTGCACACTCACTTGCTCTTATTCATGTATTTGGTTTAGATGCGGGCATAAACATAGGGGGAGTGTGGTCCTAATTGATTGGGCCAACCCTCTCCCCATAATGCCGAAAGCAAGTAAAATCATTTCCCTTAATATCATTTTGTGATATGTGGGTCATCGATGAGCATTGGTTTTGAACTCAAGATACATCTTCGCAGTGTCATGCCATGCGATCCAACATGGTGGCCTCGGCCACCGCCCTCTTCCTTGTGAAGAGTTGGTTTCTAATGGTTCTCTTTAGATTTTCTTGCATATCATCTTCAGGGGCGTTAGCATCGCTCTTCTTCCTTTTTGGCGTTTCGATGCTAAAGGGGGAGAAGTAGTTCTATTAGGTATCGTGGATTTGCAAGGGTCGGGCGCAAGCAACTGTCTTTCCGTTGTTTTTATTTGCTTGCTTGTGCTCCTTTTAGCATGAACTTATTTGCTATATGTGCTTGGATTATGTAAGACTATTTCGTGCTTCACTATGTTTGGTACTATGTTTGGTATTCATGAAATTTTGGAGTTATCTATTGTGGATCTCATGGAATTCTGGATTTATCTATGGAGCATATTTGATGGCATATGGAATCATGGAATCATCTAATGTATGCATCAATATTGTTGGGATGTGCTTGGAGGCTATCAAGCTAATTATTTTCTTTGGCTATAATCACATCCCGGTGGTATAACCTTGTTTCCCAACCCACCTTGTTTCAATTATCTTTGCTATAAAAGGTGTGCTCTCTCTAGTGTGTGTATTTGTATTCAAATGCAAATTTTAAATATGCACACATCTAGGGGGAGCGTCTTTCATTTTTAAGGTGGCGTTAGCCGGTTTCATTGCAAATCCTAGTATTGTTATCTAACACCAAAAAGGGGGAGATTGAAATAACATTTCTTAATCCCTAGTGTTTTGTGTGTTAGATAACAATATCAAGGATTATTTAACGTGTGTTGAAGTGTTGCAGCTCTCTCTAAGAAAAAGGGAAAAGTATCTGCCTTTGGGGGGCGGATAATCCGCCCCTCCCTCTTCCCAAGAGTGCGTGAGCCCCAGAGAGGGGACGGAGTTTGTGGCCGGATTTTCCGGCCATGCCGGATAGTCCGCCCCCTCGAGGATTTCCTTCAAGCCAAGCCTGCGTCGCTCTCTGTATGGGGGGTGGAGTTTCCCTCGGACTTTCCGGTCCTTGGGCGGACTTTCTCCCAAGGGCGGATAGTCCGCCCCCGGCAGGGGCGGATAATCCGCCCCCTCAGGAATTTTCTCCAAGTCAAGGATGCGTCGCTCTCTGTTTGGGGGGTGGAATTTTCCCCGGAGTTTCCGTCCCGGGGGGCGGATTTTCTCCCTAAAGGGGGGCGGATAATCCGGCCCCAATTTTCTCCAACGGCTTGTTCTGGGCAGGGGGTATTTAAGCCTGTTTTCCCCTCTGTCCAGAACTCTTGATTGATTCGAAAAAGAAAAGACCTGACCTGCAACCTTCATCCAAGAGAACTCCACCTAGATCCACTCAAAGGCTCCGTCCATTGGGGAATCAAAGGAGGAGGACTCGATCATCATCAACTACAATCAAGCGCTTCATCTCCTCTCCATTCATTTGGAGAACCACCGATCTAGTATTTCTTGCAAATACCTAGATCCTTGTTTTTGTTTATATTGATAAACCTTATTCTTGTGGCAGCTTGTTGTCATCTCGGGAGCCCCCAATTCGGTTGTGGGTGTGTGCCCCGATAGTGTTGTAAAAGGCACCGGTTCCCGCCTTGAAGGGATCCATTAGTGGAGAAGGTGGATCGGGCCTCTCGTGGCGAGGTCCATCGGAGAATAGGGTGTGGCCTTTTGTGGCGTGGTGGTCTTAGAACCGTCCACCCCTCCAACGCAGATGTACTTCCCTTAACAAGGAAGGAACTGCGGTAAAATAAATCCCTGTCTCCGCGTGCTCCACTACGGTTCTTTCGCTCCTCTCTTTACGTGCTTAGTAGTTAAGGTTGCATATAGGGAAATTCTCGTAGTTGCATATCTAGAGAATTTACTTTGTGTCAAGCCTAAAATTGAAAAAGTATTAAAAAATTGGTTAGCACCTATTCCCCCCTCTAGGTGCCCATACAATCCATTTCACTGTTGACCATTGGTAAGTGTCTTACTTTGCATCTGAAAAAATTTCAGTCTATAATTGTCATTCGATCCCAGCAATAATCAACAACAAAGAGTTAAAATGACGACATGCCTAGCTAGCGGGTTAGATTGCATGTATAAATTCCGTATGACCATAGAAGCATGACATTTTTTTAATAAGTGATAACTCAGTGAGAACGATGTGCTGTTTATAATCTGGTTACCATTTCCTTTTTTCAAGGTGATGATGCCCTTAATCTCTTCCTGAATATGATTATATTAATGGTACATAGTTTCAGAAGGTTTTACTATTTGGTTGTGTGTGCATTGTCTGCTGTTCCTGCAATTATCGAAAGATGTTTATTTACCTTCTCCTTACACTATTTGTTCTCACATGTATCTGACTTCCTTAATTGATTCTTGGTGCTCCATGCAAATGTTCCCTATCAATTTTGTTACCAGTTAACTGGTTCATTCCTTCTATTGCTCTTTTTTATTCAACGATGTGTTCCTATGTTAGCAGGGTACTTATTATCTGTATCTAGAGTGCGTCTCGGACTTCTTTTGTCCGTAAGGGTTGCAATAGTACGGTGTCGCCTGATCCTCTGGTAACATGATACAAATTTATTTGAGAATTTATTTACATGGCTTCTTTTATAGGATCGGTAATCATAGAACAACGGTAGGTTCAATTTTCCACCAGTTTCCTTTTACAATATTCTCAATTGAAATCAATCAAGCATATATAAGGATGGTTTAATATTCCCGGCGTCAACTAAAATGCTATATTTAATGCGTCCTATATATTGTTGTAATTTCTTAAAAATAGAATTTAACACACCACCGTGTTTTATTTGGACCGTCAAAATTGAAACATGTTAAAATATTTATTATCCAATATTTATTTGAACGCTTTGTTTCACGGGGACACGTGACAAGGTGACATGGCAGGGCAGGAAGATGTCACATACCCTTCTTGACAAGTGGAGTTAAAAATAAGCTACCTAGAAAGTCAAATGCATTTATAAAATAAAATAGTAACATATGGTTACAGTCGTATTCGTAGCAATGCACGGACATTCAACTAGTGAATAATAAAGCAGGAGACAGATACAGCTACCAAAACCTTTATGTCTTCAACAATAGGAACACAAGCTGAGCGATCCCTATAGCTGGAGTATACCCGTTGGACTACAGATAGGCCCCCTCCTCCTGCGCAAACGTGAGAGCCACACGTAGTGCAAGAGCTTCAGCAAGTTCAGGCAGCAGAACATTATTCAGTTTGTCACGGCACGCCGCAAATACAAACACCTTGACAGTTACGGACGACCACACCCGCGCCCATACTCTCCGAGGAAGCGAACAAGGCAGCGTCGACGTTGATCATCTGGGTTCCCTCCGCGCGGCGGAGCCTAGGGACGAGCAGTAGTGTGTTCACGCCTAGGGTTGACGCCTTGTTTATAAAGATGATCAATGATCATGTCAACATAGGTTCTGATCTTCACTGCGACCGAAGAAGGATGAACAGAACCACCGTCCTCGCGCAGCCTATTCCTCGTATCCCACATAAACCAGTGCATACACGGTTTGGCCGGTTTGGGCTAGTTCAAATTTTTATACTACATCCAAACTTTAAATTTCATTTATAAAGGAAAATGAACTAGCCGTAACTTTCCGGTTTAACTGGTTTGGCTGGTTTCAGTTTTTGCCCACCCTTAATCTCACGAGGGTTGTCGCTTGTTGATCGCTGCAACTTTTGAGAAAATCAAGTGTCAGATATATCCAATTCAACGTTATTTAATATATATGTACTATTCCCTCCGATCCATATTACTTGTCATAGAAATGGTGTCGCAAAAATAGATGTATCTAGACATGTTTTAGTGCTAGATACATCCGATCCAACGACAATTGCTTTCTCCGTTTCAAAATATAACATGTTTTAGCTCTGTAAAGCAAATGTATCTAGACTACTTTTAGTACTCCCTCCGACCCATATTAGTTGACTCACATTTTTCTAGATTTGTATGAATCTAGACACTATTTAGTATATAGGTTCATTCAAATTTTGATAAATCCAAGTCAATTAATATGGATCGAAGGAAGTATGTAGATTCACTCAGATTTAAAATTAATCTACACAGTAAAAAAAAGTCTAGATGCATTTTTTTTACAAACCTAAAATATAGAGGATGCATTTTTCTTCACAAACCTAAAATATAGAGGGAGTAATATGGATCAATACCTCTGTTTAGAATTATTAGTCCAAAACACTTTATAACTCTATTCATGTTACTACCTCCGTCTCAGTTTATAAGACTTACGCGTATTTCTAGGTTGACAAATTAACCAACTTAGCATGAGGTACATAAGATAAAAACTATATTATTAGAAACTTCAAATGTTGTATTTTTTAATGATATAATTTTTATATTATATAATTTATATTATATAGCTCATGCGAACGATCTAGGTATACGCGTAAGTCTTATAAATTGGGATAGAGGGAGTATCTAGAGTTTTATGGAATACTAGTAATCGTGCACGTGCAACGCACATGTAATCTTGAAAAAATTATTTTGCATGGATCAAAAAATGGTGGTGAGTATCAACGGTTGGTCTTTTATATTTGCCAGGTCTTCTAAATCCCACTGGTTCAATAAGTTATCATTCTGCAGCTTTTGTTCATCTACCTCTTTTTTTTAACCCAAAAGGCTAAAATTTATGCCCATCTACCTCTTTTTAACTTAAGAAGCTAAAATTTGGGCCTAGAAAATAAACCAGTCGTCGTTGAATCTTCTATGCAAGTAAGCCACAAGTTTAATTTAAGAAACCCTGTAGGTAGCATGACTATTTAAAAGGGTGAGAGAGATATGAGTAACGTTCGATTCAATCATATTCCGTTGGAGAGCTACAGATGGGATCAGCACAATGCCCATACATTTTAGAATCCTAGCAAGCAGTACTTGCTCAAGGCCTAGTGAATCAGATCATGAAAGATGGAATCAATGGAAAGTAGCAGGGCTAGGCTGGGAGGGAGTATCTCGTCTGAGAGAATAGCTCATTAAGAGTAGGCCTGTAGGTGTGTGGTTGGTGTTTTGACACTTATTGGCTGCAGCGGTTGTGTCAATTCTTGTACCAAAAACTTCTATCTTATATAAAACTAAGGTACGTCATTGCGTACTCTCGAAAGAAAAGATATAGATGGGATGAAGAAAATACAGTCACTATGTTCGCTGTGCAATTCTGAAAAGAAAACAACATAAATATTGGCTAATCTCTCAGCCTAAATCCCCAACCCTGTACACTACAGTCTACAAAGGCTCCCCAAATCTGTCAGCTCTGCCAAAGCAACTTACTTCCTTATTAGGTCATACACGCACAAGATTTAGCAAATCAGATACAATTGAACTCAAATTTTGAGAGAACAGCCAAAACTGGGAAAAGTTTCATGTTGATATCACAATCTCCATGTTCTTTGTGTGCCTGCGGTCGTGGCCTCTCAATGAACTTGTACCCCATAGACAATCACTTTGAAGTACGGTAGGACCTGATTGACCCTCCCTTCCCTGCTCCAGAAACTCCTTCATTGGTCAATATACCAAGAGAGAGTTCATAAATAACTAAAAGATCTATACAGATTGAAAATGACAACCATTAAGTTTAAAGTATGAGCCAATATTGCTGCAGCTCATGCAAACAAATGTGCTGTTATGGTTATAGAGCCATCCTGTCTCCATTGATCCTGAGAAAAATATAATAAAGCATCTTTACAAGGTTCACGCGTTTATAAGGTAAAAAGAGAGAAAATATTAGGGAACTTAACATTGGTAGCAAAGAGAGCACATGGAAGACCAGCCCCTAATAACTGTATGCATTTGTGTAATCAGATAAAAGATGAGCTAAATTAGGAAAATATAGTTTAATTTAGCTCTGTTGTCTCAAACATTTCCTATGAAAGTTATTTTATAGGTGACAAATGTAATTTACGCGTACCCAGAAGTTAAAAAAATTCTATTGGGTTCAAGTTCATTAACAGGTTCTGTGTAGTGTCAAATAAATGATAGGCTTTGTGGTGTATTTCTTATCTACTTGTTAGTAGTGCATGTGCAACACATGTCTTACATAATAAACCACAGTATTAGATGTCTAGTTCCGAAACTAAGAACCAACCTCAACCAATTTTTTTATTTGGCCGCAAGCAAATTCAATCAACCAAGGTGCACCACAAATCCATATATAAGTTCAACGGTAAACTAAATAAGTTCAATTCAACACTCGTTCTCATTCTGATTCACCTCCAAAATCACATCAACTATTCTTGAGTCCTTTTCCACGTGAAACCTGGATTTCATCAACAAATATGAATGTAAAATTGAAACAATGTAGCAGAAACTTTCTGAGAAACTAACTACCATATTTCAAATAAAAACACACACACCATAGTCCATAGGTTACTATTGTTGTAGTCTAGAGTGTAATTGGAGGAGACAGATTATGAGTTATTATGTTCCCTATTATAAAAAACTCCACGCTAAGTTCTCTCAGTCGATCAACAAAATGCAAGTGCAATAAAGGGGCAAGAAATTTGATAAATAAGTAAATTACACATTTAACACTACCAACAAAACTGCATGTACACCAACAGTTCAATAAAGGATTGTTTGGAACCGGTAACCTCCATAAATAATATTCCAAATGAACCCACAGAGGCTGGCTTATGTGGAAGCTCTCATACCAGGGAAGCTCCTCGCTTCTCATACTCAGCTGTCGATAGCTATCTATCTATTCAGAAACACGACATAGAAATAATGCTTAGTTTATTTAAATTATTGCATGGGAACAAGAATTTTTTGAATGAATAAATACAAGTACTCTTATTTATCCATGCTTTTTGCAAAGGCAATAGTAGGCTATTGGTCAGTTGCAAATGCACTAAAAAGAAATAATATGTATATGGAAAAAAAACATAAAGAAGTACATGATTTTATATAAAGTTAGAAATACATTCTTTTAAATCCTTGTAGTTTTTACTTCTACCTTTGTGAAGGACCAAGTGTAACTCTTTGAAAGTTCTTCGGCCTATGTATAAATTAGGCAATATTCCATTATAAATTGTGGCACCTATATGCTCCATGCTATATATGTCCATCAGGCTAGGGAAAATTGGCATCCAACAAATAGATGGCATGTTGACTCCACTTCATTTTGATTGCACATATTGATTCCATAATCTTCTAAGAAGTTCCATGAAGCATTTGCCTTTGTATTATGTTTGTAATCGACGGTAGTCAAAAAGGACTATTTTAATTGCCTACATGACTTCCACCACCTGCATCTCTCCAAGATCATGCACGTGGAAAATTAATTAGTACCCCAAGTCAGAACTTATGCATATATTATACATGAAAGCTCTGCCTAAAAATTCAGAAAATACACAGAATATCCAATTTATTGACCTAGCTCTGTTTGCATTCATTGACAAATCATGGCCATAATCGCTACACAGTGAGGCTTGACAAAGCATTCACAGTATAGTATAAACTACAAAAACACAACCACTCCGTATTTGATTGCACCTTATATATCTACAGGTATTCTTCTAGGATGGAACAATCTTTATTTTCTATTGGTAAAGAAACTTTTCCATGTACCTATGTGCAATTTGTGTTGAGAATAACCTTGCATAGCACAAAAAGGTGCGGCTCAAGCATCTCTATAAATCAGAATAGCACCTAAAAGGTGTAATCAAATACTTTTCACCGTGCATCTGAAAAGTCAGAACTTATGCATATATTATACACGAAAGCTCTACCTGAAAATTCAGAAAATATGCACAATGTCCAATTTATTGATCTAGCTCTATCTGCATTTATTGAGAAAGAATGGCCATAATCGCTACACAATGTGGTTTGGCAAAGCATTCACAGTATATTAAACTACAAAAAGATAGCCACTCATATTCGATTACACCTTATATATCTACAGGTATTCTTGGAGGATGGCACAATATTTATTTTCTATTAGTAAATAAACCTTTCCATGTACGTATGTGCAGTGGACTTGCATAGTAAAAAAGCTACAGCTCACGCATCTCTAAAAATGAGAATAGAACGTGAAAGTACCAAAGCATGCACCGTGCAATCTGAATTTAATCATGCCTGGGATAGAAACAATTACTATCTAAATTCATAACTGGATAGAGTACTGCAGCGAGCTATGGACGGGCCAGGACGTGATAACAGAAGTGAGCAGGGTTAGTGGCAAATTTATCCCGGCGTGTACCTTGATGGCGAGGAGGCGGCAAGGAGGCGGCAGCAGGATCGCCACATCCCGGACACATCTCTCGCCATAGTCGCCGTGGAGGCCCCGTCACCACCAGCCCTTGGGTGGAAGCGATACTGTGTCGTGTGGGGTGGATGGCTTCCGGATCAACACGCCTCCCTCCCTTCCTGGCGTCCTTTCGCCTCCAATCCGGAGGTCGATCCATCCATACCCCCTCTCCCGATTTATTAAACCCTAGTGAGGATCCATGGAACCATTGGCAGCCGTAGAGGCGACCGAGGCATAGGACGATGGGGCGGTCATGGCACCGGGCGTGAGGCTTTGTCATGTGGGGATGTGTCGGCGCCTAGAGAGGAGGCGACGCAGGCGAAGGATGTAATGGAGGAAGGCGGCGTCGGGGAAGACAAACCCGATGTGCAATGTGCGAGGAGTTTTTTCCTTCACATGCCGAGGAATTTAGTCCTCCGTGAGTACAGTCCGTCAATGCTAATTGCTAAACGCACCCGAGCATAGATTAGATCAATCCAGTCCGTTAGATCTGTATAGTTAGGATAATCTGATGGTAGAATTAAGGCCGGGTACACTACATGGGGTGGCCTTAAGAAAGATCATGTTTGCTCTTTTATAAGTAGTAGAGATAGAGATAGAGATATGGCCAGCCTTGCACTACAAGGTTCCGTGCGGGTCGCGCGTGTGGGGGAAGCCAAGGAACCGATTCGACCAAACCATCTTCTCCCCCGAACCACACCGCCATCTGCTACCTCCATCCCCAAGTAAACCCCTCTGCCCCCCGCGCCGCCGCCTCTTTCTCCCCCCTCTGCCTCTGCCGCCGCCTCTTCCTCCTCCCTCCCCACCTCCATCGTCTCCGGCCAGCCACTTCCTCCATCACCATGTGGCGAGCCGAGGAGATCGAAGACGAGGCGACCCTGACCGCGCTCATGGAGGCTGCCAAGACGCGGGAGGGCCGGGCCGCGCTTTCCGACGCCCTCGCCGACACCCTCTGCCTCCTCCCCGCCTCCCCGGTGCCGCTCCTCCTCCTGCGCCTCCGCCTCATCCGCAACCTCCTCGCCGGCGACTCGAACAACCAGCGCACCTTCGTCCTCCTCTCGGGCCCCGCCGCGGTCGTCTCCTCCGTGCTCGCCCTCCCCTCGCTCACCCCCGACGTTGCGCGCGCCGCGCTCCAGGCGCTGGGCAACGCCGCGCTCGGCGGGGACCAGAACCGCGAGGCTGTCTGGGACGCGCTCTTCCCGGGGGCGCTGCGGGAGTTCGCGAGGGTCTGGGACGCGGGGGTCGTGGACCCGTTCTGTATGGTGCTCGACACCTGCTGCTCCGGCAAGGCCGGCCGCGGGAGGCTTCAGGAGCTGTGCCATGAGGACATGGGGCTGCCCATACTCGTCGAACTCGTCACTACCGCCTCGCGAGGTGAGTACATCGCTATTATTACCGGTTTATGATTTTGCGAGTTCACGCATGTGTGCTGCTTGATGCCTAGATTTGCAATTTGTTTCATAGCTGTACCTGCTATTTAAATACTAGAGGTATGGGTTGTTTATAATTATGAATCTGTGTTATATTGGCCATATTGTGGCTTGGATCGATACAGGTAGGATGTGCACATTGTAGGTTATTTCAGCAATTGGAAGATTTGGCCAAGTGTGTTAAATAAGTCAGCAACTATGAACATGAATTTGGTCCAATTGGCTATATACATGTTGAATGGTTATGTGTAATTGCTAAGAAACTCAGTAGTATTCAGGTGAGGTGGTAGTGCGGTCATGGTTAGATTATGGTTGTCTAGTAAATACTTGTTAAACTCGTCACTACTGCTTCGCGAGGTGCTACATGTCTGCTGCTAGATACCTAGATTTGCGATTTGTTTCATAGCTGCACCTGCTATTTTCATAGAGTATGGGTTGTTTATTTTTATGAATCTGCGTTATGGTGGCCATACTGTGGATTGGTTCAATAACTGAATGGTTTGGCCAAGTGTTAAATAAGTCAGCAACTATGAACATGAATTTGGTTCAATTGGATATATCAGATGTTGAATGCTTATGTGTAATTGCTAAGAAGCTCAGTAGTATCTGGGTGATTGTGCGTTCACAGTTAGATTATGGGCAATGTTCAGTAACACATGTTCTTTTGGTTCATCTTTTTGAAGCATGTTAGCATGAGTGCACGACCTGTTCCAACTTCTTGGTAAGAAACAATGTGTTCTCATAGGTTTGACATGTTACTGAAGTATTCGTCAGTTGCTTGATAGTTGGAACTGTTACAATGTGTTTCCTCAGATAGCTGCATTCTTCATTTCTTGAAGTGCAGAGTCTGAACTTGTCTGTGAGATACTACCTGATAACCAAATATGACCTTTGGAAGGCAATTTTTACTTAACGATGACGTATGAGATGTTATGGTTACCTTTTCTGTTTACTTATTAGGCTGTAGTCAAAAGCCACACTGTGTTATCTGGTTGATTCATTTGGCTCTCTCATTTCTTCCGTGGTTGCTTGTATATGATCCTATTCTAAAATTATGAATTGCAGTGGGACACAAGGAAGAATGGTTGGAATGGCTTCTCATCAAAATCTGTGTTGAAGAGGAGATGTTTGAAATCTTGTTTACAGCCTTATGTTCAACTGATAGTGCTGAGCAGAGTGATGGTGGTGAATCTGGGAGTGGGTTTACTGCTAGGCATTCGTTTCTTCTGGGTACACTGTCAAAATATTTGACTGAACGACCTGAAGAAGTTATTATCTCGAACAGTTTTGCACTTCATGTTTCCAATGTACAGAAGCATGCTGCTGAGATTGTGGATTTTACTTGCCGAGCTAGCTCTGCTCTTCCAACTGGTTGCCCTGGAATTGATGTGCTTGGATATTCGTTGCTGCTCTTGAAGGACATATGTGCTTGGGAACCCGCTTCATCAGAGACTGAAGCTCCTGTTGACTCACTGTTACAGGCTGGTCTAGTAAAGCGCCTTCTAAAATACCTAGGTGATCTTGAGCCCCCAAGTACAATCAGAAAAGCGATGGCAAAGGAACAAGGCGATCAACAACCAGCCCTTACAAGTGCAAAAGTCTGCCCATACAACGGTTACAGAAGAGATTTAGTCGCTGTCATTGCCAATTGCTTGCATGGAAGGAAACAGGTGCAGGATGAGGTTAGGCAGCTAAATGGGATTATGTTGCTACTGCAGCAGTGTGTCATTGATGAAGGAAATGCATACCTGAGGGAGTGGGGTCTGTTTGCTGTGAAGAACTTGCTTGAAGGGAATGTGGAGAATCAGAAGGAGGTCTCTGAACTTAAGATGCAAGAAACTATCTTAACTCCAGAGATTGCAGATATAGGCCTTAGAGTGGAGATCGACAAGAAAACAGGACATCCAAAATTGGTCAATTCCTCCTCCTGATGTAAAAAGGTAAACTAGAATCTCAAGTATAAATATAATTGCATCTGTATTTGCCTGTGCTCCTATCACACTAGTTATTTTCATACAGTTGCTTACATATAGATTTCTCAAGGATTTAGTGAAACATTTCTGGCACATTTGAAATCTGAATCATACTTCTGCTGTCTAAATTTGCGATTGTCATATTTGTGCAGCTACTATCTTGTCATCGGCAATGCCTAGAAATACTATCTGGATACATGTTTTTTGCATAGGAAGAAGACACTACTAGTATTCGAGCTATCTAGGTGAGCATTAAATCTTCTCCACAATCTCGAATGCTTATGCTTTAGAATGTGATCTGGCTACATAGAAGTTCCGACTGTTGCATTGCGTCATCTGAGTGTTCTGTTTTGCAGATTTTTCACCTTGGTCCTGCCCTGTTCTGAGACGAAAACCAGGGGAAACTTCTACTGTCATGGTTCCTGTAGACATTAGCAGTAGGGGAAATGTAAATGTTGGTGCTGCTGCCCCATGGGAAGTAGGGGTTATATTCTCATCAAGTCTGCCATCAGCCATCTTGAACTTTATGCTACCAGATTTAAACAGTCTTTCATTGTAAACTTTGGTGCTTGGGGGCTGGGCTATGACCACCAGATTCAAACAGTTTATGTGGACACTAAATGCTTGCATATTTGCACCGCTGTGATGTAGGAATGGGCCGTTATTGTTTTGTTACTGAAGTCGGTGTGTGTGGTAAACATCGGTAACTATGCCTGTTATGTACTATATGTGCTGGCATTCGCTGGCTCACTCCTCTGCTCCATTTTTGGTTAGTCTGGTGTTGAACAATAGAATAGTATCAGCAATCATTTCCAACATTGCAATGTCAAGCTCCGCTCTGGGACTCTTCTGTTCTCGCGCATATAAGAGGGTCCACAGAGACAGAGCCCAAACCTATCGTGCCCTGGATAGATGCTTGGTCTGAAACCTGCTTGAAGCGCCCTTTAAGCTAAGTAAATACAACATCTGGACGGGGCATGTACTTGGAATTCTTTTTCATAACGCCGAGCTTAATTCTTTTTCATAACATCTGGGTGGAGCAAGGCCATCCCTTGCGCCGGAGCAACTTACAATGTGAGACTAATATAAGACCAGCTAGCTTTGGCAGCACGCCACTAACATACTGTATATAACTAATGTATACACAAACGAGATTACTTCAACCATGTAGGACAAGATCTCTTCTTCATAATCTAACAAAATATAATGAATATGTGCATCTGATACTCTCTCTTATTTCTCTTACACATTATTCTCCAGTTCTTACCCTTGTAGTTACACCTCGTAGAGATAAGAGATAAGATAGGAGGTGGATTACAAATCCAATTACTACTGTAGTACCAAATACAGGCACGTCAAACAATGTTGAGGCCGAAAGGATCGGCCGTGGGCTTTTGACAACCTTCCGACAATCCTCCCTTTCCTGCTGGATCGGTGAGGCAAGTATATCTACTATGGCTAGGCCGACTCAATAGCTGTCTGGCTCTGGCTCCTCTTCAGAGTTCGCCGATTAACGTATTGCTTCCTCGTGGCTTTCCTCCTAAGTCCTACCGGCCGGAGTCGTGTGATCTTTGGGTCGAGCGGTAGCTTCAGATGGTAGCCATATATTCGACTTGCTCCGTCTCGTTTCCATGCCAAGCTTATGACTTAAATGTTAAATGCATGTTCAAAAGGGTTGAAAATGTTCCATGGTCTGAGAGCTAACCTCATCAAACATGATTTTCAGCCAAAAGAACCGTCGCAGACAAAGAAATATCATAGGGTGCCAGGTTTTTTTTGAAAGAGGAGAGCCCCCGAGGGGGCAGGAAGCCATATATTAAAATAAAACGGTAGAGTTACAGATTTTTACGTCGGACCCTAAAAGAAAGAGAATTACAATCATGCCCAAACGCTTTGCACAAAGAACCCTACAGAAGATCAGAAGAAAGCAATCAGGTTCATCTTCTAGACCGCCTCTGCAACAGGAGGGCCTCGCAACGGAGGTTGAAGAGTCGCCGGTGCTCGCCGGCGAGCTTGATGGCCTCGACCTAGCCAAGATAATCGGGTGGCACAAAGCTTCCGATTTGGATTTGCAGAAGAAAAGGTTGGCTTCACATCTCCATGACCGATCATCGCCGTTGCACCACAGGGATCCAATACCTCCCGATGCCACCACAACGCCCAGAAGGAGAAGACCTGACATGGAGCAGCAGCGTAGAGCAGCTAGAGCTCGTCGACCCCGCGCGGGGAAACCGGGCCTCCCCCTCAGAGCTCCTGCCCGAGATGAGGAGGGAAAGCCGTAGAAGAGGCGGTGTTGACGAACCCACACTGACTCCCTGGAAAGAGAGCCACACGACCACCAGAGCAAGGACGGATCCAACTTCCAGCAATTCCACCCTCCCTCGCCTCCACGGCCGATCAAGGGGGAAATAGCTTCATCAGTCAAATCATGGCGATAGAGCTCCACCTCGCCGCCACGGCCGGCCAGGGGCCAAACCACCAACTCGCGTCCACCGATCTGATGCAGAAAACAACACTTATTTGAAAGGGGCCTCACCTTAGACTCCAACACCACCATCCACCACCTCGGTGGAAAGGTAGCAGGGGAAGAAGGCGGTCAAGGTGAGAATGGGGACAAACCCGCACCATACCCAGACCAGGCCACCGGACGAGCTAGCTAACTCCGTACCACACCAATCCATTGATCATTCTCTAAAAACCCAATCCGCACCAACCCGCAAGCAAATTAAACCCAACCCGCACCAAACCATCATACTGCTGCGGTTTGAAACCAAATACTCAGCCCATTTGAAACCCATGGAGACAGGTTAGCTACATTAAGCAACAGTACAGGAAAAAAGGCAAATCATAAGCAGACATACAGGTCTAGCTGCTTATACAGGATGCTATTTTACTTACGTGACAATCAACAATAAACTTGTAGAAAATAATACTCCCTCCAGCCTGTATGAATTGATGCGACCAAAGTACAAATGTCATTTTGCAAATAAATCCTCAATACATTTAAAGATTTTCAATTTTAACAAATGAAAATCAAATCTTCTCCGCGTCCGTCTCCGTCCTCCTCACCTTCCGCCGCCTGCCGCTCCCCAGCAGTCTGCGTCCGTCTCCAAACACACAAATTACATCTGTTGTCTACAGAGTATTTCCATGATTCACAGCTTTAGGATCCCTGATAAAGGAAACATATTAAGCATGCACAAATTAGATATGAAGAATTATGACTTGTGACTTTACTAAGTGATATATTAACTATTGGTTGTCTATTTTAGTCTTTACCAATCTACCATCAGACTCCTGAACTTGGATCTCTGATCTTGGACCTGCACATGAAAAATGTGTGTTAAGCACAAAAAGAATGAAACAATCGATTGCATTTTCTTTCCACTGAATTGATAGAAAGTCAGACTATAAAGAATAGTATACCTTCATTGCTCGGGACTTTAATAAGCCAATCTTTTCCACAAACTAAAGCTTCCAATGCATGTGGTTTTAATGAGGCCCGTGTATCTCCTAGAATTCTGCCATCAAGAATCTTGACTCGGACGACACAGTACTAAGAGGCACAGCAAGAAAGTCGCGAGCCATAGCTGAGAGCACAGGGTATTTTTCGGCATTTAATTTCCACCATGTCAGTATTTCAAAGTTTTCGCTTTCAATGAAATTCTCCTCGAGGTATGCATCTAGCTCCGACCTTGGTTGGAAGTTTCTCCTGCTTGACTCAGACGAGCAAACTCTTCTTCGAGTTTCCTTTTGCCAAGAACAGGTGAGCCCACATTAATGTTGGCTTCACGAGACACCAAGTACTCGCTGCTTCTCTTGACTTTCTCTTCATAAAGCTGATAGTATGACTTCATTGATTTGCTTACACCATTCATGGCCTTCTCACTTTCAGCATAATTCTCACAGTACTTCTCAAAAAAGAACTCCAGGTAGTCTTCCTTTTTCCTTGGATCTAGTACTGTGGCAATGACAAGTGCAGCATTCAATTTGGTCTCATTCCAATACTTGTCAAATTTCGAACCCATAGAAATAGCCAGTTTATGCATACCTTCATTGACTTTCCATTGAGGATCCCTTAGGGCATTACGGATACACAACACCATATGCAAGAAGTGTTGTGAAGTTGGCTTTCTATCGGCTGAAACTGCATTTGTCGCTTCTTCAAAAGCTTTAAGAAAATCACATATTACTTCAGCATCCGTCCACTCTTTGGCGTTGAGTGTAACTTCACCATTATCGCTTGCATAGCTGTTCAGAACTCCCCTATATTTGATAGCTTCAACAAGCATTTGGAAAGTCGAATTCCAACGAGTTTTAATGTCAAGGAAAAGACCAGCCTTTTCAGGCAGCCCCTTATTGGTGGCAAGTGTATTGAATGCTTGGATTCTCCCACCTGAAGAATTGACGTGCCTAAACAGGTCACGTATCTTCTCTACTGAAACATCGATATGTTGTGTTCCATCTTGAGGTACAATGTTCAAGATGTGGGCACAACATCTGACATGGAAATCTACGCCTTCGAGCATTAGGCCATGGTCTTGAGTTTCTAGGAAGTTGTTTACTGCCCCAGTGTTATTTGCTGCATTATCCAAGGTTATGGTGAATAGTTTACGCTTGATACCCCACTCTGTCAAGCACATGCTAAGAGCCTCCTCAATGGCTTCTTTTGTGTGTGGATACTTCACAACTTTGAAGGATATTATCTTCTTCTTCAAGACGAAGTTAGCATCAATGTAGTGTACTGTGACACACATATAGCCCAATTTCGAGCAGAGCGTCCACATGTCCGAGGTGAGGCAAATCCGGGAATCAAGACTACGGAGTTCAAGTTTGATTGGTCTTTCATCTCATCGTGTAAGGATGCGATCGCGAATCGTGTGGCGACCAACTACCTTGAACGTTGGTTGCCTTGAATCCATCCACTCCTCAAAGTAAGGGTCATCAAATTTCTTAAATGGAATCTCAGCATGGATGCAGAACTTGATCATGAGTTGTCGACTTCTCTTACGATCGAAGACAAATCCAACATCTGTTGATTTTTTCTTAAGAGTCGCCAAAAATCTAGATCTAACCTCAGCTCCAATCAATCGACATGACTCTGAAATATGACTCAATAGACTGCTAGTTCGGACTTCCTATTGCAAGTAAGCTTCATTGCACAATACTTGCAGAACGACTTTGGGAACATCACCCACAAAGACAAGATCTTGCTCAAAATGCTCCCACACTTTTGACCTCCTGCCATGTGGTGCCGTAGAAGGTGCATCACTAGTGCCAGAGCTCTCGGACATATTAGCAGACATGTTAACAAGCCTAGCTGTCAAAATTAGATACATAAAAGATTGGTCAAAATAAATCATCTGACTACAGATTAAATTTAATAAATGATAGTTTATATTTTAAGAGGCTAGCAAAGACAAAACATACATACCGCCATAGTGCAATGGGTTATGCTCTGGTCAAACTGATTGCATTATGCTACTAGAAGTATTTAGAGAATCAATAATCAGCAAGCATCAACGTGTTCTTGTCACAAGACAGATACAAAACAAGCAGCGGGCATATACATTAGTGCAGAATAAAATCTGGAAACAAATCCTCTGATATAAAATCTGGGGGTCCTTTTCCTTCCTTTTCTAAATTTATACTTTCTAAAGCTATACCTTGCTCTGTATGTGTCCCGGAGTCTTGTAGACGGAAGGGAAGAAGTGCCTATCTGGAACGAGCACTATCACTAACACGCAGCAACAGAAAACCAAGACACACGTTTGCCGCATGGATACTATTGCATGGATACTGAAAACCAAGACACATGTTTGCCGCATGTATACTATTTGTGACTTTACTGAAAACGCAGCAACAGAAAACTAAGGGAAGACATGCTAAGGTCGAACTGATTCAGAACAAAACGCATGGATACTGAAAACAGAACTGATTCAGAACAAAACGCATGGATGCAGAGATACTGAAAACAACAGAAAACATGTGCCATCTGGAACGCATGGATGCAGAGATATGCTAAGGTCGAACTAACATTAGTGCAGAATAAGCACCCACCTCCGTCTCCCATTAGTGCAGAATAAGACATGCTAAGGTCGAACTAACCATCCTGGTGAGGAAGATGACGGATCTTCGGATCAGCTGTGCAGGCGACCAAGATGATGCAGGTGGCAGAAACGACGGCGGTCTGAAGGAAGAAGATGCCACCGTGGAACTGCAGGAGGAAGAAGATGCCAGCGATGGGGCTGGCCGTGGATGAGGGAGAAGAGGTTGTCGTTGCCCGTCGGGGTATTGAGGAGCCGCTCCTCCTTGACCTAAGAAACCCTAGATTGAAGGGCGTTACTGGGAGGTTCTGCAGGACTACGGTGTGACGGGCTGTAGCAGATTCAGCACGGTGGTGGTGGAGAAAGAGGTGGCTAGACGGCCGTGGCGGCCATGGGGAAGACTCGAGGTCAATGTGAGATGGGGAATGGGGAAGGCTCGCCACGCGTGGTCGGCTCTTGGCTGGTCGCCCACACTGCCTGAACGGTGGTCTTGGGTTCAACCCATGGGTTCCAACCATTTCGATTATGGATTGAGTCCAAACCACACCGCTCCAAATTGCTTATTGTTCAAACCGCCTTGCTCGGTCCGTTTACTAAAGCCTCCATTCAGCCCAATCCAACCAAGACCGAAACAAAATCCGCCCCAAATGGGCCATTTGCACCCGCACCATTCTCAGCTTGGGAAGGCGGTCGGCCGTATTGTCTTTGAAACACCAAGCCGAAATGAGAACCCCACCCTTCCAACGAACCAGCACCGTCGCGCCTGGATCCTCTTGCCCCCTCGCCGCCACGGCCGGCCAGCCTGAGAGGATGCAGGGGAGCCAATCGACCAAGGAGGGAAGAGGGGGCCTTATTAGCGGAGATCTCTGCAGACATCGCCACACATCACGGCTCCACCATCGTGAAGGGTTTCACAGCATAGTAAATCAAAATTTTCTACCGAGCAGAGGAAAGCCAAGATCTAATCTAGGAGATGCAAACAACGAGAGAGATTGGATTAGATCTTCATACCCTTGAAGATTACCGCAATGAACGTTAAATCGGAACGTGGGTGATGTAGTCGTACTTCTTCTCCTCCTCGCGATCCGATCTAGCACCACAAGTGGCGGTGCCTCCGTGAGATGCACGTGCAGCACCTCGGCGTCTCCTCCTTCCTCGGACCAGCAAGTATGGTGGAGATGGATTGGATCTACAACCGACGGCGTGGTGTATATGGTGGAGAATTTCTGCAGAGGCTTCGCCTACAAACAATCGGGAGGGAGAGTGGAAGGGCGGGGCAACTAGGGTTTGGAGGAAGGTGTGTGTGAGGAGGCGCACCAGCCCTCTATATATAGAGGTGCGGCCAGCCTGCCCATCCTCCAAGCCTATCTCAGTTTAAACGATTTAAACTCTCCCTTATCTAGAAACCCTATCTTATCTCTAGTTTAAGCGATTTTAAACTTATCTAGGATCTGGGCCCTATGGGGCCTTGTGCCCCAATGCGCCAGGACACTCCCTCATAGGCCCATGCCCCTCCGGAAGGTGGGACCACGTTGGCCCCTTCCGGAAGGTTCTAGAAGCTTCGGTACAATACCGATTAACGGAACAATTCCGAACTCCAAAAACTGCCTTATATGAATCTTATTCTCGGACCATTCCGAACCTCTCGTGATGTCCGGATCCCATCCGAGACTCGAACAAAAACTCATAAACCAAGTATCCAATCTATCCTAGCGTCGAGACACGTTAAGTGTGTGACCTGCTGGTTCGAGAATATGCGACATGATCTTCTATCAATAATCAACGGTAGTGCAGGCACCCATATTGACTCCACAAATTCATCGATGATCATATCGGATGAACCACGATGCCGATTCAATCAATCCCATATATATATTCCCTTCGTCTCGCGATATTTTACTTGCGAGATTCGATCGTCGATGCATCATACCTAGCTCAATCTCGTTCACAAAGTACTTTACTCGTTCCGTAATCCGATATCACTTTGTGATTAACTCCTTAACCACATGCTTGCAAGCGGTGTTGATATCGATTACGAGTGGCCCAAGCATATCTCTCCGACTTGGGAGGGACAAATCCCATCTCGATACTTACAACCAGAGATACTTTCCGATCACGAGAGACACCTTTATGATCACCCTCTCATAGGATGACGTTTGATGACCTCAAAGCTTTCTTCCGATACAGGAGTTGTATTATCTCATGGTCTAAGGAATACAATATTTGACATAGGAAAAGCTTCGCAAAGAAGAACACAATGACACGATCTAATTGCTTCGCTTAGTTTGGAGTCCATCCACCATATCATTCTCCCAATGATATGATCTCATTATCAATTGACAACTCATGTCTATGGTCGAAACCTTAACCATCATTGATCAATGAGCTAGTCCATAGAGGCGCATTAGGGACACGGTGTTGTTCACAAACCACACAAGTATTAATGTTTCCGCTTAATACAATTCTAGCATGGAATATAAACTTTATCATGAACAAGAATTATAATAATAACATCTTTATTATTGCCTCTAGGGCATAATTCAATGATCTCCCACTTGCACTAGAGTCAATAATCTAGTTTACATTTGGCAACAATCTCACACCCATGGCGAGGTGCTGGTCATATTTACACGTGGAAGAGGTTTAGTCAATGGATCTGCGACATTCAGATCTGTATGTACTTTCTTGATCTTCGATCTCCATCGCTATATAATCTCGGATTATATGAAACTTAGTTGATATGCTTGGTCTTTGGATGATATCTTGGTTCCTTAGCGAGTGCTATGGCGCCCGGTGTTGTCACACAATATCTCCGATTGGGTCCGATTCACTTGGAACCACGCTCGATGATGAAGTTTCGATCCAAACTCCTTCACTTGACGCTCTGCAGCAGCCATGTATTCCGCATCTCAGAGATCCCGTGATCACGCTTTGCTTGCAGCTTCTCCAACTCACAGCTCCTCCATTCAAAATATACACGATTCACATCGAGATTTAGAATCATCCTTGTCGGTGTCGAAACTAGCATCGACGTAACCTTTCTGACTTGAGCTGTTCATCACCCCATAGACTAAGAACATTTCTTTAGTCCTATTTAGGTACCTTAGGATGTTCTTCACGGCTGTCCATGTTCCACTCTGGATCACTTTGATATCTGCCGTCAAACTAAGAGCATTGGACACATCCGGTCTAGTACACATGGCATACATGATGGAACCTATGGCCGAGGCATAAGGCACTTTGCTCATAGCTTCCTATCATTTACCGTATTTGGACCGAGCCTTGCTCAATATCTTACCTGACAACATAGGCACTGAACCTTTCAATGCCTTATCCATTCTAAACCTTTTCAGAACTTTGTCTAGGTATGTACTCTGGCTTAAAGCTATGAGGCGTCTTTGTCTATCTCTATAGATTTTGATGCCCAATATATAAGCAGCTTCACCTAGGTCTTTCATTGAAAAACACTTGTTCAAATAACTCTTCACATCGTTAAGCATGTTGATGTCATTTCCAATAATCAATATGTCATCCACATATAGTACCAGAAACATCACCGAGCTCCCACTCACTTTCTTGTAGATGCAAGCTTCATAGCAATTTGGAACAAATCCAAAGCTCTTGATCACTTGATCACAACGAAGGTTCCAACTCCGAGATGCTTGCTTCAGTCCATAAATGGAACGCTGAAGTTTGCATACTTTATCAGCATCCTTAGGATCGACAAAACCTTCGGGTTGCATCATATACAACTCTTCATCAATGTTGCCATTGAGGAAAGCAGTCTTGACATCCATTTGCCATATTTCATAATCATGAAATGCAGCAATTGCTAATAAAATCCGAATGGACTTAAACATCGCTACGGGAGAGAAAGTCTCATCGTAGTCAACACCTTGAACTTGTCGAAAACCTTTCGCAACAAGCCGTGCTTTATAGACGGTAATATTACCATCCGCGTCCGTTTTCTTCTTGAAGATCCATTTGCACTCAACGGCCTTTCGATCGCTAGGAGGGTCCATCAAAGTCCATACTTGGTTTTCGCTCATGGATCCCAATTCGGATTTCATGGCTTCTAGCCATTTCTCAGAGTCTAGGCTCATCATCGCTTCCTCATAGTTCGTAGGTTCACTGTCTTCTACTAACAAGACAGTCAAGACAGGGTTGCCGTACCACTCAGGAGGGGCACGCGACCTTGTCGACCTGCGACGCTCGATGCAGAGATCGTCCAAGCTTCATGATCCTTGTCATTAGCTTCCTCTATTGTTGGTGCGGTGACCGGAACAATTTCAGGTGCTGCGCTACTCTCCGATTCAAGAGAAGGTTCAATAACCTCGTCTAGCTCTACTTTCCTCCCACTCACTTCTTTCGAGAGAAACTCCTTCTCAAGAAAGGAACCGTTCTTTGCGACAAACACTTTGCCTTCGGTTCTGTGATAGAAGGTATACCCAATAGTTTCCTTAGGGTATCCTATGAAGACACATTTCTCCGCTTTGGGTTCGAGCTTGTCCGGCATCAACTTCTTGACGTAAAGCTTCGTGATCCCCAAACTTTAAGAAACGACAACTTAGGTTTAGCACCAAACCACAGTTCATACGGTGTCGTCTCAACGGATTTAGATGGAGCCCTATTTAAAGTGAATGCAGCGGTTTCTAATGCATAACCCCAAAATGATAACGGCAAATCAGTAAGAGACATCATTGATCGGACCATATCTAATAGGGTTCGATTCCGGCGTTCAGACACACCATTGTGTTGTGGTGTTCCGGGTGGCGTGAGTTGCGAAACGATTCCACTTGCTTTGAGATGCGTGAGAAAATCATAACTCAAATATTCGCCCACGATCAGATCGTAGAAACTTAATCTTTATATTACGATGGTTCTCCACTTCATTCTGAAATTCTTTGAACTTTTCAAACGTTTCAGATTTATGTTTCATTAAATAGATATACCCATATCTACTTAAGTCATCGGTAAAAGTGAGAAAATAGCGATATCCACCGCGCGTCGAAACACTCATCGGTCCATACATCGGTATGTATGATTTCCAACAAGTCCGCTGCTCTCTCCATCATGCGGAGAACGGGGTTTTGATCATTTTGCCCATGAGGCATGGTTCGCATGTGTCAAATGATTCAAAATCAAGAGACTCCAAAGTCCATCGAATGGAGTTTCTTCATGCTTTACACCAATATGACCTGAGCAGCGGTGCCACACATAAGTAGTATTATCACTATCTACTTTGCATCTCTTAGCCTCAATGTTATGGATGTGTGTTTCATCCCTTTCGAGATTTAGAAGAAATAAACCATTCACAAGAGGTGCATGACCATAAAAGATGTTACTCATATAAATAGAACAACCATTATTCTCCGATTTAAATGAATAACCGTCTTGCAATAAACACGATCCGAAATAATGTTCATGCTCAACGCAGCACATAATAACATTTATTAAGGTTTAAAACTAATCCGAAGGTAAAACTAAGGA
Organism: Avena insularis; assembly: GCA_023614405.1. Taxonomy (NCBI): domain Eukaryota; kingdom Viridiplantae; phylum Streptophyta; class Magnoliopsida; order Poales; family Poaceae; genus Avena; species Avena insularis. The sequence goes on from CM042685.1 coordinate 449,748,221, forward strand.
GGCGTCTGCGGCCATCACATCAACTCTTGATCCGTTAACGCCAGCATCGTCACCTCATCCTCGCAAGCCGTCATTCCAGAGTAGCTCTGCTTTTGAGTTACAAATATTAGCGAACCCGAGATCAAATACCTAGGCACTACAACGAGGGCTAGTAAGGAAAACATCAATAACATGTATATCAAATATACCTTTGATGGTGCCTTCTTGTCCGCTAAGTACTTTGGACGATTCTTCAATGACCCTTGTCCTTGCAATAGAAGCACTTTCGATTGGCTTGGGACCAGACTTGAGCTTCTTCTCGGCGAGGGCAACGCCGCCGCTTTCTTGAAGGGCTTCTTTGCACCTTTACCTTTCTTAAAGGAGGGCTTGTTGACCATCAACACATGATTATCCTTCTTGATGTCCACCTCCGCAGCCTTGACTTTGCGAAGAGCTCGGTGATCGTATCGATGGAACCATTACGATTATGAGTCACTACAAAACTTTTGTAGTCGGGAGGAGTGATTGCGAGAACCACTCAATCTTGAGCTCCTCTGGAATCTTCGATCCGATTGCTCAGGCGTTGAGTGTAGCCCGACATCTTAATGGCGTGCTCACTAACGAACTCCTTCTTCCTCCATCTTGCGATTAAATAACTTCTCGAGATCTCATATCTCTCGAGCGGCCTGAGTCGAAACATGGTTTTCACTCTTCGAGAATCTCAAAGGGCAGGGATAGTTTTCAAAACGATTTTGAAGTTCCGGTTCCATAGCAAACAACATGGTGCTCTTAATCACACCGTAATCATCCTTGCGCGACTGATAGACAACTTTCTCATCAGCCAGCGATTCTTGACGAGGGGTTACCAACGCTTTCTCAAGGACATAGTCCTTTTGTCCATGCCAGAATGATTCTTAGATTGCGGAACAGTTGGTGAAGTTAGACCCATTGTTCTTAAGCTTTTCTTTCTCAGCAAAAGCGTTGAAGTTGAAGTTGGACTTGGCCATGTGATCTACAGTATTTGCAAGTATAATTTAGACTATGTTCATGATAAATAGTTCAACTTAATCAAATTACTAGATGAACTCCCACTAAATTCAATATCCCTCAAGTTGTTTAGTGAACACGATCCTAATTCACCACACCTAATCCGATCATCACGAGAAGAGATGTGGTTTCAATGGTGGACAACGAAGTGTCGATCATATCATTCATATGGCTCATGCTTAACCTTTCGGTTCTTGTGTTCGAGGCCATGTCGTACATGCTAGGCTCGTCAAGCTAGACCCAAGTATTTCAGCGTGTGCAAAACTGGCTTGCACCCGTTGTATGTGGCGTAGAGTCTATAGCACCCGATCATCACGTGATGCTTGGACACGACGAACTTTAGCAGTGCATACTTGGGGAGAACACAGTTTTATCTTGATCTTTAAGTGAGGAATCATCTTATAATGCTACCGTCGATCTAAGCACAATAAGATACATAAAGGATAAACATCACATGCATATAACTTTATGTGACATGGTATAGCCAATCTTCGCAAGAATGATCTCCATCTTGTGCGTTCGGCATGATCTCCATCACTCCACCATGATTGCCTCCACCACGAATAGCAACTACAACTATTGCTAACTACTTAGCGATAAAGTAAAGCTATTACATGGCGTATAAGAAGTTGACTCAGGTCATACACAATTATAAAGACAACCATATGGCTCTGCGGTTGTGTACTCATCGACATGCAAGTCGTGAAACATTACAAAACATGATCATAGCATACATTATACACATCACATCTTGGGCCATACAATATCACAGAAAACACTCCTGCAAAAACAAGTTAGACGCCTCTACTTTGTTGTTGCATGTTTTACGTGGCTTATGGGAGTAGATGCTAAGAACGATTCTTACCTACGGAAAGCCTAACGGTGATATTATGGTTGCCAAACTCCGGTGTTAATCCCATGATCACTATAGTGAGAGAAACCGACATCCACCGGCCGCATGTGTGGAACAAGCCACACGTCAAGTGCGGAGCCGGTCTCATGACGACGTCGCGTAGGTTGGCCTGACCGCTTCAATCTCACTATGTCGCGTCATAAGAAGAACACAAACAAGAGGCTTGAGAAAACATCAACGCGCAACAACCATGTTGCGTTACTCGTGAATCACATCTACGCATAGATCTAGCTCGATACCACCGAAGGGTTTCGCGCATAGTAAATCAAAATTTTCTACCGGCGAACGAGAGGAAAGCCAAGATCTAATCTAGGAGATGCAAACAACGAGAGAGATTGGATTAGATCTTCATACCCTTGAAGATTCGCATGCAGTGAAGCGTTAATTCGGAACGTGGGTGATGTAGTCGTACTCGCTTCTCCTCCTCGCGATCCGATCCGATCTAGCACCACAAGTGGCGGTGCCTCCGTGAGATGCACACGCAGCAGACCTCGACGTCTCCTCCTTCCTCGGACCAGCAAGTATGGTGGAGAGATGGATTGGATCTACAACACGATGGCGTGGTGTATATGGTGGAGAATTTCTGCAGCAGGGCTTCGCCTACAAACAGTCGGGAGGGAGAGTGGAAGGGCAACAGGGCAACTAGGGTTTGGAGGAAGGTGTGTGTGAGGGGAGGGGGCGCACCAGCCCTCTATATCTGGGGGTCCTTTTCCTTCCTTTTCTAAATTTATACTTTCTAAAGCTATACCTTGCTCTGTATGTGTCCCGGAGTCTTGTAGACGGAAGGGAAGAAGTGCCTATCTGGAACGAGCACTATCACTAACACGCAGAATGTAAAACCAAGACACACGCTTGTCCATGGATACTATTGCATGGATATCGAAACCAAGACACATGTTTGCCGCATGTATACTATTTGTGACTTTACCGAAAACGCAGTAAGAAAACTAAGGGAAGACATGCTAAGGTCGAACTGATTCAGAACAAAACGCATGGATACTGAAAACAGAACTGATTCAGAACAAAACGCATGGATGCAGAGATACTGAAAACAACAGAAAACATGTGCCATCTGGAACGCATGGATGCAGAGATATGCTAAGGTCGAACTAACATTAGTGCAGAATAAGCACCCACCTCCGTCTCCCATTAGTGCAGAATAAGACATGCTAAGGTCGAACTAACCATCCTGGTGAGGAAGATGACGGATCTTCGGATCAGCTGTGCAGGCGACCAAGATGATGCAGGTGGCAGAAACGACGGCGGTGCTGGGCGGAAGGAAGAAGATGCCACCGTGGAACTGCAGGAGGAAGAAGATGCCAGCGATGGGGCTGGCCGTGGATGAGGGAGAAGAGGTTGTCGTTGCCCGTCGGGGTATTGAGGAGCCGCTCCTCCTTGACCTAAGAAACCCTAGATTGAAGGCCGGCGGCGCTGGGAGGTTCTGCAGGACTACGGTGACGGCAGGCTGGTAGCAGTTCAGCACGGTGGTGGTGGAGAAAGAGGTGGCTAGACCGGCAAAGTGACGGCCATGGGAAGACTTCGAGGTCAATGTGAGATGGGGAATGGGGAAGGCTCGCCACGCGTGGTCGGCTCTTGGCTGGTCGCCCACACTGCCTAACGGGTGCTTGGGTTCAACCCATGGTTCCAATTTATTTCGATTATGGATTGAGTCCAAACCACACCGCCCAAATTGCTTATTGTTCAAACCGCACCGCTCCAGTCCGTTTTACTAAAGCCTCCATTCAGCCCAATCCAACCAAGACCGAAACAAAATCCGCCCCAAATGGGCCATTTGCACCCGCACCATTCTCAGCTTGGGAAGGCGGTCGACCGGCGCTGTGCTGAAACACCAAGCCGAAATGAGAACCCCACCCTTCCAACGAACCAGCACCGTCGCGCCTGGATCCTCTTGCCCCCTCGCCGCCACGGCCGGCCAGCCTGAGAGGATGCAGGGGAGCCACGAACTGGACCAAGGAGGGGAAGAGGGGGGCCTTATTAGCGGAGATCTCTGCAGATACGCCACACATCACCAGCTCCCACCATCGTGAAGGGTTTCACAGCATAGTAAATCAAAATTTTCTACCGAAGCGAACAGAGGGAAAGCCAAGATCTAATCTAGGAGATGCAAACAACGAGAGAGATTGGATTAGATCTTCATACCCTTGAAGATTCGCACAGCGGAACGTTCGTCGGAACGTGGGTGATGTAGTCGTACTCACTTCTCCTCCTCGCGATCCGATCTAGCACCACAAGTGGCGGTGCCTCCGTGAGATGCACACGTGCAGCACCTCGACGTCTCCTCCTTCCTCGGACCAGCAAGTATGGTGGAGAGATGGATTGGATCTACAACACGACGGCGTGGTGTATATGGTGGAGAATTTCTGCAGCAGGGCTTCGCCTACAAACAGTCGGGAGGGAGAGTGGAAGGGCAGCAGGGCAACTAGGGTTTGGAGGAAGGTGTGTGTGAGGGGAGGGGGCGCACCAGCCCTCTATATATAGAGGGGGGGGGTGCGGCCAGCCCTTGCCCATCCTCCAAGCCTATCTCCAGTTTAAACGATTTAAACTCTCCCTTATCTAGAAACCCTATCTTATCTCTAGTTTAAACGATTTTAAACTTATCTAGGATCGGCTGGGCCCTATGGGGCCTTGTGCCCCCAATGCGCCAGGACACTCCCTCATAGGCCCATGCCCTCCCGGAAGGTGGGACCACGTTGGCCCCTTCCGGAAGGTTCTAGAAGCTTCGGTACAATACCGATTAACCCGGAACAATTCCGAACTCCAAAACTGCACCGCTTATATGAATCTTATTCTCGGACCATTCCGGAACCTCTCGTGATGTCCGGATCCCATCCGAGACTCAACAAAAACTCATAAACCAAGTATCCAATCTATCCTAGCGCCGAGACACGTTAAGTGTGTGACCTGCTGGTTCGAGAATATGCTGACATGATCTTCTATCAATAATCAGCGGGTGCAGGCACCCATATTGACTCCCACAAATTCATCGATGATCATATCGGATGAACCACGATGCCAGGATTCAATCAATCCCATATATATATTCCCTTCGTCTCGCGATATTTTACTTGCCCGAGATTCGATCGTCGGTACCGTCATACCTAGCTCAATCTCGTTCACAGCAAGTACTTTACTCGTTCCGTAATCCGATATCACTTTGTGATTAACTCCTTAACCACATGCTTGCAAGCGGTGTTGATATCGATTACCGAGTGGGCCCGAAGCATATCTCTCCGACTTGGGAGGGACAAATCCCATCTCGATACTTACAACCCAACAGATACTTTCCGATCACCTGAGAGACACCTTTATGATCACCCTCTCATAGGATGACGTTTGATGACCTCAAAGCTTTCTTCCGATACCAGGGAGTTGTATTATCTCATGGTCTAAGGAATACAATATTTGACATAGGAAAAGCTTCGCAAAGAAGAACACAATGACACGATCTAATTGCTTCGCTTAGTTTGGGTCTGTCCACCATATCATTCTCCCAATGATATGATCTCATTATCAATTGACAACTCATGTCTATGGTCAGGAAACCTTAACCATCATTGATCAATGAGCTAGTCCATAGAGGCGTACTAGGGACACGGTGTTGTTCACAAACCACACAAGTATTAATGTTTCCGCTTAATACAATTCTAGCATGGAATATAAACTTTATCATGAACAAGAATTATAATAATAACATCTTTATTATTGCCTCTAGGGCATAATTCCAACACATCGGAGCAACAGCAGAAGGCAGCAACATCCCCAGATGCGTCGAATCCGGCCAGAGAGAGTCGACGCCCTACTCCAATCTACGGACATAAAGCCACAAGACCTAAATCTAGACCTACCTACTACTCCGGCGCCTCCCCCTCGCCATCTCCGGCCAGCAGAGCCGGCGGAGATAGCTCGGGGGGAGCCCGGCTGCTCCTGGTCAACGCGCAGAGAGGGGAGGGGAAAAGGAGCTTCGAGGAGACGAACCTCTCGATATTCAGGCGATGTACGAGTCATAGGGTGCCAGGTGGGATCCCGATTAAGTCCCACTTCTAGTTAATTTGTCAAATTCTAGTGCAATTTTTGAGTAAAAATTTATACTAAATTTTGACAAATAAACTAGAAATGAGACTTAGGCTGGATGGCTAGATCCCACCTGACACTAATCACAGAGGTTTCGGTAGCCTTATGGCTGAGCAACCGAGTTTGTTTCGATAGATACTGCAACCTTCTTTGTTCGCTGACGATCTGCCATGTTCATCTCGAGGCCAAGGTTACGATTCAAAATGGAAAATGCCGCGTGGGGTTAATATCTCAAACCCAGCAAACAATGCTGGCTATACTGTGCTCTCACCAATGCAGTCTTGCATCCACGTGAACTGCGCGTGTGCTGCTTTGCCTGCTAATATCATTTTCTAGCTCACGTCTGAATTCACACGGACCACGTGCGAAATTTAATCTACAGTAGTTGTCTGCCACTAACATTCATGTGGCGCTCTCACCGAGAGGGAAGGATTCTCGATCATGTGCCTTTGTCTAATTGTCTCTGTGCGGTATGAGTCCATCGCATCTGACTTTTTTCGACTCATTAACCACCACACTTTCTGCACAAGCATCTCACAGCATCTCTAACTCATCCTACAAAAATCGGTTAGAGGAGTATAGACCAAAGCCGCACCTAACCGAAACCCTAAAACTGGTTAGAAGACTAAATATGTTAAAGTTCTTCCTAAAATCTCCCCCCTCTTATATTTTTGCTCGGCGGCCAAAGAAGTGACTAAAATTTTCCTTCCACTTTTCTCCCGCCGAGCTGCCAACGCTCCCGCCCAATCTCGCCGTTGGCGCTACCGTTCTCCCCTCCCCCGACCGAAATGTCACCGAAGCTCAGTTTCGCAGCCCCGTTAGAGTTTCCTGCCGACGCGCCATCACCGGAATCGACCACCGCGATGCCTCCGATGTTGCGGAAGCGGTTGGGCACTACTGTCGTGGTGTGGGCGACAGGAGTGGCCGCCAAGGCCACTGACAAGTCATCAGCGACGACAGGGAAGGTGGGACGACCACCACTTGCGCCGGTGTTGAGCGGTCCACGGGCACGAAAGCCAATGGAGGCCATGATATCCTATTCGTAGGTGGCAAAGGAGAAGAAGAGGAAGGCCGTGACGTCCTCCACGCCCAAGTTGTCGACATGATGGCTAATTGCAAGTCCAAGCCGTTGTTGGCGTCCTCCACGACAACCATCGTAGCTCGAGGCGCCACCTGCGAGGTGATCGATGAAATGCCCGAGACTCAAGCGAGTGCGGTCGAGCTAATATCGCTGAATTCATGTCGCATCTGGATTCTTCACACACTCAAGGGCTCGGCAACCTCAACTTTAGCGGCGACGAAGAGGCGGGCAATGAAGAAGTGGCTGATGAAGAGTATGTGGGCGAGGATGTCGGTGAGGAAGACATGATAGAGGTGGAGGCGCCAACACAAACCAAAGCCAAGGGCGTCAAGGGCAAGAGGTCTGCCAACTATAGCAAAGAGGAAGATGTTGTGCTGTGCCATACTTGGATGAACGTCTCTCTTGATGCATCAGTTGGCGCAGATCGATCAATGGAGAAGTTTTGGAGGAGAATTGAGGAACACTACCACAAGACGGTCACCATTACATCGTACCAAACCCAAGGCTCACTTGGTCATCGTTGGGGAGCATTGCAACCGATGGACCGGGGCCATTGACTACGTGAACAATGCACCACCGAGTGGGGTGCCAATCACCGAGTGGGGTGCCAATCACCTAGTATGGCCCTCTCTAAGAAGACGTCTACAAGCACTGCAACAAGGCAGACACAAAGCCTTTTCTTTGAACCATTGCTACAAGGAACTTGCTGCCAATGAGAAGTGAATTCGAAGGAACTACGAGACCACAGCAAAGAGGACTATAATTAGCCAAACCATTGGTGTCGATGAATATGAGGATGGAGACCTCAACAAGAGGCCAGAGGGTGCCAAGATAGCAAAAGAGAAGAAGAAGAAGAAGAAGAAGAGGGGAGGTGTCAGCGTCTACAAGGAAGAGTTCAATGCTATCATTTAGATGAAAGCATTGGCGGACGAACACAGATAAAAAGGATAAGGAGGATAGGTGGAATGAGCTCAAAGCACTTGAGGAGGAGAAGTGGCGGTCCAAGTTAGCGGTGGAGCAACAAAGGATTGCACTAGAAGAAGAAAGAATGTCGAAGGAGAAGAAGATAGAAGAGAAACGGCTTGCACTTGAGGTGAAGAAGTTGACCAAGGATAAGGAGGATGCCGACCATGCCATCATGTTTATGAACCTAAGCACCTTGGATGATAAAGGTAGGGCATATTGGGAGATCACTCGTGCAAAGATCTTAGCCCGAGAGAGTGACGAGGTTTCGACTCGTCAATGCCCATTGTTATGGACTTGGGTTTTGGAGAAGATGGGGATGCTGGAGATTGCGGAACGGTTAGCAAACAAGCAACACGGGGACACGAGGTTTACCCAGGTTCAGGCCCCCGGTGGGAAAACCCTACTCCTGCTTGTCTGCTCTTGATTACGGTGGAACCGGTGATTACAGGGGTGCGTAGATGCAATCTGGCGTGGAGGTGTGTATGCGGAAGTATGAGAGAGAGAGATCTAGGTCGTACTCTCCTGGCCTTTATATAGACTTAGGCAGGTCCCGGGCACAGATCTAGTCGGTTACAGGTTCTAGGGTTTACCCCTTTGAATTTCCTATCTACTCTAGTCTTGCTCTCCAAGGATCCGAAGGCGTCATGGGCCTTAGCCACCCGAAAATCTTCATGGGCCGGCGTATATTTGCCGTGAGCCTTCCTTGGGATGGACCAGGTATGCTGAGATCGTGTACCCGCGGGGTATAACCATGTCAGTAGCCCCCGAGTGTTCAGTTGAATCGTAGATTCGGCTGAGAACTCTTCAATCCTTCGGATGCAACTCTGTCTTTCAAGAGAATGTGTAGGGATTGTTGATGCATGTGCCTGACTCTCCCGACGGATCAGGGTCAGTTAACTGTCTTAGGACAAAACAACATGATCTTTTTCAGGTTCGAGTCCCTCGACTCGAACCCGGAACATATGCTGGCGTAATTCGACTCAGGCCGCGGAGGACTTACAGGAGTGGAATTCCAGTGAATTTAATTAATGTACCCAACGCGTCCGTCGGGATTTTTTGTCGCGCCTGTTGGCACGGGTTTATACTAGCAGAGTGCAGTCATGTGCGTTACCAGGCCATCAGATGATATCTGTAGGTCTTATCTTTGCGTCGCAGACACAACATCCGAATTTTGTCACCGCGGAGGTGTTTCGGGTGGCCAAGGAGAATGTTACTCACTTATCGTTAATTGGGGCAGAGTTGCCGAAAAGTTTTTGCATACTGATCCGAAGGATCGCAGTCGAAATTTTATAGGGTGCGCGACCAGCGCTCCCTATGGGAATAGCCCCCGAGTGTCTGTTCGAGTCGTAGACTCGAGCGGAGACTTTAATTCAGCCATTGTTCAGTGTCAGGTCCGTAGGACATAAATTTTTTCGGATGCTTAAATCCATCCTCCCTATGGGAATAGCTCCCGAGTCCGTATTGGAGTTGTAGACTCAACGTAGGACTCAAAGAAACAGTTCAGTGCTGTAACGTGTTATTCATTTTCGGGTGCGCGGCTAGCGCTCCTGATAGGAGTAGCTCCCGAATAATTGGTCAAATCGTAGATTCGAGTGAGTACTCTTAGCTTTGAAGCCGAAGAAATTGTAGCTGTTCCTAGTGTAGCTTTTGATGACGTCAGTGCTAACGATCGATGACCTCAAGCGTCTGCTACGCCAGAGATGACTTGACTGGACGAACATGGGTCCCACTGTCTGACCTTGAATTGACCGGTCACGCGCGGCATGGAGATAATTACGGTGTCGCCTCGATTTCCGCATGTAGTGGACGGCGTGTTAGCGACGGTTCGTTGCGATGCTGACACGTGTATGGCCAGATCCTGTCGTTGGCGTTAGGTCTTCTCGATGGACGGTCGTCGTGCATCGTCTTCGTCTTTATAATCATTGGGGAAAACTTTAGTTTGTTTTCACCGCAGCTATTCTCGTTTCACTGCGTCCTTGTTCTCTGAGAGTTCTTGCTGCGCGCTGGAGTATCCTTTCACATTTCCTTCTTCCATCTTGTGCTCTCGCCGCCGGCGCCGCTGTACCGTGATGGGGAAGTCGAAGAAGTCTTCTTCTGCGGTTGGTACCAGCGCTGCTAGAGGGAAGAAGAGTGCCGCCGCTACCCGTGTCACCGACGGTGGCTGGCGGCGATCGGAGATGCGGGAGAGTGATCTCCGCAAGCTTCGTGAGCGGGGCTTGATCCCACAGGATAGGGAGGCCGTCAAACTCCTAGGCAACAAGGTAATCCCCCGTCCCCCCGCTGGGTTTCGGGTTATGTTCCTCGCCTTCGTCATTCGCGGATTTTCCTTCCCAGTCCACGACTTCCTTTGTGGACTGCTTTTTCTGTACGGTGTCCAATTGCACCATCTTTCCCCCAATTCTCTTCTTCACGTTGCTTTATCACTTTCTGCGAATGATGGCTCGGTATTGAGCCGCACTTTGGCCTCTTCCGGAAACTCTATTCCGTGAAGAGGCAATCCGGTTCGGATGGTGTTTATCCCATTGGGGGTTGCATCATCTCCCTCAAACCCAATCTACTTTTCTTTTCTTTTTCCATGTCCGAATCTGTCCAAGATCTTTGGAGGCGATGGTTTTATATCCGCGACTCCATAGTGCCTGGGCAGGATTTTGGTCTTGTTCCTTTCGACCCCTCCCAAAAGATCGAGCCAAAAAGGTCCTAGAAAAACCAGATCTTGGATGGCAAGGTGGCGGAGATAGAGGCTCTCTATCGTCGAGTGGAGGATCTCCAGTTGATTCCGGAGAAGGAAGTGAACAGTGTGGATATCATCCACACTTTTCTTGAGCGTCGGGTGCAGCCACTCCAGGCTAGGGCGCACCCGATGTTCCTTTATGCTGGCCGCCATGATCCGACGAGGGTTTCGGCTAAGAAATTCTCCCAAGGAGACCTCGACAGGGCCCTTCGTTCGCTGCTGAAGTTCAAGGCTGGAGAGGATATCCCGGGGAAGTCGCTGACTCCTCCGTTTTCTTCTGTGCTTCCTGTTCCATAGGTGTATATCCGTGCGCGTACCGCTATTTTCGACTGCATTGTATTTGCATTTGTTTGCTAACAAATTGCTCTTCTCTTGTGCAGAGCTTCAAAGTGTCGGGTATGTCGCCTCCATTACCCGAAGTATTTCCGGATGCTCCAGATAATGATGTGGTGGATTCCATGTCCGAGCTGCCGTCGGCGCGGTCTCCGGCTGAAGAGGCCAGCGAGTCTTCGGATGCCTCGACTCCTCCGACTCCTAGGAACCCACTGTGTCTTGAACGTCACAGTGATGGGCATGGAGGCTCTTCCACTCCGATTCCTGCCGTTCCCGTGCGGGCTGTAGCGCCGCACCCGCCGGCGAAGCGGAAGAAGGAAGAGAAGAAGGAAGAGAAGAAAGAGGAGAAGAAGGTCCGGAGCACCCCTCCTGTCTTCAACCTGAGCGAGCTTGACTCGTAAGTTTCCTTTGTCCTGCATTGCTTTTCCTTGCCTGTTTACTTTGTACTTGTACTAATTTGTCCTTGTGCAGGCACTCTTCCAACGACTCCTCCAGCGATGGTGCTCGGGAGATGACGGGGGAGTCGAAAGTCGCGTCTCTCCTCCTCAGACGGTGGCTACCTCTGAGGGCGCTGCTCTGAAACCTTCTCCGCAGGAGGTTCAGGTGGTTGCGCCTCAGAATTTTGCTAGCGGACCTTCGGAGTCGCCATCGGATCATGTGAGTAGTTCTGCCTCCTACCACGGGGGAAGCCCCCGAGCGTCTGTAATGGAGTTTTTGTTGCGTGTTCTTCTTTCGAGTCTCGGGGGGAGCCCCCGAGCGCTTTCGTGTGTGTAATTTGTTTCTGCTCTTTCTTTTGGGCGTAGCCCTCGAGTCCTTCTCTTGACTAGTAGGTCTTTTTCCTGCAGCCTTTTGTGCAGGATGCCAAACGACTGGTGCAGTAACACCTGGTGCTGGAGGCCAGCCTCAAACAGCTTCAAGGTACTGTTATGCCTTGATGTTTGCTTCTTCGTGTATTGTTGTCCTGTTATCTGGCGCTTGTATTTTTTGTATGCAGAGGAGCACAACACCTCCCTTCGTGAGATTGATGCTCTCAAAAAGAGCCTCCGTCAAGCGGAGAAGAAGGCCGAGGTCGCCATTGGTGCGAAGGAGCGCCTCGGTGGAGTCGGCCACCGCGTCGAGGCTAAGGGCGCTGCAGCGGGAGGCCACGGACGCGAGGAGCAGCTTGCTACCCACGGCTTCGCGTGAGAGAGGTGTGGGCAAGCTTATGGCTACCAAAGGCTTTTCGGTGAGTATCTTCACCTTCGTCTTTTTGGTTTCTTGTCTTTCTTTTGCGGTGCTTTCGTTCCTCCTCGTCTTTATTGTCTCGGATGCCGCGGGCATCGAGTTTGACCATGGTGCTCGGAGCACGGAGTGCTCGATGATGCTACCGCAGCGATCGAAGATCGCCGCGATCGTCGGCTTCGCTTGCCAAGGCCAAGGAGGTTCTTTGGCGCTTCTATAAGGAGCTTGTCCCCAAGGGCGCGACCCTTGATGATGTTGATGCTCTGGCGGCGCTGTCGAAGCACTGCGCGTAAAGCAGCGAAGGGCATCGGTGCATCCGTCGGTGGCAATGTCCTTGGCGGTGGGCGAGCTGGACCTTCCCGGTCACTTTCCGGATGCCGACGATCGCTGATGGATCCGAGGTAGCCTTCGCTACCTATTACGCTTTTATGGCGTTATGGGCGAAGCTGATTGATCTGCTGGCGATACGCCTCTGACAGCGAGGAGAGGCCAAAGGCGAGGCAATCCGGCTCGAGGCTACTCGGTCTTGCGTCTTAGGTCTTTGTAGCATAGTTGTAGTCTCTTTTGTTGTAATTATTTTGATGAACAAATCCTTGTGGCACGTAGTGGCTTTTGATGCACTTAATGAATTTGTTGAGTTATGTGCTCCCTCGTCTGCGTGTTCATGTCTTTGCCTTTCTGTTGATCTAGGGTCCTTCGGGTGCTGATCCTAGTACACCTCGCCTGCAGCGCGGCTGCGGCCATCCTTGGATGATTCGTCGCAACTTGTGTTTCTTCGAGACCGTGTTCGTAGTCTCGAGAAAGAGTTGCTTGGGGTGCGTGGCCATGCCGACGTTTGGAAGTCCAAGGCGGATCGCGGTGCTGCCAGAGAGGAGTACTTGATGGCGGAATTGCTTTGACTATCCGAGCAGCTTCAGTGTAAGTTTTTCGAGCAGTTGCCCGTTTTCTTGGATCGCCATTGGCATTGCTTCTTACTTTTGTGCAAGTATTGCAGGTGCTAACCTTGCTCCAAGGGAGGAGAAGGAGCGTGTTGCTGTTCGGGTCAATTGTTTGACTCAACAGGACATGGAAGCCGGCGGGTTCTTCTGGATGGATCGTGACCGTGCTATGGTCCTTGCGATGGTGCAAGATCGCGTTCACCAAGTATCATGAGTGCTTCGTCAGGTGCAGACTTCGCTCGCGTCGGTTCTGCATGTGATGTTTCCGTTGGATGCTGCACCAACAACCCTTTCTGGTTTTCTGTCGAAGTTTCGGAACGTGAATCGTGTTAAGGAGTTGGTGCGGCATCAGCTCGTCGCGGGAGTGAAAGTTGCATTGTCCCTTGTGAGGCTGCATCGCCCTGATGTAGATCTGTCCGTTGTAGCGGCTGGACCACCCCCTCTATCAGATGGTGGTGTGTGGGATATGCGTCCGCATTACGGGTCAGAGGGCGATATGTCAAGAGATTGTGGATCTATTTGAGCAGCGTGCTCAGGTTATTCTTCAGAATAGGTAGTGCCTGTAAAAGAGATAAATGTAAAATTTGTATATATTTGACTGGCCGTGTTTTGCCGTTTGTTATAAAGGTTTGGTTATTGTTTGGGCACGTAGTGCTTTGTTCGCACACGTGTCCGTTTTGTTAGCCTGACGTGGTCAGCTACTCAGGTGTACACGTGTTATCCTCAGTCGACGAAATCGTGAGGTGGGGGGAGCCCCGAGTGCGTTTGTAGCATGAAGTAAAAGTGTGAATAGGAAAACGAAATTTTTGGGGCGAGACACTTAGCTGTATTTATATCGTAATAGAGGAGGTACATTGTTCGGCTGAGTAGCCTTGGCTGAATAGCCTTATTGAAAATAAAGGGGTAGGTAGCTAGGAGTAGAATCGTCGCAAGTGTGCGATGTTTCATGGGTTGGAGTATGCGACTTCAGACTCCACGTGATTGAGGCGATAGGCGCCACGTGGGATGACTTCGGTGATGATGTAGGGTCCTTCCCATGGTGACTCGAATTTCTTCGGTCGCTCTTGCTTGAGTCGCAAGACGAGGTCTCCTTCGACGAAGGACCTTGGGCGCAGCCGTCGGCTGTGGTAGTTGCGGACACTCTGCTGGTACATCACCGATCGATTTCTGCTATGTCTCGTGCCTCGTCGAGTGTGTCGACGACGTCTTCGAGTGCAGCCGTGGATTCGGCTTCGCTATAAGCGACGACCCGGGGGGCCTGGTGGCGTACTTCGGCTGGTAGCACGGCTTCGGCTCCGTGCACCATGAAGAACGACGTGTAGCCGGTGGAGCTGTTTGGCGTGGTACGCAAGATCCATAGGACGGATGGTAGCTCTTTCGTCTAGGCTCCGGCGAGTCGCTCGAGTGGGCTCATGAGGCGCTTCTTGATGCCAGCGCCGATTAGGCCGTTGGCCTTTTCCACCTGCCCGTTCGTTTGCGGGTGCGCCACAGAGGCATATGTGATGTTGATTCCGAGGCCTTCGCAGAAGTCTTAGAATTATCTGGAGATGAAGTTCGATCCATTGTCGGTGATGATGCTATGCGGTACGCCGAACCTGTAGACAATGGATTCAAAGAACTTGACGGCAGTCTTGCCTTTTTGGTTAGTGACCGGCATGGCTTTGATCCACTTGGTGAATTTGTCGACTGCGACCAGGAGGTAGACGTGCCCTCCTTTCGAGGACCTTGGCAGTTTGTCGATCATGTCGAGGCCCCATTGGGCGAAGGGCCAGGCCAAAGGTATGGGCCTGAGCTCTGACCCGGGTGCATGTGGTTTGTCAGCGAACCTTTGGCATCCTTTGCATCTTCGGACGATGTCCTTTGCATTGTTCATGGCCGTTGGCCAATAGAATCCATCTCGTAGAGCTTTGGCGACAAGGGAGCGGCTGCCTGCGTGATGGCCGCAGATGCCCTCGTGGATGTCTTGGAGGATGGTTTTCCCGTCACCGATTGTGACGCACCTTTGTAGTACACCCAAAATGCTGCGCTTGTATAGCTCACCATTGATGATGGTGAAGGCTTTTGACCAGCGAGATATGCGTCGGGCATCTGTCGGGCTATCAGGTAGTTCTCCATCTATCAAATCGGAGAATGCAGTCGTGTCGAGTTTCTTCGATCGCCATTACCGCATCAGTTGACCGTGGCGACTTGTGTCCATCTTTTCGGTCCTTCATGACCTTGGTGGCGTAGCCCCAGTGTTCTCGCTTCTTGGGTGATCCTTTGGGAATTTCCGCTTGATGGATGGCACGCAGATCTGTTCGAGGAACACACCTGGTGGCACCCTTGCGCAGGTGGAGCCGATGTTGGCGAGTCTGTCGGCCTCCTCGTTGCTTTCTCTTCCAACGTGCCGAAGCTCGCAGCCGTCGAATTATCCTTCGAGTGCGTTGTAGAGTGCGCGGTACGCGATCATATTTTCGGCGTGTGCGTCGCACTCATTCATCGTATGTTGGACGACGAGATTGGAGTCACCGTAGATGACCAGGCGTGTTGCGCCGCAGATCTTTGTCATCCTCATGCCGTGGATGAGGGCTTCGTATTCGGCCTCGTTGTTGGAAGCCCGGAATTTCATCCGAAGGACGTGCTTCATCTTGTCGCCCTGCGGGGAGGTCAGTATGACCCCGGCTCCTGCTCCAGCTTCACGCATGGAGCCGTAAAAGTGCATCGTCCATGACTGCTACATGTTTGGGATGTCTGGCAGCTGCAGCTCCATCCAGTGTACCAGGAAGTTCGGGAGGACCTGAGACTTGATTGCGAGTCGCTTCTCGTAGATGATGTCTAGGGGTGACAGCTCGATGCCCCACAGGGTCACGCGTCCTGTGGCCTCCGAATTGTTTAAGATGCTGTTCAGGGGTGCTTCGTTGACGACCATCACCTGGTGCTCCTGGAAGTAATGGCTCAACCGTCGAGCCGTCATGAACACGCCGTAGGCGAGTTTCTGGTAGTGAGGGTACCTCCGCTTTGTTGGCGTCAATACCTCGCTGAGGTAGTAGATTGGTCGTTGGACCCCATGGGTCTTGCCTTCTTTGGGTCGTTCGACCACCGACGGCAGTGCTTACCACGGTGTGTGGCTGCTATGTACAAAGAAGAGGGCTCGCGCTCCTTTGGCGTAACCAAGACGGGCGAGGTGGAGAGCAGTCGCTTTAGATCTTCGAATGCGTCGTCCGCTTCAGGCGTCCACTCGAATTTATCTACCTTGCGTAGCAGTTGGTAGAATGGCAGGGCTTTCTTGCCCATGCGGCCGATGAACCTGCTCAATGCTGCTATTCGTCCTGCGAGCTGCTGGACACCCTTGAGGTTCTTCGGCTTCTCCATGGCCATGATGGCCCAGATTTTCTTCGGGTTCGCCTCGATCCCTCGCTGGGAGATGAAGTAGCCAAGGAGCTGTCCTGATGGGACGCCGAAGGCGCATTTTTCGGGATTGAGCTTGATCCTGTAGCGGTCGAGATTATCAAACGTCTCGCGGAGATCGTCGATGAGCGTTCTTGCCTCCCTGGTTTTGATGACTATGTCGTCGACATAGACTTGGACGTTGCGACCGGTCTGGTCCTTGAGGCATGCCTGCATGCATCGCTGGTACGTGGCACCTGCGTTCTTTAGCCCAAAGGGCATTGTGTTGTAGCAGAAAACTCCGAACGGTGTAATAAATGCCGTTTTCTCTTGATCTTCGACCTTGAGTCGAATCTGGTTGTAGCCGGAGTAGGCATCGAGGAATGAGAGTTTCTCGCATCCTGTAGTCGAATCGATGATCTGATCGATCCGAGGAAGGGGGAAGTGGTCCTTTGGGCAGTGCTTGTTCAGCGACGTGAAGTCCACGCACATCCGCAGGATGTCCGTGTCCTTCTTGGGGACCATCACTGTATTTGTGCGCCACTCGCTTCCTTTGATCTCCCTAATGAAGTCTGCAGCGAGTAGTCTGTTGATTTCCATCCCGATGGCTTCGGCCCGTGGCTCGGATCTCGGATGGGCCTTGACGGGCTTGGTGTCTGGAAAGACGTTGAGTGCGTGCTCGGCGAATTCCCTGAGAACTCCTGGCATGTCCGTAGGACACCAGGCAAAGATTTTCCAGCGCTCATGGAGGAATTCGACAAGCGCGCTTTCCTATGTGGGGCTGAGGTCGTTGGCGATCAGCGCCGTCTTGGAGGCATCCGTCGGGTGGACCTGTACCTTTTTTGTGTTGATGGTGGAGTCGAAGGACATGTCAGGTGCGTTTTATCGTGCGACTGGGGGTGCCCCATTGTCCGTCACCTTGCCGAGCCTTACGAGCTCATCCTGCATGCCGAATGACTGGGAGATTCTGTTGAAGTACCTGTCGCAGTGGTCCGATCGGGTGAAGCTCCCGTGGACCATGATGACGCCCGTGGGTCCTGGCATCTTGAGTAGCAGGTATGCGTAATGTGGGATAGCCAAGAACCTTGCGAATGCTACACGCCCGGGGATAGCGTGGTATTTTGATGGCCAGTCCACCACTTCGAATTCGAGCCACTCGCATCGGAAGTTGTCCGTCTTGCCGAAGATGACGTCAAGCCATATTTTTCCCAGGGGGAATATGCCCTTTCCTGGGACGACGCCGTGGAACGTTGTGTCGACATTTGTTTAGGCTGCAATGGGATCCGCATTGCTGCTAGAGTGCTTGCGAACATCGAGTTGATACCTTGCCGCCGTCCATGAAGACGCGGCTCATCTCGAAACCTCCGATCTGCGCCTCCGGCACCAGGCGGCATGACTGGGCGAGGGATCTGGTAAGGTGATCCGAACGACCGAGCGTGATGCGACTCACCCGTTGAGGTACTCGGGGATGGCGTGGAGTTGTCACGGCCAGGTTGATCTGACGGGTGATTTTCTTCTGCACCCTATTCGTCGGGCGCCCCTTCTGGATCATCAGTGCTCCTTTCGGCGGGGGATACCCGTGCCCAGCGTTGTTCTGTGCTGGTGCGACTGGTTGGTTCGGGCCTCCTGCAGGTGGCGGTGGAGGAGCTCCATGCGCTATTTCACCTAGTGCGGGTGCGTTTCCGAACCCAGGGGTGGAGCTTGCTACCTCATCTGAGCCATGCTTTCGCTAAGCTTCTGGAACTGGCGGCAGTCCTTGAGCATGTGGCTTGCCTTCTTCTTACCATCCTGCTTGTCGATGTAGAATTGGATGGTGCATGGACCCCGAAAGTTTTTCGTATGCTGAGGGTTCGTTATCGCGACCGCGGCGCTGCCACGACTGTGCTGGTCGTCCTCCATCGCGGAAGTTGCCTCCGCGGTATCCGCCACTATTGCGGTTGGCATCGTTGCGGCGATCGGAGTAGCCGGCCGCGACCATGTCGGGTCCATCGCGATCGTCGTAGACGCGCGGTCTCCTCTTACAAGATTCTGGCATTCCGTAATCGTCCTCTTCCTCTGATTGTGCTCGATGGACGGAATCTTCACCGTCGGCCCACCTGTTTGGCGATGTCCATGAGGTGGTCAAGTGTCTTGGGCTTGACGTGCCCGAGTTCCTCCTTGAAGTCCTAACGCTTGACGCCGTCCTTGAAGGCGTTGATGGCCCTTTCTTCGGAGATGTGCGCCGTGGAGTTTTTGGTGTTGGACCAGCGCAGTATGTACGAGCGAATGGATTCGCCCGTTCGTTGAGGTGCAGGCTCGCAACTCCTTGATCGAGGCGGGTCTCTTACTGGTGCCTTTGAAGTTTCGGATGAAGCTGTAAGCCAGCTCCTCCCAGCTTCGGATGGATCCTGAGGATAGGCTGCTAAGCGGTTTGCGCTTTGTCAAATTGCGGTGAAGGCATTGCATGGCGGTTTCCTTGTTTCCACCGTGCAACAGCGGATGATGGTGGTCGTTGAGCCATGCCTTGGCGTCCTGTGTGCCGTCGAACGGAGTATCGAAGGAAGCTTGAAATTCGCGGCATCCGTGTCCGTCGGACGGTCTGCTGAAGCACCAAGCTCGCAGAAGTTCTCGCCGTCTTCGTCCATCTCGGATTGACGAGCATGCGCGCGCTAGCTCACGCTTTGTCGATTTTGCGCTGTGTTAGCGCGTCTACAGCGTCGTAATCACGGGCTGCGATGATCGAGCTCTTGTGCCTTCGAGGAAGGTCATGGTCCTCTTCTTGGATGAAGGAGTGGGGCGCAGTTGAACCTGGCCGTAGCTTTCTTTTTCGGCTCCGTGGGAGTTTCTTGATGGGCGCAGCTCAAGCGAGTCCGAGTCCGGTGAGTGCGGACTTGTGCATTGCTCTCTTTGGGTCCCCTCCGGAGGTGGGTGGGCCGCGAGTATCGATGGCTGCTATGATCGCAGCTTGCGGTGTCTTCGAGATGATGTTGCCGTCGGCATCCATCTCCATGAAGGATGCGTTGAGGGTTCGGGTCACCTCACGGCGCTCCTTGGGGTCCATGTTCTCCGTTCGGGAGCGATGCTTATTGCCGTGGTTGCCGTTCGAGCTGGAGCCGATGCCCATGGCGGAGAGCGCCTTCGTCGCGACTGGACTCGAGGCTGCTTGCTTGCGTTTGTCGAGAACCTCTTGCATCTTGACATGCTTCTTGTGCTCCTCGATCGAGGCGGATGGTAGCCATCGGCGAGTCCGTGAGGAGTCTGCAGGCAGACTATCTTTGCCGCCGCCACGGCGGCGTGCTGCCCATCCTTCTTTGCTAAAGGCGGATGACATGGCGTTGTTGTCCCTTGGTGGGGACGGCTTCTACATTCCGCCGTTTCGATCTTGCGGGTTAGGTGTCGGGTTGGGTGGCGGGTTGGGTGTTTGCTGTTCCATGTCGCCCTGGATGACTACGGCGCATTGGTAGCGCTCGTAGATTGGTCCACTGCTGTCGCAGCTTTCGGATCCGGAACCATAGGTCCCTTCATCCGATGGCGGATCGCACATATCGGAGTTGAAGCTGCTATTGTCGTAGGACTCATCTGTTGATGATGTTGTGCGTAGCACAGGGTGTGGAGCCCATGAAGCGAGCCTGATTGATGGTAGGGGCACCCGCTCAGGGAGACGGAGGGTGCCAGTTTGCCCCACCTGGAAGCAGAAGCTCCCGAACACATCGCGAGTCCGTCGCCTACGGGCTCGAAGTCCTTCATGGTGGCCGGTGAGTGGGCGGTGAAGTCGAAAGCGCCAAAGAGGAGGTGACTCTCTGTCGCCGCAGAGTTGTAGATCGCTCGGGCTAGGACCGTCACGATCGCACAATCAGCGTCCCCAGTTCCCACAGACGGCGCCAATTGACGAGGTTTCGACTCGTCAATGCCCATTGTTATGGACTTAGGTTTTGGAGAAGATGGGGATGCTGGAGATCGTGGAACGGTTAGCAAACAAGCAACACGGGGACACGAGGTTTACCCAGGTTCAGGCCTCCGGAGGGAAAACCCTACTCCTGCTTGTCTTCTCTTGATTACGGCGAAACCGGTGATTACAGGGGTGCGCAGATGCAATCTGGCGTGGAGGTGTGTATGCGGAAGTATGAGAGAGAGATCTAGGTCGTACCCTCCTGGCCTTTATATAGACTTAGGCAGGTCCCGGGCACAGATCTAGTCGGTTACAGGTTCTAGGGTTTATCCCTTTGAATTTTCTATCTACTCTAGTCTTGCTCTCCAAGGATCCGAAGGCGTCATGGGCCTTGGCCACCCGAAAATCTTGATGGGCCGGCGTATATTTGTCGTGAGCCTTCCTTAGGCTGGACCAGGTATGCTGAGATCGTGTACCCGCGGGGTATAACCATGTCAGAGAGTGGTAGTGGTGGTAATGTTGGTGGTGGCCGAGATGATGGTGGCCTAGATGTTGTGCTTTTGAATCAAACTTGATCAATGTGATGTTTTTTGGATAATATTTATGCATGTTTGAATTATGTTTATTTGATATGGTTGATGAGGTTCCAAAATGATGCCAAAAAATTTTAGTCCTTTATTTTTTGAGGATAGGTTCCGGCGGCCACCTTTTAGAGGAGAAATTTTTGCTCATCTATTATAAGGGAGGCTTTTAGTCCTCTAAGTTTTTTTATGGGTTAAAGATGCTCTTAGTTATTTAAAAAATGCTCTTAATTTTTTTAACGGAACCATATATTTCATTAGACAATCCGCTTACAAAGATTACATATATAGTCACCAAAAGAGAAAAAAATTGCATGTCACGCAACTTTGCAGAGAAAGTATCCCGAGTAGAAAAATTACAGTTCCACTCGTGGAGAAACTTGTGCCACATCAGAATGTTATTCACCATCTTCCTCCGCCACCAGCATGGCAGCACAGAAAAAAGAGACGAACAACCATCATACCAAGATCTAAGAGAGCATCTTCGTATACAACAATGCCTTTTGAGTCGACACGACCATCATCCGCGAGAGTGCCAATCGCCGACCACCAGACATGAATCTCGCCGGATCTACAGATCGGCAAGACGACCAGGCCACCTGCCCCTCGATGGCACCTGTTGGAGTGATGCCGAGGCAAATTATTCCAACATGACGCAGTCTCCTCCATAGAAGCAGCGCCCCAAGAAAGCACGAGGCTAACCCTACCTACAGGCCAGAGCCGAAGCACCGAGGTCCCCACCCCCTCTCGTCGCCGGAGCGGGTGGCGGAGGAGTCAGGGACCTACGGCTTGACAATGTAGATGGGAGCAGATGCGATCGCCTCCCGATCCCTTTTTTCCAAAGCGATCAACGTTTTTCGCCTGTATGCGTATTCTGTAAAAGATGCTCTTATTAGTTAGGGACTGGGCGGTACGTTGATCATACCATGGGGGTGCTCATGAAATAAACACCGCCCCCGCTAAGACCCTTTAAAAAGCCCCTACCCATCCATGCCCAGTAGAATAATTCTACTACAATTCACCGAGTCGAGCAGTCAGGCACAGGGTTTCCGCTTCCGGCGTTGCGATGGCTCGCTCTGTCGGCGTCGAGTCACTTGTCCTCGTCGTCCTCCTCCTACTACTATCATCTTCCGCCAGCGCGTCCGACACGGTGCTTGGCCGGAGGGCCGGCATCTCCGTGGAGGCGGCGGCGGCGCTGCCAGGGAAGTACGCTGTGATCTTCGACGCCGGCAGCACGGGCACGCGCGTCCACGTCTTCAGGTTCGACAGGAAGATGGACCTCGCCAAGATCGGCAAGGACATCGAGTTCTTTGCCACGGTACGCACGCACCCTGCGCGCATGTTTCTTTCTTACATCTCTTTATTTATCTCTATATATGTATTCAATTTTCTGCATGGTGCGTGCAGGTAAATCCAGGGCTGAGCTCGTATGCCGGTCGGCCCAAGGAGGCTGCCAAATCCATGCTGCCTCTGCTTGACAAGGCCAGCAGTATTGTGCCTCGGGGGCTCATGAAAACAACACCCCTTAAACTAGGGGTCCGTTCTTCCTAGCAACCGACTTAATAATAATTAAATAAATAAATAGCTTTGCCCATACTATATAAGTATGCAGTTTACAACGTCACATAAAATCACAAATTTAGACCTGGAACAACAACCTTTTGACGCAAATTACTTTGCAGGCCACGGCTGGACTCAGACTTATCGGAGACGATAAAGCACAGCAAATTCTTGAAGCGGTAAATTAATCTTCATCTCCCTGCAGCCTTGCTCTCAGCGTATACATATTCTACTCTTGTTTCAATATCTGGATCGTTTTGAACAATGATTCCTGACATAATACAGGTCAGGGATGTTGTCCACACCAAGAGCAAATTTCAGTACAATCCTAATTGGATCAATGTTCTCGAGGGATCACAAGAAGGATCTTACTTATGGGTACTACACAACCTTAATTACATCATCTCTATTCATGTACCAACTGCTTTATATGTAGTATTTTTTTTCTAATGTTACGACATATATAGGTTGCTCTAAATTATCTGTTGGATAAACTGGGAGGGGATTACACCAAGACGGTAGGCGTGATTGATCTCGGAGGCGGGTCCGTGCAAATGGCATACGCCATTTCTCCAGATGCTGCCGCTGCCGCTCCCTCTCCGCGTGAAGGGAAGGATCCCTACGTTACGAAAGAGTATCTGAAAGGAAGAGATTACAATGTGTATGCTCACAGGTTGGACCCCTAGCCCTGCTGCATTGCTTACACAAGATCTAGCTAGAGCATTTTGATGATGAAGTTGGACCCACAATTGAGTGACTGACTTTCCATTTCAGCTATTTGCACTACGGTGCTCAGGCTTCTAGAGTAGAGATCTTCAAGGCAAAGAACGGACCATTCAGCTACTGCGTGCTGGCGGGCTACAACGGTGATTCATGAACTACACCTTCCTCCTTCGGTTGAGCTACTATGGCCATCCTGATCTAGGTAATATTTATTTGCCGATCCTTGAAGGTAAATACACCTACCACGGTGAGCAATACGACGCCATAGCGCCGCCAGAAGGAGCATCCTATGACAAGTGCAGAGAGGACGTCACCAAGGCGCTGAAACTGACCGCGCCATGTGAAACCAAGAACTGCACCTTCAACGGCGCGTGGAACGGCGGCGGCGGAGCCGGCCAGGCCGACCTCTACCTCGCCTCCAGCTTCTACTATATGGCATTGAAGGTTAATATATAACACACGAAACGACCCACATACTGATCTGGATGCATTTGCATCGAATCGAGTGTTGTGACAAGACTGATGAACTGTAACTCGCTCAATCTCTGACAGATTGGCTTCATCGACGGCGAGGCGACCAGCGGGAAGACCACCCCTGCGGCGTACAGGGCCGCCGCCGAGAAGATATGCCCGCTGAGCTTCGAGGAGGCAAAGGCCGCGTACCCAAGGGGCCGAGCCGTTGACGCGCCCTACATGTGCATGGACCTCATCTACCAGTACTCCTTGCTTGTGGATGGATTCGGTAAGCAACTCTACTATGGGTTATTACTCATCAGTCAGTCAGTCTTAACAATGAATTAGTATTGATCCTAATGCATTTATATATGCCGTTGTGGTGTTTTTTCTGGTAATGTGAGACCGATGAAGTAGACTTGGCTTAATTATTACTAGCTGATATGATATGGTCGATGCAGGTTTGGACCCAACCAAGGAGATCACAGTAGTACAGAAGGTGAAACACGGGGAGTACTTCATAGAAGCCGCCTGGCCTCTCGGAGAAGCGATAGAGGCTGTGTCGGCAAAAAAGCGGAGCCAAGATGCTTGAGTCCCTCGAAACAGGGTGCTTGGGTGCATATCTATTGTGATAGTAGTTCCCAGAAGATGGGGATGGGTGTCCCAAAGCTACGGCCATGTGTTCCATGCCTAGCATCTTATCCTTTTCAATAAAAGTATGTATGCAGAGCTTGCCTACTAGTAGATCTCACTATTTATGAATTTCTATCTTATCTGCTACGTACATCTTATTAGATAGCGTGTTGTATGTGTGTACCTAGTTTTGGTACCGTGTTTGTATTGTGTTGGAGGTTGCCTTTTTTAGATAGACTACCATGTATAGGTTTCTTAGCTATCAAGGCAAATCCCAACCAAATCAATCTGTAACTGTTTTGACTATATTAACACGCAAGAGGCATACGTTCCACCCAATTTGATATGGTATCAGAGCCTTCTTCTTCCCCAAAACACATCTACCAATCTCTCTCCCCCATGGCGACCTCATCCTCCCTGGACGCGGCGGCCAAGAATCCCCATGGCCAATCGGTGCAAGAAAAACTCACGAGCAAGAACTATCTCGTGTGGAAGACCGTCGTCCTCCCCGCCGTGCGTGGTGCTCGCCTAATGGGGTACCTCGATGGCACGGTGAAGGCGCCGCCAGAAACCCTATTGGTGGAGAAGGAAATCGCCGATGGAAAGAAGACCATCGTGGAGGTAGAAAATCCGGCCTATACGACATGGATTGAGAAGGATCAGTCTCTACTGGCCTACCTGGTGAACACTCTCACCGTCGAAGTACTGGTGCAAGTCACCGAGTGCCACACATCGTACGAGCTCTGGAAGACGATCCAGACCATGTACGCGTCGCAATCTCGTGCAAGGGTCATGAACCTTCGCACAAGGCTTCAAGATCTGAAGAAAAGAGAGCTGTCTGGCGTTGTCTACTTCAAAAAACTGAAGGCGCTAACTGACGAGTTGGCGACGGCGGGGAAGCCGATGGACGACGACGACATCATCAACGCCGTTTTAAACGGCCTCGATGCGGAGTACAATCCGCTCGTTGAAGCAGTCTCGGCTCGGATCGATTAAGGTATCACTCTCAGTGAAGTTTATGCCATGTTCCTTGCAGCCGAAGCTCGTATTGAGTCGCAGAAAGACGACACTGGGACGGGTGATGGCTTCTCCGTCAATCTTGCCTCCAAAGGCGGGTATGGTCGCGGCAACAGAGGAGGCTACCGTGGAGGTTACGGTGGCGGTGGACAAAACCGTGACAACACCGGCCGCGGCGGCGGCCAATATGGTGGCAATCACGGCGGAAACGGCGGCGGAGGTGGCCGCTATAACAACAGTGGCGGTGGCAACACCTACCAAGGTAACCGACCGCGCTACACTGGCCCGCCGTGTGAGATCTGCCGCAAGGCAGGTCATCCAGCGGACAAGTGCTTCAAACGCTTCAACAAATCCTTCGTCACCCCAGAACAGCCGCAAGTGAATGCGGCAACCATAGATCACTCCTATGGTGGTGATCCACAATGGTACATCGACACGGGAGCAAACGTGCATGTTACCAGCGACCTAGAAAAGCTTGCTGTCTGTGACCGCTACCACGGCAATGAACAAGTCCACACGGCAAGTGGCCAAAGTATGGGAATTAAACATATTGGTCATGCGTATATTAATTCTTCTGATCGTCCTATTTATCTCAAAAACATTCATCATGTCCCCAACGCTCACAAAAGTCTAGTTTTGCCTCTAAACTTGTTTCCGATAATCATGCTTATATTGAAATTCATCCAACTTTCTTTTCTCTCAAGGATCAGGACACAGGGAGAACCATCCTCCAGGGCGAGAGTAGGAATGGCCTCTACACCTTGCATGCCACCACCAACGATTCGTCCAAATAACTCCTTAGTACAAGTACAAGTACAAGTCAACCGTCGTCTACACGATGGCATATGGGCGGCTTGGACATCCATCTTTTCCTATTGTTGAGCAAGTCCTTAGGACAAATAATCTTCCTGTGTCAAATAAGCACGATGAGACGGTTTGTGACGCTTGTCAAAAAGGCAAGAGTCATCAATTGCCTTATCCTAGGTCCATAAGTGTGTCTAGTGCTCCTTTGGAGCTTATTTTTTTTGGATGTTTGGGGACCTGCTCCCGTTTCTGTTGGTCGATATAAATAGTATGTGAGCTTTATTGATGATTTCAACAAGTTTACTTGAATCTATCTACTCAAAAATAAATCTGATGTTTTTCAGAAATTTCAGGATTTTCAATAGCATGTTGAACGCTTGTTTGACAAAAAATTCTTGCTGTTCAATCTGACTGGGGTGGTGAATACTAGAAATTAACCCCTTTCTTTTCTCGTGTTGGCATTGCCCACCATGTATCGTGTTCCTATGCCCATCAAAAAAACGGCTCTGCGGAACGAAAACATAGACATATTGTCGAAGTTGGCCTTTGTCTTCTTGCACATGCATCTATGCTACTGAAGTATTGGGACGAAGCGTTCCTCACGGCGGCTTATCTCATAAATCGTCTTCCTAGCAAGGTTATTCATCATATGTCACCCATTGAAAAATTATTCAAAGAACCTCCAAATTATTCATTCCTTCGTATATTTGGTTGTGCTGTTTGGCCTAATCTCCGGCCCTACAACCAACGGAAGTTGCAATTCTGTTCCAAACAATGCGTTTTCTTGGGATATAGTGGCATGCACAAAGGCTACAAGTGTTGGATGTTTCCACGGGTAGAGTCTATATTTCTAGAGATGTCGTTTTTCCCGTTTTCCACTTTAAACCCCAACGCCGATGCCCAATTACGTGTTGAACTCCATCTATTACCCTTAGTCCTTTTGAATCCTTCTGTCTCTGATCAGGAGAATTATATGCGTCATGATCATATGTCGGTTTCTAACAATTTTTCTGCTGAAAATAGCCTTCAGGAGGATTCTGTTGGAGATAATGCAGGTGGAGGATCCGATGCAGATTCTGCCGGCGGCAGATCCGATGCTGATTCAGGAACATCTGCCCCGGGATCGCCGCCCGTTAGCACGGACTCGTCGCGGTCGTCTCCACGCGCACCACGTGGGGGGGGGGGTGGCCTCGCCTCGCATGTCTCGTCCCCTGAGCGGACTCCACTCTCCCTGCCACGTGGACGAACCGCGTCCACATCTTCGCCTGGGCCACATACCGACACCGGATCGACGTCGAGCGCCTCATCTGCCGCGTCTTCGTCGTCTGCTCTTCCCGATCCCGAGAGATCTGAGTCCAGATCCTCTGCGCCAGAGCCAGCTGTGGCTCCTCCTGTGCCTACTTCATCGCGTCCTCAAACCAGGTCTCAAAGTGGTATTGTTTGCCCAAATAATGTTACTGACGGTCGTATACGTTGGTGTAATTTCTGCAGCACTGGTGAGCCTGAACATCTTGAGGACGCTCTCCGTCATGATCAATGGCGTGGTGCTATGGATGAAGAAATATCTGCTCTTAATGCCAACAATACTTGGCATCTTGTTCCGGCCGTACGAGGACCACCGGCCGCCCCTCTGTAGCAGACACCGCCGCCCCTGTAGCAGCCGCCGTCGCACCGGACAAAGACCACCGGAAGCAGGTCGTCGACCACGTTTCCCAGCTGCAGCAGGACGCCTCCGCCCGGATCTGCACCGCCACCGGCTCTCGGGCCTCGTCTACACCGGCATCAACCAATTTCGACCAACAATGACTAAGAGGTAGCAACTATTCTGCATTCTCTTCTTGCATTTCTTTCCCAATTATTTTTTGTTGTTGTGGGCAGTATACTGAGAAAGTGAGAATGATGAATCATTTGACATCGTGATTTGCTCACCGTGTGTGTTCGTTTAATACCATTGTGTGGCAAAGCTTTGCTCACAGTTATTTCATAGTATCAATATCAGTATATCATGCAATGCTCTCCCTGACCATGCAATGCTCTCCCTGACCTTGCTCAAATTTTTGACCATTCTCGTCCGGCATAGAAGCCTACTGTTTCCCTCTCCGAAATTTATTCTGCCAGGTTCTTCCTCTTTCAATTCTTCTTCAACTTGTCCATAGATGAAGGAATAATTCAATTCAATTTCTTTTGGATTGCTGCTACCCTTGTCAGGTAAAGGTGTCTGTCTGTCAAGTTAAGCATTCAATGTTGACATAATTGCAGCATTTTTTCTAAGACTGTCCCTAAATACAGCCTGGCGAGCATCGGCGGGTTGACAAGCCTGGCAACATCATCTTCTTCACTATGTTTAAATAGTAGTTCAATGTTACCCACGGTGAAAAAATCTCTCATAAATGAGACAGGAGGAACCTCCGCTTGTTCATCCTCCGCCTGTTGCTGATCCTCATCCTCCTGTTGCTGATCCTCATCCTCATGTTGCTGATCCTCATCCGTGGTCTGTTCCTCACCCGCGGCCTGTTCCTCACCCGCGGCCTGTTCCTCAGGATCCTTTTCTTTTTCCTTTCCTTTTCCCTTTTTGTACTTATCCACTACATACTTGATCGCCAAGAACATCCTGTAGAATTGATTTGTAGCCAACATGTCCTTGACTTGCCAACTGGCTCGATTAAGATTCTCCCAACTCCAGAAGACACTAAGTCAGCAACAAATCAATTCTACAGGATGTTCTTGGCGATCAAGTATGTAGTGGATAAGTACAAAAAGGGAAAAGGAAAGGAAAAAGAAAAGGATCCTGAGGAACAGGCCGCGGGTGAGGAACAGACCACGGATGAGGATCAGCAACAGGAGGATGAGGATCAGCAACAGGCGGAGGATGAACAGGCGGAGGTTCCTCTTCCTGTCTCGTTTATGAGAGATTTTTTCACCGTGGGTAACATTGAACTACTATTTAAACATAGTGAAGAAGATGATGTTGCCAGGCTTGTCAACCCGCTGATGCTCGCCAGGCTGTATTTAGGGACAGTCTTAGAAAAAATGCTGTTGTGTGGAAGCTGCAATTATGTCAGCTCGACCCACCTGCAAGCAGTACACGACTTAGACAAGTTGGCTAACATTGACTGGAAATATCTGGTCTTCCGATGCTTAAAGCCAACTTTACTTGACAGACAGACACCTTTACCTGACAAGGGTAGCAGACAGACAACTTTACCTGACAAGGGTGACAAGGGTAGTGGCTACTTGCTGGGTTGCACGGCAGTCTTTACGGTAAGTACTAGGAGCAATCCAAAAGAAATTGAATTGAATTATTCCTTCATCTATGCATATTCATAAAGAATTCCTCATAAGATAATCCCGGAATCTTTTCATCGATTTTCAGACTGTCTTTTTAGACAAGTTGAAGAAGAATAGGATAAGTTATTTGAAAGAGGAAGAACCTGGCAGAATAAATTTGTATACGGAGAGGGAAACCAGTAGGCTTCTTATGCCGGACGAGAATGGTCAAAAAAAAAGAGGAAGCCTGGGAAGAAAGCGTTTTCTCTAGAAGATTTTGAGTTCAAGAAGTGGGATGAATGCTGCTACAAGAATTTTCGGTTGCCTGACCGTGTGGTGGTGCCTGACCACGGTGGTGCCTCAGAGCAATATGGTGCCTGGCAAGAGTAAGGTAAATATCCCTGCCCCTTTTCAAGGTCAAGGAGAGCATTGCATGGTCAGGGAGAGCATTGCATGATATATTGATTCTGTCCTTTTTTTATCATCAGAATTCTGATGAAAATGATGCAGAAAATATATACAAGAAGTACGTGCTAGACAGAACCTGTGAGAAAGTAGTAGTGGATATTGGTGTATATTGTGTGTCTCAGTGCACTTTTGTTGATTGCCTAAATAAAAAAGGTCATATGCACTCAAATATACTTCACTTGGTATGCTTCTTGTGGTCAGCTGACTGGAAGGATACAGTTATTAATTTGTGATGTTAGCTTTAAGCATCGGAAGCCAGATATTTCCAGTTAATGTTAGCCAACTTGTCTAGATTCGTTATTTCCAGTCAATGTGAGTAAGTAAAGCTAACTTGTGGTCAGCTAACATTGACTGGAAATATTTTTACATAACAAATGAATCTGGGGTATAAATGTAACTGGATCTGCATTTGCCCCACACCCGTTTCTGGCACATTTGAAGTCTGAATCATACTTCTGTTGTCTAAATTTGTGCAGCTACTATCTTGTCAACGGTAATGTCTGGACATTCGTACTATTTGGATGTATGCTTAATTTTGCACAAGAAGATGATACTACTGGTATAGAAGCTATAATATTGGTGCACATTAAATCTTTTCCACAATCTCGAATTCTTATGCTTTGGAATGTTAGCTGGGTGCATAGAAGTTCCCACTGTTGCGTTGCGTTGCCTGAGAGCGTTTTATTTTGCAGATTTTTCACTTTTGTACTACCTTGTTGCAGAACAAAACCAGCATAAATCTCTACTGGTCATGGTTCCTCTAGACATGGGTGCAGTGAAATGTAAATGTTGGTGTTGCTGCCGCATGGGAAATAAGGGTTATATTCTAGTCAAGCCTGCCATCTTGAACTTAGTATTAGCTATGTCTACCAGATCTAAATGTCACAGATTTGCGCCGCCTCAGTAGAGGGGTGATGTGGGAATATGCATGGTTCAATTGAGAATCGTGTTTCGTTACTCAAGTCAGTGTGTGTGGTAAACAACGGTTACTATGTACTGGAGTGCTTCTGTACCATAATTACCCTACCAAAACGTCTTATATATATGAGGTAGTATGTCTTATGTATGCGTTGACAGTTATTGTCTGCTCCATTTTTTGTTACTTTGGTGTTGTACATTTGCAAGCTCACCATAGGCTTTGCAGTTTGCACCTGCCTTCTAAGAGATGAGGACAAAAATGGCATCTGATTGAACTCGAGCTAACATAATACAGGCAAGAACGGAAGCTGAATGGGTCTTAATATTAGAGTCAGAATACAGATTATGATTAATAACAGCATATGCTGTGACAGACAATAGAACACAGGCATTTTACAGTGCTGAATAAGTCTCTGTACTGTTGGTCTTTGTGGGGCTGTAACACACATAGTCCTTGTAGCAAGGACGGGAAGTTAGGAGCATCAAGGACCAAGCATCCTTGACTGCTTTAGCAGCATCAGTTAGGAGCAGCAAAGGACCAAACATTCTTGACTGCTTTTAGGCAGCATCTTAGACTAGCATCTTGGACTAGCATTTAGCATATTCTTGGCTGGCTAGCAGCCTATAAATATGTATCCCCAACCCCTGTGGTTGGCATGGCATTTGCGCGTGAGTTTGTGCGATAAATAAAACCAGAAAATTGCCTCAACTCCTAGTGTCATCCCCTCTCTTCAATGAGAGTAAATCTAGAGATCCTATCAAGTGGTATCAGAGTGAGGTTGTCTTGTAGGCTGAGTGTTTCCTGCTCATCCCCTTCACCAGGTGTGCAGCAGCCCCAGCGGGCAAGTGCAGCAGCTCAAGCTGTCCCTGGTGGCCTCTCTCCTTCCGCGCAGTCGAGCAGCAGCTCGTTAGCAGCAGCTCTCCCTCCACGCAACAGCCCCCCAGCGGCCAGCCATGTCCCAAGGTCGCTCTCAGCACTCGGCTACCTCGAGCGTGCGGCGTCGACAGGAGGCCGAGCTCGCCGCGCAGGAAGGCGTGGCGGCAGCAGCAGCCGTTGTGGCGACAGCCAGGCTTCAAGGCTGGCAGCGGCGGAACTGCAGCAGCGAGGCGGCAGCAGCAGCGGTGGAGGCATCACGTACAGCGGCAGAGGCCTGTGCTCTGGCAGCATCAATGGCTCCATTTCAGGCGGAAGCAGCGTCGACACAGCCCACGAGCGGACGGCGCGGTGGGCAGCCGAGCATGCCCAAGCACACGGCGGTGTCGCTCCAGGAGGAGGTGAGCACTGCGGTGACACTCCCGGAGGAGGCGCGCACGGCGGTGGCGCTCCAGGAGGAGGTGAGCACTGCGGTGGCGCTCCAGGAGGAGGCGCGCACGGCGGTGGCGCTCCAGGAGGAGGCGCGCACGGCGGTGACGCTCCAGGAGGAGGCGCGCATGGCGGTGGCGCTCCAGGAGGAGGCGCGCACGACAGCGGCGGCCGAAACGACCAAGACCATGGCCTCTATGAGGTCCGGGCTGTGGTCAGGGACGTTGGTCCCGGTGCTGGGTGGCCTACCCTCACCAAAATCAACTACGTCGAGTGGGCCGCGGTCATGAAGGTCCGGCTCCAGGTGCGACACATGTGGGAGGCAGTCCAGGATGCCAACGTCGACCACCATGACGATTGACCGGCGCTAGACGCCCTCCTCGCCGCAGTCCCGCCCGAGATGCAGTTCTCGCTTTCCAACAAGCGGACTGCCAAGGAGGCCTGGAAGGCCATCGCTGCGTCGCGCATCGGCAGCGACCATGCTCGCAAGGCCGCTCTGCAGGCACTCCGCAAGGAGTGGGATGACCTGGCCTTCAAGCCAGGCGAGGACGTCGCTGACTTTGCTCTCCGTCTCAACACTTTGCTGCAGAAGATGGAGCGGTTCGGCGACGCCATCTACAACGAGGAAAGAGCTGTCGACTTCGACGAGCCAGAGCTTCCCTCGGGGTCCATCACCACTGCTGGGAAGCTGCTCCTCACTCGGGAGCGGTGGGACGCCGG
Organism: Avena insularis; assembly: GCA_023614405.1. Classification (NCBI taxonomy): domain Eukaryota; kingdom Viridiplantae; phylum Streptophyta; class Magnoliopsida; order Poales; family Poaceae; genus Avena; species Avena insularis. The sequence goes on from CM042685.1 coordinate 449,781,203, forward strand.
CCACGATGATAGGAAGAAGGGGGAGTCCTCTTCCGCATCAGGTGGCCGCAGCGACAAACCGCGCGAAGGCGCAAAGACGGCAGTCGAGTGCAAGGTGGCGCCGAGGCGCCAGCCGGCAGCAAGTTGGCCCAAGATGACGCTCGCCACAAGGCGTGGCGGCAGCCATTGGGCCAAGGAGTGTCGGCAACCACGGCAGCCAGCCCACGTCGCCTGGCGTGGCGAGGAGCGACTTTGTTCATGGCGCATGCGAGCATCGAGCTATGTTTTGCGGCACCGGCCGCAGCGGCCCCCCTCCACCTCGACGAGCCAAAGGTACACGCCCTTCTCGGCGACGGCTCTGGCACCGACAAGACTGGCAGGTGGTGCCTCGACACCGGTGCCACCCACCACATGACCGGTCGACGGGAATTCTTCGCCGAGCTCAACTCCGACATGTGAGGCTCCGTCAAATTTGGAGATGCCTCCGTCGTGGAGATTCGTAGGCCGGCTCATCTTCGCCGCCAAGACCGGAGAGCACCGGATGCTCACCGGTGTCATTACATCCTCGCTGAGAAACTCCATCATCGCCTTGGGGCTTGGATGAGAGCGGCTCGCGCGTGCTGATCGAGCACGGGATCCTGCGCATCTGGATCGCCATCGTCGCCTTCTTGCATGGGTAACTAGAGGCGCAAATCGGCTCTATGTCCTTGATGTGCAGGTGGCACAGCCCCTCTGCCTCGCCGCTCGTCGGGGCGGCAGCGTGCGATAACCTGGCGCCGGCACCTTCACTTCGAGGCTTCTGCTCGGTGGCAAGGAGATGGTCGCGAGCTGTCGTGCCTCGAACACGTGGAAACGATTCTGCGATGTCTGCGTGGTAGCGAAGCGGCGACTCCCTTCCACGGCGGCGAGCTTGAGCTAAGGAGAAGCTCGAGCTGATGTCGAGGACTTGTGTGGACGGTGACTCGCCACACCGGAGAACAACGCCACTTCCTGCTTTCGTCGATGACTTCTCCCGCTACATGCGTGGTGCTTCGCCAGCAGCAAGGGAGAAGGCCGGACGCCATCAGCGTATGCAGTTGTCGCAGAGGCGGAGGCGATCGCAGCTGCCATCGCAGACCGACAACGGCGAATTCACGACAGCTGAATCGCGTCACGATCGGGCATTCAGCGCCACTACTCCGCCCCTTGCCGCAGCAGAACGGCGTCGAGCGGCGCAACCAGACGGTTGGGGATGGCGGCCCTCTCAAGCGCAGAGGGATGCCTGTCTTCGGGGGAGGCGGTGGCCGACACCGCCTACATCGTCAACCGCCACCCACGAAGGCACTTGACGGCAAGACGCCAGACGAGGCTTGGCATGGGCGCAAGCCGGCGGTCTCCAGCTTACGGGTCTTCGGCTGCCTCGCGTTCGCCAAGGAGTTCGGCTACATCGGCAAGCTCGACGACAGGAGCACTCCGGGAGTTGTCATCGGCTACGCGGAGGGCTCGAAGGCCTACCGCATCCTCGACCCAAAGACACAGCGTGTGCGCACGGCGCGAGATGTTGTGTTCAACGAAGAAGGGCGGTGGGACAAGGAAAGCGGTGGACGGCACCGACCGACGTATGACGACTTCATTGTCGAGTACGCCCACTTCGAGGAGCCGGGAAGCGGCGGCTCCGCCACCGGCACGCCGACGCCACGGCTCCAAAGACCAAGAACATACACCTCCGAACGTCTACTCCGACCAGCAGAATACACCTCACGCCCACTCCTAAGACCAAAGAATACACCTCCGGCACGTTTACACCAAAGACTACCGGCCGCGTCAGCGCGGCTCGTGGAGTTCGCTTCGCCGCCACGACGAGGAGCGATCGACGCCAGACACGACGGCGAGCCGTTCTGCCCGTGACGATGGAGGGTCTTCTCGACGACCGGCCGGACCGGTGCCACGAACCCGGAGGCGCAATTGCAACTTGCATGTATGTGACGGTGAGCCTCGGTCTTTGTAGAAGCGAGCAAGACGCGGCATGGCGAGCCGCGATGCGATTGGAGATGGATGCGGTCGAGAAGAACCGCGACTGGAGCTCGACCTCCTCGAGGTCACCGGCGATCACCCTTAAGTGGGTGTTCGTCAAGAGGGATGAAGCCGCGTCATCGTCAAGCACAAGGCTCGCCAGGCCCGAGGTTTCTTGCGGCAGGAGGGGTCGATTTCGACGACGCCTTCCTCTGTGGCGCGGATGGAGTCCGGCGACTCTCCTTGCGCTAGCCGCTCGGGAGGGTGGCGCGGCCCATCACATGGATGTCGTCCGCCTTCCTCAGCGGCGACTTGAAGGAGGAGGTCTACGGCAACAGCCGGATTTGCGATTCGCCGGGAGGGCAAGGTACTTCGTCACGCAAAGCTCTCTATGGTTTGCGGCAGCACCAAGGGCATGGAACGCCAAGGACTCCACGCTCAAGACGATGGGCTTTGGGCAAAGCGACGAATGGCGGTCTCACCGACGGGCAATGGAGAAATGCCATTGGTAGGTGTCTACGTCGACGACTTGGTCATCACCGCACCAAGGATGCAGAGGTGGCGGCGTTCAAGGAAGAAATGAAGGCCGCTTCAGATGAGTGATCCGGGACTCTCCTTCTACCGGGATCGAGTGCACCAGACCAATCCGGATCACGCTTCGATGATCGCCACGCCAAGCGTCGTTGAGCTAGCCGGCTCACTGATTGCAACCCAGCCTCGCTCCGATGGAGGAGAGGTTGAAAGCGAGCCGCGACAAGACGGGCGGAGGAGGCGGGCCTTCACAAGACTGCGGCGTCTGGGGAGCCTTCGCTACTCGCCCACACACTGCCGGACTTGGCATTCTCCGTCGGCCACGTTAGTCGGTTCATGCAAATGATCGACGGAACACCAAAGAAGCCGTGAAGAGGATCGTCCGCTACATTGCGAGGACTCTCGACCACGGCCTCTACTACCCTAGGTGCCACAGGCGACACACTTCTTGCATAGTGGCGGCTGACCACGCCGGGCGACATCGACACCAAAGAAGAGCACAAGCGGATCCTCTTCTTCCCGGCAAGTGCCTCGTGAGTCGGTCAACAATCAAGAAAGGTGGCCATGTCCACCGCGAGGCCGAGTACATAGCGGCCTCCATCGCTCGCGACTCGAGTTCTACGCTTGCTGCTCGACCGCTGGTGATCTCTCGGTCGAGACACCAGGTATGCCTCATGGTGGATAGCAAGTCTGCTCTGGCCCTGGCGAAGAACCCCGTATTCCACGAACGGAGCAAGCACATCCGAGTGAGGTACCATTTCATCCGACGCTGTTTGGATGAAGGGAGCATCACGACGAGCTACATCAACACCAAGGATCAGCTTGCAGACCAAGCCTCTTGGACGGATCACGTTCCTTGGACTCTGCTCCAGGATTGGGATGGTCCAGCCTTCCCACAAGACAACGCACAAGACTTAGAAGGAGAATGCTGAATAAGTCTCTGTACTGTTGGTCTTTGTGGGGCTGTAACACACATGGTCCTTGTAGCAAGGACGGGCAGTTAGGAGCATCAAGCACCAAGCATCCTTGACTGCTTTAGCGAAGATCGCTAGGAGCAGCAAAGGACCAAGCATCCTTGACTGCTTTTAGGCAGCATCTTAGACTAGCATCTTGGACTAGCATTTAGCATATTCTTGGCTGGCTAGCAGCCTATAAATATGTATCCCCAACCCCTGTGGTTGGCATGACATTTGTGTGTGAGTTTGTGCGAGAAATAAAACCAGAAAATTGCCCCAACTCCTAGTGTCATCCCCTCTCTTCAATGAGAGTAAATCTAGAGATCCTATCATACAGAACCCACAAAGGTGCAAAGCTGTAACACAATTTTGATGTTAGGTGAGTATTTCCAACATTGTAATGTCAAATTCCACACCGGGACTTCTATTCTCACACATATCACAAGATTCACATATCCCAAACCTATCGTGCCTCATGTTGATACCGGTAGGAAACCAGCTTGAAGTGTTGCTTCAGCTAAGAAAATACAACATCTGAACGAAGCACGTACTTGACATTCTTTTTCACAACGCGAGCTTCGTGAAGCATGCACCTGGCACCATGCAGGTGGAGTAGAGCCATTCCTTGCACTGGAGCAACCTACATGCAGGCAACCTGAGATTAATACCAGTTTGGCAGGACTCTGCTAACATTTATAATCATCGTAAGCACAAAACAGACCATTTCAGTGTTCACACAGCATCAGAATATCTCATAAGTCTAAACAGGGGAAAATGGTGAAAAACTAAAGACAAGATATATTGTAGGAGTATATCGTTGGTACAAGCACTGGTTTTCCAGAACAGGGGAAATGGTTGACAGAGCAATCTGGCAAACATTTATTTCAAACAGATGGGTTTTTTGGATTCAGAAGGTACCTCAGCAACAATTCCTCCCCGGTGATCATAAAATACAGTCTCCCCTCCAACAAGAGCTTGTGAATCCTTCGCGCTTCCCTTGCCAGAAAGGTATATCAGCAATGTATACTGTGTCCTGGAACCATCCCCAAGGTTGACACTCTCATCGATATGCCTACCAAAGCGCTGACCTTCAACATACCTATAAAGCAACAAAGTCAATAACTCGACCTGTCCAACAGCGCAACACTTGTTAAATCAGATCTTTCCTCAAGTTATAACACCATATACCTGTAAAGCCTGATATTTGGATTCAAACTGGTTGCTACTTTGCCAGCGATATTGATGTCCGTGAATATTCTGTTTATCCCTGTTTCCCAGAGGGTCTGAGCGAGCAAGGGGTCCGTGACAGATATTCGGTCATTATCTCTAAAGGCTTCCCCCTTGAGTGGCCCAAGACTGCCCTGGTGCGTGAAGCCCATAGATTCAGCGACGTCGACGAAAGCCTTAGCCTCCGCGGAAGTGAGGAAATCAGGCACCTATGTCAAGTGTAGGAAGTTGTCCATAAGTAACACAACTTAGTAAAGACAGAATTCGACACACTGTCATATCAATTCAAAAGCTTCATATCATTCGTTCATTTTAATCTAACTACATGTCACCAGAGAACAACATCTCCTTCCAGAAGCGTTTCGCTGGCAGGATACTTATATCATTTTTTTAGTGGAGGCAGGAGGCTTATCAGATCATGTACTTCCTAGGTCATAATTGCAGAAGTGACACGGCAAATTGATAGTATATGCTAATTCCCTCTTAGACTAGATGCTCAAAAACAGCAGCAATCCTAATGGTAATCCCCTCCTAGTAGAAGCAGCAGATCGAGCTACTTGATGTCTGGATTTAATCATGCGACAAGGTCCCTAGCTAATTGGGTCAACAAACTCAATTTCTGAAAGGGGATTCGCTCACCGTGAGGAGCTGGGTGCCCTTGAGGCGATTGACCTGGAGATCCGTCTTGGGCTTTACCACCGGCCATGCCCCTCCGCCGCTGCTGCCGGTGGCGCCGCCCTTCTTCGCCTTCTTGGCCGCGGAGGATTTCTTCTGGCGCTGCTGCGGAGCGCCGTCCCCTGCCGCCGTGGCTTGCTCCATGGGTGGGTTCGGTGCTGGGGGTTGCATCGGGTTGTTGAGGCGTCTGGGCTGGACCGGTCCTGTTGGGCCGGTGCTGATGTGCAAAAAGAGCACCCACATGCGGTGCTATACTGCTATGTGCTAAAACCTCCCTCTGTACCGACCATGGCGCCGCGCATGGTCGCCGCATCCTAGCGCCGGCGGCGGCGCTCTCCCCTCAGCCCGCGAGCCCATCTACCGCCCTGCACGCCCCGCTCTCTCCTGCTCGTCCTGCATCCCGCCCGCCGCCCTGCACGGCCCGGGCGTGCTCGTCGCGCCCTGCCCTAGCTCGCCGACGACGGAGGGCTTGACGAGGATACGTGCACGCTGACGTACGGAAAGACGCCCTCCGCCACTCCCTGCCCAGGCTCCTCCATCCTCTGTTCGGTCAGCGCCACCGAGTTCAACACCGACGCTGCATTGTTCTAGGTATGCTTCTTCTCTCAGTAGAAATAGATGTACTCCCTCCGTCTCAAAATAGATATCATGTCTTAAATTTATCAAAATTTGGATGAACCTATAAGCTAAATAGTGTCTAGATTCATCTAAATTTTGACAAATCTGGTTGAGAGATCTACTTTTGATGTGGTGTATGTTGAACTACTAGTATCATCTTTTTGGCCATCTTTGAGACATGAAATTAGCATGCTCTATGATCAACTATTATGTGATGTTTTTAGCTGAAAACTGTTGAAATGCTGTTGGAATTATGTGAAAATGCTGTCATTACACTGCTGTACTGTTGGTGGAAGGCTATCAATTTGTTGCTGAAAATGCTAGTATTGAAAGAGAGTAGAAATGAGGGACTGTGGTATCCGAAGAGGTAAGGGCATACAAGTCTTTTTGTTTGGGTGTTAGTCCCAGTTAGTGCATAGTGATATTTTGGCAACAAAAACCAATCATGTAATGGTATTTTGGCAAGTTTGGTTTTCCCAGTGTTATTTTGGAACTTTTGGTTTTCACTAATGGTATTGTGACTATTCTCTCCTATTTTGGAACTTCCTGTTTTCAATTATGGTATTGTGGAAATTTTTTCTTCCGGGAGCTCTCTGAAGTCTGAGCTGGGAGGGGCTGTTCCGCGAGCAGGCACAAAGAGAGGGGCTATCGTGCAAAAGTTGTCTTCCCGTCGCGCTAGGGTTTAAGGTTTTCAGTTCGGAGGTGCCGCCGGCGAGCTGAGATGGCTGATGCGGTCGTGAGGTGCCTTCGGGACGGGCGCCTCGACGGCGAGCACGCGCCCGCTCTAGCCGTGCAGGGTTCACTCCAGTGCTGCCGCTGCTTGCATCTGCATGCTCCACCTCCGCCTTGCCGCCTCCAATGCGGCTAAAGCGGATAAGCCAGGTATTGTTCGTGTCCTTTGTGGTATAATGCTTTAGATTGGCCTCGTCTGGCTGATGAAGCGAGTTGTTGGCTTGGTTGGCAAATTGTGGTGGTGCAGGGGAGTTGTGTTTGTGGCATTTGATCGGAACCCGGAAGTTTATCTGGATTTCATGCAGCGGAGCGGACTTGATTCAAATGCTTTGGGTCGATGGTAAGATCCGGCAGAGCAATTTTCTTCTAGGAAAAGGAATGAGAGCTTTAGCATAACCGGCAATTCAGTAGAATTGACATGTGAAAATTTAAGCTGGACTGTGAAATCAGAGATTATTTTGTGTTAACTGTTCTACTGTAAAGTGTGAACTGTACATAGTATGTCCTTAATGCAGGCCATAGTTTAAATGTTTGTGATGGTAGAATTGATATGAATGTCTAATACTATGTCTTATAATTTTTGCATTGTTCCAACAGTGTTCTGATATTGGATTGCTATTCGGACCCACTTGGATGGAAGCAGAATATTCGAATCCAGTCTCACCAAGAGGACACTAGAACACCATGCTCAAAAAACAAAGACAACATCACAATTTTTAGAAGCGTGAAGGATGTTGCTAAATTGTTGTGCTCCATAATTGATCTTGGAAGAGGTAAGTCCGCCATATCACCTTTTGAACTTGTTAATTTATCTTATTTATGATAATGAAGCTAATGCTGCACTAAATGCTATGGATATCAGGTTTTGAAGGGGAGAGCAAGACCTATTTTTCGATTGCTATCGATTCAGTATGTACCTTGATGGAAACTTTTGCATTCTGTGGAAACCATAAAGCTTACTTGGGGCAGATTTAATACAATGAAACTGGGTTGTATTGTGTTAACTGCATCTAGGGCATACATTGCATCACATATTACTATATGCGTACTTCTGTTTTAATTTATTATTGTTGACGTTTATGGAACTGCCTGCATTAAATTATGAATTCCAGATATTTGTGCCAAAATTGAACAGTACAAACCTATAGCCTTGTAGTTAGCAGTTTGTGTATTGAAGTTAAGTAGGTTTGAGTACCGTTTGGAAACACTTTACTCCAAACTCAATAACATCAACCTGTCACTCACAGGTATTCTACTCTTTGTATTTTCCGATTATAAGTCATTATTTATGTATTGTTTAAAGCAAAGAAATCTTTGCATTCTTTGTAATCAATAGTTCATTACTCTTTAACAATATTACTTAATTTCTTTCAATGCTTAACAGCAAATCCTTAATGATATTTTAGATTAGCACTATGTTAAGGTATGCTTCACTGCAATCAATTTCAGGCCTTCTTAGTAATCTTCGAAGCCATGGTATTATTTCTTATATTTTCCGTTTGTGTTACGGAGTCATGCATTCATGGTACATTGGACACAATAAAAAATTTCAGCATTAACATTGGATATATATCATATATTGTATAAAAGGCATGTTGAATATATCTTATAATGTTAAGGATACATGTTATCACCTGAAAGACCACCCTTGAACATACAGTCAGCAGCATGCCAACATATGTCTAAATGCGTTGTAATATCAGTAGGATGCATTCTTGTGGTCCAAAAGGTTGATATACTGTTCTTCATGTGTTGCTTATAGTAGTAATGTGGGTTATCCTTGTGTTGCAGATCAGATATCATCAATCCTCTGGCTAATGCATTCAGACCTCCATGAACCCAAGTTTTCCCGAGCTTTTGAGTGTCTTTCTACCATGGTTGCCTGTGTAGAGCCAGAAGTTGCAGATTCAGGATATGGAGAAGAACGTAGCGGAAACTTATCTTTCCTTGAGCATAACTATTCTAAAGCAAAGTTCCATGTGCGCCTGGAACGAAGGAATGGACGGGTAAAACATCTGGTAAGGTTCTTGTTTATTTGGTGCTCAAAACTTGACTTATTCTAGAGACCACACGTTGAAGAATCTGGATTGCAACTATACCTGCCTATGCAGTATGAGGAGTTACATGTCGAGGGATATGATGTTAAATTTGTTTTTGCTTCTTCTTTAAGTTCGGAAGTGAACCAAAATCTAGTGCCTAAGGTTAGTTGATACATCCCAACATCCATAGCCCACACTTATCCTATTACTTGTTTGGTTTCTGAAACAAACATTGGTTATGAATTGTGATATGTTGGCTCAACAGGTTCAGTTCAATCTTGAGCTGTCAGAAAAGGAACGAAGTGACAGGGCAAATGTTGTTCTTCCCTTTGAACATCAAGGTTCTCTCATAAACTAAAGTTATTTACCAAATTTAAGTATCAGTTACCGCATTAAGCAGTCACAATTCGGTAGAAATATGCTGAAGATGCAGCTAACAAGCCTTGAATACAGACAGCTTTGTGCAGATCTCATGCGCACAGCTGTTTATCATGAAGAAGAAAATTTAATTGAACTCCGACTCGAAGGTGGATCACTTTGGATCAATGAGACGGTCATTCAGCATGTTCTTGACATCCCTCGTGGAAGTGATAAGGAGCCTCAAGCTTCAAAGGCTGAGGTGGAAGAAGAGTACAGATCAATGTGGAAGCTACTACATGTATTGATATGAATCAGTAAATGATTGTTCCTTGTTCTTACCTTAAATCTCAGGAAAAGGTGAGCCAATTTGTATATATGATGGGCGGCGATCTCTCCTGGAGGCTCAGCAATATCCAAATTTAACTACAACAGCTCTCCTGGATGAAACAAAGGTTCCTAAATCAGCAACTTCGAAGGGTGAAATTCATTACATTCGTGATTCTGATGATGAGCGACCTGACTCGGATGAAGACCCAGACGATGATTTGGATATTTAACCACAATATGATCTCAGTTTAGCTTACTGGTCTATCAAATCCAAGGTAACCATTGGCCCCACTGAGAAGAACTGCAATACTTTGTCGGTAGTCATTTCATTATTATTTATGCCGATCACAGGGGCTAGAGCGAGAGAGTCGTGCTGTTAACAAAGAATCTACTCCCTCTGTCTCAAAATAGATGTCCCAGGTTTGTCAAAATTTGGATGAATCTATATACTAAATAGTGTCTAGATTCATCCAAATTTTCACAAATCCGTGACATCTATTTTGAGACGGAGGGAGTATTATATTTAAACTCGCTACTCTGGAATTTCAAAACAATAGCACCCACTCCCACTGTTCTGAATTGTGAGTAAAATACTAAAACATGTGTATCTAGTTCCCTCAAAGAGTAAAACACCAAAATGTTGTTCAACCATACAAGTTGACATCTGAGTACTGACATGTTCAATATGGATGCACAGTGACTTGATTATATTCCACAGACCGTCTTGTGCACACCAATCTCATTACAACTCTATTGATTCTACACAGAGCACTTTCGCCGGTGCCGTATCAATGGATCAATAATCACGTATGCCTGGAAAAAAAAGTTACCTGCCCACAAGCAACATGGGCAATACCAAGCCCCAACACTAAAACATCTTACTGGGCATGGCCATCTTATTGCAAGTACACAAAGCAGGTAACCTAAAAGCAAAATGGTACCTATAGCTAGGCCAGTCAGTGAGTTACTCCTTAGCCTTGATGGTGGCCTCTGACTTCGAATAGAGATCCATCGTGTGCACGAGGGGATCCTTGAGCGACTTGTGCTTCACGGTAACATTGTATTCACCTTTGAAGAGCTCAGCCTCGAGTATGCCCTTGTCATCGTCTTGGTGTCCTTGGGAACGGCCTTCGACTTGGCGATGAGCTTGTCAACGATGTCCCCAACTGGAAGGTTCTGGAAGTTTTTGTCGGTGAGGCACTTGACATAACACTCCTTGGCATGCCAAGCGCCCCACAACACTATGCCCTTCACCCCTGGGTGCCCCCCCCCCTCTCATCACCTCCTCCAAGTACTCCACTTGCTTCGGCCCCTTTTTGACATCGATTCCAGTGAGGCAGATGGGAACCTTGGCCTGCGCGAGTGTGTCGAGGGAGCCCCTCACATAGGGAATGTTGGGGGGTGTCGAAGTGGCTCTCCATGCCGATGCTGTACTTGAGCTTGTTGTTGCCGGGGTATGATTGGATTTGCTTGAGCTTGGCAAGGTACTTTGTGGGCAGCGGCGCCGCATCATTGGGCTCCTCAATGGTGTTGAGTCGTTCATGAAGAGGATGGGCTTGTCGTCGAGCTTGGCCACTTCCTTGAAGACCTCGCCAGAGGCATCCTTGCCGAGCTTGTCCTCGAAGAAGCTGTAGTGGAGGTTCTCGTTGAGCACATTCCAGTGGATGAGCTTGCCAAGCATAGCGAGACACTACATTCTTCATCCGTTTCTCCATGGCCTTCTTGAGCAGTGGCACGCTCAACCTGCTTACCCAACCCATCTGTTTGCTTTGGTCGTCCCAGAACACATTGTGCCCTTCTCTGCCAGAGCCAGCATCTTGTCCGGGATCTCGTACAACTCTTGGTTCTGGTTGTACTCCGTGCTATATATACCAGTTCATCTCGTTATCCATCGATTGCCACCGTGAACCGTGACGTGAACCACTTCTCGTACTCTGGGATGTCCAAGATCTCCTTTGTCATTGCGTTGTCCAGGGGGAAACCCTGGGCCACCCTCTCCAGGGACAACTCTGCATCCGGCAGCACCTTGCCGCCGGAGTCGTGGACGGTGATCTTTACTTTCTTCTTGCGCTCCTGCATTCATTTTAGTTTCAGTTGCGGAGCCATGCATGGAGTATTTATGTTTCGTTTGCATTGATTATTTTAGCTAGTGTCAGCGTTGTGTAAATCAAATGGGGATTAATTAATACCTTGGCAATAGACTCATCGCGATGAGACTTCCATTCTTCGAAGCTGAAGGGTTGCAGCGCCATGCTATCCACCATCAACTCCGTGGTTACATATTGGTCTGCAGTTTTGCACGTTAATTAATCAGTACAGTGCTACACATCCACATGCTGTGATGCCATCTCATTGATGTATCATGCGTGATTATCTAACTAGCTACGTACGTTACACAGCTCAAAGAAGAGCCCACCCTTGCTTGCAGCCAAAGAGGTTGCGCCACCCTTGCTTGCAGCCAAGGAGGTTGCGCCACAATCATGCCTGCGGTGTTGAAGTTGCTATCGGGGGTCACCAAGACGGCCCTCGCAACACCGGTGCTCTTGGAAAGCTGCAGCCAAGCTGAGGTCAAGCACAAACGTTTGGTTAGAAAGCAGCAACACCTAGTTTGTTGTCCTCAATCAGTCGATCGACTTGATTCCTGCTGCATGACCAATCATGATGGAGGAATCAATTACCAGAGAGGGCGTAATGAGCGTGGAGCCCTTCGCTGGGGCGCTCTTGCTCTTTGCCATTAGGAGCTTCTTGCCACCAGCACCAGCTGACACAGTGGTTGGTGCCTCAGCGCCGGTCACCAGCCTGAACCTGTTAGCCCTTGCTCTCAAGGAAAATGTATACTGTATATATGCATATGAAACAAGGGCTCCGACCCCGAGTCACCCCTCCCCACCGACGCCTCGCCGCCACCGCCGCGCCCCTCCCAGGGAGCCACTGGAGGTGGTCTGGCCCCCTCTCGGTCGGCTGGTCTCTCCGGAGGGGGTCCCTTCTTCCCTGGGAGGCGACCCCTGTCTCTGAGTGCCCCGGCCAAGCTGGCCCCGGTGGATCTCCCTCGCTGCCACCGTCCTGACCCCCCCGTCTTCCTCGACCTCGACATCGCGCCGTACGGCTCCAACCTCTCCCGGGGCTCACCTCTTCGCCCGGCTCCACTGGTCGCCCCGTCCCCATTGGAGCTGGAGTCCTCGGGGAGTGAGGGGCTGGTCGTGTGCCCCAACCTGTCCCCGCGCTTCCCTGGTGTGGTGTGCTACTCCCTCGCTCCGGACACCGACCATTGGTCTTACTCGGCTTGGGGGACCCCGCCACTCTGGCGGCCTCAAGCTGCGCTGTGGGGCAGGCCCCAGGCCTCCTCATGCGATGTCCGTCACGTTGACTCCCGGATAGGCCTGTCCGGGCCTGAGCCGACAGTGGCGGAGAGGGCCTCTCGCCGGGTGGCGGCGCGTGACGAGTTCTCGGGTTCCTCTTCCGTCTCTGTCGTCCCCCTCCTGCCCCGGACCCCTCGGGTTTGTCTGGTTCTCCGTTCTGTGTTCTTTCAGAGGTCTCGCTCGCTCACCTAGGCGAGGTTGCTGATGACTGTGGGATTGTTTTCCGGGGAGAGAAGGGCCCGCGTCTCGAGCAGCTCGCGGCCATTAAGGCGCGGGAGGGGTATGCGGGGGCGATCGCCGCCGCCGGGCGTGGCGCTTGGAACGAACGCCCCGGATCCTCACGGAGGACAGCTCACTGGGCTCGACCCGATGAGGATCCTCCCGCCTCGATCGGAGGTCATCCAGTGCCTACCCCCGGGTAGGCAGCGTGAGACCTCCCAAGGCTGCTGCCCCGCCTCTCCTCCACCTCGTGCCGCTTCGGTCCCGCTAAGGGACCGCCCGAGGGTCTGATGGATTTCCCTCGGCCTTCCGGATGTTCATTTGGAACATCCGGGGTTCAGACTGAGGCCGCGCAGATCAAGGACTACATCCGCAGAGCTGCTAGACATTGTTGGCTTTCGAGACGATTCGCCAAGATTTCTCCATCGCGAGTTGGAGGCCCTCACCACGTGCAAGTTCTCTGGTCTGGCTCCCGCATCGCCATTCTGGGGTATCCTCACAGAGTAAAGGAGGATACCTTTGAGATTGATGATATGGACCGCGGGGACTTCTTCGTGAGCATGGCCCTCACGCATAGACAAACTCACTTCAAATGGGAGGTGATTATTGTCTATGGCCCCGCGGACCATCGGAGGTCTACTGAGTTTTTGCTTGAGCTCAAGTCGAAGGTGGAACGGACGGAGATCCCGGTGGTTATAGCCGGTGATTTCAATCTGATCCGCTCTGTTGAGGACAAGAGCTCGGCTAACGTGGACCTTCCTAGGATGCGTATGTTCAACGACTGCATCGCTAATCTTGCTCTCCGCGAGATTACGCGGGTGGGCGCTAGATATACATGGACAAATAAGCAGCTTCATCCCATCCGCAGCGTCCTCGACCGTGTCTTTGTTTCTGTTGAGCGGGAAGTGGCATTCCCTCTGTGTTCGCTGAAGGCGGTCACTAGGATTGGGTCCGATCATACCCCGCTCCTCCTCTCTTCCAGAGGGGGTCGCCTCGCCTCAACCGCCCACTTTGAATCCTTCCGCTTCGAAGCGAGGCTTTGTGGAGGCGGTCCGCGCGCCGATGAGCTTGCGGCCACCTCAACCCTCGGTTTATCAGGTTGTGGACATCTGGCACCACTGTGCCAGGTTATCTTGCCAGTTCATGAGGGGTTGGGGGCGAACTGGGCGGACTGCGCGCCTGTATAGGCGTCTATTCTGGAGGCTATTCAGACCTTGGATCGGGAGGCCGACCGCCACGGCCTCTCGGCCGAGGAGTGGTCCCAGAGATACTCCCTTGAGTCCTCCATTATGGAGATCTACAAGGGAGAAGAGGCGTTCTGGCGGCGTGAGCCGCCAGAATGGGCTATCCAAGGGAGTCGAACACGGCCTACTTCCATGCCGTTGCGAACGGTAGGAGGAGGAAGTGCTCGATCCCTTGCCTCTGGGCGGGTGAGGACCTGTTGGAATCCCCACAGGCCCTGTCCGCCCATATTTACGCCTTCTACCGGGATCTTTTCTCGGCGTCTCCTCCCTCGGGCCTCTCGCTTGCTCCGGACTTCTGGTCGGCTGGAGTGTTGGTCTCTCCTTTGGAGAATGAGGACCTTACTCGTCCTTTTTTCCCGGAGGAGGTGTCGGCAGCCCTTAAAACCATGAAGGCTAGTTTGGCCCCGGGTCCTGATGGGTTGCCCGTGGGTTTCTTCCAGTCTTTCTGGCCCTAGCTCCAGCCGGTGGTTCTCCAGATGTTCCAGGAGTTCTATGTTGGGACCCTGGTGATGTCTCGCCTGAACCTTGGCGTGATTGCCCTGATCCCCAAAGTAGTGGGGGCCACGGACATTCGCCAATTCCGCCCGATTACCGTGATTAACATCATCCAGCGTCTATTTGCCAAGGTCTATGCTCTCCGTCTCGCTCCGGTGTTGGAGCGGCTTACTCACCCCCTCCAATTCGCCTTCTTGAAGGGACGCCTCATTCACGATGATGTCCTGGCCTTCCATGAAATTATTCATGAGGTCAAGACTCAACGTCAACGCGGGGTGTTCCTCAAGCTAGACTTCCAGAAGGCCTATGACCGCTTGGACCGGGCCTACTTGAGGTTGGTGCTGGAGAGGCGGGGTTTTGACGACCGCATGATCCGCTGGATTATGCAGTTCGTGATGAGCGGGCAGACGGCGATCAACATTAATGGGGAGATTGGCCCATACTTTCGTCCATCCTGCGGGGTTAGGCAAGGGGATCCTATATCCCTCTCTGCTCAACGCGGTGGATGCCTGGTGAGATCTTGGATAGGGCGAGTAGTGGCCACATCTCGGGGGTGGTGGGCCATCTGATCCCCGGTGGCGGGATCTCCCACCTCCAATACGCGGATGATACCATGATCATGGTTCAGGGCTCGGACCTCGTCATCATTAACTTGAAGTTCCTGCTCCTTTGCTTCGAATCCCTGTCCGGTTTGACGATCAACTTCGACAAGAGTGAGGTGATGGTTCTGGGATACTCGGAGGAGGAGCGACAAAGGATAGCCGATAACCTGAATTGTAAGCTGGCTGATTTCCCCATTACGTATCTGGGGATGCCTATCCGGGAGACTAGAGTTTTGATCAAGGACCTGTCCCCCTTGGTCTCAAGGGTACGCCGCTGTGAACCTGGAGAGCCCGCCACGTCCAAGGGGAGCAAGTCCATCTTGATCAACTCGCTCTCGAGTCTGCCCATGTACCAGATGGGCTTATACCTTCTGCCGGAAGGGACCCATGCCGACTTCGCTAAGGAGTTGTCTAGATTCTTTTGGGCGGCAAGGGATGGCCACCAGAGATATCATATGGTCAAATGGGCAGATATCTGTTCTCCCAAGTGTCTTGGGGACCGGGGATCTCGACTCGCGCTTAATGTGGCGATCTTTGAAGTGGGTCTGGCGCATCCTCAGGGATGATGGTGGGCTCTGGCTGCAGCTTATCAAGGCCAAGTACCTTCGGGGTCGACCCCTGCTTGCTTGTGAGCGGCGGGAGGGCTCTCACTTCTGGAGAGCCATTCAGGAGATTAAGCACTTCATTGGCCTGGGTATCTCCTTTGCGGTGGGGGTGGCGAAGTGCAGTTCTGGCTGGACCCGTGGCTACTTCCTATCCCGTTGGGGGTCCAGTTCCCCCGGCCTATTCGCCATCTCTTCTTCCCCCGCAGCGCTTGTGGCGGAAGTCTTTGATGACGGCCACTGGAACATCCTGTTCCGTCGCTACCTCGGTGAAGATGAAGCCGCAGACCTTCTGCATCTCCGGGGCTCCCTCCCGGGAAACTTAGCTTCCTCCCCGGATTTGACCTCGTGGCAGCTGATGGCCTCGGGGGAATTCTCGGTTAACTGCCCTCTGGGCCTGTTCGAGCCGTGACTGACCTCCCCTTGTGGAAGGCCCCTTCCGCTTAGTATTCGGATTTTCGTGGCAATCGCCGCGGATGACTCCTGGGTGTCGAGGTCTCTGTTGCAGGGGGGCAACGGCCTGTGTCCCCTATGTGGGACTCCGGAATCGTGCCCATATTATGTTCTCTTGTTGGCTGCGCTTGTGGTCCTTCGTCCAGGCGCTGGGCTCGCTTGGCGGCAGGAGCTCGGGGAGTTCTTGCAAACCCAGGCATACAGGGCCGGAGGAGGGCGCCGCCTCTTCTGGCTCGTGTTTGCGGGCATCTCTTGGACCTTGTGGAATGTGCGTAACAAGATGGTGATTGAGAAGGTCTTCCCTTCCCGCGTGACTGACCCAGTTTTTTCTTTTCTGGCCTTCCTACAGCAGTGGTCTCCCTGGTGCGCCAGCGTGACCGGGCGACCTTCGACGACTCGCTTCGGTCCTTGAGGGCAGCGGCGCTCCCCCTCTCGGCCCCGGCCCGGTCGGCCTCCTCGGTGGCATGAGCTCCTCCTGTCGCCGCGTCATGTCTTTTTCTTTTCTTGTTTGGGCTTGCCTGTGCTGTGGCCCTAGCGGTCTGTCGTACCTTTTTTCTTTTTGCTTGGCTCCGGCCAGTTCGGATGTTATGTGAACCTTGTATGTGGATGCTGCTTTATTTATAAAGCTGGGCGAAAGCCTATTTCGAGAAACAAGAATGCATGCATCTACAGATGATGCATAATGCACGGAATGTTTGAACCTAAAACTGTGCAATTTTGCACGGACTTGAGAGACCGACTTGCTATTATATGATGCTAACATAAGTGGTATCATGACCAAATGACTAAACACTGTTGTTTGGTTTTCTATCTCAAATCGAATAGAAGAGTGTCTGCGTTTTCCGACATGGTGCTTGCCTCAATGTTTGCTGAATAGTCATATGCAGCGGATTTAGCTGATTTATCCGACTTATCTGACTTCTCTGATTTTTCCGACTTATCTGATTTATAAGATTTAGCCAAGCATCCTGCGTTGAGAGGAGAGACGACAGTTATATATTAGCACCCTGATTGGTATGTTCACAAACACCCGTCAATTATAGTACAAGACAACTGAAATTTATTTTTCTCAAATCTAACACCCACAAAATTCCATCTGTTCTTATGTTTCCCGATCTAAATTGTACTTCAGCACAGAAATTGAAATTTCATAGCTACCAGCCATGAATATATGGCATACGTAAATTAGCATATGTTAGTTCACATATTGTGATTTTAAAGTATACACCTTGTCACTTTGTTTACTGCAAAATTCAGACAATATTGATCAATATATTTTCTCTTATGGGTACATAAACAATAATTTACACATTAAGATATCCAAATTGGAACTAACCAGGAACAACTAACATTCAAAGAGGAGGACAACCAACAAGATCAGGACCAACTTCCCTGTGAAAACCTTCATATTTCCTATGCCACTGGCTGCAATTGATGTGGGTGTTAGAACTTGAGACTTTGAATAATATAAATGTGGGAGGAGAGAACATTTGAGAGCAATAAGGTACGGAGTACTATGTTCAGTTTCGCCAACAAGAAAGAGCTGTCATAAAAGGAGATAAAAATGGTAGGAAGTCAGTTTCACGTATGTGGAGCTAATTAACCCATAGCATTTAGCCATTCTCGTTAGATGCATGGCCCGGCGGTTCTCTGTTGTCATTTGACACATCAACGATGCCTCCAGTTGTTTTTTCTTGTTTTTTTCTATTCTATTAGCATGTACAACACATATGCTTAGATGGGTGATTATGTAAAAATAATCCATTTTCTTTTGCCTCGTCAGGTACATTAGGTGCTTGCAAAAAATACTAGGAGGTGATTCACTTTGCCTTGGTGCCTGAAGGGGTGCAAACTTGATGGTTGTATAATCTGAGCATATGTGCAGCTTTGTCAGCATTGGAGGAGAACCTTTGTAAAAGGGTTGGAATTATTTGAATGCTCAAGACTAGATCTGTTATCAGTAGCCTGTTAAGTTAAACTTGTCACGTAGTAGGTATATGCCAAACCCCTGGCCTCTGTAGCGTGACTCTGGCCGTGGAGTGGTTGTCTCACAATAGAGGCAGAGGAAGAGGTACGTGGGGATAATGGATTGGTTTATTTGTGCTGCCCTTAATGAGGGAGAGATTGGCATTATATAGCGGGTTAAGTCTATATAACCCCACAACTATCAGAGTTGGGACACATCACCCCCTTAAGTTTAAACTGGTACACTTAACCCCCACAATTATTGAAAACCATGTAAATGACCCTCTAACCCCCTTCTAAGCTGTTTTGAGGCCGGTTTTGCTTACTTGTACCTGGTTTTGTGCCAGCGATGCGACTACCGTAGTCTTTTGCAACATCTTCCATAAACTTCAATTTCTTCATGTTGTTTGGTCTTCCCATGCCATGTCAAATAAAAAAGGTACACGAGGCTAAGCCAACTATGGATGTGGCTGATCTCCAAAGTGGCGGAGTCCACCATCAGATTGTACAGCAGCACGGAGCTGGACCTGAGGCTGGCGAGATTGCTAGGAGAGCAACACTGTCCTCCAGGAGGATGTTCGCCAGCCAGACGTCACCGAGTGGAGCATCGTGTGAGGGAACTGTCCACTTGACGCTGGAGTTCGCAAACAGCTTACTCCGGACAGCGTCGTTCCGAATGCCAATCTCAAGCGTAACTTGCTTGTCAGTAACATAGTGGACACACATACATGTAACATGTTCAATGAAATGGAATAAGAACAGAGAGGAGCAAAAGAACATCACTGCGTCAATACTTGATCAACGCGGACATGCTGTTCTTGACGGCATGCGGCAGCGCACAGAGCGGTGTAGCTGAGCTGAGCTGAGCTGATGCGTGCATGGGGCTGATGGAAGCTGAGAGCGGTGTACCTGCGCAGCTACCTTGGGTGGTGTCTAACCATTAGTGGCCTTGCCGGCACAAAACTAGGCCACATCTGTAAAACCAGCATGTCAAACAGCTTAGAAAGGGCTTAGGGGGTCATTTACATGGTTTTCCATAGTTGCGGGGTTAAGTGTGCTAGTTTAAACTTAAGGGGATGTTGCGTCCAAACTCTGATACATGTGGGGGTATATAGACTTCTTTCTTATATAGACCTAAGGCTAGAATCCTAACAAACATGAAAAAGACTAAACAAACTTAGAAACTAATAAGATCTTATCAAATGAATAGGATATCAGATTGATTTTCTAATATTAGCTTCCCTAATTTTTGCTGCTGCCTGCCTTCGTGTGACATTTCTCTCGTCCTCGAGCTGGATAGGGCTGCTATCAGCTGCATTGTCGTCGTCAAGGAATGAATCAACCTCTATGATATATACTGCCTCTGTCCCAAAGATTAAGGTTTTTTTTTAAACTCAATCTACGAAAAGTTTAATTAAATTTTTAGAAGAAACTATCAAGAACTATGATTTTATATACTCCCTCCATTTCAAAATATAAGATGTTTTAGCTTTGTGAAATAAATGTATCTAGACTACTTTTAGCACTCATATTTGGAATGAATCTACATATTAAAAGAAGTCTAGATACACTTTTTTTCACAAACCTAAAACATCTTATATTTTGAAACGAAGGGAGTAGATATCATGTGAAAATATATTTCATGATGTATCAAAGGTTAACCGCTGCATAGGGAAGTAGAGTACGGAGCTTCGTCTCCAATTGTAGTACTCCCTCTGTTTCAAAATATAAGATGTTTTAGGTTTATACAGAGAATGTATTTAGACTTGTTTCATTGTGTAGATTTACTTTAAACAAGAGTGAATTTATATACTAAAAATAGTCTAGATACATTTGCTTCACAAAGCTAAAACATCTTATATTATGACACGGAGGGAGTATTTGTCAATCGTGGTTCCTAGTGTAGATCCATCAACGTGAATATCGGTAGATCTCACCAGAAGCCACGGCAATAATAACCCTTCGAGACATTTGATTGCATGCAATGGAATGAAAAGCCGTATTATTTCTCACACCACGGCAGCTGCAAGTTTTGCAAATGGAGGGGATTAAATCACCGATCGACCCGTCCTCTCGGCATTTATCAGGTCAGGTGCGTCCAGCAGCTAGTTAGTGAGTATGAAAAAGCGTCGTCTCCAATTTCAGTATTTCCTTCGGCCCATATTTTTTTTTTCGAAATGGGGAACATCGCCCCGGCCTCTGCATCATCTGATGCACACAGCCCTTTTTATTGCATTATTTAAAATGGATAGAGCAATTTTGCTTCTTATTTTTAGATGGTTGATACATGTATCAACCTTATCTGATCCATGATTGACTTAAATTTGTCTAGATTTGAATAAATCTAGACACTATTTAGTACTACTCATATATAGGTTTATCTAAATTTTGACAAATCAAAGTCAATTAATATAGATCGAAGGAAGTACTTATATGTAAATCGTGGTTCCTGATGGCATTAGCAATACTAATCAATTCTCTTGTTCGTAGCCTTGTTCCCTCAATCCTTTTTGGAGGAATTAACGGCGGGCATAAGGCCGGCCTGAACCAATTTCATTGAATAGCCGACATAGCGAGAGTCGTTACAAAAAAACCGCAAGAGAGCAAACAGAAAAAGAGAAACTAAAAAAAACTGTCTATAGCCTAGCTAGGGCGAGCAATAGTTTGTTGGATGTTTGGGAAAATACATAGAGATGAAAACTATACACCAAGAAGATAGAATAAAACTGAAGGTGGACTACTTATTTCTCGCAAGGTGGTAAAACCTCACCGCCCAATCCTCCGCTAAGGTGTTCCCTCAATCCCAATTAGAACTTTGCAGTAGAGACTGAAGTATTACGATATTGCGTAGATTGCCATGGCGAACTCGAAGCTATCGGAAATTCGTTAGCGATCGGTGCGATATCATGCCATTCTCCTCACACTAGGATTTAGGATGAGAAATCGTCGTGCAAACAGTCGAATTTTGCATTTGAATAATAAAAGCATATAACCAAACACTGAGAGAAGTTTCTGTCAGCCTCCCTAACAGTAAAAAAGCGGGTAACCAAATACAGTACAGAACTTAGACCAAGACGTGTTTCTACTCAGCCTAGCTTCACAAAGAAGATCTCGCTGGATCTAAAAAACCTACTCCCTCCGGTCCAAATTAATTGACTTCGGTTTGTCTAGATTCGGATGTATCTAGACATGTTTTAGTGCTAGATATATTTAAATCTAGACAAATCCAAGTCAATTAATTTGGATCGGAGGGAGTACCCGCAATCAAACTGGCCCCAATATTCGTTGTTGACTGGCTTCACATGACAAACTATCGCCACATGAATCCATGAGAGTGTGTCTGCTTTCTTCTGTGAGGCTGCAGCGGGTCAAATTCTGAAGGTGCCAATATCTCGCCACATGGGGGGTGATTTTGCACGCTGGCCATTTACAAAACATGGTATTTTCTCTGTCCGATCAGCCTACAACTTTGCTCGCTCCAACAAATTCTTCATAAAACAGAGTGGCACGGGTAGGGGCTTGAATTCTCACCAGGCGGCAAGGGAGAAAGAATGGAAGGCGATCTGGCAAATCCAGGTGCCCGGGAAAATGAAGATTAATCTGTGGCGTTTTGCGCATAATTGCTTGCCCAGTGGAGCTCAGCTTCTCCGGCGCCAAATTTCTGCAGACGGTAGCTGCACTTTCTGTGGGCGCTCGGAAGACATTGAACATTCTTTGCTGTTATGTCAGTTTGCACGAGTAGTTTGGCGGGAAGTCAAAAAACATGTCCACCTCCATCTGCACAGGAAGAGCTTCTCTTCAGGCAAGTCATGGTTGTTCGACTTCTTGTCCTGTTCATCTGATCTTCAATCTATAACGCTGGCTGTGGGCTTTTGGCACATTTGGGAGGCACGCAATGAGTCTCGGATTTCAGAGCTTCGTCCAAACCCCAGCCGAACTGGAGGGAAGATCTTAGCCTACATCGACCTGATTAGAACGCATTTGGTTAAACCTATGTCTACGCAAAGGTGTGAGTCCAGTCTCTCAGCTCCTAAATGGACACCACCGCCGCTGGACACAGTCCTTGTTAACTCGAATGCGTCTATCTTTGAAGAATCGAAGTGCATGGGGGCTGGAGTGGTTGCTCGGAATCACCTTGGAGAGTTCCTGGTGGCTTGCAAGGAACATCTTGATAGCTTTGCAGATCCTAAATATGCTGAGGCTTTAGCCCTCCGACGTGCTATTACTTTGGCGTGAGAAGAGGGTTTCGGGAAAGTGATCTTTGCCTCGGACTGCTTATCGCTGGTGTAACGCCTTTTGTCATCCAATATGGATAGATCACCGGTGGGGGTTCTAGTTGTTGATATCAGAAGGTTGGTTCTTGACTTCTCTTTGGCATCTTTCATCCATGTGAAGCGTGCTCTGAATGAGACGGCGCATATTTTAGCTAGATCCTGTAAGGATAGTTCTTCGAGTTCTATTTTTCATTTTGTTCCGGAGTGTATCCGGCGAACTCTTTGTAATGGTGTTGTTTAATCAATAAAGCGCCTGTTCTCTCAAAAAAAAACTATCGCCTGGATTTTGCAGTGTTTGGTGACATGAACGCACGATGACTATTTTTCCTAAATAGATGTGATACCCTGTACTCTACATCAAAATGATATACACAACCTTTTTATTATTTTTCAATAAAATCTTATAAAAAATATCAACCCGAAGCCACCTCGACGAAGTCACAACTTCTACAAGTTGATGAAGGGGTGGCCATGTCAGAGCCAGAGCCAGCACTCTAAACTCACACCAACACACATCATCATAAAACCGGAGGCCCAATTCTCGGCGTACATCAACATTCACCCTCAAACAGTTGCCGCCGCTAGGGCTGAGCATAAAGCTCGAAACTCAGCAAGTTTAACGAGCGCTCATCCACTCGACTCGTTTGATCTCGACTTATTTTATTAAGAACTAAGATAAACAACATTTTTTGCTAATTAATATTAACGAGTTAAACAATCAGAGTTAAAGAGTTTCGTGAGCTACTCGTTAAGCTCTATAACAACCAAGAGCTTAGAAAGTGTGTTCGTCAAATGCATGCATGCCAGTACCATTTACATCGGTACATGTACGCTCGTTGTGTCTGCTTGTTTTACTTACCTGCATGTCTATTTTTACTGGCGTGACCTAAATATTGATGAAGTACATAACTATATATGTATGATCAGTATACTGGTTGCTCCTTAACGGTTCTTAGCTGTTTTGCCTCTCTAAGTAATGCCTTGTACACACGTTTTAATTGTGTTCAAAATAAAAATACACGGAGTCTTCAATATATTCAAAAGGGCCATGTGTATTTTCAAAATATTTTGAACCTGTTTGTTATTTTAAACAATCCAAAACAGAAAAGGTTTCGAAAATAGGAAATAGAGGTTGAGAAATATATAGAGAAAATGTTTTCCTCTCTCTCCCCTCATCCTGGACCCCTTCTGGCCTGGCCCAGCCTCCGCCTAGCGCAGCAGCAACCCTCTCTTCCTCTTGCTTCGAGGCGGCCTAGTAGCAGCCCACCCAAGCCCGTTTGCAGCCCACCCAAGGCCCATACTGACGAAGGGTGACATCGACAATGTCCATGATTATGGACTTGGGTTGATGGAAAAGGAGAGCCTTGGTGATATCGTTGGCATGTCACATAAACAAGGGAGTCAAATCTTGTTTGAGCTTTATTGCAAATGGTTGATTACAAAGTCGTCGAGTCGCTAGATACAATCTAACTCACGGAAAAGAGGGTCTTCGCTAGCTCTTTTGAGTAAGCAAAGGTCAAACAATGGGAAAGAGGGTCTTGGCTATGTCTCAAAGATAAAGAAGAAGAACAACAAAAGGAAGAAGGCCAAGCCTACTCAAGCAAAGGCAGGCACCACTGTAGGAAATGACACCACGAAGAACAAAAGTGCTCATGATGGTTTTGCAGGAACCACTAACCCTGGTTATGTTTTGTTTCATGATTATTATGGTGATGCCTATGCTAGATATGTTGAACCTTATGATGGTTATATTGCTTGGTCTATTTGGGTTTCAAAGACCCTTATTGCTAACAAAAGAGGACCCATTAAAAAATGGGTACCTAAAACCAAAAATTAATTTCTTATAGGGCTATGCTTACAGTGGGTCAAAATAGGTGCTTGATAGTAGATGCACAAGTCATATGACCGGAAGCAAGAAGATCATCACGAAGATGAGGCCTAATCACAATCAAATAACCGTTTCCTATGGTGATAAGTCAAAATCAAAGGTATTAGGTCTTGACAGGGTTGTGGTCGACAATGCCCATGATTATAGACTTGGGTTGATGGAAAAGGAGAGCGCTCGTGATATTGTAGTCCTGCCACACAAACAAGGGAGTCAAATCATGTCTGAGATTTATTGCAAAGGGACGATTACAAAGTCGTCGAGTCGCTAGATGTAATCTAACTCATGACGGGTTGTGTCTACTCAAAAGCTAGGGTACCCTCTCTATTGGCTCCTCCCAACCTATATATGAGAGGTTGGGTCTCAAAGTCCAATACGGCTCCTCCCAACCTATATATGAGAGGTTGGGTCTCAAAGTCCAATACGGATCGGTTACAAGTTCAATCACAACTAAGCATCTATGTCGGTTGACACTTCTTTCTTGATCAGCATGTTGAGTTCCCGGGTTTTCAGATGCTTCCAGGAGTCTTAATTCTTTATGGGATTTGTGGGCCGTAGTGCAAGTATGTACCAGGTATACCAACTAAGGGAACCCAATAAATCATACCCATGTTAGTAGCCCCTGAGACTCCATCCGAATTGTAGATTCAGGTTGAGTTTGAAAGACATTTTTAGTATTTGGACCCGAAGATTTTTTCGAGCAAACTTTTATTCATAGATATTTTTGCCATGGGGATTTTGGTAACACAATTATGGTGCATCCGACGGATCGGGAACATTGCTCCTGGGCAAAGACATTGTGAACCTACTTCAAACTCGAGTCCCCAGACTCGAATTCGGTATATACTGGCGTAATTTAGCTCAGGTCGCGGAGGTCTTATCAGGTACTGAACTCCAGGCTCATATTTTATGGGTACCCAACACGTCCGTCTAGATTTGTCATTGTATCGTGGATATAGATAATAACTAGCAGAGCGCATTCAGGTGCGATTACTAGGCCTCGCATGACGGATCCTGGGGTCTTACCTTCATGTCGAGAGACACGGCATTCAGACATGTTATCGCGGCGGATGCGGTCCGGGAATTTTTTTATATTTTACGACTCCCTTGTTTAGTTGTTGGAATTGCTGAAATTGTTAGCTTGTTTTTATATTTATCAGGTGCATTTCCCAACACTCTCGATGGGAGTGACCGCTTTAGGATACATTTGTGTAATGCTCATAGGTTATTTTATCTTATCTGTAGGGGGATTCTTGCCTTTTTATCGAGTGCGTGACCCGTGCTCCCGATGGGAGTAGCCCTGGAGGCTATGTTCGGCTACTTGTAACCGAGCATAGGCTCAAAAATCTTCTTCATCCAAGATTCTCGACTTAGGTCTTAATTTTTATCGGGTGCGCGACCAGCGCTCCCGATGGAAGTAGCTCCCGAGACTATGTTCGGCTACTTGTAACTGAGCATAGGCTCAGAGATCTTCTTCATCCGAGGATATTCTCAACTCAGGTCTTGTCTTTGTCTTCAATACAAATGTCATTGTATCGAGTAAGTGAACTTATGAGTTCAATAAGTGTTTTGTCATGGGAATATTGGTACAACGAGTGTGGTGCATCTGACGGATCAGGAACCAGTTAATTTATGTTGGGCAAAAACATCATGAACCTTCTCAAGCTAAATCCCCTAGACTCGAATTTGGTATATCCTTGTGTAATATAGTTCGGGCCGCGGTGGACTTATCGAACTAAATTCCACTTTTGTGTTTGGGTACCCAACGCGTCCGTCATGATTTTTTATCATATCGTCGATATAGAAATTTACTAGCAGAGCGCATTCTGGTGCAATTACTAGGCCCTATAGGACAGATCCTGGGGTCTTGCCTTCATGTCATGGACACGATATTCAGACATGTTATCGCGGCAGACGCGATCTGAGAATTTAAAGTTTTATCGACTCTATAGGAGGATTTTGCTTTTTCTATTGGAGCATAGGATCAAAGATGATCTTCATCCGAGGAGGTTATCTACTTGGGAACTGTTTGTAGCTGTGTAAGTTGTTTTCGTTGATTCTGTTGGAGGATATATTTTCATCGGGTGCACGACAAGTACTTTTGATGGGAGTAGCCTTCGAGGCTATGTTCGGGTGTTTGAACCGAAGCATAGGCTCAGAGTTCATCTTCATCTGAGGAGGTACTCGACTCGGGTCTTGGTGTAATTTTGATGTGGGTGGTGTTAGTCGACTCTGTTGGAGGACCCGATGGGATAGCTCGATGTAGTTGACATCCTTCGGAAAAAACATAAAGAATTATGAAATACTTGCATCTTGTAAAGAATATTTGCTTTTCAGCTTGTATAACAATTTATGGTGCCATTGGACTCAACACTTTTGCACTGTATGCGAGAACTTTCCGTTAGCCCGACGCCCTTAGTCTTAGTACCTTGCCAACCTGTCAGTTGGGCTGCAACTGGATCAGAGTTTTTAAGGATCTGACACTCGGGCAGATTCAACTACTCGGGAAATCGCGTACGAAGTACTCGAGTGCATGGAGTTGATGGCACTTAGGTTACTCTAAGATGGCGCAACCCCCAAGTGTTTCGAGTGCGAGTTAAAATGAATCAGCTCTAAGTAGAAGAAAAACTTAGCTGTGTTGTTTTCTATCATCTCATTGAGATTAAAAAAAATACTATGGCAGCTTTAAAATTATCGGTAGAGTATTTTACTGATAAGAGCTAAGCGAAACTACATGCTTTCTTTCCTATATGTTGTTGCCTATGGATCTTAAAAAATACAATGGCCGCTTTAAAACTATATTCTATTGATAAATAATGAAATAGACCGTGTGAAGAAGAATTTAAAACCCCCAAAAAGGTTTAGTTAAGATGAATAGTTTTGTGTAGATTTGTTTCGCCCACTTCTTTCTGCTATACTACTATTACTCTATTAGGACCATGACATTCAGTTCTATAAAAAACTGCAACTAACCAGATCGTTGAAAGCCATGGGTTACACTAATCTCCACTGTCTCTATCGCAATCTTACCTAGCTAGGTTCAATATGTCTAATGATATTTCATTGTATGTATTGGTACGAAAGGAGTAGGGGAGTGGAATTTTTATTGAGGAAGGGGATGGTGGATTTGGAATTACTGGTTTCTCCTAGAACTATGTTTTATTAAACAATGTTACATAGTGTAACACCCTCAGAATCGACCCTATGTAGGTTCCAACGATTTCCGCCAAACCCGCATAGAAACGATTCAAAGGTGCCCACCAGGCACTTGCGTGCGGGTGGAAAACGAAGTAATATCATTACACAATAGTCCTCGATGGAACCCACAAAACATATATATACAACAGCGACTCAAAGAGTCAGGAATACAGATTTACAGTATAAAGATTCAAATCACCTTGAAAACAATACAGCGTTCGAGTATGGACAAGATGCAAATTGAGCTAAGAGCTCTGAAGAATAACCAATGGCGTCCATAACCCTGCCCAGGCCAAGCCGGAAGGGTAACCCTGCTAACGACGTCAATCTCAAAACCTGCTTAAACAAAAGGGGTGCCGACAAAGGGCAAAGGAAAAAGAGAGCGGCAAGATCGAGGCCAAGCAGCGAGACTAGAATTCGGCGATCCTCGCCTACATAGGTATGGTGGACTGAGCGGCAGCGTAGCATGCACTAAACAACCTATAGAGACTCAATACAACTGGCGGCTATCAGATAGGGATAAGAAAGACCTACTCGGATCCAACCTGATTCTAACACCAAACATACCCATCCTGGTATTCCCCCCCGATACCAACCGAGGAAGTCAACCGAGGAACTCACACCGTTGGCAGTTTTATTCATTTCGTTATAGTTGCGGCAATTACTAGTCAGATATAGATAGCATGAGTCATCCTGATATAATAAGCAGTGGGCAGTTTTAATTAACCATTCCGTTGTAGTTGTAATACTTACTAGTCAGATACATATAGCATGAGATATCCCAAAAACCAGCAGTTGTTGGTACTTTTATTTAGCCATTCTGTTATAGTTGCAATACTTACTAGTCAGATACAATGGTAGCAAGCGACAACCCAAACAAGCAATTGTTGGCAATTTTATTTAGCCATTCCATTATAGTGAAGCTGATTACTAGTCATTATAAAGTCAAATTTATAGCACTACTTTAGTTATAGTTGTCTATGATCGAGATATGCTCCAAGTCGCATATAACCGCGGACACGACTTTCGGAAAGTTTTACCTGCAGGGGGCACAAATAGCAACACATGCACGATCAACCTCGAGAAAACCAATAAAAACCCAACGAGGCATCACGATGCAGCAATTGCAAGATTCATATAAATTTCAGGGGCCACCCCACCAAGCTACCATGACGAAGTTGGCCGGCTCGAGACGGACTCAAAGGTTTGTGCCAATGGCTGTAAACGCATCGAACCCGAAGTGTGATTGGGCTTGTCGATACCGCGAAAACATTCCACATTTGTTCCTAAACAGTACAGACGCTCCACGCACAATCGTAAATAAGCAGTAAAGCATGGCATAAGTACAGGATAGTAATAAAACCCCAAACTACTTTGTGGCCCCAAGAAATAAATATGACTCAAGCTCTGGCTAGGGGGATTCATGGTCCCACATGCGGATAGTGCGAATATTCAAAGAACAGGTATCAAGTACTCGGGGTCCTATGGGACACAAGTGGACGGTTAAAAACCAAATAACATCTATTGCCCACCTGTGCCTCTGTATTATTTACTTACTTCAATTTTAGTTATTAAACGGTAATTAAAGTCATGATCAACTCCAACATAAAGCATATGGCAGTCTTCCAACAACTGTGGTACTTGACGACACGCAACAACACTTGAGCAAGCGACTACGACACGCAAGTCCAACTATCTACCAAGCAACAGGTAATAGGATGTGTCCAAGGCAATATAAGGCTGCAAGGAATATCACGGGTACGAAAACTAGAACATCGCAACACAGATAGCAATAGATCAACAGGAAGGAATAAAGACTATAAAGGTAAAATAGGTAGAAAGGGGAGAATGCTCGCCTGAAAACATTGTCGAAGGTTCATCCGAAGATCGGGTCGACACTCGCATCAACTCATCGGCCTAGTCTGTGAAGAAGCAAAGCACTAGAAAAACACCGGATGCACTATTTACTACTACGACAAAAGATCGGGCATGATGCATGTATGATGTATGGCATGACAAGGATGCGATGCGATGCGACTAGGCAATATTAAGCGGAACCGGGGTCCCGACAATTAATTAATAGGTTTATGTTGTTTAGATACCCCGCAATTTAAATGTTGTCTTAACAAGGCAAAACATAGTATCGGTTCGCTACACAAATTTAAATGGAGCCAATATTAGACTAGATTCGCCCGCATATGGCCTCCATATTTAATTTAGGTGAATCGGCATAAGGCCCCCAAACCAACAATATGCATGCAAGTATGAACAATTTAATATGCAACAATTTATATAGATGACATTTACAAAATAGGGGTCTCGGATAGGGGTCACACTTTAGGGTTCGACGATCTTGGGGTTCGGGGTTCGACGGGGTCGGTCTTCGGGATCCGGGGCGTCGAGGCTTCGGGGTCTCGACCATCGGATCGAGAATCTTGGCGTTCCGTGAAGGAGGCCTCGGGGTCTTCAGGTCTAGGCCTCGGTGCTCCAAGTCGAAGGCCTTGGGGTTCTGCGGTCTTCGGTTCCGTGAGGCGGATATGTCCAACAGGAGGGTCTCAAATGGCCGAATCAACCTCGCCACATCTTCTTCTCGGCAGCATCAACACATCTGCGAAAACACAGTGCACCTAAGGCATCATCACCACTCCATACCAATCAAGGGCCGCTCGATTATATTTATTTCCCAGGATGATTTCTTTCAAACACCAGCACAAACAGGTGCTACACACAACATCACCAGGAGGGTGCCTTGAAGGGGACGATGCAGACATATGGGCTGGCCGGAGAGGACAAGGAAGCTCGCTTGGTCGACAGGCTCATTTGGGACGGCCGATGACGGAGCTCGGAAGGAGGTCGGGCAGAGGCGGCCTCGGGCGACGGCTCATGCCGTCGGCCGATGGCGCGAGGCGTGGTCGATGGGCGGCGGTGGCCCAGCTTCGCTGCTTGTGGCCTGAGGCGACGGTGGTTCTGCAGGGAGGAGGGCGGAAGGCGCTCTGTGAATGGAGGACGGAGACGATGCCCCGGGTCGAGGTCGAGGTGACGCGAGGCGGAGGGGCACGGCCAGACGCGACGGCGGCGGTCGGCAGCGCTCGGAGGAGGGTGGTGGTTGAGGCAGAGGCGAGGGAGCTCGAGAGGCAGGGACCAGCGTTGCTCTGTAGCAGGGAGGCGGCGAAGGAGCCGATGCGAGGTACACGGGGCGCGGCCTCGGCGCTGGGCAGAAGACGCCGCATCACAAGTCGGTGGCGGGGCCGCGTCCAGAGCAGCTCTTAGCTCGGCGGGGGAAGAGGGAAACAGAGGAGGGCGGCAGCACTGCCCATGGCGGACGGAAGAGGAGCCTGGGGAGCCTGGGCCGGAGGAGTGGCGGGAAGGCGTCGGCCTTGAGGCAGGGGCAGCGAGGAGGGTCTGCGTCGGCGAGGGAGTCCCGTGCGAGGATCGATCCAGGTGCGGGCTCGTCCGGGAGTGGAGAGGAGGATGCGACAAGGGGTGGGGCCAGGAGCGGTTTGGGAGGCGCGTGGGGTGGGAGCGTGCGTGGCGTGTGTGGTGTGCGGAGGCGGCTGTGGGGAGGGAGTGGGGTTGGGGATAGGGTAGGTTAGGGTTTGACTAGTTGGGTAGATGGGCTAGGGTTTGGTCTAGGCTAGAATGGAGGTGGTCGGCTGGGCCGGGTTTGGCCTGGTTTGGCTGCCTTCCCCAATTAAAATATTTAGGATTTTATTTATACATTTATTTCAAAGAACTTTTGTAAATTATTTAATCAAAACAAAATATCTGGACAACCGAAGTTTGATTTGAATTAAGACGGGGGTGTTTGTAAATAACAAAATAGACCTTTGTAAAATAGTTTTTATCAAACAGATGCATGATGATGTCATGGTGAGGCACATAATAAAAATAATAGCGATTTTCTAGTAGTGGTTTTACCCGGGATGCTACACATAGTGAATTCGAAATTTCTTCCCAGCTTTAAGGAACTTATTATGAAAGTAATACCTAAAAGTCTGGTGCGTTAGGTGATGGTTTTGCAAAATTCAACGCTTACTATTACTCCCTCCGTTTAGAAATATAAGATGTTTTAGGTTTATGAAAGAGATATATCTAGACACCTTTTAGTGTATAGGTTCAAATGAATCTAGACACTAAAAGGTGTCTAGATACATCTCCTTCACAAACCTAAAACATCTTATATTTTCAAACGGAGGGAGTATCTTTCAAGTGAATGGTCGATGTGAATAACTAGCTAACTCTTGAAGCTTCAGCTGATGTGTTTAATTGGTGGTGTCTCAGGAGGCCGGATCTGACAGGCGGGAACTCTAGTACCGACAACCTACAGGACATTCTGGTATAGAAGAGGCATGGACCATCAAGGGATTTGGGGATTGAAGAGGCAGCGGCAACGAAGAGCAAGTCTTTGCAATCCTAAGTTTTGTTAGGGGAGGGATGATTCTTGCCCCGTTCAATGCTTTCGGAGCTTTGCCTTATTTGTGTTTTTCCCTCGAAACTTCTGTTTTGCTGTTTGAACATGTGTTGAATTATTAATGAGAGTTCTAGGCATAAAAGGCACTTCGGTTATATTTCACACTAATGGTATCTAAGGCACACATGCTCTTGGTTCGCACTACTACATATGTATACTCCAACTAAAGATGCTCTCTAAAGAAACACAATATGATGTTACTCAAGTAATCTTAATGAGGTTTACTATTTGTTTTCGTAGTTGCAAGAGTATGAAGAGGGAAAAAAAGAATCAAGGAGTGTACATGAGAGTAGTGCTAAACTGTGTTGGCAAAATCCCTTCCATAAAAAAGGTGCAGTTTAAACCGTGTTAGCTTTTTATGTATGTTTTGTCTAACAATAATCAAGAAGTAATATTCTAGCCCCCCAAGGGAGCTTTTAGAGGCCATCTGCCCTCTCAGCCGTAGGATTGGGTTCCAAATTCATCCCAGCCGTCCGTTCCATCCATCGTTTCAACTCGCACAGCCACGTCCGCTAGCTACCCTCCCTGAACGGTGGGGACCTGCATTTTGCGCGCCCCACTCGTCAGGGACCGTGCGAGCGTGGCATATGTGTGTTTTTGCGCGGATGGCAACCGGGAGAGGGCGCGCGGTGGCTCTACCGTGGTTTCTCAGACCGCACGGGGCTAATTTGGTACTTTTCCTAGACAAACCTTGCACCCCCGCAGTGATCTAGCGGCCTCCCATTTCCTCTCTCTCTCTCGTCTCCCTCCTCGTCTCTTGTCTCCCCGTGGCGGCGTGTGGGAAAGGGGAGGCGGGCCGCAGTCGGCGGTGGAGAGGCGGGCCTCGACACTGGCGGAGAGGCGGCGGACATGGAGGCCGGCCACGCGAGGGGATGCGTCGTCCCCCTCCCCTCCCCCCATCACTCCTCTCTCCTGGACGTCCTCGAGCTGAGCCGGAGGTGGGGCTAGCAGGCAGCACAGCGGCAGGATAGCAGGCGGCAGCAGGCAAGTAGCGCAATGGCAGGAGAGCACCGGGCAGCATGCAGCAGCAGCTGTTCGATTTTGGAGCACCGTGACTACCATGTTTCTTCATGGAATTTTGCTGGTAGTAGCCGGCAGCTCCCTCCTGCGCAGCCTCTCCCTCCGCCACCCTCTCTCCTCCCCGCTCTTGCTCCCCTCCCTCCTCGCCGAGCCCCACATCCCGAACTGGCTCCTCCACGCGCTCGCCCACTCCGGCCGCGCCCACGACGCGGTCCGGGTCTTCGACCACATGCGCGCCCGCGGCCTGTCCCCCGACGCGCACGCCGGCACCGCGCTGCTCACCGCGCTCGCCAGGGCCCGGATGACAGCCACCGCGCGCGGGGTGTTCGACGAAATGGTGCGCGCCTCGGCCTTGGGAGGAGCACATCGGATCAACAGTCGTCCGTCTCAAGTAGTAGCAGGCAGGGATCTTGTCCATCTAATGGCGATGGCGACGTGGCGTCTGCTGCTCTCCTGTGCGGCAGCCTCTGCCCTCCTCTGGAGCCTCTGGTCATGGAGGGCCCCTCTTATACCCCGCGGCTGCCTCCTCTTCTACCCCATCTCAACTCCAAACGAGACGGCGCCGGACCTTACGACAAGCTCGCCGGTCTGCTCCTCCTCGCCCACAACCTCCAAGGTCCCTGGACCTGGCAGATATGCCTCCATGCTGGGCTTCTCGAAGGCGGCCACGTACGGCAGCATCGTTCTCCTCATTTTCATCTGAGCATGCGTGCATAGCTCTGATATGCTTTTCCTTTCCTTGCAATCCTATGCGTGCTTTGCAAATTCTGTTTTATTGTATTGCTGTGTTATTTTGGAGGCTTTGCTTGCACATGATAAGTGATGGACTTGAAATTAATAGTTTGATGGCTGTATATAACACGAGGAAGGATGGACATATTGAATTAATGTGTCCATTGTTTGTTTCCTGGAAACTGCAATTTACACTGATAGGATTCAATCACTGAACTTCTTGGCAGGTATGTGTTTGATGGCGAGCCACCTGACCTGAAGAAAAATGAATTGGCCAAAAGTTTTGAAGAGGAATGGTGCTTCGAAAGATCTTCATAGAGCTACTGAGGTCACATGCTCTCTGTCGTAGTTTAGAGTCTCCACCGATCCTCCTTACTCGTCATGCTTCTGTATTTGTTGTGTTGTTGGACCTCTAACGTGGCAATTGTATTACATGTTGGAGATGAAGATTCAGTTGAAAAAAATAGCAAAGTACTGAAGGTAATTCTCCTACATTTTGGGAAGGAGGCAATAAAGCTTGCGTGTATTAATTTTACAAAAGAACATGTAGTTTTATTTTGGATAAAGTACCCTCACATTAATTCTGCCATTTTATTTTTGGATAAAGTTCCCTAAGAGATCATCGTTTTAGTTCCTTTTCAGCAATATTTGTTCTCTCCATAGAAAGAACTAATGGTTCCACCAAGAAAAAAGGAATGGCGTATCCGAATCACCAGAATGAAATTTAAATGTTGTAGATGCGAGCTACCGATGTGCTCAATCTAATATAATCTATTTAGTTGTTTGTTCATTACAGGGGTTAGAAAAGAAAAGGCAAGTCAAGTAACTGATTTTTGTAGCTGAGATGTTCACATGGCTAGAAGGTAAAATATGAATGCTCATTTATTTTGCGCTCTTGTGTTTCTGCAAATGGTTTGATTGTAGGTTGTTTTATATTCAGAAACATGCTTGGTTTTGTGTCTGCATAGGTTCTAGGTTGTTTTTAATTCAGGAACATGTTTTTATGTATACTTATGTTCTTATGGTTCCATTTAGATTGGATGCCTGCTTGTGAACTGTTTTCAGGCGTGGCTACAGCCTCATCTACTGGAGTAGGGGGGCGCCTGGGGAGCAGTTTGGCGGAGGGGCCTCCAGGTAGTCCTACATCGAGCACACGACCTTGATGGTGAGCAGGGCGAGTCTCCAGCACCAGATGGCACTCGTCCCCCATTTTCTTGGTTTCTAATCTCTAGAAATTTAAAACCCTTTTACTTCAGTTTTAAATACTGAAACTGTTCCAAATTTGTTCTTGTTTGCATTGTTCATTGTTTAAGTAGCATGCCAGTTTTCCTGCATAAGTTTCTTTTTTCCTGACAAATGGTTGTTTCACTACCTTAGAAGTATAATGAACTTGCTTTCTTGATTGCCTGTTGCATTTATGTTCAAAGATGTTGTTCCTTTTGGGACTTCTAATATGCTTGATAGGATGGAAACTTGTTTATTCTACTCAGATAATGACTATCTGTACAAGGCATCAGATTGATCTTTTTCTGTGTTGGACAACTGACATGCTCGTCGAAACATTCGATTTCAGCAGGATTATACATGACGGGTTCATGTTTAGGAAGAACTCATTAGGTCCTACAAGATTAAAGCGACTGGACGGCTTCTATGGAGATGCCGATGAACCACTTGTATGTGAGCTGCCAGTGGAATTTCTAGGTATAAGATTGGTCTTTTTCTGAGTTGGAGCACAAACATAATATTTGTTTTATGCAGGAAGTGCACTCAATCATGTGAAGGGCGCTAGGCCGTTAGGAGATGGCTTTGGTTCAATGTAGAGACGAGTAATTGAAAATTATTCTGGGTTGTCAATATAAGCCATCGTCAAGCGTTATCCATGCTGGTATATTTTAGAGACTAGCACTTTGTTTCTTTTGTTCTCTTCTACTATAATTTTAGTTTGAATAGGTTTCTGCTTTTGACATTATGTGTTTTTTCTTTCATACATGCTAACAGTTTGTAGGTGCAGATGTATAGCTGATTCCAGCTTGGTTTTTTACTTGGTAGTAATTTGCGGTAGTTAACTATATAACAAATGAATGTGAAAGAGATGCTCCAAAATAATCTGCTTTATGTCAATAATAATTAGGTTAGTAATTGCCGCCTTTCACTGTGGGTGCAGGTAGCAGACTTCCAGTTACTGATACAGAGACGCCTCCTTTGATTCTCTTAATGCTAGGTGTAACCTTTTCTAGTGGTCATTGAAAAGGTTTAATTTTGTTAGCTGAAAGTTGTATGTTGCCGAAAGGGCTTACTTTTCTCTTGGTTTAATTTGGTTTTCATTTTCCTGCAGTGACACTATTGAGGTCAATACTTGGGTTGGTCCTTTTGGAAATATTGGAATGTGTCAAGATTGGCATCTACTTGATTCTAGGCGGGCCACGCTGTATTGAAGGCTAGAAGGTTCAGATTTTAATCATTGTTCCTGTTATGACCCCTTTTCAGTATTAGCTAATGCTCGGTAGATTAGTTTTTGTTCTACACATGTTCAAAGAATTATAGTTTAACATGCTTATGTTATCTTTGCATTCTAATTTCGTTAAATATGCAGTAAATGGGTTATGATGAACAAGCTTACGAGAAATCCTGGTGAAGTGCAGACGGAAACAGAGTCGTGCTTTTTTCACCATTATGCTATTGAAAACGAAAACAACCGAAAACCACCAAAACTGCCAGAACATGAACGTGTTACCACAGTCAAATATGTCTGGACAGGCTTGATTGTAAGTTCTGCATACAAGATTCAAAATTCTACATGGGTTATTTTCTTACACCTTTTGCTTTTTGTCATATGTAATGCAACCTTGGTGGACTAAACTTGATATCAATCAGCATGTCAGTAATGTTAAATATATTGGCCGGATCCAGAGGGAAAGGCAAAGTTTCCCTTTTATGTGCATCTTAATCGATCACACATATTTTACCTGCACAAGACTTCTTTATTCTGTTATCAGTGTGAAAGCTCCATCTGGTGGAACATATTCTTGTGTAGCTATGTGGCCATACTCAGCCTGAATCGTTTATCAAGTGTTGTTTCCTATGCGTTTCTTACTAGAACTTCGGGAGGCAGCTGTTGCAAGAAGTTAGAAAGTGGTAAGAAGCCTAAGGGTCTGGCTACGGCAACAAGTGGGACATCTATTTTGAGACGGAGGGAGTCGAACTTTGGATCAGAGCAATCTGCAACAATCCTATTGCTTCTTATATTTACTTGCAATTCCGAATACGTATATGCTTTTCTCTATGCCTACCAAGCTGCTACGGCATTCAGTTCTATAAGTCTGCTAAGGCACTAGGTGCCACCCTCCTTCCTTGCCTACCTGTTAGAAGTCCCACTAACCCTGACTAACATGCAATCTTTTAAATATCGAACATCAACCTGCCTTGTATAAATATTAGTCTCTATGAATCCCTTCAGGTCTTCATACCTAGTGGTTTATGGTAAATATTTCTTTGTATGTGGATGAATATTGCCAAAAGATAAAGGCTCGTGAAGAAAGTCATCGTTGCAGTAGGAAGTTAGTAAGAGCTCTAGCTTTTGTAGAGGGCTTTTAAGATATTGCTTAATATAACATATCATGGACTCAGTATGGTTACAGAAGCTACCAAATTCTCTTATATAAGGAATATGAGGGGAATGCTGACTTGTATGATTAATAATCACACGCACAAGTACATAACTGTAGAAGAAAAGAACATCAGTATTTACTTCATTGCAAGTGACCACCACAGCTGATTGTATGAAATGAATTGTTGAACTTGAATGTTGTTATACAATTTTGTTAGTTCAAAGACAAAAGAGAACAACCATTCGTATTTACAAGATCTAATTTTTTATCCATAACTACTGTGTTTAGTTTCCCATGTAAATAATCTGTTCTGAAAAAGAAAAGAAGTTTTGTAGCCCCCAAAATTGCTCCTGGTCATTTACTTGCCAATAAAAGGGCTTAACCAATAATACTTTGTATCGGTTGATGCATTAGATTATAAGATGTTGTGAGTTACTCCTACATGTTTCTAACATCGTTTTGAAAGATTTATATATATGCATTTTTTTCAGCAAGGAGCTCTGTCAGAGGCGGAGCTACATGCATGCCAGTAGGGGCCACCGCCCCCAGCTTTGGAGATATTCTTGAAGAATTTTTTTTAGCAGGGCTTAGATGAAAGAAAAATTAGCCTTTCGCCCTCCCAATCAATTAAAATTTACATTTCGCCCCCAAACAGCTTTGTTCTAGCTCCGTCAGTGAGCTCTGTGCCTATCAATAGATGTTTCTAACATCTATGGTCCTGTAAAAACTTGTTAAGCTCACACAAAAAAACTACATGTTTATTTATTACGATAACTATGTGTATGTGACTATTTCACCACTACCTCGAGCTGTACCTATCAATAGAATTTAAGTGGCATCTCTACAATATGTTGATATATAGCATTCATTATGAACTTAGGAATGCCAATGTTTTTTTATTATAGGCTATATTGTTGCTCTGCATCACGAGACACAACATTCCCCGCACAATCTCCGAACAAACTGTGCCATATAAAATCTCAAGAAGTTGAGGATCCAAGTCTTATTTGTTATTAATTTACTATTGTTATTATGCTCTCCAGGTTGGTGCCTTAACAAGATTCTCAGATAGATCATTTTCTAATTAGAATAAGAGGATATTAGCAACTTACATTTGCCTTCCTGATCGAGGATGTCAGTGCCAATGACTACAGTGTAGGATACAGACTTGAAATGGCATGGTAAAATGGTGCTCTGAATGACAATACACATCATCGGAACTTCGGAAGGATAACTCTAAGTAGTTCAGTTGATCAGAAATACTTAATGCAATATTTGGTAGGTGCTTTAATTGATATTTTATCCTTGGCACTTTGATAGAGAAATGAAATTCAGAATGCACTTAAGGACCCTGAACTACAGAAAATGGTACTTCAAACTCTGACTCTTCGGAAGTTCATAACCAAAGAAGGTAATTTACTTGTGTTAGTGCGGAACCCATGTGATGCCTAGCTTATTATATCTGACCCAACAGTATACACCTCTATTTTATCCTCAATTATGACTTTATTTTCAATCATATGGTGGATGAATGTCACGTAAATTGATAGTATTTGACCCCATTTCTTTGCTACCTCTATTTATTTACTCGTGTCTGCCCATTCATTTATTTATTTGTAGGAATTGGAGAAACCGATGGAAGGACAAGCCTTTCAACAGTTCACCAGCAAGGTTTCACTTTTACCTGTCCCGTGTCATCTTGACACCTCCACTAGATATTTATACGTTTTGTTACCTCTCTGTTGCATGCAGATTCTTAACATTGTTAGTCTATAATAGTGAGCAAGTATCTTTTTGGTGAAACTCTGTTGCCTGGGTGAATGGAGGCATCCAGGCAAAACGAGATCAGAGCACCCAGAGCAACTCACGTCAAGATGAGGCCAACTTGAGTGCTTTGAAAAAGTTAATCATCCAAGATATTTCTTCTGTGCTAAAAACATGATCGTACTGCATCTCACCTTACCGTGACAGTTATGTTTATCAACTACAACTTGTCTACAAGAAGCATACCATTGTTGGTCTGTTGTCTCCTTTCTATTGTATCATTTGGTTCACATTAGTTTCAAAATGCACAGTCCTAGAATGCAGAGCAACATCATGTCAAGCTATATAACTGAACCATCGCAACTTAATATTTTCCTGCCCCACCTGGGCAAAAGTAGAATCTACCTTATGTATTCAAGCTGTTGTTTATCTTAAGGTCTGAATGTACAATAACAATTACAGATGCCCAATAATGTGTTTGTGATCCCAGTTATGTAGTTCTTGTTGAAGTGTATAAGTGGATTGCACTAGCTCTTTCCATCAGTTCGGACTTTTGGTTGCGTTGGCTAATGCATGAAGCTTGACATGGTATCAGAGCCTAAGGTCTCGAGTTCGAGTCCTGGCTTTCGAAATTTATCCTAAAATTGTTGTTGACCCCTCTGTGTCCACGTATAGGCCTCTTGAGCATACGTGAGTTTCGCGCGCCGTCGCTCTCTTCCGGTTATACGTGCTGACTTCTCCCCGTCACACGTGAGAGGGGATGTTGAAGTGTATAAGTGGATTGCACTAGCTCTTTCCATCAGTTCGGACTTTTGGTTGCGTTGGCTAGTGCATGAAACTTGACAGTTCTATCTATTAAAATCACTTGAAGTGCTAAGTGATCGTATATTCTATCAATATGACGTGAACACTCCTAAAGTAAAAATGTCTTGACTACAATAGCACTTTCATGTTCATATTACAGGATTATGGAGATAACATGTAAATTTCACTTGCCAACCTGACGATAATTCTAATTGCATGTTCTTTACTGTTATTCACACCTGCTTGCTCGCCGAAGGCGGGCAAGCGCGCGGCAAGCCGCGCCTTCCTACCTAGTATTGGATAGAGAGAGATGGGCAATGAAGTTGCGGAGACGAAGGGGGGCAAGGGATTTGTGTGGAAAGTCTATTTTGAGATTGTTTTATTAAATGTTTTGTTCCAATTTCCTTGCTTTTTTAGAATTTGTGGATTTACTCAGTATAGTAGATAACCTCCACCTAATAACTGACTATAGACTGAATTATACATATCAAGTTGAAGTTGCGATAGAATCTAGGATCAGAACATGACAATTATTACTTTTCCAGATCAAACAAATGGAAAATATATTTTTCTCATAGTTACTTATATCAATTGTTACTTTACTTAAGAACCAACAAAAAACATCACAGCAATCTAAGGCGGTGTAAAATAGTAGTGTGCTCTTCATGTTGCAGCGTTGAAATAGATCCATAGGATAGCATTAGTTCGAGTATCCCACGTTGCGAGCTTGTTGATTAGAAACGTGTCTTCATTCTAAAATCCTCTAGGCCACCCAAATTTTTCACTTGTGCATTACTTTTGCATGTGCAATAAGAAGAAAAAAAAACTCGAGAACCAGTGGCAAAGCACGGACATTCAACTAGTTTTGTAATAAAAAAAGGTAAGAATAAACAAGAATTATAGGGAACATACTAGTATACCAAGTTGCCTTGTAAATTTTGGTGTCAAAATATGGACCTGCCCCAATGCTGTAGAGCCGGCCGTGTATAAATAGAAGTCACACGTGACACTTGTCGATACAGGCAGCCCACGGCTGTGCATGTACAATTGGGCCCTGGAGGAGAAGCTGCTGCATGTCTACCCCCTGCATTTCAGGGGAAGGAGCGATCCGCCAGCACGGGCGCAACGAACAACGGAGAGAGACGCACGCGCGGCCAAAGGCGATGATCAACACGAAAACACGGATCAGACTAGCAGCCTAATCAGATCAATCGAGACATCGACGTCGTCTACACGCGCGCGCGGATCGGAGTATCGGATCGATCCAGCGATGTCGCCGGACGACGAGGACGGCAGCAGGACGGACGCGTCGTCGTCATCGTCGTCGCCATCGCTGCGGGCGGTGCTGCTCCACGGCAGCCTGGACATCTGGATCGACGATGCGCAAAACCTCCCCAACAAGGACATCATCTCCAACACCATGGGCGGCCTCCTCAAGAGTTGCACCTCCGCCCCCGAGGGCGCCGCGTCCACCAGCGACCCCTACGTCACCGTCCAAGTCGCGTCCGCCACCGTGGCGCGCACCTATGTCATCCAGGACGACGAGAACCCGCGCTGGGCGCAGCACTTCCTCGTGCCCGTCGCGCACCAGGCCGCCACCGTCAACTTCGTCGTCAAGGACAGCGACGTCTTCGGGGCCGAGCTCATCGGCACCGTCGCGATCCCATCCGACAGCCTCCAGTCCGGCGATCGCGTCGAGGGCGTCTACCCGGTGCTCGAGCCGTCCGGGAAACCGTGCGCGCCGGGCGCCATGCTCCGGCTGTCGGTGCAGTACGTGCCCGTGGCCAGGCTCACCATGTATCACCACGGCGTCACGCCGGGCCCCGACTTCCCCGGCGTGCCCAACACCTACTTCCCGCTCCGACGCGGCGGAAGGGTCACGCTGTACCAGGATGCGCATGTGCCCGCCGAGGGGTGTTTGCCGGAGATCAGGCTCGGGAACGGGACGGCCTACCGGCACGGCCAGTGCTGGCACGACGTGTACGACGCCATGTCGCAGGCGAAGAAGCTCATCTACATAACCGGGTGGTCGGTTTTCCATACGATCCACCTGATCCGGGACGGTGTCGACGGCGACAAGTGGAGGTCGCTGGGTGATCTGCTCAAGAGGAAGTCCAAGGAAGGTGTCAGGGTGCTGCTGCTCGTCTGGGATGACCCCACGTCCAGGAGCGTCCTTGGCATTCAGATGGTACGCATTACTACTACATTGTATGTATGGTTAACTGAATCTTAATGCTGCCTTTTTGCTGAATTTCAGTCCAGACTTCAGAGTTTATGTTCATGAAACTTGTTTGAACTCTGCTGCAATAGCATCGTCAGTTTGATTCTTTTTATATGTATATGTGACCAACTACAAGAATATTTTCCATGTAAATTAGGAAGGTTACATGGGCACACGAGACGAGGAGACCCGGAGATTTTTCAAGCATTCTTCAGTTCAGATACTGCTCTGCCCACGAACTGCTGGGAAACGGCACAGCTGGGTGAAGCAACAGGTTATATTCAACTTCACAAATAAACTCTCCTGATGCCATAGGCATCCACATGTATACAATTTTCATTTCTTGGGGCCAGGCCATGTTCTGATGATTAGTACTACTGGAAAACCAGGAGACAGGAACTATTTTCACCCACCATCAGAAAACCGTGATCGTCGATGCGGATGCTGGCAACAATAAACGGAAGATAGTTGCTTTCGTCGGAGGCCTTGATCTATGTGGTGGGAGATATGACACTCCAAAGCACCCGCTATTTCGCACTCTTAGTACGTTGCACAAGGGGGATTACTATAACCCAAACTACGCGGTGAGAACTCTGAATTCCTGGCTTTCTGGTCCAGGAACAATATCTACACTTTGGTCTACCAATGTGCTACTTCTATGCAGGTGACTGATGATCGTGGCCCGAGAGAACCATGGCATGATTTGCACTCTAAGATCGACGGTCCGGCAGCTTTTGATGTCCTGCAAAACTTTGAGGAGCGTTGGTTAAAGGCATTCAAACGGTCCGGGGCTAAAAAACTGTCGAAATCATCTAATGACACGTTACTATCGATTGAAAAGATACCTGAGATTGCAGCTATTGATGATGAAATCTATACAGGTGATAGTGATCCAGAGAGATGGGACATTCAGGTAAGGTCGTTCCTAGTAATCCACAGCTAAAAGTTTGTGGGCGCATGCATGTCTTTGATATTAAGAAATTTTACCTTGGTGCGCAGATTTTCCGATCAATTGATTCAAATTCTGTCAAGGCTTTTCCTAAAAATCCAAGAGAAGCAACCACTAAGGTAACTAGAATACAATTTACAGAAGACCATATTATGTTCAGTAGACTTCATTGTTTTACCTGACAGATGCAACTTCTGCTTCCAATGACAGAATCTTGTTTGTGGAAAAAATGTGCTAATCGACATGAGCATACAGACGGCTTACGTCACAGCTATCCGTTCAGCGCAACACTTCATCTATATTGAAAATCAGTATTTCATTGGTTCTTCATTTCACTGGGATTCACATAGAGATGTCGGTAAGCAAGGACTTCTTTCAATCCTCTCATTTATCAGTCATTTGAATTATTTTCCTGCCATGGCATTTTAGTATGTTACTTCTGTGTTGTTTCGGTTAACTTTGCTATCTTTGTTCTTCTTGATGAAATAGCATAAAATAAGGCAAATACTTGAACAATTGTCTTTCATTCCTGTTGTTTATCAGTCCTATTTTTTCAAGAAATAGGCCAGATACTTGAATTCTAGCTACTAATAAATCCAAGACTCTGAAATACGCAGGAGCTAATAATTTAATACCGATTGAGATAGCCCTCAAAATTGCCAATAAGATCTACGCGAACGAGAGATTTTCGGCGTACATAGTAATTCCAATGTGGCCTGAAGGAAGTCCCACTGGTACTCCTACACAGAGAATTCTTTACTGGCAGGTTAGATTCTTCATCTCTTCCCCATGATGTGTAGCTGCTTCCATTGGTTTTGTAATAGTAATATAATACAATTCATATGTGCCCTATTTGTGGTTGCAGAAAAAAACGATGCAAATGATGTACGAGATAATTTATAGGGCACTGCAGGAAATGGGATTGGATGGTAAATACGAGCCACAGGATTACCTGAATTTCTTCTGCCTCGGCAACCGTGAAGCCGAAGAAACTCCTACTAGCAGTTCCTCCGGATCATTTTCAGCAAGCAACCCTCAGGTGATTGAGACTGAAACCCGCAATCAATCATGTTCCATGTTGTTTCTGAAATAAATAGATGCAGAGCTCAAACCTGTGTTTCCTTTCTTTACCCGAAATGTGGCGGTCCAGGATCAATCTAGGAAGTACAGGAGGTTCATGGTGTACGTGCACTCGAAGGGCATGATCGTGGACGACGAGTACGTGATCATCGGGTCGGCCAACATCAACCAGAGGTCCATGGAAGGGACCAGGGACACCGAGATCGCCATGGGCGCGTACCAGCCCCACTACACCTGGGCCAACATGCTCTCTGCTCCCCGCGGACAGGCAATCCATCGACTAACCAAATCCATTTCCCTGAATCTCACTCAGCTCCAAAAAAATCGTAAATCTG
This sequence comes from Avena insularis, assembly GCA_023614405.1. Classification (NCBI taxonomy): domain Eukaryota; kingdom Viridiplantae; phylum Streptophyta; class Magnoliopsida; order Poales; family Poaceae; genus Avena; species Avena insularis. The sequence goes on from CM042685.1 coordinate 449,825,919, forward strand.
ACGAGACTTACTGCGCGCGCAGATCTACGGGTACCGGATGTCGCTGTGGGCGGAGCACATCGGGGGCCTGGAGGCGAGCTTCGAGCGGCCGGAGAGCCTGGAGTGCGTGCAGCGGGTGCGGGGCATCGGGGAGAAGAACTGGAGGCGGTTCGTGTCGGAGGAGGTGAGCGAGATGGCGGGGCACCTCATCAAGTACCCCGTCAGCGTCGAATGGAACGGCAGGGTAGCGCCGCTGCCGGGGTGCGCCGCGTTCCCGGACGTCGGCGGCAACATCTGCGGCTCCTTCTCGCACATCCAGGAGAACCTCACCATCTGATGGAACAATCAAGGCCTTCCACACGGCTTGTCCAAATCTTGGATTTTGTTGCTATGAATCTCTTAGTAGTTACTCTCGTCAGTAGAAGGAGGATGAACGCAAGTGAAGGTTCGTTTGAGTGTGTTACGAGGAAGGATGTCTCAGGCTTAGTAAGTACTGGTTAGCACACGTGATTTATTTTTTTATTTTTTTAGATGCAGGTGATTGTTAATACTCCAACAGGTTCCTTCCCTGTTGGTTTGTTTTGAGTGTGTTCCACTTTCTCAACTTGTTAAGCTAAGATTTTTCTATTCACTAAGAGGAAGACCTGGTCTCTACATCGTTTAATGCATATAGTCACTTTAATTCGTACTCGACACCCTAAGATGAGAGCCACTTCAGCCAATAAAAAAATAATACTACTAGTTAAAGTTTTTTTCTAGAGAAATCAAAGTACTGAATGTTTACTAGCTTGTGGAGAAGAGAAAACATTTGGTAGCCATCATATAGACAGTGTAAGGGAAGAAGACAAAGAGGAGGGGGGATTCAACCGACAGAGATGGAGGTTTACTGGAAGGACGACAGCAACGGATAGGTAATAGGTGCCCACATTACTTAGAAAGTTGTTTGATCAAGCGACACAACTTAATGGTGATGAAGGCCTGCCAAATTTTGCAAAGCAACAACTCCCGAGAGACATGGAAGGTGGAGCAATGAGTTGGAAAGGAATAAGTATATCCCTCCCTATGTTGCTACACCCAAATCCTAGTTCTTGAGCTTCCCTCATTCTCCATCTCCAACACCTCCAACTCCTCCCTCGTGATTGGGGATCACCATGTGAACCACATACTGGTTGTCTTCTTCGCCTGGGGCCGGCGACGTTATTGTGCTTCCTCACTGCCCTCCCTGACTTGACTGCCATTCAATATGGGTCCATCTTTTGTTGTAATCTGCAAAATGTGATTCTTGTAGAACCTTTGGGAATATATAATCAGAAGATGTGAGTAAATTGTGTACTAGAATTTTGTTTCATTATAATGTTGAGAGAAGGAGATAAGTACGGAGAGAGAGAGAGAGAGTCACCCGGTATTGCGTGGTGCTCGGCATTCGCGAGATCAGATCAAAGGGCATGGGGTCTACTAATATGTGTGTGCTCGATCCGGTACAATGATAGAAAAGAAGACGTGAGAGAGAAAGAAAGAGGACAAAGCAGCTCCCGTGATGCTCCTAGAGACGGGCGACCCAGCGGAGGGAGCCACTCCGGCGCTTTTCGGCCACCCCACACCCAAACCTGTCACCCACCCAACCCTGATGAATGAGGCCCTTGCTTCAACCCATGGTGGCTCGCTGGCTGCTACTGCTCGTGGCGGCGATCGAGGGAGAACAACTATTACGGCAGGCACCCATGAGAAGTTCTAGCCCCACATCCTTGAGAAATTCCAAATCCTTGTTCCTTTGTGAAGGGGTTCGCAGCATAGTAAATCAAAATTTTCTACGGATGCGGACGGGAAAAGCCAAGATCTAATCTAGGAGATGCAAACAATGAGGGGGGATAGATGAGATCTTCATACCCTTGAAGATTCGCACAGTGGAACGTTCAACGGAATGTGGTTGATGTAGTCGTACTCGCTTCTCCTCCTCGCGATCCGATCCAATCCGATCCAACACCGCAAGTGGCGATGCCTCCGAGAGATGCACACGTGCGGCACCTCGACGTCTCCTCCTTCCTCGGTCCAGCAAGTGGGGTGGATAGATAGGTTGGATCTACAACACGACGGCGTGGTGCAAACGGTGGAGAGTTTCTGCGGTAGGGCTTCGCCTACGCGCAGTCGGGAGGGAGAGAGAGAGGAGGGCAGCAGGGCAGCTAGGGCTTGAGGAGGTGTGTGGGGAGGGTGCGCCCCCAGCCCTCTTTATATAGAGGGGTGGGCGGCTGCCCCTTGCCCCTCCTCCAAACCTAGGGCCGGCGGCCAAGGAGGGAGGAGTGGGGGGCAAGTCCCCCCCCTTCTAGAAGCTCCCCTTAGGGTTTCCCCTAGGGCTTGGCCGACTGGGCCTATGGGGGCTTGTGCCCCTGGCCCAATGCGGCCAGGGCACTCCCTCGTAGTCCCACGCCCCCTCCCGACAAGTGGGTCCACGTTGGTTCCACTCCGGAAGGTTCTAGAAGCTTCCGGTACAATACCAAACAATCCGAAACAATTCCGAACTCCAAAAACTGCTTTGCCTTATATGAATCTTATTCTCCGGACCATTCCGGAACCTCTCGTGACGTCCTGGATCTCATCCGAGACTCCGAACAAAAACTCATAACCCAATTATCCATTCTATCCTAGCGTCGAGACAAGTTAAGTGTGTGACCCTTCGGGTTCGAGAATATGCAGACATGATCTTCTATCAATAATCAACAGCGGGGTCTGGAAACCCATATTGACTCCCACACATTCATCGATGATCATATCGGATGAACCACGATGTCAGGATTCAATCAATCCCATATATATTCCCTTTGTCACACGATATTTTACTTGCCCGAGATTCGATCATCGGCATTGGCATACCTAGTTTAATCTCGTTCACAGCAAGTACTTTACTCGTTCTGTAATCCGATATCACTTTGTGATTAACTCCTTAACCACGTGCTTTCAAGCGGTGTTGATATCGATTACCGAGTGGGCCCGAAGTATATCTCTCCGACTTGGGAGGGACAAATCCCATCTCGATACATACAACCCAACAAGCACTTTCCGATCACCTAAGAGACACCTTTATGATCACCCTCTCATAGGATGACGTTTGATGACCTCAAAGCTTTCTTCCGATACCAGGGAGTTGTATTATCTCATGGTCTAAGGAATACAATATTTGACATAAGAAAAAGCTTCGCAAAGATGAACACGATGACACGATCTAATTGCTCTGCTTAATTTGGGTCTGTCCATCATATCATTCTCCCAATGATATGACCTCATTATTAATTGACAACTCATGTCTATTGTTAGGAAACCTTAACCATTATTAATCAATGAGCCAGTCCATAGAGGCGTACTAGGGACACGGTGTTGTTCACAAACCACACAAGTATTAAAGTTTCCGCTTAATACAATTCTAGCATGGAATATAAACTTTATCATGAACAAGAATTATAATAATAACATCTTTATTATTGCCTCTAGGGCATAATTCCAACATTCTCCCACTTGCACTAGAGTTTACATCTGGCAACAATCTAACACCCATGGCCACTAAGGTGCTGATCATGTTTTGCTCGTGGAAGAGGTTTAGTCAATGAATCTGCGACATTCAGATCTGTATGTACTTTGATAATCTTCAGATCTCCATCTGTTATATAATCTCGGATTATATGAAACTTGCGGTTGATATGCTTGGTCTTTGGATGATATCTTGGTTCCTTAGCCAGTGCTATGGTGCCAGTGTTGTCACACAATATCTCCAGTGGGTCCAAGGCACTTAGAACCACACCAAGCTCAGTGATGAAGTTCCTGATCCAAACTCCTTCACTTGACGCTTCTGCAGCAGCCATGTATTCTGCTTCTACTATAGATCTAGCGATCACGCTTTGCTTGCAGCTTCTCCAGCTCACAGCTCCTCCATTCAAAATATAAACGTATCCTGTCTGAGATTTAGAATCATCCTTGTCGGTGTCGAAACTAGCATCGACGTAACCCTTTACGACGAGCTGTTCATCACCTCCATAGACTAAGAACATTTCTTTAGTCATATTTAAATACTTTAGGATGTTCTTCATGGCTATCCAGTGTTCCACTCCTGGATCACTTTGGTATCTGCTCGTCAAACTAAGAGCATTGGACACATCCGGTCTAGTACACAACATGGCATACATGATAGAACCTATGGCCGAGGCATAAGGCACTTTGCTCATTGTAACATCCCAAAAATACTAAACTTAGATCACCAATTTATAATCATCAAAATTAGGATTAACAAAAACTTTTCTAAATAAAATTATGAATGCATGCATATGTGTACGCATTGAATTTAAATTCTTTTAAACCACCTTGTTTGATTGCTTCATTGCTTGTAAAATGTTTCTTAGGTGAAATAAACATCATCTAAAACATTTTCCACACTTTTCCTAAAGACAAGTAAATGAAAACACATATATTAAATGAATGGTCACTTTGACCAATTTAACTCCCATGCCTACTTTGGCTGTCTCAAACTTTCAAAACCTAACAGAAACTTTTCTGGATCTTTGCACCCCTTGAATGTACTCATAACAAAGTATCAAGGCCCACTTTGTGATCATCCAGAAACTTTCAAATGCATAGTTTAAATGACAATTCAAATTTGAATCTTTATCATATGGGAAGATCCCACTTTTTCAAGAACCACTCAAACAAGCTCAACTTTCAAAACCCAAGCATCTGCAGACTCACCAGCACCAATCTAGCAAACCCACCAAAAATCATTTCAAAATTCAAAACTTGATTTCATGCGGCCATTTCATCAAAGAGGTTGTAGACACAAATCAAACAAACATCAAACACTATTGTGAGCAGTGATTCTTGCCTAACTTGTTCCCTAGTTAGCTCACACCCAGCTCAGTAGATCATCTAGGAAGATTAACTAAGAACTAGCACCACTGTGAGCTTGCCATTGCCATCAATGGTGAACAGCCAAGCACCCCCTTGTCACCCCAGTGTGGACAGCAGGCTAGAGGAAGAACTAGCCGTGCCAACCTTGTCTGGGAGATCACACATGCCTCACCGCCCCCTCTCGACCAGCCCTGCCTCGCAGACAATGCCCAGAACCGCCAGGAACGCCGCGCCCGTGCCGTTGTCGACCATGCCGAGCGTGCGCCAGAGCACCACCCTCGGCCTGATCCCACGCGCCGCCCTGGCGCGTGCATACGTGATCACCACCGACCCAGAGACCGCTAGACATCCCGCTTGCCGCCTGCGTCAAGTACCACCTTGCCGTCGAAGACGCCGCCTCTGCCACGCAGAGCATCGCCCGTTCCAGACCAAACCTCACCGCCCCTACTCACGCATTAAAGCCGTAGAGCATCGCCAGGAGGCCACCAAGCGATCGCCACTGTCGCCCATGCCTCTAGCAGCCCGTAGCCATGTCGCCACCGTCGCCTGCCCATCCCGTTCGGTCTCGCCGTCGAGCCTATAAAAGGAGGACTCCCCCGCTCGATTTCTTCACACCATTCCACTCCTCTCTCACCCAGAACCACCCCACCTCAGTCCCGGAGCAAGGCGAGCAGCGCATCGCCGGAATTTCACCGGAGCCCGCCGCCTCTGGAGAAGAAGGGAGCCAGCGATTGGAGCCGCCCTAGGAGCTGCCGCGACCACCCCTGAGTTCGCCGTCGTCGACTTCATCGTTCGCTCGCCTCGCCGACCCTCGCCAGCACCCCGGTGAGCCCCCAGCACCCCTCACTGGCCGCGCTAGGTTTCGTTCTCGCCGGCGTTGTCTCGCGTCGACGATGACTCCGAGCCGTTGGATTAGAACTAGATCGAACGATCCACGTTGCCCCATACCGCTTTGCCCAGCCCCATGTCACTGACGAGTGGGGACACCCACTTAAGCAGCCCGCGGGAGCACTGCGCTTAGCAGGCCGGCCCGTTAACTTTTCCCGCGCAAGCCCAGTTATTCAAATTAAACTTTTTCTATTTCAATTCAAACACACTTCTATACCCAACTTCAAAAATCAATCCAGATCGATTCAGTACACCAAATTGAATGAAACCAATTTTGCTGGAAAGGTCTGTGAATGCTGAATCCAAGCCCGTTGGATTCAAGTCATTTGGATCTGTAGATCACCCATGGTAAAAATAACAAGGCAGAAGCTTTTCTGCATTCAAATATTTTTCAAATTTAAACCATAATAGCTTTTGAGTTGATTCCAACTCTCAAAAATCACATTTAACCATACCTTTCAGAATATATAAAAATATATAGGTTTACTTGCAGAAATAATGTTCAAGTAATAAAAGAATGCTACATAGGCATTTCTAGCCACTTTAATTAATTAAAATAAAAGGGTAAAACCTTATTAAATTGTGACACCACTTTAAATCACATTCCCATGGACTACAATATGTGGTGATGACATGTGTCAACATGATCCCATGTTTGGTTTGGAGAATATTAAATCTTAAGTAGTTTTTCAATGTGTAGAAATTACTTTTCTAAAAATAAAAGGAATTAAACCAAGCCTTAACCTTGTAATGTTAGAGATGATGCTAGATCATCTATAGGACCCTTGGGTGTGATGATTGCAAGTAGTTAAGTATTGTTTGGTGATTGTGTACCTCGTATTTATTCATAGACGCTAGTACCGACCAAGGATACGAGGAGGAAGGAGGATTCTACGAAGAAGAAGCCGAGGAGAACTTCAACCACTTCTCTGCACAAGGCAAGCCTAATACCACTAGTGAATGCGCAATCTATTGACCTATGCAAGCTAAGACTTGCAATTATGAAAGTTAGATAACCTATGCAATGCACTAAGCATGCTTGGTTAGACATATTTGATGATACCCAATCCTAGTTTTATTTGCAAGCTTCTTACTTTATTTCTTTATCAAAGCTTACTTAGAGTTTACTTAAGAGTGTGGTAGATATTAGAAAGTTATGTGAAGGTTGCATAAAGAGCATAAAATTTGGCCTAAGCTAGAAACCTTGATATCATCCTAAGATATAAGGTTGTACTTAGTTGAAACTCCACTAGTTACCACCCCTCATTAGTGCCTACCCCCACTTATAGATGCTAGTGCTAAGCATAAAACTTTATCAACTTTAGATGGGTTTTACTTGGTGGAAAAATGGTTATGAAAACCTTGGAATGATGGATCATTCTATTGAAATGTTTTGGACATGTGTTTCCGAACACTTGATGATTTTGGTGATGAAAATGTTAAGGCATGAGCCTTAGCCCTTGTATAAAACTGATGGTTGTTTGGATGCGATACCATTCCAATTTTATCGTACAACCACAATACCCGAAGATTGGGTAGGGCTTGACTGGAAACTTATATCCCTTAGTATTAGTTCCCTCACGGCCAAGGTCTGAGCTGAGGCTACCTTGTGAAGATTGTCCACCTGTGCAGTACCCAAGATGACAGTTGGTCATGGTTGGGAGGCCAAACTCACATGAGAGGTGCTTATACTAGGGCGTGTAATGGAAAGGTTATGATTGATTATCCGCATACTGAGTATGGTGAATTCGGGATTTGTTCCTGACGGATGTATCGAATGTTGTGGTGAAAGTGTACAATCTCTGCAGAGTGTCAAACTATTCGAATAGCCGCGTCCGCGGTTATGGACAGTTGGAGTGGCCATACTGTTCCCCCGTCAGACTTCAAAATGACTTGTGAAATGAATTGAGACTTTGACTTGACCACAACAGAGTTGTGATATGAGTTACATGTAGGGGTTCGTAGCATGGAAAAAAAAAATTTCTATCGCATACAAACAAACAAGCCAAGATCTATCTACTAGATTGCAGCAACGAGTCGATAGAGGAACTCACCCTCGAAGATTCCAAAGCGGTTAACGAGAGCAGATTCTCGTGGGTGATGTAGTCGTACTCTTTCCGATCTCAAGATCGCGTAGACGATCCTTCCAGCGCACGTTCGGCGGCGCTCCCGATCGGTCACATTCTCGACGACCTTCGAAGACCTTCCTCTCCTTGTTCCAAAGAGGCAGCGGAGGTTGTAGCACTCTCCTCATGATTCCTAAAGACAACTGGCGTGGTACCAAGCGGAGGGAGATCCATGAGGCTTCGCTTAAGCCGGTGCGAGTTTGGTGGAGCTTATGAGAGAGGATATTCGTGGTCTAGTAATTAGACACACCAATTATCAGGATATAAACCAATTAGACGGCTCTAAACCGCTGGCTAAAGCAATTAGAAGCTATAAACCAACACGGCTCTAAACCGGAGATTAGAGGTGGAAACTTGTGTGTGCTAGGAGGAGCCTGCCTCCTTATATAGGTGGGAGGGCTGGCGGCCAAGGGAGGAGAGTCCCTCCCCAAGTCGGCTTGGTGGGCGCCGCCAAGGGAGGAACCCTCCTCCAATTCGCCTCCACCAATCCTCCTCTTCCGACTTCCCAAAATTGCGTTTGACTTTCAAACTAGCCGTTTGACTTTTCAATTTAGGATTTAAATAAATCCTTTATTTTGGACAGCGAAGACACCTAGTACATGATGCAATCATTCCAACTTACAATGACACATTCATGTACCCTTCCCTCCCGGAGTGCGGACATTCGGGACCTTCTAGAATGTTCCCATGAAAACACGGAACCATTCCCCAACTCCGGACTTTCCTTATATGAATCTTATTCTCCGGACCATTCCGGATCACCTCGTGATATCCGGATCCCATCCGAGACTCAACAACATTCTCTCTTTCTCATAATACCATAACTACTCAAACAACGTCGAATCCTTAAGTGTGTCTCCCTACGGTTCGTGAATTACGGACATGATCGAGACACTTCTCGAACAATAACCAATAGAGGAATCTGGAAATTCATATGGCTCTACATATTTCTCGATTACTTTGCGATCGAATGAACCACTTACATACGATACCAATTTCCCTTTGTCTCACGATATGTTACTTATCCGAGGTTATGATCGTCGGTATCTCGCATACCTAGTTCAACCTCACATCGATAAGTACTCTTTTCTCGCTCCGTGATATGTGATCCTCAGACCCAGTCACATGCTTGCAAGCTAATTGGATGACATTTCACCGAGAGGGCCCAGAGAATATCTATCCGTCATATGGATGGACAAATCCCACTCTTGATCCATGTGTTTCAACCAATACTTTCCAACACTCAATGCCACTTTTATAGCCACCTGTTACGGTGGTGTTTGATGACATCAAAGCATCCATCCGTAAAGGTGATATGCATGATCTCATGGTCGGAATTAGGTTACTATGTATCAGAAAGCATATAGCAATTGAACTATTGAAATGACTTGATCTTTATGCTACGCTTATCTATAGGAGTATGTCCATCACATCATTCTCCTAATGATATGATCCTGTTGTTAATAACATCTCTATGTTCATGATCAGGAAACAATGATCATATATTAACCAACAAGCTAGTTTAACAAGAGGCTTTACTAGGGACTCTTTTATGTTTACAAATCACACAAGTATTAATGTTTCCTGTTAATACAATTATAGCATGGTATGTAAACATTTATCATAAGTGTGAAGATATGATAATAACTACTTTATTATTGCCTCTTGGGCATATCTCCAACAGTCTCCCACTTGCACTAGAGTCAATAATCTAGTTTCAAACCTTTGTGTATTCAACACCTATGGCTTTCCGGTGTTGCATGTACACGATTGCTAGTGGTCAATCGATCTCGGATCCGCACTTCCAGGTCCGTGTGTAATTGCATGTCTTTGCGTCTCTACGCATCACTCATTCTCTAATGAGATGGCTTTGTATAATTTGGTCTTTCGGTGTGACCTTTAGCTCTTTGGGGTTAAAACATGTTGATAATATTGTCGCACAATATATCTTCATAGTATTATCCCACTGTGAACTACACCTAGTTTGATAACAAACTACTTGACACAAATGCCCTCTTTTGCTGCTATAATAGCAGTCATATACTTAGCCTTTTGTTGAAGTATCTGTCACAATGTCTTAACTTTGGAACTCATCCAAATCCATTATGGAACTCACTTTCCATTATATTGTGCCACCTTTAGTTTTAGATTGAGATAAACTTAATTTGTATTTTGTGACAAATCTAGTATCAATGTAGTACTTTTACAATGAACTAACCATCTATTCGTCACTTCTACAAATATTATACTCTTAGTTCTTCCAAAAGATCATAAGAATATCCTTGCTATTGTCCAATGATCATCTTACTTAATCATTCGGTATATGCTCACAACATTTAGAGCATAGGACATATCTGGATTTGTACATATCACAGTATGATTGATATAAATATTCTTTGTGATTTCATACATCAAGTATCAATCTATACTTGATTATTTGTTTCACTTTACCAAATGTCAATACACTTGAATATATCATCAACATTGAACTCATTCAATCCTTCCGGCGACAAGAAACTTTCTTGTAGTTTCTATATTGAACTCATTCAATATATCATCTATGTACTTTTGGCACAACCACATTAGCGCCTATTGATGCCAAATATTTGGTTTTGCCTAAGTCTTTCATCGGGATGAAATTCTTAATATGTGTTAATAAAAGATACATTATTTCCAATCAACAATATGTCTTCCACATAATGTATTAGAAACATGTCTTAGCGCTCCCACTTAATTTCTTGCAAATGCAAGCATCTTCATCGTCTCTAATGAACTTTTAAACTCCTTTAACAGTTTCATCACAATGAAGATTCCAACTCCGCGATGCTCACTTTAACCATTGAAGTTTGCATATGCTTTTAGCATCCTTTGAATTAACAAAACCCTATGGACCGTGTTATGCACATGTCCTAGGTAACGATTCTATTAGAAGAACTTGTTTTGTTTATTCAACTACCATATAACAAATTTATATGTAGTGATTGCTACATTAATCCGTCTAGACTAAATATCACTATGAAAGATCAAATCTTGTCATAGTCAACCTTTTGAACATTGCTGTGAACTTTTTCCCAACATGTCGACTATTTCATAGATGTGAAACATCCATGTCTACTTTTATAGATCCAAACACAACCGTAAGGTCTTACACCTTTCTCGAGGGTCCTTCAAGTTCAAAACTTGATTTCTCGTGTATGGAACTATCACGGATTTTATGGCTTCAAGCCATTTGACGAGTCAGGCCATCATCGCTTCTTTGCATTTAGTCGGATCATTATTGTCAAATAATGATTTAACTCTCAAATCTTGGTATTTGATTGTTCATCCGACCTACTTGTTTCAATAGGAACTTAGATCTCCGTGACCACAACCTTTGAGGCACGTGAGCCATGAGCACTTTTGTCGCCTCCTAACACTTTTACAAGCGCCATGTAACTCTGCACATATAGCTAAGGTTCCTTTAACCTTATCAACGTTCTATTGTCCTCCCACTCATCTTTTCACGAAAAATTCCTTCTCAAAGAAACTTGACGTTCTAAGTGACAAACACTTTTGTCTCCAAAGGTTTATGGAGGAATACTTAATAGTAATACAAAGACAGGTTTATCCGACTTTGGTTGCAAACATCTTTCTTATGCAAAGCATACCAATGTTTAAGAAAGGACTACTTGGGTTTTATCCCAAACCATAACTTTATATGGTGTCATTTCAGCGGATTATGATGGAGCTCTTTCAAAGTGGAAAACGGTAGTCTCTAAAGCTTTTAATCTTTAAAATATAATGGCAGTTCTATGAATTACACCTTTGATCTTACCATGTCAAACAAGGTTTAATTACATATCTAACGCCTCCATACTCTTATGGTGTTTCGAAATGCAAATCCACTAACGATTCCTTAAACCTTAGGTATTATGCTAAACTTGTAACTCAAATATCTTCCTTTATGATCTTATCATAAACTATTTATATTCTTGTTACAATGATTTTGCACTTCATCTTAAAATTCTTTGAACTTTTCAAATATTTCACACTTCATCCTTATTAAGTAAATATTCATATATTCACTCAAATTTTCGGAGAAAGCATATGAAGTTGAAATCCATCGCTCTTGACTACACATAATGGATTTCGCATAACAATATGTACAAGTTCCAATAAGCTAGTCCATCGCTCCTTTTGGCCTATGAACGAAGTTTTAATTATCTCTAGGAAAGTTTCACAAACGTCATTTGATCAAAATCAAATAGACTCCAAAATTCCATCCATATGGATTTTCTTCATGTTTTCTTTCCAATAATTTAAACGGCGATGTCACTTCCTAAGTGATCTTTCAATCAATTTGTCTTTCGACATTTTTTAGCACTAGTTTTATGGATGTGATGTCTCCAATGAGATTTGTAATCATCCATCTTCTATGGATTACGGCAATTATTTGAACAACCCTTTTGTTCTCATAATACCTGATAAAACAAATCTTGAAGGCAAGCTTTGATGTTTAACGAGCAACACAATAACCCTTTATTTTGTTCTCGATGAACATCATCACATATTCTTTTGCTAGTTACTTAGGCCATTGTAGTTCATGAATTGTGTTGTTTCGTATGACGATTCATACCAACAAATTCAGTATCAAGTACTTAAGAACCACATTGTTTAATAAGCAAAGAATATAGCCATAACATGTATATCATCTATATACTTTAAACTGAACAATTCTAGTCTTTTCTTTTCTGCCATATATTTATGAGATTCTCTTTCAGTATTTCCTTTTCTGTTTGAAAGAATCTATCAACATCAATAGTGGAGTCATGTAAATGACACATAATCCAAAGCGTGTATAATTAAATACAAATGTCTTTGGACTTGCACTTTGAAGTAGATCACCATCATCAAATGTTTGGTGTTCTTCCAAATTCCTTTCTTTAGTAATCTCTTGGTGTAGTAAACATTTTACCTACATCAAATATTCACTTTATCATGGAATCATCCATGATCAAGCTACTTTTAGCTTATAACGATGAATTATGAGTATAATGTTGCTATCCAAAACCTTTTGGAGGATTAGGACAACTAGTGTCTCCAACCTTTTGCAAATTCTCATCAAAATATGAGAACATGAACTTTGCCATATTATACTCTATCATGTTGTAACCAAAACTTTGTTTCAGATATCACAATATCTTCCACACATCATGGTTTCTGAAACAACTCTTTCAGATCCTAGATAACCTTGATATTAAGACAATCATTGAATATCAAGAATCATGGAGACAAACATGATACTTATATCCTACCATTTGGAATTGTTACTCTTGCTTTAATACTAATTATTAAACTTCATGGAGTAACCGAACTTCTTGAAAGTTTGCAATAGGACTTTTAAACTTTAGATTAACACTTCAATACAATACGATACCATCAGAAAGTAACTAACCAGAATTTTATAGTTCTATCATCTCAATTATAACTAAGCGCAAGGTGGTAAACGGATGCCAATGACTACAACAACTATGCAAATTCACTTTGATTTAGTTTATGATAAATTGAGTTCTAATTAATAATTAAATTAATCTAGGTGAACTCCCACTCAAAACAATATCCCTCACATTGTTTTAGTGATCACACGAACCAAATCCACCACATCAAAACCGATCATCACGAGAGTTGATATAGCTTCAATGGCTAACAATCAACATGTTCATCACATCTACTATATGACTCATGCTCTACCTTTCGTAATCCGTGTTCCGAGGCCATGTCCGTACATGCTAGGCTCGTCAAGATCAAACCTTAGCTACCGTGATAAGCAAATCTGGCTTGCTTACGTTGTATTCACCGGAATCAAAGACACCCGATCATCACGTGGTGCTTCAAGCAGCAAGCTTTGGCAACGGTGCATACTAAGGGTGAACACTTTAGAACTTGAAATTTATGTGCATGAGGGATCATCTTATAATGCTACCGCTGCCTACTAAGCAATACAAGATGCATAAAGGATTAACATCACATGCAATTCATAATATGTGATATGATATGGCCTTTCTCTTTGTGCTTCCGATCTCCATCTTCAAGCACGAACATGATCTCCATCATCACCGCATAGCATCAAGGTCAATGACGCTTCTTCATGGTTGTCGCCCACCAGCTTCAACTATTACAACTATTTTGAATAGACACGCAGGTCTTAACAAAATTAAAGACCATATGGCCATATAGGTTGCCAACTTACAATAAGGAACATTGCATACATCAAATATAATCACAATCATGGCCATATCACATCAGACACCCGCAAAACAAAGTTAGACGCCTCTACTTTCTTTGCATATTTTACGTGGTTTGGGGCTTTCAATAAGTGTCGTTCTAACTTACGAACAAGAACCACAACATTGATACTAGCATTGTTGATTACCCGTTGTAAATTGGATCTTAACTATGCTAGGAGAAACAGCACCAGAGCCACTTATGCAATACAAGTTGCATGTCAAGCGTGGAGCAAGTCTCATGAACGATGTCATGTAAGGTTAGCCCGGGCCGCTTCATCCCAACATACCGCAAGATGCAAAGCACACAAAAAGCAATCTACAATAAAAGCATCAATGCCCACAATGACCATTGTGTTCTACTCGTGCAACAGATCTACATATAGACACGGCTCTGATACCACTGTAGGGTTTCGTAGCATGGAAAACAAAATTTTCTATCGCATACAAACAAACAAGCCAAGATCTATCTACTAGATTGCAGCAACGAGTCGATAGAGGAACTCACCCTCGAAGATTCCAAAGCGGTTAACGAGTAGATTCTCGGGTGATGTAGTCGTACTCTTCCGATCTCAAGATCGCGAGACGATCCTTCCAGCCACGCTCCGGCAGCGCTCCAGCGATCGGTCACACGCTCGTACTCGACGAAGACCTTCCTCTCCTTGTTCCAAAGAAAATGGAGGTTGTAGCACTCTCTCGCGATTCCGGCAAAGACAACGGGCGTGGTACAGGAAGCGGAGGGAGATCCCAGGCTTCGCCTTAAGCCTGCGTAGTATGGTGGAGGTTATGATAGTGGCTATTTTGGTTCTATTAATTAGACACACCAATTAGATGGATCTAAACCAATTAGAAGGCTCTAAACGGCTGGATAACGAAATTATAATCTCTAAACCAAAACGGCTCTAAACCGGAGATTAGAGGTGGAAACTTGTGTGTGCTAGGAGGGAGCCCTGCCTCCTTATATAGGTGGGAGGGCTGGCCGGCCAAGGGAGGAGAGTCCTCCCAAGTCGGCTTGGTGGGCGCCGCCAAGGGAGGAACCTCCTCCAATTCGCCTCCACCAATCCTCCTCTCTTCCCACTTCCCAAAATTGTTGCTTGACTTTCAAACTAGCCGCTTGACTTTTCAATTTAGGATTTAAATAAATCCTTTATTTTGGACAGCGAAGACACCTAGTACATGATGCAATCATTCCAACTTACAATGACACATTCATGTACCCTTCCCTCCGAGTGCCGGGACATTCCGGGACCTTCTAGAATGTTCCCGATGAAAACACCTAACCATTCCCCAACTCAAACGGACTTTCCTTATATGAATCTTATTCTCCGGACCATTCCGGATCACCTCGTGATATCCCGGATCCCATCCGAGACTCAACAACATTCGGTCTCTTTCATAATACCATAACTACTCAAACAACGTCAATCCTTAAGTGTGTCTCCCTACGGTTCGTGAATTACGCGACATGATCGAGACACTTCTAACAATAACCAATAGAGGAATCTGGAAATTCATATGGCTCTACATATTTCTACGATTACTTTGATCGAATGAACCACTTACATACGATACCAATTTCCCTTTGTCTCACGATATGTTACTTATCCGAGGTTATGATCGTCAGTATCTCTGCATACCTAGTTCAACCTCACATCGATAAGTACTTTTTCTCGCTCCGTGATATGTGATCCCTTGTGACCCAGTCACATGCTTGCAAGCTAATTGGATGACATTTCACCGAGAGGGCCCAGAGAATATCTATCCGTCATATGGATGGACAAATCCCACTCTTGATCCATGTGTTTCAACCAATACTTTCCGAACACTCAATGCCACTTTTATAGCCACCACATTACGGTGGTGTTTGATGACATCAAAGCATCCATCCGGTAAAGGTGATATGCATGATCTCATGGTCGAAGGAATTAGGTTACTATGTATCAGAAAGCATATAGCAATTGAACTATTGAAATGACTTGATCTTTATGCTACGCTTATCTATAGGAGTATGTCCATCACATCATTCTCCTAATGATATGATCTTGTTGTTAATAACATCTCTATGTTCATGATCAGGAAACAATGATCATATATTAACCAACAAGCTAGTTTAACAAGAGGCTTTACTAGGGACTCTTTTATGTTTACAAATCACACAAGTATTAATGTTTCCTGTTAATACAATTATAGCATGGTATGTAAACATTTATCATAAGTGTGAAGATATGATAATAACTACTTTATTATTGCCTCTTGGGCATATCTCCAACATTACAAGATCCCACCTAGGAGTTATAAAATTGTGACTAGCTTTGACACTTAGTAGAGATAAATCTGGCTTTTGCAAAATAACCCTAGAGCCTAGTGTCCTATTATCCAAAAACCCCTTTACTTGTTAGTATTAGTTTGCGAGTACTTAAAGAATACTCATGGCTTTGTCCCTGGCTATTCCCATGGCCAGACTATGAAGAGGAGTACCTGGAAGATGGACCCCAGGAAGGTTACGACAACTAGGATCATCTCCCATCGTTAGTATTGCCTGTGACCCCGAAGATGGAGCTTCGCCTACGCTACTGTTATTATTACGTATTCCGCTGCTTGAAGTTGTATTAAGAACTGGATCATGAGATCCCTATTTGTGTAAGAACTTATGTATTGTTTATAATGGATGATGTACTATGGTATCCAATTCTATAATGTCTCGTAAAAATGGTAATCTTGGGATTGCGATGTACGGCATAACAGGCATCTAGGATTGAAAAATCCAGGTGTTGACACTCATAGCTTCTCTATCATTTACCGTAGCTGGACACTGAGCCTTGCTCAATATCTTACCTGACAACATAGGCACTGAACCTTTCTTTGCCTTATCCATTCTGAACCTTTTCAGAACTTTGTCTAGGTATGTACTTTGGCTTAAAGCTATTAGGCGTCTTTGTCTATCTCTATAGATTTTGATGCCTAATATATAAACAACTTCCCCTAGGTCTTTCATTGAAAAACATTTGTTCAAATAACTCTTCACATCGTTAAGCATGTCAATGTCATTTCCAATAATCAATATGTCATCCACATATAGTACTAGAAATGTCACTTAGCTCCCACTCACTTTCTTGTAGATACAAGCTTCATAGCAATTTGGAACAAATCTAAAGCTCTTGATCACTTGATCAAAACGAAGGTTCCAACTCCGAGACACTTGCTTTAGTCCATAAATGGAACGCTGAAGTTTGCATACTTTATCAGCATCCTTAGGATCGACAAAACCTTCGGGTTGCATCATATACAACTCTTCATCAATGTTGCCATTGAGGAACGTAGTCTTGACATCCATTTGCCATATTTTATAATCATGAAACGCAGCAATTGCTAATAAAATCCGAATGGACTTAAACATCGCTACGGGAGAGAAAGTCTCATCGTAGTCAACACCTTGAACTTGTCGAAAACCTTTCGCGACAAGTCGTGCTTTATAGACAGTAACATTACCATCCGCGTCCGTTTTCTTCTTAAAAATCCATTTGCACTCAACGGCCTTTCGGTCGCTAGGAGGGTCCACCAAAGTCCATACTTGGTTTTCGCTCATGGATCCCAATTCGGATTTCATGGCCTCTAGCCATTTCTCAGAGTATGGGCTCATCATCGCTTCCTCATAGTTTGCAGGTTCATTGTCGTCTACTAACAATACAGTTAAGACAGGGTTGCTGTACCACTCAGGAGGGGCACGTGACCTTGTTGACCTGCGACATTCAGTAGTAGCATCGTCCGAAGCTTCATGATCCTTGTCATTTGCTTCCTCTATTGTTGGTGCAGATGGCACTGGAACAATTTTAGGTGTTGCGCTACTCTCCAACTCAAGAGAAGGTTCAATAACCTCGTCTAGCTCTACTTTTATCCCACTCACTTCTTTCGAGAGAAACTCCTTCTCAAGAAAGGATCCGTTCTTTGCGACAAACAATTTGCCTTCGGATCTGTGATAGAAGGTATACCCAATCGTTTCCTTAGGGTATCCTATGAAGACGCATTTCTCCGCTTTGGGTTCGAGCTTGTCCGGCATCAACTTATTGACGTAAGCTTCGCATCCCCAAACTTTAAGAAACGACAACTTAGGTTTAGCACCAAACCACAGTTCATACGGTATCGTCTCAACGGATTTAGATGGTGCCCTATTTAAAGTGAATGCAGCGGTTTCTAATGCATAACCCCAAAATGATAACGGCAAATCTGTAAGAGACATCATTGATCGCACCATATCTAATAGAGTTCAATTCCGGCGTTCAGACACACCATTGCGCTGTGGTGTTCCGGGTGGTATGAGTTGCGAAATGATTCCGCTTGCTTTAAGATGCGTGAGAAAATCATAACTCAAATATTCACCTCCACGATCGGATCATAGAAACTTAATTTTTCTGTTACGATGGTTTTCCACTTCATTTTGAAATTCTTTGAACTTTTCAAATGTTTCAGATTTATGTTTCATTAAATAGATATACCCATATCTACTTAAGTTATCAGTAAAAGTGAGAAAGTAGCGATATCCACCGCACGTCGAAACACTCATCGGTCCGCATACATCGGTATGTATGATTTCCAACAAATCCGTTGCTCGCTCCATCATTCCGGAGAATGGGTTTTGATCATCTTGCCCATGAGGCATGGTTCGCATGTGTCAAATGATTCAAAATCAAGAGACTCCAAAAGTCCATCAGAATGGAGTTTCTTCATGCGTTTTACAGCACTATGACCTAGACGACAGTGCCACAAATAAGTAGAATTATCACTATCTACTTTGCATCTCTTAGCCTCAATGTTATGGATGTGTGTTTCATCCCTTTCGAGATTCAGAAGAAATAAACCATTCACAGCAGGTGCATGACCATAAAAGATGTTACTCATATAAATAGAACAACCATTATTCTCAGATTTAAATGAATAACCGTCTTGCAATAAACACGATCCAGATATGATGTTCATGCTCAACGCAGGCACATAATAACATTTATTAAGGTTTAAAACTAATCCCAAAGGTAAAACTAAGGAGAGCGTGTCGACGGCCATCACATCAACTCTTGATCCGTTGCCAACGCGCATCGTCACCTCATCCCTCGCCAGCCGTCGTCTATTCTGTAGTTCCTGTTTCGAGTTACAAATATTAGCAACTGAACCAGTATCAAATACCCATGCACTACAATGAGGGCTAGTAAGGAAATCATCAATAACATGTATATCAAATATACCTTTGATGGTGCCAGCCTTCTTGTCCGCTAAGTACTTCGGACAGTTGCGCTTCCAGTGACCCTTGTCCTTGCAATAGAAGCACTCAGTGTCCGGCTTAGGTCCAGACTTGAGCTTCTTCTTAGCAGGAGAAACGCTCTTGCCGCTGCCTTTCTTGAAGGGCTTCTTTGCACCCTTACCTTTCTTAAAGCTAGGGGGCTTGTTGACCATCAACACATGGTTATCTTTCTTGATGTCCACCTCCGCAGCTTTCAGCTTAGTGAAGAGCTCGGATCGTGTCGGGAACCAATCTGATTATGAGTAACTACAAAACTTTTGTAGCTAGGAGGAGTGATTGCAGAACTCTGTCAATCTTGAGCTCCTCCGGAATCTTGCATCCAGCTTGCTCACATGCGTTGAGTGTAGCCCGACATCTTAATGGCGTGCTCACTAACGGAACTCCCTTCCTCCATCTTGCAGTTAAAGAATTTCTCAGAGATCTCATATCTCTCAGAACGGGCCTGAAAGTACAAAGGAAGTCGCCTAGAGGGGGGGTGAATAGGCTTTTAAAAATATTACGGTTTAGACTCAAGTAAATGCGGAGTAAAACTAACGTTTAATGTATTGAGCACAAAACCTAGCCACTAAGTTCACCTAGGTGCACCAACAACCTATGCTAAGCAATACAAGCAACAAGGTGATAGCAAGGTATAAATACTTCAAGCATGATGGCTATCACAATGTAAAGTGCATAAGTAAAGGGTTCGGTTGAGAGATAACCGATGGGCGCGGAGACGAAGATTTGTTTCCCGAAGTTCACTTCCAAAGAAGCTACGTCTCCGTTGGAGAGGTGCGATGGCGCAATGCTCTCCGAACGCCACAAATGGCTCACCTCGAGGTGTGGTGGCTCGATTCTCACCCAACGCCACACAAGGCCTCACCCCGGATGTGGAAGCACGCAACTCACCGACGCCACAAAAGGCTCACCCTATTCTCCCAAGTGCGCACCACAAAAGGCGGGCACTTGCTCCACTATGGTACGCTTGAGGGCGGTCACCGAACCCGTACAAGATTGGGGATAACTCCACAACTCAATTGGAGGCTCCCAACAACAAAGCCACAAAAGGCCAACAATGCCACAAAAGGCCTACAACGCCACAAAAGGCTACAAGACCACAAAAGGTCAACAAGACCACAAAAGGTCAACAATCCAACCACACAACTGTCTAGGGTTCCAAGGAACCCAAGAGAAACAAGCTCACAAGCTTGAACTCGTCGAATCTCCGAGGAGAACTCAAACCTATGCACCAAATGCAAGGGCAAGTCCTTCTCCCCCAAATTCCAACAAAGCTACAAAAGCTATTGGGGGAATAAGGGAGGAAGAACACAAGAGTAGAACTCAAACCTATGCACCAAATGCAAGGGCAAGTCCTTCTCTCCCAAATTCCAACAAAGCTACAAAAGCTATTGGGGGAATAAGGGAGGAAGAACACAAGAGGAGAACACAAAACTCTCCAAGATCTAGATCCCAATGATTCCTTCACAAAGAAGGGATTTGACTTGGGGGGATTGTAGATCTAGATCTCCTCTCTCAAATCCCTCAAAAAGATGCAAGAATCATAGGAAGGGAAAGGGAGAGGGAAAGCTTCTTCAAGGTTGACAATGGAGGAGAGAGAGAGAAAGCCAAGAACCAAGAAGAAAAGCCAAGTCCCACGAAGGGGAAGAGGAGCCCCTTTTAAAGGGCTCCCAGATCTGCCCGTTATGGGCATTCGCGACACCTGGCCGGAACTTCCGGTGGGAGGCCGGAAGTTCCGGTGGCACACAGCCAACGGTCGAAAATCATGAGCGAGAAACTGAAATAACGAATCATGGCGGAACTTCCGGCCTGGGTGGAAGTTCCGCCAGCTCGGCTCCAACGGTCATCGACTGTTGGCCTTCGAAGCGCAACCGAAAGTTCCGGTCAAAACCGACCGGAAGTTCCGGTGAACTTCTGATGCTAGTTCCGACAAAGTTCCAGCAAATAGAACGCTTCAAAACAGAAGGTTACTGAGCGTGAGCGGAAGAAGACCCGGAACTTCCACCGGAACTTTCGGCGGCAAAAATGCCCTAGTGGAACTTCCGATGGCAAGCCGGAACTTCCGGTCAGGGAAATTCCAGAAACCAGAAAACCAGAAACGCAATAACTTTTGCATCCGAACTCCAAAAGGGATGAAACCAATTTTGTTGGAAAGATAACGACAAAATATTGGGTATCACCTTGGGAGAAAATATCATGAATATATATGTGAAGTATCCCCCAAGGTATGGAGCCGGAAAACTCGCAAGATCAAAAACCGCAATAAGATATGCAAGTGAAATCCTTAGATGATGAACTAGAGCTTGTTATGATGGTGACTCACAAGCTCTAGATCCTCTCATGGACAAGAACCAAATAACAACCAAGAAAGATGATGCTATGAATGCACAGGTTTGAGCTCTCTCCGAACGATGCAGACGAGACACCCACTTGAGAGCCCCTCTTGACAGCACGGCTATCTATCCTAAACCCGGTCTCCCAACTAACAATACGAGACCGGCAAAAGAAAAGCCCTATCAAGAACATACCTTTGCCTTGAGCATCCCACTTGAACTTGATGTATACCGTCTTGTTCTTCTATAGTGGGAACACCTTTCTTGGATGCTCTTGCTTGATGAAGATGAAGACTTGCAAATTGCTCCCCCATATTCCATGGGGAAACCTCTTCTTTGAACTTGTCTTCATCATTCCATGAGCACGAGGATGGCAAGCCTCAAGCATGATATCTTCTAGAGATGGCGCATCTTGAGCTCGTCCTTCTTCATCCCTACTTGAGGTTGATCCATCTTGATGCAACACTTTGCACATGCCTTGATCGACCTTCAAGCTCCTTCTTTCTTCATGATTCCAACCTTGAGACCAACACATGGCCCAAGCGATGCCAATGGACAAACCTACAAGTGAAACTCAATTTACACATTAGTCCATAGAGATTGTCATTAATTACCAAAACCACACATGGGGGCATACATGCCCTTTCAGGGCCTGAGTCTGAAACATAGTTTTCAGTTCCTCAAGAATCTCAAAGGGCCCGGGGAAATCCTCAAAATGATTTTGAAGGTCCGATTCCATAGCAAACAACATGGTGCTCTTAATCTCACCATAATCATCTTTGCGTGACTGATAAACAACTTTCTCATCAGCCGGCGCATCTACAGCAGGGGCGTCACCTAGCGCTTTCTCAAGGACATAGTCCTTTTGTCCGCCAGCGAGAATGATTCTCAAATTGCGGAACCAGTTGGTGAAGTTAGACCCATTGTTTTTAAGCTTTTCTTTCTCAGCAAAAACATTGAAGTTGAAGTTGGACTTAGCCATTTGATCTACAAAATTTGCAAGTACATTTAGACTATGTTCATGATAACTAGTTCAACTTAATCAAATTACTAGATGAACTCCCACTAAATTCAACATCCCTCAAGTTGTTTAGTGAACATGATCCAAATTCATCACACCTAATCCGATCTTCACGAGAAGAGATGTGGTTTCAATGGTGGACAACGAAGTGTCGATCATATCATTCATATGACTCATGCTTAACCTTTCGGTTCGTGTGTTCCGATGCCATGTCTGTACATGCTAGGCTCGTCAAGTCAAACCCAAGTATTTCACAGTGCAAACTGGCTTGCACCCGTTGTATGTGAACGTAGAGTTTATAGCACCCGATCATCACGTGATGCTTGAACACGACGAACTTTCGCAATGGTGCATACATGGGGAGAACACAGTTTTATCTTGATATTTAAGTGAGGAATCACCTTATAATGCTACCGTCGCGATCTAAGCATAATAAGACACATAAAAGGATAAACATCACATGCATATAACTTTATGTGACATGGTATAGCCAATCTTCGCGCAATGATCTCCATCTTGTGCGTGCCAGCATGATCTCCATCACTCCACCATGATTGCCTCCACCACAAATAGCAACTACAACTATTGCTAACTATTTAGCGATAAAGTAAAGCTATTACATGGCGTATAAGAAGTTGACACACAGGTCATACACAATTATAAAGACAACCATATGGATCCTACCGGTTGTGTACTCATTGACATGCAAGTCGTGAAACATTACAAAACATGATCATTGCATACAACATACACATCACATCTTGGGCCATACCATATCACAGAAAACACTCCCTGCAAAAACAAGTTAGACGCCTCTACTTTGTTGTTGCATGTTTTACGTGGCTTATGGGAGTAACAAGCTAAGAACGATTCTTACCTACTGAAATCCACAACGGTGATATTATGGTTGCCAAACTCCGGTGTAAATCCCATGACAACTATAGTGAGAGAAACTGGCATCCACCAGCCGTATGTGTGGAACAAGCCACACGTCAAGTGCGGAGCCGGTCTCGCGAACGAGGTCACGTAAAGTTGGCCTGGACCGCTTCAATCTCACTATCCCGCGTCATAAGAAGTACACAAACAAGAGGCTTGCAACAGAAAATATCAACACCCACAACAAGCATGTTGCGTTCTACTCGTGAAACACATCTACACATAGATCTAGCTCTGATACCACTGAAGGGTTTCGCAACATAGTAAATCAGAATTTTCTATGGATGCGAACAGGAAAAGCCAAGATCTAATCTAGGAGATGCAAACAACGAGGGAGGATAGATGAGATCTTCATACCCTTGAAGATTCGCACAGCGGAACGTGGTTGATGTAGTCGTACTCGCTTCTCCTCCTCGCGATACGATCTGATCCAACACCGCAAGTGGCGATGCCTCCGAGAGATGCACACGTGCGGCACCTCGACGTCTCCTCCTTCCTCGGTACAGCAAGTGGGGTGGAGAGATAGGTTGGATCTACAACATGACGACGTGGTGCAAACGGTGGAGAGTTTCTGCGCCAGGGCTTCGCCTACGCGTAGTCGGGAGGGAGAGAGAGAGAGGAGGGCAGCAGGGCGGCTAGGGCTTGAGGAGGTGTGTGGGAAGGGTGCGCCCCCAGCCCTCTTTATATAGAGGGGTGGGAGGCTTCCCCTTGCCCCTCCTCCAAGCCTAGGGCCGGCGGCCAAGGAGGGAGGAGTGGGGGGCAAGTTTCCCCCCTTCTAGAAGCTCTCCTTAGGGTTTCCCCTAGGGCTTGGCCGGCTGGGCCTATGGGGGCTTGTGCCCCTGGACCAATGCGGCCAGGGCACTCCCTCATAGGCCCACGCCCCCTCCCGACAAGTGGGGCCACGTTGGTCCCACTCCGGAAGGTTCTAGAAGCTTCCAGTACAATACCGAACAATCCGAAACAATTCCGAACTCCAAAAACTGCTTTGCCTTATATGAATATTATTCTCCGGACCATTCCAGAACCTCTCGTGATGTCCTGGATCTCATCCGAGACTCCAAACAAAAACTCATAAACCAATTATCCATTCTATCCTAGCGTCGAGACACGTTAAGTGTGTGACCCTTCGGGTTCGAGAATATGCAGACATGATCTTCTATCAATAATCAACAGCGGGGTCTGGAAACCCATATTGACTCCCACACATTCATCGATGATCATATCGTATGAACCACGATGTCAGGATTCAATCAATCTCATATATATATTCCCTTCGTCACACGATATTTTACTTGCCCGAGATTCGATCGTCGGCATCTGCATACCTAGTTCAATCTCATTCACAGCAAGTACTTTACTCGTTCCGTAATCCGATATCACTTTGTGATTAACTCCTTAACCACGTGCTTGCAAGCGGTGTTGATATCGATTACCGAGTGGGTCCGAAGTATATCTCTCCGACTTGGGAGGGACAAATCCCATCTCGATACATACAACCCAACAAGCACTTTCCTATCACCTAAGAGACACCTTTATGATCACCCTCTCATAGGATGATGTTTGATGACCTCAAAGCTTTCTTCCGATACCAGGGAGTTGTATTATCTCATGGTCTAAGGAATACAATATTTGACATAAGAAAAAGCTTCGCAAAGATGAACACGATGACACGATCTAATTGCTCTACTTAATTTGGGTCTGCCCATCATATCATTCTCCCAATGATATGACCTCATTATTAATTGACAACTCATGTCTATGGTTAGGAAACCTTAACCATCATTAATCAATGAGCCAGTCCATAGAGGCGTACTAGGGACACGGTGTTGTTCACAAACCACACAAGTATTAAAGTTTCCGCTCAATACAATTCTAGCATGGAATATAAACTTTATCATGAACAAGAATTATAATAATAACATCTTTATTATTGCCTCTAGGGCATAATTCCAACACTTTGATCCCCTAGATCCTCTGTGATCCTCGCCGCCTGGCGATCTTTGGCTCATACCATCCTTTGTGTCCCCGTGTTTTTTGGCCGAATGCGTGGAAAATCTTCTTAATGTCCTCCTCTATGCCCCTCCCGAATGGCTTATGGTTTCTACAAATGTTTTTAAAACCTACTTCACGAGCAGTCACATTGCACGCTATGTTGTGGTTTCGGGCCCCTGGCAACTGGGACGATTTTAGTTTAGTATACATTTGGATCTGGCGACAACCATGGAAGCTGGGCTGCGCTTTCCTGCTCGGGAGCGATTGTTGATTAGGGAGAAGGTCAAGCTTATTGTCGGTAGATGGAAAGTGCTCAAATAAATCCTACAGCTGGCGTGCTTAAAATCCCGGTTAGTTCATGCCTCTCTCCCGAGGCTACGGAGTCCCCCCCCCCTCACCGTGGGAGGCGTGTGCGAAAATGGTGCAGGGTGTGAGGCACTAGCCATCCTAGCTCCATTCAATGCTCCCAGCAACCGATCGTACTAGCAAGCTTTACTCCCCCGCTCCATCCCCGCAGCAAACCCCCACCAAAAGCTCCCGCTACGCTCCCTGCAAGGGAACTTCTCTGCTTCCTTGCTCCTCTCAAACACCATTGTGTCACCACCTACCACAACCCAATCTACTGGCCTAGGTGTGGCCGGTTCAGGCATCGTCTCAAGGACTGCACTATGTCACGCAGATCACCCACCATTCACCCATCCTTGCCACTGCCCCCACTCCACCCTCCTCGTCATGCCTTACCATCCTCTTCCCATCCTCTTTGGTCTCGCCACGCATCCACCCCTCCCCTGCCTCACTCCCCATGCAACCCCTCTCTCCCACTTATCTGCATCGTGACTCCAGCTCGGTCGCTGGCCCCAATCAAGTTTGGGTGGAAGACCTGCCCCTGATGCAATACATCAAGGCCATCGGTGCTGCCCCAGCATCGTGCCTGGTCGCACGCTTCCATAAAGGCCCCTATTGTCTCTCCTATTGCACCGTCTTCTATCGTCTCCTACACCACACGCTCTGGGAGCGACGACGAGTCTGGATATTTCATGAGCGCTCTCTCGGTGCCAGCAAGCTCCGAGCATCCAGACTACATGGAGGTTTTCATGCCACCCGGTGATCTAGACGTAGCATGACGCCTTGTAGTGGTTTGGCTTGAACTAGCCACCGGCTTCTCTGACCCTCAACATGCCATGATGGAGGCTCTGTGCAAGGCCTTATCTCTTACCTGCAGTTCGAGCTTGTGGCCTCTAGGATTGGTGCATCATACGTTAGGTTCTATTCGCATGCGATGCGGGATATGTCTTTGGTGGCCATGCATCCCTTCATCATGCATGAGGGTGTGCGCATCACGATGTAGAACAAGGAAGAGGCTAGGCATACTCTGGTGCACACCACTATTTGCGCCCTGCTACAGGCCTCCCCACTAGCTACTGAGCATGTGAATCCAGAGGGGACCATGATCCTCTTCACCAATTTTGGAGATGTCCTAGAGATTGATTCCATCTATCTCCAGGGAGGAGACATGTCTTAAGTCAAGGTTGTGCTATTGGTGGAGCGGAACCACGACATTCCTAATGATGTGTGGCCCAATAAGGGGCCATGGGGATCTAGAGTTGTGTAGATTGAAGTGGCCTAGGTCTGGCCATTGAAAAGATCTATGTTGGACGGTGTGTAACCTCTATACTTTGGACCACCGCCGCCACCACCGTTTAGGCAGAGTCATCGTCTATTTGATGTGAGGTCCCCTCTGTGGGATGCAGACATTGGCGCGCCTCCTTCCGCGTCCGCTAGCAAGTTGTATGCGGGGCAGCGTGCGTATGGAGGCCGTGCCCGTGCCCTGCTTCTAGAAGCCGCCGCACATGTCACTGTGTCCATGTTCCCTCTGCCCGGTGTGCGTCGTCCGTTCTACGACCCTCCATCGCCATCACCTCTCTCGTCGGTGTGCTCGGCTACGTGCTCTGCTAGCTCGAGCATGTGGTCTATGTCAGATGCCTCCATGGTCACCACTGTTGCGTTGTCACCAGAGCATGGTTAGTGTGCTACCAATGTGAGTGTTGTGGTGCCGTAGGATGTGCATGTCAGTGTCGAGGTGTTGGCTAGTGTCAGTGTTGCTACTGTCGTGAGCGACGCGGCGGCCATGCTTGTTGTGATGGATACATGTGAGCAAGATGTGATTGTTGATGAAAAAGGGCACTGGACTGTGGTGCTAGGCTCGGCTCATGACATACGCAAAGGACTTGTCATGGCCAAGTGTGTGATAGACAAAGTGCCCACTAGGAAGAGCAGTCGTCGCTTGGCTGAGATGAAGCCGGAGATGTACATGGACGTGCCAACCAGAGCCGTCAAGCGGAGGGAGCTCAAGGATACGCTCAAGGGGTGCACAACTTGACTGCAAGGTCATTTTAAGATGAAGAACTTGATCAACAAGTTGACACCGATGGGTATGAAGTTTGGGTCTGCTCTCAAGGTTGTTGCATTTGGATGTGCTACGGTGGTGTTAAGTATCGATGATTGATAAACCTAGCCCCTCCCCCCAACAAGACCATGTGTTATGCTACTACGAGTTGTGTGCGTCAGCGATCCCGTTCGTATTTTTACCTTTCTTCCGCACATGTTATTATCGTCAAACTGCAGTAGGGAAACTGCATACATGTTGTTGCATGGCCGACCTTATTCTTAGCTTTGTTCTTGGAACACATCCTTGCATGCACCCAGTTCTCGCGGAGAGTCTCGAAGGACTCCGCCATGACACGATACACCGCTTCTTCCTCATGTCGCAGATGCAATGGAGTCCTCCACCACCATGTGCTCCTTTAAGTCTGCAACCCTTCCAGTTCATCCGTATCTGCACCATGCTCCTGAAGGGAATATGCCTGAGAGGTACTAATAAAGTGGTTATTATCTTATTCCTTGTTTATGATAAATGTTTATTTCTTATGCTATTAATTGGAAACGTTAATATATGTGTGTTTCATAAACAAATAAGAGTTTCTAGTTATGCCTCTCATATAAACTAGCTCTTTGATTAACAAGATGATCAAGGTTTCCTGATCATGGACATAGGATGTTGTTAATAACGAGGTCACAACATTGGTGTAATGATGTGATGAACATTCATCTGAAATATAGTAATACGATCAAAGTCATGATATTTAGATTACTATATCATCATGCAAAGTAACTTTAGTCCTTAGACCATGAGATCATGTCAATCACTAACACAGGAAGAGTAGCTTGATAACATCAAACATCACATCGTAATAGGGTGACTATAAAGGTGGGTTCAGATACTCCGATAGTGTTATGTAGAGGCTCATGGATCAAAAGTGGGATGTATTCATCCTGATGACGGAGAGATATACTCTGGGCCCTCTCGGTGATATCATATTGACATAGCTTGCACGCAAGTGATGAAGATCACTAGAATGTTATATCACGGGAACTATAAAAGAGTTATGTCGGTAACGAGATTAAACTAGGTATGGGGATACCGATGATCGAATCTCGGACATATAAAATATCGTGAGACAAATGGATTTATTTACAACGTTAAAGGTTCTCACGATCACAAGAAGTCATCGTTGAATGTGTGGAAGTCAGTATGGATCTCCAGGTCCCGCTGCTGATTATTGATCAGAGAGGGGTCTCGATCATGTCTGCATTATTCGTGAACCATAGGGTGACACACTTAAGGGATTCCAACACCATTTGGAGCAAATAAAATGCCAGAGAAAGAATATCAAAACGCTGGAATTATTTCAATGGACACCGGAATTATTTTGGGTGAAATTGCTGAAATTGGTTCTGCATGTGAAATTGAAATGTAGCAAGGGGTTTGATGTGAATGTTTGTTAATTAATGTAATTAACAAATTTCTAAATAAAATAAATAAAATAGTTTTATTAAATGAGAGATTGCATTAAATTTGGTGGAAATTTAATTATATTTGAGTGAAGGAGTTTTTATGTGAGTGGAGGCATGTTTATGTGAGTGGGAGCTCCACCCACATGAATGATGGAAGAGGTGGGGGAACCTCCATGGCCGCCGGCCATGGGAGGGGGCTGACCCCCTCTCCCTATAAAAGGTCTCCCTTCCCTCCTCTCATCTCACACCTCCTCACGAAGGATCTCTACCCCCCTCTAGGATATTCCCCATGGTCTCGGCTTAGTGAGATATATGTTCCCGGTGGCTTTTCTAGAGCAAGGATTTGCTTCTTCCGCTGCTTCGCTAGAGCAAGGACTCGGAGATTGTCGGGGTACCGTATGTATCTGCGATCACATATGCACCACTGCTTTGCGGTGCTGGACTTGCTGATGCTGGACCTGCTAGACTTTATCATGATCTTGAGATCGGCAAGTGAACGACTAAATCATCCATGAGAACCAATCTTGTAACGCTTTGTCGACTTCGAGGGTAAGTTCTCTATGGATGTATATCCACCTGTTGCTTGTACCTAGATAAATAGATCTTGGTGCTTAGTTGTTCACATCGTAGGAATTTTTTGTTTTCTATGCTGCAAACCCAATAGTGGTATCAGAGCCGGATCTATGCGTAGATGCTTTGCACGGGTAGAACACATATGGTTATGTGGGCAGCGATGGTCATGTTATTGCTTCTTATGTGTATTTTGAGTATTGGTGGAATTGTGGGATAAAGCGTCCCGGATAAACTTTACATGTCCTCGCACATGAGACTTGTTCCACGCTTGACATGCAACTAGTTTTGCATAAGTGGTTTGCGGGTGTCTGTCTCTCCTACTATAGTCAATATCCAGTTTACAACGAGTTGCCAATAATTTGATTATCATCGTTGTGGTTCCATTTTCATAGGTATGAATGGTTCTATATCCGAAAGCCCTTAGTCACGTAAAAACATGCAAAAGATAAATTAGAGGCATCTAGGTTTTTGGTTTTGCTGGGCAAGTACTATGATATGGTAGTATTATAATTTGTAGTATGGATTGATACTATTAGAAATTATAATATGTCAAAGTGTAAGTTCCATAGAACTTGGCCTTACACATATAGGAATGATAAAGATCATGCCACGATTAGGGCTGGAAGTAAAACTCCAAACTCGACGAGTTTAACGAGCACTCGTTTGCTCGGCTCGTTCAAAATCGACTCGTTTTCTTAGCGATTCGAGCTGAGCTGCACCTTTTGCTCGTTATCCTAAACGAGCTAAACGATCGAGCTAACGATGTTCGTGAGCTACTCATTAAACTCGGTAACAACCAAGGTATAGCCCACTTATGTCTAATTTGACAGCCCATTTAAGACAAACATTTGGTCCATGATGACCAATCGATTAGGAGCGAGAGGCCGAGAGCCCGAGAGGCGAGAGTGACCGTTCACCGTCGTCGACCGACTCCTTATTTCTCTTAGACTCGTCGTCTCCCGAGACCCAGTCCCCAGTCCCTACCGCATTCCCATCTTCTCGATCTAGATCTTTTGACCACGGCGACGGCGCCGACTAAGCCTTGCCGACTGGACTCTAGAGCCTGGAGCCCTACTCGTCCGTATTTTATTAACGAGTAGCTCATGAGCGCTCGTTAACATATAATGAACCGAGCCGAGCTTTACTTTTTGCTCATTATCCTTAACGGGTTTAATGATCCGAGCCTTATCGAGTATGAGCCTTAACGAGCCGAGCCTTAACGGGTCGAGCTACTCGATAGTCCAGCCCTAGCCACGATGCACAAGATAGTGATCAAGTGCAAGAACCATATCATATCACTTTTTGCATATGATATTTGTTTGCATCTTATTTTACTTGTATGACGTTTTAGTAGCATTATAAGATGATCCCTCGTCTAAATATCAAGACAAAAATGTGGTCTTCCTTTAGTATGCACCGTTAATAAAGTTCGTCGTTTCGATACAGTATATGTTGATCGGGTGTGATAGACTCTACGTTCGCATACAACGGGTGTAAGACAATTTTACACACACGGGGTACTAAGGTTATTACTTGGAGAGTCTAGCATGTATAGACATGGCCTTGAAACATGAACTAAAAACTAAAAGCATGAGTCATATAGTTGACATGATGCCCATATTGATGCTCGCCTTTGAAGCTGCACAAATTCACGTGATAATTGATCTTGGTGTAGTGGATCTGGTTCATGTAATCACCAAAACGACTCGAGGGATGTTGGTTTTGAGTAGTAGTTCAAGTAGTAATATGATTAAAGTTAAACTCAATTTATCATAAATTAAATCAAAATAAATTTGCATAATTTGTTGTGGTTATTGGCATCCGTTCACTATCTTATGCTTAGTTATAATTGAAATAATAGAACTATAGAATTCTGGATATTTACTTTACAAACTGGTATCGTATTGTTTTTGTATGTAAATCTAAAATTTAGAAGTCCTATTGCAAACTTTCAGTAAACTCCATTTACTCCATGAAATTTAATAAGCAGTATTAAATCTAGAGTAACAATTCTAGTGTTAGTATCTAAATATCATGTTTGCCTTCATGATCTTTGATATTCAAAAGATGTTTTTAGTATCAAGGTTATCTAGGAGCTGAAAGGATCGTTTCAGAAATCATCACGTGTGAAAGATATTGCGAAATCTGAAATAATATTTTTTGGTTGTAATATTGCGACATCTTTATGGTGAACTTGTATCCTCGGGCTCCGCCGTTGCGACGACGCTCGCTCCTACATCAGAGTGAAGCTCAAGAGGTTGTTCAGGAGTGCGTGCATACGGTAGTCTGCATTGCTGACAACTAGAAAATGGTGAGTCTTGTGCTGGTTTTGTGGTTGAAAGTTGTCATATCTAGTTTCCGCCTCTAACTTCATCGCGTTGGGTGCTAGATTTGGAGTTCAATGGCGTGTCCAACGTCAATGACTTTGCATTTGACAAGCTATTCTCGAGCGACAGATTAGCGATGGATCCACATTGAGTTCGGATGAAGAGGTGATCTGTCCGCTTTGTCTTGAGTGGCCGCTATGGTGGTGTTAAAGACGAGTGACAAAAGTTCGTATTTTGCTCAGAGGATTTCTTCGCTCTGGATGTAATTTTTCTTTTTTGGCTTAGGGTATTTTTTAAAAGCTAGAGTTTTCCAATCTTTTGTTCTGTCGGGCTTGTAACTTGATTTTATTCGTCAAAAAATAAAAAACTAGACACGTATTACCTGATTTTTATTTATTTTCCACCCATACATAGAGACAGCTAATTTGCCAAACAACAGTTTAGATCACCAAACAGCACTACAGCAGTACTCGAAAAGCAGCTTTCCCTCCTAGTACAGCAGCCAGCCACAGCCACCCAAACCAAGTCCCTTCAGTTTCCCTATCCCGTTGGCTGTTCTGGCAGCGGCGTGCTTCCCACCTACTCCGGCGGCGGCGACGAAGGTTCTTATTTCGAATCCTCTGTTTTTCCCTGGATTTACTGACCCGCGGTTCTTAATACTATGTTTTTACTCCATTTACTGATCCATTTTCCACTTGATCTAGTGATCCGCACTTCTTCTTCCTCTGTTTTCCAGTCGATTTACTGATCCCCTTCGATCCATTAACTCCTACGATTTGGGATGGAGAGCGAGGTGCCTCCCTTGGCTCCGACCGGAGGACGGAAGCGCAAAGGCCGGCCTCCTATCCCTCCCCTGGCGCAAGTAACCGGCTGGGCGTCCCTCCCGGACGACATAGCCCGCCCAGTCGCGGAGCTGCTGCTGAAGTGCGACGTGGTGGCCTACACTGCTTTCCGCGCCGTCTGCTCCGGATGGCGCGCCTGCGCCCCCATTCCGCGCGACCCCACCCTGACTTCACGGTCTCTCCGCCCGGTCGACTGGATCCCGCTCTGCGACGGCGACGCCGTCCGCCCTGACGACGCCTGCCAGATAACCTTCTTCAACTGCAAAACGGCGAGGTCCCTCCGCGTCCACCTGCCTCAGCTCCAGCGTCACAGGATCGTCGGCTTCACCGACGGCCTCCTCATCCTGCTGCACAAGCGACGCAGCACAGTCCGCGTGCTCCACCCCTTCACAGGCGTCGTGGTCGATTTCCCGCCACTCTTCCCGGACAACCCCGACGCCGTTCTTCGCGTGAATGCTGCCGTCTGTACCAGTGTGTCCTCCACCAATTCCATCGCCGTCGTGGCCTGGTTCCCTTGGAGGCCAGTGGTGGTCAGCGCTGATGCTGGACACCAAAGCTGGGAGGTCATCCACAATAGCATGGATCTTTTGAACACCTTGCCCTTCCAAGGTCGGCTCTACGGCTTCCTCAAGTTATCAACGCAGATTGTGCAAGTCTACCCCCCGCAACAACAACCACCCGGTGCCGTTGCTGCTCAGGTTCCACGAAAGTTTGGCGATCCCAATTTTGTTGTTGCTCAGGTTCCACTGAAGTTTGGCAAACCCCATTTGTGCAACTACTATCTTGTGGAGTCTGATGGACACATGCTACTTGTTGTCAAGTCCTCAAATGCTGTGGGCTCTGATGTGGAGGAGTGGCAACGTTACACCTTTGCGATCTTCAAGGTGGATGCCGGCCTCCGCCGCTGGAGACTGTCTCAGATGAGCAGCCTAGACAACAGGGCATTATTCATTTGCATGGACAGGTGCCTATCCGTCTCAGCCAAGGACCTGCCATCTATTAGCAGCGACTCACTTTACCTCACAGTGCCACTCCCGGATCCGGTCGTTGTGCATAATCTAAGCAGAGGATCGTTCGAGCGGCCAACAACATTGTGTCAGGTCCACAATGGAAAGGAAAGGATTTGCCCGTCCGTGCAGCCCTTCGCCCTTGCTGATCATCTTCTCACCTACTGCAATCATCGTGAATGGTGCGGTTTCTTAATTTGCTTTCTAGCTGGCAACACCATGCATTCTGTAGATAACCCCAGGTAATAATGATCTATTTTCCCCTTTCATCCTAATGTAGGACGAACGGACTAATGTTTCATGAGTACTACTTTATACCCGAGTCCTTTGAGGAGTTGTGGAAGAAAATAAGAACGCGGGATTCTGAAGTGGGGATTTCGCGTGTGGAAGATTGAATCAGGAAAAAAGAACAAGGCTTGTCGCACCGAATAAAATAGTAGCCCCTATGTATTTTGGACTACTGTTTGGAAATGAGAATATTATTTAATATTCTTATTCCTAATGTTTCCAATGTAATCATGCATCAATGCTGATGCTGTAACTGGTATTAGGAAAATCTGTTCTCACTTCTCAATGGATTGAGCTTATTTATAAATTGAAAAATGAGCAGTGGTGTCAGTTTATGGTATAACAAGAGCAAGATGGTCAGAAAACTGGAAAGGTTATGTGTTGAGCTTTTTGGTATACTGTTCCGCTAGTTAGGATCTGAGCATGTAAGGTGATATTGACATCCTTCCACTTGGCAAGTCTTCGGGTTCATTTAGTGTACTTGCTGCTAAGTTTGAATCCCAATTTTGTTTGTTACAGTTCTGTGTTGTCTGAGAGGAGGCCAGGATTACTCCTACATTCCTCAGCCTTGATAACTTATGGAGAGATGTCACTGAGCAACAGCCAGCAGACCAGCACCAAGGTAATGCTCATTCTTGTCATTTTTAGATCAAAACTCATGCGAGGCACTTCTTTCTTGCCACTAAACTGTTCCTCCTTTGCTTTTTTTTGTTTTTCTGTGGCACGGCAGTAATCTAGTCCTTACTGTTTTTTCACAAGAAAAGAGATTGTTCCTGAAATGTTATCTTTGTCTTGTTCCTGAGTAAACATGTTCCCTTTCATGTCCATCAGTTGGTACATGTGCATTTTGTGACGCTGTAGTTAGCTGGCTGATACAAGATCTGAGCAGTTACAGCGAATTAAGTCTTTGGAAGTTGGAACAGAATTTTCGTGATGTATAACCATTCTTTAGCAGTACATCACTTCAAAATGTAAAAGGGGTACCTTACTGAAGTGATGATCTTCAGAACAATAAATGATGATCTGATTTGTTAGTGATTACACTGAATTGTAGGTTGTTTATCAGTGATAAAAATCTAGGGATCTGGTTATGCTAGATTATTGCTGATCTTGTCTAAAGTGCTTATCTTATGGCAGAGAGAAAAGCTGGCATAAATTAGCATACTTATTAATTTTCTGAAGCTGTAACATCGTCCCAGGTATGTAAGTATTTACAATTGAGAATGTACACATTTTTGTTTACCTGCAGTGCACCTTTTTCACTATCCTTGAATGGATTTGCCGAGCATGAGACTGGTGTAGTAGTAAACCAACACTTGTGACTGGTTTTGAGTTTTTCACCTGTATCTACCGTTCCAAATTAATTGACGCAGATTTGTCTAGATACGCATGCATCTACACCTTAAAACGTGGCGTATCTAGACAAATCTATGTCAATTAATTTGGAACGGAGGGAGTAACTGTTAAGGCCGTGAGGGTAGTGTGAAAAAGTGCAAATGCATGCAATTGCTCATCTGTGACCGTGCGGTAATAAGAACGACATATTTTTGTGTGCTTGTAGTTTAACTCTATATCCTATATATAATTGCAGGCAAGTTTGTCAGGAACAGTACGTTCTGCCGTTAAGAATGCCCAGCAAAGATTCAGTTCCTGAGGAGAGATGACAACCGGTGGTGCAATTCTGTGGACAGATGACAATGGGTGTCGGCTGGTATATTTCTGAGGAAAGAATGTCCAGCACTATCAGCTAACTGCATGCAGGGAGAAACTGAATTGGTCTTCACGATGACGTTATGGAGAGTGGCTGTGTTATGGACCCTGATGAAGAACTTGAAAGAATTAGAGAGACCATGCTAGGGCTAGGAAGAGAGAAAACAAAAGATAAGTATTGATCCCAGCATCTGGGAGCTTACTAAGTTACGTTGGTATGCTCTCAAGATGTTTGTCATTATATACAATTTCGTGCCTAATATAATATGTGCATGCTTATATACACAAATACACCAATCCTTTTGACAAAAACATGGAAAACTGACACAACACACTTTTTTGTACCATGATCTATAGCTTGAAAATATTTCTGATGGGGTTTAATATCAAATAGTTGCTTCTGTAACCAAATATGTTGGCTCTTTTTTTTGTTGATGTGCATAGTATGTGATTGTGATGTGCACAGTTCGTCTAGCGAACTCTTATAGTTGTGCGTAATCTGAATAGATAAATGGGTATTGTGTTGTCAGTACTTGATCGTTGTGATTAAAGCAAATTTATTGGTTCGTGAAAGTATTTTTACCATCATTTTTTCATTTTTCTTTATCACGTTCTACCTAAGAATTTGTTCGATGTTTAAAGCCTACTTTCCATATACAATTGCCATGATAAGTATGTGAGAAAAGCTTCCCTTCGTGCTTTCAAGTTACAACAGAGAGCTATATAACTTGTGTGATTTGGCGACCCCTACTGAATTATGGTGTCTGGAGGGAAAATAGTCGATGTACCTTATGGATCATCGATTACAGGTCCAAGTACTTTTGATCTTCGCAATAGTGCTGACCACTATGATGCTTTGGGTGCTACCAAGGTCGTGCATGAATTAGGGAACGCCAATTATCATGGCTTCTTTCTGGAATCAAAATTGACAATCAAAGTTTAAACCTCTTCTCCTTATGCATGTTGAAAGGAAATCATTTGAACAACTGAAACAACAAGCTTGCCCACTTGAGAAACAACCTGTGGTTGGATGGTTAGGAGGGAGTGGTGTCCCTAGCCCACTAGAGTTCAAATCTCAGGTTTGACGCTTTGGTATATCTCATAAAGGCGGAGTATTCTTTTCAGTGGGAGACGATGTTTCCGTCGATAGCGAGGCGTCTGCGGTGACTTCGTCAATCTCAAGACCCGCCGGCTCAGTCTCTTGGAGATGCTTATAGGTATGCGTGCGTGTGTTCATATGGATGTATGTATCCATTGTGAGCGTCTGTGTTTGTACTGTGTTTCTTAAAAAAAAACTTGTCCATTTAATTGAATCTGCACTTACAATTTTTTCCCATGGCATGTGACACATATGTTTCTTGCTTTGATTCTTCTAAATGTTTGCCTGTAGTAGCATTAATCTAAGGTTGTTCCACTGCTACAAAATTGTGCTACCGTTGATGCGGCATGCCTTGCAGATTAAAAGTGTGAGTTTGCTATTTGATCAAAGACGACAGTTAGATCTATTAGAGTCGTATTAAAAATTATCATATTAGAGTTTGCAATCTTAGTAGGAGAGAAAAAAATACCGCGAACAAGTTTGCAATATTTATATTTCCTCCGACCCATATTAGTTACTTGGATTTGTCTAAATTCGAATATATCTAGAAATCTTTTAGTATAAAATACATCCGAATCTAGACAAATTTGAGATAACTAATATGGGTAGGAGGGAAGACTAATTTTTTCCTAGCAGGATTCTGAGTCTAGTAGATAAATTCTGACGGTGTTTTCTTTTTCTTGAACGGAGAAGGGGTCTCGAAGGACCCCGAAGCAGCTTTAAATATTCCAAAGCGGTGGGTACACATTTACATACAGAACCTTGCAGAAAGAAAAACTATAAGAGAATCGTGTAAGTTTACAGCTCGAACCCTAGGGTAAAACATAAAAAAGCAATCAGGCCCCTGGGTTTCTCCACCGTCGGCGAGCTTCCAACACCGGCAACTCTTCCACCGCCGGGGACGCACCACTTGGCGGCGAGAGAGCGGGGAACGCCGGTGAGGAACTCCAGCAGATGCCTCCGTCTTGGAGGTTGAAGCGACGCATCTCTGGTGTCTGGAATGGCCGCCAAATCGGCCGAAGATCGTGACGACGAAACTGGCCGCCGCGTGATGTGCTCCATGGCGCTGCTCAAGCCATAACTGCTGTCGTTGCGAAGCAAGAGCAGAGGCGCCAGTCGGCTTCCCCTCCTCGCCACCGAGGCCGGCCAGGGGCAGCACACCAATGCCTTTGTTCCGCTTGCAGTAACAGCTTCCCACGGGGGAAAGACCACCAAGTCGATGTCGAGAAACGCCCCACCGCTGCTCAGCTCCTCCACACCACCATGGCCGGACAAGAGCCAATCAAGCGGGCAGCACGCCACGAAGCAACTCCTCTCCCCCTCGCCTCCACGGCCGGCCAGGAAGAGGACACACCAGCAACGCTCAAACACCTGCAAGATGGTCACCACACCCAGATTATTTAGGGGAACGTCGGTTCTCCCCTCCACTCTCGCCTCCGACCACCGGAGAAGAAGGAGGAAAAAGAACCCTAAAGCTCCAAGGATCTGGACGGCAAGATCCGGAGCTCCGTTCCAACTACTAGGCAAACTGCCTACTACCGGCATATAGCCACTACCAGATCTACACCTAACTATTCCGGAGCCTTCCCTCTGTCATCTCCAACCGGCATCGCCGGCGGAGAGGCCTCGGGGGCGGCCCGGCCTCCTGGAGACGACTCTCAACCTAGAGGGGTGGGGAGAGGAGAGCGAGAATTGTCTGTATCTCTACTCTCTACTACTTAAAAAGAATCTCGTGTTCCGCCGTCAACCATCTCGCAATACGTCGATTGTTTCGTCGCGCCACACAACAACGCACGCAGGACGCACTCCCTGTTTTCTCCATTAATCTTCGTTTCTCCATTAACTCTCACGCAAAATTGTTGTCTTCATTAATCCCTGTTTCTCCATTAATCCCTCGTCCAATTTACCAAGCGCTCGCACCCCTCCTAGCAGCCCTCGTTCCACCTCCAGGCCACATGCGGCGTCTGGCGCACCCACTATCTCCATCTGGGTGGCGCGCCACCGAGGCAAGATCCTCCGTGCTGATGGAGCGGCATAGCTTCTGGATTGAGGACGGGGATGGTTTATGGCCTTCTCTCTCGTGTCGCCCATGCCCACCACCAAGGCCCTCTCGCACAATACTCGGGTCGATGATTAGTATGTATATCCCTTAAAATGTTTTTTTGCTATACTTTTTTAGCTTGAATTGTTTTCTGATGAACTACCAAATAAGATAGACCTTTCGTTCTTGATGTGTTTGGGTGTGTGTATGGATCTTTTGATCTTGATGTGGTTTTTGGGTGTGTGGAAACTGATAAGTATTTTCACATCCTAGATAAAAGGTGATGTGAACTTACAAGAAGTATCTTCTTGATCTCATTTTCTGGTTCTTAGAACGTTACTACACTTTATGTTTGGCTAAGAAGTGGTATCAGTACTGAGAACATCGGTTTACCTTTAAGAGTTGACTGAAATTTTTGAGGGGTATGTTGTGTTATGAATTATTGTTGGATTCAAGGAAAATTCGTGGGAAATGATCTGCGCGATG
The DNA here is from genome assembly GCA_023614405.1 of Avena insularis. Classification (NCBI taxonomy): domain Eukaryota; kingdom Viridiplantae; phylum Streptophyta; class Magnoliopsida; order Poales; family Poaceae; genus Avena; species Avena insularis. Next base: position 449,865,862 of record CM042685.1, read on the forward strand.
CCCCTTTGTAAATTTTACAGGAGGAGATCATTTTTTTGATTGTCCTAAATCCGTACAGTCATCTACTAACTTCGAGTTGTTTCTGTTTCTTGCTGACAATGTGCTTGAGTTCATGAGTTCCTAGCATCGTGAAGAGCTATATTGGTGTACCATATTTCGGTTCAGGTTCTTCTGTTCTATATGAACGAGATTTGAATGCTATTTCAGAAATGTTAGGCTTGCGAAAATATATTTTAGGGGCCATGAGATGATATGTCAGGGGCCATATATCAGGCCATCAGGGTGTTGAAAGTAGGAGCCGAAACAGTTTTTTTTTTGCGAACGCCTGATGAAGATTCGTAGATAGTTCAATTTCTGGTGGGCAGAACCAAAATGAGAGCAAATTTAAAGGCTTGTGCCACTGTTACCTCATCCTATGTGATCTGCCAGGACCTCATGGACATCTTTATCTATTTCTCCACTACCTCATTACTTTCTCACTGCCATGTGGTGCGGCCGCCTTCATTTTCTTACCTCACTCCAACACTCCAACTCCAAACGTTTTGCGTGCTTGTTGACTTCTCTCCAGCGAACATATAGTTTTAATTTTCTTTTTCAGTGAAGGTTATGAGAACGTCCATCATAGTGGGATAAAGGAGCAGAAATATGCAGGATATGCTTGCAACAGAGTATTATGCTCAGTTGCATGTGGAGAGACTCTCAATTGTCTTTTTTATTTGATAATCTGTCTATGTTCCTGCTATCTTGGTGCATGTGTTTCCAAAAGTTCAGACTATTTTTATTCTCCCCTGTTTATAAGTTTGACATATTACAATTATAGTTTCACTTTGGTTTATGCATGTAAATTTTAGTTTGAGGAAGAAGTGATAAATTTTATGCTTGAAGTGGAACTGCAATGATGGTTAATTATTTACCGACTCGACTAGATTGCTATTTTCACCACACCATGATAATATTGCTACTGGGCATGGTTTTTAAAGCGTCCGCTTTAGGATGCCTAGGCGACGCCTAAGCGTCGAAGCGCCCCCCCCTCCGCTTTGCAAAAACGACCGCTTTAGGCGCCTAGGCGTCCAAAGCGCCCGCCTAGGCGTCGCCTAGGCGCCAAAGCGCCCCCAGGTCGCTTTAAGACGCCTTAACGCTTTAAAAACCATGCTACTGGGGTTATTACTACAAATACTGTGCTTTCTGATAGACCACCGGGTCACAACTCATGCAGTCTTACCGGTCTCACTCACACAATCTTACGCTATCGTTCGTAGGTTTTAGTCGTCGCAATTGAGGAGGTAATTTTTATGTCCATGGTGTAGTCAAGTCGAAGAAGTAGGAAACTATAATTTTGCTAGCAGTAAGATAGGATCACTTTTACAATTTTACATCTTTGCTTATTTCTTTTCTTGGTAAATAAAATAAATTAAAGAACATACAATGATTTGAAGAGTATTATGTAGAGTACGTGTGAAGGATGCTTCTGCTCAAATGGAATTGTGTACTCAAGGTGCTGAGATATATTTGAACTTAAAAGGGACCAATTCTGAGTTATTTCCATCTAAGGTAATTGCTGAAATCTTTTGATATTTAATATATTATGTGAGAATGCATATAGTACTAGATTCATTTAAACAGAATAGTACTTGATTTCCTATGCTTGTTGTACTTCAAGCTTTTGCTTAGGTAAGCAATGAAGGACACAATACAATCTTGGCGTCTTTGATCGTGAATTTATCTGTGGTGAATGATGGATTCGACCAATACAGACAATTTCATTATAAAATGCAAGCTTCACAACATATACTATATGCTTATAAGTGAGTAACTATTTGCTTTAATATTTTGTATTTTCGTGTGCAAATAACTGACTTCTGTATGAAACTGCACAAAATCATAAACTTTTGCAGTTTTTGTCAATAAATGACAACCCTGTAACAGTTAAACTACTCACTCTCATTGGAGAACTCTGGTCAGTCAAGGCAAGTTCTATGTTCTACCTAATTTGATATTTTGGGGGATTGTTGGGGCAAGTTCTTTATATACTGGTACACTGTAAAGAGAGTAATTTTGATGTGTTGAGGTTTCATAATCCGCAAAATATTCTGCATTTTGCAATTTCTTCTAACTAGCACAGTTCCTTAATTCCTTCCCACACTTTAGTCTACAGATCTGTGATTTCTTGTATCAAAACTATCCCTTCGTTCCATAATTCTTGTCACGGTTTTATTTCAACAAAAATTATGGAATGAAGGGAGTACAAAAGAAGCATCATGCCCAAGATAAGGACAAGCAGCGATGTGTATCCCACTAGGTAGGAGCTCATAGAATCCACCATTTCGGAGCTCCGCTCTAGGATGAGGGAAGACCAATTTGGTTAACCACCAGGAATCTGCTCATTGGTAGTCTATTTACATAATATGCTATTGAGATTTCAATGGTAAATAATGTGGTTATTATCGGTGTGTAGCGGTGCAGCTAAGAATAACCTGTGTGAAGGGAAGCGGAATTGGGAAGCATTGTGACCTATCTTTGGGACAAATAAACAGAGGAGCCTATACTTGTTTGACCTCTACTACTACAGGAAGGAGATCTCCCAGGAGTTGCATGAGTTCTGGCTGGATTAGAGCCATAGTGAATCATCGCCAAGTAGAATAAGGTATTCACTTTTTTCCCTCGAGGAGATAGCCATGTGTGCCATGTTAACTTGTAAGAATTTGCCAGTAGAAATGCACGAAAAAAATTAACAAAGAAATTATTTATTTATCTGTTACCATCCATTGATTTGGATTTTCTCCTTGCAAGTTACGAGCAAAGTGAACCATAATCATCTCAAACACCACCAATTTCAGGTTATGTATAAAATCAAAGCGGCCTTTTGATAAGCATTTTTCTACTAGGTACAATATTAAAAGCATAAATGGAGGAGCCGAGACAAGTTTTAATTGGACAATCACATCGAGCAAGCTTTGGTTCAATTGGGTAATTTGTCTAACAGATGGAGAGAGAAGTTCTTTTAGGAGACGGGGTGAGGCAAGCACATGAGCTGACTCTTTTCACTAGCTAATCTGAAGGCAGGTACAAACAAATGATATACCGAAGTGAAGATGTTGTATATCAAACCTATTACTGGAAGCCATCTGTAGAATATGATGGAAGTGAAATCTCAGTAAGAGATAATTGTTGGATTGTTTCTTTCTTTGCATATGACACATTGAATTATACAATATAGAATTATGTTTTAAGCAATGTAAAGTCTCATTACTTTTAGAATATTATGTGGCTATCTTTTTACTAGATGTGAATTTACATGTGTGTTATATTTACACGCATGGCAATAAAAACCTTACAGATTCAGCAAAACATTACATGGTGAAAAGTGTAAAAGAGACAAAAAGAACACATGTTGGTTGGCGGGGTTAAAAGTAATGAACATGTCATCAAACAAAGTGGCATCCCGACAAATAGAATCACCTTTCTCTATGTCTTATTTATCCGTGGCAATGCACGGACACTTGACTAGTCTCTTCCAATTTCTGACTGTGTGCTTTGAAATTTGCAGTTCAAGGTGTCCATCTTTGAAGGTGGTCGTTTTCGTGAACCGGTGTCCAGGTAGGTCCGATAGAATTTTCTCCCCGCAAGGCCGATAAGACACACCGCCTCCTGTCAAAAAAAGAAAGAAAAGACACACCGCCTCCACCCCCGTCGCCGGCGAGGGTCTCTTCGGTGCAGCTGAAGGATGCCTGCGCGTGCCTTCGCCGGTTCCTCCACGCGTTGCCCCCCGTCTCCCTCCGCCACCGAGCTCTCCCCTGCCTCCATCCCTTACGAGCTCGCGCCGGCCGTGGTCTTCTCCGCCACCTGACCCACGAGCGCACGCGCCGCAGGAGGACAGTGGGTCACCGTCCCTTCTCCCGTCCTCATCCTCTCCCCTGATACGCCGCGGGCAGGCGAGATGGCCTAGCACCATTAGGACGGCGCTGCCGCGGAGGGTGAGGTCGGCCCTTCTCAGGCGGCATCGGGCCGCTCCACTGAGGTTCTTATTTCGAATCCTCTGTTTTCCCCTCGATTTACTGATCCGTTTTCTACTCGATTTAGTGATCAGCGGTTCTTATTTAAAAATCCCCTGTTTTCCAATTGATTTACTGGTCCCCGTAGTCTAAGGACGGGCGCCACTCGGATTCCCCTTTAATCCACTAACTCCTCCGGTTTGGGATCGCAAACGGATAGAAGGAGGCCATATGTACTTAGCTGAGTAGCTCCGGTCGTCGGGCGAGAGCAACGGTTCTGAACAAGCTAAGGCACGTGATGGGGAGAGAGAAGCCTCACTTAGCTCCGACAGGACTGAAGCGCAAAGGTCCATCCTTTCCCCTTCCACCGCCCTGCAAACGCCGGCGTATCCCTGCTCCGGCGCAGCCAACCACGGGCTGGGCGTCTCTCCCTGACGACATTGCCCGTCAGGTCGCCGTGCTGGTGCTGAAATACGACGTGGTGGACTACATAGCCTTCCGCGGCGTCTGCTCCGGTTGGCGCACCTGCGTGCCCACTCCGCGCGACCCCACCCTGCGGGCACGTTCTCTCCGCCCGGTCAGCTGGGTCGCGCTCTGTGACGGTGACGCTGTCCGCCCCGACGATGCCTGCCAGATAACCTTCTTCCACTGTAAAACAGCGAGGTCCCTCCGTGTCCACCTGCCCGAACTCCAGCGCCACAGGATCATCGGCTTCACCAACGGCCTGGTCATTCTGCTGCACAAGCGAGACACAACGATCCGCGTGCTCCACCCTTTCACACGCGTTGTGGTCGATTTCCCGTCACTCGTCCCGGTGTTCCATCAGCTGATCAAGAACCCCAACTGCCTGCTTCGCATGAATGCCGCAGTTTGTACTAGTGTGTCCTCCACCACTTCCATTACCATTGTCGCCTGGTTCCCATGGACACCAGTGGTGGTCAGCGCTGATGCTGGACACCCGAGCTGGGAGGTCATCCACAATAGCATGGATCTTTTGAATACCTTGCCCTTCCAAGGTCGGCTCTACGGTTTCCTCAAGTTATCAAGGCAGATTGTGCAAGTCTACCCCCCGCAACCACTCGGTGCCGTTGCTGCTCATGTTCCACAAAAGTTCGGCAGCCCCTATTTTTGCAACTACTATCTTGTGGAGTCTGATGGCCACATGCTACTTGTTGTCATGTCTTCAAATGCTGTGGGCTCTGATGTGGAGGAGTGGCAACGTTACACCTTTGCGATTTTCAAGGTGGATGTCGGCCTCGGCCGCTGGAAACTGTTTCGAATGAGCAGCCTTGGCAACCGGGCATTATTCATTTGCAAGGACAGGTGTCTGTCCGTCTCAGCCAAAGACCTACCATCTATTAGCAGCAACTCACTTTACCTCTCTGTACCACTCCCGGATCCGGTCGTTGTGCATAATCTAAGCAACCAGTCATTCGAGCGGCCAACGACGTTGTGTCAGGTCCACAATGCAAAGGAAAGGATTCGCCCGTCCGTGCGGCCCTTCACCCTTGCTGATCATCTTCTCACCTACTGCAATCATCGTGAATGGTACGGTTTCTTAATTTGTTTTCTAGCTGCTCACGGGCAACATCATGCATTCTGTAGATAACTCGAAGTAATGATCTATTTTCCCTTTCATCGTTATGCAGGGCGACCGGACTAATGTTTCATGAGTACTACTTCATACCTCAGTCCTTTGAGGAATTGTGGAAGAAAATAAGAATCCAGGCTTCTGAAGTGAGGATTTCGCGCATGAGAAAATGACTCAGAAAAAGGACAACAGATGTTGCACCGCAGAAATAATTGCCCCTCTGTATTTTGGATTAGTCTTTGAAATTTAATAATCTTATTCCTAATGTTTTCAATGTAATCATGCATCAATGCTGATGATGTAACTGAAATTAGGAAAATCTGTTCTCACTTCTCAATGAATTAAAAATGAGCAGTGGTGTCAGTTTATGGCATAACAATAGCAGGATGGTTAGAAAAATGGAAAAACTAAGTGTTTAGCCTTTTGGTGGTATTGATATCCTTACACTTGGCGAGTGTTCAGATTCATTCAGTTTGAATCCTAAATCTGTTTGTTACAGTTCTGTCTTATCTGAGAGGAGGTCAGGATTACTCCTACATTCCTCAGCCTTGATAAATTATGGATGGGTGTCACTGAGCAACAGCCAGCAGACCAGCACCAAGGTAATGCCCATTCTTTTCATCACAGCTTCAACCCGTATTGATGCCTTTTGCCATTTGGCTTCCATTCCAAATGGTGCAAGAGTATCATGTGCACTTCTTTCTTGCACCTAAAATGTTCCTCCTTTGATATATGTTATTGTTTTGTTTTATTTTGTGGCATGGCAGTAATCTAGTCCTTACTGTTTTTTCACAACAAAAGAGATTGTTCCTGAAATATTATCTTTGTCTTGTTGCTGAGTAGACATGTTCCCTTTCATGTCCACCTGTTGCTACATATGCATTTTGTAACGCTGTAGTTAGGTGTCTGTTACAAAATCTGAGCAGTTACAGCGAATTAATTCTTTGGAAGTTGGCACAGAATTTTTGTGATGTATATTTTGCTGACCATTCTTTAGCAGTACATCACATCAAAATGTAAAAGGATACCTTACTGAAGTGACGATCTTCAGAACGACAAGTGATGATCTGATTTGTTAGTGATTACACTTAATTGTAGTAGGTTGTTTACCAGTTATAAAAATCTAGGGATCTATTATGCTAGACTATTGCTAATCTTATCTGAAATGCTTATCTTATGGCAGAGAGCAAAGCTGGCATAAATTAGCATACTTATTAATTCTCTGAAGCTGTAACATCATCCCAGGGATGTCAGTATTTACAATTGAGAATGTACACATATGTTTTTGTTTTACCTGCGGTGCACCTTTTTACTATCCTTGAATGGATTTGTCGAGCGTGAGATCGGTGTAGTAGTAAACTAAAACTTGTGACTGGTTTTGATTTTTTCGCCGGTATCTCCGGTTCCAAATTAATTGACACTAATTTATCTAGATACACATGTATCTAGACACACATGTATCTAGACATGTATCTAGACAAATCTGCGTCAATTAATTTGGAACAGAGGGAGTAACTGTTAAGGCCGTGAGGATAATGTTTTTTTTCATGCGACTCCCAGTTAAGGGGCTGGGTTCCACTGTTGTGAGATAACGGAACAGCATCCATAAATCCGTGAGGATAATGTGAAAAAGAGCAAATACATGCAATTGCTCATCTGTGACTGTGCAGTAATAAGAATGACCTTTTTTGTGTGCCTGTAGTTTAACTCTATCCTATATAATTGCAGGCAAGTTTGTCAGGAACAGTACGTTCTGCCGTTAAGAATGTCCAGCAAAGATTTAGCTCCAGAGGAGAGATGAAAACCGGTGGTGCAAATCTGTGGACATATGACAATGGGTGTCGGCTGGTATATTTCTGAGGAAAGAATGTCCAGTACTATCAGTTACCTGCATGCAGGGAGAAACTGAATTGGTCTTCACGATGACGTTATGGAGACTGGCTGTTATGGACCCTGATGAAGAACTTGAAAGAATTAGAGAGACCATGCTGGGGCTAGGAAGAGAGAAAACAAAAGATAAGTATTGAACCTAGCATCTGGTAACTTACTAAGTTACGTTGGTATGCTCTCAAGATCTTTGTCATTATATACAACTTCGTGCCTAAGACAATATGTGGATGCTCATATACACAAATGCACCAATCCTTTTGATAAAAACATGGAAAACTGACAGAACATACTTTTTTGTACCATGATCTATAGCTTGAAAATATTTTTGATGGGGTTTAATATCAAATAGTTGCTTCTGTTACCAGATATGTTGGCTTTTTTTGTTGACGTGCATATATGTGATTGTGATGTGCACCGTTCGTCTAGCTAACTCTTGTAGTTATGTGTAATCTAAATAGATAAACGGGTATTTGTGCTGTCAGTACTTGATCGTTGTGATTAAAACAAATTTATTGGTCCCTGAAAGTATTTTTACCATCATTTTAACATTCTCTTTATCACCTTCCACCTAAGAATTTGTTCATTGTTTAAATCCTACTTTCCATATATAATTGCCATGATAAGTATGTGAGAAAAGCCTACTTTCCATATAAAACAGTCGATGTACCTTATGAATCATCGATTACAGGTCCAAGTACTTTTGATCTTCTCAATAGTGCTGACCACTATGATGCTTTGGGTGCTACCAAGGTTATCATGGGTTCCTTTCTGGAATCAAAATTGATAATCAAAGTTTAAACCTCTTTTCCTTATGCATGTTGAAAGGAAATCATTTGAACAAGTAAAACACCAAGCTTGCCCATTTAATCGAATCTGCGGTTACAATTTTTTCCCATGGCATTTAACACATATGTTCCTTGCTTTGATTTTTCTAAACGTTCGCCTATATTCTTGTGCTTTTAATCTGCAAGCCTATAGTAGCATGAATCTAGAGCACCAAGGTTGTTCCACTGCTACAAAATTGTGCTGCGGCTAACGTTAATGTGGCATGCCTTGCAGATTAAAAGCTGGGAGCCTTGCAGATTAACAATATATTCTCTTTACCAAAGAGGAGGTTAGCCATTTTTGGATCGGATTTATGGACATTGTTTTCCAAGGAGACTGGTTCTTCTTGCAAATATACGGCGGTGCAAATCGACCTTCTTATATCCTTACTTGAGTTTGCTAAATTAATGCAGGTTGAAAGCGCTTCGATTTTTCCCGAGATGTAGGGCCATGTGCAACTGCAGTCTCCGAAGATGTGCAAATGCATACTCAAGTGTAGTCTAATTAGCTTAGGAGAGGGAAAAGTTATTTAAGACGTTACAGTGAGTACTTAATGGCATAACTGAGATTTAACATTTTTATGTGCTGACAAACTGATGTCACATTAAAAAGAGAGTTTGCAATCTTAGTTGGAGAGAAAAAAAGATACTGCGTACAAGTTGTGCCCTCAATTTGCATATTTATATTTATAGTACTTTATTCCTAGCAGGATTCTGAGTCCAGTAGATAATTTCTGATGTTGTGCTTTGAGATTCGCAGTTCAAGGTGTCTATCTTTGAAGGTGGTCGTTCGTGAACCAGGTGTCCGATAGAATTTTCTCCCCGCAACGCCGATAAGAACATGGGGTGTAATGCAGCACAAGCTGACTCTGATTCAGTTGAGGTTATCAACGCATGCAAAGGAGAGGAGATGTGGTGGAGCTCGGCTGCGGCTGTTTTTACAGATTGTGTGGATTCTATTTCTGTAATATGGGAAGTTATATTTACACATTGTCCTAGAGAAACAAATAAAGTTGCTCATCATCTGGCTAGGTTTAGTTTTGATTCTAAGATATCTTGTAATCGGGTCGATGAACCTCTAGCTGCATCTTAAGCAAACTTTTAGACGATGTAACTATTGTTTAATATTAATAAAGTTGTCCGGGTGGCTTTCCCTCAAAAAAAAAAAAGACACACCGCCCCTACCCTTGTCGCCGGCGAGAGTCTCTTCGGTGCAGCTGAAGGATGCCTGAGCCCCGTTTTCCTGCGTGTGTATTTGTCGGTTCCTCCATCCCTTGCGAGCTCGTTCCCTGCCTCCATCCCTTACGAGCTCGCGCCGTCCATGGCCTTCTCCACCACATGACTCGTGAGCTCGCGCATTGTCGGCGGACAGTGGGTCACCGTCCCTTCTCCCGTCCTCATCCGCTCCCATGATACGCCGCTGGCAGGCGAGATGGCCTAGCACCATCAGGACGGCGCTGCCGCGGTCGGTGAGGTCGCCTTTTCTCAGGGCAAACCGCCGCGCCCTTGTGCTCCGCTGGTGCCATCTCATCGATTCCGAAGCAGGCGGCATCGGGTCGCTCCACTGAGGTTCTTAGAGCAGCTCTAGCAGCTACCGTATAATAGGCTGGGATGAAACCATAAAATTCCGGTGACATATGGGTCGGTTATAGTTTCTCGCGCCGATTAGAGCCCATATTCATGGTCCGGCTCGTAAATGGTTTATGGTGGCCCATAACACGGCTCGCACGAGCGCTATATCTATGGCATGCACAGTCGGAACCGTATCCCCTCCCCCGCGAACCCTAACCCCCTCTATCGCTTCCCTTGCCAAATCCTCCGCCGGCCACCCCTTGCCAAATCCTCCTCCGCCAAGACGAGATGTAGCGCAACACGCCACCCTCATCCCCGCGCTACGGCTCCCGATGGCAGCGCCTCCTCTCCATCGCCGGAGCCGCTCGGAAGGGGCGAAGAAGCGTGCCGCGAGGAAATATGTCAAGTGGGACCAGCCCGCGCCAGCGTCGCTCGCCAGGTATGCCGCCCTCTACACCCCCAGTTCCTCCTTTTCCTGTGCGGGGAGCATCCACCGCCGCCCTCCCTCCCCACAAGCTCCGGTGAGCGATTCCTCGGGCTACCGCGAGTACGTGTCCGAGGAATCGGATAGCTCCGACGAAAGCTCCGGCTCTGGCGTCGGCGAGAGGGACTTCATCACCTCCGACACTGCCGAGGAGCGCGCGTTGGCGTGGCTACAACGCCGCTCCGAGCACGTCCGTTTCAACAAGCAGGCGCGAGAGGAGCATGAGCTCGCCGACGCGCTCCGCTTGATAGAGCGCCAGAAGGAGAAGGAGGAGGCGGTGGAGCGGCTCAAGCGCCAGAAGGAGGAGGCCGAGGCGGAGCGGCTGAAGCGCGCGCGCCAGGACGCCGTCGTCATCGAGCGACGACGATCGCCGCCACTTTTGTTGTAAATTTTATGTAAATTATGCATGTAATCGTTAACTAAATTTTGTCCTGAAGGCATACGAAATTGCGGTTCCTGTTTACGGTTTTTATTATTTCTGCAAAACGAGAGTTCAGTTCATGTACATGCGCTTTTAAGGTTCGGGATATACATAGCCGCTAGAGTTGCTCTTATTTTGAATCCTCTGCTTTCCCCTCGATTCACTGATCCGTTTTCCACTCGATTTAGTGATCAGTGGTTCTTATTTCAAAATTCCCTGTTTTCCAATTGATTTACTGGTCCCCATAGTCTAAAGACGTCGCTGGATGGTTCGATCCAGTCGTCGCTCGGATTCCGGTTTGGAATCGGAGACGGATCGAAGGAGTCCATATGTAGCTCCGGTGGACGGGCGAGAGCAAACTCTTCTGAACAAGCTAAAGGCTCGTCATGGGGAGAAAGGCGCCTCCCTTGGCTCCGACCGGACGGAAGCGCAAAGGTCCATCCTATCCCCTTCTATCCCCCTCCAAACACCTGCGTATCCCCGCTCCGGCGCAGCCAACCACGGGCTGGGCGTCTCTCCCGGACGACATTGCCCGTCAGGTCGCCGCGCTGGTGCTGAAATACGACGTGGTGGACTACATAGCCTTCCGCGGCGTCTGCTCCGGATGGCGCGCCTGCGCACCCACTCCGCGCGACCCCACCCTGCGGACTCGGTCTCTCCGCCCGGTCGACTGGATCCCGCTCTGCGACGGCGACGCCGTCCGCCCTGAAGACGCCTGCCAGATAACCTTCTTCCACTGCAAAACAGCGAGGTCCCTCCGCGTCCGCCTGCCTCAGCTCCACCGCCACAGGATCATCGGCTTCACCGACGGTCTCGTCATCCTGCTGCACAAGCGACGCACCACGATCCACGTGCTCCACCCCTTCACGGGCGTGGTGGTCGACTTCCCATCGCTCGTTCCAGTGTACCAGCAGCTGATCAGGGACCGCAACTGCGTGCTTCGCATGACCGCTGCAGTTTGTACCAGTGCCTCGTCCGCCACTTCCATCGCCGTCGTGGCCTGGTTCCTCTGGTCACCTGTGGTGCTCAGTGCCGATGCAGGCCACCCAAGCTGGCAGGTCATCGGCAATGACATAGATCTTGCAAATACCTTGACCTTCCAAGGCCAGCTCTACGGCTTTCTCAAGTCTTCGAAGCAGATTGTGCAAGTCTACCCTCCGAAACCACTCAGTCCTGTTGTTGCTCGTGTTCCACGAAAGTTTGGCAACCCATTCTTCTGCGACCACTATCTCGTGGAGTCCCATGGCCATATGCTGCTCGTTGTCAAGTCTTCCAACTTAGTGGGCCGTGATGTGGAGGAGTGGCGACGCTATGTTGTCGTGATCTTCAAGGTGGATGTGAGCCTCAGCCCCTGGAAGCTGGTTCCGGCGAGCAGCCTCGGCGACCGGGCACTGTTCGTCTCCATGGACAGGTGCCTGGCCGTGTCGTCCAGGGACCTCCCGTCCATCAGCAGCGACTCGGTTTACCTCACGGTGGCACTCCCCAATCCGGTCGTTGTGCATTCTCTGAGAAGTCAATCATTTGAGTGGCCAACGACGTTGTGTCAGGTCCACAATGTGAAGGAAAGGATTCGCCCGTCCGTGCGGCCCTTCACCCTCGCCGATCATCTTCTCACCTACTGCAATCATCGCGAATGGTACGTTTTCTTAAGCAGCTTTCTTGCTGCTCACTAGCAACACCGTACCATGCAGTTCAGTCTGATAATAACTCTAATTGATGATCTGAATTTGCCTTCTATCCTACTGTAGGGCAACTGGACTAATGTTTCATGAGTACTACTCTATTTCCAAATCTTTTGAGGAGTTGTGGAAAAAAACCAGAACCCAAGATTCTGAAGTGAGGATTTCGCGCGTCAAATATTGAATTCAGGAAAAAGAACGAGGCTCGTCGCACCGACTAAATAGTAGCCCCTCTGTATTTTGGACTACTCTTTGGTAAAGAGAATATTGTTTAATATAATTTCCTTATCCCTAATACTTTGAGTGTAATCATGCATCGATGCTGCTAATGTAACTGGAACTAAGAAAATTTGCTCTCGCTTCTTGGTGAAGTGAGCTTAGTTATGAACGATCAGTGGTCTCAGTTTATGGCATATATACACGAAAGCAGGACACTGACAAAAACGGAAATGTTATATGCTGAGCTTTTAGTATTACTGCTACGCTAGTCAGAATCTCGCGTGCAAAGTCATTTTGATACCCATCCACTTCGCAGGTCTTCAGGTTCATTCTTGCTGCTGGGTTTGAATCCTGAATTTGGTTGTTATAGTTTCATCTTATATTAGAGAAGGTCAGGATTACTCCTATGTTCCTTGATAAATTATGGAAGATTGTGAGTGGGCAACACCCAGCAGACCAGCACCAAGGTAATGCCCATTCTTTTCATCACAGCTTCAACCCGTATTGATGCCTTTTGCCATTTGGCTTCCATTCCAAATATGTGCAATAGTTCTTCTTCACTATCACAACATTTCTTTCGTGCCCCAAAAACTGTTTCTCTTTTGTTATGTGTTGTTTTGTATTTTGTGGCATGCCTATAACTAGTCCTTACTGTTTTTCACAGCATTTTTTTTAAAATTTAATCTATGTCTTGTTGCTGAGTAAACATGTTTCTTTTCATGTACACATGTTGCTGCATATGCATTTCGTAACGCTTTAATTAGACGGCTGATACAAAATCTAAGCAGTTCAGTCTTTTGGAAGTTGGAACAGAATTTTTGTGATGTTTATTTTACTGACCATTAATTCTTTATCAGTTCATCCCATCAAAATGTATAAAGTAGTTACCATCCTGAAGTGATCTTCAGAACGGTAAGTGAATTATCTCATGGTCTGATTTGTTAGCGATGTACACTGAATTGTGGGTTATGTTTGGTTATCAGTGATAAAGAGCTAGAACTGTTTATGCTAGCCTATTGGTTATCTTGTCTGAAATGCTTATCTATCTCATGGCAGAGGACGGTGCTATATTCAGCAACCTTTAGTTCTATATGCTGACATAAAATTAGCATATTTGTTAATTCTATGAAGCTAGCATTTGACTAGCTATAACATTATCCTAGTGATGTAAAGATTATTTACAATCAAAATTGTACTCTTCCTTTTTGCGTGAGGTCAGGTGTACCTTTGTCACTATCCTTGAATTGATTTGCCGAGCGTGAGGCTCTGGTGCAGTAGTAAACCCAACAATTGTGAATGGTTTTGATTCATTAGCTGGTACTTGTGGTAGTATTTTGTAGCTGTTACGGTGAGGGTAATGTGAAAAGGAGCAAATACATGTAATAGCTCGTCTATGATCATGCGGTAATAAGAATGACCTTTTTTTTGTGTGTGTGCGTGTGTGTGTGCCTGTAGTTTAACTCTTTTATCTTATATATTTGCAGGCAAAGTTATCAAAACGCTGGCTGTGTTTGCTTAGCTGGATCAATGGACATAGTGGATACGTGGACAGCGAGAGGAGAAATAGCACACTCTTCTAGACAAAGCACCTGCATCGATCGTGGTGCTCAGGATGGAACAGTTCTAACTTGCTGAACCTATGCCAACCTCCTGATGCTTGTGTTATTCTGAGCGACACGGGTCAATCTGTAGGCAGCCCAATCTGTAAGGCAAGAAACAGAAGAAGACAGAGCGAGATCCCCCATGCAGATCGTGCAGGCATTTAAATGTGCAAGGGGCATGGCGGCTGATCTGATAAACAGTAGCCACACCTCTCAGCCATAAGCTCTCAGGTGCTTCAGGGAGGCGAGCAGGCTAAGCCGGTTCGTCAAGGCTCGAGCCAGGTATGAGTGATGACTCTGGCCAGATTCCAGAATGTTGTAACTGCTGAGGCTATTTGACTGGAGCGCGGATCATCCTTGAGGCAGAATAACAGAGGTGGTCTCTGTGGTAAGTATACCAGAGAGTGAGCATTATTCCCATTCTCAATCTCGATTAGACAGCCTTTTGATAATTTCAATTTTAATAATATGTTTTCTTTTTAATATGTCTTCTGCAACCACTATCTCGATTAGACAGCTTGCACGTGTGGTCATCCATAATATGTCTTCTTTTTAATTCTACAAAGCTTGGTAGGATTTGTTTCAACACTGTCCACAAAAATACCACAGTATCACTTTTGGAACAACTTTAAGCATCTAGAGTTCTTCTTTTTCCAAAGCCCGGCTTAATATACTGTAGAGCATCCGACAATATCTTCGGCTAGTCCAACATTCTGAACCAAAAGCCTGATTTCTCCTCTAACCATGACCAAATGTCGTGAACCCCTTCTAGGCATACTCAGAAATAGCATGAGCATTATGAGCAAAACACATAGTTCTTACGAGCATTATGAGCGAGAAATAGCATGAGCATTATGAGCGAAAAACTCATTTTATAGACATTTTTAAAATCCCTCCACATAGTTGATGGGCCTGATATTGCATCTGTGTGCTCAAAAAGTTTAACCCTGTGGCGTGTTCTGATTAGTTTTAAAATTTTAGACTTATTTTAGTGAGATATTTTTTTTGTTGACATGTTGTTTTGCATTTGTTCACATTATGAAATATATGTGTAAATATATTGTCGACTAATTGTGTTGTTAAATGTTTTAATGTGTTGTAAAATATTTAATTGACATTGGAAAAGGATTGGTTAAACATATTGCAAACAGTACTGCAAGATCTATCTTACCATATGTGTTTATGTTAAAAAAAGTCTCAGGGATAAGGTTAAATTCCTCTATTGCCGATGAGCCACTCACATCGGTGTCACATTCGTGGCCACGGAGCCATTCTTCATTTCTAGAGAGGGTTTGACCCGTATCCATTGAGTTTGTCTATATTAGTATTTATTTTTGGTAACTACCATTATTTTTTTTGTTTTTATAACTACTACAGAGCATGCCCACTTTTCATTACCGAAGACAATGTAACTTGCAAGACATATGAAAAATTCTCTTTTATGATATTTGTTAGACTAGATGCTTTAGATATCTCTGCCATAAATATGTATATAATATATAGTTTATGTAGTTATCATACATTACATAATGAAGAAATAATTTTATAAACTACTATTTAAATCTAATTTTCAATTATATGCATTACAAATATATAAAATTATCCAATTAGCATTTTGTAACCGTGGTTAAGTATGTCAAATACCAAAATATAAATACTCATTAAGGCGGTAGCATGTTAACTTAAACTTTATAATAAGTATACAAGTTTAGTATAAATTAAGTTAAGCTCAGATTGTTTACCACAAAGGATAACCATGCAATTGTTGACACGTTTTAGATTTTGAGAGAACATGTCGATCAAAAGACCTCTTAATTCGCAAAAAAAGGAGAGACGGACCGGATGAACTCCTCGTCGACCTTATATTGGGCGTCGCCATCAAAGACGTCTCTCTTATCTGTTGCACATTGTCTTCTATGTCCACACGTGCCGGTGAGCCGCGATGCAGCGGTGGTCAATATGGACCGGAGGAATCTAGGGTAGCAGGTGCTGGTCACCAGATTCAAAAAAAACTACCTATGGTCAAAGAGAAGCACTGCAGGATAACCATCCAGTTAGGCTGATTGCACTGATAATCAATCTAACAGGAAATCAAGCATTCACACAACCAATTAACTAAAAACTATGACAACAAAAATTTATGTTGGAAACCCTCTCCTTTGACAACATCAATACAACACAAATTCTTGATTACTTGCCCGTATACAAAAAAACACAAATGGTTCTAAAAAGCGACTACTCCTAACAGGGAGGACACACAAACACTTGCCTTGCTGCATCCAACTACTGAAGGCTACTAGTAAGTTGCATGTACCTTGTACGTGAGATTCAGATAATAGAAGTATAGCGTATCATCACTATATAAAATTATAATAGGTAAATCTTAAAAAACTACAAATTTAAGCCACATCCATAAAGTATAGGTGTATATTTGGTTCTTGTACTTTATACCATGTAGAAGTCGACGTTTATTAGATACCTAATAATTAAAAAATTATATCATGGTCTAGAGAAACGACGGAGAAGATCTTGGAATGATGGAGAAGAGTGTTTTAAGGTTTGTGCATAGCGTTCATTGTGCTAAAGACTATCAATAGAATCTTCTACTCCCTCCATTCCAAAATATAAGATGTTTTAGCTTTTGTAAAAGCGACTGTATCTAGATGTCTTTTGGTGTGTTAATTCGGAGTAAATCTACACATCAAAGCCGTCTAGATACATTTGTTACACGAAAGGCAAAACATCTTATATTTTAGAACGGAAGGAATAGATGCTTGAATGAAAAAGTAGATCTAACATATAGTAATATTGGGATTAGCGAGTCTTGATCCAATGGTCAATATTTAAAATTATTCATACACTATATATAGTGGTAAGATATCAAGAAATTTCGGTGGCTATCATATAAATATATAATATAACATAAACATCTATGATACTATGAACTTATTTCTCATACACTTTGAAGTCTAAACACAGTAAGACGACGCCCTCGCATCTGCGAAGGGGTGTCATTGTGCTAGTTTTAGTTGTAAGGAGTAAAAATATACTACTTAGCTAGAAACTATTAACATTAGTATTATATTTACTTTGCGGGGAAACAAGATTTTTATGCTAAAGTCGGGAAATAACTTTGTACGTAGTGAACAATAATAAACAGTCATGACATCTTCATCGCGTGTTTAACATTTTCAACTACTACTACTCCGTACTTACTATTGAGAAAAGGCCAGTAATGGTTAACCAAATGAAGCAAGATTTGTAGTCAAAGCCAAACTGGTACTACTCCCCATACACAGTGCGAAGCTAGTGTACTAGTAAGTCACAGCTCACGAAGCTACTAGTACTCATGTGGCTTGTGCTAACTCACGGCAGTGGCAACCTTATCAGTTGGACATACTAGAACAAACCAACAAAGGTGTTTCGTCGCCCCAGCCCCGTGGTCGATCGAGTAGAATAAATACGTACACCGGAAAAAGAGATGCGCAATTGCGCTTGCACATACAGACACAAAGATACATACACTGGTCAAGTAACAGCGCGTACATGCAACGACGCAGGACTGCAGGAGGAAAGTAATCAGTCCATGCATGGATGTGACCGCTTGCTCGACGTACGGCTATACATCGGACAGGAAAGCACGCTCGAGTTCGATCTTGAGGCTTTTCCAATTCTCAAAAAATCTGAATATGCTCGCTCGCTCGCAGCTTTTTTCAGGAGATGCAAACGAAAGTAACGGCACGGAGCCGCATTACATCGCTCGTCAGACGTCACCAGACACAGACAGGCTTTAAACTGTCACCCCGAGCGGACAGGTTTCGAATCAACTTCAGCTCTATTTTACTAGTGTCCGAGGCGTTCAAGTCCCAACTTACTGAATCTGTATCATCAGTAGTGCAACGGAGTTCTAGCTCCACAAGTGTTTTACCGACTCATTTCGGGTTCTAACCCAACCCAACAGGTTTTACTAGTTACCGCCAACTCTTGCTCGATCCTGGACTGTTCTATCTTCTGACCTACTCAGTACTATCAATATACGCACGCACGCCACGGAAACTTTCTTTCTGCACGCCGCTGTATGCATTTCACCTCCGGACTCCTCTGCGCGCACGCTTTATCCAAAAGCAGAGCGAAATGCGAAGAATAATATGGGCTCCATGGAGACACGGAGGTGGATCCGTGGACGCACAGGCGCCTCGCAGTGGCAGCCTTCTTCTATTCTCCCAATCCTCCCTCTGGCCCTGATCCGAGCAAGACCTCTCTGCTGCCCGATGGGACTAGAGCTCAACTCGTGGTCGTTCTCAATCTCAATCGCATTGGGTTGCGCCCCTCCCACCGATGGGACTAGAGCTCAACTCGAGACGGGCAATCCGGCATGCAGAACACGTAGACTCCCATGCATTTGCTCGCACGCGCTGCGCACACGCACCAACAACTGACTGCTCCCGTGCAAACCACAAGCTCGCGCGCTGCGAAGGATGGGCAAGGAGGAAGGCCTAGCTATACATTTTTGGGAGTTATATATAATATGTAATGAACAAACTAAAACTATTTGCGAAATATGGGATGGAACGGAACCTAAACCTTCCTTTAGGAGATGCTTTGGTGAAGGTATAATCATGCAGTGGAAAGAGTTAAAATCCACTGTGAAGCAGTTAAAAATTTATCCGAGGAACCTGGCCAGATGGTGTGGAAGTTGCACAGAGTCCAGGACACATACTTCCCACTCTTTGTATGCTGTCATTAATTTCAGAGGAGTGAAACATGTCTTTATACCGGCTATATGGAAACTGAATATACCTCCTAGGGTGCAGGTCATCCTATGGTTAGTTTCGCATAATAAAATTCTAACTAGAGATAATCTGGCCAAGAGACAAAGTGTAGTGGACACTAGGTGCTTGTTCTGCTCGGAAACTGAAAATGTAAGACATTTATGTTTTGACTATGATATCGTTAAAATTGTGTGGAACGTTGTGTCTGATCTTGTCAACAAAACAGTGGGTACAAATTATGAACAGGTCGCTAGACTTTGGGTTAGTAACAAAACAAATGGCACATTGAATATTATTTCGTCTGCGGTTATTTGGAACATGTGGAAAATGAGGAATGAGATATACTTTGGTCGTCTAATTTGGTCTGGTCTACGGGTGATGTGGACGAGGATTGCAAATTTGCTCAGGAAATGAATGCCAATGTACAAGGACAAGTGGAGAGTAACAATAGGAAACTGGAGCGAGGAGCGAGAGAAGAAAGCAAAGGAACTTCCCCAAGTCGGATGGTGATAAAGAAAAGAAGAATTAATGTCAAGATGCTTGGACCGGCGATCCCGGAAGCCCAGGGAGAACTCAAAATGAAGGCTTGAAGTGGAAATTTGTAGTTTGAATTCTTCATGTAGTTTCCTAAAGTTGTGGGTGGTTGGTTCTTTTCTGGAGTGTTTCCTCTGAAAGAGGTGTAAAGGTCCAAAACTAACGCTGGAACTTGTTGTTTCATTTCAATTGAAATGGGACTGGGCGAAAGCGCCTTTTATCTAAAAAAGAAGGATGGGCCGGCATAGTTCCTAATCACCGGCGCTGGCTAGTTGGAGTGCGTGCCACTGCCATGGTGCGGTCTCACGTCGACCATGTTCACTGAATGAATCCCAATCCGCGTCAGCGATGGCAATGATGTTGGCCCCGTCGCCTCCGGACATGCACGTCTCAACCGCACGGCTCACCGCAATAAACTCTGACCGGGACGCCCTTTCCTTGCCCAATACACTTAGGCGCGCATTTGCTAGACTACATGGTTTCTCGGCCTAGTCCGAAAGTGCTGAGATGGACAGTGCCATGCTGAGACAGGTTCTGGGTCATCTTTTGCAACTCGTTTGGTAGTCTAGGTCACATACGTTGGGATGAGATTGCAACCCGTTTGGTTGCCTATTTTTTCTGACATATGCAAAAAAGAGAGTGTATGGTGCCCAACCAGGTTCCCTCTCTTTGCACACTCAAGCTGATACACTCACCACATTCAAATGTGGCGATCTTACCATAGCACATCAAACACACCACATTGATATGAACATAGCACAAATAAGAACATAGATTAAAAACTATATACTAGTTAGGGTAGTTCGTATCCAGGTGCATCCCATGCTACTTGATAAGTTGTTCACGCCAGGAGTACACACACCTGACCCAAAAAATAGTGGTTCCATACTATATCCACCAAGCACAGAACGAAGACAACTAATATGTACAATGAACAGCAGAGGGCCCTCAGACGACCATGTCACATGTGATCAACTCCTTAGTGCTCTTGAAAGCCCTGAAGAGAGTCACCTTGAAGCCCTTCTGCTTGTTCATGTACTACAAGGTGAGGACGTCACCAACCCACAACTTTATCTTCAATGCAAACACCTTCCATCCCTTCATGAAGTACATCTGCCCCTCGAATATCTGCTGCACACCATACTCACAGAAGGAGGAGGTCTTCAGGGGGACAGCGCAGACATGTTTCCTTATCTACAGCTGCTTTAGCACCACTGCCTTCATGTTGTCCGAGAGCTGGAGTGCACTCATGTCGCGGGCTTGATCTAGACGTAGAAACGATGATGGAGGTCGTCATTATTGTGGTGACCAATGTGAGGAGTGAGGACCTGATGATCCTTCTTCTTTAATTGCACTTTTGTCAGCAAGCGGTTGAGGGATGGTCTAGCCATTGAGGGCGTGGAGGTCTTGGATGAAGTCCTCGTACCCCGGCACAGTAGGAACTGTGTTCCTGCACAAGGGGTCCCATTCCTGCTTAGGTACCTTGCCGAGCACAACTGATCATAATACATTTTATACTAGCAAATGCATTATGCAAAAACAACTAGCTACATTGCATACTAGCAAATGGCATTGATCAAGCAACTTACATATGGTGATGGCAGTGATAAAGCAAATAGGAATGAGCAAGCAACATACAGATGGTAATGGCAGTGATCAAGCAAATGGCATTAAGCAAGCAACATACATATGGTAATGGTAGTGATCAAGCAAATGGCATTGATCAAGCAACATACATATGGTAATGGAAGTGATCAAGAAAATGGCATTGATCAAGCAACATATAGATGGTAATACAGTGATCAAGCAAATAGGAATGAGAAAGCAAGTGGCATTGATCTACACATGCATAATGGCCGTGCCATTTTATCTACACACATGCACACCCTTACACAAGATGCTAATATAAAATTATGCAACATACATATGCTAATCTACAACAAACATATGCCAATCAAGCAATAGAGCCAGATGTTGTGCATATAATTGATACGTCCAAAACGTATCTACTTTCTCGAACACTTTGCTATTGTTTCTTCTCTAAACTTGTGTGATTTGCATACAACTAACACAGACTGACGCTGTTTTTAGCAGAATTACCTTGGTGTCTTGTTTTTGTGTAGAAAATCAACTATTAGGAAAAATCCCGGAAAATATGCCAAAAACTATATTTCACCAGAAGATCCACGAAGCCAGAAGGAGAGACGGAGAGGAGGCCTGGGGGCCACCACCCCAGCGCGGCCCACTGACCAGCGCTGGAGGGGGTGCAACCACCAGGCACCCTCGGCCTCCCCACGCCTATAAGTTGCCTTTCACCTAAAAACCGAGGGGTTCGATAGTTTTCCAAAAGAGTTCCGCCTCACGCCACCGCCACGTAAACGAAGATTCGGATCCGTAAGTCTGCTTCCGCACTCACGGACGGGATTTGGAGAGGATCATCGCCATCATCATCACCAACGCATCTCCATCAACCACCAATGTTTCCCTCATCCATGAGTGAGTAATCCCCCGCTGTAGGCTTGGGGATGGTAGGGATTGGATGAGTTCTATCATGTAATCGAATAAGATCTGTTAGGGCATAGTGCCTAGTATCTCTATTAGTGCTATTTGACTTTGTTGCAACTTGTTTTGCTTAATGCTTGTCACTAGGGCCCGAGGGCCATGATATCAGATCTGAACTTATTATTGAATCATTATGATAGTATTGTTTGTGATCTTATTTGCAAGTTATGTACACATATCATTGTCTGGATCCAAAGGCCCCAAAGTGACAATAATTGAGACAACCGGAGGGGATGGCTGTGGTGTGAGGATCACATGTGTTCACGAAGTGTTAATGCTTTGCTCCGGTGCTCTATTAAAAGGAGCACCTTAATTGCCAGTAGTTCCCTAGAGTCCCCGCTGCCACGGGCTGGCTGGACAGAAGATGTTGTGCAAGTTCTCATTGCGAGCACGTATGACTATATTTGGAGCACATGCCTAGGATTGTTTAGTACTTGGATGATTGTTATTATTTATCTAAAGTGTCCTAGATCTTGAAGTTACATATTTAGACTCGTCCATGCAACGCCTGTCCATCCATCCCTATGCCTACCGCACTCGAATCCTACTGCTACCGTTACTGTTACTATTGCTACTGTTCCACTGTTGTTGTTACTGTTGCTGTTGCTTTGCTGTTGCTACTACAAACTGTTACTACTGATAAACTTCTATGAGCAAGAACTATTTCCAGGTACAGCTGAATTGACAACTCAGTTGTTAAGGCTTGCAAGTATTCTTTGGCTCTCCTTGTGTCGAATCAATAAATTGGGTAATACTACCCGCGAAGACTGTTGCGATCCCCTACACTTGTGGGTCATCAAGACTATTTTCCCGCTTTTCACGGGGAGCATAGCTTTATTTGTAAGTTCACTTGGATCTATAATTGTTCACTCCTACTCCTTTCATCATGGGGAAGTCTCGTGATGGAAAGTTCCCTATTTTACCATCCACTACAAGAAGATATATTGTTGAGAAAGAACCTTTTTGTGGGACTGAAAATGAGAGTGTTGTGGCTCATATGAATGGGCTTTCTACTATGAGTGATTTGTTCTTTAATGATTTTAAGATGCGCAAGTACTTTGTTACTAAGATCTTCCCTTTTTCATTAAAAGGAGAAGCTAGGGCTTGGTTCAATAGATTACCTCCTGGTTCCCTTGATAGCCCTAATTGCTTGATTGCTTCTTTCTTCCAGAAATATTTTCCTTCCAGTGCTAGACATGCTGCTTTGCAGCGACTTTTTGAATTTAAACAGGGAGAAGAAGAGAAATTGCCTGAGTCATGGACAAGGTTCTGTGCCTTGATTCATGCACATCCTGGATATCCATTACCTAAGAATGAGGTTCTTGATATTTATTATAATGGACTAACTGATGATTCTAGGACATACCTAGATAGCTTTGCTGAAAAAAACTCCTACAGATGCTGAAGAATTAATGGCTAAGATAAGTAAGAATTATGATGATTGGACTTCAACTGAGCTTAATACACCTGAGCCTATTACTCCTGAACCAATTGTGCATGAACCAGTTCCAACACCAACAACAAAGAAGAGGGGAGTTATTGCATTAAATGATGAAGTGATGAAGGAAGCTAAGAAGTGTCTAAAGGATAAAGGTATTTGAGTTAAAGATGTGAAGAATCTACCTCCTATAGAAGAGTTATGTAAGCCAATTCCCCACTCATCTACTATTGAGGTACACTCTCTCCAATTTAATGAAGGTGACATTCCTTATGGTAAGCCTCCTGATCAATGCTTAGAGGAACTTGACACATTTATTGTTAAACAAGGGTATTTTAATAAACAAGTTCAGAATCATTCATTGGAAAACTCTAGATCTATCCATGAGTTGAAAGATATTGTGGAAAGAACTTCTAATGATATTAAAATGCTTTGTAAACACTTTCAAATGGTTCAAACCCAACTTGATCAACTTGCTAAGGTACAAAAGGATATGCTAGTTAATGCCTCAGGAAATAAACATGCTTATGGAATTAGAACTAGGAGTGGTATAGCTACTCAAGATCCTTTATATCCTGAAGGACACCCTAAAAGAATAGAGTAGGATTCCCAACAAGGTGAAGATAGTGGTAGTCCTCGTAAGAGGAAGAAGAAGAAACATAAGATAGTTAAGGAATCACTTGAACCTGTTGTAGATCCTAATAGTATATCTGTCTCTGATGCTGAAACCGAGATTGGTAATAATAATGAGTCTTCTGATAAGGAGGAAGGTGAGGAAGAACCTGAGAAGCACACTAAGAACACTAGGTACACAAAGGAAGATTTTATTGCTAATAAACATGGTAAAGAGAGAGAACCTTGGGTGCAGAAACCTATGTCTTTTCCAGGTAAGAAACACAAGTCAAAGGAGGAAGAACACTACAATAAGTTTTGTGAGTGGATGGAGCCTTTATTCTTGCAAATTCCTTTGACTGATGCTATTAAACTGCCTCCTTATTCGAAGTATATGCAGGATATTGTCTCTAATAAAAGGAAGATTCCTAATGAGGATATTTCTACTTTGCTTTCTAATTACTCCTTCAATGGTAAGGTTCCAACGAAACTTGGTGATCCAGGTATACCAACTATTCCTTGCTCTATTAAGAACAATTATGTTAGAACTGCTTTATGTGATTTGGGAGCTGGAGTTAGTGTTATGCCTTTTTCTCTCTATAAGAGACTCTAGCTAGAAAAGTTGATACCAACTGGTATATCTTTGCAAATGGCTGATAAGTCAACTACTATTCCTGTTGGTATATGTGAGGATGTTCCTGTTCAAGTAGCTCATAATTGCATGGTCTTATCTGGTTTATTGTGCTTGAAATGCCTGAAGATGATAATATGTCTATTATTCTTGGGAGACCTTTTCTTAATACTGCAGGTGTTGTCATTAATTGTAATCAAGGAAAAGTAACATTCAATATTGATGACAAAGAGCATACTGTTTATTTCCCCAAGAAGGTTGCTAGAAGCTATTTCCTGAATTCCATAGAAAATATTGAGAGCATAAAGGTTGGAGAAATATATTGTCCCATTCCACAAGAAAATTTTGAAACTATTATGATTGGAACCATTTCTATCAAGTATGAGGTAACATAATAACCTTGTGGAAAGCAAAAGTTTTTCTTCATATAAGAATGTTTTGGTAACAAGACTTGATCAACCTTGTTAACAAAAGGATTTTAATGAACAAAATAATGTTTCCACTGTGGTTATACTTGCTTTCTTTTACTTTTCTCCTTCCTAATCTTTGCTTTACCTTTAGTTTTGCTAGTAGTTTGCTTGTTTGAGTTTCTTAGAGATCTTGTAGTTTGGATTTTGGTTTGCTTTTGCTTCTTCTGAAAAAACTGTTTCTGCGAGAAAATCTATTTTCATACCCTGAAATTTGGCCAAAAATAAAGTTTGCCGAAAAATCCCAGAAAATTCAAAATAAATTTTTCCTCGAAAAAAGGGGCAGAGAGGCACCAGAGGTGACCCAGGGGGCCACCCCAGGACACCACACCCATGGTAGGCTCGGCCTACTAGGGGGTGGCGCCTAGGTGGGGTTTGGCCCACCTGGGCCTCTCCAGGCTGCCTCCGCAAAGACACCTTCTTTCTCTCTTTCGAAAAACACCGGAAAACTTGCTCAAGCTCGAGTTCTTGCTGTTCTTGCTCGCGATTTTCGATCTCCTTGTTCAGCCCATCTCAAGTGCTGATTTTTGGAGGGATTGCTCCTTGGTATGTGCCTCCTCCACTTGTCCAATTAGATTTGTGATTGGTAGATTGTATCTTGAGTATTTTGCTGCTATAGGTGACAGGTTGTTTGAGCTTGCATGCTTGTTCTATGCTTAGAAACTTTGTTTTCATGCATGTGTAGTCCTCTAGCAAGTTCCTACAGTAGTTGCTCATCATTTATCAACTTAGAAATCACTTGGTTTGATGGTTGTCTAAAAATTTCAGCAAGGAAGATGAGTGCTTATCCACTGAATCAATATGAATTGATGGTGCATGAGCCAATGAAGGTTCATCGTGAGGAGGCAGTCTTTCCTTCCATATATCCATGCCATGAATTTATGAGAGCTGCGGGGATGCTCCAAGATTTCCAAACAATGGTTACAAATGCAGGGTTGGAACACTTTGTTGAAGGTGAACCATTCCAATATGTTAAGCTAACCATGGGTTTTGTGCAGGACTTCCAGTTCACTTGGTCTACTTCTAATCCTATGGTCCATTACAAAATATATAATATACCTGTTGACCTGCCTTTTACTGATTTCTGTGTAGCAATTAGAGTCCCTCAGTGGGGATATTGCGAGAAGGTCAAGGAGAGTCCCAAGGCACTTGTGGATTTATATGCTGAGATTTGCCAAGGTTTCGAATTCTCGAAGGAAAGTGGTAAAATTCGGAACATTCAGTTTCCAGCTATTAGATACTTTGCCTATTTCATTACCAAGTGTGTTCTTGCTACA
The DNA here is from genome assembly GCA_023614405.1 of Avena insularis. Classification (NCBI taxonomy): domain Eukaryota; kingdom Viridiplantae; phylum Streptophyta; class Magnoliopsida; order Poales; family Poaceae; genus Avena; species Avena insularis. The sequence goes on from CM042685.1 coordinate 449,892,428, forward strand.
AAGATTGCTAGAAAATTGTCTTCTTTTGATCTAGCTTTTGTTGCAGCTGCTTTGAATAGGAATAGGTCTTATAGTTTGGGTGCGCTGATAGCTCACCATCTCACCACCAACCGTGAGAAGGGTGGAATTTGTGGAGGTCTCATTGCTTCTAGGTTGCTAGCTTTCCATGGTTTAGAGCCTCACTATTCAGATTTTTAGTTCCCCATAGAGATGCTTGATATTGAATCCATGATTCAGCATGGTTTTGTTTCTTTGGGGGCTAATGTGAGAAGTTTACCATTTGAATTATCTTTTGCCTAGCAAGGCCGGACAAAGGGTAGGACTGAGAAAATAGTTTATTTGCCTGCACCTTCTTTGTTTAACTTTGATAACAGGCAAAGATGGTCACTTACGGAGGAGGAGGTTGACTCTTATGTGGGGGAACTCTCCCAGCAAGAGGAGAATGTTGAAGAGGATGCCGAAGACAATTCGGTTTAGCCCTCCAACTTGGGAGAGTCTTCATACCAGCAACCCTCATTTGATTGGGGCGTGTCTTCTTCTTCATCGCAGGTGCCTGACTATGATCATTCCTATGATGACCCACCAGCATGGGGTTACTACCCGCGCTATTGAGCCCCAATTAAGCCAAAAGTAAGCTTGGGGGGAGGTACACTGACATCACACTCATATATATATATATATATATCATGTTTGGTCGGTTCTTTGTATATCCATTGTTTCGCTTTCTTTTTGGTTCTTATTGCTTCTTTCTCAAAAATACAAAAATACCAAAAATATTTTTGTTGTTTCTCTTGGTTTGTTTCTTTGCTTTGGTTTGCCTTAAAGGAAAAAAATACAAAAAGATTTTGCTTTGTTTGGTTTTCCTTTGTTTTCTTATTTCTAAAAAATCGAAAACACCAAAAATATTTGTTGTTCTTCTTTATTTTTGTGAGTTCTTTGCAGGGTTCAGCCGTCCTTAGTGGATTTTGGTTTCATGTTAATATTCAAGTCACACAAGTGAAGGGCAATAATGAATATTAAGACAACTTGAGGTGTGGTAAGAGGCTGGTAACAAACTCTATTTGTTTCATTTTTGTACATATACTCATCATTGTGGGCATGCTTAGCCTATTTGTGTAAGGTGTATGTCATTATGGATGCTTAGCAGTTCTTGCTTGTCTATGATTAGCTCCAGCTTGCTAATAGTTTGTAGCATGTCATATGAATGTTTGCTTGCATTGTTTTATTCATACTTTGGTATGATATTGTGGTATCCTCCTCTGACTGTTCATGTGAATCGACTTGGCACATGCTCACGCATGCATATGTCTAATCAATAGTCAGTAAGCCTCGATGATTTATTTTGCCTCAGAGTTCTTGTATCACTTTCATGCCATAATTAGTCCTGTTTTGTTGCAAGCATGATTTTGACAGTTATTGCTCTCTCGTTTGTCCCTCCCTCTCTATTGCTAGCCTTCACTTGCACTGAGTATGTGCTCTACCTGTGCTTCCAACTCCTCAAAACCAATATTGCCAGCTGTGTCCACCATACCTACCCATTAGCATCATTTGCTACTTCAGTGCATATTCTATATGCCGTGTTTTCTTCCAAAATAAAATGTTTGTCTATTTTGAGGAAGTTAGTTAGTAAAGCTCTCACAAACTTGATGGCACACTTTATTCCTTGCGCTTAATAATCTTGAACCATTGTGACTAGTCCATTAAAGTTATATTCTTGCTTATTATATGCTGGGAGTCAGCAGAACCGTGCTATCACGAGGAACGCTTTCAACACCTTTTGGATATCTTATCCAGTTGATACTTTGCTATTTTGTTTACGGATGTCGACGATGTGAAATCAAAGGGGAGGTTGTGAGTTCATGGAGTTTATACATTGTGTTAGAGAAACGCCTGGGCCGCTAGCCTAAGCCATGCCTAATCATGGTGGAAACTTGCAGCATCACCATATTGAGCATCTATGAAGCATCCTCAATAAAAAGCTATGCATATGGTGACGAGGTTTAATATCGTCAATGCCCATTGTTATGAGCTTGGGTTTTGGAGAAGATGGGGATGCTGGTCGCGGAACGGTTAACAGACAAGCAACCAGGGGACACGAGATTTACCCAGGTTCAGGCCCCCGGGGGAAAACCCTACTCCTGCTTGTCTGCTCTTGATTATGGCAGAACCGAAAGTTACAGGGGTGCGCAGATGCAATATGGCGTGGAGGTGTGTATGCGGTGGTATGCGAGGTGCCCTCCTCGTCGTGCCCTCCTAGCCTTTATATAGAGGTAGGCAGGTCCCGTGCACAGATCGAGTCGGTTATAGGTTTAGGGTTTGCCCCTTTGAATATTCTATCTAATCTAGTCTTACTATCCAAGTGTCCAAAGACGTCATGGGCTTGGGCCACCCGAAAGTCTTCATGGGCCGTGTATATTTTTATGGGCCTTCCTTGGGCTGGACCAGGTATGCTGATATCGTGTACCCGTAGGGTATAACCATGTCAGTAGCCCCCGAGTGTTTAGTCAAATCGTAGATTCGGCTGAGGACTCTTCAATCTTTTGGGTGCAGCTGTTTTCTGTTCATCAGAGAATGATTTTAGTGTGTAGGTATTGTTGATGCGTGTGCCTGACTCTCTCAACGGATCAGGGCCAGTTAACTGTCTTAGGACAAAACAACATGATCTTCTTCAGATTCGAGTCCCTCGACTCGAACCTGGAACAAATGCTAGCATAATTCAACTCAGGCCGTTGAGGACTTACAGGAGTAGAATTCCAGTAATTTTCGAATGATGCACCCAACGTGTCCGTCGGGATTTTCATCACGCCTGCTGGCACGGATTGTTACTAGTAGAGCGCAGTCGTGTGCTTTGCTAGGCCATCAGATGGTATCTGTAGGTCTTATCTTTGCGTCGCAGACACAACATCCGAAATTTTATCACCACGGAGGTGTTTCGGGTGTCCAAGGAGGATGTTTACTCACTTAGCGTTGGCTGGGGAAAAGTTGCCGAAAAGTTTTTGCATGCTGATCCGAAGGATCGCAGTTGAAGAATTCATAGGGTGCGCGACCAGTGCTCCCTATGGGAGTAGCCCCCGAGTGTCTATTCGAGTCGAAGACTCAAGCAGAGACTTTAGTTTAGCCGTTGTTTGCTTCAGGTCCGTAGGACACAATTTTTTCGGATGCTTGAATCAATCCTCCCTATGGGAGTAGCCCCCGAGTCCATAGTGGAGTCGTAGACTCGACGTAGGACTCGAAGAAAAATAGATCATTGGCGTAGTACACTATTCATTCTTCGGGTGCGCGGTCAGCGCTCCTGATAGGAGTAGCCCCCCGAGTAGTTGCTCGAATCGTAGATTCGAGTGAGTACTTTAGCTGTTGAGCAGAAAATTTGTAACCATTGCTAGAATAGCTTGGATGACGTCAGTGCTGACGATCGGTGACCTCAAGCGTCTGCAGCGCCAGAGGTGACGCGACTAGACGAACGTGGGTCCCACTTTCTAACTTGGAGTTGACTGGTCACACACGACGTGGCTATAATTACGGCGCCTCCTCGGTTTTCGTGCGTAGTGGACGGCGTGCGAGTGACGGTTCGCTGCTGTGCTGACATGTGGATGGTTGGATTTGATGCTGGCTCTAGGGATTCCTGATGGACGGTCCCTGTCCGTTGTCTTCGTCCTTATAACCGTGTGTGGGGGGGGGGATTTGTTTGTGTTCACCGCAGCCATTTGCTTTTCACTGCTTCCACTTTCTTGAGATTTTCTCGCCGCGCGCTGGAAGTTCTTTGATCCTTACCGTCCTCTTTTCTGCGCTCACACCGCTGCCATCGCCGTACTGCAATGGGGAAGCCGAAGAAGGCCTCCACCGTGGTGGGCACCAGCGCTGCTGCCGGTGGCAAAAAGGGCACCACCGCCACTCGCGTCACCGATGGTGGGTGGCGACGGAGGGAGACGCGCGAGGGCGACCTGCGCAAGATTCGTGAGCGGGGTCTGATCCCGCAGGACAAGGAGGCCGTCAAGATTCCCGGCGACGAGATAATTCCCCGTCCACCCGCAGGGTTTCGGGTCATGTTTGTTGCTTTTGTCCTTCGGGGCCTCTCTCTTCCAGTCCGCGATTTTCTCCGTGGACTGCTTTTTTTTCTATGGCATCCAACTCCATCATCTCTCTCCAAATTCTCTTCTCCACATCGCCTGTTTCATCACCTTCTGCGAGTGCTGGCTCGTTATTGAGCCGCACTTTGGTCTCTTCTGGAAGCTCTATTCCGTGAAGAGGCAATCCGGCTCCGACAGAGTTTATCCAATCGGCGGCAGCATTATTTCCCTTCGATCCAATTTTCTCTTCTTTTCCTTTTCGATGTCTGAGTCCGTCCAATACTGGCGGAGGAGGTGGTTTTATATCCGCGATTCGACAGTGGACGGGCAAAACTTTGGCCTTGCCCCTTTCGACTCCACCCAGACAATCTTGCCGAAGAGGTCCTGGAAAAACCACATCCTGGAGGGTGAGATGGAGGAGATAGAGGAGCTCTACCGTCGGGTGGAGGACCTCCATGTGATTCCGGAGAAGGAGGTGAATGGTGTGGATATTATCCGCACCTTCCTCAAACGTCGGGTGCAGCCGCTCCAAGCTATGGCGCACCCGATGTTCCTTTATTCTGGCCGCCACGACCCAACGAGATTTGCGGTTGAGGAGCTCTCCAAGGGGGACCTCGACAGAGTCCTTCGGTCGCTGCTGAAGTTCAAAGCTGATGAGGACCTTCCGGGTAGATCGCTGACCCCTCCGTTCAGCGCCTCTCGACCGGTGCCGCAGGTGTAGATCTAGGACATGCACGTAGCGCTTTTTCCGACTGCGTTTTCTTGTACTTATTTGTTCTGAAAGTTTGTTTCCTTTGTGCAGGAGTTCAAGGTACCTGGCATGGTGCCTCCACTAACCGAATGTTTTCCGGATGCGCCGGACAATGAGGTAGTGGACTCCATGTCTAAGCTTCCCTCGACGCGATCACCGGTTGAAGAAACCTTTTGAGTCGAGCGAGGAGTAGATCCGAAAGCGGGCACGGAGCTCGAGCGAACCGTCGGATGCTTCGACTCCACCGATGCCTAGGAACCCGCCATGCCTTTTGCGTCACGGTGGAGGTGATGGTGGTTCTTCCTCCCCTATTCCGGTCGTGCCTGTGCAGGCTGTAGCACCGCAGTTGCCGGCGAAGCGGAAGAAGGAAGAGAAGAAGGAAGAGCAGAAGGGCAAGAGGACCTTGCCTGTTTTCAACTTGAGTGATATGGACTCGTAAGTACCTTCGGTTGCCTTTTGCTATCTTTCATTGTTGCTTGCTTGTCCTTGATTGGTGTTTTCCGTTGCATCCACTCCTCTGATGGCTCATTTAGCGATGGCACTCAGGAGATGGTGGGGGAGTCGAAGATTACACCTCCTCCTTCTCATACGGTGGCCACCTCTGGGGGCATTGCTCCGAACCCCTCTCCGCAGGAGGCTCGGGTGATTGTCTCCCAGAATACTACAGCCGGACCTTCGGAGTATCCGTCTGATCATGTAAGTGTTTCCGTTCTTGCCATGGGGGGAGCCCCCGAGCGCTTTTCGTATGATCTACTGATCAATGCTTCTGTTTTGTGCGTGTCTCGGGGGAGCCTCCGAGTGCTTTTTGTGTGCTTGATTTTGTTTTGCTCGCTTCTTGGGCGTAGCCCCCGAGCCCTTTTCCTGATAAGTTGCTTCTTCTTGCAGCCTTTTGTGCAAGGCGCCAACCATCTGGTGAAGCAGCATCTGGCATTGGAGGCTAGCCTGCAGCGGCTTCAAGGTACATCCTTAACTAGGTCTTCTACTTCTTCATCTGCTTGCTAGTTTACAAAGCTCACACATGCTCTTGTTGCTTTTTGTAGATGAAAATAACACTGCCCTCCGCGAGCTTGATGCTCTCAAAAAGAGCCTCGGGCGAGCGGAGAAGAAGGCCGAGGACGCTGTTGGTGCGAAGGAGCGCCGAAGGGAGCTAGCCGACGAGTCATGCCAAGGAGCGCCTGCAGCATGAGGCTACGGACCGCGAGGAGCAGCTCGCCACCGCCGCAGCTTCGCGCGAGAAGGAGGTAGCCGACAAGCTGATGGCTGCTGCCAAGGCAATTTCGGGTGAGTAATTTCTTCTGTACTTGTTCCATTTCGGCTGCCTTGTCTCTCTGGTTTTTTTTGATTCTCACTTTGCCTTTTCTGTTTATCTAGATGCCACTGGCATTGAGTTCGACCGCAGTGCTCTGGAGCACGGAAGTGCTCTGGATGATGCTACTGCGGCGGTCGAAGACCGCTGCAGCACTGTGGTTGGCTCTCTTGCCAAAGCCAAGGAGGTTCTTGGGCGCTTCTACAAGGAGCTCATCCCCAAGGGCGTTGCCCTCGAGGATGTCGACTTGTTGATGGATGCGCTATCAGCCGAGGCGCCCGCGGTGTACAAGCGCAAGAAGAAGGGCATCAACGCGTCCATGGGGCTGGCGATGGCCATGGCGTCTGGAGCGGAGCTGGATCTTCATCAGGTCACCTCCCAGATGCCAATGGCTCCCGACGGATCCAAGGTAGCTTTTGCCCTCTATGCTGCCCACTGTAAACGCTATGGGCCGAAGCTGATTGACCTGCTGGCGGAGTACGCGGTGAGGCAGCAGGGAGAGGCCAAGAGCAGGCAATTTGGCTCTGAGTCCACTCAGGATGCAACTGCTTAGGCCTTGTAGTTGTAGGATAGTTTTCGTCTGCTTTTTTTGTAATATATTTACAAACACTGCTTGTGCCATGCAGTGGCTTTTGTTGTATATAATGAATCTTCGAGTTGTTGCTCATTTGTGCGTTTGTTCATATCCTTGTCGCTTTTCCTCTAGGGACCTTCGGGTGATGATCCCATCGATACTTCGTCTGCTCCGCAGCTGCGACCATCCTTGGATGATGCGTCGCAGCTTGTATTTCTTCGTGACCACGTCCATAGTCTTGAGAAGGATTTGCTTGACATCCGAGGCCACGCGGATGTTTGGAAGTCGAAGGCGGAGCGAGGCGCCGCTAGAGAGGAGTATCTGGTGGGGGAGTTGCGGCGTTTGGCCGAACAGCTTCAGTGTAAGTTTCTTCGAGCTGCTGCTCATTTTCGGATGCGCCTATTGGCTTGTCATCTTAATTTGTAGGTGTTGCAGGTGCTAACCTTGTTCCTAGGGAGGAAAAGGAGCGCGTTGCTGTTTGGATCAATTGCTTGACGCAGCAAGAGATGGAATCCGGTGGCTTTTTCTGGATGGACCGCGATCGTGCCATGGGCCTTGCGACTGTGCGGGATCGTTTTCAACAGGTGTCACGGGTGCTGTGGCAAGCGAAGACTTCCTTGTCGTCAATTATGCACGTAATGTTTCCCCTGGATGAGGCGCCATCGACTCTCTGGGCTTGCTAGCGAAGTTTCGAGATGTGCATCATGTCAGGGAGCTGGTGCGGCATCAGTTGGTTGCGGGGGTGAAGGCCGCGCTTTCCCTCGTGCGGCTGCATCGCCCTGATGTAGATCTTGCTGCTGTTGCGGCTAGGACGCCTCCTCGTCCAGATGGTGGCATGTGGGACATACGTCCTCACTATGCGGCTGTAAGGCAGTATGCCGAACAAGTTGTAGATCTCTTTGAGCATCGTGCGCAGGTGATTCTTCAGAATAGGTAGGACCTATAAAAAGATAGATGTAAAATTTGTATATATTCGACTGGGCGTGTTATGCCCTTTGATGTAAAGGTTGATTGTTTTTAGCATGTTGTGCTTTGTTTGTATGCATGCCCTTTTTGTTAGCCTGACGTGATCAGCTACTCAGGTGTACATGTGTTATTTTCAATCAACGAAGTCGTGAGGTGAGGGGGGCTCCCCGAGTGTGTTGTAGCATAAATAAGTGCGAGTGAAAGATAAATTCTGGCGAGACACTTAGCTTTTATTCATATCGTAATGAGGAGGTATATTGTTCGGCTGAGTAGCCTTGGTTGAATAGCCTTATTGAAAGTAAAGGGGAGATAGCTAGGGGTAGAAGCGTCGCAGTTGTGCAACGTTCCATGGGTTGGAGTATGCGACTCCAGACTCCACATGCTTGAGGCGATAGGCGCCACCTGGGATGACTTCGGTGACGATGTAGGGTCCCTCTCAGGGTGACTCGAGCTTCTTCGGTCGCTCTTGCTTGAGTCGTAAGACTAGGTCTCCTTCGACGAAGGACCTTGGGCGCAGCCGGTGGCTATGATAGTTGCGGAGGCTCTGCTGGTAGACCGCCGATCGGGTTGTGGCGATGTCGCGTGCCTCGTCGAGTGTGTCGACAGCGTATTCGAGTGCGACTGTCGATTCGGCTTCGCTGTAGGCGACGACCCATGGGGCCTTGTGGCGTACTTCTGTAGGCAACACGGCTTCGGCTCCGTGCACCATGAAGAAAGGCGTGTAGCTAGTTGAGCTATTTGGCGTTGTGCGCAGGCTCCAAAGGACGGAGGGTAGCTCTTCTGGCCAGGCTCCCGCAAGTCGCTGGAGCGGGCTCATCAGGCGTTTCTTGATGCCGCCGCCGATGAGGCCGTTGGCCTTTTCGACCTACCCGTTCGTTTGTGGGTGCGCCACTGAGGCGTATGTTATGTTGATCCTGAGGCCTTCGCAGAAGTCCTGGAATTCTTTGGAGATGAAGTTCGACCCGTTGTCGGTGATGATGATCTGCGGTACGCCGAACCTGTAGACTATGGATTCGAAGAATTTCACGGCCGTTTTACCCTTTTGATTAGTAACGGGCATGGCCTCGATCCACTTGGTGAATTTGTCAACTGCGACCAGGAGGTAGACGTGGCCTCCTTTCGAGGACTTGGGCAGTTTGCCGATCATGTCGAGGCCCCATTGGGCGAAGGGCCAGGCCAGGGGTATGGGCCTGAGCTCTGATCCGGGTGCGTGCGGTTTGTCTGCAAACCTCTGGCACCCGTTACACTTTCGGACGATGTCCTTGGCGTTGTTCATGGCCGTTGGCCAGTAAAACCCAGCTCACAGAGCTTTGGCGATGAGGGCGCGGCTGCCCGCATGATGGCCGCAGATGCCCTCGTGGATGTCTTGGAGGATAGTTTTGCCGTCACCGATGGTGACGCACCTTTGGAGTACACCCGAAATGCTGCGCTTGTACAGCTCGCCATTGATGATGGTGAAGGCTTTGGACCGGCGAGATATGCGCCGGGCATCTGTCGGGTCATCAGGCAGTTCCCTGTCTATCAGGTACCGGAGGTATGGCTATGTCCATGTTTCTTCGACTGCCATGACCTGCATCAGGTTGACCACTTCGACCTCTGTGTCGAGTTTTTCTGGTCCTTCGGGTAGCGCAGCCCCCGAGTGATCTGCTTCTTCGGGTGATCCCTTGGGGCACTTCCTTTTGATGGATGGAACGCAGATCTGTTCAAGGAACACACCTGGTGGCACCCGTGCGCAGGTGGAGCCGATGTAGGCGAGTCTGTCGGCCTCTTCGTTGCGTTCTCTTCCAACGTGCCGAAGCTCGCAGCCGTCAAAGTCTCCTTCGAGTGAGTTGTAGAGTGCGCGGTACGCGATCATGTTTGCGACGTGCGCATCGCACTCGTTCATCGTCTGCTGGACGATGAGATTTGAGTCACCGTAGATGACCAGGCGTGTTGCACCGCAGATCTTGGCCATCCTCATGCCATGGTGAGGGCCTCGTATTTGGCTTCGTTGTTGGAAGCTCGAAATTTCATCCAGAGGATGTACTTCATCTTGTCGCCCTGCGGGGATGTTAGTATGACCCCGGCTCCTGCCTCGCGCTTGGAGCCGTCGAAGTGCATCATCCATGACTGTGTTATGTCTGGGGTATCCGGCAGCTGCAGCTCCATCCAGTGGACGAGGAAGTCCGGAAGGACCTGGGACTTGATCGCATGGCGCTTCTCATGGACTATGTCTAGAGGTGACAGCTAGATGCCCCACACGGCCACGCGTCCTGTGGCCACTGGGTTTTTCAGGATGCTGTTCAGGGGTGCTTCGTTGACGACCATCACCTGATGCTCCTGGAAGTAGTGGCTCAGCCAGCGAGCCATCATGAACACGTCGTAGGCGAGTTTCTGGTAGTGAGGGTACCTCTGCTTTGTCGGCGTCAATACCTCACTGAGGTAGTAGATTGGGCGTTGGACCCCATGGGTCTTGCCATCTTCGGGTCGTTCGACCACAAGCACGGTGCTTACCACCTGGTGTGTAGCTGCTATGTATAGCAGTAGAGGCTCGCGCTCCTTTGGCGTGACTAGGACGGGCGAGGTGGAGAGCAGCCCGGATCTTGAATGCGTCATTAAATGCGCCCACTGAATTTGTCTGCGCGAAAGCGGTGATAGAGAGGCAGAGCTTTTTCGCCCATGTGGCTGATGAACCTGCTCAACGCCGCGATTCGCCCAGCGAGCTGCTGGACTCCTTTGAGGTTCTTCGGCTTCTCCATGACCATTATGGCTCAGATTTTCTTCGGGTTCGCCTCGATCCCTCGCTGGGAGATGAAGTAGTCGAGCAGTTGGCCAGATGGGACGCTGAAGGCGCACTTTTCTGGGTTTAGCTTGATCTTGTATCGGTCAAGGTTGTTGAACATCTTGCGGAGATTGCCGATCAGTGTCTTGGCCTCCCTTGTCGAATCGATGATCTGATCGATCCGAGGGTGAGGGAAGTGATCCTTCGGGCAGTGCTTATTTAGCGATGTGAAGTCCACGCACATCCGTAGGATGTCCGTGTCCTTTTTAGGGACCATCACGGTGTTGGCCAGCCACTCGCTCTCCTTGATCTCTCTGATGAAGTTAGAGTTGAGCAGTCTGTTGACCTCGACTCCGATGTCTTCGACCCGTGGCTCGGACAATCGTCGGATGGACTATTTGACGGGCTTGGCATCTGGAAACACATTAAGTGCATGCTCGGCGAATTCCGTGGGAACTCCTGGCATGTCCACAGGACACCAGCCGAAGATTTCCCGGCGCTCACGGAGGAATTCGACAAGCGCGCTTTCCTATGCGGGGCTAAGGTCGTTGGCGATCAGCGCCGTCTTGGAGGCGTCTGTCGGGTGGACCTGCACCTTCTTCATGCTGACTGTTGAGTCGAACGACATGTCAGGTGCGTTATGCCTTGAGAGTGGGGGTGCCCCGTTGTCTGTCACCTCTCGGAGCCTTATGAGCTCCTCCTGCATGCTGAATGACTGGGATATTCTGTTGAAGTCCCTGTCACAATGGTCCAATCGGGTGAAGCTCCCGTGGACCGTGATGACGCCCCTAGGTCCTGGCATCTTGAGTAGCAGGTACGCATAGTGTGGTACTGCCAGGAACCATGCGAATGCCACGCGCCAAGAGGATGGCATGGTATTGTGATGGCCAATCCACCACTTCGAACTCGAGTCGCTCGCACCGAAAGTTATCGGGCTTGCCGAAGATGACGTCAAGCCATATCTTTCCCAGGGGGAATATGCCCTTCCCTGGGACGATGCCGTGGAATATTGTGTCGGATTGTTCCAGGCTGCACACCGAGATCCGCATTGCTCCTAAGGTGCTGGCGAACATCAGATTGATACCGCTGTCGCCGTCCATCAATACGTGGCTCATCTTGAACCCTCCGATCTGCGCCTCGAGCACCAGGGCAGCATGAACTGTGCGAGGGATCTGACGGGGGTGATCCGAACGGCTGAATGTGATGCAGGAATCCGAACCGCTAAGGTACTCAGGGATGGCGGGTGGGGCGGTCACAACCAAACTGACTTGGCGGGTGATTTTCTTTTGCACCCTGTTTGTTGGGCGCCCCTTTTGGATCATCAGTGACCCTTTCGGCGCGGGATACCCGTTTCCGCCATTGTTCTGCGCGGGTGCGATTGGGTGATTTGAAGGTCCCACGGGTGGTGGTGGAGAAGCTTCGTGGGCGATTTCACCTGGTGCGGGTGCATGTCCGTACCCAGGGTTCGGGGCTTGCTGCCTCATCTGGGACATTCTTTCGCTGAGTTTCTAGAACTCGCAGCAGTCTTTGAGCATGTGGCTTGCCTTCTTTTTGCCATCCTTCTTGTCGATGTAGACGTGGATGGTGGATGGGCCTGACAACTTGTCGTATGCCGAGGGCTCATTGTTGCGGTCGCGGCGTTGCCACGATTGCGCTGGGCGTCCTCCATCGCGGAAGTTGTTTCCACGGTATCCGCCGCTGCTGCGGTTGCTTTTGTTGCGGCGATCGGCGTAGGCAGCCACGATCATGTCGGGTCCGTCGCGATCGTCGTAGACACGCGATCTTTGCTTGCTACGGCGCTCACGTCGGCGGTCATAGTCATCTTCCTCCTCCGAGTGTGCTCGGTGGACGGAGTCCTCACCATCTGCCCACCTGTTGGCGATGTCCATGAGGTGGTCGAGTGTCTTGGGCTTGACGCGCCCGAGTTCTTCCTTGAAGTCCTGGCGTTTGACGCCATCCTTGAAGGCATCGATTGCTCTCTCCTCAGAGATGTGTGCCACGGAGTTCTTGGTGTTGGACCAGCGTAGTATATACGAGCGAATGGATTCGCCCATTCGCTCGGTGGAGGCCCTCAGCTCTTCGATCGAGGCTGGCCTCTTACTGGTGCCCTTGAAGTTTCGGATGAAACTGTATGCCAGTTCCTCCCAGCTTCGGATGGATCCCGAGGATAGACTGCTGAGCTAGATCCGGGCCGCACCTATTAGCTGCAGCTGACGTTTCTGCCGTGCAGCTTGACGGACGACGGGTGGTCGCTGAGCCACGTCTTAGGGTCCTGCGTGCCATCAAACTTCGGAGTGTACGAAGGAAGCTTGAAGTTCCACGGCATCCGCGTCCTCCAAACGGATCTACTGAAGCATCGAGCTCCACAGAGTTCTCCTTCGTCGTCGTCCTCTTCGGATTCAGACGAGCATACGCGCTTGGCGCGTGCCTTGTCGATCTTGCGTTGGGCGAGCTCGCTTCGAGCGTCGTAGTCGCGGCTGCGACGCCGTGAGCTCTTGTGCCTTCGAGGTAGGTCATGTTCTTCCTCGTCCGATGAGGGTGTGGGACTACGGTTGAATCTAACCGCAGCCTTCTCCTTTGGCTCCTCAGGAGCTTCCCCGTGGAGCGCAGCTCCAACGAGTCCGAGTCTGGCTAATGCAGAATTGTGCATGGCCCTCTTCGGGTCCCCCACCGGAGGTGGATGGGACGCGAGATATGTGGTGGCTGCCATGATCGCAGCTTGCAGCGTCTTTGGGATGACGTTGCCATTGGCATCCATCTCCATGAAGGATGTGTTGAGGGTCCGGGTCACCTCACGACGTGCGGCGGGGTCCATGTTCTCTACACGAGAACAATGCTTGTTGTCGTGGTTGTCGTGCGAGCTGGAGCCGCCGATGGCAGAGAGCGCAGCTCGCCGTGCGCTGGACTCCGAGGCTGCTTGCTTGCATTTGTCAAGCACCTCTTGCATCTTCACCTGCTTTTTGTGCTCTTCAATGAGGAGCAGGTGGTATGCCATCTGTAGGTCCCGTGAGGCACCCACAGGTAGGATCTTGTTGCCCGCCACGGCTTCGCGTGCTTGGTTCCATCCCTCCTCACTGACGTGAATTACCCGATTGGCATCGGTGTCGTCCCCGTTGGGCAGGGGGATTGGTTCCTCCTGTTTTCGTTGTTTCTACCCTGCGAGTTAGGCGGCGGCGCGTGTGTACCTGATTATGGTGGTTGATCCATGTCGCTTTGGATGACTAAGGCGCACTGGTAGCGTCCATAGGTTGGATCGCTGTTGCCGCAGCTTTCGGATCCGGAACCATAGGTCCCATCGTCCGACGGTGGATCGCACAGATCTGAGTTGCAACAGCTGTTGTCATATGACTCATCTGTCGATGGCGATGTGCGTAGAACGGGATGCGGGGACCACAAGTCGGGCCTGATCGATGGCAGGGGCACCCGCTCTGGGAGGCGGAGAGTGCCGGTCTGCCCCACCTGGAAGCAGAAGCTCCCGAACAGGATCTCGAGCCTGTCGCCAACGGGCTCGAAGTCCTTCAGGGTGGTTGGTGAGTGGGCGGTGAAGTCAAAAGCGCTGAAGAGGATATGGCTCTCCGTCGCTGAGGAGTTGTAGATCGCTTTGGTTGGGACCGTCACGATCGCACAATCAGCGCCCCCAGTTCCCATAAACGGCGTCAATTGACGAGGTTTAATCTTGTCAATGCCCATTGTTATGAGCTTGGGTTTTGGAGAAGATAGGGATGCTGGAGATCGCGAAACGGTTAACAGACAAGCAACCAGGGGACACAAGATTTACCCAAGTTCAGGCCCCCGGAGGGAAAACCCTACTCCTGCTTGTCTGCTCTTGATTACGGCGGAACCGAAAGTTATTATCAGGGGTGCACAGATGCAATCTGGCGTGGAGGTGTGTATGCGGTGGTATGCGAGGTGCCCTCCTCGTCGTGCCCTCCTAGCCTTTATATAGAGGTAGGCAGGTCACGGGCACAGATCGAGTCGGTTACAAGTTTAGGGTTTGCCCATTTGAATATTCTATCTAATCTAGTCTTTCTCTCCAAGGATCCGAAGACGTCATGGGCTTGGGCCACCCGAAAGTCTTCATGGGCCGTGTATATTTTCATGGGTCTTCCTTGGGCTGGACCAGGTATGCTGATATCGTGTACCCATAGGGTATAACCATGTCATATGGTAAATAAAAAGATTGCTGAGATGCTAATGAGTACCTTCCTTTCAACGTTGGGAAGCCTTTCAAACCTTCACAAAACCGTTTTCACAATTTTGTTGAGTCACCACCTATTCTATGAGCACCTTCTTGAGAGCATAGTTGTCATTCTTGTGTTTATTCCAAAACTTGGTTAATTATGTCATGACTTTGATGCTTGTATCTCTGATATCTTTACCTCTAGTCTTCACTTGAACTTCAGAGGTGCCTTGGCATTCATATTGTGCTCTTCAAACAAAGGCAAGCAAGATACCACTCTATCACACCTTATTATGAGCATTGCAATGTTGCTTATGTTTATGTTTCATGCTACTTATTATTATTGAGTTGGTTTCTCTTCATAGCTTGCAATGACTATTGAGTAGACTTAGTTGCATACTCCTTATTATGAATTGTCTAAGCATCTACTCCTGTGCTGAGAATATACACATCATATGAAGCAAAGTGTTCGTGAAAGTTCTTTTATCGCACTCAGTTTTCAACTGAATTGCTTGAGGACAAGCAATAAGCTAAGCTTGGGGGGAGTTGATATGTCCAAAACGTATCTACTTTTCGAACACTTTACTATTGTTTCTTCTTTTCTAAACCTGTGTGATTTGGATACAACTAACATAGACTGACGCTGTTTTCAGCAGAATTACTTTGGTGTCTTGTTTTTGTGCAGAAAATCAACTATCCGAAAAAATCCCGAAAAATACGCCAAAAACTATATTTCACCAGAAGATCCACAGAGCCAGAAGGAGAGACGGAGAGGAGGCCTGGGGGGCCCACACCCACCCCAGGCGCGGGCCCACCTGACCCCGCGCCTGGAGGGGGTGCAGCCACCTCAGGCACCCCCTCGGACTTCCTCTGCGCCTATAAGTTGCCTTTCGACCTAAAAACCGAGGGGGGTTCGATAGTTTTCCAGAAAGAGTTTCGCTCCGCCGCCGCCACCAGAAATGAAGATTCGGATCCAAGAAATCCGTTCTGGCACCCTGCCGGGACGGGGATTTGGAGAGGATCATCACCATCGTCATCACCAACGCATCTCCATCAACCACCGATGTTTCCCTCATCCATGAGTGAGTAATCCCCCGATGTAGGCTTGGGGATGGTAGGGATTGAATGAGTTCTATCATGTAATCGAATAAGATCTGTTAGGGCATAGTGCCTAGTATCACTATTAGTGCTATTTGACTTTGTTGCAACTTGTTGTGCTTAATGCTTGTCACTAGGGCCCGAGTGCCATGATCTCACATCTGAACTTATTATTGAATCATTATGATAGTATTGTTTGTGATCTTATCTACAAGTTGTGTACACGTATCATTGTCTGGATCCAAAGGCCCCAAAGTGACAATAATTGGGACAACCAGAGGGGATGGCTGTGGTGTGAGGATCACATGTGTTCACGGAGTGTTAATGCTTTGCTCCGGTGCTCTATTAAAAGGAGCACCTTAATTGCCAGTAGTTCCCTAGAGGCCCCGCTGCCACGGGCTGGCTAGACAGAAGATGTCGTGCAAGTTCTCATTGCATGCACGTATGACTATATTTGGAGCACATGCCTAGAATTGTTTAGTACTTGAATGCTTGTTATTATTTATCTGCAATGCCCTAGATCTTGAAGTTACATTTTTAGACTCGTCCATGCAACGCCCGTCCATCCATCCCTATGCCTAGCGACTAATCCCATCGCTATCGCTATCACATTACTATTGCTCTGCTCCACCGTTGTCAAGTATCGCTGTTGCTACTACAAACTATTACTACTGATAAACTTCTGTGAGCAAGAACTATTTCCAGGTACAGCTGAACTGACAACTCAGTTGTTAAGGCTTGCAAGTATTCTTTGGCTTCCCTTGTGTTGAATCAATAAATTGGGTAATACTAGCCGCGAAGACTGTTGCGATCCCCTACACTTGTGGGTCATCAACAATCTACAGTGTACCACAAGAACAAATGGGGAAAAGAAAACCCTCATCTGTGGCAGAGGGGTCAACGACCTAATCGTCGAAGCTGTGGGCAAAGCCGAGGCAGATCGAGCCGTCGTGGTGGGAGTTGGAGCGGTCGTCATGGCCGCGAACTGCCCGGAGAGGACGCCACCCGCTGTTGGCGCCGCAAATACGGCTGGTAAGGCCGCAAATCCATTAACATGTTAACATGATATGTGGTGAATGGTCTTAGTTAGACTTCCTTCCTTCTCTATTCGTGATAAGGGATTAAGTGTTTAGGAACTACCATGACGCTCATGGTAGGAATAACTAAGCATGTATACCAGGTTTTAGTTATTGAGTTTATTTACTTGGGTTACATATTTGATTTGGGTTCATGGGTGGTTGTAAAGAATACCTTCATATAGTCTCTGGAAGATTAAGTATTAATCCTTAAGTAACGTGTTGTGATTTAGGTTTATTCTATTTGATCTACCCATATATCAAATTATCTTTTCCCAGAAATAAGGTTTAAGCAAAGGTCCGTTGAAACTTATCAAACTCAACTTGATGATTTACTTCTGTTTCCACCAAGTTAAGAGAAGGTTCAATCATTTTGACAAGTTTTGATCAAAAGTGCAAAAATTATTCAGATTTTCTATGCATGAATGAAATGCACACACCCGATCTCAGCTTATTTCTAAGCTCTAATGTCGGGATGTTATAAATGTGTTGTCCTTTCATATATGTTTCACACTTGTTCCTCTTATTAGGCTTGTGAGAGTGTGTGAAACAACTTGTAAGTACAATAAAGTAGCATACAATAATAAAGCACCCAAATGCGGAATGTTACTCTATAAGACCTCCAAGGCCTGAGCTAAATTATGCCAGCATATACCAGGTTCGAGTCTAGGGACTCAAGCTTGATGTAGGTTCGTGATGTTCTTGTCCAAGCACAATTAACTGGTTTCCGATCCATCGGATGCACCAGACTCGTTATACCAAAATCCCCATGACAATAATACTTAAAAACATAAAACATTTGCCTGAAAGAATCTTCGGGTTATAACTGAAAATGTCTTTGAGACTCAACCCGAATGTATGATTCAGATGGAGTCTCAGGGCTACTGACATGGGAACAACTTATCAGATTCCCATGATTGGTTACCCTAAGCAGACTAAAGCTATAGCCCATAAAGGATAAAGGGTCCAGGAAGCATCCGACGAACAAAAGCTTGGCTTAGCGAACAAGATAGAAGGGCAAACCAACATAGTCCTAGTATTGTAATTGTAACTTGTAACCTATCATATACGGCTCCAAGACCCAGCCTCTCATATAAAGGCTGGGAGGAGCCGAGGGAGAGGGAACCTTAGTTTTCCAGCAATCTAGAATCCGTCGTGAGCTAGATCACAACTAGCGAATCGACGACTTTGTAATCATCATCTCCATAATAACCAGACGACATCGACTTTCTTGTTTATCTGATAAGACGATAAAATCACCAACACTCTCTTTTTCACGAAACCCTAAGTCCATAACCATAGGCATTATCGAGGTTATCCCTTGTCATTCATAATTGGAAAAGAAAACTTTAGAAACACGTTAGGCAACTCGACCACAGTAAGAAATTTCATAGAGAAGTTAGGCAACTTCACAAGCGTAGTATGTAACTTCGGTCTCGTAAGAGCATCTCCACTTGTCCCCCATATGGTGTCCGACGCGGCCTATTTTTGCCCGTATGGGGGGCTCCAGATGGGTTCAGGAATTGGGGAGGCACTGTCTCCCAGTCGTGCCCCCATACAAAAAATCAAACATTCAAAATCTATTAAACTTCAAAATTAACGTTGATTCCATAGATTGTTCAAACATATTTACACAAATAGCAAATTTACATAAAGACGAAAAAGATAAAAACTAAGACCTCTGGCAGCCGGAGGCGGAGCTCTCGCTAGGAGGGCACGGCGGCGGTGACGGCGCTCCGACGACAACCCATAGGTCAAATATCAAGTTGTATCTCGCTAGCTGCGTCTCGGCCTTCTCCTTGGCTCGGTCGCGGCTGGCATGCAAGTCTGCCTCACCGGGGTATCTGCGTGACGCAAGGATGATACACATTTGGACGTCATCGAGTTGTTGCAGTCGTCCCGCCCGTAAGGCTCACCGGTGGTCCGGTAAGCCGGTCTGTGGGGTGGTGGCGGTTACGAAAGCGCTTTTCGGCGCTCATCTCGAATACAACGGTTGATCACCCGCTGTTCGAGTGGCATCCATGGAGGCTCCTCGGACTCGGCGTCAAAACTGCCCTCGCTCATCTCGAAGAGTTGTCGGAGGCGATCCACTCCTTGTCCTCCGACTCGGTGTGGTTGGGTCTAGGGAGAAGCGGAAACGGGTGCCACGGCTCTTCTGCGGGCGTTGGCGAGGTGGAGAAGGACGACGGCCAGGCAAGGCTGTGCGTCGCCCTACTGGCGAAAGCAGCACCTACGACCACCGCCCTAGATATAGCGGGAGAGAGTGTGAGATGTGGGCATGGTGTAGATCTGCAATGGCGATGGCCGCCACGCCTACACATAGCGAGAAAACAACGGGAAGCCCGGGCGGGAAGCAGTGGAAAAGACGGAAAGAGCATGGCGGGAGAAAACGCTGGCGAGCAATTTCACCGTCGCGTTGCCGTCGTCGGGATGCAGATCGGGAGACGACCCGTCTATCTCACTGCCAGGCCCACGTCGTTCACAGCTCCATCTGCTGGCCCCGCTAGCCTCCCGTGGGTTGGGTTCGTCCAGGTGCCGGGTAACAAAGCAGGTTGTTGACGCCAGATTTGTTTTGCCAGGTCCACGTTGTTTACAACTCTATCTGCTAGCCCCGCTAGCCCCCTATGGATGGGTTCGGCCTCGGGTGCCGAATAACAAAGCAGGCTGTCTGGCACCAGAAAAATTTAGGCTGAGTACAACCCAATGCTTCCTCTCCTTTTCTCCTCTCTCACGCAGCCCTTCCAAGCCCTAATAAACAAGTTTAGCTATAGGCCAGTCCAGCACGGTTTATCCTTTTTCCTTTGCCTGAGCGGTTGTCTCTTTCCACAGGCCGATATGCCTATGCGGCTGCGCCCTGTGCTCACCTGCGCCTACGTGAGTCCCTCTCCCTATTCCCTCGTCCGTTCCCCCTCGCTCGCACTAAGATTTCAGGTGGGATGGGTCTGCTATTTATCCGGCGTCCCATCCGGAAAAAAAATCCAATTACTCTCTCCGTCTCGGTTTATAAAACTTATACGTATTTCTAAATAAACAAATTAATCAACTTAGTATGAGGTACATATAATAAAAATTATATTATTAAAACTCAAAATATAATATTTTCTAATGGTATAATTTTTGTATTATATAATTTATACTATATTAGCTGAATGCTCGTGCGTTGCTATGGTCTTGTAAAATTTTTAAAAAGTCAAAAATTTCACTTTTCAATATCCAGTTACATGTCATGAACATCTCTATGTGAGTTCTGAATGTCTAGTTATCTGGAAGACACTATCGCGAGCGCCTGGCGATGTTCTTCATCCCCTCATTGCGAACCTCTCTCAACATCATCCACATTGTTATCAACCTCCCTCGCTGATCCTAAAGTTTTTTAAGATTTCCATCCGCAACACTCAAGTAATATTATGAATATAACACAAATACACATGCGTTGCAATGAGAATAAAATCTAGGATCATATTTCAGACATACTTCTCTTTGGCCATCAGAACCTATGTTATCTCTTTCATTTTAATCTTTAGTTTTATAGTGTATTTATTTGATCTACACTTTAGTACTCTTTAAAACTGTTTTTATTTAATCTATTCTTTTAGAGAATGACCCAAAAATTGAATCCCCAATTCAAAATCTCATGACAAAGGATTTTTTACGCGCATATGGCACCCCAAGTGAAAGTTGCAGAATGCGGAGGAGGGTTAGCTACATTCCATTATTTTTTGTTCTACTTGAAACCCAATACTATATCCTATGAGGATAGAGAAAGATGCAGAATGCGGAGGAGGGTTAGTTACATTTCATTATTTTTTGTTCTACTGCAAACCCAATACTATATCATATGAGGATAGATGACTTTCATCCTAAAAAAGTTATCATAGCATTGTGTCCAAACCGAGGGAGTACTAATTTAGCGGTAGAAACTGTGATTGGTATTATTACTACTATTAGATAACATTCTGTTAACAATAAATAAACGAAGAGGTCTGAGACACGGTGTTAGAAATTACCAAGCATACAAAATACTAATGTGGAGTGTAACAAAGCATAGGGCTATATTTTCATTAAGGTTGGCTCATCATTGTACATGTACCTGACGTGAAATCACGAATTTTATGAGGCGGTCACCTTGACCAATCTGGGCTTCCTATGGTAGTGACGATGAGCTTTTCATAACCAAATAATCCATGGAAAATCTTGTTTTGGAGGTGCCGTACAAGAAACAAGGCAAAGGATTTTGCTGGTAGCGGATCTGTGGCAGCAGAATTGAGGATCCAATCCAATAGAAGTGGGGATCTACAGTAGAGACCTCCTTTCTCACAGTCGCAAAATCAATATCTGAATTTAGACTGGCCTATCAATCCATCAATCGGAAGCAGCAGCCGCAATGGCACCATGTAGCAAGCTCCTGCTGTTGCTCTGCACCTCAACTTGTGGGTACGAGCTAAGCCTAGCTAGGATCATGACGGAGAAGACTCAAAGACTCGATTTTGCATAGGGAGACTTCGCCAAGCACCTGGACGGGACACGATCACACGACCGAACGGCAGAGATAGGCTGAAAAACCGCATGCCCGCCTTCCACTTACTCGAGTACAATTCGAGGCGCTTGTCTTGCTCATCGTTCCAGGCTTCCGGCCACATATCAGGCACTGGAGCTGTGGAGGCGACCCCTCTGTCTAGGAAAACTGCAGATCCGGCTACAAGGCATCCGATACCTCATAGCAACTGCCGCCATAGCATCCGGTGTCTCCTCGCCAGCCCTGAGCGACGACGAGCGTGAAACCAATCGCCGGAATCTTCCCCGGTGCGGCATCTCGGCGCATCACTCGTGCGGTTGTGAACTCGCGAGGATGGGGAAAGTTAAGTCAGGCAATAGCCGCCTCCGTTACGTTCCCCTCTGCGCGTACACGACAAAGTTAAGCACGGGGACTATGAGTCTATGACAAACTCCACACGGGAGCAGCTTTTGGAGCCCAACACGGCAGACAAACAGATTATATTTTGACTTGCTACGAGTGAACCCAACGACGGACGACGGACGAAGAAGCAGACGAAAACCACCTCTAGACAAATTATATAGTAAAAAGATAAAGATAAAGATAAAGATAGCTCGTGCGGACGACCAAGTTATATACGTAAGTCTTATAAACTGGGACGGAGGGAGTATCCCGCTAAACAGGACCCACCTTAACCCGTCGGGATGAAGCAACCGTATCCATAATCCCATGAGCATCCCAAAAATCTGGATTACAGTTCCAAATCGCGTGAAGCCGGCCGCCACTGGGGCACGGGAAGCCGCGCTAGGAGTTTGAGGTCACTTCAGCCGTTCTCCAGTGTGCCAGGGAGACGCCTCCGCGCCGGTGAGAGGCAGCCGTGGAGTGCGCCGCTTTGGCCGCCGATCTTGCAACTGCTGTCACTGTCGCGCGAGCGCTGCCACCGCCGTCGGTCCCGATTAGAGAGCCCGAGGTGTCCATGGAGAATTGGCGCTCCAGCATAGAGAGCCTGAGGTTCTCCAGCGTTGATTCCTTCGATCCCCATGGAGAATTGGCGCTCCAGCCTAGTTCATGTCAGGGGAGAAGAATAAGGTGGGTCCCGCGACTTCCGATTATCCCGATTCTTAGTCTCCCATAATAACCCACCTAGTCTTTCTTTTTTAGAACTTACGGCTTTATTAACTCAAAATCACAGAGTTACAATCAGCAAGCACGCTGTCCAGAAGGAAATCTGGGCACACTCCCAACCACTCTTGCGTGACATTGCTAGCAGGCCAACCTTGCACAGGCATGAGCAACTTTGTTGCCCTCTTTACCCTGGTAAATCAATGCAAAGCTAATAAAAGTAACTTTTACGGTATTAATTTCCTCAAGAATAGGGGCCACAATCGACCTCTCCTTTCTCCGAGCCGTCCAGCACCGAACCAGCTCCTGGCTGTCCGTTTCAAAGGCAACTCTCTGGAAACCTCTTGCGTGCGCAAAGATGACTGCGTCTCGCAGAGCTAGTGTCTCTGCAACAAAAGGATCGCAAACACTAGCATAAGCCTTTTCACACGCTCCTCTGAAGCTCAAAGCATCTCTTGCCACACCTCCGGTTCCAGCTCTTCCTTCTATTTCACAAATGGCACCATCAGAATTCAGTTTCACCACCTCTCCAACTGGTGCAGACCATTTGCAAACTGCTTTTGGTGCGCCCTTCTTCACCACTTCTTTGGGAACAACGATCTCAAGAAGATCTTTCTTGATACTATCCACGCATTTGCCCGGGTCGTAGCCAACTGTCCCGTGTACTATCTTGTTCCTGGAGTCCCAGATCGCAGCCAATACTGAAATTAGTTGTGCTTGTTCAGTCGACAAAAACCACTCCTCACATAAAATATCCGCCGCCCAAGACTCTGGATGAAGCCTAGGCAATTGAAGATGAAAAACATCCTTCGCTGCTAGCAAGAACTGCCGAGCGTGAGCACATTCAAACAGTGCATGAAGCAGTGTTTTCGGAGCTGATTTACATATACCACAGGTCGCTACTTCTCTGACATGCCGCTGAGTGAGAGCCGAATAAGATGGCACAATGCCTCGTAGAACTCTCCACCATAACGTGCGAACCTTAGGTGCCACTGCAAGCCTCCGTAACTTCTTCCAAACTGATCTTCTATCATCGGAGGACGATGCATCGTCCCTGATCATACACTGGGCCATCATAGCACGGTAAGCAGACCTTACCGAATAAACTCCTATTTTCTCGAGGGCCCATGCCAGCCAGTCCTCCCCTTCGAGGTTCCTCAGGGGGATCTGCCGAACTATCTCAACATCTATCGGATAAAGGTTCGTTTCCAACTCCTCCAGATTCCAGGAATGGGTGGTTTGATCAATCAGTTCACTCACCAACTCGGCTGTGTCGTCCACCTTCCTGCCTAGAGGTCGCATATGTTAGGTTCTAGGTAGCCAGTTGTCGTCCCAGATAGAAACCGAGCTGCCTGAACTTATTCTTTTTATCAAACCAGTCCTTAGCGCTTCCCTGCCAGCTATGATCGAACGCCACGTTCGCGAGGCAGTCCTAGGTACAGTTGCTGACATGAATTCTTTATCGTGAAAATAGCGATTGTGTAGTACCTGAGAACAAAGTGAACCCGGCACTGTCATCGGTCGCCAACCTTGCTTCCCCAAAAGAGCTAGATTAAACATATGATAGTCACGGAATCCCATTCCACCATGCTCCTTAGGTATAGACATCTTGTCCCACGCTACCCAGTGCATTGACCTCTTGTCCAGGTTCCCGCTCCACCAGAATTTAGATGACAGAGAGGAGAATTTTTTACATGTGTCATTGGATAGCTGGAAAATACTCATGCAATAAGTTGATTTGGCTTGTACCACAGACTAAATCAAAAATACAGGGTAATTATTGACATAGGAAGAGGAAGTAGTAGTACATGTTTTTTCATTGCTTCAGACAGAGATCCGAACCTAGCTAGCTATTTCCTCAGGGATCGATCCGGAAGCTGTCGTACTATTTCCCTCTGGAACGGAACTTGCACGTGTACGAGTCGAAGACCAACTCGGTACCGCTGTACGTATGCCAATAAAACAAACCATGGGGGAGTCGCGCGTGCCGCAGATCAAAGCCGACGACAATCGATCGCTAGCTTGGCAATCTTCCCAACAACACCCACCGCTATATATATGCTCCCGTCAACAGACAAAAAACCAAACACGGTGATGCTGATGCCGGACGTGCCCCACGAGCTGGTGGCGGCACACATCCTGGTCCATCTCCCCGTCAGGTCGTTGCTGCGGTTCAGATGCGTTTGCAAGGCATGGCACGACACCATCAACGACGACTCCTTCATCCGCGCGCACCTCCATGTCCAGAACTCTGCCCTCCTCATCGCCCCAATGGTCAGAAACAACAGCAACGATGATGATGACCGTGCAACTTCGGAGGAGGTGGTGACCATCGCCGGCTTGTACCGTTGGGATCACCTGACTGCTGACACGGGCAGCTCCGCCACCCTTGTACACGCCATGAGTGACGACAACAACAACAACAACCGGCGGTTATTCTTCCCCGACAAAACAAAGGCTCACGACCTCGCACACTGCGACGGCCTAGTGCTGGTGCCCTCCGATGCCAAGGTCTGCGTACTCAACCCAGCCACGCACAGAGTCCTCACACTTCCCTCGAGCCTGCACGCCATGAGGCCTCGTCAACTCCCACCGCGCGTCCAAGGCCATCAGGCCTTTGGCTTTGGCCGCGACCCTCTCTCCAACACCTACAAGGTTGCTCGATTCTTCTACCGCTATGAGACGATAGGCCATAGCATCCACCATTACACTCTTGGCATGGAGGTGTTCACCCTCGGAAAGGACAAGCATTGCTGGCGTGAGACAGCAGCGCCTCCGCCGTACCCAATCATCGGAGGGCGAACAGCCACCTTTTTCAAGGGCTCCTTGCTCTGGACGGCCCTAGTTTCACTTCTGACCAACAACACTCCGGCCGCCGGCTTCATCCGCTTTAACTTGGAAGACGAGTCGTTCAGTATCACACCACCGCCGCCACTCCGCGCCCAAGAGCTAGACTACCGAAGATCCAGCTTAGCCGAGCTGCGAGGAGAGCTATGCCTATGCGTTCCTGTTCATCACCAAGGACCAGGCTGCAGGTCCATGGAGATGTGGATGTGTACTCATCTTGATACCAACAATGAGCCACCCCGATGGGATCGACGCTATATAATCCTCTACGCCTTCTTTGCTGGGTTACGCTATTTTCGGCCGATTTCCGTGCTTGATGATGGGAAGACAGTGTTCAAAGCTTGGTCTGACCTTCTGGTGCTCTGCGATTGCCGTAACGGAGACGGTGGCTTCAAGGATATGGTTAACATGAAGGACACGACGTATCGAAACAACGATGATGATGTCGACGGCAGGCACACAAGCATGCTTGTTGAATACATGGATGCGATACCCTACGTCCCAAGCCTGGTTCCAGTCTAGCCATCAAAGACATGCATCTATTTTTTGTTACAATAGTACGTGGTAATAATTGAGAGAAAAAATGCGTACCTAGCTGGTGGTGACTCTACTATTTGGTTTACACATTATGTTCTTATAGTTAGTAAAACTCAATTGTTGAAGCCCTCTAAAATTCCTTGTTTAGGACAAGCAGGTTATACAGAATGATTTTTTTGAGGATAAGCAGCACACTAGTAGAATACATGCCTTTGGTTCGGAGCATTAGTCCCGGTTTTTTTTATAAATCGATTACAACGGCTAGAAATAATTGAGAGAAAAAATACGTACCTAGCTGGTGGTGACTCTACTATTTGGTTTACACATTATGTTCTTATAATTAGTAAAACTCAATTGTTCAAGCCCTCTAAAATTCCTTTTTTAGGACAAGCAAGGTATACAAAAGGATTTTTTTGAGGATAAGCATCACACTAGTAGAATACTTGCCTTTGGTTCGGAGCATTAGTCCCGATTTTATTACAAACCGGGACTAATACCCCGGTTCCAACGGCTAGAAATAGCCGCAGAGTACGACATCCACTAGTCTCGATTCGAACGGGACCTTTAGTCCTGGTATGAGACACGAACAGGGACTAAAGGGTTTTTAGCAGGCTGGGGCCCGAGTTCATCCCTATTTTTTCACAAGATTTGGCGGCGCCCCATCTATCCAAGGGTTTCTAAAAGGTTAGCAACTTAATATTTTCATCTTTCATTGTTAGTTTAGTTTATTTCATGCTCTATAAGTAGAGGGATTTGTGGGTTTAATTTGAGAGTAATTTTTGCAATAATAACATAAAATGAACTTGCAGAGTCTTCTATTTCTCGTACGAGATCCATGACTCGGAGTATTATGACTTTGAAAATCATTCTCTTAGGTAGAACTAGTCTTCTAATTTTGAAGACCACTTCGTTAGGTAGAACTAGGTGGATAAATTCAATATATTCTGTTAGTTGTTGTATCGTTGTATTGTGAATGATATCCAACATTAATTATTGTATCATGTTGTTGTATTCTGAATGATGTCTAGTATTGTTAATATCCTATTATTTGATATTGCTGCTATAATCAAGAGTTTTAGTATTTTTTTAATTTTTGAATTACAGTTACTGATGTTCGGGAAAAGCACAGACACCACTAGAGGTTAACTAACTGGTGCCGTTCCGAGACACGCCACTAGTGCCTAATTTACTGGTGGCGTTCTAGTCATGTGCCACTAGTACATGTTACCAGTGGCGCAAAGTTAGAGGCGTGTTTGTTCAACGCTAGTAACCCCTTTTACCGAACGACACCAATAATATTTTTCCTACTAGTGCTTGAGGCGACATGGTTGGCACAGGTTCCCTCATGGATATCAGCCAGCATCTTGCGCCCTTCTTCTTTCGGGATACACCTCAGCCGAACTCCATTTTCCCTCCTTGGGTACAAGCTTGCATCAATCATCACATATATTTTTGAATGGTGAGACACGCGCTCCGCCTCTTGAACTTCGCCATGAATAATTTTGCACCGTAAAACTTGATCAACTCCATGGCCCATGGCGGAGCGGGTCCTTCCAGGGCGACGATGTGATTCACTGGCAGAGGGGTGACCTCTGGGCCCGGGCTGTTGGGGATGAGCTGCAGTTTCGGCGTAGGAGCCCCTGTCCCCTGGACCGCAACTTCTGTTGCCGGAGCTTCCATAGGTACTACTGAGGGACAAGTCAACTTCTCCATGAACACTCCTAGCGGGATATGTTGACGGTGAAGGGTTTCACAGCATAGTAAATCAAAAAAAAATTATACGGATGCGAACAACAAAGCCAAGATCTAATCTAGGAGATGTAATCAACGAGAGAGATTGATGAGATCTTCATACCCTTGAAGAAATCGCACAGCGGAAACGTTCAACAGAACGTGGTTGATGTAGTCGTACTCGCCGTCTCCTCCTCGCGATCCGATACGATCCTACGCCGCAAGTGGCGGCGCCTCCGAGAGATGCACACGTACGGTGCAATGACGTCTCCTCCTTCCTTGGTCCAGCAAGTATGGTGGAGAGATAGATTGGATCTGCAGCACGACGGCGTGGTGCTTATGGTGGATAGTTTCTGCGGCAGGGCTTCACCTACGCGCAGTTGGGAGAGAGAGAGAGAGAGAGAGAGAGAGAGAGAGAGAGAGAGAGAGAGAGAGAGAAGGAGGGGCAGCAATTGGCGACTAGGGTTGGAGGAGTGGGGGGGAGGCTGCGCCCCTGCCCTCCTTATATAGGGGGCTGGCCGCCCCCCCCTTGGCCCCTCCTCCAAGCCCTAGGGCGGCGGCCCAAGGGGTGGAGTGGGGGGCAAGTCTTCCCCCCTTCTAGAAGGCTCCCCTAGGGTTTCCCCTAGGGTTGGCCGGCTGGGCCTTGGGGGCCTTGTGCCCCTGGCCCAAAGTGGCCAGGGAACTTCCCCTTAGGACCACACAGGCCTCCGACAAGTGGGCCCATGTTGGTCCCACTCCGGACACTTCTAGAACCTTCCGGTACAATACCGATAAACTCCGAAATGATTCTGAAATCCAAAAACTGCTTTCCTTTATACGAATCTTATTCTCCGGACCATTATGGAACCTCTCGTGATGTCCTGGGTCTCATCCGAGACTCCGAACAAAAACTCATAAAACAATCATCCATTCTATCCTAGCGTCGATGCACGTTAAGTGTGTGACCCTACGGGTTCGAGAATATGCAGACATGATCTTCTATCAATAATCAACAGCGGGATCTGGAAACCCATATTGACTCTCACATATTCATCGATGATCATATCAGATGAACCACGATGACAGGATTCAATTAATCCCATATATGTATTCCCTTCGTCACGCGATGTTTTACTTTCCCGAGATTCGATCGTTGGTATCGGCATACCTAGTTCAATCTTGTTCACAGCAAGTACTTTACTCGTTCCGTAATCCGATATCACTTTGTGATTAACTCCTTAACCACGTGCTTGCAAGCAGTGTTGATATCGATTACCGAGTGGGCCTGAAGTATATCTCTCCGACTCGGGAGGGACAAATTCCATCTCGATACATACAACCCAACAAGTACTTTCCGATTACCTGAGAGACACCTTTATGATCACCCTCACATAGGATGACGTTTGATGACCTCAAAGCTTTCTTCCGATACCAGGGAGTTGTATTATCTCATGGTCTAAGGAATACAATACTTGACATAGGAAAACGCTTCGCAAAGATGAACACGATGACACGATCTAATTGCTCTGCTTAATTTGGGTATGTCCATCATATCATTCTCCTAATGACATGATCTCATTATTAATCGACAACTCATGTCTATGTTTAGGAAACCTTAACCATCATTAATCAATGAGCTAGTCCATAGAGGCGTACTAGGAACACGGTGTTGTTCATAAACAACACAAGTATCAAAGTTTCCGCTTAATACAATTCTAGCATGGAATATAAACTTTATCATGAACAAGAATTATAATAATAACATCTTTATTATTGCCTCTAGGGCATAATTCCAACAGTCTCCCACTTGCACTAGAGTTAATAATCTAGTTTACATCTGGCAACAATCTAACACCCATGGCATTAAGGTGCTGATCATGTTTTGCTCGTGGAAGAGGTTTAGTCAACGGATCTGCGACATTTAGATCCGTATGTACTTTGCTAATCTTCAGATCTCCATCTGCTATATAATCTCGAATTATATGAAAATGGCGGTTGATGTGCTTGGTCTTTGGATGATATCTTGGTTCCTTAGTCAGTGTTATGGTAATAATTGAGAGAAAAATACGTAACTACCTGGTGGTGACTCTACTATTTGGTTTACACATTATGTTCTTATAGTTAGTAAAACTCAATTGTTGAAGCACTCTAAGATTCCTTTTTTTAGGACAAGCAGGGTATACAATTTACAGAAGGATTTTTTGAGGGTAAGCAGCACACTAGTAGAAAACTTGCCTTTTTGTTCGGAGCGTTAGTCCCAGTTTTGTTACAAAGCGAGACTAATGTTTCGGTTCCAATGGATAGAAATAACCGCGGGGTACAGTATGCACTAGTCCCGGTTCGAACGGGACCTTTAGTTCCGATATGAGACATGAACCCAGACTAAAGGGTTTCTGGCAAGCTGGGGCCCGAGCCGGACCCTTTAGTCTGGGATGGTGTCTTCAACCGTGACTAAAGATGAACCTATAGTCTCGGTGGGAGGCACCAACCAGGACTAGTGTCCCTCCTATATCATCTTCATCCCTGTCCAAGCCATACTCCATTTCAAGCTGCTTCTCCTCTCTATCTTTCCTCCATTTCAATCTCGAGTTCATCCTTATTTTTTTCACAAGATTAGGTGGCGCCCATCTATCCAAGGGTTTCTAAAAGGTTAGCAACTTACTCCTTTCATCTTTTATTGCTAGTTTATCTCATTTCATGCTCTAGAAGTAGAGGAATTTGTGGATTTAGTTTGGAAGTAATTTTTGCAATAATAACATGAGATGAACTTGTATTGATTATGATTCTATCTATCTTGTATTAATGTGATGAACTCCAAGCTCAATATTATTTTCAATAT
Source organism: Avena insularis (assembly GCA_023614405.1). Taxonomy (NCBI): domain Eukaryota; kingdom Viridiplantae; phylum Streptophyta; class Magnoliopsida; order Poales; family Poaceae; genus Avena; species Avena insularis. Next base: position 449,922,757 of record CM042685.1, read on the forward strand.
GTGGATTCTATCAATATCTTGTTTTACCACATAGTCTCGAAATGCATTTTATTCATAGAAGAACGGAGATACATGAGTTCATCCTAGCTAGCTATTACAACTACTACAACACAGAAAAACATTGGTTCATCCTACTACAACTACTACAGCACAAGGATACATGGGTTCATCCTACTATAACTGTTAGTGCACACACTCACATATGCATCATGCCACCATCCAACAACAAAATGCCCTTCTTCTTCTACCCGCCTTTAGCAAACTCACAAATTGTAACAAAATAGGGTTAATTCACAAAAGCTTCATAAAAGACACAGTAGCTCAGTACATATTTCAGAAGCTCCTCGAGATCAATATATGGGAGTGCCTTCATGTCGAGCTCCTCGAAGATGTATAAGGACGGGATCCTAAGACATATTCGAGAAGCTCCGTCATAGTGGTGCCCGTATCGCACCATCTTGCAGTTTATAACTTCTCTAGCTAGATTAACACGCGGGGGAGCTAAGAATTTCACATATTAGGGAGTGCCTATCTATGGCGAGCTCCTCGAAGATATCTGAGGATGGTATCCTAAGACATCTTTGAGAAGCTCCACCGTAGTGGTGTCCCTGCTCTCGCACATCATCTTGCAGTTTATAACTTCACAAGGATGCAACTTGCTTATTTAAAGATTAAGCGGCACAACATAGTATCGACACTCATGGCATAATGTCGACACTCACCCCTATCATAGTATCGCTACCCACAGAAATAGTGTTTCCACTCACTGGCATAGTGCCGTCACTCACGACATAGTGTCGATACTCACCCATGACATAGTGCCTCCACCCAACGAATACTTTCGCCACACACGATTAAATAAATCTAAATGTTTAGTCCCGGTTGGTGTCTCCAACCAAGTTTTATCTTTAGTCCCGGTTGGAGACATCATCCGGGACTAAACGGACTCGCGCCTGCCACAACCTGCCGCAATCCCTTAAGTCCCGGTTGGTGTCTCCAACCGGGACAGCCGACGCGAGTCCGTTTAGTCCCGGATGGTGTCTCCAACCGGAACTAAAATAGAGTTGAAACTTTTTAAATCAGTACATAGTCTTAATACGTATTATGTCGTCCCATACGGAGCCCAAGTATCGTTGTGTGCTTTTACTTTTAGAATGGTACTAATTTTAGTATCGTGATTGCTTTTGATATACTTATATAATGCAGATGAGCCGACTATGGATGTACGCTGACCGATGCATTAGCGAGTTCATTAAAGGCATGCGAGTTCATTAGTAAGCATAATTGAGAGAAAAATGCGTACCTAGCTGGTGGTGACTCTACTGTTTGGTTTACACATTATCTTCTTATAATTAGTAAAACTCAATTGTTGAAGCCCTCTAAAATTCTTTTTTTTTGGGACAAGCAGGGTATACAAAGGATTTTTTAAGGACAAGCAGGGTATTCATTTTTTAAAACGGGCATAAGAAATTCAAAAACGATGAAAATAATGCTAAACCTTCACGTGGTGTTATATTATGTGACATAGTTACAAGGAAAAATATCAAACTTGGTATATTGATTATGTCTGAAAAAACCTTCACAAAATGACCTATCTCATTCGAGGTTTCTTGGCTTTCGGGTCAAATGACCAATGTTATGGCTAGAATCAAGGCATAGTTTATGATAAGTGCCCATATTGTGCATACATGTGCATCATGGGAGGGCGAAAAATGGTGCAGGAGGAAGTTTTCATTTTCGTCGCACCAAAAAAGCTATTTTTCATTTTCCGAGCATAAAAAACAGACGGTTTTGTAAAGCAACCACAAATGGCTAATTCAAAATGCTACCACCATATTTTATGAAAATACTAGACCACATTATATGGACAATGTCCCAAAAGGGGGATCTGAAACCTTTCCGTCCACCCCTGGTGAAAAAGATAAATCCTGCCAAATCGGTAGGAAGTGGGTCAGATATGAACTACAGGTACATGATCTGATGCTCATGTTTTTTTACAAAAATTATTTTTAGGTTCACAATATTCTATTTTATCAAAGATCCAATGCAAGTTTAGCGAGGCTCGGCCCCGAGCTAAGAATCTTTATGCCCGCGGTTCGATAAAGTTTGACGATAGTTTAAAACGGGCATAAAAATTTCAAAAACGATCGAAATAATGCTAAACCTTTGTGTGGTGTCATATTATGTGAGATAGTTATAAGGAAAAATATCAAACCTGGTATATTGATTATGTCTGAAAAAACCTTCACAAAATGACCTATCTCATTCGAGGTTTCTTGGCTTTCGGGTCAAATGACCAATGTTATGGCTAGAATCAAGGCATAGTTTCTGATAATATGCACATATTTTGCATACATGTGCATCATGGGATGGAGAACAATGTTGCAGGAGGAAGTTTTCCTTTTCTACGCACCAAAAAGCCATTTTTCATTTTCCAAGCACAAAAAGCAGACGATTTTGTGAAGCAACCATGAAATGGCTAATTCAAAATGCTACCACCATATTTTACAAAAATACTAGACCACCTTATATGGACAATGTCCCAACAGGGGGATCCGAAACCTTTCCGTCCACCCCTAGTGAAAAAGATAAATTCCTGCTGATTCGGTAGGAAGTGAGTCAGATATGAACTACAGGTACATGATCCGATGCTTATGTTTTTTTACAAAAATCATTTTTAGGTTCACAATATGCTATTTTCTCAAATATCCAATGCAAGTTTAATGAGGCTCGGCCCTCAGCTAAGAATCTTCATGCCCGCGGTTCGACAAAGTTTGACGATAGTTTAAAACGGGCATAAAAAAATTCAAAAACGATCGAAAGAATGTGAAACCTTCACATGGTGTCACATTATGTGACATAGTTATAAGGAAAAATATCAAACTTGGTATATTGATTATGTCTGAAAAAAACCTTCACAAAATGACCTATCTCATTCGAGGTTTCTTGGCTTTCGGGTCAAATGACCAATGTTATGGCTTGAATCAAGGCATAGTTTGTGATAATGTTCCCATATTATGCATACATGTTCATCATGGGATGACGAACAATGTTGCAGTAGGAAGTTTTCCTTTTTGTCGCACCAAAAAGCAATTTTTCTTTTTCCGAGCATAAAAAACAGACGGTTTTGTGAAGCAACCACCAAATGGATTATTAAAAATGCTACCACCACATTTTACAAAAATACTAGACCACCTTATATGCACAATTCCCCAACAGGGGGATCCGAAACCTTTCCGTCCATCCTGGTGAAATAGATAAATTTCTACCGAATTGGTAGGAAGTGGGTCAGATATGAACTACAGGTACATGATCCGATGCTTATGTTTTTTTTACAAAAAACATTTTTAGGTTCACAATATGCTATTTTATCAAAGATCCAATGCAAGTTTTCCTTTTCGTCGAACCAAAAAGCCATTTTTCATTTTTTGAGCGCAAAAAAGGGGGATTTTCTCAAGCAACCGCCAAATAGCTAATTCAAAAAAGGGGGTTTGTGATTAGTTGATATGGATATCATATTTAGATTCCTTTCATTTTTTTGATCAATTACGGATTTAAATATATTAACTATTCCATATGAAATATAAAAATACAAAAAGTAAAATTATTATATTTTTATTTGAATTCAATAGTATTTTTATTTGAATCAGTAATATTTTTACTTATCCATTGTTGTTTACTTAAATAAGTGTTTGTAATTTCAAAAAATAAAAACATGTGACATAATGATATAAGAGTTAATAGGATTGATATCATAATATTGACAACTAGGTACAAATTGCTTCACGGAAACTGATTCGGAAGAATTTGAAAAGTTAAGCGTGCGGGAGCTGGAGTAGTGCTAGGATGAGTGTTAAAAATATTCCAGGTGAGAGATTAACGATTCAAACAATTCAAGGATTTAAAAAAGTTGAGAAAAAAATTCAAAACAAAATATTTCAAAAATATTGATTTTTTTTGGATTTTTTATAACCTGTCGTTATGATGACGACGGGGCTATGACGAGGGCAAGGCCATTGGCATAGCATACGCCGACGGCTAGAGCTACGTCGACGGGCAAAAATGCCTCCACTGAGGGAGACCTTTGCCGAGGAGGCTACGCTGAGGGCAGCCGTCGGCTTAGCATACGCCGAGGACATTTTGGCCTAGTTTGCCATTCCTGTAGTGTTTAGTCTCTGTTGGTGTCTTCAACCATGCCTAAAGATGAATCTATAGTCCCGGTTAGAGGCACCTACCAGGACTAATGTCCCTCTTATATCATCTCCCTCCCTGTCCAAGCCATACTCCATTTCAAGCTGCTTCTCCTCTCTCTATTTCCTCCATTTCAAGCTTGAGTTCATTCCCATTTTTTCATAAGATTTGGCGGCGCTCCATCTATCCAAGGGTTTTTAAAGGTTAGCAACTTAATTATTTCACCTTTCATTGTTAGTTTAGTTTATTTCATGCTCTAGAAGTAGAGGGATTTGTGGGTTTAGTTTGAGAGTAACTTTTTCAATAATAACATAAAATAAACTTGTATTGATTTGGATTCTATCTATCTTGTATTAATGTGATGAACTCCAAGCTTAATATCATTTTCAATTTGTGGATTCTATCTATATCTTGTTTTGGCACATAGTCTCGAAATGCATTTTATTCATAGAAGCACAGAGATATATTAGTTCATCCTAGCTAGCTACTACAACTAATATAGCACAAAAAAACATTGGTCTAGAACTACTATAGCACAGAGATACATGGGTTCATCCTACTACAACTGTTAGTGCACACACTCACATATGCATCATGCCACCATCCAACAACAAAATGCCCTTCTTCTACCCGCCTTCTGCAAACTCAAAAATTGTAACAAATATAGGGTTAATTCACAAAACCTTCATAAGAAGACACAATAGCTCAGTACATATTTGAGAAGCTCCTCGGGATCAATATATGGGAGTGCCTCTATGGGTGCTCATCAAAGATGTATGAGGATGGGATCCTAAGACATATTCGAAAAGCTCCGCCGTAGTGGTGTCCCTCTCGCACCATCTTGCAGTTTATAACTTCTCTAGCTAGATCAATACACCGGGAGCTAACAAATTTCACGTATTAGGGAGCACCTCTCTATGGTGAGCTCCTCGAAGATATCTAAGGACGGGATCCTAAGACATCTTCGAGAAGCCTCACCGTAGTGGTGTTCCTGCTCTCGCACACCATCTTGTATTTTATAACTTCACAAGGACGCATCTTGCCTATTTAAAGATTAAGCAGCACATAGTGTCAACACTCACGACATAATGTCGACAATCACCCCTATCATAGTGTCGACACTCACTGACATAGTGCCGCCACTCATGATATAGTGTCGACACTCACCCATGACGTAGTGCCTCCACCCACCGAATACTTCTCCACTCATGATTAAATAAATCTCAACGTTTTGTTCCGGTTGGTGTCTACAACCAAGGTTTATCTTTAGTCCCGGTTGGAGACACCATCCGGGACTAAACGGACTCGCGCCGGCCACAACCTGCCGCAATCCTTAAGTCCCGGTTGGTGTATCCAACCGGGACTAAAGATGGAGTAGAAACTTTTAAAATCAGTGCATAGTCTTAGTACGTATTATGTCGTCGCATCCGGAGCCGAAGTATCATTGTGTGTTTTTATTTTTAGACCGTTACTAATTTTAGCATCGTGATTGCCTTTGATATACTTATATAATTCAGATGAGCTGGCCATGAATGTACGCTGACCGACGCACTAGCGAGTTCATTAAAGGCGTGCGTTCATTTCTCAATATGGCTGAGCCAAATAAGCAAAATGGTTTTATGTGTTTTCTATGCGGTGTCTGTCGGAATCAGAAGGATTACTCTTCCTCACAAATCCTTCACACCCACCTTTTTCGGTCTGGTTTCATGTCCGGCTATAATTGTTGGACCAAGCACATAGAAAGAGGGGTTATTATGAAAGACAACAAAGAATAAGAGGATTATGACAACTATCACTATAATAAATATTTCCTTCCGCAACGACTTGGCCTGACGGTCGTCGTAGAAGGCGCGTCTTCCGCGACGAAATTCTCGGGTTGACCGTGGCTGATGGAAAACTTTTTTTCGGTTTTTTGCGCCCCTCTACTATGATGAAACCGCTAAAAACATGGACAAAGCTAGGCTGGCGCGTGGCAGAAGCAAGATTTCTAGTTCCTCGCGCGATGTTGATTCACTGAAGTCTTTTTAGGCGTGTGAGTCCCGGACATCAGTGTCTCTAGCGGACCATAATTTTTGTGTGCGCCTCCCTGATTTGAATTCGATAATGTTGTTCGATTCCTCTTTTGTTTAGTTAGGTTCCTGGGTCCCATATGTATGCCTCTTCTTAGAAGAATGTGTGCATAAAGGATTTTTTCCTTGGCTCGTGCCTCCCTGATTTGAAATCAATAACGTTGCTTGATCTACCTGTTGTTTAGTCACGCTGCTGGGTCCTCCATATCAGCCTCTCATTAGAAGAATCATGTGTATGATGGAATTTTTTCCTTCCCCCGCGCTATCCAATTCCGAACTTGATAGCGCTGCTAGATGCATCTACCGTTTAATCTCGCAGCTGGGCCCCATATGTCATCCTCTCATTATAATAAACGTGTGTATGATGTATTTTTGCCCTCGGTCGCGCGTCCATGTTCCGAACTTGATAGCGTCGCTCGCTGCATCAGTCGTTTATTCAGGCTGGTGGGTCCCCTATGTCATCCTTATATTATATGAATCGTGTGTATGATGGAATTTTTTCTTCCCTCGTGCTATCCTGTTTCGAACTTGATAGCACTGCTAGATGCATCTATCGTTTAATCTGGCTGCTGGGCCCAATATGTCATCCTTTCATTAGAAGAAACGTGTGTACGATGGAATTTTTTCCCTTCGTCGCGCCTCCGTGTTCCGAACTTTATAGTGTTGCTCACTGCGTCAGCCCTTTTTTAGGCTGTTAGGCCCCCCATGTTAGCCTCTCATTAAAAAACATGTGCATTTGGAATTATTTATTACTCGTGCCACCTTTTTTCGAACTTGGAAACGTTGCTTGATCTATCACCTATATAAGGTCTCACTGGTGGGTCCCACATGCTAGTCTCTCTAAAAGTGAAACATGTGTACCATAGACCTTTTTCGGCTGCTTCTGATGTTTTGACACTAAAAACGTTGCTCGATGCGGTAGCCTGTATGGTATTGCTGCTGGGGCCCTATTGCTAGCATCTCTGTTATGTTCTGAATTGTGGGTCCCTGATGCATCCTTGTATGTTCTGGCTGGTGGGTCCCCGATTCCAGCCTCTCTGTATAAGTATTTAACCTTTTTTCAAACCTGCCCATTAAATTTGAGGGACGCTGCAGGCTAGTGGGTCCACGATGTCAGCCTCTCAGTAATGTGAATTTCTAGAAGAAAAATATAAACCCAAGATCTATATATATATGGTGGGTCCGTGATGTTATCCTATCCGTAATGCAATATTTCTAGAAGAAAAAAATGTAAACCCAAGAGATATATATAGTGGGTCCGTGATGTAAGCTCTCTGTAATGCGATATTGCTAGAAGAAAAATGTAAACCCAAGATATATATATGTAGGATTCGAACTAAAGATATTTATTGAAAAGATATCAATAAATATTATATTAGTACTACACCTTATGTATTAGTCTTCTTAAAAATATTTTATGTCCATGTTTATCTCTGGCTGGAGGGGCCTCAAATTTAGCCCAAATCTAGCTCGTAGCTATCTCGGGGATTTTCCAAGATTAGCGAGACCTGACACATAGCCAGGTACCCCAGCTTCCGTGGTATCGGCCGAATTTTGAAGCCATCCTAAAAAATTCAAACAATGTGAAACCTTCGCACATTGCCATTTTATGTTGCCTAGTTGCATGCAAAAATAACAAACATGTCATATGGGTATTATTGTACAAAAAAGTGTTCACAGAAATCACCTACCGCCTTCGAGGATTCATGGCTTTCAAGGTAAATGAGCTAGGTCATGACCATAACCATGGAATAGTTTGCTTTAATGCGCTAATATTCCGCACATGCGTGTATATTGTGATGGCAAACAATGTTGCTTCATGAAATTTTCACATTCTCTGCATGGAAAATCCATTTTCCAAGGAGCCGAAAAGGGCTTATTTTGTGAAGCAACCATCAAGGATGTGATATGAAAATGCATCATCCCATTTTTAATAAATACTAGAGAGAATTTAGTGGCCAAATCACCAATTGGCTTCAGCTAGAACCTCTCGGCGCAACCCTCAAGATATAAACAAGTTTCTGCCAGTCAAGTTGGAAGGGGCTCAAATTTAGCCTAAAGCTACCTCGTAGCTATCTCGGGAATTTTCCAAAAAATCATTTCTAGATACAAAACATGGCATTTCTTCAGATATCCAACAAGATATTAGCAAGACTCGGCACATAGCCAGGAACCCTAACTGCCGCGGTATCGACCAAATTTCAAAACCGGCCTAAAAAATTCAAAAATGTGAAACCATCGCACATTGCTATTTATGTTGCCTAGTTGCATCCAACAATAACAAACATGGCATATGGGTATTATTCTAAAAAAAGTGTTCACAGAAATCACCTACCGTCTTCGAGGATTTATGGCTTTTAAGGCAAATGAGCTAGGTCATGACCACAACCATGGCATAGTTTGCTTTAATGCGCCCATATTCCGCACATGTGTGTATCTTGTGATGATAAACAATGTTGCTTTATGAAGTTTTCACACTCTCTTCACGGAAAATCCATTTTCCATTTTCCCGGTGTCGAAAAGGGCTTATTTCGTGAAGCAGCCACCAAGGATGTGATGTGAAAATGCATCACCCCAACTTTAATAAATACTAGAGAGAATTTAGTGGTCAAATCACCAATTGGCTTCAGCTAAATTTCTTGGTGACCCAGCATACCACTACATGGTGTAGTATACTACAGTCGTAGACATAACACCAATAAAACACCGTTCACTAGTATTACATCCCTGAGTGGTACAACAGAAACACAGCAGGTCCAAGACATGACTATAGGTTACAACTCAACTCTTTACATAAGAGAGAGAAAGAAACTTCTTACAAAGAAGAATCAGAAATAAATAACTCAAACACTATCATACTATTAAGACTAGTATCTGAACTATTGGTCTGGCATTGCTGCTATTGCAATACACTATAGAAATAGGTTCTATGGCTAGAGATTATATTTCTATCTAATCAGCAAATTCGTCTTCACTTTAGTTGATGTATATGCTAACTTCCTTTACTTCATTGAAGAGCTTGATATTTTGATGATGATTCACTTTAGTTGATCTAGCAAGGGTTAAGAAGATACGTTGAGTACGAGCGTACTCATCAAGTTTACTAGAAAAGGAGTGTTTGATGCACTATATCTACAGCCACAGACCATAGGTCTTAGGCAATGTAAGTTTTCATAAACATTTCTTCAAAGGTTGCTTTTATTCTGAAAAACTATGTCTGTCAGCCTTCACGGGGTTATCAGAACTTTCATGGAGTTCCTTTCCCGCCGCGTTCGCAGCTCCTTCCCGGAACAGGAAGAACAAGTTATAGTTATTACACTCTGCAGAGGTGCGTCACTTTACCCATGAGAGACCTTAGGCTTTGTTGCACGGCCGGGAGTATGTTCCCGTTCAAACTTCCTTGGTTTGAGGCCCAACCTAAGATCCAAGCCAATCACTGCCCCCTTCGCGACCTCGCATGCCTCCTTGGTGTACACCATGCCCACCCATTGAATTACGACAATGGTTTGTACAGACCGTTAGATGCCAGAACTATCGTGGGACGATGAGGGTTCCCACCCATATGCTGCATATCCTCTACGAATTACCAATTAATATGCATGCTATGAGTGATAACAGCCGCGACCTGCACATCCGGATACATGCGAGAGGAAGAAGATACAGCTGACTTCTCTGTCCCATTCCAAATCTCATGGTCAACACGTAATATACGGCGCAAGAATCACTGGCGACATTGGTTGTTAAATCCTAGGTGATATAGTCCTGAACAGTGGTATTCCAACTGGCAGATTTAATAGATTAGCTGATCACCCTGGATCAGTAACCAATTCTTCACATTATTATCAAAAATAGTGTTTTTGACCTTTTTCAAATGCAAGTGATGACAACACTGGATTTGCAAAATACTTTACAGAAAATAATCAAAGGACATGAGCAAGTGTGAACTTACCTTTTGTGATTGCAAGATTATGCACTCACGGTCTTCGAGACAATATAAAAGATCCAATATCTGAAATCAGTATCATTGGTCTGGTAAGGACTAATGTTTAAAGAAGCAAGATGCTATTAATAAGTAATGTAATGCATTTTCGTAAACTCGAATCCCGGGGATAACGTTGATCTAGGTTTTAGAATATTGGAATTGGTTTCTGTAACAACCTCGCCTGATAAGGCTGAGTTCATGTGTATAGTGCCAATCCCTGGATCGGTTCACTAGCACACACAGTACAAAATGATACCAAATATAACTGTGCATCATAAATACAACGAATATGATCCAGAATTTACATTATATTACAGCGGAAAGCAATTACAAGGTAGATCTCCATCCTTCAAATATGCCATAGGCGAACAATTGTTGAGTGGAGTCTCGCGATCTATGAACGGCCACTCAGATACGATATAACCTGCAACATGAAACGTTGTAGCCATGAATGGTAAATACATTGAATGTATGGCAAGTAGGCTAAAGTGGTTAACAACAGATCTATCAACTACATGCTTATTTGGCCAAGTGGAGTTTAGGCTCATTTGCATAAAGCAATAATTTTATCCTATCATTTGTAACAAAGTAGTTTTCCAATACGATAAATAGGACACTCTGGTTCACTCCCAGGTGCTCCTACCCAATTATATTCACCCAACAAGTTTTAAGTAATTAAGAAATAAGGATGAGAGAGAAATATCATAGCATCAGTATCAGGTCGCTCAAATTGTCCATAACCGGGACACGGCTAAGCACTTAGTTTATACACCCTGTAGGGGTTAGTACACTTTACCCATGTGACTTGGCCAGCCCAGCTCGTACCACCACTCTCATATTGGGTGATGATAGGGAGAAGTCCAAGAAGGAACCGTTCGGGAAGTAGCTCCCCAAACTCGACACGCACCGGTCCAACCTACACTATGTACATCTCTGGATACGTGGTTTCGAGTTACCACAACCTACTGAGTCCAACCAACTGCCCATTTCATTATTGGCACATGGTTGCGCATAAAAGCTACCAAACAAAGAAGCCAATCCTTTCTCAGTGTCCTGGGCGGCATTCCCCACCATAATCCACACTCGATGACCCAATCAATGCCATTTCGCACAGGTGGTTCATTAAAATCATGTTGGTTTGTCATTTAACAAAATAAAATCCTTTCAAAACAAATAACTTTTCATGGTATGTTTCCCTTTCTCGTCTAAATAGCATAGCTAAGCAATCTACCAATACGATGGCTCATAAACAAGGAATACTAGGGAATAATATGGGACATAGCATAGCATATACAAACCAATTCCTACATATGCAATTCTACAAAAACATCTACGATACATAGGAAAACGGTAGGACATTTATGACCAAGATAGCACCACTTTCCTTTGTTGTAGATGTTGTCGATTAGATAATCCTCACAATACTCCTAGATATAATGGTTGCACTCATCATAACCACAATACTTGCAATCATAGTAGTTGCAATCACACACGTTGCACTCCTCGCAATCTATCAAGCAAACAATTGCATACAATCATAAACAATAGCACATAGAGATCAAACAAATGCAACAAATGCATGCATGACAATTTAATAAGTCACAATGGTTGTTACTTTAGTTCTCTAAAAAATACTAAAGTATATGATGCATGCAAGAGGCCAATTAATGCAATGGAGTACTTGTTATTAATAATTACTTGCCAATAAAGGGTTTTTAATAGTTCTGTTGTAACGCCTGTTCCAACTGTCGAATTAAATTTATTTCTTGGGTTTATTGGATAGAGGACGTTAATACGAACCAGTAGACGTTGGATTCAACCTAATCGGAGTTATAGATCTTTTTGTATGATTTAAATAGTGTTTAATGGGTTTTAAATGATTCATATAGTTTCTGTTGCCTACAAATCAAACTAAAATTATATCTGTAATCTCCATGGAATTGTGATTCCAGGGACATATTATTTGTAATTTTCTGAGCAGTATTCGAGTTACTATGATTTTAATACTCTAAATAAGCTACTAATCTATTTACTTAATTGCTGCGAAACCTTACAGTATTTGCCTGAACCATTTGCATATTGATGATATACATGGAACCAGCTTTCCATCGATATATCATTTATATTTTTGTGACAAGCAATTAATTTACTATGAATTTAATTATTTATAAAGCCATTAAAACTAATTAAATCACTACGGGGTAAATAATTGGCAAATGCTAGATCCAACCAGATATTGTTACCTACATTATAGTAGCTTCAATTTTATATATTTTGCATATTTTTCGGAGTTATAGATAATTTCCTATGAATTTATTAACCTACAAGACCATTAAAACTAATTAAGTTACTGCAGTAAACGCATACCATAAATGTTGAATCTAATGCCATATTAATATTCTGCACATTTTTGTGAATCCATTGATATATTATTTGCTATTTTTGGATCTACGAATCTTTTTATATGATTTTTGCAAGTTTATACAATTTTCTGCAAATTAAATTCAATTTCAAATCTACAGGGAATATTCCCTGAGGATATTCTATGCTGACTGGGACGCGGGGCTGACCTAGCGTTGACACGTGGCGAGATCCGGTTGGCTCGTACCCCTTCGCGAAATCGATCTAATCCTGGCCGTTGGGATGAGATCCAGTGGTTAGGAGAGGAGATTGACCCGATTTTGGCTCAGAATAGACAAGAAACAGATATGTGTTAGAGAGACAAATCCATAGGTCAAATTGCAAAACTTACAGCATGAAAGTTGTGGGGAATCATTAGTCCTACCTTTTCACCAAAGGAATTTGGATTTGAAAAAACGAGCGCCAGTACATCTTGGATTTACACCGTCATATCTGAAATATTGCGGTATGAAATTCTTCGGCTGTGGTAGATGAAAATAGGTGAGGTTTATCGGGACTGAAAGATTTCGACGAGATCTACAACTTTCGTTTTTTGTCCGAAGGCAAACAACGAAGTCTAGATGGGTTAAAAAGCAAAATAAGATTCGGGGATATGTAGATTCGGGATTTCGAGAAGAGAAACTTGTACAGTTGTGGCTCCACGAGTTTATATGGAGATTTAGAATGGTGTAGAGATAGGTCTTGGAGTAGGGAATAAGTAAAACAAACTAAAGTCGATTCGGAGTTGTAGATAAAAAGTTATAAGAGTTTGAATAGAGATAGGTTTGACAAAAACTGTTTTGCACGATTTTTAAAAGCAGACCTAGGATCGATCGTCATGTACGCTGTGCCTGGCTGGCTAGGCCAGTCGGTGAGTAGATGGGCATTGGCTCCTACTGCCCGTTGTTTTTTTTCTTTTTCTATTTACTTGTTTTCCTCATATCTTTTGCATACGAACTTCAAATGACACGATTCTTGTTTCTAAAATTTTCTAAAATCAAATAGATCATTGTAGGATCATATTTGTAATCTTTTTACTAGTTTGCAAGTAGTGGGTTTATAAATCCTTGTATATTCCATTTTATTTATATGTTTATTTGTTTGTATTTATTCCATAACTTTTGCATAATAGCTCCAAATGACCTCAATTTTGTTTCTAAAATTTTGTAATATTAATTGGATCTCTTTAGGCTATAATTATCAATAATTCATGCCTTAGCAACAGTGGGTTTTATAAAGTCAATTTAATTACCTTTAGGAACATTTGGGCAAATCAACTATAGGATTTAGATACCAGGATTTGGATTCAGTTTGTGAGAACTTTGCATGGATGTAATGAAATGCTTATGAATGCTTCATGATTTTCATTTTGAAATCTTGCACACCAATTCTACAATCCATAATCAATCCATGCCCTTTTGCCTATATGGCTACTTAGGTCATAACAAAAGAATATAAGATTTTGAATTCAAGGTTGAGAGGATTTTATATTCAAAAAGTTCCTTCTCTTTGAGAATTTTCAACATAGTCAAACAATCAATCAAACTTATTTATTCATTTCACATTCCAAAATTAGGAGAACTTTGGGATGTGACCGATTCTTTAGAATGTGTTTTACTTTTAGATAAGTTTCACACTTGTGCTTCTTATTAAGGCTTGTGATTGCGTGTGAAACAACATGTAATTATAATATCATGAAACAATGAGATACACAAATGTGGAATGCTACTCAAAAGACTACTTATACAAGAATTGCCTTATCTTTAAACCTTACTTTATAAGTATTGGCATTTATAAGTAACTTAAGTGTTAACAATCCTAAGTATATAAGTAAAGCATAATGTAATATGATTATTATTAATTGTCATTTGTTGTTTGAAGTGGAAAAAAGAATAAAATTTGAAGAAAAGATTTCTTTACTATGGTCTAAACAATCTTTGTGGTTAATCAGATGTGGTCGATGTTGTTTGTGCTTGCTTGAATAGTTTGGACTTGATATGCTTTACGACTTAATTATAACAGACCAAAGTTAACTATAAAACACATAATAAAGTCTTTATCATAATATTTAAAGTCTTGTGGACTAAAGTTAACTTTAAAGACATAAATAGATTTATGGTGTATTACTTATGATACTTGTATCTTGTTCACTTTATATTGTTTCCTTAAAGTTACTTAAGAATGGCATTACTTCTATTTGAGTAGTGGTTTCTTAATTTTATAGTGGAATAGAATCATTTACCTTTTTATATATGAGTGGTTATAATTTGTAAACAAAGAAGTAATATTATTTAACTAGTTATAGGTTTACTATAGTGTTTGGATATGTTTGTAAACTTTTGGTTGAAGTAATGGAATTAGTTTTATTTCCCTACAAATTATTCTTGAAGATATTATATTTGATAATGATTCTTTTTATAAATATTCTATACTTATGGTTGAATGATAGTTCAATAAAATTGTATTTAAAATGTGTTAAACCATTTTGACTTTATAATATCAATATTTAGGACTAATACTATTTAGTAGACTCAATTGACTAATTTTATAAATATTAGCAATTTTTATTTACCCTTATCTTAATTATCAATTAAGGAAATAGGTTTAAATTCAAGTTGTTAAAGTGTTTTAAATTTTTATTTACTCAAAAGTGGAATGTGATATTTTTAACATGTAAGTATTATTTTTGTGATCAATTTGGTATATTACATTTATTTTTATGATTTATAATTAATAAGATATGATTTTTATAAGATTTATTACTTTATAAACACTTAATAAATAATAAAGATTTAAGTAAGTGAAGTAATAATACATGATTATAATTTTAAACTATAATTCTTATTTTTCTAAGATTTTTGGTATTTTATTTATATTTTTAACATTTACCAGTATTAAAATATGTTTTTTCAAAGTATTAAAATTTATAAAATCTTTATTAAATAATATTTATTTAATTAATTAACATAATAATGTTTGATAATAACTTTAAGTTGAATATTTTATTTTTCTGAAATTTTTTATATATTACATGTATTTTTCTGAATTGCAAAACTAAAGTTATTGAATTTATAATGTTTATTCATTTCTTAAATTATTAAAACAAAGTAATTAAGTAATTACTGCATCACTGTGAACGTCATCACTTAACTTAATCTTTTTACACCGCACCCAAACTTAGCCCCCAGTCACTAACTGGTGGGGTCGTTGCCACATCATTTCCAAAAATTAGAAAACAAAGCAAATAAAAGGATTATGACCTCATTAGGTTGTCACGCTGACGTCACTCGTGTTTGATTCTCTGAGGTTGATGATAAGGCCAGCGATTTAGTGGGCGCGCGGGGTTGTACTTGGGCATATCGGAAGGAGGAGGCAGAGGCGAGCCTTGTGGTGGTAGCGTCGCCCGTATTTGGTCGTCGGAATAGTAGTGGCGACGATGACCGATGGCGGAGCTTGCAAGCTAGCGTGGTAGAAAGCATCCAGAGAAAGAGGGATCAAGGGAGATGATCTACGAGGACGGGGAACTCACCCTGGTGCGATTGGTGGCGACGGCGAGGTCGGAGGATGTCTGTGGTGGCGGCAATCGACGATAAACAACGATGACCGGACGTGGAAATGAGGTGTCGATTGGATTGACAGAGGGCTCCCCGGCTTCCATGAGTAGGGGCAAACGATGGAGAAGGTCACGACGCGTATGATATTCACCTTCGCGGATCAAGGGGAGGTCGGAGATGGTGGGATGGTGATCTACGGCGAGCTAGGGTTCAGTGTTCATGCGAGAGAGGAAGAAAGAGAAGTAGAGTGGCATGCTAGGGTTTCTCGTCGGCGTCCAGGGCTACTTGAAGATGATCAGGAGCGGTGGCGCGGATCTTGGCGCGGCCGGACATCATGGCATGGCGGTGGCGATGCCGGCGGCGCAGCATGCAGCAGCGCTATTGTTAAGGAGACAATGATGACAGACATTTGCGAAAACCCCGACAAAAATTCAAACTCAACCCTCCTTATCGGTGTCCCACGTCGTCCATCGTGTGTGACGAGCTAGGCTTGTTGTTGGGACGGCGGAATCAAGGTGCCCATGGGTGGTAGATAAGCAAGTGAGGAAATGGGCTGCGTCTAGAAGCTATTTTTTTGTTTGTTTTTCTTTTCTGTTTTCTGTTTTGTTTCTAGATTTGTATTTTAATATTTGATTTGAACTTTTCTTATAAAAATTTATCTTCTAGCTAATTGTAACAATACTAAAATTATTTAGTATCATTTTGTGAGATTTTATTGTATAATGTGATTATTTCTTTATTTTATTTAAATAAGTACTTATCCTTCTAATATTCTGTAATAAGTTTTGTGATGAATCTTCTCTTCATAATAAACCATGGATTTATATTAAGATATTCCCTTATTTGTTTATGGGACTTAATTTTAGTTAGCTTATAGTTTGGAAAGAAGTTTTTATATAATGATCATATATTATTATTTGATGTATGATAAACAAGAAAATTATCTGGTTAATATTACTCCCATTAGTCTAGGGAATAATAAGATTTATATTTTATTATAACTAGCATAAGAGTTAGGGTGTGAACTATAAATGCTTACCCTAGGGTTTAGGGTTCTTATTATATTTATATTCTTTTGTTGATGTGAATAAGGATTAATGGCTAAACATATTGTATTTATGTTTGTGATCTTTAATGATATCACTCTTTAATATAGTAAGGTTATTCTTTAATTTGTCTTATGGAAAAGAATTGATAAATATAACCCCTAAGCACATATGGTTATGATAATTGGAAAATGACAAAGATGTGCTTAAGTTATTTTCTATAGGAAAATATTCCTATAAAGCTTTGTGGAAATAAATGATTTATCCAACATATGAGATGGATGTTAAGCTTGATTATAGATTTGGGGTTTAGTGTTTACCAAGAGTTCCTATATTCCATAATTTCACAATCCAACAGATGGTTACTTCTAACTCCACTCATACGCTTCCATAATCATCCACCACTAATATTACTCCAGTAGATGTATATATCAAACTACTCTCCTCAAAAGTTTATTATCCTTTAAGAGGAATAATACTACTTTAGTAACTCCATGCTACTCTAGCTTCAGCTTAATTATACTATCTTATTTCTACTTAACTCCAATATCTTATACTTAACTTCACATTATATCATGGTGACTTGTCATGGCTTACCTAGAATAACATATCTATACTAGGGTTCAATCATGTTCTATCCACCAATGTCACTTATACATGATATAAGCATTCAATCTTGGTGACAAAAGCATGTTCATTAGAATCCTTTGATCATTTATGGCTTAGGTTTCCACTTGGCTAATCAAGGCCTTCATCAATACAACACTATAGTTGTATTATAATTATCTTCTCAGTGTATCTATCTGTTAAGAGAGATTATTCATTTACTATTCCTACTTTATTCAATTGGATTACTCCTGGTAACTTATCTTCAGAATTCATCCTTGTAATCTTCTTTTTTACCATATTGATTTGATTTCCTCCAATCACTCCCATCATATAGATGATATCTAAAACTAGCATTACTATTTACCTCTTCTTGCTTATTTATTTATAGGCCTTAAGTGAATGATATAATAAGGACAAGAGTTGATAGGTCAAGAATTGATAGATGAAGAATTGGTGAATCAATAGTTGATTACTCAACATTGATGAACAACAGATATTGAGATAGGATTCCATAAGGATTGACATGGAAAGAAAGATATATGGTGAATGATCTTGACTTGATTCCTTTCCTACTCAAACTCACTAAAGGGTTAAGATTGTATTACCATGATGTTTATGGTATAAGTAGATGGGATTAAGATTTAGTTGTTACATTTCTATTACTTAAGTTATCTTTATAAATTGGTATTCATGAGTTGTGTAATGAATACTAGGATATGATCACCTAAGGATCAAACATAAATCATTAACTAATGTATTAGGGTTTAATTTTATTATATTTGATCTACCCTTAGATCAAATCATGTCTACCCAACATAAGGTTTTAGCAAAGTTCATATTGAAACTTATCGCAGTCAACTTGATGATCTAGTTCAATTCCATCAAGTTGAGAGAAGCTTCAATCACTTTGACAAGTTTTGTTCAAAAGCACGAAAATTATTCGGATTTTCTATGCATGAATGCAATACACACATCTGTGTTCATCTTATTTCTAAGCTCTAATGCTGGGATGTTACAGACTCTCCCCTTAAAATAAACTTTGTCCTCGAAGTTCGTATACTCTCATGTTTTGGAATGAGGGATTGACTTGTGCTAGTTACTGCATTTCTCAACTCCATGGTAACCTCAATTGGAATAATTGTAGTATTCCATATCCAGATCCTTTCCTTGAATTCCCATCATTCTTGGTAATCTCCAACGTGTTGCCTTTAATACTCCAAAGTTCCTTTTACTTTACTCTCTTAGGAATATGTCCTTATTATGAACTTCTTAAATTGGGGTCTCTTCTTTAGTTTATTTTTCTTATTAGGTATCCTAGTCCAATTCCTTAACTTGATCATCAATTTTCCTTACTATAATATGTAAGGTCTAGGAAGTCTCACTAAACAGGTTTTAAATTTTATTAGTCAATAGTGTGGTTAAAAGACTAATGTTTGATTTGTCATTGTATGAGTTGTACTGGTAATCCTTCCGAATATTGGTTTTGAAAACATTAAGTCCAAACCCATTGGAATTTCTTGTTCCTCTATACTTTTCCAATTGGATGTGTTTTGTTCCCTCTTAAGTATCATTTAAGAGTTGTTTTTATTAGAATGGGTCTATTGGAATTAGTCTATTCTGCCACCTTCAAGGTTTTACCTTATCAGGCTTTTAGACAATATTTTGTTATTACCTATATTACGTCTTTAACTTCCATTGATTAACTACCTTAAGGTTTGAGTACTACTACCTTGAAGTAATTTCGATCTTTTATCTAGATATATTTCCGAAGGTACTTTAATAATGATGACTTCTTTTAACCTTATGAAATAAGGCTTAATGTTGTCATAGGTTAGT
This sequence comes from Avena insularis, assembly GCA_023614405.1. Classification (NCBI taxonomy): domain Eukaryota; kingdom Viridiplantae; phylum Streptophyta; class Magnoliopsida; order Poales; family Poaceae; genus Avena; species Avena insularis. The sequence continues at coordinate 449,942,444 of CM042685.1, forward strand.
ATTTCTTCTCCAACCTTACTTCTGTTTACTGTTTACTCTCCCCCTTAGGGTTTACTAATGGTCTCTAAACTGCCTATATAGTAACCATTGGCTTCATAATTAGAATGTTGGTCATTGTTCAGCTTATACTCTACCTGTTTAGGTTCTCATGAAAGATTATACGGTGTATCCACACAATTGTGGATCTCCTAAGTGAATCTTTCATCATTATTTGTCTTATTTACTATTTGGACATTTTCGCTTTGATAGGTCTGACTTCACGAAGTTTTTTAGAAAACTGTCGCTTAAAATTTTTATACTCCTTTAGGTCTTACTTAGCTTAGGCCAAGTTTTATGCTCTTTATGTAGCAATCAAGATGATCTGGTTAACTATGTCAACCAACACCGGCTGCGGACAAGATACCAACTATGGATCAGAATACCAAATATGGATCAAATACCAGCTGCGGATCATCCTAGGTTATAGGTATTACCCAACGTTTTCCGACACACTTTTGGCATTCTCTCTGAATTGTCAGAGCTTGAATAACATTTTGTTCCAATGCTTCTTCTTTGTACTAATTCATGATGCTTCCATAAACTAGGTACTACTACTTCATTAACTTCTTAACAACATTACCTACTTTGAGTGGATCTAAAGTTCATTGCCTCTTGTTGCTCCATACATCTTCTACACTAATCTTCCTTCTTATTGCTGTTTAGCAATGATCCAAACTTGGTTCAACCTTCAAATTGTGTTGATACTCCTTATACTTGGCTTCATTCTTCATGTAAGTCTTCATCTTGATCTTTGGAACTTGTCACTCCCTTACACGAATTCCCTTATTTTATCTAGGTCTATAACATCAAGAAGTAACTGGATGTTGCAACATGCATTTGCACACCAAGTCAAACTTCATGTACAGATCTAGTCAATCAAGAAGATCCAAGAAAAATCAAGAAATCCAAATGTGGTACATATGACACACAATATTCTAAGCCCATAATATAGTAGTTGAGTATAATATCTCTAGAATTCAGGCTTAGTTGTGTAGTATATGACACCTCCTCATGTAGGTTTACATCGTGATAGTTAGCACATAGGGTCATACTATACTTTGTCTCAATATTTACCTTAATTGCTCAATTGCAACAAGATAAATTTAAGCAAAGTGGTCTCAACTTGTTTTTGACTAACCTTTAGTCTCACTCTTGGAATGGCTAATATAACCATTCTTTATTTATTAGTAAACTAACCTCACATGATTACTCCAAAAGAATAATCAGATTCTATTTGCTAACTTAAACCAAAGATTATTAGAATTTTCTAGCACTTATGAGTTCTATCATAGTTCTACCATGTTATTTCCTTACTTCTACCTCAAGATAATCTACTAATTACTTTTCATAATTATATTCTCATCATGGTTTCGGAGCTAAGCTCACCATGATCTTGTTATATTTTACCTCTCTATCATGATGTAATAGTTAATCTAACCATGATGACTTTGCTTTTCATCACACTATAATTAAGTATTAACATAATTTCAGTTCATCACGTAAAATTCTCAAGTGAATCCCACATAATTAGTACTCATTACATCAACATTTATCCTAATGATATTCATCCTATTTGTCCTTGGCTATCAACTAACCACAAGATTTCACCGTCTTACATGAATTCTAGGGTTAGGCTACACCATTAAGACTACTTAAATTGATATCTTACTCTTGCTCCTAATCCACTGTGACCAATTGGCTCTCCTAAAGTATCTTGGTGAGTTATGTCTCCTTAGGAAGACATTAAATAGTACTTTACTAAGATAAGATGGACAACTATTTCTAAGAAAGATGATTATACACCTCGTCAGAAGGTTATCCTCAAGTGGATACTCATCACAATTCATAAGAATATTTGGTTTAGATAAGATGGCTCCTATAGTCACTATCCAACCTACAGATCTTCCTAAAAGGGTTTTAATCCTAAGGTCAAAGCATATGCTCTGATACCAGCTGTGGTGACCCAGCATACCACTGCATGATGTAGTATACTATAGTCATACACATAACACCAATGGAACACCGTTCACTAGTATTACATCCCTTAGAGTGGTACAACAGAAACACAGTAGGTCCAAGACATGACTATAGGTTACAACTCAACTCTTTACACAAGATCCAGAGAACACTCTAGGTTAAAGAGAGATAAAGAAACTTCTTACAAAGAAGAATCAGAAATAAACAACTCAAAAACTATCATACTATTAAGACTAGTATCTGAACTATTGGTCTGGCATTGCTGCTATTGCAATACACTATAGAAATAGGTTCTATGGCTAGAGATTATATTTCTATCTAAGCAGCAACTTCGTCTTCACTTTAGTTGATGTATATGCTGACTTACTTTACTTCATTGAAGATCTTAAGATTTTGATGATGATTCCTGGAGCATACTTGATGTAGACGTCGTCTTAATGGCTTCAGAATCTAGCAAGGGTTAAGAAGATAAGTTGAGTACGAGCGTACTCAGCTAGTTCACTAGAAAAGGAGTGTTTGATGCACTATCTACAGACACAGACCATAGGTCTTAGGCCATGCAAGTTTTCATAAACATTTCTTCAAAGGTTGCTTTTATTCTGAAAAACTATGTCCGCCAGCCTTCACGGTTTTACTAGAAATTTCATGGAGTTCCTTTCCCACCGTGTTCGCAGCTCCTTCCCGGATGAGGGAGTAACAAGTTACAGTTCTTACACTCTGCAGAGGTGCCTCACTTTACCCATGAGAGACCTTAGGCTTTGTTGCACGACCGGGAGTATGTTCTCGTTCAAACTTCCTTGGTTTGAGGCCCAACCTAAGATCCAAGCCAATCACTGCCCCCTTCGCGACCTCGCATGCCTCCTTGGTGTACACCATTCCCACCCATTGAATTACGGCAATGGTTTGTACAGACCGTTAGATGCCAGAACTATCGTGGGATGATAAGGGTTCCCACCCATATGCTGCATATCCTCTACGAATTACCAATTAATATGCACGCTACGAGTGATAACAGCCATGACCTGCACATCCGGCTACATGCGAGAGGAAGAAGATACAGCTGACTTCTCTGTCCCATTCCAAATCTCATGGTCAACATGTAATATACGGCGCAAGAATCACTGGCGACATTGGTTGTTAAATCCTAGGTGATATAGTCCTGAACAGTGGTATTCCAACTGCCAGATTTAATAGATTAGCTGATCAACCTGGATCAGTAGCCAATAGTTCACATTCTTATCAAAAATAGTGTTTTCTGAACTTTTTCAAATGCAGGTGATGACAACACTGGATTTGCAAAATACTTTACAAAAAATAATCAAAGGACATGAGCAAGTGTGAACTTGCCTTTTGTGATTGCAAGATTATGCACTCACGGTCTTCGAGACAATATAAAAGATCCAATATCTAAAATCAGCATCACTGGTCTGGTAAGGACTAATGTTTAAAGAAGCAAGATGCTATTATGCATAAGTAATGTAATGCATTTTCGTAAACTCGAATCCCGGGGATACCGTTGATCTAGGTTTTGGGATATTGGAATTGGTTTCTTTAGAATGTGTTTTACTTTTATATAAGTTTCACACTTGTGCTTCTTATTAAGGCTTGTGATTGCATGTGAAACAACATGTAATTTATAATATCATGAAACAATGAGATACACAAATGTGGAATGCTACTCAAAAGACTACTTATATAAGAATTGCCTTATCTTTAAATCTTACTTTATAAGTATTGGCATTTATAAGTAACTTAAGTGTTAACAATCCTAAGTATATAAGTAAAGCATAATGTAATGTGATTATTATTAATTGTCATTTGTTGTTTGAAGTGGCAAAAGAATAACATTTGAAGAAAATATTTATTTACTAAGGTCTAAACAATCTTTGTGGTTAATCAGATGTGGTCGATGTTGTTTGTGCTTGCTTGAATAGTTTGGACTTGATATGCTTCATGACTTAATTATAACAGACCAAAGTTAACTATAAAACACATAATAAAGTCTTTAGCATAATATTTAAAGTCTTGTGGACTAAAGTTAACTTTAAAGACATAGATAGACTTATGGTGTATTACTTATGGTACTTGTATCTTGTTCACTTTATATTGTTTCCTTAAAGTTACTTAAGAATGGCATTACTTCTATTTGAGTAGTGGTTTCTTAATTGTATGGTGGAATAGAATCATTTACCTTTTTATAGATGAGTGGTTATAGTTTGTAAACAAAGAAGTAATATTACTAAACTACTTATGGATTTACTATAGTGTTTGGATATGTTTGTAAACTTGTGGTTGAAGTAATGTAATAAGTTTTATTTCCCTACAAATTATTCTTGAAGATATTATATTTGATAAGGATTCTTTTTAGAAATATTCTATACTTATGTTTGAATGATAATTCAATAAAATTCTATTTAAAATGTATTAAACCATTTTGAATTTATAATATCAATATTTAGGACTAATACTATTTAGTAGACTCAATTGAATAATTTTATAAATATTAACAATTTTTATTTACCCTTATCTTAATTATCAATTAAGGAAATAGGTTTAAATTCAAGTTGTTAAAGTGTTTTAAATTTTTACTTACTCAAAAGTGGAATGTGATATTTTTAACATGTCAGTATTATTTTTGTGATCAATTTGGTATGTTACATTTATTTTTATGATTTATAATTAATAAGATATGATTTTTATAAGATTTATTACTTTATAAACACTTAATAAATGATAAAGATTTAATTAAGTGAAGTAATAATACATGATTATAATTTTAAATTATAGTTCTTATTTTTCTAAGATTTTTGGTATTTTATTTATATTTTTAACATTTACCAATATTAAAATATGATTTTTCAAAGTATTAAAACTTATAAAATCTTTATTAAATAATATTTATTTAATTAATTAACATAATAATGTTTGATAATAACTTTAAGTTGAATATTTTATTTTTCTAAACAATTTCATATATTACATGTATTTTTCTGAATTGCAAAACTAAAGTTATTGAATTTACAATGTTTATTCATTTCTTAAATTATTAAAACAAAGTAATTAAGTAATTACTGCATCACTGTAACGTCATCACTTAACTTAATCTTTTTACACCGCACCTAAACTTAGCCCCCAGTTACTGATTGGTGGGGTCGTTGCCACATCATTTCCGGGGGATTAGAAAACAAAGCAAATAAAAGGATTATGACCTCATTAGGTTGTCACGCTGACGTCACTCGTGTTTGATTCTCTCAGGTTGATGATTAAGCTAGCGATTTAGTGGGCGCGCGGGGTTGTACTTGGGCTTATCAGAAGGAGGAGGCAGAGGCGAGTCTTGTGGTGGTAGCGTCGCTCGTATTTGATTGTCGGAATAGTAGTGGCGACGATGACCGACGGCGGAGCTTGCAAGCTAGCGTGGCGGAAAGCATCGAGAGCAAGAGGGATCAAGGGAGATGATCTACGAGGACGGGGAACTCACCCTGGTGCGATTGGTGGCGACGGCGAGGTCAGAGGATGTCTGTGGTGGCGGTAATCGATGATGAACAGCGATGACCGGAGGTGGAAATGAGGTGTCGATTGGATCGACAGAGGGCTCCCCGGCTTCCATGAGTAGGGGAAACGACGGAGAAGGTCACGGCGCGTATGATATTCACCTCCTCGGATCAAGGGGAGGTCGGAGATGGTGGGGAAGGTGATCTCCGGCGAGCTAGGGTTCAATGTTCATGCGAGAGAGGAAGAAAGAGAAGTGGAGTGGCATGCTAGGGTTTCTCGTCGGCGTCCAGGGCTACTTGAAGATGATCAGGAGCGGTGGCGCGGATCTTGGCGCGGCCAGACGTCATGGCATGGCGGCGGACAGCGGCGATGCCGACAGGCAGCAGCTTGTGCCGTTGCTGGGAAGACGACGACAGACATTTTGCGGAAAACCCCCTGGCAAAAATTCAAACTCAACCCGCAGTCCTTATCGGTGTCCCACCCGTCAGTCACTGTGGTGACGAGCTAGGCTTGTTGTTGGGACGAAACTGGGCTACTGCGGGGTGCCCATGGGTGGTAGATAAGCAAGTGAGGAAGGGCTGCGTCCAGAAGCTATTTTTTTGTTTGTTTTTCTTTTCTATTTTCTGTTTTATTTCTAGATTTGTATTTTAATATTTGATTTGAACTTTTCTTATAAAAATTTATCTTCTAGCTAATTGTAACAATACTAAAATTATTTAGTATCATTTTGTGATCTTTTATTGTATAATGTGATTATTTCTTTATTTTATTTAAATAAGTACTTATCCTTCTAATATTCTGTAATAAGTTTTGTGATGAATCTTCTCTTCATAATAAACCATGGATTTATATTAAGATATTACCTTATTTGTTTATGGGACTTAATTTTAGTTAGCTTATAGTTTGGAAAGAAGTTTTTATATAATGATCATATATTATTATTTGATGTATGATCAACAAGGAAATTATCTGGTTAATATTACTCCCATTAGTCTAGGAATAATAAGGTTTATATTTTATTATAACTAGCATAAGAGTTAGGGTGTGAATTGTAAATGCTTACCCTAGGGTTTAGGGTTCTTTTTATATTTATATTCTTTTGTTGATGTGAATAAGGATTAATGGCTAAACATATTGTTTTTATGTTTGTGATCTTTAATGATGTCACTCTTTAAAATAGTAAGGTTATTCTCTAAATTGTCTTATGGAAAAGAATTGATAAAGATAACTCCTAAGCACATATGTTTATGATAATTGGAAAATGACAAAGATGTGCTTAAGTTATTTGTTATAGGAAAATATTCCTATAAAGCTTTGTGGAAATAAATGATTTATCCAACAGATGATATGGATGTTAAGCTTGATTATAGATTTGGGGTTTAGTGTTTAACAAGAGTTCCTATCTTCCATAATTCACAATTTTGAATTTTTAATTAAGGAATTCCTTTCCTAGATATACTACTTCTTCATATCCATCACCATGTGTTAACATGATGAGCTTTACTTCACAGAAATATTCTTATCCACCTTTTATTCTTCTAGATATACTACTCATACGCTTTCATAATCATTCACCACTAATATTACTCCAGTAGATGTATATATCAAACTACTCTCCTCAAAAGTTTACTATCTCGGGGACTCGCCGTCGCAAACTTGTCATGCTAACAGCTAAGTTTATTTACACTTGTACATGCTATGAGTCCAAAACATATATGCATCTTCATTCATTCTCCAAAGCTGACCATGCAGTCGCATATGACCCTTTCAGGGACCAAAATCATATTTGGGATCGGTTTCAGTTTTGTTTGCTGTTTATTCGTGTCCGTCGAAGTAGTGAGGCTAGGTACCAAAAGGCTGACCTTGTCTCCGGGTTCAACAGTCTGGCATCGCGTCCCTGTTATCCGGCAAGCGTTTGATGCTGGAGGTCTGCCTACTCATGAAAAGACACGCATAAACCTTACATACTGCCCATCGATCCACATAACAAAAGTGCATTTTCTTCAACATCTACAATTTGCACGTCTTACAAATGTTCAATATATTTCATAAATACACCTTATTGCAGTCGTATTTTTTCCTCCTTCTCAGCAAAATGGTGTATTTCTCGCCGCTCGCCGCGCTCGGGGACTCGGCGCTCGTCGGTCGCTCGACCTCGCTGCGCTCGAGGACTCAACGCTCGCTGGTCGCTCGACCTCGCCACTCACCATGCTCGCCAGCAACCACTACTATTTTTAGAATATGCATCTCTAAAGAGCCTCAAGTCGCCACTACAAGCCAACTCGAGCCTCGGGGACTACTGCTAGGCATGCTGCGTGTACGCGTGGTTCCACGACTGCGGCTCGCCCTCGTTGACTCGCCACCGCGGACTCTCCACTCGCGTACTCTCCACGCTCGGGGACTCGCCATCGCGGACTCTCCCTCACGTACTCAACACGCTCGGGGACTCGCCATGACAGCGCCACTTTCGCCACTGGCGCGCTGGGGACTCGCACTGCTTACCGACTCGCCACTACGCCACTTTTCGGGGACTCGGAACGCTCCATGTTCGGGGACTCGCCGTAACTGGAGGCTTCACCGACACCTTGCGTCTTTCGGCAACTGGACATCACCGACTGGCTCACGTCGGCCGCCTCCCGCTTCACGGTTCTTTTCTCTGTTTAGGAGCTCGTCGCCGATTCGCCACGACTCATCATCAAGACTCTCCACGCCCTGCCTCAAGCCCACGTCGAATCGACAACGCGCTCGGGGACTACTGATGGGGGAATACCAATCGGGGTACACCCATGAAGAGGAATCGCCAGCTAGATCGCCAATCCCAGAGCGGGTCGACTCGCCCAATACGGCGACTGGCCCATACTAGCCCCAGGCGACTGGCGCCGACTGGAGGCCCAAGACGACGACTCATATACAAAGCCCACAAGCACTTGTAAACCCTAGTTGGATACATATATAAAGCCACCAGGGGCACGTCATATTAGATCTAGTCTCTCCCACCGCATCCGGCGACTCCCTTGTAAAGCAATCTATGATCATATACTGGATTGACAGCAGGACGTAGCGATCCTCCATCGAGGGGACGTGAACCTGGGTACATCGTGTACCAATCTCGCTCCCGGATTCTCCTACGTCGCCTTGCTCCCTCTACATAAGCTACCCCTAGTAGCATCTGCCGTGCAATACCACGACACTATCCTTTAAGAGGAATAATACTACTTCAGTAACTCCATGCTACTCTAGCTTCAGCTTAATTATACTGTCTTATTTCTACTTAACTCCAATATCTTATACTTAACTTCACATTTTATCATGGTGACTTGTCATGGTTTACCTAAAATAACATATCTATACTAGGGTTCAATCATGTTCTATCCACCAATGTCACTTATACATGATATAAGCATTCAATCTTGGTGACAAAAGCATGATCATTAGAATCCTTTGATCATTTATGGCTTAGGTTTCCAGTTGGCTAATCAAGGCCTTCATCAATACAACACTACAGTTGTATTATAATTATCTTCACACTGTATCTATCTAACTAAGAGAGATTATTCATTTACTATTCCTACTTTATTCAATAGGATTACTCCTGGTAACTTATCTTCAGAATTCATCCGTGTAATCCTCTTTGTTACCATATTGATTTGATTTCCTCCAATCACTCCCGTCATATAGATGATATCTAAAACTAGCATTACTATTTACCTCTTCTTTCTTATTTCTTTATAGGCCTTAAGTGAATGCTCCAATAAGGACAAGAGTTGATAGGTCAAGAATTTATAGATGAAGAATTGGTGAATCAATAGTTGATTACTCAACATTGATGAACAACAGATATTGAGATAGGATTCCATAAGGATTGACATGGAAAGAAAGATATATGGTGAATGATCTTGACTTGATTCCTTTCCTACTCAAACTCACTAAAGGGTTAAGATTGTATTACCATGATGTTCATGGTATAAGTAGATGAGATTAAGATTTAGTTATTACATTTCTATTACTTAAGTTATGTTTATAACTTGGTATTCATGAGTTGTGCAATGAATACTAGGATATGATCACCTAAGGATCAAACATAAATCATTAACTAATGTATTAGGGTTTAATTTTATTATGTTTGATCTACCCTTAGATCAAATCATGTTTACCCAAAATAAGGTTTTAGCAAAGGTCATATTGAAACTTATCGCAGTCAAGTTGATGATCTACTTCAATTCCATCAAGTTGAGAGAAGCTTCAATCACTTTGACAAGTTTTGTTCATAAGCGTGAAAATTATTCAGATTTTCTATGCATGAATGCAATGCACACATCTGTGTTCAGCTTATTTCTAAGCTCTAATGCTGGGATGTTACAACCTGGCACATAGCCATGAACCCTAGTTGTTGCGGTATCAGCTGAATTTTGTAACCGGCCTAAAAAATTCAAAAAATGTGAAACCTTCACACATTGCCATTTTATGTTTCCTAGTTGCATGCAAAAATAACAAACATGGCATATGGGTATTATAATAAAAAAGTGTTCACAGAAATCACCTATCGCCTTCAAGGATTCATGGATTTCATGGCAAATGAGCAAGGGATGACCATAACCATGGCATAGTTTGCTTTAATGTATCCATATTCCACACATGCTTGTATCTTGTGATGGCAAACAATGTTGTTTCATGAAGTTTTCACATTCTTTGCACGGAAAATCTTTTTCCATTTTCCCGGTGCAGAAAAAGGCTTATTTTGTGAAGCAGCCACCAAGGATGTGATGTGAAAATGCATCACCCCATGTTTAATAAATACTAGAGAGCATTTAGTGCCCAAATCAACAATTAGCTTCAGCTAGAACATCTCGGTGCAACCCCCGTGATATAACAAGTTTCTGCTGGTATAGCTGGAGGAGGCTCAAATTTAGTCTGGACCTACCTCTTAGCTATCTCGTGAATTTTCCAAAAAATCATTTCCAGGTACAAAACATGGAATTTTTTAGAGATCCAACAATAGATTAGCAAGACCCGGCACCTAGCCAGGAACCCTAGCTGCCGGGTATCGGCCGAATTTCAAAACCAGCCTCAAAAATTCAAAACAAATTCAAAAAATGTGAGACCTTCGCACATTGCCATTTTATGTTGCCTAGTTGCATGCAAAAATAAAAAACATGGCATATGGGGATTATTCTAAAAAATCTTCACAGAAATCACCTACTGCCTTTGAGGATTCATGTCTTTCAAGGAAAATGAGCTAGGTCATGACCAGAACCATGGCATAGTTTTCTTTAATGCTCCCATATTCTGCACATGCGTGTATCTTGTGATGGCAAGCAATGTTGCTTCATGACGTTTTAACATTCTCCGCACGAAAAATGTTTTTCCATTTTCCCGGTGTCGAAAAGGGCTTATTTTGTGAAGAAAGCACCAAGGATGTGATGTGAAAATGCAACACCCCATTTTTAATAAATACTAGAGATCATTTAGTGGTAAAATCAACAATTGCTTCAGCTAGAACCTCTCGGAGCAACCCTCGTGATATAAACAAGTTTCTGTCGGTTTAGCTGGAGGGCTGTAACACCCCGGCCTCTCCGGACCGGCGGCTCTCACTCCTGACAGCACAATAGGATCTCCGGACTAACCCCATAGACCAACACTAGTCTTTTCTATGCACTTTGTCCTCACTCGTGCACACCCGATACCCACTTCCGGTCGGTCACCCATCCTCAAATTGCTCTAGGCCAAGCACGCTTAACCTTAGAGTTCTTTTCAGATGAGCTTCCGAAAAATAAGTTGCAACTTGTTGGTATGGATATACTATCAATCCTATTAAGCCATGCGCCAGGGTCTCACATACACCCACCCTTAGAAGATCGATGCCCTCGTCGAGCAACCACAAGCTAGGAATGTCCCCTCTTGGAATATGTATGTGCGTCTAGTGCCGGCACATGTGCCATGCCGTGTCCACTCCGGGCCACACGCGCCATGCTCCACATGTCCTTCACTGACCCGCACATGCCCGTGTAACCGCGAGGGTCGGCTCTTATGCCACTTGTAACACCCCGGCCTCTCTGTATCGGCGACTGTCACTCCTGGCAGCTCAATAGGATCTCTAGACTAACCCCGCATACCAACACTAGTCTTTTCTGTGCACTCTGTCCTCACTCATGCGCACCCGGTACCCATTTCCCGGTCGTGCGCGCATCCTTAAATTGCTCCAGGCCAAGCACGCTTAACCTTAGAGTTCTTTTCAGATGGGCTTTCGGAAAAGAAGTTGCAACTTATTGGTATGGGTATACTATCAATCCTATTAAGGCATGCGCCAGGGTCTCACAAGGGGGCTCAAATTAAGCCTAGAGCTACCTCGTAGATATCTCTAGAATTTTCCAAAAAATCATTTCCAAATACAAAACATGGCATTTCTTCAGAGATCCAACAAGAGATAAGCAAGAACCAACACATAGCTAGGAACCCTAACTGTTGTGGTATCGGCCGAATTGCGAAACCGGCCTAAAAAATTCAAAACAAAATTAAAAAATGTGAAACCTTCCCACATTGCCATTTTATGTTTCCTGGTTGCATGCAAAAATAACAAACATGGCATATGGGTATTATTATAAAAGAAATTTTCACCGAAATCACCTATCGCCTTTGAGGATTCATGGCTCACTACTAGGAAAATGGCTATAGGTAATCAGCACATCCGTGGCTCACATGGTTGAAGTGCCCCACGGCTAAAACAGGCGTGGCTCACCTATGGGCAGTGCCCTACTAGTAACTAGAACAACCGTGGCACACATGACTATAGTGCGCCACAGATATGTATGGGCCAGGGCCCTGTTGGCCGCACGCCAAACATTTGTAGCGCACATAGGGCTGGTGCGCTACGGTTGTTAGTGTCAACCGTGGCGCACATGGAGGGGGTGCGCTACGCCTAAGCGCATGCCCCCCTCTGCTGTGAAACGGCCAGAAACATCTGTGGCGCACTCTGCCTAGTGCGCCACAAGGAGTAGGAACATCCGTGGCGCACATGCCATAGTGCGCCATGGATGTTCCTACTCCCTGTGGAGCACTAGGGCAGAGTGCGCCACGGATGTGTCGATTTTTTTTACAGCACTTTATGTGCACATGTGTGACCACATCCACCACCCCACACTTCACTTTCCCCTTCTTCTTCCTCCTTAGATCTAGTCGGGATCTTCTCCTTCCCACCTCAATTTCTCCACCCATTCACCATTTTTAGCATGTAGAACTTGCCTTGGATGTTACATAAGTAATAGAGGAAGGTCTCCGGTCTCTCATCTCCTTCTCCTACGACGCCTCAAGACCACTCCTTTCCATCTTTCTCGCGATCAGTCTCTCATCTCGGTAAGTTGTCCATGTAAGGATGTGTTCATGTGTATATGGATGATATGCTCATATGTATGTAGATGATCGATGCTCATGATGTGTGTATGGAGAGGATCGATCGATGGTCATATGTGTGTGTATATGGAGAGTATCGATGATGATCATGCATGTGTGTATGGAGAGGATAATGATATGTTCATGTGTGTATGGATCGGTCTCTCTCTCTTGTGTTTGTATGTGAACAAGTTGCCATTTGTTTTGCCAAAATGTTGATTCATTTCCTTTTTGGCAAGACTTTGGCATTTCGCAAAGGTCCTAATTTTAGGATAGGTCATGCCAAAATTTTCTATCGACCATTGCATGCATGCATTCATTATGTGGTTCTAGTAGACTTCTAATTGTACCGTGTACACCGTGCAGGCAAAAATGGTACGCATAATGAGCGAATGCATTGTGGATAGATTTTTGAAATGTGCGACGGCCGACATGATACGAAATAACAAGACGGATATAAGATGTCCGTGCAGAAGATGCAAACTCAACTGGGTGATCGACCCAGATTCCGGGAATCTGCAGGCGCACCTGCTCCGCCATGGTTTCATGGATGTATACACTCGTTGGATAAGCGATGACGAAGACGATGGAGATGGTGAAGGTGGCCAACATGATGATGATCATCATCACGGCGAGAACGGGCGAGATGATGAAGAGTCTCCTAGAGATGGTGAAGGTGCGGAAGCAGACCGGGATGATGATGATCTAGATGCCGGAGGAGCATTTACGATGGAACAACGTCAGGCTGGGTGCGGGACCCTTATGTGCAAGAGCTGCTTCTCAAGCGCATTTAGTAACACCAGGGCTGTCGCTAGAGAGAAAGCCAAGCTTGCGCAACTTGAGAAAGACGCGGTTACTCCATTGTATGAAGGATGCAGGCCCGATGATACCCGGTTGAATGTAACTCTCAAGGCTATGGAGATGAAGGCAAAACACAAATTGAGCGACGCAAGCTTCGACGATATGATGGCATTCTGGCACGATCGTCTCCCGGAGGGGAACACATGTCCAACTAGTATCGAGGACGCCAAGAAAATCGTCTGTCCTCTCGATCTACCGCACGTTAAATATCACGTATGCATCAACGATTGCATCATTTATCGGAGCGAGGACGCGGAGAAAACCACATGTCCGGTGTGCGGCGTGAGTCGATACAAGAAAGGGAAGAAAGCACCTCGAAAAGTGGTATGGTACTTTCCTATCACTCCTCGTCTGAAGCGAAGCTCATGCTATGGCATGCGGAAAGGAAGATGCCAGGAGATGATGATGACCCCGAAAATGATGAGCTGCTGACGCACCCTTTAGATGCTAGCCAGTGGAAAGCATTGGACCTCGAATTCCCAGAATTTGGTGGAGATTCGAGGAACATCAGGCTTGGTGCGAGCCTACTGCATGCAGACTTCGATTTTCGACATGCAGACTTTGATCGAGCAAACCTCGTCGTGCTACAACATTTAGAACTGGTCGATCCTTGGGTACAGAAGCACAAAAGGTTAATCGAGAAGAACTACAGTGACCGGGGCATACAGAGGACGCAGGGAGAAATAATCAAAGAGCACAACTCAGATTTCACGCGTTGGTTTAGGCAGACGCTCCTTGATAATCCCCCGCGATCGCATTCTTCTAACACGGAAAAGATCATATTCACCTTGTCGCAGGGACCGATGCAAAACCTGGTGACCTATCAGGCGTATGATATCAACGGCTACACATTCTACACGGAGGAAAAGGACAACAAGTGTGATTATCAGAACTCAGGCGTAACGTCGGAATTCTACACCGATGACAAGGTGAAGGAAAGATTCTACGGAAGAATCGAGGAGATCTGGGAGCTCGACTACTGTGGAGAAAAGGTGTCGATGTTCCGTGTCAGATGGGCAAAGAGCGTCGAAAGAGAAGGCCGGTATTTCACAACCATGGTTATACCCGAAGCAGCCAAATCCAAGGCCGCCGGTGCAAACGTGGCCGCGAAAAATGAACCGTGGGTACTGGCTACCAAAGTGGACCAATGTTTTTTCATTACCGACTCGACAAAGCCTAGCCGTGTTGTCGTGAGGAGAGGAAAAAGAAACATCATCGGAATGGATGGAGTCGCCAACGAGCAAGACTTCGACCTGTACGGCGATCCAAAGATTGAAGATGACAACGACTACGATGCAGCAACATACATCACAAGAAGAAAAAGGACAATTCTACCCAAAAAAGTTAGCCCATTCAAAAGAAGAAACATTAAAGTGCCGAGGCTAAATTATTCAACCGCGACAAAGAAGGGAAAAAAGATTGTAAAACGCTAGCTCAAAAAATATTGTAAAACGCGTGGTCGAAAAAGATTGTAATATTCATGGGTCTGTTCTTATGAAATTTAGTTATACTTTGAATCATATTTGTACCACTTTTATGACATGTATTATCACTTTTGGGCATTTTTGGAATATTTAAAAGTATTTTAAAATCAAAACAAAACTTCTATGGCATATATCACCACTTTTGGGCATTTTTTGGAACATTTAAAAGTATTTTTGAAATAAAACAAAAAAAGGTGGGCACCAGGATTCGAACCTGGGTGCTCATAAGTTTAGAATAGAGCTAAGGGCGGAACCAGTGGGATAGGCTAGTGTAGTTGTTAGATAGTGGGGCTGCAGTTTTCTTATACAGTAGTTAGAAGTCGATAGGCGTAGCGCACTGGGGCATAGTGCGCTACAGATATCCGTAGCGCACTATGCCCCAGTGCGCTATGCCTAAGTGGCTTTATCCACACGTGCGCTCGACCCCCCCTCTCTCATCCCCATCTCTCCATCTCTCAGCCCGATTGAGCACGATCCGCCGCCGCCGCTCTCGATCCGCCGCCGCCGCGTCTGAGGAGGAGGAGGCCTGCCCGCGTCCGAGGAGGAGGAGGTCCGCTCGTGTCCGAGGAGGAGGAGGTCCGCCTGTGTCCGAGGAGGAGGAGGCCCGCGTCTCAGGAGGAGGCCCGTGTCCGAGGAGGAGCAGCCGCCGCGTCTCAGGAGGTGGAGGCCGCCGTCGTCCGCCCGTCGTCGTCCGCCCGTCGTCCGCCCGTCAGAGGTGAGCGTCGCCTCTCCCCTCTCTCCCTCTCTCTCCCTCTCTCCCCTCTCTCTGCAGGCCATGGTTAGGGTTCAGTAGGCGTGGACATGGCCTGCAAACACCAAGTTCACCTTGTACTTGAGCAGCCCTCATACTCTCTCCCTCCATATAGTGTGCATCGTTGCTGTTGTACATGGGAGCATGCATGAGAACAATAAGCCAGGGTGTCTTCTCTCTGTCCACACGCTTCAGTTCACCCTTCAGCCACATCCATTGGGGAGTGTATTTTACTGGTAAATACCACATGCAAGTTTACAAAACATACTTGCATTAGAATAAGCATAATAATCAACAAAAACTTCAAGTGTCTACACTAGAAAAGAACATCCATCTGTCCAATCATGCATGTTTCTAAAATATAATATATATAATGGTCAGAACATTACGCCGGTAAGAATATTACTTGAGATTGTTAATAATTTAGCAATATCTTACAGTTATACCCCAGAAAAGGTGTCTCTTGAAGAGAAAAATGGTTAACAACGTTTTCAGAATTACAATGAAATTACACACTTCTTTTAGATCGCTAAGATCTAACTATCAGTATCTATAGTGAGATATGGTAAAATGTTTCATGAATCAACAGAACAAATAGCAATTGCTCTGGTATTTTACAGCATCAATTGTATCATTAAGAACACAATAAAGCCACAATTTTTAAAGGACGGCTTTTACCCCTGCTTGACCTAGGTTCTGGACCCAGGCCAAGAACTTGGAACTCCCAAGTCACTAGAACCAATAACATACCCTGGCGCTATATCAGAAACTTAATGGAAGGACAAAACAAGCAGGAAAATGAACTTACCGAATGGCGAATAGCTAGAGAGCACAATAATATGAGCAGATGCACGCATGACTGTATACCACATTTGGGAGCTGCTACTCGATGACAAATATGGTGTTCTATATCTGTGAAGATATGGCTTAAATGTAGAGGTTTCTCCCTAGAATATCAAATATGATTAAGGTCAGAGTTAAAGTAGTGACAAGGGACAGCTAAGTTAATTTGGGAAACTTGCTCTAACTCTTTAGTTCAACATTTCACTGCTACATTTTGCCTAGAGAGGTGGCTTGTGTGTATGTGTGTGACCGAGAGTTGTCCTCCTTGCCGCCCCGAGCAGCAACAAAGAATGGCGTAGGAGTAGGAGTAGAGAATTAGCAGTAGGTTAGTTTATCTAAATTTTGCATCTTATGTAAATTTTGCATGACCTTTGTCCTCAAGTTAGCAGTAGGTTAGTTTTTTTAGGTTTAGTTAGTTGCTGTCAAGAATTAGGTTACTATTAGCAAGCAGTAGGTTATGTAGTTGCTGTCAAGAAATAGATTGTGTAGTTGTCATTGTTAGCAAAGAGTCATATACTTGCTGTCATATAATCCATACTTGTTGTCATATACTTGCTGTCATATTTGCTGTCATATACTTGCTGTCATATAATCCATACTTGCTGTCATATACTTGCTATCATATACTTGCTGTCATATACTTGCTGTCATACTTGTTGTCAATGACAGTTGATATAATCTGTGGTGATATAATTGTAGAACTTGAAATTGTGCTTGTGCTTGTATATGAAGCACTTTATTATGTGTGTATGCAGGTTCTTGTATGAAATGAGTCCTGATTTTTGCCGGAATGTTGATTAACTTCCGTTTCGGCAGAAATCGGGCACTCCTAGTTTAAGAAAATTAACAAAGGTCATGCCGGATTTTTCCGTGCATTTAACCAATTATTTGTTTTTTATTAGTGCGAAGATGTGTGACAACGACGAGGCTGGATGTTCTAAGCGCATCAGCGTTGAAGGAGAACTCAGACCTCTGAATAAACAATTGACATTCTGGGAGGCGGCCCAGCGGCTAGAAGACGATGAAGAATACCATCCTTCGGAGAGCGAGGATCATGAGATGGAAGACGCGGAGGAAGAAGCCGAAGGAACGGCGGACGATGAAACCACTGATGGCGGCGAGGGCACAAGGAGTGGTAGCAATCCTCCTAAGAAGAAGAAGAAGAAGAAGAAGCCGAAGGACCGACGCCCGAACACGGTCGGCACGGTCAGGGAGGAAATTACCGAAGTGAGCCCATCAGGGGTTCCTTTGGAGCCCGCCCTTGTCGTCAAAGGGTACGGTGGGCAAGTGGCGGCGATCACCAGGACAACCATCTCGATCAACACCGAGAATCTCCGGCATAAAGATAATGGCCACTTGCGCACACTCCTCTTCAAGAAGCTGCACGCAAGATACAAGTTCCCCGCTAAGTATCAGAACACAAATTATCATGGGAACAAAGTAAACAAATCCGCCCTCACAAAGATGAGCACCGCCCTGGCCAGCTGGAGAACTCAGATAAAGAAGAAGATCTATAAAGAAGGCAAAAGTCTCGAGGAGATCCAGAAGATTGACCCACAGATCATCGAAGATCAGTTCCGGGAGTTCAAGGAGAGGTGTGAATCCGAAAGAGCCCTGGCCAATAGTAATCGGGGAAAGGTGCTGCAGGCGATGAATATAGGTCATCACCATCTCGGATCTGGTGGATACAGAACCGCGGAGGCCAAATGGAATAAGGAGGACGAAGAGTATAGATCCAAGGGGATAGAAAACCCCTTTGCTAAATTCGAACCCGGGCAGGTTCGAAACTTCATCAGGGCCCGTTACCATGTGGACCCAAAAACCAAACAACTCACCGCGGATCCTGCGGTGAGGGAATTCGAGGAAATTGTGGTAAGTATAATCTAATTACCACGGATCAACTCGATTGCAATCTAATCGATGATCTAAACCCGCTGCACTATACCATGGTCCGTCTCTTTTCTCAGGCTGGCCATGCAGATCATTAGAGAGAACACACCGGGCATCGCTATAGTGGACCCCTACTACATGCGTGACGGCTGCTTGGGTTCCCCATGAGCAGCGTATTTATCGTGGCCTCGTACCTAAAAAGAATCTTCGTGGCGAACAAGACAAAGGAATACATTCTCGTGCCTTACTTTCCCGATTAAGTCGTTATTCACTCGCCACCGTCGATTGGCTTTATTAGATCATCATCATTCTTTTTCCAACACATTCCATTTGAATTTTTTGCGCAGAGATGAATACTGCATGCTCATCTCCTTATCGCCGAAGCATTCCCACGCCACGTATTTCGACTCGGGGAGTCTAGAAAAGAAGAAAAACTACGAGAAGATCAAGGAAGTTCTAAATGATGCTCTCACTGGCTTTGCCTCGATGGAAGGCACCACCTTCGTGCGTACGAAGGTCAAGTTCGGCAGGCACGTCTTCAACCACGTAACGGAGTTCCCCTGCGTGAAGCAGCCGGAAAATAGTAAGAAGGAAGCCTACTACGCACTCCATCACATGAGGGCGTTCCTACTTGACCAGCAGAATTCTACGCTGCCAGATCATCTCAAACAGTGGGCCGATGCAAAGGCCAAGATCAATGATTCATATATTAGACAAGAGATGTATCGCATCCAGCAGCAGTTTGGGGCAATCATCTTTCGTGATGTCATGACTTCAGGGGGGATCTTCTACGGAGGAAATATCCCGAATAACCGTGACATAGAAGATCGCCTAGAGATGCAGGGTGACTATAGGAAGTTCATGACGAGACAAGGAGTCCTCCCGTTCCCTAAGCCGAGCCAGAAGGCTTGATGTTGGCCTAGTTGTGTGTGTGTGTGGCCAGAAGACAAACTATAGATGACCTTTGTGTGTATGTGGACAAGTGTACATGCTACTATACTTATCTTATTAGGTTTATGAATCATCGCTTATTTCTTTTGCTTATTATTATTATATATAAATCAATGCTTGTTTTTTTGCTTACTCTTTGGTTCTTTGCTCATTTTGGTCCTTCTTTTTTTCCTTACTCTTTTTTCGAGAATAATGCCGATGATTGAAATGTCGTGGCACACTATATATGTGAATGTGCTACGATGGGATTATGAGCCTTGTGATATGCACAAATTCAGGTCTTGTGCATCCTACTTGGCTCACCGTTCCATCGTAGCATATTCCTGTGTCCAACGAGACCTATGTATATATATGAGGCATTCTTTTCGAGTTATTTTTGTCTTTTTCGAGAATAATGCCGATGATTGAAATGTCGTGGCACAATATATATGTGAATGTGCTACGACGGGATGGTTAGCCTTGTGATATGCACAAGTCCAGGAATTGTGCATCCTACTTGGCTAACCGTTCTGTCATAGCATATTCCTGTGTCCAACGACATAGCTAGTTATATATGAGGCATTTTTTTGATTTACTTTGGTCTTTTTCGAGAATAATGCCGATGATTGAAATATCGTACGTGGCACAATATATATGTGAATGTGCTACAACGGGATAGTTAGCCTTGTGATATGCACAAGTCTAAGTCTTATGCATCCTACTTGGCTAACTGTTCCGTCGTAGCATATTCCTGTGTCCAACGACCTAGCTAGTTATATATGAGGCATTCTTTTCGAGCTACTTTGGTCTTTTTCGAGAATAATGCCAATGATTGAAATGTCGTGGCACACTATATATGTGAATGTGCTACGATGGGATTGTACGCCTTGTGCTATGCACAAGTCCAGGAGTTGTGCATCCTACTTGGCGTACAGTTCCATCGTAGCATATTCCTGTGTCCAACAACCTAGTTATATATGAGGCATGCTTTTTGAGTTTGCTATTTTTGATTTAGGAGTACTTTCTATAAGTGTATCTTCATATGCGACTTTAATTATACATGTTTTTTCAATCACCGGTTAATTATTATTGTCAACTTGTAGATGACGTGGTACGTCGTGTACAAGGGACGGGTTCCCGGAGTCTACGATGATTGGGAAGACTGCCGGAGACAGGTGCACCGTTTCAGCGGCAATAGCTACAAAGGGTACAATACTATGGCGGAGGCGGAAGCTAGATACATGTATTCGCATGTCACCAACTACTACTTTGTAACTTGATCGAAACAATGTAACTTATACTATGTATTCATGTATGAGACTTATCTATATGTATTTGTTTCAATCTTGTTTTTCATATTGTGTATTTATATATATAATTGTATATCTTGTATCTGTGTGTGTATATCTGCTGTAATATTGTATATAATCTGGCTCGGAAATAAAAAAAAACACATCTGTGGCGCACATGATCTACCTTCTGTGGCGCACTACACCTAAAGCGCACTATAGAAGCTTAGTGGCGCACTAGGAAGTGCGCCACAGAAGATCCTAGGCGTAGAGCACCTGCCCACATAGCCGCAAGATTAGTAGCGCCACGCCTATCTCTACACAACCGTGGCGCACTAGGCAGTGCGCCACGGCTGAGAGATAGCCGTAGCGCAAGGCACGTGGCGCACTGCTAGTGCGCCACAGATGATGTTTTCAGGTGTGCCACTAAATGCTGTTTTCCTAGTAGTGGCTTTTAAGGCAAATGAGCTAGGTCATGACCATAACCATGGCATAGTTTGCTTTAATGCGTCCATATTCCGCACATGCGTGTATCTTGTGATGGCAAACGATGTTGCTTCATGAAGTTTTCACATTCTCTGCACGGAAAATCTTTTTTCCATTTTCCCGATGTAGAAAAAGGCTTATTTTGTGAAGCAGCCACTAATACGTCATAAACGTATCTATAATTTTTGATGTTTAATGCTTGTTTAGTATCTACTTTACTTTGTCTACACTTTGAGGTATGTTTATATGTTTTCTGGTACTAACATATTAACAAGATGCCATAATGCCAGTTGCCTATTTTCTTCTGTTTTTGGTTCCAGAAAAGGCAGAAAATCAATATTCTCGGAATTGGACGGGACAAAAACCAAAGTCAATATTTTATCGTGGGGAACACGGAGCCAGAAGACGAGATGGAGGAGGGCCTCGAGGGGGCCACACCCCTGACAACGCGGTCATGCCTGGCCAAAAGAGATGGAGGAGGGCCTCGAGGGGGCCACACCCCTGGCAGCGCGGCCATGCCTGGCCCGCGCCTGGGGGGTGTAGCCGCCTCGGGCACCCCCTCGGCCTCCCTCTTCGCCTATAAGAAGCCCCAATTTCTAAACCCTAAGTACCCGATCAATCTTCCACGAAACAGTCCGTACTTGCCACCACCAACGTCCCTAGATCAGGGGGATCTGAAGCTCTTCCCGACACCCTGCCTGAGGGGAGAGATCATCCCGGAGGCCTTCTTCATCACCATGCCAGCCTCCGGTATGAAGCGTGAGTAGTTCCTCCTTGGACTACGGGTCCATGTAGTATCTAGATGGTTGTTTCTCCTCCTTTGTGATACCATGTTTAGATCTTGTGAGCTCCGTTCATGATCAAGATCATCTATTTGTAATTATGCATGTTGTGTTTGCAGGGATCCGATGGATATTGAGATTACTATGTCAGATTGGTTAATGATTCTATCTTATTGATTCTATCATGTCTGTGTTGTTTGAGATCTTGCATGCTCTCCGTTTCTAGTAGCTATCTTGGACAAGTAGATGCTAGTAACTCCAAGAGGGAGTATTTATGCTCGATAGTGGGTTCATGCCTCTATTTAATCTGGGGAAGTGACAGAAATCTCTAAGGTTGTAGATGTGCTGTTGCTACTAGGGAGAAAACAACGATCTCTTGTTCATGGAACAAATGGATTGTTTACCTTACACACTTTGCTTAAAACAGTTATCCGTTGCTTGCAACTTAATACTGGCGGGGGTTCAGATGATAACCTAAAGGTGGACTACTAGTCATAGATGCAGTTGGATGGAGGTCTATGTATATTGTTCTATTGCCCAATCAAATCTCATAGGATCATGAATGTCTAGTATTGCATTGTTATTCCTTGCTCTGACCTGTCAATTGCCCCGCTGTAATTTTTTTACCCAGCATGTTATGTTGTTTATCTTAAGGAGAACACCTCTAGTGAACTATGGACCCTGGTCCAATCTTTACCATTTATACATCTTCCACTGCTCCTGTTTACTTTCTGCAAATCATCATTACCTTCCACACCATATAGTTAATCCTTTGTTTCAGCAAACAGGTGAGATTGACAACCTCACTGTTTGTTGGGGCAAAGTCTTGAGTTTGTGTTGTGCAGGTTTCCAAGTTTCTAGCAACACCTTTGGGTCGTTTCCTTCCTTCTACTGGTTTGATAACCTTGGTTTCTTTCTGAGGTAAAACTTGCTGTTGTGCTCATCATACCTTCCTCTTGGGGTTTCCCAACGAAGCTCTAAAGTGATCTGAGCGTCATCAGCCACTAAGGATGTGATGTCAAAATGCATCACCCCATGTTTGCCGGCAAAATATGATGTCAAAATGCATCACCCCATGTCAAAATACTAGAGATCATTTAGTGCCCAAATCAGCAATTGGCTTCAGCTAGAACCTCTTGGCGCAACCCTCGCGATATAAACAAGTGTTTGCCGGTCTAGTTGGAGGGGGTTTAAATTTAGCCTATAGCTACCTCGTATCTATCTTGGGAATTTTCCAAAAAATAATTTCCAGGTACAAAACATGACATTTTTTCAGAGATCCAACAAGAGATTAGCAAGACCCGGTACATAGCCAGGAACCCTAGCTACCACAGTATCGTCCAAATTTCAAAACCGGCCTAAAAAATTCAATTTTTTGTCAAAAATGTAAAACCTTCGCACATTGCAATTTTATGTTGCCTAGTTGCATACAAAAATAACAAACATGGCATATGGGGATTATTCTAAAAAAATGTTCATAGAAATCACCTACTGGCTTTGTAGATTCATGGCTTTCAAGGCAAATGAGCTAGGTCATGACCACAACCATGGCATAGTTTACTTTAATGCGCCCATATTCCGCACATGCGTGTATCTTCTCATGGAAAACAATTTTGCTTCATGAATTTTTCACATTCTCTACACGAAAAATCCATTTTCCATTTTCCTGGTGCCGAAAAGGGCTTATTTTGTGAAGCATCCACCAAGGATGTGATGTGAAAATTCATCACCCCATTTTTAATAAATACTAGAGAGCATTTAGTGCCCAAATAACCAATTTTCTTCAGCTAGAACCTCTCGGCGCAACCGTCACGATATAAACAAGTTTCTACCGGTCTAGCTGGAGGGGCTCAAATTTAGCCTAGAGCTACCTCGTAGCTATCTCGGAAATTTTCCAAAAAATCATTTCTAGGTACAAAACATGGCATTTATTCAGGGATCCAACAAGAGATTAGCAAGACCTGTCACATAACCAGGAACCCTAGCTACCGTGGTATCGGCCGAATTTCAAAATCGGCGTCAAAAATTCAAAAAATGTGAAACCTTCATACATTGCCATTTTATGTTTCCTAGTTGCATGCAAAAATAACAAACATGGCATATGGTATTATTCTTGAAAACGTTTCACAGAAATCACCTAGCGCCTTCGAGGATTCATGACTTTCAAGGCAAATGAGCTAGGTCATGACCATAACCATGGCATAGTTTGCCTTAATGTGCCCATACTCTGTACATGCGTGTATCTTGTGATTGCAAACAATTTTGCTTCATGAAGTTCTCACATTCTCTTCATGGAA
This sequence comes from Avena insularis, assembly GCA_023614405.1. Taxonomy (NCBI): domain Eukaryota; kingdom Viridiplantae; phylum Streptophyta; class Magnoliopsida; order Poales; family Poaceae; genus Avena; species Avena insularis. The sequence goes on from CM042685.1 coordinate 449,966,951, forward strand.
AATCCATTTTCCCGGTGCCGAAAAGGGATTATTTTGTGAAGCAGCCACCAAGGATGTGATGTGAAAATGCATCACCCCATTTTTAATAAATACTAGGGATCATTTAGTGGCGAAATCACCAATTGGCTTTAGCTAGAACCTCTCAGCGCAACCCCCACAATACAAACAAGGTCCTGCCGATCTAGCTGGAGGGAGCTACCTCGTAGGTATCTCGGGAATTTTGTAAAAAAACATTTCCAAGTACAAAACATGGCATTTCTTTAGGGATCCAATAAGAGATTAGCAAGACCCGACACATAGCCAGGAACCCTAAGTACCGCTATATCGGACGAATTTTGAAACCGGCCTCAAAAAATTTCAGCCACACATCATGCATCTAGTGGCCAAAAAAATTGGGGTTTAGTCCTCCCCTCGCGCCATAGAGCGTATTCTCACGGCCAAAAAATTGTGGCTCCGCACGCATATTCTCGAGCCACAGAGCGAAATGAAACTTTTGCACGCTGAAATTACCGTTCAGCCCTCCTACACATGGCAACCCAAGCATTCGCGCAAAGGGCATGTACATAATCTATGAAAAAACCTCCTTTACCCCCTCAGCAGGAGAAGACAGATCCAATCCCCCCACCACCCCCACCCATCCATCCACTCGCATCGCCATCGCCCGTCGCAGCCTCCAACACTCATCGTTGTCCGTCGGGCAAGTAATCATCTAGCCGTGTCCCTAGCTCGTCCTCACATTTCTAGTTTCCTGCCACGCTGTCAAGCTCGTAGATCTGATGCCTTGCCGTGGAGGACCGCCATCTCGCCGTCAGCCTCACCGGTGAGGTATGCGAAATCACCAACAAGGTCTTCACCCTCTCCGTGAATTTGGGCGTCAAGGTCTTCTACCTCGCCCTCCACCTCACCAACAATGTTTGTCTACCCGTCATGCGCCTCGTCGTCAATGTCTGCCACTTCACCTCTCACCACGCTGCCAAGGCACGACAGATCGTCGTCCACCTCGCCGACAAGGTCTGCCACCAAGGTTCCTAGCAAGAAGCGCACAAAGAAAAGGGTCCTACTGCCTGCAGGCAAGGAAACAATCACCTTGTTTTTCTGCTCTTGTAAGCCTGCTCGATGTTGTGTTTGCCTGTTTGAGGAAATAATTTTTTTGCCCCTGAAATTGCTTATCTGAGAGGCTGTTCATTATCCTGCTCATGTTTGTTCTAGGACAATCAACACCACATGTTATATTTTGTTTAATTGCCTGTTTAATTTGTAGCTTACTAAGATTTCTTTATTAATTTTAGAACCTAGAATGCATCTCATGTAAAAAGGTCGGCTGAAAAACATCATGAGAAACAATGAGCGGTTGCAACAACTTGGTGTTAGGCCCTTTGCAAGTCTTTTCGCATCGCCAACTATATTCTCTCCTAAAAAGAGGAAAAATGAAGGCGCTGACTATGATCCATATGAGGTGGAAGATGACACTGAACAATACTCAGATGATGTCAGTGAGGAGGATCAGATTATGACGTGAGGTTCACAAACTTTTTTCGTCGCGGATGGTAATCTGGGACGTTTTGCCACTGATCCACGATGATATCAGATCGTCATGGACCGCCCAGATTCTTGTAGTGATCCTTGCCCCCTCGCCACCTCGGACAGCAAGGAAAGAAGAGTAGCGTCAAGCGCCTCGCCGTCAACCCTCTCCCGCTCGCCACCAAGGTCGGCCAGGAGAGGATCGACACCAGCTGTCGGGGGATAACCCCCGGGTAGGGAGAGCCAGGCCCAAGTAGGCCGCCTCCAGAAGGCATAGGCCGCCTGGCCCTCAAGAAGTAAAACTCTAGCTGGTTTGCTAATACCGCTCGGCTAGGCATAAAGCTTTCCCGGCTGGCCCGTCTAGCACGGTAGCCAGAAGAACCGCCCAGGTGGCCGCTTCCACCCGGCTCACCTCGGATTCGATGGAGAGCATGGAGGGGGTGATGCTCCTTGCGAGGTACACCACTGGCCCCCCTTCATCATCAGGCAGGCTGGTGTGCCGTCACGACCAGCGCTACCCGACGAGGATAAAGCAAAGTGGTCGGTTGACCGCCCAAAGCAGTCCGGGTGATCGTTAAAGCAAGAGTGACGCCCCAAAGGAAGCCCGGCTGACCGCTAAAGAAGAAGGTGGCGATAAAAGAAGGGTGAACTGGGTCCTAGCCCACCGGCTGGGCCCTGCTGCCGGCCCTGTCCTATAAACCCATATCCAAACAGTAAACCCTAGATCCCAAATTGTAACCTGCCCCCGGATCAGTATATAAGGGAGGGCAGGGCTGGGGTTCGAGGTAAGCAAAAATAGAAGGATAGAAGTGCTAGCCTCTAGTTTTCATCTTCCTCTAGATCTCGATAGTAGATAAGGAAACAGCTCCAGGAGCATCTGTATTGGGCATTCGCCCCTTCATATATTTCATCTTGCAGGAGTAGGGGTGTTACCTCGCCGAGAGGGCCCCGAACCTGGGTACGTTGCTGTGTTTGCAGTTTACTGTGCCCAACCCGTTGTGTGAGCCACCGATTGCATCCGAGTGTGACTCTTTAGCCATCCCCGATGGCACTATCGTGTTCCACACCACGACCGTTGGCGCCCACTATGGGGCACAGCGCTTTGGCTGGGATCATCTTCCGCACGGGACTTCCGTTCGTCACCGGCGAACGCGTGGCCTCCGGCCTCGTCGTCATGTTCGGCGCTTTCGACTGCGTCGTCGACAACGCCGCATGCTTCGCCGGCAACACCTTCCCCGCCAACGGCTCCATCATAAACTTTAGGGAAATCCGCGTCTACGTCGCCACCGTCACCGAGGTCTTTCCTAGCATGGTCACCTCCATCCTCGACGTGCCTCTTAGCCGCCTCGCCCATGGCCCGACCGCGGAAAATGGTTGCGTCAAAGTCATGGTGTGAACGCCCGCGAAAACATTCGTCCGCCTCAGGAGCGCCGAGCAGTAGGAGAGAGCTCCGCACCCGAGCAAGAGAAAGATCCACTCACTTCCTCCATCAGCACCTGCGCACGCCATTCACCGTCGAGGCGGACCCGGGCTGTCCCTGCGGCCACGCTCGAAGCCACGCGCCAGAAGCTCCTGGAGGAAGCTACCAAGGTTGCTGCTAACCAACACCGACTAAATGCCACCGTGCATGAGTACAACGCTGCCCACGGCTTCGTCAGGCAAGTCCAGCACCGAGGGCGTGACCTCGTGTCAGAACTGGACCGCGCCGCCGATTCACATGCAGGTGTGGCGTAGCCCGTTTACAGCACCCCTGCCAAGAACATGAGAGCGGCCGAAGCGGTGGCCGTGGAGCTGAAGCACCTCGAGGGAGAAGAACTTCATTTCCAGCAGGAGCACGTATAGCTCCTCGTCGCCACCGCTAACAAGCAGCAGGCCGAGGGTATTCCCAGTCAGATGGGTAACACCCGAGACATTGTCGTTCGCAAAGGCACGGACCAGACGGTGCACGGAGGAAGCAAGCACCAGCAGGCATCCTCCCCAGGAGGAGTTGGGCAGAACAACCGCCCGCGTGGCGGGTTTGTTAATCGTGTCCACCACAACCGAGACGCCGCCGGTTCTAGCGTGAGTCGCGCCCCAGCAGCAGGAGCTTCCCAAGAAAAGAAGACGCGCACCCCGGATGAAGGAGCAGATGCAAACAAGGACCCGCACGCGTCGCGTCTGAAGGGCTGACTCGGCCCCCGATATCTAGCTAACGAGCGCGAGCACATCGACCTCTTGGTGCAATCACGCACGCTGGAGGAGGAAAGTCCGGCTGGCCCGAAGTGTTTCGGTCCATGCATCCGGAACGAGCCGTTTCCAAAGGGTTTTTCGCTTCCAAGGGATACGCCAAAATATAACGGCACGGTCAAGCCTGAGGATTGGTTGGTGGATTACACCACCGTAGTGAGAATCGCCAACAGAAATCTCCGCCTGGCCATCCGCTCTGTCCCCCTCATGCTCGTAGATTCATCAAGAACATGGCTCAATAGCCTCCCCGACAACAGTATCAACGCCTGGCTAGACTTCGAGGAAGCGTTTATTCGCAACTTCACTGGAACATACAAGCGGCCGGGTCGACCTCGCGAGCTTTCCCTCTACGTGCAAGGCAAGGAAGAGTCCGACCGCGCCTACCTCACCCGGTGGACCAGCATGCACAACTCGTGTGAAGGGGTGCGTGAGCATCAGGCAATTGACTTCTTCACCAACGGTTGCCGAGACGGCACCATGTTGAAGCATAAGCTCAACCAGGCAAACCCGCAAACCATGTCCCAGGTCATGGCCATCATGGACAAGTACGCCACCGCCAATGCGGCTATGAAGAAGCCCATCGTGTTGGACGCCCAAGGCCAAATTGTAACGGTCGAGCAGGCGGAGCGCCGCCAGCCGGGCGACCATCACCCCAGGTGGCACGGCCACGACAACCACCATGGCAAGAGGAAAGACGACCAACCGGACAGCCGGTACGGCGCCAAGCAAGTAGCTGCTGTGCATGAGGACCCGGCTGCAGGCAGAAGCCAGAGGTAAAGACCAGATGATAGCCGCCACGACCCGAGTACACCATGGAGTCCATGATCGATGGGCTGTGCAAGTTCCACAACGGCGGCAGCAAGCCTGCGAACCACACAACGCGCCAGTGCAGCTGGACGAAGAGGATGGCTGAAGCCGGCGGGCTCCCACCACCACCTCCACCGCCAGCCGGAGGCCCACCGGACAACAGGGAGCGGCGCAACCGCCGCGAGGATGATGAGGATGGTTACCCACGACAAGTGGGAAACTACGACATCTTCCTTGCGGAGCTGGAGACAAATCACGCCAAAAGGAGGCGTGAGGCGGAGGTGAACGCAATCGTTCCCTCGTTCCCAAATACCTACATTGGTCGGACCAGGCAATCACCTGGAGCAAAGAGGACTAGCCGGCTATGCTACCAAACCCTGGCAGCTACGCGTTGGTCCTCGACCCTATCATCGTCTCCAAGAAACACTCGTGCCGTTTCTCCCATGTACTCATCGACGGAGGCAGCATCATCAACCTCCTGTACCGCAGTAGCCTCGAGCGGCTCGGCATCAGCGATTCCTAGCTACAACCCTCAAGCACTTCGTTCCACGGGGCAGTGCTAGGCCCATCGCACTCGCCAATCGGCAAGATCCGGCTAGACGTCATCTTCCGCAACAAGAACAACTTTCGTCGCGAGCCGATTTGGTTCGAGGTGGTGAACCTCTCCAGTGCCTACCACGCCATACTAGGGTGCCCAGCCCTCACCAAGTTCATGGGAGTGCCGCACTACGCGTACCTCAAAATGAAGCCGCCAGGACCAAAGGGAGTGATCACCGTCGACGACTACTACAAGCGTTCTATCGAGTGCGCCACAGATGTCTCCAAGCTATCCAAGGCAATGATTATCGCTGAGGACAAGCACGTCATAATGTAGAACATGGCGGCTCTACAGAAGGATATGCCGGCTGGAGAGCCTAAGCCGGCCGGAGAATCACAGTTCAAGCCTTCGCAGGGCACAAGGAAGATCCTACTAAACGAGGAGGACCCGAGCAAGTCCGTCTTGGTCTGAGACGGCCTGGACAACAAATAGGAAAGCGCGCTCGTCGACTTTCTCCATGAGAATCGGGACATTTTCGCATGGTGACCCAAAGACCTGCCAGGTGTCCCGGTGCTGGTGCTGAAGAAGAACAAGATGTGGCGCATGTGTGTCGATTACACCAGCGTCAACAAGGCATGCCCCAAGGATCCCTTCGCTCTACAACGGATAGATCAAGTCATTGACTCCACCACTGGATGTGATTTGTTGTCTTTTCCAGATGCTTACTCAGGTTATCACTAGATTAAGCTCAATGTAAGCGATCAAATAAAGACATCATTCATAACCCCGTATGGGACTTACTGCTACACCACCATGCCCTTCGGTCTGAAGAACGCATGAGCAACTTACCAGCGCTGCATTCAGAAATGCCTGCAGACTCAGATTGGTAAAAACGTGCATGCCTACATCGATGACGTCGTCATCAAGACCAAGGAGCGTCACACACTGCTCGAGGACCTAAGGGAAACGTTCGACAATCTCCGCCGCTTCCAGATCTAACTAAACCCGGAGAAGGGCGTCTTCGGCATCCTAGCCGGTAAGCTCCTCGGTTTTGTCGTCTCCGAGCGAGGTATTGAGGCGAACCTGAAGAAGATCGGAGCCATCGAGCGCATGGAGTTGCCATAAAGCCTGCGCGACGTACAGAAGTTCACCGGGTGCCTAGATTCCCTCAGCCGGTTCGTCAGCCGGCTGGGTGAGAAGGCCCTCCCCCTGTACCAACTCATGAAGAAGACAGACAAGTTCGTCTGGACAGCTCAAGCGGACGAAGCCTTCCGGGACCTCAAGCGCATGCTCACCTCACCGACTATTTTGGCGGCACCAGCCGCAAAGGAGCCAATGCTGATGTACATCACTGCCACAAACAGAGTTGTCAGCATGGTACTGGTAGTTGAGAGGCCAGAAGAGGGGAAGGCCCAGCCGGTCCAGCGTCTCGTGTACTACCTAAGCGAAGTATTGTCGCTCTCCAAACAGAACTACCCCCACTACCAGAAGCTGGTGTATGGCGTGTACATGGCCGCCAAGAAGCTCAAGCACTACTTCCAAAAACACTCCATCTGGGTGGTGGCATTGGCCCCGCTCGCGGATATTATTGGCAACAAGGATGCCACTGGGCGTGTGGCGAAATGGGCCATAGAGCTCGCTGCACACAACATTCAGTACGATCCAAGGACGACAATAAAATCCCAAGCACTTTCCGATTTCATCGTCGATTGGGCGGAGACGCAGTACATGCCACCGGTCCCCGACTCAACGTACTGGAAGCTACACTTCGACGGCTCCAAGATGCGAGGGGGACTCAGAGCCGGAATTGTGATAACCTCGCCCAAAGGCGATCGGCTAGAGTACGTCCTCCAGATCCACTTCAAGGCGTCCAATAACATCGCCAAATATGAAGCACTCATCCACGGGCTCACGATGGCCAAGAAGATAGGCATTCAGAGAATACTATGCTTCGGAGATTTAGACCTGGTGGTGCAGCAGGTCTCCGGTGAGTGGGACGCAAGAGACGCGAACATGGCACTCTACCGTTTCTTTGTTCAGCAGCTATGCGCCTGTTTCGAAGGGTGCGAGTTCCACCACGTACCCATGACCAACAATGAAGCCGCTGACGCCTTGTCTAGAGTCGGCTCAACAAGACAGTCCATACCGCCTGGAGTCTCCCTCGAGCACCTGCGCAAGCCCTCCATCACCCCGTCGCCGGAATCCGACTCCATAGTACTCAACGCAGACCTAGGGAATAGCCGGTGCCGCGCCGCATCCGGGGACTTCCGCACCGCACCCGGGGACTACCGCGCCGCACCCAGGGACTGCCTCGCCGCACCCACTGCTGCGTCGCATCCGGGGACTGTCGTGTCGCACTCGGGGACTGCTCCACGGCAGCCTGCGGTTGACACCAGCAAGCTCCCACCCGACAGACCTCCCGACTTTCTAGAGCCAACCATCCGCGAGGAGGTTAGGCTCATCATGCAGACGGTATACGCCATTCAGGAAGTACCTGACTGGGCAAAGCCATTCATGAACTTCCTGGCCAAGGATGAGCTCCCAACGGAGGAAGTGGCAGCGCGACAAGTGAGACGAAGAGCAAGCGCACACACCATCATCAACAACGAGTTGTACAAGCGCAGCGTCGGGGGAATCTATCAGAGGTGCGTAAGCCAAGAGGAAGGAACCAATCTCCTAGCGGACATACACCAGGGCGAATGCGGCCACCACGCTTCATCAAGAGCAATAGCTGCCAAAGCTCTTCACCATGGTTTCTATTGTCTGACAGCGCCGAAGGACGCTCAGGAGTTGGTAAAAGCATGCAACGGTTGTCAGTGATTCAGCCAGCTGAAGCACACGCCATCTGCGGCACTTAAAACGATACCAATCACCTGGCCATTCGCAGTCTGGGGGCTGGACATGGTTGGGCCGTTCAAAACAGCCTGATCCAGTATGACACGCCCGCTCGTAGCCGTGGATCAAGGCAAAGCCCATCAAAAAGCTGGATGGAGCAACGGTGATCACGTTCTTCACGGACATCATCATCCGATTTGGTTACCTGCATAACATCATCACGGACAACGACACCAACTTCACCAAGGGGGCTTTTGCCCGCTTCTGCGTAGACAAAGGCATCCGCCTGGACCTGGCATCGGTCACGCACCCACAGTCGAACGGGAAGTGCGAGCGTGCTAACGGCATAGTTCTCGTCGGAATCAAGCCAAGGCTGATTGAACCACTCATCAGGTCACCCGGATGCTGGATCGAGGAGTTGCCAGCAGTGCTATGGAGCCTGCGCATCACCCCGAACCGTTCAACCGGTTTCACCCCGTTCTTCCTTGTCTATGGGGCAGAGGCAGTTCTCCCCACGGACATCCAGTTCCATGCACCCCGCAAACAGCTCTACACGGAGAAGGAGGCCAAGGAAGCACTGGAGGATAGCTTGGACCTGCTCTAGGAAGCACGTGAGCTAGCCCTATCCAGGTCAGCAATCTATCAGCAGGATCTGCGCCGCTACCACGCCAGCCGGATCCGGCCCACCTCTTTTCGCGAGGGAGATCTCGTGCTGCGCCTGGTCCAGAGCACAAAAGGAATGCACAAGTTGTACCCGCCATGGGAAGGCCCATTAATCGTCAGCCGGGCGCTACACAACAACTCATACTATCTGATCGACGCCCAGCAGCCGGCAAAGAACAAGGCAGATCGCTCGGACGAGGAGACGGAACGCCCATGGAACGCGAGCCTACTCCGGCCATTTACACTTGAACCAAAAGTGTATGTATCTTCCCTTCCATGTAATAAATGAACAAGCTCGGAAGCCTCGGCACAGTCCCGAGAACTTTGTCCCAATTCGCACACCACATTCGTCTCCGTACCGGCTGGCCCGGACAGTCGTGATTTCTACAGGCGTCATAATACGTATGGGGTGCCTAGAGCAAACTCTTCGGTTCTGGCTTCAGACCGCAAGGCGGATGTCGACCCGGCAAGAGCGAAAGCTCGAAGTACCCACTGCAAGAAAATGCCAAGGCAGAAAACAAGGGAGCCGTGGCAAACCGGTCGCGCCTGCCCGAGCTAAGCTGACAACAATGAACCGAAGTATCGCGAGGCACGCCAGCTCAGCCGTTCCTTCGGTTCCGGCTGTAGACCGCAACCCGGCTAGCAGCCAGCAAGGACAACGCTCGAAAGTCCAATGCTCGCTGAGAAAAGGGGAGCTGCTAACGGCCTAGCTCGAAAGGGCACCTTTCCCTTTTTGCGTTTAATCATAACTATACATGGGCGTGCATATAATGAAACTAACCCAAAGCAACGCTATGTCTCGCACGACATCAGCCACAACTTTACAGGAAATAAGGCGGCAAAGAGTTTCAACCCGACTGGCTACCCTAGCTGGCCCGAACCTCGGGGACTACACCCAGTGGGCGTGCTCCCGCGCACCCATCAACTTAAGTCAAGACGGCAAAGAGATTAGACACGGCTGGCTACCCTAGCCGGCCCGAACCCCGGGGACTACACCCAGTGGGCGCGCTCCCATGCACCCATCAACTTAAGTCAAGACGGCAAAGAGCTTCGACCCGGCTGGCTACCCCAGCCGGCCCGAACCTCGGGGACTACACCCAGTGGGCGCGCTCCCGCGCACCCATCAACCCAAGTTAAGGCGGTCAAGAGCCCCGACCCGGCTGGCAAGCCCAGCCAGCTTGAATTTCAAGGACTACAACTGACGAAGGCATAAAGACAAAAACGTCAATGACAAACAAAAATACAGAATGAGCTCAAGACAAAAGGGGCGCTAAACCAATAAGCAGAACATGAAGGTTCCGCACAAAATTCAAAGTTTAACGTCAAATATTCACCCACATGCAGCACCAACAAAGGGCAAGTTTGAAAAATACTCCTGGCAATCTGGCATACCAGGGATCAAGGCTCAGGAGCCGGAGCAACAGAAGGAGCATCAGCAGCAGGAGCAGGAGGCGGACCGGCAGGAGGAGCACCAGTGTCGGCTGTAGGAACTTGGCTGGTGGAGGCAACATCGGCGGAATTCCAGGAAGCCGGGACCTAGTGAAACGGCAATGGCTCGGAGGGGTCACGGAAGTCATGCTCCAGATCCACGTAGGTGCCGATCTTCACCCCACAGGACCGGATCGCCGAAATGCTGTCGCGGAGGCCCTCGTAGCTAGTCCCAAGATGGAAACCACGAGTGAGCACACCTAGATTACCCCCGGGTACTAGGACTTCACCAGGGCCAAAGCCATCTCCACGCCGCCGCGAGCCGCCCATTCCTTGTGGATCTCCAGCACGTCAATGCCACGAGACAAGGCAATAGCTAAGATAGTGATGTCATGCGGCTCACCCACCTCCGGCCAGATGTAATGGAAGAGGTAGTTAGCAATGGCACGAAGACCATTGCTCTCCTCCGCCAGCACCTTAACTAGATCGGTCAGGTTGTGGCCAGCATCCTCCACCGGTAGCTTCTCAAGAGCCATCTTGGTCGACTTAGGGTAATGAGATGCAACCGAAGACATGAGTGAGTGGCAAGATTTGATTCAGCTAGCCATGGTACAAAGGAGGCAAGGAGCAGAAAACTTACTGACAACCATCTCCGAGATGCTCTGGAGGTGCTGGGTCAGCTCCTCCTCCCGGGAGCGGAGAGACTTAATCGTCTCCTCCCTTTGGGCGGAGATCGTTTCAAAATTCTTCAGCGCCTCCGCCCGTATGTCAGCTGCCTTCTTGCCCCTCTCCACGCTAACCTCAAGATGATGCTTGGCCTCGGCCAGTTGGTCAAACTGCGCCTGCCGCGTCCTATTCGACTCCTCCAGTCGGGCAACCTCAGCTTTGAGGCGCTCCACCTCCTTCTCCTTGTCCAGGATCATGGCTGTAGGAGGATACCCGATGGTAAAAAAACGGGAAAAGGGAGCCAACCGCCAAGACAGGTCGGAAGAAGCAATCTTACGGCCTAGATCCCGGGTGTTCTTCACTGACTCCGAAAATGCTCTCTGCAAAGAGAAACGAGTAGGAGACGGAATGGCAACCCGGCTGCAAAAACAAAGTACGGAAAAACATAATGGGGACAAACACCTACCTCCATCAAAGAAGATAAATTTTTGGCCTCACCAAGACCCTTCTCCATTCCCTCAACCAGGTGGTGAACCTAGCTGAGTGCGACGGGCACCGCGCCCGAGACCTGGGCGAGGATCGCACCCGGTGTCAGCACAGCCGGAGCTGGCCTCGAGCCGGTCACCACGACCTCGTCATCATCTGCGGGCGCACCCGAAGTCGCGGCCACCAACAACTCCCTCCGCACCGGGTCGGAAGCGCCCGGCTAGCCCCCGCCCGCTACAGTCGTCTGCACGGTCGCAGCCTCCTCCGTCACCTCCATGATGACGGGCCTGGCAGAACTAGCTGGAGCATCGCTCCAGGCCGGGTTCACGCCAGCCCCAGGACGGAGGAGGGGAGTCTCAGGGTCCTGCACAGCCGCAAACAGCTGCCCCAACTGCGAAGACGTGGGTGCTTGGTGCAGCAGCCCCATGGTCGGGGAACCCTGAGGAGACCTAGGCGGGGACCGCGTGGTAGGCGCAGCCGGCGCAGGTGCAGCCGGCGACCTCGCCACCTCCTCAACCGCCGGAGGCGGGGGAGGAGCAACGGCGATGGCACTAGTGTCGCCAAGCGACATCGCCTCGCTGCATGGGACGAAAGTGAGAAAAAACCACTGCAGAACCACAAGACATGCATAGGACAAGGGAAGATGCTAACCCAGCGACGGATGGCGCGTCGATGACTTGGCGCGCCCGGTGCGTCATTTTTTGCTCAACGGGAGCCGGCGTGGAAAGGGGTGCCGCCTTCTTTCCCCGGGCTTTCGTCGTGGCCTTCTCTCGGCCAGCCTCATCGTCGGCGGCATCGATTGCAACAAAATCAAAATCTTACCACAACTCCATGGACTAGGACGAAGGAAGGAGCTGCAACCGGCAGCTTACCATGAGGATCTAAGGGACCATCGTCCGACCAGACGAGAAACCCTTCGGGCTCCCTCTGGGGTACTTCTTTGGCTTCTTGTCTGCCAAGGAGGGGAGTGGGAAGTCACCCATACCATCTTCGGCTAGGTGCGCCGTGAACAACTAATCAAAAATGGGAGCATAAGGCACCCAAGGAAAGCTCCCAACAACAAATATAAAGGCAAGAGAACCAGAGAACAACTCACCCGGGGCGGCAGGCGGCCGTGATGGTACGGCGTGTAGGAGTACGCCCAGGTCGCCTCCATGCGGAACTTGGAGATCATGGATATCCAGTTCCGCAGGTCGTGGTAGGGCACATCCTTCCGTGACGTCCGCGTCGGATCATCAGCGGTCGATAGATGGCACATCTTGTGTGACCGCTTCTGCAACGGAAGCACGTGACGCGCCATCCACGATAGCACGATGTCCCGGGCGGTGAGCCGCTCCGTCTCCACCAACGCCTCCACCCGGGTGGCCATCCAATCGAGGTCCACCGCAGCGCCCATACCCTTTGTCGCCCAGCCCTTCTGCATCGAGGGAACATTGAGGAAGGACGGCAGGCAGATCCAATCCACCTTCGTGGCGTTGCTCACATAAAAATATGAGCGCTGCCATAGCTTGACAGTGTCGGGAAGCTCGAACCGCGGCATCTGCGAAGAGGGCCGCGGGTAGATGGGGCAGCAGCCCGTCTACGTCAGTGGACCATCCTTGGTGATGTTCTGGGCTTTGAAGTGGAAGAACTTGAGGAAGTTCGCCACCTCGGGCCACACCCCAAGGTACGATTCGCAGCAGGCCGCGTGATGCGATAGCTGCGCGATGGCGTTCGTGCCAAGGTGATGGAGTTGGAGGTCAAAGAAAACAAAGAGTTGAAGGAGAAAGGGGCTGACGGGGAGGCCGAAGCCGCGGGCAAAGTGTGCGAGGAAGACGACGCGCTCCCTCGGTCCGAAACCCCCTTCCCCTACGGTGCAAGCCGATGCTTTACCAGCATCGACGAGGGAAGAAATCTACCCCGCCGATACTTGTAAACGAGTTCATCAGTCATGAAGGACCCGCACCAACCCCCACGCTGCTCCGACAGCATATCGGCAGAAGAAGCGGCCGTGATGGATGATGTATGGTGGCTCTGGCGGCAACGAAGAGGAGGCGCAAGGAGCGAGATGTGCTAGGAGATAGGGGAAGGAGAGCCGAAGGAAGAGGAAGTGTAAACCTCGCTCCCCTCTAAAGCCCTATTTATCCCTATGGGGGGTACCGTTGCCCCCTCAGCTTCCGCGCGATGCGTGGCCACGAAACACCCCGACCACACGACGCTATAGCTCCGGATCCTCTGCGACGTCACAACCAACCACAGAAGATCCACATGCATTCCTAGGAGACGAGGCATGTGCGTTCGCCCCGAGAAACCGCTGCGGCAAGTGGCGTGCGCAGTTGTCAAAAACGGACGCAGCGATGCGGAAGTCCAACTGACGCGACATGCGCCAGAGCAACAGTCGTGGATGACGACATCACCAACCTCATCAAACTGACGCTTCATATCCGACTTCGCCAGTCGGTCCCTGCCTTCACTGTCTACACCCAGTGGGCGGCCATCGATTTCGTAGTCGGTTAAATCCAGCCAGAAAGCAAAAGCAAAAGCTGCAGCCGAACGTAGACAACCAACAACATCAAGACGCAAAAGAGCACGCAAGACCTTACCCACCGGCCAAGTCCATACGCGCTCGGGGACTAGTCTCGGGGGATAACCCCCGGGTTGGGAGAGCCAGGCCCAAGTAGGCCAGCTCCAGAAGGCACAGGCCGCCTGGCCCTCAAGAAGGACAACTCCAGCTGGTTTGCTAATACCGCCCGGCTGGGCATAAAGCTTTCCCGGCTGGCCCGTCTAGCCCGATAGCCAGAAGAACCGTCCGGGTGGCCGCTTCCACCCGGCTCACCTCGTATTTGATGGAGAGCATGGAGGGGGTGATGCTCCTTGCGGGGTATGCCTCTGGCCCCTCTTCATCATCAGGCAAGCTGGCGTGCCATCACGACCAGCGCTACCCGACGAGGATAAAGAAAAGTGGTCGGCTGACCGCTCAAAGCAGTCCGGGTGACCGTTAAAGCAAGAGTGGCGCCTCAAAGGAAGCCCGGGTGACCGCTAAAGAAGAAGGTGACGATAAAAGAAGGGTGGACTAGGTCCTGGCCCACCAGCTGGGCCTTGCTGCCGGCCCTGTCCTGTAAACCCCTATCCAAACAGTAAACCCTAGAGCCCAAATTGTAACCTGCCATGCAGATAAGTATATAAGGGAGGGAAGGGCTGGGGTTCGAGGTAAGCAAAAATAGAAGGATAGAAGTGCTAGCCTCTAGTTTTCATATTCCTCTAGCTCTCGATAGTAGCTAAGGAAACAGCTCCAGGAGCATCTGTATTGGGCATTCGCCCCTTCATATAGTTCATCTTGCAGGAGTATGGGTGTTACCTCGCCGAGAGGGCCCCGAACCTGGGTATGTCGCTGTGTTTACAGTTTACCGTGCCCAACCCGTTGCATGAGCCACCGATTGCATCTGAGTGTCCCTCTTTAGCCATCCCCGATGGCATTGCCGTGTTCCACACCACGACACTAGTGCATCCATGCAAAAGAGGGAGGCTCCTATGGGTCATGTTATTGGAGGAGAAGCCGTCAATAGTGCTTCCCCTCGCCCTTGACTCTGTCCTCCAGAGCATCGCAAAGAGCAACACTGCCATCAGTCGTGCCAGGATCTCAGGCTAGAAATCTAGACATCTCCTCATGGCTTAGCGCCAGACTACGGCAGACTGCCGCCTACTCCTACCACTACAAAACCTACACCTAACCCTAGATCATGCGCCTCCCTTTGTCCATATCCAGCCAACTAGTCTGGTGGAGGGGACGACGAGACGGCTCGGCCAGCGGCGACGGACTCTCAACTAAGGTGGGAGAAAAGGGAAGAGGGAGGAGAGGATCCTGTTATTATTTAACCAGGCAAAAACTTTGTAGAGTAACCCTTACAATACTTGGAAAGACCATTTGTCGCCATTAACACATCTCACCGTCGACAAACTTTATTTTTCCCGAGTCAGACACATGACAAAGGGCTCTTCGTCGAGTGTCCTTTTTTTACAATCGGTACGGTGTACTACTCGGTAAATATTTTGCCATGTATTTTTTGGCTTTCGACGTGTATCTAAATACACGGTAAAAAACTATTTCTTGTAGTGAACCAAGGATTCACTACTGGAAAAACCATCTTCGGTTCGATCACTGGAAGCCCAGCAGTCCCGGCCCGTCATGAACCGCGACTAGTGCTAGCACTAATCCCGGTCCGTGAGGCCTCCAACGGCTAGAAATGGCCATAAGCATTAGTCCCGGGCCGAACCAGAGCATTACGGCCCGGGACTAATAAGCTGGAGCAGGGCAACAACTCTTTTCGGGGACTATTAGTCCCGGGTCGTATCACGGCCCGGGACTAATTGTCCATCACTATATATACAGCTCCCTGGCCAGCTGCCCTAAAGCATATGGTGGCCATTTTTCTCAAAGAAAGCAAGAGAGTTCATGCCATTTTTTTTCTCAAGATTTGTCAAGATTTAGTGTGCAACACCTAAATCCAAAGCTTTAAAAGGTTAGAACTTCATTCTTTCATCTCTTATTGCTACTTTAGCTCTATATAATGCTCTAGAAGTATAGAGATATGGATCAAATGCATGCATGCTCTAGAAGTAGCTAGAAGGATTTTGATATATATGTGTAACACATTTTGATTACGCACATAGTTACTAAAAATTGAAATGTGTAATTTTAGAGTTTCAGAGCTTAGAATGGAATGAGGTTTTCACTGATGGAACAATAATAAAAAACTCCACATTTATCATGTTGATTGTTTTCTCCAATTCACAAATTGGTGCATGTAAATTTTTCAAAATTCAAAATTAATGCTCTATAAGCTCTCAATATAACTTGTAATAATTTTATCATGTTGTGTAATGGTTTTTGATATACTTTTACTATAATGCAGATGGTCCGGGAATGGATGTACGGTACTGACCGACGCTCTGGCGAGTTCATTAATGGTGTGCATGAATTCATCCGTGTTGCTGATGCAAACAAGCACAATGGTTTTGTATTCTGTCCATGTAATGGATGTAGGAATCAGAAGGATTACTCTGACTCAAAAACCCTTCACAGCCACCTGTTGAAGTCTGGCTTCATGCCTAGTTATAATTGTTGGACCAAGCACGGAGAGAGAGAGGGGTTATAATGGAAGACAATGAAGAAGAGGAGGAGGATGACAACTATCATGGTTTCCCTGAGTACGAAGATACTTCCATGGGGGATCTCAAGGGAGGATGAAGAAGAGACACATGATGAACCCGCTGATGATCTTGGTCAGACCATTGCCGATGCACGAAGAGATTGTGAAACTGAAAAGGATAGGGAGAAGTTCAATCACATGCTAGAGGATCACAAAAAGTTGTTGTACCCAAATTGCGAAAATGGTCTGAAAAAGCTGGGCAGCACACTGGAATTGCTGCGATGGAAGGCTGAGTGTGCTATACCTGACTCCTCATTTGAAAAGTTGCTGAAAATGATGAAGAATATGCTTCCAAAAGATAATGTAACGCCTGCCAAAGACATACGAAGCAAAGAAGGTTGTCTGCCCTCTAGGTTTAGAGGTTCAGAAGATACACGCATGCCCTAATGACTGCATCCTCTATCGCGGTGAGGAGTATGAGAATTTAGATGCATGCCCGGTATGCACTTCACTTTGGTATAAGATTAGACGAGATGACCCTGGTGACGTTGAGGGCGAGCCCCCCCGGAAGAGGGTTCCTGCGAAGGTGATGTGGTATGCTCCTATAATACCACGGTTGAAACGCTTATTCAGAAACAAAGAGCACGCCAAGTTGTTGCGATGGCATAAAGAGGAACGTAAGTCAGACGGGATGTTGAGACACCCCGTTGATGGGTCACAATGGAGAAAAATCGATAGAAAGTACCCGGACTTTGCAGATGACGCAAGGAGTTTAAGGTTTGGTCTAAGTATAGATGGCATGAATCCCTTTGGGGAGCAGAGCTCGATCCACAAAGACTGGACCGTGACTCTATGCATCTATAACCTTCCTCCTTGGTTGTGCATGAAGCGGAAGTTCATTATGATGCGAGTGTTGATCCAAGGTCCGAAGCAACCCGGCAACGACATTGATGTGTACCTAAGGCCATTAGTGGAAGAACTTTTACAGTTGTGGCACGAACCCGGGATACGCGTGTGGGATAAGCACAAGCAGGAAGAATTTAACCTTCGAGCATTGCTTTTAGAATAATCAATGATTGGCCCGCTCTTAGTAACCTTTCGTGACACAAACAAGGGATACAATGCATGCACACACTATTTAGATGAGACTGCAAGTATATATTTGGAACATTGTAAGAAGAATGTATACAATGAGCATCGTCGATTTCTTTTGGCCAAGCATCCCTTAAGAAAGAAAGGCAAGCATTTCAACGGTCTGGCATGTCACCAGACGAAGCCTAAGGAGCGTACTGGTGCTGATATATTTGATATGGTCAAAGATTTGGATCAACTGGTAACCTTTGGAAAGGGTCCTGGAGGCAAATCTGTTCCGAAAGACGCTGAAGGACACGCATCCATGTGGAAGAAGAAATCTATATTTTGGGAGCTACCATATTGGAAATTCTTAGAGGTCCGCTCTGCAATCGATGTGATGCATGTGACGAAGAATCTTTGCGTGAATGTGCTAGGCTTCTTGGGCGTGTATGGGAAGACAAAAGATACACCGGAAGCAAGAAAGGACCATCAACGTATGAAAGACCCAGATGGCCTGCATCCAGAATGGTTTCAAGGTCATGCCAGCTACGCTCTTACCAAACAAGAGAAGGAAATATTTTTTGAATGCCTAAGCAGTATTAAGGTCCCGTCTGGCTTCTCGTCGAATATAAAGGGGATAATAAATATGGCAGAAAAAAAGTTCCAAAACCTAAAGTCTCATGACTTCCACATGATTATGATGCAAATGCTTCCGATTGCATTGAGGGGGCTTCTACCAGATAATGTTCGAGTACCCATTGTGAAGCTATGTGAATTTCTCAATGCAATCTCTCAGAAGATAATCAATCCTGAAGATCTACCACGGTTACAGAATGATGTGGTCCAATGTCTTATCAGTTTTGAGTTGGTGTTCCTACCATCCTTCTTCAATATTATGACGCACCTGCTGGTTCACCTAGTCGAAGAGATTTCCATTCTCGGTCCTGTATTTCTACACAATATGTTTCCCTTTGAGAGGTTCATGGGAATCTTAAAGAAATATGTTCAATCATAGGCTAGAAGGAAGCATCTCCAAGGGCTATGGAACAGAGGAGGTCATTGAATTTTGTGTTGACTTCGTTCCTGACCTTAAGCCGATTGGTCTTCCTCAATCGCGGTATGAGGGGAGACTGAGTGGAAAAGGTACTCTAGGAAGGAAATCAATAATATGTAGAGACGGACATTCTTACACCGAAGCACATTACACCGTTATACAGAATTCTATCTTGGCAGCCCCATATATCGAGGAACACAAGAAAATCTTACGCTCCAACAACCCTGGAAAGCATGACTCTTGGATTAGAGATGAACACATGAAGAGTTTCGGCGGTTGGTTGCAACATCTCATAAAAAACAACACTCTTGGAGATCAGCTATACTTGTTGTCTAGGTCACCATCTTCGACTATATCGACTTTCCAAGGGTACGAGATAAATGGGTATACATTTTACACGATAGCCCAAGATAAAAAGAGCACCAACCAAAACAGTGGTGTCCGCTTTGATGCAACAGACAACAATGGGTCAAAGACCACATATTATGGTTACATAGAGGAGATATGGGAACTTGATTATGGACCTACTTTTAAGGTCCCCTGTTTCGGTGCAAATGGGTCAAGCTGACGGGAGGAGGGGTTGAGGTAGACAAGAAATACGGAATGACATTGTTGGATCTCAACAATCTTGGGTACTTAGACGAACCATTCGTCCTAGCCAATGATGTGGCCCAGGTTTTCTATGTGAAGGACATGTCTACCAAACCTAGAAAACGAAAAATAAGAAAAGAATACATCGAACAATGAGCCAAAGCGACATAGTTCTTCGGAAAAGAAACATCGGGACTGGAGGACAAGATAGACATGTCAGAAGATTGTGATAAGTTCCATGAAATTCCGCCCTTCGCGGTGAAGGATGACCCAACCATCATGTTAATGAATGAAGATGCTCCATGGATAAGACGGGATCAGAAAGGAACACAAGAGAAGAAATGATATGTAATAATTGTAACATTTTATGAGTGAAGATGTTCCATGCATGTGTCCATTTTTATAGTGTTGTCTGCAAACAATCTTGAGTGTGTTAGTCCCGTTTTGTGGCTGGACCGGGACTAAAGGAGGGCCTTTAGTACCGATTCATACTTACCATTAAGATCTGATCTCCAAACGCGTGATGTCACATATTAGGGAGTGCCTCTATGACCAGTTTCTGGAGATGCCGGAGGATCGGGCTCCGCATCTCCCTAAACTGGTCATAGTGGTGTCCCCGCTCAAAACCATCTTGCAGTTTGTAACTTCTCTAACTAGATCAATACGCGAGCTAACTAATTTCACATATTAGGAGTGCCTCTATGACCAGTTTCGGAGATGCCGGAGGATCTGGCTCCGTCGGCATCTCCCTCAAACTGGCCGTAGTGGTGTCCTCGCTCAAAACCATCTTGCAGCTTGTAACTTCTCTAACTAGATCAATACGCCTGGGAGCTAACTAATTTCACATATTAGGGAGTGCCTCTATGAACCGTTTCTCGGAGATGCCGGAGGACTAGGCTCCGTCGGCATCTCCCTGAAACTGGCCGTAGTGGTGTCCCTGCTCTCGAAAACCATCTTGGAGATGCCTCAAACTGGCTGGAGGACTGGACTCACAAGGATGCCTATTTATAGTACAAGCAGCTCGGCATAATGTCGACACTCACGACATAATGTCGACACTCACCCCTATTATTAGTGCTGACTCATCTTTAGTCCCGGTTGGTGTCTCCAACCGGGACTAAAGGTTCATCTTTAGTCCCGGTTGGTGACACCATCCGGGACAAGGTACAAGCCGCACGACATAATGTCGACACTCACCCCTATTATTAGTGTTGCCTGGCCCGATGCTGCATAATCCCTTGATCGCGTTGCTTTCTCCAACCGGGACTAAAGATGAACCCTCTCTTTATATAGGCATTTCCCTCTATTTATTAGGTAACACTCAAGACATTTATTAATATTAAAAACCGGGACAAACCGGGACTAGCTAACACTCAGGACTAAAGCCGCCCCCTTTAGTCATAATCATGCCTAGTCCTATAGTACGCAGCTTCAGGGTCTTCATCGTCATCATCATCGTCATCGTCACCTGCCACTCTGGGGATCCTCAGCCCATCCATGGCATATACCAGGGGCCATTCCAGCCTCGGATTCACGGCGGGCGGGAGAGGGGTCTCCTGGAAGACGATGTCGAGACGGTGTGGGGCCTGTGGCGGGTGGACTCGTGGGCACCGTAGGCGAGGATGGTCTCCCCCGACGATGTAGCGCATCACTCCAATGATAGTACGGTTCGCCCACCACAGATGACGGCCGGCTTCATTGTGGTTCACCGGTGGCGGGCCATCACCCTCGTACCTGGCGAGCTCCCTTTCCCGCCTATTAGCGAAGAAGGCATTCCAGGTGTCGTAGTTGTCGGGATCCCACTGGGATCCATCCGCTGCTCCGGCGTGAGCTCGTGGTAGAAGTGGTTTGTGATGGTCACTGGCGTGCGGAACCTTGAGGACAGGAGGGACAGAACCCTCGGCGCCAAAGATCCAGCCGATGGGCGGCCAGCGGACAAGGGTAGTTGGAGGCGCACAGCGCCTCGGTCTCCTCAAGGGTCAGAATGGCCTAGTAGGCGTTGTCCATTGTTCTAAGAGAGGAACGTGTGAATGTGTGGATAGCCATGGCACGATCACCCTAAATATAGAGGGAAAGGGCGGGAGAACTTGGCGTGAAGCTTTGGGAAATGGCGGGAAATATCTTTAGTCTCGGTTAGTGACTACATCCGGGACTAAAAGCTCTCGTAGAAAGGAAAGGGCGGGAAAACTTGGCGGGAAGAGGTGGGAAATGGCGGAAAATATCTTTAGTCCCGGTTTGTGACTACATCCGGGACTAAATGGATATTATATTAAGATTCATTATATTTTTTTGATAATAATAGACATATTATTTGTGTTATTTGGATTATTACAATAAAAGATATGATTTTCCAAAGTTTTTATATTTGATTTGATTTAAAAAAAGAAAATTTACAAATGAAATAATTTATAAATGATGCAAACAGATAAATGGATATTATATTAAGATTCATTATATTTTTCTGATAATAATAGACATATTATTTGTGTTATTTGGATTATTACAATAAAAGATATGATTTTCCAAAGTTTTTATATTTGATTTGAATTAAAAAAAGAAAATTTACAAATGAAATAATTTATAAATGATGCAAACAGATAAATGGATATTATACTAAAATTCTTTATATTTTTCTGATAATAATAGACATATTATTTGTTTTATTTGGATTATTACAATAAAAGATATGATTTTACAAAGTTTTTATATTAGTTTTGAATTAAAAAAGAAAATTTACAAATGAAATAATTTATAAATTATGCAAACAGATAAATGGATATTATATTAAAATTCTTTATATTTTTCTGATAATAATAGACATATTATTTGTTTTATTTGGATTATTACAATAAAAGATATGATTTTTCAAAGTTTTTATATTAGTTTTGAATTAAAAAAGAAAATTTACAAATGAAATAATTTATAAATGATGCAAACAGATAAATGGATATTATATTAAAATTCTTTATATTTTTCTGAAAATAATTGACATATTATTTGTTTTATTTGGATTATTACAATAAAAGATATGATTTTTCAAAGTTTTTATATTAGTTTTGAATTAAAAAAGAAAATTCAAAAACAAAGCGATGGTCGTGGCTGGACCCGAGTGTAATCTGTGGCAGCAATGACGAAAAAAGGTCTTTAGTCGCTGGTCAGGCTTTTCGCGACTAAAGGGGGGGGTCTTTAGTCGCGGGTTAAGCCACGGCCCGCGACTAAAGACCCTTTAGTCGCGGGCGGTGGCTCAGCCCGGGACTAAAGGGGGGTCCCTTTATATACTCTTGCCCGCCCCTGGTTGTGCCCACCCGCACTTGGCAAACGACGAAGACGAAGACGAGGCGCCGACGCAGAGAACGAAGTCTTGCCGATTCCGCTGGCCACGCTTATCTCCAGCCGCCCAGATCACAGAGCCGCCTTGCCGTGTCACCGCCCCGCCGTGTCGCGCCACCCCGCCGTGCCGCACCGCATCGCCGAGCCTCATGCCCACAGGTCGTCGCCTGTCGTGCCGCACCGCCTCGCCGAACCTCACACCGTCTTGCCACAACCGCCGGTCGTGCATCTGCACTCATCGCCATTGCCGCTTGTTCCTCCTCCGCCCACCACGTGGAGGTGCCTAATTAGTTAGTAGTTAGTGTAGTTAGTATAGTTAGTGTAGTATTAATTATATTTTTTTAATTAGTAGTATATTTAGGTTTTTTAATTAGTAGTATATTTAGGTTTTTATATTCCGTGTAGTATATTTTTTTAATTAGTAGTATATTTTTTTAATTGTTAGCTAGGATTATTTTTTTAATTATTGTTTTAAATATAATTAGCTAGGGTTATTGTTTTAATTATAAATAGCTAGGGTTATTTTTTTAATTATTGTTTTAATTATAATTAGCTAGGATTAGGATTATATTGTTAGCTAGGGTTATTTTAATTATAATTAGCTAGGGTTATTTTTTTTGTTTTAGTTATTAGATATGATTATATTGTTTTACCACAATTAGTATTATTGTTTTAGTGATTTTTTTGTTTTATTTATTAAGAGTAGAATTAGGATTAGGATTAGGGTTATTTTTTTGTTTAAGTTATTATAATTAGGATTATATTGTTTTAGTTATTAGGATTATTGTTTTTTCTAACCTGTTTAACTCTCTTTTTGTTATAGATAATTAAGTCATGGATCCATCCGAAGATCCTGGTCGCATCGGTGAAGGTTTTCTTTAGGGCATGATAAGAGGTGAAATTCCTCTTATTACGGGCACGGCCGAAGATATTTTGCTCGAGGAAGAGATATCCTCATATCTGAATCCATTCGGTGATGGACTAGAGGAAAACCAAGGGGGAGACCAGATGGACGAAGGGCAAACAAATGACAACAATAATGATGGCCCCTCGACAGGATCCGGCGAGGTACATATATATATATATATAAAGTCTCGAAAAACTCCAGACTTCACAGGAGTAAACGAGAAGTTGAGAGAACAGTGGCCCGATTTTGTACAGTACAAGCAATCTGATAAAGCAAAGGCAAAGTCTGCAAAGAACGCGTTAAATGCTGCCAACAAGAAATACCATCATAAAATGGGAACAGGTGGCTACAAGAGTGCCATCCCTAAGTGGGAAACTATGCAGAAGGATATGAGGGCTAGAGGCATCACTCCTGGTACAGATGGATGGCCCGAGAGGTCAAAGCACTGGTGGTAAGGGCACGGGGGATCCTTGGACCCAGAAACAGGGAAGACATTATTTCATGATAAAATTCTAAAACCCTCCCAAGACCTTATTCAAGCAATGAACAATGCTCAATTGGGATTGTTCCGTCCCGAGAGAGAACGGCAGTGACACGCCCTAGGGAATCCTGAAAAGGGAGGACGAACACGAGGCAAAGGCGTCGGTGTCTCGTGGAAGAAAGGGTTTCGTCAGTATGATGCCAGTTAGAGAAGCCGTCAGAGAAAGAAGGACCAGGAGGCAGACCGGATCTCCAGGGTAGAGCAGGACCTAGCTGATCTGAAGAACCTCATGCATGAAATTAGCCAAAGGTCGCCGTCGTCAACTCACCCACGGTCTGATGATCCTGCATTGGATCTTAGCCAACGGAGAAGCAGCGTGGCTTCCACGGAGGTCCGTGCTGATGATCAAGCACTGCTGGATGATGCACTGGCTCCTTACTACCCCGTGGATGATGTCAGAGAGATGGCACAATGTGAGCTACATCAGCCAATGAACAACCTGTCCTTCAAGGTGGCGATCGGCACTGCTTTACCTTGTCTACCTGGAGCACTCCACCATTCACTTCCGATTCCACCAGGCTATGCTCGTGTCACGGTGGATGACATAGTGGAGGATTTTGTGGACCTAGAGATTGAAATCGCTACGCCTGAAGGCCTTACGAAACTAGGAGATGTCAAGCGCAACATCATTCTATGGAATAAGAAGTACATCAAGTTTCCAGGCTCGGCGCCAAGGCCACCGACTCCAAGGAATCCAAATCCACCCCGCATCGAATATCGTCAACCTCCAAGTCCATCCCAACCCGATTATCGCCAACCTCCAAATCCACCCCAACCCGATTATCGCCAACCTCCAAGTACACCCGATTATCGCCAACCTCCAAGTCCACCCCGCCCCGCTGACGATCGCCGCAGCAGGAGTACATCAACTCGATCTCCGCCTCCGCCTCCGTGCAATACTACTACCTCGTCGAAGAAACGGAAGTTTGACGGTCCCCGCGCCCCACATCGAAGAAAGGTCAAACGCCGAAGATAGTCGATATCCCGCCGGCTCTTCCAAAGAGACCTTATGACAAGACCGACGAGGAAACTAACGCGGATGTGGCTGCCCCAAGTTAAGGCGCATTTTGCACCCAAAAACCCTGAGCCAAAGCCGGTATATAACGAAAAAACAAAAAAGTGGGCTAAGTCCTTTCTTGAGCAACCATCCCATATATCGATGAATCTGGAATCAGACTATGACCGGGAGATTATTAAGCAAGCACAGAAGAAAAAAATCACAAGTGCAAAAAGCAGGAAGCAAGTTGCCCAGCTCGGAGCACAGAAGAATCAATCGGTCGCCCCGCTCAAAGTCATTTCAGACCTCGACAAGGCCTTCAGAGCTGAAATGGATATGGACATGCAAATAATGGACCCTAGAGCTTGTAATAATGCTGCACTTATGGGAATCACTATATCGGAGGCCAAAGCACTTGCTAAAGAAGCAAATATGTCTCTTGGTCAATATTTAGGCTATGAAGATACGCATGGGTCGAGATAATGCGGCAGTATGTCCAAGGGCAGCCTCTAGTCAGTAATGAGGAGCTCGCGCGTCTATCCACACATATGCGAAATCTGCATGAATGGTACATGTCGCAAGCAGAAAAAAAGCATCATAAAGATTGGTTTCTGGTGGACGTTAGAAAGGAGCACCACTTCAAACCATACTCGATACAGGTTCAAATGACCGAACTGTTTCAGTTATACAACCAGCGTGCCCTCGACAAATCTATCATTGGTTGCTACTGTCTGTAAGTTATTTATTTCTATAATTAAGTTTGTAGATTTAGCTCGTTCATTTCATTTAATATATTATCCTAACTATATATCCTTTTGTATGATGATATTATATTCTGCAGAATGAAGATGCTTGAATGGAAAAGAGCTAGAAGATAAGACGTTGGGTTTATTGACCCATATATCATTAATAAATATACGTTAAAGAATCACCCCAAAGACGTGGAGGAAGACCTGTCCAGGTTCTTAACCGAGCATAATTTTGTTAAGGAAATACTATTTCCTTACAACTTCAAGTGAGTGTTTATATCTTGTACACATTTTATTTTTGCTTACTGGATGAGCTATGCATGTATGCTTATGTAAATGTCCGCAGATTCCACTGGATCTTGCTAAACATTCAAGTTGACAAGTCCCTAGTTGAAGTCCACGACTCATTAAGTTGGGAACAAGAGAAGTGGAGCGACATGAAAGCAATGCTCCATAAGTAATTTCAATCATTATCGTATTATATCGTCCTCTTTCATTCATTTCCTGATATCAAGTAACTAATAACTCCTTTGTTCATTTTCTTTGCCGAGCAGGTGTTGGACACGGTTCAGACAGAAAATACCAGGTCCATTCAAAGAGGAGCTAACTTATAAAATGGCGAAGAGTTTACAGTAGCCACCGGGAACTCATTTATGTGGATACTACGTCTGCGAGTACATCCGTGAGTTGACCAGTGAGCAGAAAGTTGACTCACATTATATTTATGATTTGCGGGAGACACTAGAGCCAGACCTGCGCATAAGAGCAATTCAAGAGGAGCTGGCGGGATTTATGATGAAGGAAGTCCTTGATGTACATGGAGAGCATTATGCGGATGACGTGGAACTCGATTTGCCTTAGTCATCTCCATGTAGCTCATATGATATATATATTCATCAATGACCATGTAATTTTTAAAACATTTCTTCCTTTTGATATGATTGATTATATGTATGCTTGCAAGGGATCGATCTTATATAAATGCATCGACCTGTAGTGTGTATGTAGTAGCATATAATATGTCTACTGAAATATATGTTTGTTATAGTGAAACACAAAACGAAAAAGGAACGAAATGGCAAAAAAAAGGAAATACACAATCTCTGCTGCGGCAGGAAACCTTTTAGTCCCGGGTGGTGTTACAGCCCGGGACTAGAGGGTTCCGCCCCCCGCGGCGCTGAAACAGCCATGTGGCTGTTATCAGTCGCGGGCCGTTGCGAGCCGGGACTAGAGGGGGGGCCTCTAGTCCCGTTTTCGCAGTCCTGGGCCCAAAACCGGGACTAGAGCCCGTTGCGGCCCGGGACTAGAGCCCCTTTTTCCACCAGTGATTCAACTCTCCGAATTTGCTAACGTGATAATTAGTTAGGAGAGAGGCAAATGGAGTAACGTATTTAGTTACGGTAACACTAGGAACGCTACGAGATATTTTTATGCAAATAGATATTGTGTTGTTCCTTTGTCGAAAACAAAAAGTACCCCTTCGTCTGACCCTTCACCTCCTCACCAACGCATGCACTCATCCATCCCGTCTCGGTCTCCTTCACCCTGCTCTCCGTCACACCTGCCGACACCGGCTCTAGGCGGCGGCGATTCCCAAGAATAAAAGGAAGGATTGTGCTGATTCTATTGGCATTTTCCAATGTAAAACGTGTATATTGGGGAAACTTTCTCAACCCTCTAGGTGTGGAATATCTCATATATATAGGGGTACAAAGTACCAATACAAGACAATGACCGTATACGGTCTGTACAAATACATCAGCTATACAAATCTAACACCCTCCCTCAATCTCAACTCACTCCTGAAGCATCTAGGAGGTTGAGATTGCGCCTACAGACCTTAAACATGGGAAAAGGTAGAGGTTTGGTGAATATTTCTGCTAGTTGATCCTTTAAAGAGATGAACTTGATTTGTAGTAGCTTCTATGCAACACGTTCGCTCACAAAATGATAGTCAATCTTAATATGCCTGGTCCATGCATGGAACACCGGATTTGACGACAAGAACGTAGCACCGATTTTGTCACACCAAAGGAAAGGAGGATGAGGTTGGGAAACTCCCAAATCATGTAGTAGGGACTCAACCCATATAAGCTCGGTTGTTGCATTGGCAACTGCCTTATACGCGGCTTCTATACTGCTATGAGAGATAGTAGCTTCCTTGCGCACACTCTAGGCGATCAAATTAGGACCCAGGAACACAACATATCCCCCATAGAGCGCCTGTCATCTGGATAGCCAGCCGAGTCGGCATCAGAGAAGGCAGACAGAACTTTTGATGAACTGGCACAAAGGTGTAGACCAAAGGACATAGTGATACGCACATAACGCAGGATGCGCTTGACAGCAGACTAATACGTCGGAAACGTATCTATAACTTTTGATGTTCCATGCTTGTTTAGTATCTACTATGATTTGCTTTGTCTACACATTGAGGTGCTTTTTACATGTTTTCTGATACTAACCTATTAACAAGTTGCCACAGTGTCAGTTGCCTGTTTTCTGCTATTTTTGGTTTCAGAAAAGTTAGTAAAGAAATATTCTCGGAATTGGACGGGACAAACGTCAAAGTCAATTACTTTCTGTGGGGAACAAGAAGTCCAGAGGGGAGACGGAGAAGCGGGCCAGGGCAGCCAGACCCCCCTAGGCGCGGCCAGGGGTGGGCCCACGCCTCAGAGGGGTGTGGACCCTCTGGCCGCCTCCTCGGCCTCCCCCTTCGCCTATAACAAGCCCCCGATGCAGAAACCCTAAGTAGCCGATCAAATCTCCATGAAACTGTTTGTACCCGCCGCCACCATCGTCCCTAGATCGGAGGGATCTGAAGTTCTTCCCAGCACCCTGCCAGAGGGGAGATCATCCTGGAGGCCTTCTATACGGTATGATGCGTGAGTAGTTCCACCTTGGACTATGGTTCCATGTAGTAGCTAGATGGTTTTATATCCTCCTTTGTGCTTTCATGTATAGATCTTGTGAGCTCCGTTCATGATCAAGATCTAATCTATTTATAATCATGCATGTTGTGTTTGCGGGGATCCGATGGATATTGAGATTATTATGTTGGTTTGATTAACGGTTTTGTCTTTATGATTCTATCATGTCTGTGTTGTTTGTGATCTTGCATGCTCTCCGTTGTTAGTAGCTATCTTGGCCAAGTAGTTGCTAGTGACTCCAAGAGGGGGTATTTATGCTCAATAGTGGGTTCATGCCTCTAGTTTCCAAGGGAAGTGACAATAATCTCTTCGGTTGTAGATGTGTTGTTGCTACTAGGGAGAAAACAATGGTCTCTTGTTCATGGAACATGTGGACTTTTTACCTTACACACTTTGCTTAAAGCAGTTGTTTGTTGCTTGCAACTTAATACTAGAGGGGGTTTGGATGATAACCTGAAGGTGGACTTCTAGTCATAGATGTAGTTGGATGGTGGTCTATGTATCTTGTTGTTTTGCCCAATCGAATCTCATAGGATCTTTCTGACTAGTAATTGCATTGTTATGCCTTGCTCAGTTCCTGTCAATTGCCCTGCTGTAATTTGTCTACCCTTCATGCCATGTTGTTTATCTAAGGAGAGCACCTCTAGTGAACTATGGACCCCAGTCCAATCTTTACCATTGATATATCTTCCACTATTACTTGTTTACTTGTTGCAAACCATTACCTTCCACACCATACGTTTAATCCTTTATTACAGCAAACCGGTGAGCTTGACAACCTCACTGATTTGTTGGGGCAAAGTCTTGAGTTTGTGTTGTGCAGGTCTCCGTGTTGCTAGCAACACCTGTGTGACGTTTCCTTCCTCCTTTTGGTTCGATAACCTCGGTTTCTTATTGACGGAAGACTTGTTGATGTGCTCATCACACCTTATTCTTGGGGTTTCCAGCGAAGTCCTCTCTATCAGACAAGTTTTCTGTCTATGTTGCCAAGGAACAAAGAAGAAGAGACTCCCACATCGACGGGGGCTATCAACAAGTTTTTTGGCGCCGTTGTCGGGAAGGCTAAGGACGTCTTCACAAGAGGAGTCCTCCACTTCCTTTCTCTTTACTTTGTTTTTATTTTGCTTTGTTTCTTTTGCTTGGTTTTGTTTACCTCTTTTCAAAAAACCCAAAAAAATTAGTCTAGTTTGGTTTGCTTGCTTTATTGAAAAACACAAAAAAATTAGTTCCTGCTCTAGCTATTGCTGTTGTTTTTGGCTTGCCCACCTTTGTCAAAATGAACTCTGCTGAGAACACCAAGTTGTGTGACTTCACTAGCACCAACAACAATGATTTCCTTAGTACACCTATTGCTCCACCTGCTCCTGATGCTACCTTTTATGAAACTAAGCCTACTTTGTTGAATCTTGTGATGAGAGAGCAATTTTCTGGTGCTAGTTCTGATGATCCTGCTGCCCATCTTAATAGCTTTGTTGAATTTTGTGAGATGCAAAAGTATAAGGATGTATATGGAGATATTATTAAGCTCAAGCTTTTTCCTTTCTCCTTGAGAGGAAAAGCTAAAGAATGGTTGCTATCCTTGCCTAAAAATAGTATTGATTCTTGGACTAAGTGCAAAGATGCTTTTATTGGAAAATACTATCCTCCTGCTAAGATTATATCTATGAGAAGTCACATTATGAAATTTAAACAACTTGATAATGAACATGTTGCTCAAGCTTGGGAAAGAATGAAATCTTTGGTTAAGAATTGTCCCACTCATGGACTCACTGCTTGGATGATTATCTAGACTTTTTATGCAGGTTTGAACTTCTCCTCAAGAAATATTTTGGATTCCGCTGCTGGAGGTACCTTCATGGGCCTCACTTTGGGTGCTGCAACAAGGCTCCTTGATAATATGATGGTTAACTACTCTGAATGGCATGTTGAGAGAGATCCACATGGTAAGAAGGTAAATTCTATTGAGGAAACTTCCTCTTTGAGTGAAAAGATTGATGTTATTATGGCTATGCTTGTTAATGGGAAAGCTCCTCTAGATCCTAATAGTGTTCCCTTAGCCTCCTTGGTTGCCTATAGGAATAATTTTGGTAGCAACAACAATTATAGGCCTTATCCTCCTAGTGGAAATGTTTATCATGGTACATCTGGAATGCCTAGTGAAGAAAGGATTCTAGAAGTAGAGAGATCCACTAAGAATTTTATGCAGATGAGATAAGATCACAAACAATACTATCATCATGAATCAATAACATGTTTAGATCTGAGATCATGGCACTCAGGCCCTAGTGACAAACATTAAGCATAACAAGTTGCAACAAATTCAAATAACACTAATAAAGATATTAGGCAGCATGCCCTAACAATCTTATTCGATCACATGATAGATGTCATCCAATCCCTACCATCCCCATAGCCAACAGCGGGGGATTAATCACTCATGTATGGGGGAAACATGGATGGTTGATGGAGAGGCATCGGTGGTGATGATGATGGCGATGGTCTCCTCCTTGTCCCTGTCCCGGCAGGGTGCCAGAACGGAGTTTCTGGTTCCGAATCACGGTTTCTGGTGTTGGCGGCGCAACGGAACTCTATCTGGAAAAACGTTGAACCCCCTCTATTTTTAGGTCAAAAGGCTTTATGTAGGCAAAGAGGGAGGCCGAGGGGGTGCCTGAGGTGGCCACACCCCCTTCCCAGGCGCGGCCTGGCCTGGCCCGCGCGGCCAGGGGGTGTGGGCCCCTCGTGGCCCTCCTCCGTCTCATCTTCTG
Organism: Avena insularis; assembly: GCA_023614405.1. Taxonomy (NCBI): domain Eukaryota; kingdom Viridiplantae; phylum Streptophyta; class Magnoliopsida; order Poales; family Poaceae; genus Avena; species Avena insularis. The sequence goes on from CM042685.1 coordinate 449,998,188, forward strand.
GCTCCGTGAGTCTTCTGGTAAAATAGGAGTTTTGTGATATTTTCTGGGATTTTTCCTGAAAGTTGATTTTCTGCACAAAAACTAGACACCAGAGCAATTCTGCTGAAAACAACGTCAGTCCGTGTTAGTTGTATCCAAATCACACAAATTAGTGGGGAAACAATAGCAAAAGTGTTTGGGAAAGTAGATACGTTTTGGACGTATCAATGCGTTGCTCCGTATACAAGAGGCACTAGTAGAGCTCATGAGGAGGCATCGGCGGCTTGACGTTGTGAACGGCCTCAGCGAGATTATCATACTCGGCATTGAGACTTTGAAGGACAAAGCCAGCGAACTCCTCATCACGGAGCAGCTGACCAATAGAGGTCAGCGTGTACGCCATGACCTTGAGCTTTTTGAAGTAGGTGGTGGCGGAGGAGTCCATCTTCTTGATCTCGCCGATCTCACGGCGCGTGGCCATCGAGTGCGAGATGGAGACGGAGGGGAACACATTCTCTAGAGAGGTCTAGGCGTCCAAGGAGGTTGCAGCGAAGAGGACGAGGCCGGCAACCCCCTCTCCTTGAGAGCCCTGGATGGCGGAGAGGATCGCCTGGAGCCAGGCCGTGCATGGTCGCGATCACCTACGAGGGACACATAAGAGAACCATCGACATAACCAAGGAGACAACGGCTGCGGAGAAGCAATACCAACTTGGCGCGCCAGAACAAGTAGTTGTCCGGCGTCAGACGAATGGTGATCAGGTTGCCAAAGTGGAACGGAGCTGCAACATCACCGATCGAGGCAGCATGCGGCGTGGCGACGGCGGTGGCCGTGACCGCGGACGAGGCAGCAGGGGCTATCGAGGCCGCCGGTGGAACGACGAGTGTCAGCAGGCCATAGGAGACCGCGGGTGGCGCCTGGAGAAGATTTGTCATCGTGCCGACGAAGACCGCACGGGCGGCATCGATGGTACTAGGCGGCGGGATCGGGCCCGACAGCATCGACCCGATGCTGGTGCTGCCACAAAACTGGGGCACTGACGGAGCAAGATACTGAGAAGGAGTGTTGAGGAGGGCGGCAAGCGAGGCGGGAGAAGCTCGGCGCCAGCGGCGCCCGAGGCAGAAGCGGAGGTCATGGTGGGTGGCGGCGCTACCTAGGGTTAGGGCGGCGGCCGGGTGAGGGGTAGGGATCTTAGGGTTGGGCTGATACCATGTAAAATGTATATATATATATATATTTATAGGGTAGCGTTATTTGACCCCCAAGATGTAGAATAGTTATTCTACACCCACCCTCTATCTTTAGAACCCTCTATCTTTAGAACTGTATATTATTTTTATGTCGTGTAAATTTTGTCTTATCTCTAGAGTTAAGAAGAACGTAAGAAAATATATACATATCATAATCTTTTTGTTTACATGTCGTATAAAAATACGACGTAAAATGCGTATTTTTATTGTTTTTACACTATAATTCCTCATAAACTATTGTTTTATGTCAAATTGTTTTGCGTTGTGGATGAATATGAACATAATTATTTGTATACAAAACATAAATTTCTAAACGTGACAACATAAAGTTATGTGGGGTGCAAAATAACTATTCAGCATCCTGGATGTCGAATAGGGTTTTATATATTTATATATATATATACAAAATAGTGGGGTGCCATGGGCATACGTGTGCATCCCCGTTTAGCCACTGGATATGGCTATAGGGTAGTAGATTTTAGTTAACGGTGTTAGTATAATCATTTTCACCAACGAAAGACAGCCATGTCCATCCCCAATTAATGAAAAAAAAATCTTGCCGTTAATTGTCAAAAAGAAAGAGCAACGGTTGTTTAGTTCCATGGACACTTCAAAAGATACACAAGTTTATCAACAAAAAGTAGTAGAGTTCATCCCCAATTAACAAAAAAAGAAAACATGCAGTTCTTTATCAACAAAACATCAATTGTTATTTAGTTAAATGCACGACCGGTTCACTTTCAAGAAAACATACAAATCCATCAAAAAAAAGTACCCAACAACCGATAACCAATTAACAAAAAAGGAGCTATGCCATTCTTTGTCAACCGAAAAAGATCTCCGGTAGGTGGCCTAGTAAAAATAAGGGCAGTATTTCTAGTTCTTTTTTGAAAGAGAACTATTATTTTATTGGTGTTAGGATAATAGTTTGTGGATGAAGCGAGTTTTTTTAAGAAATGTATTGGTATATATATATAGGGTGGCGCTATTTAACACCCAGGGTGTAGAATAGTTATTCTACACCCACCCTCTATTTTTAAAACCATATATTACTTTTACATCACGTAAATTTTGTTTTACTTCGTAAGTCGAAAAGAACATAATAAAATTTAGAAATGACATAATATTTTTTGTTTACATGCCGTAAAAAAAATTGACGTAAAAGACATATTTTTGGTGTTTTTTACACTATAATGACTCGTAAAATTTATTTTTGTGACAATTTTTTTGGTTGTGGTGAATATATGAATATAATTATTTGTATACAAAACATAATTTTTTAAATCTAACAACGTAAAACTATGTTGGGTGCAAAATAACTATTCTGCACCCTGAATGCTGAATAGGGTTTCTATATATATATATATATATATATATATATATATATATATATATATATATGCTATTCAAGAACCAACCCCTGTTACTATTCACGTGAACATCAGGAACCCTCTATTAACTTCCAGGCGAGCACGAGTTAACTTCTTTTTCTTTCTAAATTAACTTTCAGTATGTAACAGTAATAGTGAATGTTAACTTTCACTGTGTAAGTTAACTTCCGCGACCATTCTTAACTACCTCATGTGCGCAAGTTAACTATCTCTTTTATGCTAGTTAACTGCCTGACGGAGCATCGATTTTTCGTGTTTTCGCGGACTGTATATTGATTTAACTTTCAGACGAGTACGAGTTAACTTATTTTTTTTCTAAGTTAACTTCCAGTATGTAACAGTAATAGTGAATGTTAACTTTCACTGTGTAAGCTAACTTCCGCGACCATTCTTAACTTCCTCATGTACGCAAGTTAACTACTTTTTCTATGCTAGTTAACTGCCTGACGGAGCATGATTTTACTGTTTACGTGAACACCAGGAACACTCTGTTAACTTTCAGGCGAGCACGAGTTAACTTCTTTTTCTTTCTAAATTAACTTCCAGTATGTAACAGTAATAGTGAATGTTAACTTTCACTGTATAAGTTAACTTGCGCGATCATTCTTAACTTCCTCATGTACGCAAGTTAACTATTTTTTCTATGCTAGTTAACTACCTGACGGAGCATGATTTTCCGTGTTTTCGCAGACTGTATATTGATTTAACTTTCAGGCGAGCGCGAGTTAATTTCTTTTTCTTTCTAAATTAACTTATGAGTATATATGTTCGACAGCAGTAGCCATTCAGCTAGCATGGTCCAACACACTTGATGGTCACAACATCACCGTGACCGCGCAAAGGCGCACACACACAGTTACTACTCCATCCAACCTTTTCAATGCAGGCACGAAACGAAGGGTATTAATCGCGGCGGCGTCAATGCATGCTTCACGCGCAAGTACGTACGTAGCAGCATCGCACGGTGAAGCGAATATATCCCCTATAATCCTGCCATGATTCATGCACAGTTGCATCTGCAGGATGGAAAGCGAGGTACTACGCGCGCGGACTGGTTCATCAACCTCTCCGCCTCAGACTACCCGCTCGTCACCCAGAACGGTACGGACACAGTACAGGTGGTTTCTAGATAACTATTCATGAACCTCTTAAGGGGGTGTTTCTGAATAGTTCTGTATATATATGGACGTGGATTTTATACTTATGGTGGTACGTGCGTATAGTCTAAAAACCGTTAGATTGCATGCATCTTTGCTCCCTTAATCCGATATGCTCTGTTCTAGATTTCACGGCGTGTGCGTGGCGTGTGCCTCCATCGGTCGCACGGCTACCAGATGGAGAAACCACCGTCCCGTCCTTGTTTCTCTATCCCTCTCCATCTTTCTTTTTCTAGTAATCGTTTTGCGTCTACACTCCAAACAATGCACAGTGTTGTTATAGATAGAGAAAGTTAGATGATATTCACACCAGAAAAGAAACCCCAGCGCGCCTTATGTTTTTTTAGAGATGCTATATCTTTCCCGCCACTTTCTTCCCGTGGCGGCCATACTTTTTTGGTTCACGTCCTTCTGTAAGCTTTATGAGCTAGGAGCTAGGACGGTGGATTCACGCCACACGCGGTTCTCCATCTTTTATTTTGTAGTAGTAGTTTCATCGTCCACAATGCCAGCTTATCCATCTTTCTTTTTGTACTAGTTGGTTTACGTCCACAAGGCAAGACAAATGCGCGGTGTAGTAGTGGGTTTCTTGTTTAGAAAAACTAAAAACCCCGTTTGCCGCTGCTCATGGTGTTCGGCTAGTGGTTTGCGACCAGCGTGATTCAATAGATCATAGTGGAGAACTGGATGAGAACTGAATTCGGATACATTGGTTACTAAAATGTAGGGAAAAATCAATAATTGTGAGCTGAAAATGGTGAAGAAAATCGGTCGGCGTACATACCTTTATGATCTTGTTCTAGTAGTAGTCTTTTCTTCCCAGCTCAAGTTTTTAGAGTTTTGGAACTGCTCGTGTTGAATGGGCATGGGGTGGGTGGGCGCAGGCGATGTATCCAGTGGGAAATATGTTTTGGATTTAGCTTAGGCGTGATGATGTCCCATATACGGGAAGACCACTATCATCAAACAAAAAGGATGTAACCTTACCGTGAGCCGCTCAAGAAGATATGACCGTCGTAATTTGTTTTAAACGTTGTAGATGTCCTACACGGAAAGAATTGGAAGTGCCATGCCGTGATAAAACAACGAGAACCATACTACTACCATTTCTCCCCATCCATGCCAGTGGGTGTTTGAAAGTAAACAAATATGGTGCTTGTTTAGTAAATAAATATGGACACAACATACGAGGGATACATGCTCCTGGTATGACGGCGTTTCGAGAACTCGTCTCACGCCGCATGCATGCGTTCTATTCCGTGTGCTCTCTATTAAAGGATCGAACAGTGGTGTGTCTATGCGCACGTATCACCGTATGCACCCCACTATTTTGCATATATATATATATAGGCGTAGCTGCACATAGGCAGAGCACCGTTGGATTTAGGGATCAAATGCATGCAACCTCTAGATGGAAGTGGGATGAAACATGGCTGAGATAACGGTGTTAGTTTTGTGCATGCATGCAAGAATCTAGGGTTTGGCATGGGTTCCAATTTAGCACATTGTTTTGGCTACAAAAGTTTTAGCATCTAAAATGAGAAGTTTTAGCATCTAAAATAAGAAGGAATTGAGAACAAGGATTAAAACAGGTTTTGCATGCAGAAGCTTTAGACTATGTGCCATGCAAAAGAGTGCCCTAACAACGGTTGTTTTGGTATGTGTTTGGTGGCCGCATGCATCCATGAGAATGTGAAGAAAACGAAACAAAGGTTGTTTTGTTTATTGCGGCGGCAATGAAATAATGCTTAGTTTGGTTAGGGTTTATCGCATGTAGTATATTAGGGTTTGTCTCACCTAAATAAAATTTGATAAGCTTTGTTTTGCTAAGGCTTCATGCATGTAGTATATTAGGGTTTACCATGAGTATATTAGGGTTAGGGTTTACCGCATTGTATATTAGGGTTTGCCTCACCTAAATGAAATTTGATAAATTTTGTTTTGCTAGGGCTTCATGCAAGGAGTATATTAGAGTTTACCGTGTAGTATATTAGGGTTAGGGTTTACCGCATGTTGTATATTAGGGTTTGCCTCACCTAAATGAAATTTGATAAGCTTTGTTTTGCTAGGGCTTCATGCATGCATCAGAGGAACACTAACGGCGTTACTATTGAGCCAACATCCTGGATCTGGATACATGTGCTCCCTATATCAAAAGGGGAGAGAATCAACGGTGGATAGGCTATACGCAGCTATGCCTGTGGTTAGCTGGCTATTTCCCATATATATATATATATATATAGATTAGCGCTATTTGACACCTAGGGTGTAGAATAGTTATTCTACACCCCACCCTATATCTTAAGAATCGTATATTATTTTTACGTCACGTAAATTTTGTCTTACTTCGTAAGTCGAGAAGAACATAAGAAAATTTAAAAATGACGTAATTTTTTTGTTTACATGCTGTATAAAATTACGATGTAAAATACGTATTTTTGGGTGTTTTTTATACTATAATGACTCATAAACTTTATTTTTGTATCAATTTTTTTGGTTGTGGTGAATATATGAATATAATTATTCATATACAAAACGTAATTTTTTAATCTAAAAACGTAAAAATATGTTGGGTGTAAAATAACTATTCTGCACCCTGGGTGCTGAATAGGGTTTCTATAATTATTCATATACATATATATATATATATATATATATATATATATATATATATATATATCGACGCGGATTTGCTAAACACAGGCGTAGCTATGCATAGGCTTAGGTCCGTTGGATAAAGAGATCACATGCAATGCTAGTTTAGATGGTAGTGGTTGGATCTTGGAAGGACTAACGGTTTCTAACGGCTGTTGCACCACACCGACTGTGTACATGCATGCAATGCCTAGGGGCTCGAGCAAACCCTATTTTTTAGCTCGCTGTTTGGCAAAGAAACTTTTAGCATCTAAAATGGAAAGATAAAGTGAACAAGGATTAAAATGAGTTCTGCATGCAAACGTTTCGTGCTATGCAAACCCTAGTGAAAATAGCATCTAAAGTATCTAGGCATTGCTAAACACAGGGGAGCAGGTGCATGCAAAACGCTTCGTACTATGCAAACCCTAGTGAAAGTTTGTGGTAGCAATCGCCTATTCCGTCTTGTTTATCAAATGAGCAAGGAATTTTGAAAAGAGAATAAATAAGTGAGGCTTGGGACAGCAGCTCGTAAAACAATACATAAAGTAAAAAAATGTTAAGTTTTGCATGAAATAGCTACCTAAAAGGAATAAGGCTTATCTAAGGCTTATTTAGGTTAGGGTTACAACACGAAATAAGGTTTGACTCAAAAGGAATAGCTACCTAAAAGGAATAAGGCTTATTTGGGTTAGGGTTACAAAACGAAAATAAGGCTTATTTGGGTTAGGGGTCTGCTTCTGTAGTACATTAGAGTTTGACTCAAAAACGGATGAAATCAGATAAGCTTTGTTTTCTCGGTTTTCGTGAAGTAACGGCGTTACTACCCATCAAATGAGAATCTAACGTTTTGGTTCAGGAAACATATGCTCCCTATATCAAAAGGGGAGAGAATCAACGTTGGATAGGCTATGCGCAGCTATCCCTGTGTTTAGCTTTCTATTTCTCATATATATATATATATATACCCTCTATCTTTAGAACCGTATATTATTTTTATATCACGTAAATTTTGTATTACTTTGTAAGTCGAGAAGAACATAACAAATTTAGAAATAACATAATTTTTTTGTTTACATGCCGTAAAAAAATTCGACGTAAAAAACATATTTTTGGTGTTTTTTACACTATAATGACTCATAAACTTTATTTTTATGTCAATTTTTTTGGTTGTGATGAATATATAAACATAATTATTCGTATACAAAACATATTTTTTTCAATCTAATAACGTAAAAATATGTTGGTGCAATATATATATATATATATATATATATATATATATATATATATATATCAAACCAAAGAAAAACAGAGAAAGGCACTACTTCATGTGTGATGGTGGCCATGGCAAGATGGCCAAGCTGGGCTGCAGTGTGGATGTGCAGCATTACTCTGCCAATGCAGAGCGCTTGCATGGCCATGCCGCTCGAGTTCCCGGTACTCCAGGGTGTCCACCCAGTAGTAGTATGTGATGGTGCTGCCGGTGCTCACCTGGCTAGAGCTCCAAGACAACCTAGTGAATGAAACTAGGTGCCTGCTCTCCAAGTTATGCACGGTAAGATCATGACATCGATCCAAACCCTAGCTGCTGTCGGCACGCTTTTGCCCTACCACCCCTAGGGGATCGATCCCCATGATCTCCGCCGGGGGCCGCGCGATCCGTCGCAGGATTCGTCCGCCGATCTATGATCGGCTGACCTGGTGAGTATTTTTTTTGATCTCTACATCAGTTTATTCTTTGTCGGTCGCTTGATCGGTCTTTCTTTTTGGTTTACCGATCATAAATCGGATTAAGTATCCCACCGTTATCGTTGTCCTGTCTATACTCCGACCATCAGCATCGATGATCTACACCGTGCCTGTGCGCTTCCTTTCTCCGCCGTTGCGCCTGCCTCGGCAGGCTACGTCGCACCTTGGCCGGCTGCTGCGCTCTTTCTCGGAAGGCTGTCGTGGCCGCCCTCCTCAGATCGTCTTGTCGTCATTGCCTGGGACTTCATTAACAATGCCGACATCGACTCTGATCTACGCGATCGTCCATGCCATGGTGCATATGGCATGCAGGCGTCCCATCTGGGCATGTTGTAAATGTCATGCGGCAAGAGCTCACGTGATGTGTGTATACGTGCTAAGTGCGTGTAATAACCTAACATGTTTGATCATACGAATAATCCTTCGGTATATAGTGGTATGCACGAGTTTCTGAGAAGATCAAGTTTGCATGGAAATTTGAATCCCGTCTCAGCCCTTTTTTGGGAGAGAATCCCCGTGTCGGCTCTTTTACATATTTATTCACTACAGACAAGTATATAGGGGTCTTTTCATAAAAGTTAAAGCCCCACACTGTCAAGTTTTGATGTTAGTGAGGTTAGCCATAGTCTTAGGGGTTTTCTGCAAAAGCGTCCATCCAGTCCAAATTTAGACAAAGTAAAATTCGGTGAAATTGAAATAATTAGTCCCATCTAAGCAAGTTATGGGACTAGTTTTGCACTTTTTGCAAGATGTGGGATTAATCTGCTCCTATTATACAAGTTGTGGGCCCAAAGGTTTATATACCTCTTCTTAATATACACGCATGGCTGTACCTGGCTATACGTAGTCAACCCTTCGGAATGGCGGTAGAGGAGTTTATCTACTTCTAACCTAGTGCACTTACCAAACATAGTGTTCTTTCTGTCGCCGAAAACTACAGAAAAATACAAACTCAATCTCTAGATGTTCTTTCTGTCATGCAAACAGGTCACATATACATGCACAGCTGCCTTGCGAAAAGGAAAACAATCATGAAAATACAATGCAACGAAGTAGAACGCACGGCCGCACGTAGCAGCAGGAAGTTATGTTTTGGCATGCAATCATATAAACAGCTCTAGTCTACCAGAAGCTGAGTATAACACCAAAGAACTCTCGCATAACTTAGCAGCAAAATCACCAATTAATCCGACCATGTCAAGGACTAGCAATACTAATCTGACACATATCACGATGTAGAGCAAAGATAAACATATGTCCTGTTAATGTATCATGAGTCCTAGCAAAGCTCTCAGAAACGATAATCATATTCTTAATACAAATATTGAAATGGTTCATGGTGAGTGGACGCAGAAGTGCAGCGCTGAATCTTCTATCCCCATGACCTTGCATATGCATCCTCCTGATATACCTGCAAAGTAACCAAGTTTGAGCAGAACTACACGGGTCGGAGAAAGGATTTCAGCAACCATTCTATAATGACAAACTACGGGCCTCCCAAACGGTAAAGGTGTAAAAAAAACCATTATATACGATGATGAGGTTAGCTAATTCAGAGCAATCATGTTGTCTGTTATATACCTCAAGCAAAATACAACAGAAAAATAGAGTTATTCAAGAAAATTTGCAAAACAAAACATGGAAACTGAGTTATCTATCCGTTATTGGAAAATACAATAGGGAAATGCAGATACCCAAGAAAATTCTCACAAAATATGGAATCCGGTAGACCATTTATATTAGGTTAGCATAGATAATGGTTACTATACCAAAACACCACCGGGTCGTTCATGTGATGTGAACACCAGATAAGATGTTAAGTACATTCTATAAATCAGGACCACTATAACACCAGGTCGAACGCCGCAACCAAACGGTTGTGCAAATGGCCAGATTACGATGAAGGCGAGAGAAATGCCCGGCAGGTTTTGGGGCGAGGCGGTCACAACAACCGTCTTTGTCCTGAATCGTGCCCTAACCAAGTCTATGGAGGGCAAGACACCTTCTAAGGCCTGGCATGGCGAGCGGCCGTCGGTGCACTTCTTCCGCACATTGGGGTGTGTTGCTCATGTCAAGGTGGTGAAGCCTAACCTGAAGAAATTGGATGACCACAACGTGCACATGGTCTTCATCGGTTACAAGGACGGCGGCGAGTCTTTATCAGCTCTATGACCCTGTAAGGAGTAGGCAATTGTGTCCATGTGACCCGCGATGTGGTGTTCGAGGAGTCGGCGAGGTGGAACTGGAGCAAGGACGGTGATGAACCTGTGGTAGACTCTAGAGAGTCGTTCACGGTGGAGTACGTCACCTACAAGGTGTCGTGTGGCCCACATGCCGCACCAGCTGCAAAAGACGGGAGTGCTCCAGTGAACTCGGTCCAATAGAAGAGTCGTGCACGCCTGGCATGGCGGTTCTGACAATGCGTGTCAGCTTTGTCTCAGCAACAAGTGCAATCATGGCCACTTCGGATGGCCATGACAATGGCGACAAGCCTCGTCGTTTCCACACCCTCGAAAACATCAACAGTGCAGGCGGCGCTCTCATTCCTGAACAAGAGGAGCTATAGTTTGCTGCTACCAATGAGCCCACCACGTTCGCCTAGGCAGAGCAGAGTGAGCCATGGCAGCGCGCGATGCTCTAGGAGATGGCGTCCATCTAGGACAACGATACATGGCGCCTTGTTGACGTCCCCTTCGACCATCGCACGATCGACCTGAAATAGGTCTTCAAGGTCAAACGCAATGAGCATGACGCCATCGTCAAGAACACGACACACCATGTCGCAAAAGGCTATGTACAACACTATGGGATTGACTACGATGAGGTCTTTGCTCTTGTGGCTAGTCTTGAGTCAGCACGCCTCTTGCTCACACTGGTTGGGCACGAAGGTTGGGCGGTCCATCACATGGATGTCAAGACCATGTTCTTCAACAGAGACCTCAACAAGGAGGTATATGTCAAACAACCTCCCAGCTTCATGGTGGTCGGACAGGAGCACAAGGTACTCACCTCCAAAAGGCATGGTACGGCTTGAAACAGGTTCCACGCGCCTGGAATGCAAAACTAGATGTGAGCCTTACCTCCGTCCGAGCAAAGCAGACGATGGCATGTATATTGATGACCTGATCATCACCAACAACGATGACAAGGAAATTGATCGGTTCAAGGACAAGATGGCGGGGTCCTTCAAGATGAGCGACCTCGGTTTGCTCACCTTCTACTTGGGGATCGAGGTGCACCAGCACAACATGGGAATCACCATCAACCAACCGCCATACGCACTCAATACTTGAGAAAAGTGGTATGGCTGACTGCAACCCGGTTGTTATACTCCTAGAAAGCCACTTCATGATGAGCAAGAAGAGCACATCGGCACTAGCCGATACCACCATGTATCAGAGCATTGTCTGGGGCTTGCGCTACCTCATGCACACATGGCCTGACGTACTCCCTCCGTTTCCATAATATAAGATGTTGAAACGAATGTATCTAGACACTCTAAACCTATACACTAAAAGATATCTAGATATATTTGTTTCACAAAGACTAAAGACTAAAACATGTTATGTTTTCAAAAGGAGGGCGTATGTCGTTAGATACGCGAACCGCTTCATGGAGAAGCCTACAACCGAGCACATGCCTGCAGTAAAGCATATCCTTGGGTACATCATTGGGACACAGTCCTATGAATGCCACTACGGGAGGTAGACGACTGAACCAAGCTGGCCGGGTACTGCGATAGTGACATGGCCGGCAATGTCAATGACCGCAAGAGCATGACAGGGGTGCTATTCTTTTCTGGCCCGAACCCCATCACCTCGTAGTCACAAAAGTAGAAGATAGCCGCTCTGTCTTCATGCGAGGCAGAGTACATCGCAGCCATGACGGCGGCAAGCCAAGGCGTCTGGCTCGTACTCATCTCGGCAACATAAACAAGGTTGCACCCGGTGGACATTGGCAGCAAATCTGCAATCTCCCTCACAAAAACCCTCTCTTTCTCGATCGCAGTAAGCACATCAAAACTCGAGGAGTTATGTGAAAACATTAGAGTGCGTAGAGGATGGACAAGCTAAAGTGGATTATGTTAAAACATTGACAAAGGCACCGGGCGCATCTAGTTCGAGGAGTTCCGTTCCAAGATCGCTGTGATCAAGATTATGTAGGTGCATGAGATGAGGGAGTGATTGTTAATTTTTTTTCAAAATGGAGAGCAGAGCCCCAGCCTCTGCTCACCTCGGTCTCTGCATCGAGTGATGCACACAACTTTTATTCATTATTAAGACATCAAAGTCTCGTAAAAACCATTACAAAGATCATACAAACCAAGAGTGCCAAAACAACAACACCGAGCATGACGATGGTAGTCCATCGCCACGAAATCTAGAAAACACCTAACTGCACATGCAAGCTAGGAGCCCAAATTTGCCCAACAAATCCACGATTCGGCGCCAATGCACTAGCTTTGGATGTCGCTGCCTCCGCTATCTTCCGCCAACCAATCTTCAGCATGTAGATCGATGCGCAGACTCTCTCCCCGCTAGCCACCGACCCCACCACTGTGCCAAGTAGCACCACCTCCCTGCGCTAACTCCGAAGCAGGTCACGGTCGCCGCATCACCATGCCACCAAGTACCACCAGCAATACCGCTTGAAGTCTCTGGAGGATCAGTCATGTGTAGCACCTACCAACTAGGCAGGACTTGACATCGCCGCCAAAGCTCTGTGCAAGACAAAGGTGCTCCACCTCCTGCCTCTGTCATCCAGCGCTGCTCCACAAACGATGCTACCAAGAGAGTCATACGTCGGAAACGTATCTATAATTTTTTATGCTCCATGCTTGTTTAGTATCTACTTTTCTTTGCTTTGTCTACACTTTGAGGTGTTTTTATATTTTTTCTAGAACTAACCTATTAACAAGTTGCTACAGTGCATGTTGCCTGTTTTCTTCTGTTTTTGGTTCCAGAAAGGTAGAAAATCAATATTCTCGAAATTGGACGGGACAAAAGCCAAAGTCAATATCTTTCCGTGGGGGACAAGAATCCAGAAGACCAGACGGAGACGCGCGAGCAGGGCGACCTCCTAGCGCGGTGGGCCCCATGCCTAAGCAGGGTGGCGCCCCTCGGTCGCCCCCCGCCTCGCCTATAAGAAGCTCCCGATGCAGAAACCCTAAGTAACCGATCAATATTCCACGAAACCTTCTGTAGCCGCCGCCACCGTCATCCCTAGATTGGGGAGGATCTGAAGTTCTTCCCGGCACCCTGCCGGAGGGGAGATCATCCCGGAGGCCTTCTCTCCGGTATGATGCGTGAGTAGATCCACCTTGGACTATGGGTCCATGTAGTAGCTAGATGGTTGTATCTTCTCCTTTGTGCTTTCATGTATAGATCTTGTGAGCTCCGTTCATGATCAAGATCTAATCTATTTATAATCATGCATGTTGTGTTTGCGGGGATCCGATGGATATTGAGATTATTATGTTGGTTTGATTAATGGTTTTGTCTTTATGATTCTATCATGTCTGTGTTGTTTGTGATCTTGCATGCTCTCCGTTGTTAGTAGCTATCTTGGCCAAGTAGTTGCTAGTGACTCCAAAAGGGGGTATTTATGCTCGATAGTGGGTTCATGCCTCTAGTTTCCAAGGGAAGTGACAGAAATCTCTTCGGTTGTAGATGTGTTGTTGCCACTAGGGAGAAAACAACGGTCTCTTGTTCATGGAACATGTGGACTATTTACCTTACACACTTTGCTTAAAGCAGTTTTTTGTTGCTTGTAACTTAATACTGGAGGGGGTTCGGATGATAACCTGAAGGTGGACTTCTAGTCATAGATGCAGTTGGATGGCGGTCTATGTATCTGTTGTATTGTCCAATCGAATCTCATAGGATCTTTCTGACTAGTATTGCATTGTTATGCCTTGCTCAGTTCCTGTCAATTATCCTGCTGTAATTTGTTTACCCTTCATGGCATGTTGTTTATCTAAGGAGAGCACCTCTAGTGAACTATGAACCCCGGTCCAATCTTTATCATTGATACATCTTCACCATTGTTACTTGTTTACTTGCTGCAATCAACCATTACCTTTCACACCATACATTTAATCCTTTGTTACAGCTGTCAAGCTTCATGCACTAGCCAACGCAACCAAAAGTCCGAACTGATGGAAATGGCTAGTGCAATCCACTTATACACTTCAACACCCTCTCTCACGTGTGACGGAGAAATCGCACGATAATTAGGAAGAGAGCGACGGCCTTGAAAACTCATGTATGACTCAAGAGGCCTATACGTGGACACAGAGGGGTCAACAACAATTTTAGGATAAATTGCGAAAGCGAGGACTCGGACTCGAGACCTTAGGCTCTGATACCATGTCAAGCTTCATGCACTAGCCAACGCAACCAAAAGTCCGAACTGATGGAAATGGCTAGTGCAATCCACTTATACACTTCAACAACAGCAAACCGGTGAGCTTGACAACCTCACTGTCTAGTTGGGGCAAAGTCTTGAGTTTGTGTTGTGTAGGTCTCCGCGTTGCTTGCAACACCTGTGTGACGTTTCCTTCCTCCTACTGGTTCAATAACCTTGGTTTCTTACTGAGGGAAAACTGTTGTTGTGCTGCTTCCCACCTTCCTCTTGGGGTTCCCAACGAAGTGCTAACCAGCACCATCAGAGAGCACGCAACACACGGTGTCACCAACGCCAGATCTGTAATCTAGTCCTAGGATTTCCCCCGGAGGAGCACGAGTGGGTCGACAATAGTTGCAAGACGATGCCTTCATCAAGGTAAAGGCGTAGAATGCCTCCATCGCCCGCCAAAGAACCAAGTCGGCTTGGTTTCCACCAGCAACTATGTATCCCCGACTCGTAGCCGGGACCAGATGATAGATCGAGATCCGCCAATCAACCCGCAAATGCCGAACGGCCACTTCAGGCTAAGGAAGAGACCACCACCGCCAAGCCCACGGTTGCCGCCCCAGGTGCCCTCGTGATGCGGAACCAAACCAGGACTTCCTCCACGAAGCACCATCGCAAGACCGAGACAAGAAGCCACCTCCGATCCAGGCCCCAACGCGCCCTCCCCCAGCTTCGCCGCCTCCTGCCAGCCACCACCGGACGACCGCGACTAGGAGGAGAAGATCCGCCGCTGTTTGTCTAACCCCACCGCCGGCGAGGTCTGAATTAGCCGCCGCCGCTGTGGACCTCCCTGCCGATTGAGGAGAAACCGCTGCTGCCGGCCGCCCAGGCTTTGCCCTAGCATCTTTGCCGGCGGCGGTGGAGGGGATAGGGTGGCAGGGGTCAGGCTCGAGCGCGGGAGGCGGCGGCACCGCACGGAGACAGGTGCGAGTTAGGGTTAGTGCATCGGGTGTTGAACACATGAATCTGTACTCAGGATAGCATTATCAGGTTAACTTGCAATAGTTAGTAGTCAGGATAACATGTAGTAAGTCACAGGATTGCATGTAGTCAGAATAAGAGCTAAGAAGTAATGATAGAATGTCATTGCGGCTTGACTTCCTGGCTGCTCTTCACACTGGTAGCTAGTGCAGCTTGTATTAGTATAAATACTTCCCCTAGCTTGTATATCCCAAGATGAGAGCACCAAGTAGCAGCAAGTTATGAAAAGAATACTGGCCCAGCTTATTGTGTCGCTCGTGAGAGTTTCTTTCCTAGTGTCCAGTCTCTGGTGTGTGTGCGTGTGTCAACCAGCCATTGTTATACTAGCTTAGAACTGACAACTATATCTAGAAGTAAGAACGTATATATATGGAGCTATTTACTCGCGGCGCCCCAAAAATGACTCAATTTGGTCTAGATACGCTTGTATTTAGACATCATTTAGTGTTAGATACATGTATATCTAGACAAATTCGTTGAGTCACTTTTGTATGGAGTAATAAGAAGCAAAATGGATGTTTATAAAAGGACCTTGCAATGGAAAATATATACAAACTTTGTTGAAGGGTTCTACTTTTAGTCTCAGAAAGACATGTTTGGACGCGTAAACTTGATGATTATAAAAGGACAGTGAAATGAAAAGTATATAATATACACAGAGCAAGTGCTAGCTATGCTAATTTACAATCTAAACTTTGCAAGTGTCCATATGCAATAGCAGTATCAGAACGAAACTAATGGCAGCACCCAGGTACGTATACAGGCAGTGAGCAGGCTAGAACTTCGTACCTGGATTGGTTCATTCGCCCGAGGCGAAGAACTGCTGGACCTCGGGTGGCTGCTGTTGCAGTTTCCCCAGGATTTCGCTCATCACCTCCAAGCAGATGTCAACATTGGCAAGCGCACCATTTGCAAACGACTTCCTTCGCGTCTCCCAGTTATTGTCGTTGAAAGTATCCAAGCGAACAAGTTTCTCGTCCGGTAGCTCACCGTTCAAACAGGCAACATCTATCCCAGCTAGCCTGGTGTGATCCCAGACCTCCCTAAGCCGAGACAAGACGAACTTGACGGTGCCCACGGTGGAGTCGACCAACTCCGGCGGGAGGAGCAACCGGATGGCGTGGACCAACTCCGGCGGGAGGAGCAACGGAGTGGACTTGAGGGGGCCAACCACATTCAGAAGAGGACCAATCAGAGCCTTCACGTCCGCAAGAGGCCTGTCCGTGGAGGAAGGATGGAAGTGCTCGAGGATGGTGTCGCTGCTCTTGCCGATGGCCCATCGGGTGGCCGTCTCGATCTGGCCGTGGAAGCGCACCTTGTCTGCATCCGCCAATTGGGGCACCGCTTCGGCGCTGGAGTTGATAAGATCAACGATCCAGTCGACTTGCTCCCGAGCAAAAGCAAGGTTCGCGTTGATGCTGCTCGCCGTGGCCTGGAGACGGCGCAGCTGCAACAGCAAGTCCGCCGCCGTGCCGGCTCCTTCTGCCTGCCCCCCGTCGCGGACCCCGCCGCCGCGCGCCGCCCCTTCCATGGCCTTTCTTTCCCCTCTCTTCTCTCCCTCTCTCTCCCTGGAAGCTTCCTGTGGAGTGAGATGTGTGTGCAATCCGATTTGTCGGTGTAGCATTTCTCTTTTCTCCTGTGCAAAAGCGCAGTGGCTTTTGTTCCGGTGTGCGGTCTGAGGAGACGCCAGGCCATTTGCCCTTCTTCAACGACAGATGGATCCGGTCAATTGTAAACCCCACGCGACAGTGCCAGTAACCTGAACAATTCGCTGTCTCTTGCTACAGCGTAGTCTTTTTTGTTTCGGCCACTATGCAGCGACCCAGGCACGCGCCTTCTTGTTCAAAAAGAAAGGCTTTTCTACTCAGGATCGAAAAAATAAATAATAATCCTATATCTAGGGTGTCAAGTGCTCAAATTTTGAACTAAATTTTGGCAAATAAATTAGAAATGGGATTTTAATGGATTCTCACTTGACACCCTACCTATATCCTATATCCTATATAACTAAGAAGATTATCCCACTAAACTATTTCTCTTGACATGAAGCCTATCCACCTTATGAAGCATCTCTAACAAATCCCAATTTTTCACGTCGGCAGCCTTCCATGTCACTTTTTTTGGCAATTAATTATCTCTATGAAACGTCACCTGGAAAATATTCCACAAGTTTTCTGTCCACTATTGTAACCGGTCAATATATCGGCTCTTGCTCTCCTTAAGAAAAATCTAAGTTACGGATGTACCTAGTCGTTTTCTCTTTACCTCTTATTAATTTTTCCACCGGTTGTTTTTCCCTCATTATCTTCTCCACCGGATCCATGAGACCATGGTGCTTCCCTCTGCTACAGTCTACAACATGTCGCCAAGCAATCTCATGGCATGTGCCGCTGCATACACTATGACACGTTCAGGAATTATAGACATTTTTTTAGAGGCATTTTTTAAAACTGCCTCTAATTGTAGTTATTTGTGGTACTTTAAATAATAGTGCCTTAAAATATGAGATTTTAGTGGCAGTTTTGAAAATATCAGTAATAGTTTAGTCTTTTAAGACACTATTAAAAGTGTCTCTAATGTTTTAAAGAATAAAGGCATGGTCTAGTGCCTTCATGCTAAACTATCAGTGACACTTTGACCTGTGCCTCAAAAACACATATCTTTTAGAGACATTTTCTATAATAATGCCACTAAAAGCATATCAAATGAGGCACGATTGGAAATGCCACAATTGGTTATTATTTATAGGCACTAAATTATGCCTCTAATTAGTGACCAATTGTGACACTATTTGATGTGCCTCCAATGATCATCCATCTAAGGCACATATGCTGTTGCCTCCATTGTCTAGCCAGTTGAGGCACCTTTGCCTTAAATGGATGATCATTGGAGGCACTACCAAATATGCCTCGAAATGGTCATCCATTTGGGGCACTTTCAGTTGTGTCTCAAAATGGTCATCTATTTGAGGCACTTTATGGCGTGCCTCCAAAAGAATAACCAGCAGAATCAAATAAGTATAAAGTAGATATTACACAGCACATAATTATATACTAGCGATTTCATACTGACATTCTTGATAGTCCATAATTACACATATAAAAGTAGAACTTAGCAGTCCAACATAGTACTTACATAATTACTTAGCAGTCCATCAGATAATTACACCCGAAAGAAGTAGAACTCTTAACACAAGTTCTACATACTTTCACTCACCATCAGTACTGTCCTAGCACAAGGACGAGCAGATCTAACTAGTTATGAAAGTGACGCGAGCATCAAGTGCAGCTTACCTTTTGCATTTACCCAGAAACATAACATCATTCACTTGTATGTTCAAGCCCTCCACAACTGACCACCATCCACTGGTCATCATTGCTCTATTAGCAACACCCATCTTCATCCTCGCTTCCATACGATCATCGCTAGCCATGCAATCAACTGGTACATCAATTGGTTCATTGAGGAATCTCTTCAGGTACTTGCTTGTGAACTCAGCTCCAAATTCATGTGTAAGTGTCAATTTTACACAACAGTTAGCATACTTTGAACTCTGTATCTACCACACTGTTATGCATGATAAAGTAAATAGCATCTCACCATTTTGTATTTCTTCTCAATGACAGCTGACTATGTCATCTTGTAGACATAGTACCTGATATTTGGCCTTCTGTCATTACACCATTCTTCAAGAAATTCCACTTGAGATGGATACATGTATATGTCATTTCCAGACATACATTGCTTATCCCACTCATATGTTCCCTTGTTTTTAGGTCCTGATATAACACAAATAGAACACAGATGATTCATATTAGTACCATTTCTCAACTGCTGTAACAGACTAGATATTTCAAAGTTTGTATATATACATACCCCTTAAAACAAGGTCTTCTTCTTCCTCCTCTTCCTCTACATCTACCTCTTTCTCTTCAGAGAGTAGTCAGTGCTATCAGTATTGGGGATCAAACTTCCACTGTCATCTCCACTTGAGATCTCAATGCCATAGTCCTGACAGGTTCCCATCTAGTATAAAACAGATTAGGTAATTAGTAATGCTAAAACATACATAACTTGTAGTATAAAGGAAAGGTGTAGCAAAATTAGATAATTAGTATAAAACTGGTTCCCATCATGTAGTAGTAAGTAATGCTATACATCATAACTTATAGTATCAAAAGGAAAGTTGTAGAAAAATTATAACTTGTTGTACCATGTCATCATAGCTTGTAGTATTAAAATTATAACTTGCTATAGCAAAATTATTCTTAAACTATCAGAAAAATCAGAACATTCAACATAACATTCAGAAAGTTCTGAACAATTTGAACATTTAACACAACATTAAGAAAGTTCAGAACAATCTGAACATTCTGACAATCTGAACATTTAACACAACATTCAGAAAGTTCAGAACATTCAGAAAGTTTAGAATAATCTGAACAATCTGGACATTCTGAACAATCTGAACATTTAACACAACATTGAAAAAGAAAATTCTGAAAAATCTGAACATTTAACACAACATTCAGAAAGTTCAGAAGATTCAGAAATTTCAAAACATTCAGAAAGTTTAGAACAATCTGAACAATCCGACCATTCAGAAAATTTAGAACATCAGTAAACAGGGTATAATTCAGAATATTCAGACTATCAAATTATAATTTCAGTCTGAACATTCAAAATATTAGGAACATACTAGTAAAAGCATTCAGAAACATGTAGTTATAAAGGAACAAAATATAATGGCACCTATAGAACCCTAAACAAAATCTAGCAGAACTATAGCAT
Source organism: Avena insularis (assembly GCA_023614405.1). Lineage (NCBI taxonomy): Eukaryota > Viridiplantae > Streptophyta > Magnoliopsida > Poales > Poaceae > Avena > Avena insularis. The sequence goes on from CM042685.1 coordinate 450,018,537, forward strand.
AACATTAACATTACTAGTCATTAATAACAGCATAGAAGAGTACTATAGCATAGCAGAGTACTCTAGCATTAGCATCAGCATAGCAGAACTATAGCAGAGAACTCATGAGTAACGTTTCTGAATATCAGATCAAACAATCTTTTGAATCTAATAACAACAGAACAAGATAAAAAAAATAGATCTAGAACACCAGAGAAGATCAAGACATAGCTAGAACAGTCTTGATCAAGAACAATCTAATAAGATCAAGACATAGCTATAAAAATCTTGATCTAAAACAATCTAAGATGAAACAATCTTAATCTAGAACAAGATCAAGACTCGGGAAGATCTAAGAATAACAGAGAATATCAAGAACTCTAGAAGAATGAGGGTTATCTGGTAATCCAACGATAGATGAGCTCTAAGAACCCTACTGCGGCGGCGGCAACGGGATTTGTCGTAGCGGCGGTGGTGGAACCCTAAGTGGAGAGTGGAAAGTAAGGGAGTGGGCCGCGGTGGGTGTGTGTGTGTGTATATACTGTGGTCATTTTGCACATTAGTACCTTACGTTGTACCTTTTAATTTCATGTCCTTCCACCTCGGCTCTACAGTTATAACATTTATCAAGGACACCCCTCATTTTGTTTTTTAATATCATGTTCGTCCCTCAACCCGCGCAACCTTGCACAAACCCTCCTCCCGTCTCTTGTCCACTGTATAAGATGGAAACCCTGCCGTCCGTGCTAGGGTTTCGCCTCCATTTCTTGCGTGTGTCCTTCGTGCCGCCGACCACCCGTCGGAGCTATAGGTACTCTTCCTCTGCGTCGCCGCATCACCCGCCTGAGCTGCAGGTCCTCTCCCTTCGCATCGCCGCACCACCCGTCGGAGCTACAGGTCCTCTCCATCAGTGCCACCAGATGACCACCGCGGCGCAGCAGCAGCTGAAATGGATCCGTGCGGCCGCTCCAATAGAAGAATTTGTACTGCAACACCCATAGCCCCTTATCCCCCGCGTCACCAATCAGAGAATTACAGGTTAGAATCTCTATTTTTTCATCTAGTGTTCTTTGTAGATCTGAAATGGTTCACCTAGTGTTATTTGTAGATCTGAAATGGTTCATCTAGTGTTTTTTGTAGATCCGAAATATTTCTGATTTTTACTACTAGATCTCTTTAATTTTGAACAAAACTCTGATTTTAACTGAAATAGTTCTATAAACGTATCTATAATTTTTGATGCTTCATGCTTGTTTTGTATCGACTTTCTTATGTTTTGTCTACACTTTGAGGCACTCTTATACATTTTCTCGGACTAACCTATTAAGAAGATGACGCAATGTGAGTTGCCTGTTTTCTGCTATTTTTGGTTTCAGAAAAGATAGTAAAGAAATATTCTCGAAATTGGACGAGACAAAACCTAAAGTTGCTATTTTACCAGAAGGAACACGGAGTCCGGAGGGCAGCCGAAGTAGGGCCACAAGGCGGCCACACCTGGTGGCGGCGCGGCCTAGGTGGGGCGCCAGCCCTAGGTGTGGGCCCCTCGGGCACCCACCGACCTTGCCCCTTCGCCTATAAAAGCACCTCGATGCAGAAACCCTAAGGACCCGATGAGATCTCCATGAAATAGTCTGTAGCCGCTGCCACCATCGTTCCTAGATCGGGGGGATCTAAAGCTCTTCCCGGCACCTTGCCGGAGGGGAGAGATCATCCCGGAGTCCTTCTTCATCACTATGCCACCCTCCGGAGTGATGCATGGGTATTTCACTCTTGGACTATGGGTCCATACAGTAGCTAGATGGTTGTTTCTCCTCCTTTGTGCTATCAGTTTAGGTCTTGTGAGCTCCGTTCATGATCAAGATCATCTATTTGTAATCATACATGTTGTGTTTGCGAGGATCCGATGGATATTGAGATACTATGTCAGATTGATTATTGATTTTATCATGTCTATGTTATTTGTGATCTTGCATGCTCTCCGTTGTTCGTAGATGCTTTGGTCAAGTAGATGCTTGCAACTCCAAGAGGGAGTATTTATGCTCGATAGTAGGTTCATGCCTCTAGTAATCTAGGGAAGTGACAGAAATATCTAAGGTTGTAGATGTGTTGTTGCTACTAGGGAGAAAACAACAATCCTTTGTCTAACGGCAATTGTATTGTTTACTTTACACGCATTGCTTAATGAAATTATCTGTTGCTGGCAACTTAATACTAGAAGGGGTTCGGATGATAACCTGAAGGTGGATTATTAGTCATAGATGAAGTTTGATTATGGTCTATGTATTATGTTGTAATGCCCAATCAAATCTCGTAGGAGTCAATATGTCTAGTATATGCATTGTTATGCTTTCTCAATCTGTCAATTGCCCCGTTGTAATTTGTTCACCCAACATGCTATCTATCTTAAGGAGAACACCTCTAGTGAACTATGGACCCCGGTCCATTCCTTTATCATTGATACACCATCTACTGTTATTGTTTACTTTCTACAATTGCTATCTTCCACACTATACGTTTAGTCCTTTGTTTTCAGCAAACCAGAGAGATTGACAACCTCACTGTAAGTTGGGGCAAAGTATTGAGTTTGTGTTGTGCAGGTTCCAAGTTGTTAGCAACACCTTGGAGTTGTTTCCTTACTCCTACTGGTTCGATAACCTTGGTTTCATAACTGAGGGAAAACTTGTTGTTGTGATCATCACACCTTGCTCTTGGAGTTTCCCAACGAGCCTCTACAGTCAATCAAGCCGCATCAAGATTTTCTGGCGCCGTTGCCAGGGAGTTAAGGACAGCTTCGATCTCTTCCTCCTCGTCAGTCACCTTTCAGGGAGAAAGAAGATTCTTGCAATGGGAGTCTCTCACAACCAATCTCTTTACTTTGTTTTTGTTTTGCTTAGTTTCTGTTGTTTTGTTTTTCTTGTTTCTTTTCATAAAAAATACAAAAAAATTAGTTTTGCTTGGTTTTCCTTTCTTATCAAAACCACACAAAAATTAGTTCTTCCTTTAGTAGTTACCTTGTTCTTAGCTCGCCATGTTGATCCCTAAGTTCACCCTAAAGACCTTTCAATAGGTAGTGGCTCTATAATTGGGAAAGATAATATTGAAGAATTCTTTAATCATGTTAGCAAGCATGAGGATATTGAGGATAGATCCTTAGCAGAACTTGCTCCAAATTATGAAATTGCTGCAGCTTCTTTAGTTCACATGTTGGAGGCCAGGTTTGTTAATCTTAACCCCATGATGCAAGTAATTCTTCTTAAACTTAAAGATATTGAGGATACTGAAAAGAGATATTTTATTCTAGAAACTTTGCTTAAAGAATTCGATGATGTTGCTAAATAAGCTAGAAAGTTCTTTGATCGTTTTAATATGCTAGGATCATGTGTAGATGTCATGGGTACACTAGGAAAGTTAGACAAAACCAAACCCAAGAATGGAGAGGAAATTAAAGTACCAATACCTTTTAAACTTGTAGGAATGCATGAAGCTTTAGAAAAGAATTTTGATTAGATTGTTCCTAAAAACCCATTTGATGAAAATAGTGAACCCAAGAGTATTGAGAGAGGATCCTCTAAAATGTATTTGGATGAAATACCTTGCCTTGTTGAGGAAATTTCTGGTATTGATCTTAATGCTGCTTCATTTGAAAATACTTGATTCTTGCTTCCTATGCCTAACTTAAAGGAGTTAAAGAAAAGTACTAATTGGGAGATAACCCAAATTTAAGTAGGTTTTTCTTTTGTTGAGTCTTGGAAGTTATTATTTCTGTAATAACCTCTCCTTATCCTTTTTGTGTGGTTTTTTGTGCCAAGAATAACCTCTAATGAGAGAGAAGTAATATTTGGGGAAGTTGTTGTCCCGAAACAGATTTCTGTGCTTCACTTTAAAATTCGTGAAAAATCCCAGTACGTCGGATTGAGCTGTAATTTTCTGAGAATATGCCCCGGGTTATTATCTAACTTTCATTAGTTTAACACTTTTCGATTTGAGCAACAGAAGGTCTTCGAAAAAATTGGTTTTACCTGCTGGTCTGCTTTGACAGATTTTTGTCATTATTTGCATTTGCCTCTTATCGGTTTCTTTTCGAGTTATCTTTGATCACTTGAGCTTTTAAAAGGAATTTCTATAGTAGCTTGTGTTCTAATAAAAGTTTTACTTGTGTTGAAACTAAACCCAAAGGCTTATTATCTTGAATACGCTAATGTTGCTAATGAAGATTATGTGAAGTTTTGTATGAAGGAAATTTTCAAGTGTAGGGAAAGAATGATGTGATGAGATGAAGAATGGACAAAAGCTCAAGCTTGGGTATGCCACCCATGTACCCCAAGAAATATTTAAGAGGTACAAGCGTTAAAGCTTGGGGATGCCCAAGGCATCCCCTTCTTCATCAATAAAAATCTCAGGTCTCTTTCTAGACACTTCATTTTTATTGCTTCATGCACTTTTGTGTTGTTCTTGTAGCGTCTTTGTTTTTTTCTTTTAGTTTTCTTTTGTTTGGTTTGCTTGAATAAATTATTTGGACCCCCGCTTTCATATTTTGTTTCAAATAAGTTGATTGGTGTTGGGGAAGCGTAGGAAAGTTTCATGCTTAAGTGGTACAAAAGGGAGCTTGTTTTGACTTTGGCTTAGACTTTATCATGTCATGCTAGATGTTGCTTTGACCTTATGCTTAGTGATTATTGTTGTAGCATGACTTGTTCCAAACAATTGAGATTGCTTAATGTGTCTTGAAAGAATCATGTGTTGTTTTAGCATACAAAAGCATAATATTGTGGTATTCTCCTTTGATGCTTTTTTTGGGTTGACTTTGCACATGCTTACACCTTGTTAAGACTATGAACCAGTAACCCTAGCCTCTATGATCATTTAGTTTTTGACTTGTGATACCTGATACGTCCATTTTGCATCACTATTCTATACCTGATACCTCCTGCTCCGCCCTTTTGCCTATATCTTCTCCACGAAACCCTAATACACAGGGAGCGACCATAGAAAGATTTCGCCGCCTCTATGGGGCGGAAACTACAGAGAGAGAAAGAGATCTCCAGCAGACAAATTTCTGCCGGGGAAATTCCTTCCCGGAGAGGGGAGATCGTCGCCATCAACACCGTCATCAAGCTAGACTTCATCGGGGTCATCATCATCCACACCACCATCTCCACCAGCACCATCATCACCACTCCATCTTGTTGTAACAATTGTGTTGAATCTTGCATAGTTCTTAGGGGAAACTTTCCCGGTGTTGATTACTTTTGTAGTTGATGCTTGTGAGTGGAAGCATTGAATTATTGTCTATGTTCAGATTGTTATCCATTATCGTATCATCTATGATCTTGATCCATATGATGTCTCGAGAGTAGTTCGTTTAGTTCTTGAGGACATGGGAGAAGTCATGTTGTTAGTAGTGGAATTGTGTTGACGTATTATTCAATGGTTTAATATTTAAGTTGTGGTGTTATGCTTCTAGTGGTGTCATGTGAACGTCGACTACATGATACTTCACCATTTATGGGCCTAGGGGAATGCCTTATGTATTTGGCTACTAATTGTGAGGTTGCCGGAGTGAAAGAAACCTGAACCCCCGTTAGGAAACCTTTGCACAAGGGAGTGTAGGATCTCAGAGTTTAAGGTTGTGGTTAGGTTTTTATCTTAATTGCTTTCTTGTAGTTGCGGATGCTTGCAGGGGGTTTAATCACAAGTATGTATTAGTCCTAGTAAGGTCAGTACATTAGCACATGTTCACCAACACAACACTTACCAAACCAAAGAAGATTAATCAACTATATAAAATGAAAGCACTTGATAGTATTCCGATGTGTCCTCGAGAACGTTTGGTCCTCATAAGTATTACAACCGGCTTGTCCTTTGCTAAGAAAGGATTGGGCCACTTGCTGCAATTATTTGTTGTCTTTGTTTACTTGCACTTTATTTCCTTGCTTTATCAAAAAACACTAAAAATACGCTTGCTAAGTATTTACCGAGAATTCCTGCTCCAAACCGCTAGTCAAAACCTTTTGTTCCTCGTTGGGATCGACACTCCTATTTATCGAAAGTACTACGATACACCCCTTATACTTGTGGGTCATCAAGACTATTTTCTGGCGCCGTTGCCGGGGAGGGGTGCGCTATTGAAGAGTGGAACTGGTAAAGCAAACTTCTACTCTGAGTATTGCTTTTTTATTTCTATTTGTTACTTCATTTCCAATATGGATAACCCACTTGGTTTCCTATTTGGAAAAGCTACTACCACTACTAGGGTAGTAGATGAACCACCACTTGTTGAGATAGATCCTTTTAAGATACCTACAAGAATTGTTGATCGTGTTATGGATAATTATTATTTTGGGGATGGAACTGTCCATCCTGGTGATCACTTGATTTTTATCCATGAATTATGCGGGTTGTTTAAGTGTGCAGGGATCACAACAGAACAAGTTAATAAGAAGTTACTCTCTATATCATTGAAAGGAAGAGATGAAGAATGGTATAAGTTGCTAAAGAATGGACAATCTATGGAATGGGAGGAAATAGTACCTCTCTTTTATTCTAAATTCTATCCTCCTAGTGAGATTCATAAGGATAGGAATCAAATATATAACTTTTGGCCTCGTGATGGAGAGAGTACATCCCAAGCTTGGGGGAGATTGAAGTTACTAATGCTTAAATGTCTTATTCGTGAACTCCCTAATAATATTATTATCAATAACTTTTATGCAAGGATTTCTCTTCATGATAAAGATTTACTAGATGCTTCTCGTGCTGGATCATTCACACGTATGAAGGAAGAAGCTAAATGGGATCTTCTAGACCGTATTCAAGAAAACACTGAAGCGTGGGAGAATGACAAAGGAAGAAAGTCAGGTATAAATTATGATTATGAATGTATTAAATCTTTATGGGAACTGGTGACTTTTATGATATTAGTATCGAGTATGGTATTGATTCTCAAGTTCTTTCAAATTGCTTTAAGGCCTTTGACTCTTATATTGAAATTCCCCAAAAGGAGTGGAACAAGTACGCTGCACCTTATAAAGATATTGATAATCATGTTCCTATTAGAAACGTTGAGGTTTGTACTATTGATCCTATTTTGCCTGAACCCTATATTGAGAAAATACCTTTCCCTGCCAAGGTAAAGGAACATTCTATTATGGCTAATGTGGTTAGCAAAAGTACAAATAACGTTGTGGAACATGATGAACAAATAAATATTGAACCTATAGTAGCCATTGTGAAAGATCTTGTCACTAAAAATGTAGAAGATGGGCACATAATTTTTTGTAAAGATGCTTCTAATATTGTATCTCATCCTAGTAAAGCTAGGAAAGCTAGTGTCCCTGTGCTTTCTGTTAGAATTGGTGATCATTGCTACTATGGTTTATGTGATATTGGTGCTAGTTCTAGTGCTATTCCTTATGAGTTTTATAGAGAAATTATGCATGAAATTGGTCCTTGTGAGCTTGAGGACATTGATGTGGTTATTCACCTTGCTAATAGAGAGATAGTTTGTCCAATTGGCATTGTAAGAGATGTGGAAGTTCTTTGTGGTAAGATTAAATATCCTGCTGATTTTCTAGTGCCGGGTAAGGAAGCTAGTAAAACTTTTCCTATCATTTTTGGTAGACCTTTCTTGAACACTTGTGGAGCTATTAAAGATTGTAAGAAGGAGAAAGTTTTAACTAAATTTGATGGAGAATCTTATGAGTTTAACTTTTACAAGTTTGCCAAAACTCCTTATGAAAATGAATTGCCTAATGAGGATTTCAGGGTTGAACAACTTGCTGCTATTTCTCTTGATCCTAACAATGCCTTGCAGCAATATATATATGGAAGATCATGAAAGTGAGGTCTTCATGGAAGAAAGATATGATATTGACGAGATTTTCCTTCGTCAACCTGAGATGCTTAAGCATAACCTGCATGTGGAAGATTTGGGTACCACACTACCACCTAAAGGGGATCCTGTCTTTGATTTAAAACCTCTACCTGATGATCTTAAATATGCTTATCTAGACGATAAGAAAATATATCATGTTATTATTAGCTCTAAACTTTCAGGAAATGAAGAGGAAATATTATTGGAAGTATTGAAGAAACACCGAGGAGCTATGGGGTATAATCTTGATGATTTAAAAGGTATTTCTCGTACTATATGTCAGCATGCTATTAATATTGAGCCTGATGCAAAGCCAGTTGTTGAATATCAACATCGTTTAAATCCTAAGATGAAGGAAGTGATAAGAAATGAGGTACTAAAACTTCTTGATGCTGGTATAATTTTTTCCTATTGCTAATAGTATTTGGGTTAGTCCTGTTCATTGTGTCCCTAAGAAAGGAGGAATAACTTTTGTGCCTAATGAAAATAATGAGCTTATACCTCAAAGAGTAGTGGTTGGTTATAGGATGTGCATTGATTTTAGAAAGGTGAATAAAGTCACTAAGAAAGATCATTATCCTCTACCTTTTATTGATCAAATGCTAGAAAGGTTGCTTAAGAAGACTCACTTTTGTTTTCTTGATGGTTATTCTGGGTTTTCTCAAATTGCTGTGAAAGCATAAGACCAAGAGAAAACCACTTTCACCTGTCCCTATGGAACTTATGCTTATAGGCATATGCCTTTTGGTTTATGTAATGCTCCTGCTACTTTTCAGAGATGTATGTATGCTATATTTCATGGTTTTTGTGATGAAATTGTGGAAGTTTTCATGGACGATTTCTCCGTCTATGGAAATTCTTTTGATAATTGTTTGCACAACCTTGATAATGTTTTGCGGAGATGTGAAGAAACTAATCTTGTTCTTAATTGGGAGAAATGTCACTTCATGGTTAATGAAGGGATTGTTCTTGGACACAAAATTTCTGAAAGAGGTATTGAAGTTGACAGAGCCAAAGTTGAAGCAATTAAGAAAATGCCTTGTCCTAGGGATGTGAAAGGTATTCGTAGTATCCTTGGTCATGCTGGTTTCTATAGGAGGTTTATTAAAGATTTCTCCAAAATTTCAAAGCCCCTTACTGATCTTCTCCAAAAAGATGTACCTTTTGTTTTTGATGATGATTGTAAGGAAGCTTTTGAAACTTTAAAGAAAGCTTTAACTACTGCTCCTATTGTCCAATTGCCTGACTGGAATTTACTCTTTAAAATTATGTGTGATGCTAGTGATTTTGCTGTTGGTGCTGTTCTTGGGCAACGAATAGATAAAAAATTGAAAGTTATCCATTATGCTTGTAAGACTCTTGATGCTGCTCAAAAGAATTATGCTACTATTGAAAAGGAGTTCTTAGATGTCATCTTTGCTTGTGATAAGTTTAGACCTTATATTGTTGATTCAAAAGTTACCATTCATACTGATCATGCTACTATTAAGTACCTTATGACAAAGAAAGATGTTAAGCCTAGGCTTATTAGATGGGTGTTCCTTTTACAAGAGTTTGATCTACATATTGTAGATAGGAAATGTGCTAAAAATCCTGTTGCTAATAATTTATCTCGTTTGGAAAACATTTCTTTTGATCCTATGCCTGTTAATGATAGTTTTCCAAATGAATAATTGGATGTAATACAGGTAAGCTCGCGAGATAGTCCTTGGTATGCTGATTATGCTAACTTTATTGTTTCCAAGTATTTGCCTCCAACCTTTACAGCCCAGCAAAGAAGGAAATTATTTTATGATCTGAGGCATTACTTTTGGGATGACCCACATTTATATAAAGAAGGAGTAGATGGTATTATGTAGAGGTGTGTTCCAGAATATGAACAAGAACATATATTGATAAAATGGCATGGCAGTGCTTATGGAGGACATCATGCTGGAGATAGAACTGCACAAAAAGTTTTACAATCAGGTTTTTATTGGCCTACTCTCTTCAAGGACGCAAGGAAGTTTATTTTATCATGTGATGAATGTCAAAGAGTTGGTAACATTTCTAGACGCAATGAAATGCCTATGAATTATTCTCTAGTTATTGAACCTTTTGATTGTTGGGGATTCGAATTTATGGGTCCTTTTCCTCCTTCAAAATGGTATACTCATATTCTTGTTGCTACTGATTATGTTACAAAGTGGGTGGAAGCCATACCTACAAATAGTGCTGATGGTAAGACCTCTTTAAAAATGCTTAAAGATGTTATTTTTCCTAGGTTTGGTGTGCCTAGATATCTTATGACTGATGGAGGTTCTCATTTTATTCATGGTGGCTTTAGGAAGACCCTTGCTAAATATGATGTTAACCATAGAATTGCTTCAACTTATCACCCTCAAACCAGTGGGAAAGTAGAACTTTCGAATAGATAAATTCAATCTATCTTGCAAAAGACTGTTAATAGATCTAGAAAAAATTGGGCTAAAAAGTTGAATGATGCTTTATGGGCTTATAGAACTGGTTATAAAAATCCTATGGGAATGTCTCCTTACAAAATGGTTTATGGCAAAGCTTGTCACTTGCCTTTAGAATTAGAACATAAAGCTTATCGGGTAGTGAAAGAACTAAATAGACATTTTAAACTTGCTGGTGAGAAAAGATTACTTTACTTAAGTACCTTAGGTGAGTGGAGAAGTGAAGCTTATGAAAATGCTAGACTCTTTAAAGAAAAAGTAAAAAGATGGAATGATAGGATAATTCTTAAGAGATAGTTTCATGTTGGTGAGAAAGTTCTATTGTATATGTCTCGTCTCAGATTTTTTGTAGGAAAACTACTCTCAAAATGGGAAGGACCTTTTGTTATTGAGGAGGTGTACCATTCAGGAGCTATAAAAATCTCTTATTTGAGGGACAACACTATACAAGTGGTGAATGGTCAAAGGCTAAAATATTATATCTCTCGAGACTCTTATAATGAAGATGTCGATGTTATTCAAATGGTGACTCCGGAAGAATTTATTAGAGACCAAACTTCGGAACCTGCAGAGTCCGTTTCTGAATATGTAAAAGTGTTGGAAATCAAAGGTTCGGGAAAAACTTTTCTTTTTATATTTTTGCTATTTTTATTCCATATGGAAGGTTACGAGACCAAAAAGCGGAGTAAATAGAGCTCGAGTGGGCCACATCTCCCAGTGGCGTGGGCCCTCCCTGGCCGTGCCACCAGGGGGTGTGATCACCCTGGAGCCCGTCACCATCCCGTTTTCGCCCTGTACCTTCCTTATGTCGTAAAACTTCGTAATATATAACCCCCTGGATCCCCCGAGGTTCGTATATCGTGTTCTCGTTGTGTTGTTGTTTCATCTATTTCTGTCAGGCAGATTCTCAATTTTGGAGCCACGATGTCTTCTCCTGGATCACCCAAGGAGGATTCCTCCATGGACAACATCAACCCATACATGTATGAGTTGAAGATTCATCCCAAGGAGTTGTTACTCAAGGATGGGAAGGTACAGATAAAAGAAGTTCAAGGCCCTAAAGGAGAAGGCAGTCTGGAAGATAGGATGGAAGCATTGGAGCATGAATATTTTAGGTACAAGAAGATGCCGGAACGCGAAGTGGACGTCATCCATAAGATAAGTTCAGAACTCATCGCTGAGCACAAGAGGGAGACTGCCGACCTTTGAGATGAAATCCTCTCACTCCATCAGACCACCAACCAATTACAAGCACAGCTCTACGACATGCAAAATAAAAACCATGAGTATGAGGTTAGGTTTAAACGCATAAGCTCTGCTGCTAGTTTCAGGATTGTGGAAACCAATGGGGGGCCTTTACCTTGGAAGTATGACAATGACAAGGTAACACCACCACCACCACCACCGAAGGAGTAATTCTTCATCAGGTTTTGGCATCCCCTGGTTTGTTCCAAGATTGGGGAAGTGCCGCGGTATAACATCATTATCTTTCATATTTTTACCTTTTAAGTAGAGTCATATCTTGAATAGAGAAGTTATCATATAGGATGGTTTGCATTGTGGAAGTATCTCTCCTTTAGTTGGTTATCATGTATCCCTTGGTGTGAGTGCCTTTATGGAATATTAATGGGAAGTTTCATCTTTTAATTTTTGCACTTCTTATTTTAGTTTGCAATCTCTACTATATGATTGATTTTGTTAATTAGTATTGGTATCAATTTGGGAGCATCAATTACATCTAAATTGGTTTTGGCAAACCGAGCTCTCGTCAGTAGCAACACTTTTTGAGGTTTGAAAGGAAAAGAGAAAAGCACTTACATGTATTTTATATCATTTTCCTTCTTTCTTGATTGGCTCATAAGTTTAGTATTCTTTAGTTAAGATCTTTTGTGTTTTCAAGGAAGATTGCATGTTTGTCTTTATCACTTGTATGTTTGCTTGTTTCCTTCAACTCGTTTGCTTGCTACCTAGCCTTGCTAGCCAAAAACCTGTACTGAGAGAGAATACTTCTCGTGCATCCAATCCTTTAAACCAAAACCTTTGCCATTTGAGTCCACCATATCTACCTATTAGCATTATTGCTATTCCAAGTAAATTCTCAAGCTTCATCTATCTTTCAAATTAAAAATTCTTTTGTCATGTGAAAACTGGTTAGTAAAGCTCTCACGAACTTGATGTCACACCTTATTTTCTTGCCCTTAATAAACTTGAACCATTGTGTCATATATGTTGTATATGCTTGCACCTATAAGTTGGGAATTAGCAGAACCGTGCTGTCACTGGGAACGCTTTCAACAACTGTAAATATCTACCTAGTTGATATCATGCTCTTTTGTTTATGGATGTCGTCGGTGTGAAATAAAAGGGGAGCTTTTAAGTCCATGGAGTTATGTATATGTGTTAGAGAAACGTCTGGGCCGCTAGCCTAAGCCATGCCTAATCATGGTGGAAACTTGCAGCATCACCATAGTGAGCAATCTATGAAGCATTCTTCTTATATAAAAAAGAGATATAGAAAAGAGGAAAGAAGAGAAAAGGCACCATTTTCCCATGGTAAATAAGAAGATTTGCTGAGATGCTCATTGTATGCTTGCCTTGTCATTTTGACATGGTATAGCTCCTGTATCATGGGGCAAGGGGTACCCCGTTAGCGGTTCTCTATGATACACATGTACTTACTATGACAAGAACTTACAGGTAACTAAAGTTGAGTAGCATGAGGAGCGTCCCTCGTACTCAAGGGACATGAGAATGCCAAATTATACTTTGTCAAGCATATACTCCATCTTTGTTCACTTTAACCTTAATCACCTCAAGATGCTTATGATAGGGGCAATGAGAGCTGAAAGCTAGTAAGTACCATAATCTTTTGAAAGCTCTTTATGAAACTTGAAATCCCTTCTTCCCTCTTCGAAGGGCCTTTCTTTTACTTTTTCGTTGAGTCAGTAAACCTCTTCCTCTCTATCTCCAGCAAGTATTTGAGTTGTTGTGTTTCAATCATTCATATGATGATTTATTCAAAAATGATCCTTATATTCCTTGTTTTGCACAAGACTCTTATCTGAATGAGTATTACTTTGAAAGCCATCATTTTGAAAAGCCTTTTTTGTTTGAGCAAAAGGACTCATGTTATAAACTTCTTTACAAAAGCTTTGCTTGAAAACTGTTTGTCAATTGTTATCTGACCAAGAACAAAGTTTGCCATTACCAATTATGGTTTGTCTTTATGCATCTTTATTGTGACTCCCATACTCGTTGCAAGTTAAGTTATATAATAGTGAGTTTCTTTCTATTATGAGTTGTGTATTGGTTAGTGTGATGCTTCTTGTCTGTTTTCTTTTTATCGAAACTTCACTCCATAAACCTGTGGACATGTTTACTGAGGTCAGTTTTCTCTTGCGGACAAGCGAGGTCTAAGCTTGGGGGAGTTGATACGTCCATTTTGCATCACCATTCTATATCATAATTTGCTGTTATTCATTGATATATTTCTTATTAAGAGGTGATACTTATGTTAATTCATCTATTTATTGCATGTTGGATGATTCTTGGTGGATGACTGCCGGAGTCAGGATTCTGATGGAAAAAGCGGTGTTTGGATGAAATTTCATGAAGATCAGAAAATACATGGAAAATCTTATTTTTCTAGAAGATGAAGGAAGTCAGAAGGGGAGGCTAAGATGGGCCACAGGGGGCCCACATCCCCCATGCGCGGGCCACCATGGGCCGCGCCACCAGGGGGTGTGGCCACCCTAGCCCACCTCCTGCTCCGCCCTTTCGCCTATATCTTTTCCACGAAACCCTAATACACAGGGAGCAACCACAGAAATATTCCGCCGCCTATGCGGGGCAGAAACTACAAAGAGAGAAATAGCTCTCCGGCAGACAAATTTCTGCCGAGGAAATTCCTTCTCGGAGAGGGGAGATCGTCGCCATCAACAGCGTCATCAATCTAGACTTCATCAGGATCATCATCATCCACACTGCCAGCACCATCATCACCACTCCATCCTGCTGTAACAATTGTGTTGAATCTTGCATAGTTCTTAGGGGAAACTTTCCCGCTGTTGATTACTTTTGTAATTGATGCTTGTGAGTGGAACCATTGAATTATTGTCTATGTTCAGATTGTTATCCATTATCATATCATCTCTGATCTTGATCCATATGATGTCTCTTGAGTAGTTCGTTTAGTTCTTGAGGACATGGCAGGCGTCATATTGTTAGTAGTGGAATTGTGTTGAGGTATTATTCAATGGTTTAATATTTAAGTTGTGGTGTTATTCTTCTAGTGGTGTCATGTGAATGTCGACTACATGATACTTCACCATTTATGGGCCTAGGGGAATGCATAGTGTATTTGGCTACTAATTGTGGGGTTGCCGGAGTGACAGAAACCTAAACCCCCGTTAGGAAACCTTTGCACAAGGGAGTGTAGGATCTCAGAGTTTAAGGCTGTGGTTAGGTTTTTATCTTAATTACTTTCTTGTAGTTGCGGATGCTTGCAGGGGGTTTAATCACAAGTATATATTAGTCCTAGTAAGGTCAGTACATTAGCACGGGTTCACCCACACAACACTTATCAAACCAACGAAGATTAATCAAGTATATGAAATGAAAGCACTTGACAGTATTCCCATGTGTCCTCGAGAACGTTTGGTCCTCATAAATATTACAACCGGCTTGTCCTTTGCTAAGAAAGGATTGGTCCACTTGCTGTAATTATTTGTTGTCTTTGTTTACTTGCATTTTATTTCCTTGCTTTATCAAAAAACCTAAAAATCCTCTTGCTAAGTATTTACAGAGAATTCCTACTCCAAACCACTAGTCAACACCTTCTGATCTTCATTGGGATCGACACTCCTATTTATCGAAAGTACTACGATACACCCCCTATACTTGTGGGTCATCAATACCACTTTATGCTTTAATTAATAATGTTTTGTCGCTTTGAATGATTATGGCCATTATTGCTCTCTTAGTTGGTCGCTCCCAGTCTTTTGCTAGCCTCCACTTGTACTTCGTAAGCTCTACTCATGCATCCAACTCCTAAGAAACCAAGTTATTCCAAAGAGTCCACTATAAATTCCTATGCATGGTGTGTTACACCATTCCAAGTATATTCATGTTTTTAACTATATTCCAAATTAAACTTGTTATGTGAAAATTAGTGATTAAAGCTCTCACAAACTTGATGGCACACTTTATTTCTTGCACCTAATAAACTTGAACCATTTCGTCATCTATGTTGTTATATGCTTGCACTTATAAGTTGGGAATTAGCAGAACCATGCTGTCATGGGGAACACTTTCAACACTTGTAAATATTATCCAGTTGCTATCATGATCTTTTGTTTCTGGATGTCGGCGGTGTGAAATAAAAGGGGAGCTTGTAAGTTCATTGATTATTATATATGTGTTAGAGAAACTCCTGGGCGGCTAGCCTAAGCTATGCCTAATCATGGTGGAAACTTGCAGCATAACCATAGTGAGCAATATATGAAGCATCTTCAGAAAAAATATAGAAAAAAGAAGCATCGTGCTCATGGTAAATAAAAGATCGCTGAGATGCTCACTGTCTGTTGCCTTGTCATTTTGATATGGGATAACTCCTGTGTCATGGGGAAAGGGGTACCTCGTTGGCGGTTCTCTATGATACACATATACTTACAATGACAAGAACTTGCTTGTGACTAAAGTTGAGTATCATGAGGAATGACCCTCGTACTCAAGGGACATGAGATTGCCAACTTATGATTTGTCAAGCATATACTTCATATTTGTTTCACTTTAACCTTAATCACTTCAAGATGCTTATGATAGGGGCAATGAGAGCTGAAAGCTATTAAGTACCATAATTTTTGGAAGCTCTTTATGAAACTTGAAATCCCTGCTTCCCTCTGTGAAGGGCCTTTCTTTTACTTTTATTTTGAGTCTCCATCTTCTGTCTTTATGCACCAACTAGGAGAGCATAGTTGTCATTCTTAGTTTAATGTGCATTGTACCAAAACTTATTGATTGATTCATAATGTTGATATTGCATGTTCTTAAATTATTTGTATCTAGTCACCCTTATGAACTTTGAAGGTGTCATATGCATTTATCTTTCTCTATATAATGAAGGACAAGATGAATACCACTCTTGCTATGTTTTCTATATGTGAAACTGATACATCATAAACGTATCTATAATTTTTTATGTTCCATGCTTGTTTAGTATCTACTTTGCTATGCTTTGTCTACACTTTGAGGTATTTTTATACATTTTCTGGGACTAACCTATTAACAAGATGCCGCAAGTGCCAGTTGACTATTTTCTGCTGTTTTTGGTTTCAGAAAAGCTAGTAAGGAAATATTCTCTGAATTGGACGGGACAAAAGCCAAAGTCAATATTTCACCGAGAAGAACACGAAGTCCAGAGGAGACACGGAGGGGCGCCACAGGGCGGATGCACCCCCCAGGCACGAGCCTAGCCTAGATCGTGCTAGGGTAGGGTGTGGGTCCCCTGGCTGCCTCCTGCCTCGCCTCTTCACCTATAAAAGCCCCCCGATGCCAAAACCCTAATCACCCAATCAAATCACCATGAAATAGTCCGTAGCCACCACCACCATCGTCCCTAGATCGAGGGGGATCGGAAGCTTTTCCCGGCACCCTGCCGGAGGGGAGAGATCATCCCGGAGGCCTTCTTATCACCATGCCAGCCTCCGGTATGATGCGTGAGTAGTTCACCCTTGGACTATGGATCCATACAGTAGCTAGATGGTTGTTTCTCCTCCTTTGTGCTATCATGTTTAGATCTTGTGAGCTCCATTCATGATCAAGATCATCTATTTTTAATAATGCATGTTGTGTTTGCGGGGATCCGATGGATATTGAGATACTATGTCAGATTGATTATTGATTCTGTCATGTCTTATTGATTATTGATTCTATCATGTATGTGTTGTTTGTGATCTTGCATGCTCTCCGTTGCTAGTACCTATCTTGGCCAAGTAGATGCTAGTGACTCCAAGAGGGAGTATTTATGCCTGATAGTAGGTTCATGCCTATAGTAATCTGGGGAAGTGACAGGAATCTCTAAGGTTGTAGATGTGCTGTTGCTACTAGGGAGAAAATAACAATCTTTTGTTCATGGAACGATTATATTTTTTACTTTACACACATTGCTTAATGCAATTATCCGTTGCTTGCAACTTAATACTGGAAGGGGTTCGGATGATAACCTGAAGGTGGATTATTATTCATAGATGCAGTTGGATGGCGGTCTATGTATATTGCTGTAATGCCCAATCAAATCTCATAGGAATCTTGATGTCTAGTATTTGCATCGTTATGCCTTGCTCAGTCCTGTCAATTGCCCCGCTGTAATTTGTTCACCCAGCATGTTATGTTATTTATCTTAAGAAGAACACCTCTAGTGAACTGTGGACCTCGGTACAATCTTTACCATTGATACATCATCTACTGTTATCATTTACTTTCTACCAGCAACCATTACCTTCCACACTATATGTTTAATCCTTTGTTTTCAGCAAACCAGTGAGATTAACAACCTCACTGTAAGTTGGGGCAAAGTCTTGAGTTTGTGTTGTGTAGGATTCCAAGTTGCTAGCAACACCTTGGAGTTGTTTCCTTGCTCCTACTGGTTCGATAACCTTGGTTTCATAACTGAGGGAAAACTTACTGCTGTGCTCATCACACCTTCCTCTTGGGGTCTCCCAACGAAGCTCTACAGTGATCTGAGCTCATCAAGACTTTACCTAGCGTTGTTGCCGGGGAGTTAAGGACGGCTTCATAAGGGGAGTCTTTCACAACCATTATCTTTACTTTGTTTTTGTTTTTCTTAGTTCCTTTTGCTTTTTTTGCTTGCTTCTTTTTTATCAAAAATTACAAAAAAAAACTAGTTTCGTTTGGATTGATTTTTCTTATCAAAAACACAAAAAATTAGTTCCCACTTTAGTTGCTACCATGTCTAGTGTTGCTCCAATCACTGTGTCACCTATGGAAATGATCTTTATTTTGAAACAAGGAAGTGAAGAGAGTTTCAAAGAAGCTTGTTCTAGAATTTCTGATTCACATGGAAAAAGTGAGCCTAAAATGAGTCTAGGCTTAGTTATTAGTATTTTCTACCATGGTCTTGCTCTTTGTTATAGATATGCTTTGGATGTTGTAGCAGGAAGAGATTTTTTCCAATGTAATGAGGATGGAATGCCATAAAGTATTTGATTACAATTTATAATTTGCTTAGCAAATCTGATTCTTCCTTTATAAACATCTATGTTAGGTTAAACACTCTTGAGACCAGTGCTGCTAGTTAAAAGATTGCTATAACATGCTTAGAGAGCATCGTGATTATGTTCCAATAAATTCCGAGCCTTCAAAATGGTTTCCTACAATAAAAGTTGTTATAAAAATGGAACTTTTGATGCTCGTTGTGATATCATGTCTGAATTTTGTCTTATGCCTAAATATATCTATGAATCTTTGGACTTTCTGAAGGAGGAGAAGAAATATCTCTTACCAATAATGCAACTATATTACCCATTGGAATAGCTGAAGGAGTGTTTACAAAGATCTTAGGTAAAGTGGTGTCTAATGTTTATCTCATTATTAAATGTGTAGGAAAAGGACAAATTACACTTGGAAGATCCCTACTAAAACTCCTTGGAGCAATAATTGATGTGGGAAAAGGCATTATGCATTTTGCTTCTCCAATAAGCAATAATATATTCCCTAAATATAAGAGTAAATGTAAGAAAGGTAGATGCAAAAAATTTGATGTTAATGCTTCTTCATTTGAAAATACTTGATTCTTGCTTCTTGTGCCTAACTTAAAGGAGTTAAAGAAAAGTACTTCTTGGGAGACAACCCAATAGTTTTCTTGAGTCTTGGAAGTTATTACTTCTGTAAAAACCTCTCCTAATCATTTTTGTTTGATTTTTGTGCCAGGAATAACCTCTAATGAGAGATAAGTAAGATTTGGAGAAGTTTCTGTCCCAAAACATATTTTTGTGCTTCACTGTAAATATTCGTGAAAAATATCTGTATGTAGGATTGAGCTGTAATTTTCTGAGTAGATGCCCCAGGTCGTTAGATAACTTTCGTTAGTTAAACACTTTTCGATTTGAGCAAGAGAAGGTCTTCGAAAAAATCGGTTTTTACCTGCTGGTCTTTTTTGACAGATTTCTGCCTTTATTTGCATTTGCCTCTTTATCGATTTATTTTTGAGTTCTCTTTGGTAAATTGAGATTTTTAAAGGAATTTCTACAGTAGCTTGTGTTTTTGATGAAAGTGTTGTTGTGTTGAAACTAAACCCAAAGGTTTATTCTTTAATGCACTAATGTTGCTAATGAAGATTGTGTGAAGTTTTGTATGAAGGAAATTTTCAAGTGTAGGGGAAGAATGATATAATGAGATGAAGAATGGACAAAAGCTCAAGCTTGGGGATGCCACCCCGTGTCACCCCAAGAAATATTCAAGAGGTACAAGCGTGAAATCCCCTTCTTCATCAATAAAAATCTCAGGTCTCTTTCTAGACACTTCGTTTTTATTGTTTCATGCACTATTGTGTTGTTCTTGGAGCGTCTTAGTTTTCGTTTTTGGTTTTCGTTTGCTTAGTTTTCTTGAATAAATTAGTTGGACCCCTGCTTTCGTTGTGTTGTTTCAAATAAGGTGATTGGTGTTGGAAAAGAGTA
Organism: Avena insularis; assembly: GCA_023614405.1. Classification (NCBI taxonomy): domain Eukaryota; kingdom Viridiplantae; phylum Streptophyta; class Magnoliopsida; order Poales; family Poaceae; genus Avena; species Avena insularis. The sequence goes on from CM042685.1 coordinate 450,038,543, forward strand.
GAAAGTTTCATGCTTATAGTGGTACAAAAGGGAGCTTGTTTTGACTGTGACTTAGACTTTATCATGTCATGCTAGATGTTGTTTTGACCTTATTCTTGGTTATTATTGCTGTAGCATGACTTGTTCCAAACAATTGAGATTGCTTAATGTGCCTTGAAAGAATCATGCATTGTTTTAGCATACAAAAGCATAATATTATGGTATTCTCCTTTGATGCTTTGTTTGGGTTGACTTGGCACATGCTCACACCATGTTATGACTATGAACCAGTCACCTTAGCCTCTATGATCATTTAGTTTTTGACTTGTTGTACCAATTTATGCTTTGATTAATAATTTTTTGTCGCTCTGCATGATTATGGACATTATTGCTCTCTTAGTTGGTTGCTCCCAGTCTTTTGCTAGCCTCCACTTGTATTGAGTAAGCTCTACTCATGCATCCAACTCCCAAGAAACCAAGTTATTCCAAAGTGTCCACTATAAATTCCTATGTATGGTGTGTTACACCATTACAAGTATATTCTTGTTTTATCTATGTTCCAAATTAAAATTATTATGTGAAAATTAGTGATTAAAGTTCTCACAAACTTGATGTCACACTTTAGTTTTCTTGCCCCTAATAAACTAGAACCATTGTGTCATCTATGTTGTATATGCTTGCACTCATAAGCTGGGAATTAGCAGAAGCGTGCTGTCACGGGGAACGCTTTCAACACGTGTAAATATCTACCCAGTTGATATCATGCTCTTTTGTTTATGGATGTCAGAGGTGTGAAATAAAAGGGGAGCTTGTAAGTCCATGGAGTTATGTATATGTGTTAGATAAACGTCTGGGCCACTAGCCTAAGCCATGCCTAATCATGGTGGTAACTTGCAGCATCACCATAGTGAGCAATCCATGAAGCATCCTCAGAAAAAAAAGAGAAAATATATGCACTATGCTCATGGTAAATAAAAGGATTGCTGAGATGCTCATTGTCTATTGCCTTGTCATTTTGATATGGGATAGCTCTTGTGTCATGTGGCAAGGGGTACCCCATTGGTTGTTCTCTATGATACACATATATTTACAATGACAAGAAATTACCGGTAACTAAAGTTGAGTAGCATGCCAACTTATGATTTGTCAATCATATACTCCATATTTTGTTCACTTTAACCTTAATCACTTCAAGATGCTTATGATAGGGGCAATGAGAGTTGAAATCTAACAAGTACCATAAGTTCTGGAAGCTCTTTATGAAATTTGAAATCCATGCTTCCCTTTGAAGGGCCTTTCTTCCAATTTTATATTGAGTCTCCACCTTCTATCCTTAGGAACCAATTAAGAGAGCATAGTTGTCATTCTTAATTTTATGTGCATTGTCCCAAAACTTATTGATTGATTCATAATGTTGATATTGCTTGTTCTTGAACTATTTGCATCTAGTGACCCTTATGAACTTTGAAGGTGTCCTATGCATTTATGTTTTGCTACTCCATGAGGGACAAGCTGAATACCACTATGCTATGTTTTCTATATGTGAAACAAACAAACAAACAAACATCTTTCAATGCATTGTTATTCATGATCTTTGTCTGTATCCTTTCATGTTGCAACATAGTTACTTTGTCCTATTGTTAGAACTTCATATTTCATGCTCATGTTTAGAGTACTTTGATCCTAGCTTTCAATGCTTTGCAAATGGTTTGATCAAGATTGTGATGGTGCATGTCACCTCAAAAATTATTCTTTTTATCACTTACCTACTCGAGGACGAGCAGGAGTTAAGCTTGGGGATGCTTGATACGTCGTAAACGTATCTATAATTTTTGACGTTCCATGCTTGTTTAGTATCTACTTTGCTATGCTTTGTCTACACTTTGAGGTATTTTTATACATTTTCTAGGACTAACCTATTAACAAGATGCCGCAGTGCCAGTTGCCTGTTTTCTGCTATTTTTGGTTTCAGAAAAGTTAGTAAGGAAATATTCTCGGAATTGGATGGGACAAAAGCCAAAGTCAATATTTCACTGAGGAGAACACGGAGTCCAGAGGAGAGACGGAGGGGCGCCACAGGACGACCGCACCCCCAGGCGCGGGCCCACCCTAGGTCGTGCCAGGGTAGGGTGTGGGCCCCTTGGCCACCCCCCTGTCTCGCCTCTTCGCCTATAAAGCCCCCCGATGCCAAAACCCTAAGCACCCGATCAGATCTCCATGAAAAAGTCCATAGCCGTGGCCACCATCGTCCGTAGATCGAGGGGGATCTGAAGCTCTTCTCGGCACCCTGCCGGAGGGGAGATATTATCTCGAAGGCCTTCTTCATCACCATGCCAGCCTCCGATATTATGCGTGAGTAGTTCATCCTTGGACTATGGGTCCATACAGTAGCTAGATGGTTGTTTCTCCTCCTTTGTGCTATCATGTTTAGATCTTGTCAGCTCCGTTCATGATCAAGATCATCTATTTGTAATCATGCATGTTGTGTTTGCGGGGATCCGATGGATATTGGATACTATGTCAGATTGATTATTAATTCTATCATGTCTTATTGATTATTGATTCTATAATGTCTATGTTGTTTGTGATCTTGCATGCTCTCTGTTGCTAGTAGCTATCTTGGCCAAGTAGATACTAGTGACTCCAAGAGGGAGTATTTATGCTCTATAGTAGGTTCATGCCTATAGTAATCTAGGAAGTGACTGGAATCTCTATGGTTGTAGATGTGCTGTTGCTACTAGGGAGAAAACAACAATCTTTTGTTCATGGAACAATTGTATTGTTTACTCTACACACATTGCTTAATGCAATTATTCGTTGCTTTCAACTTAATACTGGAAGGGGTTCGGATGATAACCTAAAGGTGGATTATTAGTCATAGATGCAGTTGGTTGACGGTCTATGTATATTGTTGTAATGCCCAATCAAATCTCATAGGAATCTTGATGTATAGTATTTGCATTGTTATGCCTTGCTCAGTCCTGTCAATTGCCTCGCTGTAATTTGTTCACCCAGCATGTTATGTTATTTATCTTAAGGAGAACACCTCTAGTGAACTGTGGACCCCGGTCCAATCTTTACCATTGATACATCATCTACTGTTACCATTTACTTTCTACCAGCAACCATTACCTTCCACACTATACGTTTAATCCTTTGTTTTCAACAAACCAGTGAGATTGACAACCTCACTGTAAGTTGGGGCAAAGTCTTGAGTTTGTGATGTGTAGGATTCCAAGTTGCTAGCAAAATCTTGGAGTTGTTTCCTTGCTCCTACTGGTACAATAACCTTGGTTTCATAACTGAGGGAAAACTTACTGATGTGCTCATCACATCTTCCTCTTGGGGTCTCCCAATGAAACTCTACAGTGATCTGAGCTCATCAGAAACAAACAAACGTCTTTCAATGCATTGTTATTCATGATCTTTGTTTGTACCTTTTCATGTTACAACATAGTTGCTATGTCTTATTGTTAGAACTACATCTATCATGCTCATGTTTAGAGTACTTTAATCCCAGCTATCAATGCTTTACAAATACCTTGATCAAGATTGTGATGGTGCATGTCACCTAAAAAATTATTATTTTTATCACTTACCTACTCGAGGACGAGGAGGAGTTAAGCTTGGGGATGCTTGATACGTCGTAAATGTATCTATAATTTTTGATGCTCCATGCTTGTTTTTTCGACTTTCTTATGTTTTGTTTACACTTTGAGGTATTTTTATACATTTTCTGGGACTAACCTATTAACAAGATGTCGCAGTGCCAGTTGCATGTTTTCTGTTGTTTTTGGTTTCAAAAAAGCTAGTAAGGAAATATTCTCGGGATTGGACGGGACAAAAGCCAAAGTTGCTATTTTACCAGAAGGAACACGGAGTCCGGAGGGCAGCCGAAGTGGGTCCACAAGGCGGACACGCCTGGTGGCGGCGCGGCCTAGGAGGGGCGCCAGCCCTAGGTGTGGGCCCCTCGGGCACCCACCGACCTTGCCCCTTCGCCTATAAAAGCACCCCGATGCAGAAACCCTAAGGACCCGATGAGATCTCCACGAAATAGTCTATAGCCGCCGCCACCATCGTCCCTAGATCGGGGGGATCCAAAGCTCTTCCCGGCACCCTGCCGGAGGGGAGAGATCATCCCGGAGGCCTTCTTCATTACCATGCCAGCCTCTAGAGTGATGCGTGAGTAGTTCATCCTTGGACTATGGGTCCATACAGTATTTAGATGGTTGTTTCTCCTCCTTTGTGCTATCATGTTTAGATCTTGTGAGCTCTGTTCATGATCAAGATCATCTATTTGTTATCATACATGTTGTGTTTGCAGGGATCCGATATATATTGAGATAATATGTCAGATTGAATATTGATTTATCATGTCTATGTTATTTGTGATCTTGCATGTTCTCCGTTGTTCGTAGATGCTTTGGCCAAGTAGATGCTTGCAACTCCAAGAGGGAGTATTTATGCTCGATAGTAGGTTCATGCCTGTAGTAATCTGGGGAAGTGTCAGAAATACCTAAGGTTGTAGATGTGTTGTTGCTACTAGGGAGAAAATAACAATCCTTTGTCTAAGGGAAATTGTATTGTTCACTTTACACGCATTGTTGTTGCTTGCAACTTAATACTGGAAGGGGTTCGGATGATAACCTGAAGGTGGATTATTAGTCATAGATGTAGTTGGATTACAGTCTATGTATTATGTTGTAATGCCCAATCAAATCTCGTAGGAGTCAATATGTCTAGTATATGCATTGTTATGCTTTCTCAATCTGTAAATTGCCCCGTTGTAATTTGTTCACCCAACATGCTATCTATCTTAAGGATAACACCTCTAGTGAACTGTGGACCCCAGTCCATTCCTTTATCATTGATACACCATCTACTATTTCTGTTTACTTTCTGCAATTGCTATCTTCCACACTATATGTTTAATCATTTGTTTTCAGCAAACCAGTGAGATTGACAACATCACTGTAAGTTGGGGCAAAGTATTGAGTTTGTGTTGTGCAGGTTCCAAGTTGTTAGCAACACCTTGGACTTATTTCCTTACTCCTACTGGTTCGATAACCTTGGTTTCATAAATGAGGGAAAACTTGCTGATGTGCTCATCACACCTTGCTCTTGGGGTTTCCCAACGAGGCTCTACAGTCAACCGAGCCGCATCAGCTGCATGTGAGGAACTTACTTGGGATTAACAGTGACATCACTATGCATATCATTAGTTCTCTTTATTCTATGGATGAGACTAGTAGGTTATTGCCATAAGCCGTTGCGGAGGCGATAACATTTATGTATGCACTGCCCACATATAGTTATCTTACTCTAAAAATTACATGAGTACTTAATTATTATATGTTATTCCCATCAGATGTTTTGCACAGCTACTGGTGAAAACCGAAGACCCTAGGCCCTCTCTCTCCATCGTCAACAAGAACAAGAAGATTGCAAACTCTTGGTCCAGTGAAAACGCAATAGGAATTCTAAAACTCACGAAGGTCCATTTAAGTAATCTCACTTTGCTTTCTGCTTCCCGAGGATTCGATAAACCTAGGTCTACTAGGCAAAAAGAGCAATACTACATCTGTAATCCGGATCGAAGGTATCAACCCTTTTTCTGGTGCTGTTGCCGAGGAAGCAATAACTGGTGAGGTTAGTAGGAACATTGCTAGTTTTAAATTCTCGTTTTTAATGTGGTTAGTTTGCTTTCAATTTTTATTTGAAAAACAAAAAAAAGTTAATCTTTTAATTCTTGCTTTATCATCATTAGTACTTGTTTAAGAAAATCCAAAAATATAGGAAGTATGACTGAAAAGAAACTTGGGTAGTTTGCAACTCCTAACAATGATTATTTACGTAATCCTATTACTCAGCTAGCAATTGCTGCTAAAGATTATGAAATTAAGCCCCACTATTTAAGTTTGGTTCAACAGAATCAATTTGGAGGCTTTGTTGTAGAAGATGCAGGTATGCATTTAAATACTTTCACTGAAATATGTGATATAATGCGCATTAAAGATGTTGACCCTGATGCGGCCAAGTTGCGTTTATTACCTTTCTCTCTTAGAGGAAGAGCAAAAGAATGGTTGCTATCTTTACCTAGAAATACTATTGCATCATGGGTGGAATGTACTTCTTTATTTATGATTAAATTATTTCCACCTGCAAAGACTATTCAACTCAGATCTAATATTACTGGTTTTAGACAGGAAGAGCCACTAGCGCTTGCATGGAAGAGAATGAAAGAATGCATGAGAAATTTCCTAGCCATAGGATGGAAGATTGGTTAATTATCCATTTATTTTATAATACTCTTAAACCTTTTTCTAAGTCTATGGTAGATACTGCAGCTGGAGGAACATTTATGGGTAAACAAATTACCGAAGCAAAGAAGCTGCTAGATAACATGCAAGACAACCATACCCAATAGCATGTGGAAAGATCAAACACAAAGAAGGTGAACTCCATTACACCTCAAGCAAATGAAGAACTCAATGCTAAGTTGGATGAGCTCATATTAGCCGTTAAAGTAAGGAAACCCCGGTAAGAGCTAATCCCGAACCAACTATTGAAGAAGTAGATTTCATAGCTCGTAATGATTATAACCCTGCTTGGAAGAAGAATTATAATCCAAAATTTGAGAAACATTACTCTAGTCTAGCAGGTAACTCTAATAATAATATGGCATCAAGCAATACTAGTCTCCAAAAAACTCTTAAATCTTTTATGGACTCATAAAGTGAGCAAAACAATATTCTAGTCAAAATTACAGAGAATCATGATGCTATGCTTGGTACAAGGATCGTTGAGGCACATCTAGGTAAGATAACCGAGAGTCAAACTCCCTTTCTAGATAAATTTGCAGGTAAAGCTGAGCCCAATCCAGTTGAAGACCTCAAGATGATAAGGATCCAAAGGGAGGAGCCCGAGGAACTTGATTATAGAAATTCTCCTTCACCAAACTACACATTTCAAGATCCTGTAAAAAGGATCAATGTAAAGATTCCAGTAAGTGAAGGAAATGAGGAAGCCATGTATCAACACTTTGTTAATCAGGTAGCAATAAAGGTGCGTAATCTTGAAGAAGAATATAAGAAAATTGCTAAAAAATTGCTTGTTAAGCTACATGATATATTTGAGCCTACTATTATGATTAAATTGGGACCAATGAAATAGCTGCACTATGTGGTCTAGGTTCAAGTGTTTCAACAATTCCAAAGAGTCTTTTTAATAAGTTAAATCTTGGCTCTTTTGAAATCACCGAACTAAAATTACATCTAGTAGATTCTACTTATAAACAAGCAGTAGGCATTAAAGAAAATACTTTAGTATACATTAAAGGCTATCCTACTCTTATTGATTTTGTTATTGTTGACATGCCTGAAGATGCTACTACCCCTATTATATTAGGTTGTCCTTTCTTAAGGACTATTAAGGCTTTAATCAATTTGCATAAAGGGAACATGAAGCTCCAATTGACTTCACGGGATCCTTTTGTTATTCATTTCCTTGGGAAAACAAAGCCAAACAAGATGATAAGGAGTCCATCACTTTCAAGGCCAACTACTTTGGAGTGGTGTTCCACTCATATGTCCTAAGTGAGCAATATCAAAGGTCAAGATATTGACCATAAAAGAGCGCTGCATGGGAGGCAAGCCATGTGAAATAAAGGTTTGAGTTAAGTTTTTAAGTTTTAGTTTAAGTTTTATAAAGAATAAAGAGTGCTAGAAAACATCAGTGAGAAAAGAGAGATTCTTCGGTACTAAAAATTCTTCTTTTATATGTCATAGTTGGTCGAAATTTTAGTCTGTCATTTTTCTATCAAAACAAGGTGTTTCGCTAAGTTTTAATCTAAAAAGTAATCCTCGAAGAAATAGGAATTTTTTGATGTGTACAGAAAGCTTAACGACCAACTATACAACGGGAATAAAAATTCCCGCCGTATAGTTTCGGCTATATAGTTATGTTACCCATCGACAATTTTTCATCCCAGGATACAGAAGTTTTGACGACCAAACTATACGGCGGGAACAAAAGTTTCGGCCGTATAGTTATAGCCGCCAGAAAGAAACCCTAGAAACTGTAAAATTTTGCCGTTAGACCAACTATACGCGGCGGGAACAAAGTGTTCCGGCCGTATAGTTGCCGCCATATAGTTAAGTACGGCCACTTAAACGCACGAGGAGGTACCCAAAACATCAATAATGTTTCCCTCTTCTACCTCCAAACTCTCCCAAAAACTCATGGGATCTTCACCCCTACTCAATTTTGTTTGAATTCCTCGCACACAAGTGGTCTACGGTATGTTTATCCTTCGATCCTCCAATTACTTTTTGCAAATTCATCTCTGATCTATTTTCATTATCAATCTAGGGCCAGACTTGTTTTGAACTCTTTGCCATGATTATCTTGCCTAGATTAATATGTTGAGGAGATTCTTTAGTGTGCTATGATGAGGATTATGCTATGATGAGGATTATGCTATGACTATTACTGTTGGATCAAAAAGTTTTATAATTGTCTTTCTTATTTGTTTTAGAATATGAACACAAGGAGCCAAACACGTGCTCTTGCCACGGCTAGTTCTACTCGGGCTGCAGCTCAGGAACGCATAGGGATTCGATTCAAGAACGAATCCGACCGTGGTCGTTTCGATAAGATCAAAAACCGAGAAGTCAAGGAAACCAAGTGGGATTGCCCCGTCACTTTGAACCAGCTCGGTATTTCTAATGACTTTAATTTACTTTGCAATAGAGTTGGCCTGCAAACATTTATATTTCACGATGCACCAACCTATCGCCGGTTACCCATTGAATTTCTTAGCTCTTTGCAAAGCACCATTAAGACATGGAATGGGGAGGATAAAATTTCTTTCTAACTCATGAACAATAATTATTCTCTAACACTTGATGAATGGTGCAATTGTTTTGGTTTACCCAACAATGATCCTAATGCTCTGCGTGCAACTTTTACCGACATGGAACCTTCCCCTGAATACTGTTATAATAGAATGAGCTTTACTTCAAGAGTCAATAAAGGGAAGAATATTCAACATCCTGCTATTCGCTATTTGTTCTATGTTATTGCTAACACCTTGCAGGCGTGCAATGAGTTTAAAAGACTCAATGAGGAGGACATCTTAGTCCTCGCAAAAGCTGCCTTCAACTATGACGACTTTTCACTTCACTTGGGCGCAATACTTGTGCGCTACTTGGAGTACCAATCCCACCAAAGCCAAGGTGTTGGAGATATGCTATATGGGTATCCTCATAGCATGTCACCTATCCGGATAACCCGGGTGGCCCATAGTTGGTAGCATGGCCTATGGCGTGTTGGGCGGCCCAGTTAGATGGATCCAGAAGGGAGGCCCATGCTGGATAAAGGAAGGCTATGGTGGAGTCACTGGCGTACCCGGAGCCTTGGAGTGCAAGATACACAAGACTAGTAATAGACGGTGTAGGACTCTGTAACTTGTCTGGCTAGGACTTTTCCCAATAACCCTAGGACCTGGCGACTATATAAGTCGGGCCTATGGGAGCCTTTTAGGGAATCGATTCATACAACCTCGCACAGCGAACCTATCTCTGTAACTCGGTGTATTGTCCTTATAGTGATTTATAGCAGGAGTAGGATTCCGCCACCGCCGTGGGATCTGAACCTGGGTAAGCTGTGTTACCTCGTACCCGTCAACCGTCCGCCTTACCCACGTCTCTAAACACGCACTATGAGGACCCCTCCATGGCGTACTCATCGGCAATACCACGACAGTTGGCGCCGACCGTGGGGCAGGAGGCTCTTCAGGCTCTTCAGCGGGCGAGGACCAAGATCTTCACGGGAATCGGCGAAACCGTAGCCATCGGTCGTGTTCTCTTCTCCGACAACGTTCCGATCGTCCCTCCTAACGAATTCTAGATCCTGGCGAATACGAACCCTACGCGGTGTTCGATCGTTCCTATCAGAGACATTCACCTCTTCATCGGTGAAACCGACTCGGGCACTAGTTCCCTGGGATTCGGAAGAGCATCAAGGCCCGCACGGACCACCTACCGGCAAGATACGTTCGCGGAAGGATCGATGTCGGATCTCTCTTTGGAGTTTGCCGACAAAGATCGGAAAAATTCAAGGCCCACACGGACCGCCTACGGGCAGGATACGTTCGCGGAAGGATCAATGTCAGATATCTCTTCGGAGTTTGCCGGCAAAGATCGGAAAAATTCAAGGCCCACCCAAACCGCCCCTATGCAAGATATAAAGGTGGAAGATCACTGCAAATCCGCCGGCTTCTCCCGTGCGTCTGGACAACAGAGATCCAAGTTCGTCGGCGTGGTTACCATCTTTGATCTGGCGCACTGCGTTCAGAGAGAAGGCGAAAACCCCCGCGATTACCTGGCCAGGTGGATCCGTATACGAGCCGATCTGGCCCACTACCCCGATGATAACGCTCGTATCACTTCTTGGAAGGACTGGACCGTGGCACGCTTCTCCGACATTCTTTAAGACGGCAGCAGGCAACAAGACGCCTTACCCTCGAAGAGATGGTGAGCACCATCAACAACTACGCGGAAGCTGACGCAGCAGCCCAGATGGCGCTTGCGCTCATGGACGGAGAACCTCCGATTCAGCAACCGCCTCCCGCCGCCATCGTCGCAGCAGCACCACCACCTCCAGTCATCGTCGCGGCCGTTGCACCTCCACCGCCCATCATCGAGGAAGTCCTGGCACCCTCCGACTCTGTCATTGACGCGCTCTATGCTGATTTCAGTGAAGATTCAGAGGAGATAGATTTTAGTCCAGAAGAGCTAGACTCCGCTATCAAAGAGATGGAGGAGGAGTACTCACGCGACGAGCAAGCCAACAATTCCGTCACGTCTCGAGGGGTGTTCATCACCATTGGGACGGCGATGTATGAAGATCAACCCGGACGAGCTCCGCCTACATCACTGGAAAAGGGGAAGGGCCACTTATTGCTGCTGACGGTGATCACGCAAAAGGCATGCCTCCTCCGCCTAACCCAGTGCAACAGCCGCAGGAACTCGACACCGGCCCGAGCAACAACAACACCGCAAACTTTCCGCCTCTAGCATCTACGTCTGCAGCAGCCCAAGTTACTCCAGCTGATAGAGTGATGTACGACAATCTCCTCGCCGAGCCACTAACCTTTGCTCATATCCGAAACGTGACCCAGCTTGACGAGAAACGCCAGCAGCTGCTGGAGGAAGCGCAGGCCATCGCGGAGTAAGGCGCTAAGCTAGATCGAGATCTGGTCAACGCGCAGAAGTCCATAGAGAAAGCTAGAGCAATGGAGGCCGAGTACATGACTTTACTGCAGCGGCAGAAGGCTAAGAAAGCTCCAGCTCGCGTCATCAACGATCCTGGTGTACGACGCAACCTAGGATGGGCTCCCTCGAAGCCGGCACAAGGCAAGCCATACATTGACAGTGAAGGCAAGCAGGTGATGCCCACCCCACTCCTTAACCTCGCCGTCGCCAAGACCCTTCTGGAGCAGGATAGATCGCCCGAGGCAGTGGAACAGGTCTATGACCTAGTGGCCAAGGCGGTGAAGCAGTAGGAAAAGGCCACCACTCAGAGGCTTGAGTCTGACCCAGCGCCCTGCCAATCTAGCCAGTACAAGCCGCCAAGGGACAGATCTCCTCTTGATGTCGGATCCCAGACGAGTTCATCAGAACGAAGACGGAGGGATGCGCGCAACAGGAAGGATGCTATCCCCATATCCTCCGACCACGGAGATAAGGCCCGACCTCGTTGCCCATCGCCACCGCCCCGGTCCCCCCGACATCGTGAAGATTACAAGGCTCACCATCGTATGGATATGCCCCCACCAAAGCAGTGCGGCATCGTCATCCGCGACAACGCGGAGCAGACCCGTCATGACGGAGAGCGCAACCAAGGACACAAGAGTAGATCACGCCATGACCCTCCGCGTCCGACAAGTAACCATGGTAGGCGTGACGCGTCGTAGGAGGGTAACAACAAGAAGGCTAACCCACTGCCACCTCTGTCTCCGTCACCACCAAGCAGTCACCATGGCGGAGGAGGCCCGCGTCGTTCGCGCAGCCCATCCCCTGTTGACAAGAAGAAGAACCCGGATCCATACGATTACCGTTCACGGATCGACAAGATCCACGAGGCCCGGGAAGGACCATACCTGGGACCACGTTGCTTTGGACCTGCAATACGGTCCGCAACTTACCCCAAAGGTTTCCGGATTGACAAAACTATCAAGCCCTATGACGGCACCGCCAAGCCAGCCACATGGTTGCAGGACTACAGCAACGCGGTGGAGATTGCCGGAGGCAACCCCAACGTCGCCGTCAAGTACCTCCAATTAATGTTGGCGGGCACAGCCCGTCAATGGATCGACGACTTGCCGGAGAAATCTATCTACAACTGGCTGGACATGCAAGAAGCGTTCATCAAGAACTTTGAGGGTACTTACAAGCGTCCCTGCACTGTGGGCGATCTACAGCGGTGCGTGCAAGAGAAAGACGAGACATCTCGCGCCTACCTCTCCCGTTGGCTGGACATGAAGAATTCCTGCGCAGGAGTGCACGCACAGACCGCCATAGCCTCCTTCATCGACGGGTTGGAAAGGGGAACGTTGCTCCGACATAAGCTGAAGCTTTTGCAGGACAATCACCAGCTTGACTTGAATCAAATGATTCAGTTGGCTAGTGAGTTCGCAGCTGCCGACGACAATACTCGCGGCTCCTTGCCGGCAACGGCCATTCCAACTCAGGCTCGGAGGAACAGCAGTACAAAGCGGAAAACCGCTCCAGAAGAAAAGCAATCTACCGACATGGTTGCTATGACTTTTGCAGGACGAGGTGATGGCGGGCAACATGGCCGAGGAAGGGGAGCTGTCCGTGGGTAGCAACAAGGAAGTGAAACAACCTCAGTGCTGCTCCGTGTTCCCCAAACCTACGAGGAGTACCATGATATGTCGTACCTCGTACACCTCGACATCAACGGCAAAGCCACCCATACCAATCGACACTACAAGTTCGTCAACGACCTCAAGGAAGACCCGGAGTCCGGCTACAAGCAAAGTCGGAAGAACAGACCGTGAGGCAAGGGCAAGGGGAAGAAGAAGGAGGAGGAGTCCAAGGATTCATGTGATATGGACGAAGACATTGACCCCAAGCACGCCACCAAGAGCGACGACAAGGGCAAGAACCCCTTCACAAAGAAGGCTATAGTCTACCACACTTTCCTTGGCACCCCCACCGTCCGACAACAGAAGACCTCTCTGAGGATCCTGATGGCCATGCTCCCCCCAGTTCCCCAGTACCTGCGCTAGTCGGAGGTTCCAATAACTTGGGACAGGACGGACCACCCAGACCTCATACCTACGGAGAACCAGTACACCATGGTCATCAACCCCTTGATTGACGGTGTGGAGTTCACCAAATGTATGGTGGATAGTGGAAGCAGCATCAACATCATGTACTTGGATACACTACAGAAAATGAACTTGACGGAGGCAAACCTAAGGCGGACCAACACCATCTTCCACGGCGTAGTTCCTGGTCGGAAGGCTCGGTCCCTTGGGTGCATTACACTTCAGGTTGCCTTTGGCGATGTTAACAATTACCGCCAAGAGCACATGACCTTCGAGGTGGTCCCCTTCAAGAGCGTGTACCACGTCATATTCGGTCGCGACATATTCCACACGTTCATGGCCAAGCCATGATTCATCTACAACAAACTCAAGATACCCGGACCAAACGGTGTCATCACCGTATCCGGAAGCTTTACCAAGGCAAGGGACTGCGAGATCAATGAGGCAGCTGTTGCAGAAGCTGTCCTCTACAGCGAAGAATTCAAAGAGATCTAGAGAAAGGTCGATGACTCAGAGATGCCCGCATCGAAGAAGTAGATCTCCGACTCCGCTCCTGCGTTCAAGGCCGCCATCGAGACCAAGTCAGTGGAACTTGTGGTAGGCGATGCCTCCAAGGTCACCGCCATTGGGACGAACCTGGATCCCAAATAGGAAAGCGCGCTCGTCGAGTTCCTCCATGAGAATAGGGACATCTTTGCCTGGCAACCTGCCGACATGAAAGGTGTACCTAGGGAACTTGCCGAGCACAACTTAAACATTGATCCAAAATGCAAACCAGTGAAACAACCTCTACGACGCTCCGGAGATGAGAAGAGGCGCGCCATTCACAAAGAGATAGCTAGGTTATTGAAAGCTAGATTATCCGAGAAGTCCTTCACACCCGATGGGTGGCCAATCCTGTACTTGTCCCCAAAAAGGGAACCAATGAATTAAGAATGTGCGTTGATTACACCGGCTTGAACAAAGCATGTCCCAAAGATCCGTTTGCTTTGCCTCGCATTGACCAAGTCATTGACTCGACGCTGGCTCCTGAGCTTTGTGTTTTCTCGATGCATACTCAGGATACCACCAGATCAAGATGAGGAAGTCGGACCAATTGGCCACTTCGTTCACTACCCCGTACGACACGTTTTGCTATGTTACGATGCCCTTTGGGGTAAAAAATGCAGGTGCTACGTACCAGCGGACAATGCAACATTGCCTCCATGACCAAATTGGTCGGAACGTTCACGCCTATGTGGAGGATATCGCAGTGATGTCTAAAAAGTCAAACGACTTAATCTACGACTTAAAGGAAACCTTTGATAATCTCCGGAAATACAACATGATGCTTAACCCTAAGAAGTGCGTCTTCGGGGTTCCAGCCGGAAATTGTTGGGTTTCATCGTTTCCCAACACGGAATCGAGGTCAACCCGGAGAAAATCAAGGCCATCTTAAACATAAACCGTCCGACATGCCTAAAGGACATTCAACGACTAACAGGTTGTGTTGCAGTAGTTAGTCGGTTCGTCAGCCGACTTGGAGAGACGGCTTCGCCATTGTAGAGAATTCTTTGAAGAAGGCGGACAAATTCAAGGATGGATGAAGGCGATGCGGCATTGAAGCAGCTCAAGGAGATTCTTTCCTCGGCGCCCATCCTTGCAAAGACCCGAGCCGAGAGCCCTGTTAATCTACATGGCGGCAACCAACCGGGTAATCAGCATCATCGTCGTGGTAGAGCGGAAGGAACCAGGCTATGAGCACAGAGTTCAACGACCAGTTTACTATGTGAGCGAGGTCTTGACGGAGTCCAATCAGCGTTACCCGCACTACCAGAAGATAGCTTATGGAGTATTCCTTGCTTCTCGCAAGCTGAGGCACTACTTTCAGGAGCACCCAATCACAGTGGTGAGCAAGACTCCACTGTCCGACATAATCAACAAAAACGATGCTACAGGAAGGGTCACGAAGTGGGGCATTGAACTTGCCGCCTTCGAGATCACTTACAAGAGACGCGACGCTATCAAATCACAAGCCTTGGCAGATTTTGTTGCATATTGGACGGAGATGCCAGATGCTACTCCGCTGCCGAAACCAGAGTACTGGGTGATGCACTTTGATGGATCAAAGCTGCTCAACGGCTCGGGGGCTGGTGTATTGCTACAGTCACCAACAGGAGACAAGCTACACTACGTTCTGCAGATCCACTTCGAGGCTACAAACAACATGGCGGAGTATGAAGCACTCATTCACGGACTGCGTGTAGCCAAGGATATTGGCATCAAACGCATAGTTTGCTGTGGAGATTCCGACTTGGTTGCCCAGCAGGTGGCTGGCACCTGGAATGCGCGAAACCCTATGATGGCGGCATATCGAGACGAAGTGGACGAGATAGCCAAGAACTTCTTGGGCTACGAAGTCAAGTATGTACCTAGGGAGCAAAACGAGGCGGCTGATCTGCTGTCTAAGCTTGGATCAGGGCGCAAGCAAATTCAGCCAAGTGTTTTCCTAGAGAATTTGCGCACACCATCTGTGAAAGGAGCCGACATCGACAACCCGGATAGAGCTGACTCTTTCGTCAACATGGTGACTAAGGTCCCTCCGGCTTGGACAAAACCGTTCATGGAATATCTCAAACACGGAACTTTGCCCGACGACGAAGTCGAAAGACGGCAAATAGTACGACGAGCAAAGGGTTATACCATAATCAATGGGCAACTCTACAAAAGGAGCACTACTGGTGTATACCTAAAGTGTGTTTCCCAGCTAGAAGGTATGGAAATCCTACGCGAAATCCATCTCGGAGATTGTGGGCATCGCGCCGCTCCTCGATCGTTGGTTGCGAAAGCCTTCCGGCAAGGATTCTACTGGCCGATCATGAAGGCGACGACAAGCTGGTTGAGACATGCATGGGATGTCAGTATTATGCCCGACAACCACATGTTCCTGCTGAAGAATTGCGAACAATACCAATAACTTGGCCGTTTGCAGTCTGGGGGCTAGACATGGTGGGACCATTACAGACGGCACCTTGTGGGTTTACGCATCTGCTTGTAGCAGTTGATAAATTCACTAAATGGATAGAAGCTAAACCCATTAGAAAGCTCATTGGGGCAACTTCCCTCAGGTTTGTCCGGGATCTAGTGGTGAGATTTGGTCTCCCACATAGCATTATCACCGACAACGACAGCAATTTGTCACTCGGAGAAGTGGAGGCTTATTGTTGGGAGAAATGCATCCGACTTGACCTTGCGTGTGTGGCACACCCACAATCCAATGGTCAGGTTGAGCGAGCCAATGGATTAATTCTGCAGGGAATCAAGCCACTTCTTGAGGCACCGCTACATAGAGCAGCTGGAGCCTGGGCGGAAGAATTGCCATCTATATTATGGAGTTTACAAACTACACCCAACAGATCCACCGGCTACACCCCTTACTTCATGGTATATGGAGCAGAAGCCATCCTGCCTTCCGACATCCTTCACGATTCACCAAGAGTTGCCGCCTATGACGAAGATGACGCTGAAGAATCCAGACGCCTAGATGTGGACCTTCTCGAGGAGGAGCGCATTTTGGCATGCCAAAGATCCGCCATCTAACAGCAGAAGCTATGCAGCTACCATAGTCGTCGCGTTCGGCATCGCTCGTTTAAAGAGGGGGATTTGGTTCTCCGACTTAAGCAGAAGAAGTCGCACAAACTCTCCCCGCCATGGGAAGGACCATTCATCATAAGCAAGGCGCTACTCAATGGGCCTTACTACCTTGTTGACAATCGTGAACTGAAGGATAGACCCAACGAGGATCATAAGCGTAACCGACGTGACCCGGATGATGACTACCCGGAGCTTGATCGGCCATGGAACATAGCACAACTACGTCCTTTTTACACTTAGCATTTTTATCTAATTGTGTACCTCTTATATGATCAATGAAATAAAGCTCTTTGGTTCACTCATATTTCTGAGTGTTTTACCTCCTTTAGTGTTCATTTTAGGGTCATGTAAAACCTTTATGCACAAGCTTTGCGATTGCACTTGTGAAAATTCCGCCTACGGGCGTTAGATTAAGTTTTCTGGTCTACACGTTCTTTGTCGTTTTTATGTGGATTCTGGTGTAGTGACTTTCGGCGATTTTGTGCTCAGGTTATTGACGGTGCCATTGGGCATCATCACCTAAGCACATGGTTCCGACAACTAGTATTCCGACTCACGAAAATTCAAGCATAAGAACCAAAGTAATGGATAAGCCAGCACTTGCTTAAAAATATATACATGCTGAAACTAGTTCTTGAGCAGCAGGAAATAACAACCATTGTTTTCCGCCTTAAGTTACATAAACAAAGTTTTTTTCCGCATATACACCAAAGGTGAAGCAAATATCACAAAGTTGTTCTTCACTTCTTTGGCGCAGGTGACTTGGAGGCAGCACCATCATCAGCCGGAGAGCCACCTTCGAAATCGGCGCTGTGGTGGGACTCAGAGGAATCTTGGTTGCCGCTGTCAATGATGTTCATGGGCACGAAGACGTCGATGTCCACCAACTCGGCAACTCTGGTGTCATAGCCCGCGAGTGACGACAAGATGGCTTCATGGTTAATCTCTTTGCCATCATCGTCGACATCGGGGATGCCAGAGGTCACCGTGTCGATGTCGACATCTTCATAGTGTGCCTTGACCATTGACAGTGCCATCCTTGCGCCAGCCCGTGCACACGAAGCTTTCCATCTTGTGATATGCTCGGGGGCTCGGCGCAGAATCTCCGAGTACTTCGCCACGGAGTCCGATGCCTTGATATTTATCTGGAGGGGCTTGGCAATCTCCTTGGCTTGCGTGGTGGCGATGCTCATAAAGTTGCCGGCAAGAACCATGCATTCCTTGGCTGGAGGAGGCGATCGGGTTAAACCCATAGGAGCTGCAAATTCCGACAAGGAGCGCATGAGTTCAACAATTCAAAGTATCCAGACTACAAAAATCCAAGACGGAGAAAACTTACTGAAGATGCTAGCCTCAGCTTGCCAAAGGATGTCCGCCAAGGATTGATTCCCTTGTTGGAGGAGTTGGTACGCCTTGCTATGGTGTTGATTCTGCTCATCGGTAGCTTGCTTCTGATCTTTTAATATCGCAATCTCCTCCTTCAAGCGATTTATTTCCTCGGTGGCGGAGTCCTGCAGGGGCTTCATTGACTCCTCATGCATCTTCAGCATGTCTTTCCTCTCCTCCTTAAGGATCTTGTTCTCACTATCCAGCTGCTGAATGTGCTTGGATTGCTCGAGAATGTCCTTGGCCTTGGCAACATGTTCTGCAAAGTCGGAGAAAGCAAAGTACACAGTGAGTACTCGGAGAATAAAGGCACAAAACCAAGACGGAATGCGCAAAAAGAAAACAGACTCTTGTTTTTGATGATATGTTCCTTCAAGATGGCAGTTTAACCCTTTTCGGCTTCAAGATCTGCGCGCATCTTCTGGTACTTTTCATTTGACATGCCCCTCCGAGCATTTTCGTTCTGTGAAAAAAAGGACAAAGTTAAAGCGTTGTTTGGTATGCTTGGAGCACCTAGCCGGAAATTTTCCACCTAGATGCTCGGGGGCTACAACGAGAGTTTTTGACTTAACAATATGCTTAGCTTTCTGTAAGCATGTAGTCGGAACTAATCAGTTACAACTAGAAGCTTGGGGGCTACAGTATAAAGTTTTTAAACTCGGATTTATGCTTAGCTTTCTTTAAGCATCTAGTCGGAACTAATTCAGTTGCAACTAGAAGCTTGGGGGCTACAGTACTGAAATTTACAAACACTGCGTATGCTACTCTTAAAGCATCTAGTCGGAATAATTCATTCCATCTAAATGCTTGGGGGCTACAGTGAGAAGTTTTCTAGCTTAGTCACTCTTAGAGCATCTAGACGCAAAAGCTTATGATTTTTCGTCTACATCCTTGGGGGCTACAGTGGGATACTCATATGAAATGCAAAAGGCAAATAAAACTTACAAGTGCAATGATCTTGAGGTTTGTAGCGCTCTTGGCCAGTAGCTTGCCAAAGGAGGAGCTCTTCAAGACCGCACGTCGGAGATGTCGGTGCTGCTCCAGGAACCAGAGTTGTGCTACTCGGCGTAAGTGCCGGGTAGACTATCTTTGGGAACTCAAAAGGTTTCTGGGGAGCAAGGGCGCCGCCTTTGGTAGAAGTACCAGCTTCCACCACCGTCTTGCCGCCACCGATGGCATCCTTAGCCGGAGCTTCAGCCATTTGTTGGGCGGTACTCTCCTGCGTCGCCTGCTCTCCGACGACTGCAACCTCGGTAGAAGCACCTGAGTCCACTTCCATGGCGAAAGCGCCAGATGCCTCCTTAGCTTGTGAGCTTGTCGGGGCAGACGAGGGCTTGACGGCAGGAGTGGTAGGGGCGATGGCGGGGGAGGCGTCGCGATGCAGCATGTCCTTAATATGTCGAGAAGCCCCCAAAGTTTTGGAGGTCTTCTTGAGGCTGGTCGTGGATTTCTTCCTGAAGCGTGCAAAATGCATAAGTACAGAAGCAAGACAGATAAATAGACAATGTCGGAGAATGAGAAGCTTACACAAGTGGGGGTGCTTTGGCAAAGGGGATCCCGATAACTCTTCTCTTTTCCGCCTCCAGGGCGGCGGTAGTCTTTTTGCAGGCTCCACCCTCCGTCTTCTTCTTCTTGCCTCCGTCGGCAGCGTCAGAGGTGGAGCTCTTCCGCTTTCGCGCCAACGAAGCTTTGTCGTCGGACACGACCGTGACTTCCTTCATCTTTGGATCATAGATTTGGGCAGCCAGGTTGCCCTCCTCTAGATTGCTCAGCTGTTAAGTAAGAAATCACTGTGTTAGATAAAATGACATTTGCAAGACGGAAGAACTGGAGTATATGTCATACACAGAAAATAAAATACCTACCTTTGGGCACTTGCCGCCTACGAACATGTCGTAGGTGATGGTGAAGCCGCGCTTCTTATCCTTCACCTTGACGATGTCCTTAAGGCGGAGCTTGACGGAGTCGCTCGACAAATTTTCCACGGAGATGCGGATACTATCCCTTCTATCGCTGGTATACTCGTGCATGAGCTTCGCGCGGTGCTGCAGAGGTTGGATTCGCCTGATGAACCAGCACATGGCTAGGTCCAATCCGGTCAAACCCGTCTCTACGAACCATTCGATCCGCCTTATAGCGCGAGAAGCGTCGAGGTCGGAGGGAAGGGAGGCCTGGGATCTCCATGACGAGGCTACAGCGGTGGCTCCGTCAACGAAGTCCGGGTACGTAACTTGTCGGCCAGCCAGAGGGATGTTGCCACATCCCAAAATTTTCCAAATTTTGAAATATGAAAAATAAATAAACAAAATAAAATTTTGTTGAAATTTAGGGTGAGAAGAAACTTTTTGATCCCAATTGGAAACATCAAAACCTATTTTGATCAAATAAAATCCTTAAGCGATTTAAAAAGATAAACAATTAATAAATAGAGTTATAATAGTTGGAATCACTATTTTTGGATCTTTAAATAAAAAAGATATGGTTTTTATAAAGCAAAGGTAGAAATATAAATAAGGATTATTTTAAAGAGCCAAATTAATCTTGGCCAAGCATTTAAATTAAGATATTTCTATTTGATAAAAAGAGTAAAGGTTTATTTAAATAAAATAATAAGGATTTATTAATATCCAATTTTATTTAAGTAAAGGCTTTTTCCCATTTTAAATAGACACTAAAACTTATTAAAAGTTTTTAAATAAAATTCCACGTGTTTTGTTTTTCAAATGAAACTTACTGAAAAGGTTTTGGTATTATTTTAGATTTCAAATAGAGATTTAAAATAAATTAAACCCTATTTGAAATAAAGACTAAGGTCTATTTATTTAATTAATAATAGATCCTAAAAGAATAAAAGAATTATTTTATTTTGGACCTTGGAGTATGTTGATGAACATAATTTAAATCAACACAAAGTTTGGTGGTGGTTTGATTTGAATTAGAGTTTGAATTATTTGATTGAAAATCAAAACAAGAATTCAATTCAGAAAAAGAAAAAGGTTTGTACAAAAAAAAATAAACCAAACCTAACCCATCAGCCAGCCCAGCAGGCCCAGCAGCGCATCCCACCTACTCATCCCATGCGTGAAACGTTTTCCACCCAGAAATCGACCCGCGAAGTCACTGAGCAGTGGACCCCACTCTCTCTTCCTCTCTCTCGCAGACAGCATGGCCCCACGCCACCTCATCGTCGTCTTCACCGCGACCACGTCTCCCTCACCGTTTCTGACCTTGAATGCGGCGATCAATACGCGTTGATGGCTGGATTAAAATCGACAGTGATGACGCAGATTTAAACGCCTCCCCCTTCTCCCTCTTTTCCCTCTATTCCTAGCTTCTCCACGCCACCGGGCTGCCGCAATTCCGAGCTCGCACCCCACTACCTCCGGCGAACTTTCCGATCAATTCTGGCAAACCGCAGCCGCCCCTCGCCTCCCACTACACGAAGACTTGCTCCCCACCTCCTAGCGCATCTCCTCGTGCCGCTCGTTAGCCCGCGTGAGCACCGTAGCCTCGTCTTCGTCATCACCCGAGCGCCACTGCCGTCTGTCTCGTCTCCGTCGAGCTCTCCAGGTAAACTCCAACCAATCCTTTCCCTCTCACTGATGCTCCCAGACTCGCGACCCTCGTACGCACCTAACAGTGCCTCTACTTTGTCTTAGCGTGGTCCTGAACGAAGCCAGCGACGACAACCAGAGACACCCGAGCCAGAGGACAACTCCGGCGAGCAATTGCGATCGTCCCCGTGCGCCCCTTGCCTCCTCGCGAACACGTTGAGCTTCAGCATCTCCCTGCGAACACTGTGAGCATTTCCTCTCCCTCCTTTCCTTCCTGCTTCGCCAGAACCACCGCGAGCAGAGGTCGCGCCGCCAGTCGTCGCCGCCAGCGCTGCCAACTGATGGTCAAACACCTGTGAGGCGTTAGATCGTCATCCAGTGGCTACGATATAACAACCTAACGAAGGGGTATCAGTCGATC
This sequence comes from Avena insularis, assembly GCA_023614405.1. NCBI lineage: Eukaryota > Viridiplantae > Streptophyta > Magnoliopsida > Poales > Poaceae > Avena > Avena insularis. Next base: position 450,060,873 of record CM042685.1, read on the forward strand.
TACACCGTGTGATCTAAATGAGATCCTGCGGTCTGTAACAGCCGATCCAACCGAACCGTTTTCAACCAATAGGAAGCAGCCACGTAGCCAGACTAAAAATTTAAAAACAGAATTAGATCTATTAGTGGATTAATTTTTTAGAATTCATAACTTTAGTACTACACGTCCAAATTTTGCAAATTTTATATCAATGGAATCAGCAGAACAAGTACTTTGCAACCATGCACTTTGTTTAATGTTTTTCTTCTGGAAAATTGGTTGAATTTGCAGAAACATGTGTAGGCATATTTTGAATATAAAAATTGTTCTAGATATAATTTTAAGGTGAAATATTTGCAAAATGAATTGTTTTGAACCTACTGACCATAGGAACCAACTTATGGATTTAAAAATGTATTTTGTGAAGTTAAGGAATAAATATTTGAATTAGAGCATTTCTAGTCAAATAAAAATGTTGTTTATGGTTTAGAAATGAATTTTGAGTAAAATCTTAGGGAAATGATTTTAATTAAACTCTCTGACCCTAAACACCAAGTTTTGAGAATTAAAATATATTTGATGAACCCTATGAGAATATATTACTTTGCTAAAAGATATTTTCAATAACATAAAATATCACCTTAGCATAATATTTGGTATATGAGATAAAACCTTTTGCAAATGGTTTTACCACTTTAGTAAATGACCACTTTGAGCTTTAAAATGTTTAGAGCCTAGTAGAAACCACTTTTCCAAATAAAACTATCTTTTGCTTGCTTGCATGCATGACTTTGTTTTTGTTATTTTATGTGTGGTGAAAAGGTTTGAATACTAGTTGAATTTGTGTTTGCTTGATTGAATTGTAGTGAATTTAGAAGAGTGTGATATTTGCAAGATCAAGAAGTGAACCAACATTCTCTACTAAAAAGGCAAGTGACACTATCATCAAAGTCCTACTATTTTCATTACACTTGGTGGATTTTTGTAACATGCATGGAAAGGACTACTATGTTTTATGCTATGCTAAATCCTAATAGGATACCCTTATATCTTCCTTAGTGAAAACATTGTAGTTGTAGTATGCTTAGCCCTGCTATATATTGGGACGGGATACATGATATGATTATATGAAGTGTTGGAAAGATATATGTTTTATATAATAAAACAAGTACTCAATGAACCACCTGGGTGGACAAGGTCAATTTTTGGACAAGGTGGCAACAAAGAGAACCATGTTTATATGGCTATCTTTTTGTATGTGCACCAGAAGAAAACCACCCAGGGACTTAGAGATTGAACATGTTTCTCGTATAGTGGCTTCCGTGTACAGCCACATGCTAAATGGGATCTGGCTTAGTCAACTACATAGTGGAAGACCCATGCATTGGCATCTTCAGGTTAACTAGAATTGTGTAAGGAAATTTATCCCTACATTGGTGCCTGGTTGACAAGTTAGCATTGTGTATTGGGAGGACTTCTATGGAAGGACTTTGTCACATTCTCGATCTGCTAGTACTCCATTTTGGTGAGTACTTATCCAGCGACCACTCATGGCAACAAGACGAGATTGTGTCATGTGGGTAAAGTGTACAACTTCTGTAGAAGATCAAATTCTAAGTACTTAGCCGTGTCCCCGTTTATGGACAATACTGAGCAACTAAGGCCTGAAGCTATGGAAGATCTCGACATTTCAATTTCTCAAAGTTAAAACTTGATGGTGAAAACAAGGGATTTGAAGCACTTGGAGTTTTCCAAGGAATTCAGAAAGATTTGACAAAAGATTCTAAACTATTTTGAAAAGATAGAACAAAACTATATTGCTTTCTGCAAATGAGCCTCAACCCTGCTTAGCCAAATATGCATGTAGTGATAGGATCCACTTATTTCTACATAGTAGTGAAACTTGCCAATACAATTCAAATGTATTGACCCTTTTGGCTGCAACTTATTATGTTGCAGGTTTGTTTGATGTTAGTGAAGTGTGTTGAATAGGATTACAAGTCTACAACCAACATGATTGCCTGTGGCACTTTGAAGATGAAGGACTCCATGCTATATAGATATTCTGCTGCATTGTAATGTGATAGCCAAATGAGCTATGTAAGATGTAATGAATTATTCTATTCCTGGTTATAAAGTTGTATTATGACCTTTGTTTCTTGATATTACATCTTAACTGTGGATGCTAGCTATTGATCCAGGGACTAGCATTGTAAACACAGGGATCTCTACCTTATTAAAGGTTGGGAACCTTACAGATGTCTCGGCCGTAAAAGTACGTCCGTTGCCAATTTTTGCAGGACTCGTGACCGACGATGTCGGGGAACCGCCGGCCAGGTCGAATCTTGAAGCTTATGGTGCCACAGTTCCTAAGTTCTTCCTTGCTATGTCCGGCTTCACGTTTGACGGTGAAGAAGTACACAAAGAGGTCTAACCTAGGCCTTATCCCTAAGTATCCCTCGCAGAGCGTCGTGTAGTTGCTAAGCACTAAGATACTATTGGGGGAAAGGTTCTGGGGCTGGACTCTATAGTGATTCAAGACGAAGAGGAAGAAGTTGGAGATGGGCAGGGAGACGCCGCGTACCAGTTGGGCTTTGAGGTACACCTTTTCTCCGGCTTGGGGAGAAGGTGTAACCTCGCCGGCCGGCGCCGCCCGCCAGGCGAGCCCCTCCGTCGCAGGAAGGTAGCCTTCGGCGATCATCTCTTGGATATCACGGTCTGTGATATCTGAGCCGCGTTAGTCGCCTTTGTGCGAATCTTGCTCCTCCTCCAATGGCTCCAGCGCCGCAAGATTAAGGTCGCCGCCGGTGGACTCGATAACCGCCGATGCAGGGATGACTAGGCCCTCTGGAGGCACGACGATAGAGATCGCCGGCTTTGCCGCAGCTTCGTTCGACGCTGCCATGGAGGGAGAAGTGCCGCTGCTGGCCATGGAGTGAGGCTAGGTGTGACTGGTGCAGATTGGAAGCTAGGGTTTTTTCACGAGTTGGGCACAGAGAGATAGAGGGGGCACGCACTGGAGGAGGAAGACGATGCGAGGAGAATGAGGTAAAAGGTGAAAATTCCATCGCGGTTACTATTTATCATCTCCAAGCGTCAAGATTCGTGCAGCTTGATCGGACGGTTTCCGCGTAGACGACGTGTTCGCGAACGTTTGCGGAAATTTCGCCACGTCTTCAACCTTCGCCGCCAATGGTTCGTATTGCTCGCGCGGGAAAATCGGACATGATTGCGTTCTCTGCATGTGTGAGTTACGAGGCGTCGCTGACCTAAGCCTACGTCGTCCTAGCTGACATGGGAAGATGAGCCGTCACATCGAAGATTCCGACATGGACAGATCCAATCCGGCTACGGAAGAGTACGATGGAAGATTCAGCATTTTCTGGCTTAGACGGAGAAAGCTTTGTAGGGTTCTTTGGGAGGACTACAAGATATTGCTTGATGATTTGCCGACATCCAACTAGACGGAGCATTCATCTGAAGAGGCAAGACGGCGCAAGATCTCGGAGTTTTCCGGGGGCTACTGTTGGAGATATGCTATATGGGTATCCTCATAGCATGTCACCTATCCGGATAACCCGGGTGGCCCACAGTTGGTAGCATGGCCTATGGCCTGCTGGGCGAACCAGTTAGATCGATCCAGAAGGGAGGCCCATGCCGGATAAAGGAAGGCTACGGTGGAGTCAATGGCGTAACCGGAGCCTTGGAGTGCAAGATACACAAGACTAGTAATAGACGGTGTAGGAATCTGTAACTTGTCCGGCTAGGACTTTTCCCTGTAATCCTAGGACCTGGCGACTATATAAGTCGGGCCTATGGGAGCCTTTTAGGGCATCGATTCATACAACCTCACGCAGCGAACCTATCTCTGTAACTCGGCGTATTGCCCTTATAGTAATTTATAGCAGGAGTAGGATTCCGCCACCGTCGTGAGATCTGAACCTGGGTAAGCTGTGTTACCTCGTACCCGTCAACCGTCCGCCTTACCCCACGTCTCTAAACACGCACTGTGAGGACCCCTCCATGGCATACTCGTCGGCAATACCACGACACAAGGACCAACCACTTGTGGAGGCGTCATCACCGTGCTTTCCAATGCATTCGGCATCGACCTAGGTGAGTTACAGCCGGTGCTAGGTGAGCGATGTGTTGGTTTGTCTACTTTGAGGGCTTGTGGAATGCTCACTAGGAGAGGTGATGTTTATTATCTGCATATTGATGGAGCTGGGCGTATCTACCCCGCTCCTTTGCCTAATGGTCTTTTCTCTATCGAGGAAGGACGTGTGCTTTATGACTTGCAGGTTGAGCAACACCAACCCGAGGAGGAAATTCTGGAAGAGGATGAGGACCAAGAGGAGGAGCAAGAACTCCACCATCAGGAGGAGCAGCCACCAAACCAGTTCACTACATATCAAGATTTCCAAGAAATTAGAGGAACTGTGGAGAGAATGCATAATCTCGCCCTGAACCTCCGAGAAACAACAAGTAACCTTTCAAATCAATTTGCGGACTGGAGTTACAACTATTTCCCCCTACCACAGTGATTTAAAGGGCTTGCAAAAGCCTAAGCTTGGGGAGGTTTTCTATCTATTTTATTTTGCTTTCATTTGCTTTATCTTATTTGCAAGGTTAAGCTTTTATTTGAGTTTATAAGCACTCTTGTTGGTTTCCCCAACACTTTACCCTAGTTATTTTTTTTTTGAGATTTTCAAGCCGAGCTTTGCCGCCAGTTTTCTATTCTCTAATTTCCCTTCTCAAAAATCACAAAAAGATTTCTCCGTTTATCTTTATTTTCCCTCTCTCTTTTTATTTTCGCCTCGAAGTTCTTGATGCTTTGCAGGAGAGTGATTGACTTCGAGTTTCCAAGAAACAAATAAAAAGGGAAGAGAGAAGTGGAACCCAACATGAGAGGTATGCCTTATGACTTCCCACTTTTGAAGTTTGAGAAACCCATGATGGTTAGTAGTAATATTGAGATGTTATATGGGTGGAGTGAGTCTCTATATTATAGTAAAATTTTGTTTGCATGGGTATTTAATTGAGTATATTTTGTTCTAGCTCTTGTAGTTAACCAAGTCTTGCCTAAAAATTTGCTAAACAATTGAAATAAGAAAAAGTCTCACAAATTGAAGACTTGGGTGTTATAGTGTTTAGTCTTGAAAGCTTATTCCTAGATACACTCAACACCATAATGATTGACTTGATAGCTCTCTTTCAAAAGATTTGTTCAATTGAATTAATGTTTAGCGGTTTTTGTGAGCATGCCAAATTTTGACTTGTAAATCATAAGAATGATATAGCTTTATGCGTGTCAAACTTCATGGGATGCCATCAACTCCGCTACCCTATGAACAATCTTCATGGAGGAAGCTCCTAGATTTCGGCTATGAGTTGATTAAACATATGTAGCAGTAATTCTATAATGGGTAAGATTCTTGGCACTCCCGGGTAGTTGTAACATGATGGAATCACTCCTATGGATGATATGAGTAATCATTATGCAAGGTACAAAAACCTTAGTGATGCCACGAGTGTCCATCTTAGCCCGATAAACTAATGAATTTTTTTTGGCATGCTCTCAATTACTTAAGAATTGAAATTCTTAAAGGACAATGAATAGAAAAGTAGTGCTTAAAAAGCCTTGATTTATTGATGTGGGAGAATTAAGATACTTTAGTATATATGCTTTTCATGACAAACTCTCACACTCTTAATTCTACATGATTAAACTTTATTGTTCAAAGGCAAGCCTATGAGTTGATTACATGACATGGAATAAATTTTACTCTTTAAAATCATCCATGCTTACTATAATTTTTCTGCGCTATAACGATTCATAAAACCCATATGATATGCTTGCCATTACTCTATCTATGCTGAAGTTTTTCAGATTAACAAAGTGGAGGAAATATGAGACTACCAATCATGAGTAAGATCATCATCTCGTTATTTTAGTTTAAATGATGAGTTTCCTTTTAATTTTGGTTTTCTTGCTTGAGGACGATCAAGTTTAAGCTTGGGGAGGTTGATGGCTATGAAATATAGCCATCCACGTCCGCATTTAAACTAGATATTATTCATATATTTGATGAAATATCTCTCTAAAACCTGCCACTAATGCCTATTAATCAAAGTGGTATGCGATCCTTTCTTGCTATTTTTTCTTGCGTAGATAATGACGTATTATGATGGGAATCACTATATAAATGCCAAAGATACGAGATTTCCAACACGCCAAAGAATCCAGGAGCCATGAAGAGATTACGGCAAACTTAACGACCAACTATACGGCCCACCGCCGTATGGTCTGCACCGACCTTATTAGGTCAAACAGGACAACTTTTGTGAAGGGACCCCTATATAAAGAGAATTCAGGCGACGAGAAAAAGGCATCCGACTCCACAATATCGCTTCTTTTCGACCTCAACTCTTCCTGCCGAAATGTCAGAGGATTAGATCTCGATCTAAACCTCTAAAACCTTCTCCACCACCATAGCCATCTTCCACCACTTGTAATAGTAGATATCTTATCCAATTGGCAACATTGTAAGACTATTTGCTATCAATCTTATGATCTGTATTACAATGTTTATGATTGTCGATTTCATCTATGTGTGAGTAATTCTCTTTGGGCTAAGGGCTTCGGCCTAGCCATGTAGCTTTTGTGCATATTATTTATCATAGATGGGATCATGTATTAGTTTGTATGACATGATGATTGTACTACCCTCTCTTGCCTAAATCTAAGGACTTGTCAGGTACCCAAGACCCCGAGGATTGATCCAGGTAAAGGGAGCATGAGTAACGACTGATCTGCAAGATAGGAACCCCAGTGGCAGAAAGGATAGTACGGCTGTATGTGAGGAACTTACTTAGGATTAACGGTGATATCACTATGCATATCATTAGTTCTCTTTCTTCTATGGATGAGACTAGTAGGTTATTTCCATAAGCGGTTGCGAAGACGATAACATTTATGGATGCACTGCCCACATATAATTATCTTGCTCTAACAATTACATTAGTACTTTATTATTATCAGTTATTCCCATCAGATGTTTTGCACATCTAATGGTGAAAACCGAAGACTCTAGGCCCTCTCTCTCCATCATCAACAACAACAACAAGATCGCAAACTCTTGGTTTGGTGAAAACACAATAGGAATTCTAAAACTCTCGAAGGTTCGTTTAAGTAATCTCACTTTGCTTTCTGCTTCCCAAGGATTCGATAAACCTTGGTCTACTAAGGAAAAAGAGCTATACAGTGTGTTTTGACACCGTGTGTTTGTCTATGGTGCGCTGGTCTGCTGCGAGGAGATGTCCTGCTGCCAGCGTCTTTCGGTGGTCACCTTCCTGAGCTGTTGTTGGCGATCACGTCCCCGACCTGCTGCTCCAACACTGAATCTCCATCTCGAGCACATCCTCGGTTGGATCCATAAAAAGGTTGGATTTTTTTAAACCTTTTTCACCAATCCGGTGGCGGCGATGCTAGATCAGGTGACGAGGTGTCGTCCCCGCTGCTTTTCAGGATCCCCGGCTTCTCCAAAGTTTTCATGCTGGTACACAGTGGCGAACCTTGGAGAGAAATCAAGGGGGGGGGCTAACATGCTGATTAGACCATTTAATAGCAATAACTAATCCTAATTCTCATTAATTTAGTCTTAACAACAGTAGTAATTAGAAAATTTGCAACAATGTTGGGGGGGCCATGGCCCACTTTGGTCTCCATGAAGGTCCGCCACTGCTGGTACATGTATCCTCATCCTTCTCCTGCATGCTATTTCTATGTTGTTGATTGCTTCATCTGTTGTTTGTTTGATTTGTTCTCCTTCCTGAACGAGGGGTTCAAGCCATCGATTGTTTGATATGTTGTTAATTTTGCTTTGTGATGAGACACAGTACTAGATGAGTTGTCCGAGGCTTAATTATCGGTCTAAATTCGAGTAATTGTAAGCCTGCAATCGTTAATTATGGTTTTGACATTGCATGACCTGTTAGATGATTCGAATCACTACTCAAGGATCAAATTCTAGCTTGCCACTATTCACTAACATGGTCTATACATATTGCTGCTGCTTGCATGATCAATCTCTAACTGAACTCTTGCACTTGTTTAATCATTTTACATTCTGAGAGTGTTGCATCATATTGGTACAAGTTTCCTTTCACTGACCAATGAGCAAGTGTTGGCCTGCTTGATTAGCATAATTAGCCTATAGGCCCCAAAAGTATATTTATTTCAAGAACTATGGTTCCCAACATTGAAATTCTTGGCTTAAGAATATGGTTCGGTATCCACATTGAAGCCAAAATGCTACCTTGATTTCTTGACTGACAATATTTCATGGTATTCTTGCATTATTCAGTGTTTGCACGTACAGTAGTAATCTCAAACTTGTTCTCATTGTTCACATTCAGCAATATTTACATGCTTTTTATGTTCAGTATAGGCAGGGCCAACCCTGAGCCGTTGCTTGCCCCCTCCCCCCAACCAGGTACTTAGGTACATGCAGTCATAATTAGAAAAATAGAACCGAATCAATTAGCTCTACTAGTTTAGGCTTTAGAAACAGGACGTAGCTTTTCTGTGCCCAGGCGTGCGCCCCTCCGTGCGGCCATGGTACGTGGCGTCCATCCGGAAAATTCCACCAAATCCCTCCCGTTAAGATTTTCTCTCCCGTTGAGATTCTGCCAACAAATCCCTCCACTCCTGTGTCTGTCTATATATATATATAGAGAGAAAATAGTGGGCTATCTAGGGTGCTATCTATGCATTCTAATTCAACCATTGGATATTCTATAGAGAGCATGAATTTAAACAGCCAGAGCACAAAATATCTAAGGGAAAACACCACCTCCGCTACATCAAGAGCATATTTTGCATGCACTTGCTAGTATATGCAAGTACCACACGCAAGCTAGCATATACATGCAAATTAGCAACAGCTCATGTATCACATGCAAGTTAGCAATACTAGTAGACCGTTGAACCGGCTAAAATATAAGCATGCAAGCTAGCAATACATTCAGACCATTGAATCGGCCAAAATTTCAGCATGCATTCTAGCGCTACATGTAGACCGGAAAAAATTCTATATATAAAAGAATGATCTGGAATGTATATATAAAGGAATGAGTTTTGCGTTTTGTACTGAAAAAAATCTAGCGAAAGCGTACGCGGTAAGCACTCACGCGCTAAAACGAAATCCACATGCGGAATTTTTGGCTAAAATTCGTGCAGCCCGGAACGCGTGATAACTTGCTTGCTATCTTGGTCTACTCTCATGGTTGGATTTATTGTCGAAATTCGTGTATGTTTCCATGCTCGAATTGATACTTACTATGCACATATCACATCAAGTAGTACAACTAGTCAGGGTCTAGCGCAGCAAGTACCACTAGCATACGCATGAATCCGAGTTTGTAGAAATTTTTGCAACAATAGAGGCTGTTTGATATGCTACAATAAAGTCTAGTCATGCTATTTTACAAACGGCAATAATACCGTTAACTGCATGCAAGATATTGACTCTCCCTCATCTTGGCAGCTAGTTCACGTACTTCCTGTATCCAACGTCAACGCTTACATGCATTGGTAGCTCCTAGATAGCAAATCCCCGTGTTTATATATATATATATATAGGGAAATAGTGGGCTATCTAGGATGCTACTTGTGCATACTAATCCAACCATTGGATATTCTATAGAGAGCATGAAGTTGAGCAGCAGGAGCACAAAATATCTAACGAAAAACATCACCCCAGTTACATCAAGAGTATTTTTTTGCATGTATTGCTAGTACATGCAAGTACACATGCAAGCTAGCACATATATGCAAACTAGCAACAGCTCACGCATGCATACGAGCTAGCAATACTAGTAGCAATACTAGTAGACCACTGAACTGGCTAAAATTTCAGCACGCATTCTAGCAATATTAGCTTTTGTACCGAAAAAATCTAGTGGGAACGGACGCGGGAAGCACCGCGCTAAAACAAAAGCCACGCGCGAAAATATTGGCCAAAATTCGTGCAACCTAAAACACATGATAACTTGCTTGATATGTTGGTCTACTCTCACGGTTGGTTTTATTGCAGAAATTTTTGTATGTTTTCATGCTAGGATTCATGCTAACATGCACACATCCCCATCAACTAGTACAGCTAGTCAGGTCTAGTGCATGTAAGTACAACTAGCAATCGCGTGTAGTTTGTAGAAATTTTTGCAATAATATAGGCTGGTTGGTATGCTACGATACAATCTGGTCTTGCCATTCTATAAACGACAAATAACACCGTTAACTGCATGCAAGATTTTGGCTCTCTCTCATCTTGGCAGCTAGTTCACGTACTCCCTGTATCCAACGTCAACGCTTGCGTGCATTTGTAGCATCCTAGATAGCAAATCCGCGTTGTATATATATATATATATGTTAATGGTGTTATTTGCCGTTTGTAAAATAGCATGACCAGACATATTGTAGCATATCAAACAACCATATTGTTGCAAAAATTTCTACAAACTCGGATGCATGCGGTATGCTAGTTGTACTTGTTGTACTAGACCCTGTCTAGCTGTACTACTTGATGAGATGCGTGCATGCTAAGCATCAATCCGAGCATGTAAACATACACGAATTTCAACAATAAATCCAACCATGAGAGTAGACCAAGATATCAAGCAAGTTATCATGCATTCCGGGCTGCACGAATTTTAGCCAAATTTTTTGTGTGTGACTTTTGTTTTAGCGTGGAAGTGCTTCCCGTGTCCGTTTCTGCTAGATTTTTTAGTACAAAATGCAAAACTTTTTATATATAGATTTCATGGTCTGAATATAGTGCTAGTGCTGAAATTTTGATCTACATGTAGTGCTAGAATGCATGCTGAAATTTTGGCCGGTTCAATGATCTGAATGTATTGCTAGCTTGCATTCTTAAATTTTAGCCAGTTCAATGGTCTACTAGTATTGCTAGCTTGCATGTGATACATGAGTTGTTGCTAGTTTGCATGCATATTCTTGTTAGTTTATTCTTGTTTATATCATTCGACTCATTTTCCTTCTTCGTTTCCCATTGGAACTCCTCCCCTGTCACATGTCGGCACCCCTCCAGTGCTGGCCCGGATGCACCAGATTTTTTCAACAGAATGCCCATAAGGTAAAAATGTTTCTTTTGTTTTTCTTTTCGGTTCTTTGATTATATTGTTATGCATTAGTGTTTATTTTAGAAGTGATTGAAAATATATCAAAGGTAAATTTATTTATATGACTTCAAAGTGATGTGATGAAGCACACACACAGAAACACCCATATTACTTGTACAAAACTTCACATATGTTTCAGTATGAGCAAGCTTGATCACAAAGTGGAGTATTTTATCTCTTCAGATATAATACATGTTCTTTGGGTTGGGGACGAGCTGCCAAGCACATGGCACTGCCGGCGAGAAGCCACTGCAGAAACTGATGCACTTTCCTTGCATACCACCACAGGACGCGTGCGCTACGCCGAGGACAAAAAGCCGTCGGTGTAGACCAAAATGCCCTCGGCGTATGGTACGCCGACGGCTTCCCTCGGTGTAGCCTCCTCGGCAAAGGTCTCCCTTGGCGGAGCACATACATGCCCTTGGCGTATCGAAATGCCGTCGGCGTACGCTACGCTGACGGCTTTGCCCTCGGCGTAGCGGCCGTCGGCATAGCCTGTCAGCAGGTTGCAAAAACATTTTTAAAAAAAATATTTTTTTTATTTTTTCTCAATTTTTTTAATCTTTGAATTGTTAGGATCGTTAATCTGTCACTTTGAATATTTTTAACACCAATTACTCTAAATATTTGATTAAATTGCAGTCTTGGTCAAATTTTCCGGCAATCACCCATCCTAATACTACTCCAGCTCCAGCACGCTTAACTTCTTCGTTTCTTTGAAATCTGTTTTCGCAAAGTAATTCATACAGTGTTAACAATATTATGATATCAATCCTATTAACTCTTATATCATCATGTCACATGTTTGTATTTTTTGAAATTGCAAATAATTATTTAAGTAAACATTAATGAATAAGTAAAAATATTATTGAATTCAAACAAAAATATAATAATTTCACTTTTTTGTATTTTTCTGTTTAATATGGAATAATTAATATCTTTAAATCTATAAATCGGAATTCGACAAATAATATGTATAAATTGATCAAAAAATGAGAGGAATCCAAATATAATATCCATATCAACTAAACACTAACCCTCCATTTTTGAATTAGCTATTTGGTGGTTGCTTTACAAAATCCCCCTTTTTGTGTTTGGAAAATGAAAAATGCCTTGTTGGTGGGATGAAAAGGAAAACTTGCATTGAATATTTGATAAAATAGCACATTTTGAACCTAAAAATGATTTTTGTAAAAAACATGAGCATCGGATCATATACCTGTAGTTCATATCTGCCCCACTTCCTACTGATTTGGTAGGAATTTGTCTTTTTCACCAGAGGTGGACTAAAAGGTTTCGGATCTCCCTGTTGGGACATTGTCCATATAAGGTGGTCTAGTACTTTTGTAAAATATGGTGGTAGCATTTTGAATTAGCTATTTGGTGGTTGCTTCACAAAACCGTCCGTTTTTTGTGCTCGGAAAATGGAAAATGGCTTTTTGGTGTGACGAAACGGAAAACTTCCTCCTGCAATATTGTTCGCCATCCCATGACGCACATGTATGCATAATATAGGCATATTATCACAAACTATGCCTCGATTCTAGCCATAACATTGGTCATTTGACCCGAAAGCGAAGAAACCTCGAATGAGATAGGTCATTTTGTGAAGGTTTTTTAGACATAATCAATATACCAGGTTTGATATTTTTCCTTGTAACTATGTCACATAATATGACACCACGTGAAGGTTTCGCATTGTTTCGATCGTTTTTGAATTTTTTATGCCCGTTTTAAACTATCGTCAAACTTTGTCAAACGACGGGCATGAAGATCCTTAGCTCGGGGCCGAGTCTCGCTAAACTTGCATTGGATCTTTGATAAAATAGCATATTGTGAACCTAAAAATGAACTTTATAAAAAAACAAGAGCATCGGATCATGTACCTGTAGTTCATATCTCATCCACTTCCCACCGATTCGGCAGGAATTTGTCTTTTTTACCAGAGGTGAACGGAAAGGTTTCGGATCCCCCTGTTGGGACATTGTCCATATAACGTGATCTAGTATTTTTGTAAAATATGGTGATGGCATTTTGAATTAGCCAGTTGGTGGTTGCTTCACAAAACCGTCCGTTTTTTGTGCTCGAGAAATGGAAAATGGCTTTTTGGTGCGACGAAAAGAAAAACTTTCTCCTGCAACATTGTTCGCCATCCCATGATGCACATGTATGCACAATATGGACACATTATCACAAACTATGCCTCGATTCTAGCCATAACATTGGTCATTTGACCCGAAAGCCAAGAAACCTCGAATGGGATAGGTCATTTTGTGAAGGTTTTTTCAGCCATAATTAATATACCAGGTTTGATATTTTTCCTTGTAATTATGTCACATAATATGACACCACGTGAAGGTTTCGCATTGTTTTGATCGTTTTTAAATTTTTATGTCCGTTTTAAACTATCGTCAAACTTTATCGAACGACGGGCATGAAGATTCTTAGCTAGGGGCCGATCCTCGCTAAAATTGCATTGGATCTTTGATAAAATAGCATATTTTGAACCTAAAAATGAATTTTATAAAAAAACATGAGCATCAGATCATGTACCTGTAGTTCATATCTGACCCACTTCATACCGATTCGGAAGGAATTTGTCTTTTTTCACCAGAGGTGGACGGAAAGGTTTCGGATCCCCCTGTTGGGATATTGTCCATATAAGATGGTCTAGTATTTTTGTAAAATGTGGTGATAGCATTTTGAATTAGGTATTTCATGGTAGCTTCACAAAACCGTCCGTTTTTTGTGCTCGAAAAATGGAAAATGGCTTTTTGGTGCGACGAAAAGTAAAACTTCCTCCTGCAATAATGTTCGCTATCCCATGATGCACATGTATGCACAATATGGGTATATTATTACAAACTATGCCTCAATTATAGCCATAACATTGGTCATTTGATCCGAAAGCTAAGAAACCATGAATGAGATAGGTCATTTTGTGAAGGGTTTTTTAGACATAATCAATATCCCAGGTTTGATATTTTCCTTGTAACTATGTCACATAATATGACACCACGTGAAGGTTTCCTATTGTTTCGATCGTTTTTGACTTTTTTATGCCCGTTTTAAACTATCATCAAAGTTTGTTGAACGACGGGCATGAAGATTCTTAGCTCGGGGCCGAGCCTCGCTAAACTTTCATTGGATCTTTGATAAAATAGCATATTGCGAACCTAAAAATTATTTTTTTGTAAAAAACATGAGCATCGGATCATGTACCAGTAGTTCATATCTGTCCCAATCCTACCTATTCGGCAGGAATTTGTCTTTTTCACCAGGGGTGGACGGGAAGGTTTAAGATCTACCTGTTGGGACATTGTCCATATAATATGGTCTAGAATTTTTGTAAAATATGGTGGTAGCATTTTGAATTAGCCATTTGGTGGTTGCTTCACAAAACCGGCCGTTTTTTGTGCTCGGAAAATGGAAAATGGCTTTTTAGTGAGACGAAAAGGAAAACTTCCTCCTGCAACATTGTTCACCATCCCATGATGCACATGTATGCACAATATGGGTACATTATCATAAACTGTGCCTCGATTCTAGCCATAACATTGGTCATTTGACCCGAAAGCCAAGAAACCTCGAATGAGATAGGTCATTTTGTGAAGGTTTTTTCAGCCATAATCAATATATCAGGTTTGATATTTTTCCTTGTAACTATGTCACATAATATGACACCACACGAAGGTTTCGCATTGTTTTGATCGTTTTTGAATTTTTTATGCCCGTTTTAAACTATCGTCAAACTTTGTCGAACGACGGGCATGAAGATTCTTAGCTAGGGGTCGATCCTCGCTAAAATTGCATTGGATCTTTGATAAAATAGCATATTTTGAACCTAAAAATGATTTTTATAAAAAAACATGAGCATCAGATCATATACCTGTAGTTCATATCTGACCCACTTCCTACCGATTCGGCAGGAATTTGTCTTTTTTCACCAGAGGTGGACGGAAAGGTTTCGGATCCCCCTGTTGGAACATTGTCCATATAAGGTGGTCTACTATTTTTGTAAAATGTGGTGATAGCATTTTGAATTAGGTATTTCGTGGTTGCTTCACAAAACCGTCCGTTTTTTGTGCTCGGAAAATGGAAAATGGCTTTTTGGTGCGACGAAAAGTAAAACTTCCTCCTGCAACATTGTTCGCTATCCCATGATGCATATGTATGCATAATATGGGTATATTATTATAAACTATGCCTCGATTCTAGCCATAACATTGGTCATTTGATCCGAAAGCCAAGAAACCTCGAATCAGATAGGTCATTTTGTGAAGGTTTTTTATACATAATCAATATACCAGGTTTGATATTTTTCCTTGTAACTATGTCACATAATATGAAACCACGTGAAGGTTTCCCATTGTTTCAATCGTTTTTGAATTTTTTATGCCCGTTTTAAACTATCGTCAAACTTTGTCGAACGACGGGCATGAAGATCCTTAGCTCGGGGCCGAGTCTCGCTAAACTTACATTGGATTTTGATAAAATAGCATATTGTGAACCTAAAAATGAATTTTATAAAAAAACATGAGCATCGGATCATGTACCTGTAGTTCATATCTGATCCACTTCCCACCGATTCAGCGGGAATTTGTCTTTTTTACCAGAGGTGAACGGAAAGGTTTCGGATCCCACTGTTGGGACATTGTCCATATAACGTGGTCTAGTATTTTTGTAAAATATGGTGATATCATTTTGAATTAGCCAGTTGGTAGTTGCTTCACAAAACCGTCCGTTTTTTGTGCTCGGGAAATGGAAAATGGCTTTTTGGTGCGACGAAAAGGAAAACTTCCTCCTGCAACATTGTTCGCCATCCCATGATGCACATGTATGCACAATATGGACACATTATCACAAACTATGCCTCGATTTTTGCCATAATATTGGTCATTTGACCCGAAAGCCAAGAAACCTCGGATGGGATAGGTCATTTTGTGAAGGTTTTTTCAGCCATAATCAATATACCAGGTTTAATATTTTTCCTTATAATTATGTCACATAATATGACACCACATGAAGGTTTCGCATTGTTTTGATCGTTTTTGAATTTTTATGTCCGTTTTAAACTATCGTCAAACTTTGTCGAACGACGGGCATGAAGATTCTTAGCTAGGGGCCGATCCTCGCTAAAATTGCATTGGATCTTTGATAAAATAGCATATTTTGAACCTAAAAATTATTTTTATAAAAAAAACATGAGCATCAGATCATGTACCTGTAGTTCATATCTGACCCACTTCATACCGATTCGGCAGGAATTTGTCTTTTTTCACCAGAGGTGGACGGAAAGGTTTCGGATCCCCCTGCTGGGACATTGTCCATATAAGATGGTCTAGTATTTTTGTAAAATATGGTGATAGTATTTTGAATTGGGTATTTCATGGTTGCTTCACAAAACCGTCCATTTTTTGTGCTCGTAAAATAGAAAATGGCTTTTTGGTGCGACGAAAAGTAAAACTTCCTCCTGCAATAATGTTCGCTATCCCATGATGCATATGTATGCACAATATGGGTATATTATTACAAACTATGCCTCGGTTCTAGCCATAACATTGGTCATTTGATCCAAAAGCTAAGAAACCTCTAATGAGATAGGTCATTTTGTGAAGGGGTTTTTAGACATAATCAATATACCAGGTTTGATATATTTCCTTGTAACTATGTCACATAATATGACTCCACGTGAAGGTTTCGCATTGTTTCGATCATTTTTGAATTTTTATGGCCGTTTTAAACTATCATCAAAGTTTGTTGAACGACGGGCATGAAGATTCTTAGCTCGGGGCCGAGCCTCGCTAAACTTTCATTGGATCTTTGGTAAAATAGCATATTGTGAACCTAAAAATGATTTTTTGTAAAAAAACATGAGCATCGGATCATGTACCTGTAGTTTATATCTGTCCCACTTCCTGCCTATTCGGCAGGAATTTGTCTTTTTCACCAGGGATGGACGGAAAGGTTTAAGATCTACCTGTTGGGACATTGTACATATAAGATGGTCTAGAATTTTTGTAAAATATGGTGGTAGCATTTTGAATTAGCCATTTGGTAGTTGCTTCACAAAACCGTCCGTTTTTTGTGCTCGGAAAATGGAAAATAGATTTTTGGTGAGACCAAAAGGAAAACTTCCTCCTGCAACATTTTTCACCATCCCATGATGCACATGTATGCACAATATGGACACACTATCACAAACTATGCCTCGATTCTAGCCATAACATTGGTCATTTGACCCAAAAGCCAAGAAACCTCGAATGAGATAGGTCATTTTGTAAAGGTTTTTTCAGCCATAACCAATCACTACCAGAAAACAGAATATTTCTGTGGGTTGAACACCGACAGGGATAGGGGCAGAACCGACAGGGATACTATTTTCTAACGGTGCACCGTCAGCAAAATCCGACAGTGATAGCTCGACAGGGAAATACGTGTTTGCCTGTCGACCAGCCGATGGTTATATTCTCGACGGTAAGTGTCGCTTCGATGACCGTCGCAAAATGAATCACGCCAGATCACTCATGTCTTCATGATGTCGTAGATAATATCTCTGTCGGTTACGAGACGACAGTGAATATGGATTTAGACCAAAACACAAAGTTCTATTCTGCTCCAACTGCCAAGAGTATCCAGACAGCATTGCATGCAAATTACAGGTTCCAGGAAAGCTTGGTTGGATCGGAATTTTAATTCCCAACATATGGTAAGTTCCACGCATGTGCATATCCACAACCAAGCATACATAAGATATTTTCCAAAAGCAAATGAAATATGCATAAATTTGAGATCCGAGCACATTACAAAATGTTCAACTTGCATGGACATACAGTTTTTGCATCCAAATCACTAGCCAGTAGCAACATTGTACAAAATATTCCACAAACGTATGCATATTAACCTACCAAATGCTACAGGGGGTGCTACTACTAACATCGGCTCCAAGTCAATACCATAGCCAATCAAAAGACACTCCATGGTAAACACAAACAACCACCTTCACCTCTCAAGTCTCATTTCAGTTGTTGGAACTAGTGTTGCCACAACTCACTATATTAGTTAGTGCCAGGGTTACTAGCACCAATGTTCCCCCCGGACTCGTCGCTGCCATTGTTCACACCTGAGCCACCATTGCTAGTGTTGTCATCGCCTGCCTGAGATGAGTTTGTAGTCCCCTGCATGTGAAGGTTTATTTAGCCAAACCAAGAACTTTGGAAGAATATTTTCCACAATCAAACATTACAGTAAAACTTGAACAAATCGTTGCAATAAAACATCAGGTAAAGAACATAGAAGCTTTTGCTTTTTGTGAGTTAACCATAGCACAGTCAGTTGGGTAACAACAGTTTTAGATTATCAATTGAAAAATACAGATATTCATAGAAATTTATATGAAGTTTGGCAACAAAAATCCTTGGTAGCAGTAAGGTGCCATTGGCGCTCCCTGATGCTAGCATGCAAACCAAGATCTCTGTCTAATATACATAGCAGAATATACTAGAAAGCATCAATCATACTATTTATTTATGGCATATTGTTGTCTTCCACTACTACTTTCCAATTGGCCAATACAAAGATTCGTTCACATTATTGATGACTAGTTGCCATAGTGGGAATCTGGAACTAAAAGTTGAAAGTGAGTGCATGCTTCTACTAGAATAATTTCCAGTAGTAAAGGTACTTACATAAGGTTGGGAACTTGTTAGTTGGCGAAGCACATCTGATGGTATCTCTTTTCCTAGCTCCTTATAAAGTGTCTGTGAAAAGGAACATATCATTATTGCTATAGTGAACTGTTTGTCATTAGATCTAAATACATGCAAAAATTTAGAAGTACCAATATGAGCTGCTGGTGCATCCCCACTGTTTGTTGTAGGTTAGCATTCTGCCTCTTCAGTTCTTCATTTTCTCGAACCGTTTGTCGATGTGCCACTGAAGTTGCTGGCTTTAATTTTCTTTCTCTAGCAGCTGAGATAATATCGACCTTCCTAATTGCTCCATCTGCTATAGCCACCCGCCCATGGGGAATCCCACCCGATGATTCATATAAGATCCTACCATCTAACTCTTGTTGCTCCCAGTCATCTGGATGTGCAGCTCTAGCCAGAGCAGAGTAATCATCCTAAAAGAACATCAAAATAGTGTGTATAAATATAGAACAAGGTACATTAGCGATAAGGAAATAAGAAAGAACATACAAGGCGTTTTTTTGCTTTCCTAGGCATGGTCGAACATATGCTTCCACTGCCGTCCCAATTCTTTAACCCAGATTTCATTGCAGCATATGTATTCAGTATGGTAGCCTTGTCAGTTCCATATTTCTCAGCCTACAAGATCACAAAAACAAAATTTAAGAAACAATTTATGAAGAAGTTCACACGATATTTACAAGATGACATACCAAATATTGTCAAGTCTCCACAAATGGTCGTGAACCTCCTCAATTTTGAGCAACATCCTGACTTTTCAAGCGACAGTCTTGCCCTCTCCTCCTTTTGGTCAAAAACCCTTTTGAGCACCGATAAGTGCAAAGTGTTGGCCATGCATGCTCCTTGAACCATGGTATTCTAGCTTCCATGTATTGATTGTATTCAAGTTCTTTTGAACATGCCAATGTGTCATCAAGATGCTCTCCTTGTTTCTCATAATAGAACTTCACGGCATCCACACGAAGTTGATACATCATGTCCCTCGCTTTTTTACTTGCATAGTTATCCAAAACACGATCAGCTTCTTCCTCCACATCTTCTGGGTTTTCTTCATCATCTTTCACATGGATCTCAAACAAGTTCTACAAGTCTTATTCAGAATATTATTTATGATACAACATTTCCAAATTCACTTTGAAGTACTTGAAACTTACCCAAAACTCCTGCTTTACTCGATCTGCAGCTGTCTGCCCCATATCATTTAGAGTGTCATCATCATAATAATCAGACCACTCCAAAGCTGGGCGGGTCCTAATGACAACATCACCTTCTTTCTCCTCAATTACTCCTGGGTGTTCTCGTTTCAGAATTATCCCAAGTTGCATAGTATATTTATAGTGCTTGGAATGGGGGTCAACATATTTAAATTGCCTACATAGCGAGATCAATATTAAGCAGCAGTAAGGCAAGGCATGAAACTAAAAGCAAATATTAAGCAGCAGTAAAGCAAGGCATGAAACTAAAAGCAAATATTAAGCAGCACTAAGGCAAGGCATGAAACTAAAAGCAAGAACGGAAGCACTTTGCTATTAAGAAGCAGCCATACCTTTCACCCTCTGGTTCAAGTACAACTCTGCGACCACGTGGAGGCAATTTTAGTTCTGTTGTGGCCCTCCTTTTCCTCCCTCTTTGACGAGCAGGGGGGCGGGGTGGGCTCACATTACTTCCTTGAGTCAAAGGACCAGTAGAGTTAGTACCATAAGATCGTGTCCTTCGGGAGATATCATTGTTGGGGTTGCCTAAACATGCAGCAGCATTCTCGTTAGCACGGCTGCCTCCGCGGCCGATACGCTTGTGACGAAGCATAGCCATTTCCTGTACATATTCAGAGATAAACACAATTTTTTTACAGTACTGAACAAAATTAGCACAAGCGCTCTAGCATGCAAATTGCCCCTTCACGTATAACAATTTAGTAAACATACATGCACAAAATATTTACAAGCAAGGTAGCAAGTTTTAGCTGCCCTAAACATACAGGAACAATAGCAAGTTTTTGCTGACCTCAACATACAAGAACAAAATATTACATAAAACACAACAAGTTTGAATTGAGATCAGCGCTGAAATTTAAACTAAGAGAACATGACTATAATCTCAGCATATTAGAAATCATTATCATCATAAGCAGGGGCTTCAAATCCCTCCCCTTCATCTAATTCTTCATCCTCCTCATCTTCTTCACCATCTTCTTGATCCTCACGAAGTTGCTTCTCCAGAATTTCTAGCTCTTTTGGATCGGTTATCTCATCTGATCCAGGTGAAGTCAGATTTTCAAGGCCATCTCCTAAGTCAATGACAAAGTTACCTTCCAGTCCGTCCTCTTGATAAAATAAAACATCATGTGTTGATACTTGAGAAGGGTTTTCAGTATCAATTGCAGGAATATATCCCAATGGAGATACCCGGTATACAACTGACCAATCTTTCAAATCTGGTCTAGTCTTACACGGGTATTCCAAATAGTATACCTGACTAACTTGAGAAGCCATTACAAATGGATCAAAATTGCGTAACCTAGATGTGTGGTTTATCTCTACCAAGCCCAAATTTTCAGTGCGCCTAACTCCTGCAGGAGTTGGATCAAACCAGCGGCAATAGAACAGGACAAGCTCAAGTCCAAGGCTGCCTTCCCAAGTTATTTTGACTATGTCTTCAATTACACCATAATACTCAAGTAGGCTGTCATGTTCGTCAACCGAACTCACACACACTCCAGTATTGATTGTAGCTAATTTTGATTTTTTCTCATAAGCCTCCGAACGGAACCTATACCTGTTCACATCATAGCTTCCATAAGTTTTAACCCTTGTGCGAAAACCATATGACATCTCACGTAAGGCGTTGTGAATGTTAGATGACTTCATACACTGCAAGTAAGAGTTAGTTATATTAGTTTGATTTGATCTCAGAACCATATTGCATATAGTATAGTTTGTTTAGGTTATTACTTTAGATTTAAACCAGTCAAAAAAGTTAGGCCCATGATTACTAGCACGGCCAGCTTTCCATCCTTTTAATCTTAACTCACGGAGTTGCTTCTCTGTAGGCACAACTCGGTTGCTCCTCCATTGTTCCTTATCAAACTCTCTACATAATAAAGTTAGTTTAATTTATGAAATATATTATTACTAAATGGAGAATTAAGTTTTAAATGGAACTTACTGGAAGAAATGATCCATCTCAGGTATGTTTGTCAATATGTATAGGAATGCAGCCTTATACTCTTCAATTGTGAGCTCACGAGTTCCTTGAGGGCTCATGCATTGGCCAGGGAATTTAAATATGTCAAGGTTGCACTTGGGTTCAAATGTTGAGGCACTATCATCGTAACGAGGCACCTTGTTCCTAACTGATCGTGCATTAGGTTTGAAATACAAGGATAGAAAATTAGTAGCCTCCTCAACTAGATAAGCCTCAACTATGGAACCCTCAACTCGAGCCTTGTTGCGCACTTTTGGTTTAAGTTTCCCTATGCATCTGTGGGGGGAGATCAAGAAGTTAGGAGAGATGACTTGATGTTTCATGAATATATACTAGTGGATTTACCTCTCATATGTATACATCCATCGGGCTGCGACAGGGCCCCCTAGACGTGCTTGATAAGGAAGATGGATGATTAAATGTTGCATCGGATTGAAGAAACCAGGAGGGAATATCTTCTCTAGTTTGCATAGAAGAACAGCAACATTATCTTCAAGTGAGCGTACAGTGTCATCGCTAAGTTCTTTTGCACATAGCTGCCTATAGAAAAAACTCAGCTCGGACAAACATGATCATATGTTCTCTGGAAGAAATCCACGAAATGCAACAGGGAGCAGCCGTTCCATGAAAATATGGTAATCATGACTTTTGAGACCAAAAATCTTTCTTTGCAGCAAGTTAACTCCCCGTTTGAAGCTTACTGCATATCCATCTGGAAACTTCAGCTCTTGGAACCATTTTAGGATGATTATCTTGCCATCCCTATCAATGACAAATGGTTCTCTTGGCTTGTGCCACTTCCCATTGTCCTTAAGTTCCAAATGCAGCAAGGGACGATCACAAATTTCAGCTAGATCTTGCCTAGCCTTCACGTCATCTTTAGTTTTATCGGGAATGTCCAAGCACGTGTTAAATATAGCTTCACCTAAATTTTTTTCATTATGCATCACATCAATGTTGTGTCGGAGCTTCAACATGTTGAAGTATGGAAGTTGCCAAAAGCAACTTATGTTACTCCAATTGTGCACTTTATTGTAATTATTTGTATCACCGACATGTGTGTACATGTGAGCTTCCACTTGTTTTCCGGTTAAACGCCTTGGTGGACCTTCAAGCACTATCGTATCCTTTCTAAAAGAATTGGCTTGAAATCTGAATTCATGGTCTAGTGGTAAAAATCGCCTATGACAATCAAACCAGCATGGCTTCCGCCCATGTTCAAGTTGAAACGCTTTAGAATCACTCAAGCATTCCGGGCATGCTAACTTTCCATGTGTGCTCCACCCAGCGAACATACTAAAGGCAGGAAAATCATGAACTGACCATAGAAATGCCGCTTTCATCGGGAAATTCATCTTAAGATGAGCATCCCATGTTTCAACCCCAGCCCACAACTGCATCAACTCATCAACTAAAGGTTGCATAAGGACACTCAAATTCCTTCCTGGATGTTCAGGGCCAGGGATAACAAGGCTAAGGAATATGTACTCTGGTTTCAAGAGAACCCCGGGTGGAAGGTTTAGAGGAGCAACAAAAACAGGCCAGCAAGTATATGGAGTAGCGCCGAGATTGTATGGTGTAAATCCATCTGTGGCTATGACAAGACGCACATTTCTAGGATCTTTGGAAAATTCTGGGAACTCTTTATCAAACCCTTGCCATGCTTCACCGTCACATGGGTGGACCATCTTTTTAGATCTAGGACGAGCATGCGACCGCATAAGTTTTGCTGTCTCCTCGTGTGCATACAACCTCTGTAGTCTATCTTTAAGAGATACCGTAGCACTTTATGTGGGACTTTATTTTGGCCTTCCTCGTAGCGCGATATATTACAAAAGTCACACTTCTCTTTATGCTCATTATCTTTGTAGTACAACATGCAATTGTTCTTACACACATCAATCTTGACATAAGGCATACCAAGGCCTTCTAAAAGTTTCTTAGATTGGTAGAAGTCTTTGGCCAAGTTAGCATTGGGAGGCAAAAGTTCATGGATGATTTCCAGGAAGGCATCATAATGTGCAATTGACATATTATACTGGGATTTCATAGCTAGCAAACGAGCTACTGCAGAAAGACACGAGTGTCTTGTGTTCTCATGGACAAATTCATCGGCACTGCTGACCATCCTATAGAAATCCTTGGCAGAGGAGGTCGGTTCTTCCTCAATTGGTGGAGGACGGTTACCACCTAGGTCAACTAACATATCATCCATCCGGTTAGTTTCATTATATCCCTCTGGATCGGTAGCAGGGGCAGGTCCATTGTGTCTAGGAACATACTTCTCACCATGTTCTATCCATGTTTCATAGTTTTCCCTAAAACCATGTTTATACAAGTGTGCCTCTACATCATCCCTGTTGCGCCTAACATAATTACGACACTTGGCACATGGACATTTGATTTTACCACCTTCAACTACACCAGGAAAAGAGAATGCATGGTCTAAAAATCGTTTGGTTTCTTCAAGCCATTGATTAGAAGGAATTTGACCAAACTGCCAACCACTATACATCCATACACGATCTGCCATTTACCAAATTCTGTGTTCAAAACGGTAAATATATATATATCAGTTATATGCCTATTTATCGACAGCACCAAACATAATACTCAAGATGAGATATTTAGCAGCACCTATACACATATATCACCTCAAGCAACACAAAAATATGCAAAAGATGAGCTATTTAGCAGCAGCAATACAAATGTACCACCTCAAATAACACAGAGGTATACAAAAGATGTGCTATTTAGCAGCATCAATACACATATATCACTTCAAACAACACAAAAAATAGAAAAGATGAGGTATTTAGCAGCAACAATACATATATATCACCCCAAACAACACATCAATATACAAAAGACAAAAAAATCAAGTTGAGAGTTAATGCTTACCAAAGTTGCTGAAATAGTGTTAATGTGAAATCACCAAGGTAGCAAATAAACTTGCAAAGTCCAATAGAAGACCGTCTACGTTGCTGACACAACCAAGACCTACAGAACCAAATGACATAAAATAGTTAGAATCACTCGACACATCAAATATGCTAATCTTTTCAAATACATCGGATAAACAACCCTTGTGGTGAAAAAATAGATTTCAGGAATGTAGTATTCAGTATTACCCTTTTTGCTAGAAGAAAAAGATTGATTAAGTACGTATCCTGCTAATTCCCTACACACCAATTGTTCCAACAGAAGACAAAAAAAATGTTCAAGTATCCTGCTCCTGCAGGGGAGCTGGCTCATGGGGATTTAATTATAGAGAATGATCTGGTATCCTGCTCCTACAGGAACGGAACTGAAATACTGATAACATACAGCTGACCCCATTGGAAAAAATCTAGCTTCGTTCTGCTAATGCTCAATGAAAATAACTGAACCCCTTTGTACTAATGTACTCTTCAAAGATGTTACTTAGGCCTCCAAAAGACAAGAAATTTCAGGTTAATATAGACACCAGGAGCAACAACCGAAAAGATAAAGGTCAAATCAACTGGAGTTGGGGGAAAATACTTGAGACACGGCAGCTGGGGAAGTCACCGGAGATGGAGAGGGTGCTGGACTGAGAGGGGTGCAGTGGTGTTTGGGACGAGGAGGCGGTCGGCGGCACCTGGAAGGGGAATGACTAGCGCTCGGAGAAGGGAGGGGTCGCTGGCGAGTGACGGAGGCGGCGAGGAACGTCACCTCAGCGAGGTGGACGACCGCGGCGGCGGACTATTGGGAGCGCGGGCAGCCGAAATGGTGGTCGACGACCCAACCAGTTGGGATGAGGTTGGAGGCCGCGAGGGATTTGGGGGCGGCGAGCGATTTTGGGCGCAGCTAGAAGCTTCAGTTAGGGTGTGTGAAATAATTGGGAATTTTCGGTCCAAGGGTTTCTTTCTACCAGAGCGTGGCACGACAAAGCGCGCGAAAAGAGGCTTCGCTGAATCCTTTGGCGCGCTAGCTGAACTCTTTATTATTCTGTGGGTTAGCTGTAGGACACGACAGTAAAACAATTTTTACCGTCGGCCCCGGCGTAGCTCACAGGAAAATTTGACATACTCCTGACGTGCTGGAGCCGGCCCACAGTATAAACAATTTTAGTGTCGGCTCGTTCCGGGCCCTACAGGGAAATAGTTCAGCGCACAGAAATATTTTGTTTTCTGCTGTGAATATATCAGGTTTGATATTTTTCCTTGTAACTATGTCACATAATATGACACCACGCGAAGGTTTCGCATTGTTTTGATCGTTTTTGAATTTTTTATGCGCGTTTTAAACTATCGTCAAACTTTGTCGAACGACGGGCATGAAGATTCTTAGCTAGGGGCCGATCCTCGCTAAAATTGCATTGGATCTTTGATAAAATAGCATATTTTGAACCTAAAAATGATTTTTATAAAAAAACATGAGCATCAGATCATGTACCTGTAGTTTATATCTGACCCACTTTCTACTGATTCGACAGGAATTTGTCTTTTTTCACCAGAGGTGGACGGAAATGTTTCGGATCCCCCTGTTGGAACATTGTCCATATAAGGTGGTCTAGTATTTTTGTAAAATGTGGTGATACCATTTTGAATTAGGTATTTCGTGGTTGCTTCACAAAACCGTCCGTTTTTTGTGCTCAGAAAATTAAAATGGCTTTTTGGTGCGACGAAAAGTAAAACTTCCTCCTACAACATTGTTCGCTATCCCATGATGCATATATATGCACAATATGGGTATATTATTACAAACTATGCCTCGATTCTAGCCATAGCATTGATCATTTGATCCGAAAGCCAAGAAACCTCGAATGAGATAGGTCATTTTGTAATGGTTTTTTTAGACTTAATCAATATACCAGGTTTGATATTTTTCCTTGTAACTATGTCACATAATATGATAGTACGTGAAGGTTTCGCATTGTTTCGATCGTTTTTAAATTTTTATGCCCGTTTTAAACTATCATCAAACTTTGTCGAACGACGGGCATGAAGATTCTTAGCTCGGAGCCGAGCCTCGCTAAACTTGCATTGGATCTTTGATAAAATACCATATTGTGAACCTAAAAATGATTTTTTTTTTTAAAACATGAGCATCGGATCATTTACCTGTAGTTCATATCTGTCCCACTTCCTGCCTATTCGGCAGGAATTTATCTTTTTCACCAGGGGTGGACGGAAAGGTTTAAGATCTCCCTGTTGGGACATTGTCCATATAAGATGGTCTAGTATTTTTGTAAAATATGGTGATAGCATTTTAAATTAGTCATTTGGTGGTTGCATCACAAAACCATCCTTTTTTAAACTCGGAATATGGAAAATGGCTTTTTGGTGCGACGAAAAGGAAAACTTCCTCCTGCAAGATTGTTCGCACTCCCATGATGCACAGGTATGCACAATATGGGCACATTATCATAAACTATGCCTTGATTCTAGCCATAACATTGGTCATTTGACCCGAAAGCCAAGAAACCTCGAATGAGATAGG
The DNA here is from genome assembly GCA_023614405.1 of Avena insularis. NCBI lineage: Eukaryota > Viridiplantae > Streptophyta > Magnoliopsida > Poales > Poaceae > Avena > Avena insularis. Next base: position 450,088,433 of record CM042685.1, read on the forward strand.
TCATTTTGTGAAGGTTTTTTAGAAATAATTAATATACCAAGTTTGATATTTTTTCTTGTAACTATGTCACATAATATGACACCACGCGAAGGTTTCGCATTGTTTCGATCGTTTTTGAATTTTTTATGCCCGTTTTAAACTATCGCCAAACTTTGTCGAACTGCGGGCATGATGATTCTTAGCTCGGGGCCGAGCCTCGCTAAACTTGCATTGGATCTTTGAGAAAATGTGAACCTAAAAATAATTTTTATAAAAAAAAATGAGCATCTTTAAAAAACCAAACACGGTGACGCTGATGTCGGACGTGCCCCATGAGCTGGTGGCGACACACATCCTGGTCCATCTCCCCGTCAGGTCGTTGCTGCGGTTCAGATGCGTTTGCAAGGCATGGCACGACACCATCAACGACGATTCCTTCATCCGCGCGTACCTCCATGTCCAGAACTTAGCCCTCCTCATCGCCCCAATGATCAGAAACAACAGCAACGATGATGATGACCGTGCAACTTCGGAGGAGGTGGTGACCATCGCCGGCTTGTACCGTTGGGATCACCTGACTGCTGACACGGGCAGCTCCGCCACCCTTGTACACGCCATGAGTGACGACAACAACAACAACAACCGGCGGTTATTCTTCCCCGACAAAACAAAGGCTCACGACCTCGCACACTGCGACGGCCTAGTGCTGGTGCCCTCCGATGCCAAGGTCTGCGTACTCAACCCAGCCACGCACAGAGTCCTCACACTTCCCTCGAGCCTGCACGCCGTGAGGCCTCGTCAACTCCCACCCCGCCGTCAGGCCTTTGGCTTTGGCCGCGACCCTCTCTCCAACACTTACAAGGTTGCTCGATTCTTCTACAGCTATGAGACGACATGCCATAGCATCCACCATTACACTCTTGGCATGGAGGTGTTCACCCTCGGAAAGGACAAGCATTGCTGGCGTGAGACAGCAGCGCCTCCGCCGTACCCAATCATCGGAGGGCGAACAGCCACCTTTTTCAAGGGCTCCTTGCTCTGGACGGCCCTAGTTTCACTTCTGACCAACAACACTCCGGCCGCCGGCTTCATCCGCTTTAACCTGGAAGACGAGTCGTTCAGTATCACACCGCCGCCGCCACTCCGCGCCCAAGAGCTAGACTACCGAACATCCAGCATGGCCGAGCTGCGAGGAGAGCTATGCCTATGCGTTCCTGTTCATCACCAAGGACCCGGCTGCAGGTCCATGGAGATGTGGATGTGTACCCATCTTGATACCAATGAGCAAACCCGATGGGATCTACGCTACGTTACGGTATTTTCGGCCGGTTTCCGTGCTTGATGGTGGGAAGACAGTGTTCAAAGCTTGGTCTGACCTTCTAGTGCTCTGTGATTGCCGTAACGGAGACGGTGGCTTCAAGGATATGGTTAACATGAAGGACACGACGTATCGAAACAACGATGATGATGTCGACGGCAACCACACAAGCATGCTTGTTGAATACATTGATGCGATACCCTACGTCCCAAGCCTGGTTCCAGTCTAGCCCATCAAAGACATGCATCTATTTTTCGTTACAAGAGTACGTGGTAATAATTGAGAGAAAAATGCGTACCTAGCTGGTGGTGACTCTACTATTTGGTTTACACATCATGTTCTTATAATTAGTAAAACTCAATTGTTGAAGCCCTCTAAAATTCCTTTTTTTAGGACAAGCAGGGTAAATAGAAGGATTTTTTTAGGGTAAGTAGTGTTAGGAATACACAAGTTATATTCCTCTGGGGGCCAAAGGCCACAATATATAATACAGGTACAGGTGCAAATATGCAGGAAGCCCCCTAACATATGGGGAAAACTACAATATACAAATATATATATCTAACACTCCCCCTCAAACTCATGGTGGATCCACAACACTGAGTTTGGAGAGTAAGAAATCATGCTGTGCTCTGGTATGTGCCTTCGTAAAGAAATTCGCCAACTGTAAATCTGAAGGCACATACTGAAGCGCAACAACCTGAGCCTGCACCTGAGTACGTGTATAGAAAGCATCAACACCAATATGCTTGGTAAGCTCATGTTTGACCGGATCACGTGCAACACTAATAGCACCTGTACTGTCAGACAAAACCAGAGTGAGTGTGGTAATAGAGATCCCAAAATCCGCAAGTAACCATCGTAACCGGGTAACCTCAGCAGTCAACAAGGCCATAGCACTCAACTCAGCCTCAACACTCGAACGAGAAACCGTTGTCTGTTTCTTCGTCTTCCAAGCAATGAGCGAACCACCAAGAAACACACAGTAAGCAGAGAGTGAACGGCGATCCGAAGGATCACCAGCCCATGTAGCATCCGAATAGCACTGGAGCTGGAGGGAGCTGGAACGCGGAAAGAAAAGGCGACGAGTGATCGTACCACGAAGATAACGAAGAACACATAGCAGATGACTATAGTGAACAGTGGTAGGAGCAGAAACAAACTGACTCAGAATATGAACAGGATAAGAGATGTCAGGACAAGTGACAGCAAGATAAACAAGACTCCCGACAAGATGACGATAACGCGTCGGATCAGAAAGAGGATCACCATCAGTAGGTTGAAGCTTAACATTAAGCTACATAGGGGTCTCAACAGTGCGCTCATCCCCAAGAGCAGCACGAGCAAGAAGATCCTGCATATACTTTTCCTGAGAGATGTAAAAGCCATCAGAAGTGGAGGAAACCTCAATCCCAAGAAAGTAGCGAAGAGGACCAAGATCGGTCATAAGAAACTGATCACGAAGACGAGCCTTAACAAAGGCGATATACACAGAATCATCACCAGTAATGATCATATCATCAACATAGAGAAGAAGAAGAGTGCGTCCACGAGGAGAAGTGTGAACAAACAGCGCTGGATCATGAGCACTAGGGGAGAAACCAGCAGCAGTCACTACAGAAGCAAAGCGCTCAAACCAGACACAAGGGGCCTATTTGAGGCCATAAAGAGAACGTCGAAGACGACAAACCATCCCCTCTGGAACAGAATACCCAGGAGGAGACTGCATATACACCTCCTCACTCAACTCACCATTGAGAAAGGCGTTCTGAACATCAAGCTGGGACACAGACCAGTGACGAACAGAAGCAACAGCAAGAAGAGTACGCACAGTGGTCATATGAGCCACAGGAGCAAAGGTCTCATCATAGTCACGACCATGCTCCTGCTGAAAACCACGAGCCACAATACGCGCTTTATAGCGCTCAAGAGATCCATCAGAGTGGGTCTTAATCTTATAGACCCACTTACACGTGATAGGACGGACACCGGGAGGAGGAGAAACAAGATCCCAGGTGCCAGTGCGTTCAAGCGCAGCAATCTCCTTAGCCATGGCCAGCTGCCATTCAGGATGATGCTCAACATCCCGATAAGAAGTCGGCTCGGAGACAACAACAAGACCATACTGACTTGGAGAGTAACGGTTGGGGGCACGACACTGATGAACAGGATGAGTAGAGGGAAGCTCATCAGAGGAAGACGACTCAGGAGACGACGATGAAGAAGAAGGTGTAGCAGAGGAAGACTCCGGAGAACGAGGAGAACTAGACGGAGCAGAGGCGGACGGTGGCGAAGAAGAGACATCAGGGGGAGGATATCCTGAAGAAGACACAATAGGAGTAGAAGGAGGTGTGTCAGGAAAGAGAAGAAAAGAGATATCTTCCACCGGGTAGGTACCAGCGGTGGGACGAGGATAGAAAGGACGCGTCTCATCAAAAGTAACATCACGAGAGATACGCATCCGACGACCAACGGGGTCCCAAAAACGATAGCCCTTATGCTCATCACTGTATCCAAGGAAGACACACTCAACAGACTGAGCAGTTAGTTTGGTGCGTTCGCGAGGAGCAAGGAGAACATAACAAACACAACCAAACAAGCGAAGCATGGAGTAGTCTGGAGACTGGCCAGATAGGCGCTCAAGAGGGATACCACCCTGCAGAGCAGCAGAAGGCTTAATATTGATGAGGTAAGCCGATGTAGCGACAGCCTCAGCCCAGAAATGCGGAGGAAGGGAAGAAGCAATCATCATGGCACGAGTGGTCTCAAGAAGATGGCGATGATTATGCTCAGCAACGCCATTCTGGGCATGTGCGCCAGGACAGGAGAACTGAGCAAGGGTGCTCTGCTCAGCAAGAACACTACGCAACATCTGAGAGATATACTCACTAGCAGAATCAACACGAAACACGCGAATGGGGGTAGAATATTGAGTGCGGACCATGGCCGCAAAATGCTGATATATGGAGAGCACTTCACTACGAGAGAGCATAAACTACAACCAAGTGTACCGAGAAAAATCATCGATGAATAAAATATAGTAGCGATGCCCCCCTTTCGAAGCGAAAGGAGCCGGACCCCAAACATCGAAATGAACTAAATCAAAAGGTCAATGAGATACAGACGCGCTAGTAGGATAGGGAAGCTGAATCTGTTTACCCAACCTACAACCCTGACAATGTAAAGACCCATCTCCTGAGACAGACCCCAGAAGACCACGATGAACTAATGACGACAGGCGAGAGTCACAAAGGTGACCAAGACGATGATGCCACTGCTAAAAGGAGCTGGTAGCAGAGGCGACGACCGAAGAAGAACTGGCAGAGGAAGTGGCAGCGGAAGGAACACGAAGCCAGTCTAACTCCCAAAGTCCTGAAGAGTCACAGCTGCGAGGGCCATCTCCAACTAGGGCATGTGTACGAAGGTCCTAGACAACACAAGAATCACCATCAAGAATGACGCGACAACCAAAGTCAGTAAGCTAGCTAGCAGAGAACAGATTCATCTTAAGAAGAGGGACATGGGAAATATCAGGAACAAAAAAAGAAGAAGTAGAAAGGGTGCCCCGACTAGAAACGGGAAGAGAGGTACCATCAGCCGTGAAAACACGAACAGGGGAAGGGAGAGAACAAAGAGCGGACAGAAAAGAAGACTCAGAGGTCATATGAAAGGAAGCTCCAGAATCCAGATACCACGGGGACGTACCTGACTGTGTAGAAGATGGTGGTCGCAAGCGGTCGGAAGAATCGATCCTGAGCAGTGGTGCCCGTCGAAGAAGAGCCTGTAGCAGCAAGCATACCACGAAGACTCCTGATAATGTCCTGATCAGATAGAGCAACCGCTGAAGACCCGGAAGGAGCCGACTGCCCACGAGCCTGTAAATCCGGGATCCCGTGTATAACAGGTGGCCCAAGTGTGGCCATCCCTGTTGTAGTAAGAGTAGTGACGAAGAGAACCACGGCGACCCTGACCACGAGCCTGCTGGTCTTGACTCGACCACGAGGCTCTTGGTCTTGACTTGGACCACGAGGCTGGTCTTGGTGAAGCGACCACGACACGGAGTGGGTAGTATCGGCGGCGGTACAGGAGACCGCGGCTGAGTCGAGGGAGAAGACAGCATAGGAGGACCACGAGTAGCAAGCACAGATGGAACCGCAAGAAAACCAGCACCATGGAGACGGGTCTCCTCAGCCCGAAGCTCAGACAACACCTCAGAGAGTGGAACACGACCACGAGCATTCAACTGAGCACGCCGAGGCTCAAACTCCTGGCGGAGCCGAGACAGAAACTCATAGATGCGGTGAAACTCCAAGTTCGAGCGCACAATCTGGCAGCACGAGTATGTGCCACAAACAGCAGTACGGAGAGAATCAAGCTGACGCCAGATAGCAACACTCTGAGTGTAGAACTCATCAATAGTGGAATCTCCCTGCTGAAGAGCATGCTCCTGGCGAACCACATACAGGTAAAGAGCATCCCCAGACGGCTGGTAGTCTTGTGAAGATGTGCCTTGACGGCAGAATGAGGGAGACTCGTGAACTCAGCAGACATCAGGGCGTAACCTTGGAGGTGAGAACAGCAGCAGCACGAGCATCCTCATCGACCCACTGAGTGTAAGCAGTCAGAGCGTGGCGATAGGACTCGATATCAGCAGAGTACTGCTTGAACTTCAGGTCATAAGAAGCAACAGGACTATCATCAGCACTCTGAGCAGCATCCTTGGCCTCCTGATAAGCATCAGCGCCAAGAACAATCGGCCTCGGCGGGAGAGGAGTCACAGGAGCAGGGGGCACGGCGGACAGGGGACCTCGCCGGAGAGCACACCCCAAAGACGGAGACCGCGCATAAAGGCAGCGAAATCAGGATAATTCGCGCCATCGAAGATCACCGGGCAGCGAGGAATCGCAACATAGCCCAATGCAGAAGACATCTCTCTCATTTTTTTTTTGGTCACGCTCGAACGGATCTAGCAGTCGAAGCAGACAACGCTCGAACAGAGAAGAAGCCGGGCCAGACGGAGACCAGCAGGGCGGGCAGAGAAGAAGGCGGAGGGCCGGGCGGGCAGGTGGACGCGCCGGCGGTGGGCGGGCGACGGGCGAACGACGGGGGATGCGCCAGCGGCGGGCGGACGATGGGCGGATGCGTCGGCGGCGGGTGGCCGACGGGCGGATGCGCCGACGACGGGCGGGCGTCGACGAGCAGCAGCAGGCGGACGCGCCGACGGTGGGCGGGCGTCCGACGGCGGGCGGGCGTCGACGGCAAGAAGGCAGACGCGGGCGCGGGCGGGCGCCGACGGCAGCAAGAAGCGGACTGGCCGCGGCAAAGGCCGTCGGCAAGCGCGATTCCGGCGACTGGCGGCGGGATGGAGGTCAGCAGCTTCCAGGCAGCTTCCAGGCAAGGCTCGATCCCGCGTCGTACGTCCGCTTCCAGGAAAGATCGATACCACCAGCAGCAGTTGGATCCAATCTGGGATCCAATCCGAGAGATCAATTGATCGGGAATAGGGAAATCCACGTACGCGGCCAGAACGGAAGCAGGAACGGCGGTGGCGAAGCGAAATGGCCCGGCGGTCAAGCAGAGGATCGGTGGGCAAGAAAACCCTAAAACCGGCTCTGATACCATGTTATTAATAGACAAGTTATATTCCTCTAGGGGCCAAAGGCCACAATATATAATACAGGACATGTGCAAATATGCAGAAAGCCCCCTAACTTATGGGGAAAACTACAATATACAAATATATACATCTAACAAGTAGCACACTAGTAGAAATCCTGCCTTTTGGTTCAGAGCATTAGTCCCGGTTTTGTTACAAACCGAAACTAATGCTTAGGTTTCAAAGGCTAGAAATAGCCACAGGGTATAGTATCCACTAGTCCCGGTTTGAACGGAACCTTTAGTTTCGATATGAGACATGAACTCGGATTAAAAGATTTCTGGCAGGCTGGGGCCCGAGCCGGACCCTTTAGTCTCGGTTGGTGTCTCCAACCGTGACTAAAGATGATCCTATAGTCCCGGTTGGAGGCACCAACCAGGACTAGTGTCCCTCCTATATCATCTTCATCCCTGTCCAAGCCATACTCCATTTTAAGCCGCTTCTCCTCTCTATCTTTCCTCCATTTCAAGATCGAGTTTATCCTCATTTTTTCACAACATTAGGTGGCGCCCATCTATCCAAGGGTTTCTAAAAGGTTAGCAACTTACTCCTTTCATCTTTCATTGCTAGTTTATCTCATTTCATGCTCTAGAAGTAGAGGAATTTGTGGATTTAGTTTGGAAGTAATTTTTGCAATAATAACATGAGATAAACTTGTATTGATTTGGATTCTATCTATCTTGTATTAATGTGATGAACTCCAAGCTCAATATTATTTTCAAAATGTGGATTCTATCTATATCTTGTTTTGCCACATAGTCTCGAAATGCATTTTATTCATAGAAACACAAAGATGCATGAGTTCATCCTAGCTACCTATTACAACTACTACAGCACAGAAAAATATTGGTTCATCCTACTACAACTACTACAACACAGAGACACATGGGTTCATCCTACTATAATTGTTAGTGCACACACTCACATATGCATGATGCCACCATCCAACAACAAAATGCCCTTCTTCTTCTACCCGCCTTCAGCAAACTTAACAAAAATACGGTCAATTCACAAAAGCTTCATAAAAAGACACAATAGCTTAGTACATATTTTAGAAGCTACTCGAGATCAATATATGGGAGTGCCTCCATGGCGATCTCCTCGAATATGTATGAGTACGGGATCCTAAGATATCTTCGATAAGCTCCGTCGTAGTGGTGTCCCTCTCGTACCATCTTGCAGTTTGTAACTTCTGTAGCTAGATCAATACGCCGGGGAGCTAACAAATTTCACATATTAGGGAGTGACGATCTATAGCGAGCTCCTCGAAGATATCTGAGGACGGGATCCTAAGACATCCTTGAGAATCTCCACCGTAGTGGTGTTCCTTCTCTCGCACATCATCTTGTAGTTTATAACTTCACAAGGATGTGTCTTGCCTATTTAAAAAATAAGCGGCACAACATAGTGTAGACACTCACGACATAATGTTGACACTCACCCCTATCATAGTATCACCACCCACCGAAATAGTGTTGCCACTCACTGGCATAGTGCCGCCACTCACGACATAGTGTCGACACTCACCCATGACGTAGTGCCTCCACCACCGAATACTTTCGCCACACACCATTAAATAAATCTAAACGTTTAGTCTCGGTTGGTGTCTCCAACCAAGTTTTATCTTTAGTCCCGGTTGAAGACATCATCCGGAACTAAACGGACTCGCGCCGGCCACAACCTGCCGCAATCCCTTAAGCCACAACAGCCGGCACGAGTCCGTTTAGTCCCGGATGGTGTATTCAACCGGGACTAAAATGGAGTAGAAACTTTTTAAATCAGTGCATAGTCTTAGTCCGTATTATGCCGTCCCATCCGGAGCCGAAGTATCGCTGTGTGCTTTTATTTTTAGACAGGTACTAATTTTAGTATCGTGATTGCCTTTGATATACTTATATAATGCAGATGAGCCGGCTATGGATGTACGCTGACCGACGCACTAGTGAGTTCATTAAAGACGTGCATTATTTTCTTGATATGGCTGTGACAAACAAGCATAATGGTTTTATGTGTTTTCCATATGATGTCTGTCGGAATCAGAAGGATTAATCTTCCTTAAAAATCCTTCACACCCACCTTTTTCGGTCCGGTTTCATGTTCGGCTATAATTATTGGACCAAGCACGTAGAAAAAAAGGTTATTATGGAAGACAACGAAGAAGAGGATTATGACAACTATAACTACAAGAAATCTTTCCTTCCACAACGACTTGACCCGACGGCCGTCGTAGAAGAGGCGCCTTCCGCGACGAAATTCTCGGCTTGACCGTGGCTGATGGAAAACTTTTTTTTAGTTTCGCGCCCCTCTACTATGATGAAACCGCTAAACTTTTTTTTGGTTTCGCGCCCCTTTACAATAGTACGTGGTAATAATTGAGAGAAAAATGCGTACCTACATGGTGGTGGCTCTACTATTTGGTTTACACATTATGTTCTTATAATTAGTAAAACTCAATTGTTCAAGCCCTCTAAAATTCATTTTTTAGGACAAGCAAGGTATACAGAAGGATTTTTTTTAGGATAAGAAGCACACTAGTAGAATACTTGCCTTTGGTTTGGAGCATTAGTCCCGGTTTTATTACAATCTAGGACTAATGCCCCGGTTCCAACGGCTAGAAATAGCCGCACGGTATGACATCCACTAGTCCTGATTCGAATGGGACCTTTAGTCCTGGTATGAGACACGAACCGAGACTAAAGGGTTTTTGACAGGCTGGGGCCGAGTTCATCCTATTTTTTTACAAGATTTGGCGGCGTCCCATCTATCCAAGGGTTTCTAAAAGGCTAGCAACTTAATCTTTTCATCTTTCATTGCTAGTTTAGTTTATTTCATTCTCTATAAGTAGAGGGATTTGTGGGTTTAATTTAGGAGTAATGTTTGCAATGATAACATAAAATGAACTTGCAGAGTCTTCTATTTCTCGTACGAGATCCATGACTCGAAGTATTATGACTTTGAAAACCATTCTCTTAGGTAGAACTAGTCTTCTAACTTTGAAGATCACTCCGTTAGGTAGAACTAGCTAGATAAATTCAATATTTTCTGTTAGTTGTTGTATCGTTGTATTGTGAATGATATCCAACATTAATTGTTGTATCATGTTGTTGTATTCTAAATGATGTCTAGTATTGTTAATATCCTATTATTTGATATTGCTGCTATAATCAAGATTTTTAGTATTTTTTTAATTTTCGAATTACAGTTACTGGTGTTCAGGAAAAGCACGAACACCACTAGAGGAACGGCACTAGAGGTTAACTAACTGGTGGCGTTCTAAGACACGTCACTAGTGCCTAATTTACTGGTGGCGTTCTAGCCATGTGCCACTAGTACGTGTTACCGGTGGCGCAAAATTAGAGGCGTGTTGGTTCAACGCTAGTAACCCTTTTTACCGAACTGACACCAATAAGATTTTTCCTACTAGTGCTTGAGGCGACATGGCTGGCACAGGTTTCCTCATGGATATCAGCCAGCAGCTTGCGCCCTTCTTCTTTCAGGATACACCTCAGCTGAACTCCATTTTCCCTCCTTGGGTACAATCTTGCATCAATCATCACATATATTTTTGACTGGTGAGACACGCGCTCCGCCTCTTGAACTTCGCCATGAAGAATTTTGCACCGTAAAACTTGATCAACTCCATGGACCATGGCGGAGCGGGTCCTTCCAGGGCGACGATGTGATTCACTGGAAGAGGGGTGACCTCTGGGCCCGGGCTGTTGGGGATGAGCTGCAGTTCCGGCATAGGAGCCCTTGTCCCCTGGCCCGCAACTTCTGTTGCCGGAGCTTCCATAGGTGCTAATGAGGGACAAGTCAACTTCTCCATGGACACTCCTAGCGGGATATGTATGTGTAACGTCGTCGAGCTTCTGTCTTCTGGTGGATCACCATCGCCACATGGCAGAGAGGTATGTCGACGGTTGTCGGCATAGCTCTAGTTTTTTTTTGGAAATGAACGCTTTTATTACCTTGAGTAATGTTTACACCTGGCCTTTGCATAGCTCCAGAAACTCCGACAATCAAGTTACACCGACGATGGTCGTCTGCAGGTTTTCCTATAGTGGCTTGTGGTGTTGCATCCAACCATTGAGGGCGCGTTTGGTTGCCGTTTCGTATGGAGGCAGGCCCAAAAAAGAACCTACGTTTTTGCCCCTAGCGAGCATATCCAGCAAAAAACGATGCAAAAAACACCATTGTCGAGTTGTTTGGTAGCCTGCATGGTGATAGGTGGGGGTTGGTGAGATCAGCAGAGTGTTTACTCGTGGCGGTTTTTTGCATGAGCTGTGAAAGAGACATGCAATCTGACACGAAAAGTAATAGAGTCTTTCCCTCTTCATAGCTCGCGCCAGCCTGTTCCGAGAGAAACGCTCGATTCGAGCGTTGTCCTCTAGCCTTCCCCGGGGTGTTTTAAGAGGACGGGTTTTTCTATACCCCCTCTTGTTTAGTTGCCCACGAAAAAGGCATCTTTCTCTACTCATACGATCTACCAACCACTATACAGGCTACCAATTCCTTTGAAATTAGCAAGACCCGTGAGGCATTCGAGGCGTATGCTGCATTTTGCTTCGCGTCTCCTCCCTATCGCGTTGTCTCCTATGCTGCTAATCTGCTGTCCAGTGTCTCTCGCCATGTCGACCTTGTCGTCCTCCGTGTGCATCCATCGGCTACGCACCACGACGAAAGCAATCAGTCCATTTACGAGATCATGAGTGATCGCTTGTTTGGAGTATATCGGACAGGAAAGCACGCTCAGAGTTCTTCAGGCTTTTCCCCTTCTAAAAAAACTGGAATGTAGTAGCTCGCAGCTTTTCAGGAGATGCGAACGAAAGCAACAGCACGGAGCCGCATACATCGCTCATCGGACGTTCATCCCGAGCGGACAGGTTTGGAATCAACTTCAGCTCCATTTTAGTGTGTGAGGCGTCAAAGTCCCAACTTACTATACCTCTATAGTAAATCTGTATCAGTTGTTAGCTTCCAGGACAGGAGATGTACACACGCACACGACGCGAGAGAGACGGAGCTAAAGCTCTAGAGCTGAACTACTCACGCTTGCACTTGGACACACGCACACACACGAGTCGGGAGAGTGAGAGGCTAAATGCTCTTATTTTGCATTGCTTTAAACTGATACAAAGGACCCTTATTTATACTAGTCTGAGCTGCACAATCCAGCCCAACGACGGGTAAGATGATCTGACTACTAGCTTATCCTGCAGCCATATCCTGACACACTGCTGCTACTACTTATCCTGACAAAGAGCTAAGATTCTTATCCTGACCCTCTTACTTCTTAGCAGCGTACATACTTAACTTTGGTGGCAGATGTTCACAAGCATCGCTAGTGTGAACATGCACGTACTAGCACTCGCATGCATGCACGTATTACATTAAGCAACAACTTAATTAAAGGCAACAATTCTCTCCCTAATTTAGTTGCTCCTGACATCGATGATGTCGATTTTTTCTCGCAAACTCTGGAACTGAATGCGACCGAGTGCTTTGGTCAGGATGTCCGCCTTCTGTTCACCGGTTCTGATGAACTCCACGACAATGGAACCATTTTCCACACAATCACGGATGAAGTGGTAGCGCAGCTCGATGTGCTTACTGCGATTGTGGAGAACCGGGTTCTTGCACAGTGAGATCGCAGATTTGTTGTCGATGAACAACTTCACCGGCGCAGCTTCTTGGTTTAGTAGCTCGCCGAACAGACGGGCAAGCCAAATCCCTTGGCACGCCGCAGTCGTTGCCGCTATGTATTCCGCCTCGCACGAAGAAGTGGCGACGACCTTCTGCTTCTGAGATTGCCAGCTTACTAGACTGTCGCCGAGGAAGAACAACACGCCAGAGGTGCTCTTTCTAGAGTCCACGTCGCCGGCGTGATCGGAGTCGCTGAAACCGATCAATTTCTCGCCGTCACCGCGGCGGTACACACACCCATGGGTTAGTGTACCAGCGATGTATCGAAGAAGATGCTTCACTGCCGCAAGGTGATCGCCCGCCGGCGCCTCCATGAACCTGCTCAGGAAGCCCACGGCGAACGCAATGTCTGGGTGGGTATGAACCAGGTACCTGAGGCTGCCGATGATGCTGCGGTAGAACATTGCATCCACCAGCGTTTCCTTGCTCTCCTTGCTCAGTTGGCATCGTGCTTCCATGGGCGTGTGCGCGGCGTTGCAGCCCGCCATGCCCGCCTTGTCGAGCAGTTTGCTCGCGTATGCAGCCTGCGTGATCGTGGTGCGCCCACGCTCCTGCTTCACCTCTAGTCCGATATAGTATCGGAGCAAGCCGAGGTCACTCATGGAGAACAACTGTTTCATCTCCTTCTTGAAATGGTGCACTTCTCGCTGCTCAGCACCGGTGATCACCAGGTCATCGACATAGACCCCGACAATCAACAGCGCATTCCCAGTTCCTCGTGCGTACACGCCGTGTTCGGTGACACTGCGCGCGAAGCCGAGCGAAGCTAGACTTGCATCCAGTTTGGCGTTCCACGCCCTTGGTGCTTGTCGTAACCCATACAGGGCCTTGTGGAGCTTGTAGATGCCGTGTTCGTGTCCATCGGCGACGAACCCTGGTGGCTGGGACACGTAGACCTCCTCCTCGAGATCTCCGTTTAGGAACGCGGATTTAACATCCATGTGATGAACCTCCCAGCCACGGTGTGCTGCCAGAGCAAGGATGAGCCGCACAGACTCGAGCCTTGCCACTGGCGCGAATACCTCCTCGAAGTCCACACCTTGACGCTGCACATAGCCCTTTGCGACAAGCCGGGCCTTGTGCTTGACGATGTGCCCATGCTCATTTTTCTTCACCTTAAACACCCATTTGAGGCCGATCGCACGGTGGCCTGCAGGGAGAGAGGTGAGAGTCTAGGTTTTGTTGTCGTCGATGGACTGAAGCTCGTCTAACATCGCGCGGCGCCAGCAGTCCTCGCATTCCGCCTCACCAAACGATGTCGGTTCTTCTCCGGCCACGAGATGCAACACCTCATCATCGAAGAACTGTTCCGCTAGTTGCGGTGTACCGGCAGGAGCTCCAAGCAGGTCATCGACGAGCCGGAACCGGTGTGGTGCGGTGGCACTGTCTTGGGCGTCAAAGAGATCTGATTGCACCGATGGGGGCGTCACGAACCGCACCTGAGTGGAGCCAGATGGGGAAATCTCAATATCCTTGCTAGGCGTCGTTGTCGAGTGCTTTTGCTGGGCTAGAGACGGTGTGGCTGAAGGCGTTACGGCAACACGACTGCTTGCGGGAGTTGTATCCCGAGAACGAGTCGTGGTCGACGTGGCCGCGTGCATGACGTAGACGGGGTACTGAACTGTGAAGGAGCTGCTTGCCGCGGCCTCCCCGGGCGCCTCCCAGTTCCACCGTGCCTCTTCGTCAAAGATGACGTCGCGTGATACGTGTAGGCGCTTGGAGACAGGATCGTACATCCTGTACGCCTTAGAACCCGTCTCATAGCCGATGAAGACCATGGGGGTGCTCCTGTCATCGAGCTTCTGCAGGTGCGGGCGTGCCACCTTGACGTGTCCGACACAGCCAAAGACGCAAAGGAAGCGCACGTCCGGCTTCTTGCCATGCCATGCTTCATACGGCACCATGCTGTCGACGCTCCTCGTGAAGCACCGGTTGAGGATGAACACGGCCGTGAGTACCGCCTCTCCCCAAAATAGGTTTGGCACCCGTTTAGCCTTGAGCATGCTGCGCGCCATGCCCAGCACTGTCTGGTTCCGCCGCTCGACAATACCATTCTGTTGCGGCGTGTATGGCGCGGTGAGGTGACGTTGCACGCCGCTCTCAGCGCAGTGCTCGTAGAAGGTGGCCGGCGTGAACTCGCCACCACGATGGGTGCGCAGCACATGCAACTTGTTCCCACACTCCACCTCAGTTGCCGCCTGGAACTTGACGATGGCGCGTGCAGCCTCGTCTTTGGAAGCCAGAAGCTCCACCCACATGTACCTGCTACGATCGTCGATCAACAACAAGATGTAGCGTCGCCCTCCTGGCGTCGACAGCGTGATCGGGCCGTACAAGTCCCCGTGTACGAGCTCAAGCGGCTTCTGGGCCCTGTAGTGCGCCTTCTGCGGGAACGGCAGGCGCCGCTGCTTCCCGGCAAGGCACGCCTGGCACAGCTTGTCGGCATGCTCGATGTGCAGAAGACCGCGCACCAAGCCTCCACGAGCCATCCTCTGCAGGAGAAGTGCAGGTGCCCGAGCCGCGCATGCCAGCGCCAGGCATCAGACACATGACCCATGGCGAGGCACACTAGACGTACAGGTGTGAACCGAAGTTTGTACAAGCGATTGGGCGAGCGTTGTAGCTTCATCAGCAGGCGATTTCGCTGGTCTCGCACGCTGAGGATTCCACGACGTTTGTGGATGTCATACCAGCTCTCGTCGAGCTGGCCGAGGCTCACGACGCTGCTCTTGAGCGCTGGGATGAAGAAGACCTCGGTGAAGGCGCGGTGATCTCCCCCGTCGATGGCAAACACGACGGTGCCACGCCCATGGATATCCACCACCAAGCTGTCCGCGAAACGCACCTTGCCGGTGACCAAACGGTCCAACTCAGCAAAGGCATCGACGAAGCCTGTCATGTGGTTCGTTGCGCCAGTGTCGAGGAACCATACCTCGCCACCTTGGTCATCGTCGTGGGAAGGGGTGATGATGGCCCTTTCCTCATTGAGGAACACTTGACCACCGGTGCATGCCATGGTGTTCTCGGGGCATTCGAACACCTCCTCGACGCATGCCATCATCAGTCCAGGGCCTTCGTCTTCCTCGGCTTGGACAAGATTGCCAGCAGCCGAAGGTGCTGCCGCCGCCACTTCATCCCGCTGCTTCTTGCGGCATTCATGGGCCCAGTGGCACTTTTTCCCGCAGTATCGGCAGTTGTTCCTGCCGATGTTGTTGCCGGAACCTTGCGTCGGCGCGGCCTGCTGCTGAGGCTGCCCGCCCTTTTGCCCACTTCCAAGACAGCCATTGCCAGGGCCATCCCCTTTGCCACTTGTTCTGCCTCCACGTGGTTGTTTCTTTCGCGCCTCCCACTGCTCCTCAGTGAGTAGGAGCTGGCAGCTGGAGCTGCCTCCTTGATCACTGTCCAGCCGTTCCTCAACGGCTAGGAGATGTCCAACAACCTCCTCGACAGTGAGCTTTGCTAGGTCGAGGAGTGTCTCGATGGAGAAGGCAATTTGCACGAAGCGTGTAGGTACAACAGAGAGGAATTTCCTCACAACCTTCTCTTCATCGACCGAGTCACCGAGAGAGCGCAGAGCGGACGCGATGTTGGAGATGCGCATCGCGAACTCGTCGATCCGCTCGTTGGCCTTGAACGTGACCATATCGAACTCGGTTCGGAGCCGGCGCACACGTGAGTCGCGCACACGATCGTTCCCCTGGTACTGAAGGCGGATTGCCTCCCAGGCAGCCTTGGCGCTCCCCTTCCCCACGAGCATGCAGTGCATCTCTGATGGGGTAGAGCGGAGCAGCGCCGCCAACGCCTGCTTGTCCTTCCTGCGAGGTACGGTCTCATCCTCGATCGCTTCCCAGAGCGATGCCGCCTGGAGGTTCACCACCATCACCATCACCCAGTTGGTGTAGTTGGAGCGCGTCAACATCGGGAAGGAGAGGTTGGTGCCGTTGCCGCCTCCGGTCTCGCGCACCACTTGTTGCACGACAATCTCGCCGCCATTGCGTCGCACCCTGCTGCGCCCACGGCTTGGCGGTCGTCGTTGCTGCCCGGGCGAAGGTGTCGCGGATTGGCGTGGCGATGGTGTGCCGTTGTTGCCTCTCCCATTGCCTTGCGATATGGCTACTAACTTGGCTCTGATACCAATTGTTAGCTTCCAGGACAGGAGACGTACACACGCACACACGACGCGAGAGAGACGGAGCTAAAGCTCTAAAGCTGAACTACTCACGCTTGCACTTGGACACACGCACACACACGAGTCGGGAGAGTGAGAGGCTGAATGCTCTTGTTTTTGCATTGCTTTGAACTGATACAAAGGACTCTTCTGAGCTGCACAATCCAGCCCAACGACGGGTAAGATGACCTGACTACTAGCTTATCCTGCAGCTATATCCTGACACACTGCTGCTACTACTTATCCTGACAAAGAGCTAAGATTCTTATCCTGACCCTCTTACTTCTTAGCAGGGTACATACTTGACTTTGGTGGCAAATGTTCACAAGCATTGCTAGTGTGAACATGCACGTACTAGCACTGGCATGCATGCACGTACTACATTAAGCAACAACTTAATTAAAGGCAACATCAGTAATAGTACAAGAGAGTTTAATCTCTACATGTTTTGCAAGTTACTGCGAATTGACTCATTTCGGGTTCATGGTGCGCAAGTCCAAGCTCATGGCGCGCGAGATTGAGTGGGTCGAGCCAGGCCATGGTGCGCGAGTCCGCGCTCATTGTCGTCATGGAGTTCGAGATCGAGCGGGTCGAGCGGAGCCAGGCCATCGCACTCGTCAAAGCACGCGAGGCCAGGGAGAGGGAGGTTGCACGCGCCAGCAACAAGGCGGCCTCCGACATCAAGGTCGAGCTCGGCGACCTGATCGACCTCACCGAGGAGTGAAGTCCTCGCCGCCACAACGCCGGCGCGTCCTGCAACCCCGACGACGAGGAAGAGGGGTTCATTTTTGGTCTAGGACGCGGCAGCGCCCGTAGTAGATGTCCCCCATCGCACAGCTTTTGATTCGCTGCTAAAACTACATAAATTTATGTATGAATCGCACGTCGGAACTTTAATCAAATGCGTGTTCGTTATTCAATTTATTCGCCTTTAAATTTTTTTGAACTTGTAGTTTCAATTTATAGTCACTGTTCTGCGCCGACGATTTCCAACCTGTGAATTCAGTTCAAAAAATACATACTTCCTCCGTTGCGAAATATAGGCTCGGCTAGAACTGCTATTCAGTCGCCCGTACTCCGGGTTTTCAGTTCAAAAAATACAGGCTCGGCTAGAACCGCTATTACATACTTCCTCCGTTGTGAAATATAAGACTTTTTAGCTTTTTTTTTAGAAGCACATGTATCTACACACTTCTTATAATGCTCCAAATTACTGAGTACTATAAAAGTGTAGATACAATGTATTGCTTATATTTTAAAAACGAAAGGAGTACTAATTACTGCCAACAAATCTTGCTCCTGGACTAGTCCACGGGCACACGCAATGTTCTACCTTCAGAGCTACTGTCTCCAACTCGAAATAGGTGTCCTTCTAGTTTTTGTGCAAAGTCAAATTTAATAATGTTTGATTAACTTTTAAAAAAATTAGCAACATTCATGATACGAAATTAGTACTAGTAGATATGATTTGAAATAGAGTTTTAAAAAATATATATGTTTGATGCCATCTATGTTGCTATATTTGTCTAAAAAAGTTTTGAACAAAAGATAGAAATACACTTACTTATGAGCGGAGTGAGTACTAGTAGTAAACTACACTGCCACACACACAATACTTTCTTTTCTGCACCGCAAACATGACTTCTCTGTGCGCACGCTTATCCAAAACATAGCGAAATGCGAAGAATATGGCTCGCAGACACGGAGGTGGATCCGTGCAGTCACTGGCGCCTGGCAGCCTTCTTCTATTCCCCCATACCTCTGGTCCCATATGCATTTGCTCGCGTGCGCACGCACACTCACGAACAACTATTTGGACTACGGCTGCTCTCGTGCAAAGTGCAAGCAGATCGCTCTCGCGCTAAACTGAGAAGGATGTAATACTAGTAGACTGCTACGGGATACGTATTGCGATTCAGGCGGAGGCAGGCAGGATGGGCCTGACTAGGGTCCTAATCACCAGCGCTGGCTGGAGCCTCCCTGGACTGGAGGGCGTGCGACGGCGTGGGCTCGCGTCGACCACGTTCACCGAAATACCGAATATATGAATCCCAGTCGGCGTCAGCGGGGCAATGATATCTGGCTCCGTCGTCTCCGGGCGTATCTGAACGGGACAGCTCACCACAATAAACGGTAACCGGGACATTGTCTCTCGTGCATGGGCACGCTCGCAGCATCAGCTGCGGTAAGGCTCGTGTCGTCGCTTCGCTTGTGCCCGTGCCCGTGCCGTGCGTGCGTGTGTTCCATGGACGACAACCGGCTTCTATACGTGAAAAAATATATACCGTGGGACGTGCCGTGGTGACAGGCCATGCCCATGCAGCATGTCGCCGTCATCGTCGTTGTCGTCCGATCGTATCGTGCTAGCTGGCCAAGGATACGATCATATCCCATTCGTGCAGCGCGCCGTTCAACGTTTCGTCCGCTAGCTAGCTTAGAGAGCTTTATTTAGCTAGCTAGATGCTTGGTCGCTCCAAATGATTGATCCGTCCGATAATCATTCCAGATGATTCGACATATATGATGATACTGTACATGCATGCGATTGCGACGGTTACGTGGACGGATACCGTCTACCGGCCGGGTCGGTTGGGTACGTGGTCCTTGTCTGTCCATGCATGTCTCTTCGTCGGCTCGATCGGGGCACTCCTTTCACGACCCCGTGGAAATACTCGTGCAAGCTGTTATATCTGTGCGTGATGCTTGACAAAAACGACAGGTGCATATATGCATGACATGGACTGGAGATTATCTGAAAACGACGACTATTTTCTTGCACATAGGTCGACGACGCAGCATACGCTAAAAGGCTAAGCCCGTGCCCATGCACTCCTATTTATCAAACCGATCTATTTGTAATTAAGGATTAATCTGGATTTTTGCGAATCAAAAGCGGCCGGGTTTCTTGAGTAGTCGTCGGATGACCCAACAGTCAGGAACATTCTGAAAGCACACGGCACATATCCATTCGGCCGATGGGATTGGTGGCGTTGTTAATGTTGTCATCCATGACATCCCTGCCCAGCCCAATAATTGGTGTGGATGCAAATCATTAACGGCGTTGTTAACTTTGGTGGAACGTAGACAAGAGTCTTTTGAGACGATTGGACTGAAGATACCGCTACTATATATTATAGGAGTATCTATAACTCGTCATGCATGGCGGCGATATATACTATAGCTAGTGCATATCCTACGCTGAACCTAACTACAATCAGTATTAGTAGGAGCATCGGAGCAGCTAGCTAATCATGTAGCGGTCTAACCCTTTAAAGCTTTATTATGTTAGGCAGAGGCCAGACTGCAGTGGCATGGCCAGCAGGACGCCGAAACCATTTATATCCCTTCATATATATAATATATTTGGGTATTCTGTCAGGTAGAACTTGGACCGGGCTACCTTATTATCCACCCAGACGCTTTTCAGCCGCCTCGAATAATAAGAGCCACGAAGGTAGACAATGCAATGGGAACACACCGCTGAAAGTGAACGGCAGACCGGCGGATCATTTTAGCTCCAGCGAGCTGACAAATTAAGAAACCATCGGTTCTGTCTCTGTCATCACCAGACGTATGCCAGATAAGATAAGTGCTAATCGGCTGTGTATGTAGGTTCCGCTGCTCGATTCTGTAGATATGAATTCGCGTCACGAAACGGCGTACCTCGGCTCCGTTTCAGAGGGTCAGACGAGGCGGCAGCTGAGCTATCCAGGCCAGCCCCATCCAGCTGCTGCAGACTCTGTATGACCTCGTCCGGCATGAGGGACTGACTCGACGAATGAAAATAAGCTTTGATGCTGCGCTGCCATGCTCGACCGTACACGTGTTGTGTTTGTGGAGCAGAGCAGTTGTTTATTCGAGCCGGGCTCTTGCGGTGCGGTGCAGTGCAGTGCAGGTGATTGATACTATCCTCTTCGCTCTCTCGTTGGATTTCGATTGTACCAGTCTTTCTCTATTTTGGACCTACTCGTGTAGACCTAGATTGTTAATTTGACCATAAAAAATATAATTTATGTATCATAAAAATTATATTATTAAAAAATATAACCTCTAAAGTTTCTAATGGTACTTCCTCCGCTCCGGTATAAAGGATAACCTCTAAATTTTATGATATATTAATTATATTTTATTTTCAAATTAACAACCTAGTTATTGGCGCGAGACTTATAATTCCAGACGGAGGGAGTACTGTACATGAATAAACCAGTTTGATGGATGTCGTAATCACTTTCCTTTTACAGTAAACCATATGCATCTTCAGAGTTTCAGACCACTTTGGGTTCTTGCCAAAAAACGCTTAGCACTCCCTACGATGCATGCTCGCGTTTGGAACCCTGTTCTCCACGTATACTGCATGCTTCGTTCGACACAAGGCACGGCCACCACCGTGTACAAAGTCCGAGTAGTATTAAATCAGACAGAGCAAAGTGCGAGTCCACGACCAATAAATAAAACACTCACTTCATCACGTACACACTTAAGCATCCATCACACGAAGTGCCTAATTCCCTCCAATTTTATAATGGCGCTATTCCCCCACGCAAAAGCGACAAACAAGTTCCGTCGAGAACCGGTTCCCGGCCCAGACAGACATGTGTCGCCGATGACTGACTGACGGCCCCGCCGTGGTGGAGTCAAAGAATGATTTGACCCTCATCAGCTCTCAAATCTTAACATGCCTATGGGCCCCACCACAGATATCATTGTCATTAGTACTGTCCCCGACAGCCGGGGCCCACGCAGAAAGCACCCGCACCGATCGCCATCGGCCCGGGAGACCACCGCGAGGCAGCGACCGCACACGCGGCCGAATACGCACGGGAGCCGCTACCATCCGGGCGTCCAGCGAGGCCGACGCGGCCGTGGGAGCCAAGAGCGGCGAACAGCGGCCGGCCACGAAATCGTTTGGAGTTGTTTTGAGTCTGGTTCCCGCAATGGTCGTGGCTACTAGCTACTGCCGGTCGGGTCTACATGACTACTCTTCGTATGCAAATAAGTGTATTTTTAAATTTTAATAAATTAAATTTAGTAAATTTTGACTAACCTTATATAAAAACATAACAATATTTATAACACTAAATTGGTATCACTAGATCTGTTTCTAAATTTAGTTTCATAATATTATAATTTCATATAATATATGTTGATATATTTTTATCTAAATGATTGGTTAAATTTAATAAGTTTGACTTAGTCAAAATCTAGAAGTACACTTATTTACGGACGGAAGAAGTACGATTTACTTCCTCCATTTCAAAATATAAAATGTTTTAGCTTTGTAAAACAAATATATCTAGAATATTTTTAGTATATAGGTTCACTCAAGTATGGAGTGAATCTACGCACTAAAACAAGTATAGTTACATTTTTTCATGAACCTAAAATTTCTTATGTTTTGAAATGGAGGGAGTAGTACGCGAGTAGGAGTAAATCCGACCGCCGTGTGTGCGCCTCACCTTTTCCGAGCGCGGGACAAGTTTACTTTTTGCGGGCAAAAATAAATCTTTCATAAAGAGTATAGGGTTTAAATTCGATTCGAGCTTAGTCTCCTAAAAACGACATCAAGAGCCGGACGCAACCAGATCTTAGTTCTGAAACAATTAAATTTGATTGGATCCGGCCCTTGATATAGGGTTTACATTCGATTCGATTTATGTCCAATCTAGTAGACTCTAACATTACTAGCTAACGCTTTAATTTCCAAAACAATGCACTGCCTCTAATAATCAAATTAGTGACACAAATGATTTTTTAAGGCATTACAAAAAACGCCGCGGAAAGTTGTGTAGGTAAATATCATTAGAGGCAGTTTTAAAAAATGGCTCCAAATCCTAATCATTTGAGGCACTTTGAAAAGTGCCTCTAAAGCTAACCAATTAAGACACTTTTAATAGTGCCTCTAAAAACTAATTATTTAAGGCACTCTCAATAGTGCCACTAAAAACTACCCATTCAAGACACTATTGCTAGTGCCTCGAAAGCTAACTATTTGAGATTATTTGGGTATCCAGTTTCCTTATTCCATTTAGAACCCAAATCGAGATTATTTGTGTGTGCGGTTGAATACCCTTCAATTGAAGTGGGCACGCCCCTCCTGCCCACAAATTTTGTACATTGCCAATTGAACAATTATATTTTACACTAAACTTTAATATTTATTCAAACATGCTTTTATCATAATATAGGCTTAATGAGTATAAGTTTTTATTATTTATATGCCACAGTTAACTAGATAATAATGTTTCGGAACATGTTATACTTCCTTCGACCCATATTAGTTGACTCAAATTTGTCTAGATATGTTGAATCTAGCATTAAAACTTGACTAGATACATCCGTATGTAGATGAATCTAAGTCAACAAAGATGGGTCGAAGAGAGTAGTATACTTTGTTTTACATTTGTAATGTAGATAAATACAAAGTTTGCTTATAGCAAATTTAAATTCTAAGTTGTAGTAAAAGTTCCCCTTCAACTACTCTTCATGGATCATAGTCTATGTATTTTTATTTGTGATTGTATGGATCTTTGTGTATTTATATTGTGCCTTCAAAATCACCGTCGAGATAAAGTGCATAGTTGAACAAAATATCTCCATCATAGTTCTAGTGTATTATTAGGTAAGTATAGCTATATAAACTATTAGAGTATAAAAATTATCTTTGGCGAATTTCTTGCAAGTTGGGCTTAAAGATGAGAACACGTGCATGCTCCAACTTGGCATTTTGCAATAGCATATCTTAAGAAAATTCCTTATTTAACACTACTTCTCAATATTGTTCCTTATTTGACACTACTAAAAAAATTACCTCCTTATATAACCACTTGTGTAATTTTTTTCCTTATATGACATCACCGTTAATTCCGTTAGGCTCTTCCGTTAGTTTATTATTTCAAGGACCAAACTACCCATAGCTCTGGATTGTCTGTGTTTTACTCTGCTAAATTTGATGGTACAACCTGTTAGAATAAAGGCCGATTCACTCATCCATCATCTTAAACTAATCCATGTGTGGCATGCATGCACGCGGCTTGCTTGCGCCCCTTGCATGCGCCCATGCAGGAGGAGCCTACGAATGAGAGTACTTCTGCTATGTTTGGCTGAAACTTCACACGAGCTGCTTCAATGGAACTTGTAGAGGCACCCACGGTAAGAGTGAATAGGTGAAGTGCAGAGATTGTGGTTGGCTATTGGTCTCAAATGTATGCGCACTATTCCATCCAAGCCGTATCTTAGACAACAAATTTAGGGCTCCATTAGATTGGTTGATTGGAATAGTGAAACATGAAGGGGTTTTGGCAGTATAAAATCAAGTAGACGACTGCCGTATAAAATCAAGTAGACACTGCCAGTACAGGGCTTGCCTGCGCCCATTGGTGCGCCGCCGGTACGTGGCGTGCATCCCTCCCATGTTTTAAGACGCAAAACAATATAAAAAAACACAGCAATACCGTAGTATGTAGAGTATGCCTTCGAAACAGAAACTAGCTCGTTTCTATGCACTAGGGGCAAAAGTGTCTGTGTAGGTTTTTATCTAACCCCGTGAGTTCTCAAAATCACTAGTGTCATATAAGGCAAAAAAATTGCACAAGTAGTCAAATAAGAAAGTAGAAAAAATTTAGTGTTAAATAAGAAATCATATTGAAAGGTAGTGTCAAATAAGAAATTCTCTCTATAGTAGTAACCACCGATAGACATATAATTCTCTCTCTTTGGAACAACCTGAAACTTCTAAACTTTTTTTTTTCAGAGTCCGGATGAATATACAGCTGAATCCTAAGTTTTTTTTACTGTTGCTTCCATCTGAAACTCCTTTGAAGAAACAAAATGGTTGCTCTTGAAGCCTGGCCAGGACTGATCAGCGAATCACGCTGGCATCAGAGAATCCGGACAGCCCCGTGCGTGTGCGTGCGCCTGATTTGATTTGTCAAACCTTCACGACGAGGCTGTCTGCAGGCAGGGATAGGATATCTATCCACGCCGGTACGGCGACGCGCACGGGCACACGGCTCACAGCTGTTTCCTCCCTTGGGTGATCTGCCTTCTTGGTCCATCCTGCAGGGTGCAGGCCTAGGCTACAGCCTACTAGAGGGCGATCCTAGCAGCGCAGCGCAGCGCAGGGAAGGCGTTCGACACGACGTGCGCGCTCGCGACCACTTGTCTGGGCATAAAAACCGCGGGTCACCGGTCACGTAGGCAGAAACCAGCAACTTGGCCATGACCTTTCCGCAGGTGCTTTTTCATCAAAAAGAGCTGGGGATCGTGCGACCTTTCTCCCGGAAGATGGAACTCCTTTTTCCGCAGATCCAAGTGCTCTCCCAGATTTATCTAACCACGGATCATCGTGGGTGGGTGCCAGAGGAGTGCGGGCCTGAGCTGACACAGTGCAAAGTGCGGTATCGATCTCGAGCTTTCTAGAAGGATGAGGCTGTGACGTCATGTGAACACTAGATTTTGTTGACAGAACGCCTTTCTACTAATAATGTGGCATTCACTTCCTATAAGCGGTAGCTCGCCCCAGTCGCTCGCTGTCGGGATGAAAATGAAATCGCCGTGAACAAAACAAAGCCTCCATCTCAAGCAAAGCGGCCTATTTTCGGAGAGCTCGAAGCGGAAGTCGACAGGAATTCCCCTTTCATGAAAAGAAGCCTCGCTTTAGACGACAGCTACTTTAAGGTTAGGGGGGAGTTAGCTGCTGCTGCTCAGTGGTAGCCTCGTCGTAGTGCATAGTGTTGAAGTGTATTAGTAGATTGCACTAGCTCCTTTCATCAGTTCAGACTTTTGGTTGCGTTGGCTAGTGCATAAAGCTTGACATGGTATCAGAGCTGTAAGGTAGCTCCTCTCCTCGTAGCCGCCGTCCGCCTCGGCTTCCTGCCGCCGCGCCCGGCGGCCGCCGCTGCCTCTCCCTCGTCTCCTGCGAGCTTGCCCCGTCCTCCCGGTCGTTGTCGCTCTAAGGTCTCGAGAGTTCGAGTTCTGGCTTTCGCAATTTATCCTAAAATTGCTATTGACCCCTCTATGTCCACGTATAGGCCTCTTGAGTCATACGTGAGTTTCGCGCGCCGTCGCTCTCTTCCTGTTGCTCGTGCTGACTTCTCCCCGGCACACGTGAGAGGGGGTGTTGAAGTGTATAATTGGATTGCACTAGCTCTTTTCATCAGTTCGAAATTTTGGTTGCGTTGGCTAGTGCATGAAGCTTGACACATAGTAACTTAGATTAGTAACATGGACAGTGGACGTAACTTAGTGTAGTAACATAGAGTATTATTTTGTAGATTTATTTGTATTGGAAAGTGTGATGTGATGGTAACATATTATGTTACTTCCTCCCTTCCGGTTTAAAGGACATAATTTGCAATTCTCTTGGCCCGAGGTGTTCTCTAATTAGTCTATTTTATAGTGTAGAAAAGAACATGCATGATAAAAAGAAGAGCCAACAAAGCGTTCACATTTGTTCATATATGTGCATGGAAGCATTTTATTCTTCTCAGACCGGAGTAATTACAGAGATTAAATTGCTTTTATGACTAAGTATTTTAGGATTGCATGGTTTACAAATTGTGTCCTTTAAACCGGGACGGAGGAAGTACTCTATTTGTCTCTCTCTTCATTAATTGTTTATCACATCATTATTTTGATATATGTGACATCTATATTACTAGTCATGTTACTCCTACTATGAGCACCGTCCAGAAAATAATCAATCACGGTTGGAGAACCGTGTGATCGACCAATTAACAGCTACTCCCTCTGTTTCAAAATATAAGATGTTTTAGGTTTGTGAAGAAAATAAATCTAGACTTGTTTTAGTATGTAGGTTCACTCAAATTTAGGATAAATCTATACATTAAAACAAGTCTAAATTCATTTTCTTCATAAATCTAAAACATCTTATATTTTGAAACGGAGGGGTACTACTTTAACGTTACAAGGTCGATCAATTAACAGACAGCAGCTAAGGTGGATCTTGATCTTGCCCACAGGAATCCCTCCATCCTAAATTACTTTGCCTTCTAGGTTTGGTCAAAGTCAAACATATTAAAACTTGTCCAAGTATATTCTACAAAAGACCAATATTTATAAAATCTATTACATATACAATATAAAAGTATGTTTTATGGTGAGTCAAATTATATTTATTTCATATTTTAGATGTTAATATTTTTCATGATATATATAGTCAAAGTTTATAAAGTTTGATTTTAGCTAAACCCAAAACGCAGAGTAAAGTAAGACGGAGGGAGTACCGTAAATCGCCCATGACACAAAATTTTAGGCCAATATGCGGTATGGAGCCTGAAAAATGGTTTTTGTAGATACCACAAACTGGGTTTTCTCGCAAAACGTCCGCTTCGCATATATTCGGTACTAGAGGGGTCGGATGCGTTAAACCGCATCCCCTTCTCCTCCGCGGGGAAACTCTCGCCGTCGGCGGCGCCCGCTCTGTATCCAGTTGCTTCCTTCGCCGGAAATTAAATCGTCGCCACCCACCACCTCCCAGCCACCCTTCTATGCCATGGCCGGCCAATCGTGCCAGAATTTGGTCGGACGAGGCGGTCGTTCGCCGCGGCACGGAGGGACCTCCGGCTCCTGCGCCTTCGCCGAGAGAGGAGGAGGTCCGCCAGCGCCGCTCCGAGCAGGCCCGCGCGCTCCCGCGTGACCTCCCCGGTTCGGCTTCGCGCCCTCCGCGCATGATGTCGAGGCAGGTAGCTCCCGGGCTGCCATGAGCGCAGGCCCGCGCCATCGCTGGTGGTGCTCGCGTCGCCTCCAGCTCCCGCTCCCTCTCCCGCTCCCACACGTTGGGCCCACATCTTTGACGCGGACATCGACGATGAGGAGGCAGACTCCGGCTCGGAGGAAGACGACACGGTCCGCGAAGCGAAGTTCAATTTTCTTGGGACCCTCGTCTCGGACGTGCGGGACCGCGCGAAGCGCCGCCGCGACGAGTGTGAGGCCGAGTTGCGCGAGCTCCGTCGCATCTGCCGCCTCTCCGCCCGCGAGCTCGGGGTCTTCGTCGTCGACTACTCCGACGACACCTAGGACTCCGAGTTTGAGTAGGCAACGGACGACAACGCCTTGATGCTCCGGTGAGTAGGTACCGCCGGCGGCTTCTAGGGTAGATTGGATGTAGAGCGCGTCATCCAATTTTTTGGTGTCAATATGTTGATCTTCGATCATCAAACTCCACCCTATGTTGAACTAGCGCCAACGTTTTATTTTTAAATATGCAGTTCATTTTAGCGTATTTATTTCACCGCGGCAAATTTCATATAGCAAACTCGGTTTGCAGTTTACCGCAACGTGTGTTTGTAGTATCTGCTAGAGATACTCTAAATCTGAACAACTATGGAAAAAGTAATCTGCCCCGCGAGGATTCCATAAATATGTGTGGAAACGCTAGGTAAAAACAAAGCGGTTTTGAAAAGAACGTAGCAACATGACACTCACGAAACTCCGGCTGCCCCAACTGTGAAGGATGGCTGGCTTGGCTGATCCTGATGTGTGGAGATTGGAGCTCCAAGTGAAAACTCAGCCATGTCTCCAGTCAGGACTGGTGTTGACGACATCCCGAGCATCATGCACCCCCTTGGAGGCTTTGTCGTGGGGCTCATACCTCTCTTGCCATCAAGATCTCCAAGCTCTAGCCTCGTTCGGAGCGGGCGATAGTGGCGGTATCATCGCTTCCCTCCTTGGGGGCATCGTCTTGGAGAGCATAGCCTTTGTTGGCAAGCGGTGAATCATGTAGGGTTCGCAGCATAGAAAACAAAATATTTCCTACGATAGAAACAACTAAGTACCAAGATTTGTCTTCTAGATATAAGCAACGGGTGGATATACTGATGCAGCCCGACCTACGGTCGTTACTACATCAAGGTCTCCAACTTACGCCAAGTCGTCATGGACTCCAAAGGTGAATCCGTTCCTCTATGCGAGCCCCCTTCCTGCCCTATTGAATGGTATGCTACTTCATACTCCGTCACATATGCATGATAGGTTCACACCGACCAGTACGGAGGCAAGGGAGGAAGCCCGGAACATCAAGCCCGACAAGACGGAGGCTTGGAAGAGGAGACGGAAGAAGACATGTCGGCAGCTGCCAGGTCCAAGCGGTACTACCGGTCGGCGGAACCGGTACTACCGGTCAGCGGTACTACCGCCCCCTGCTACCGCCCGGTACTGAAGCCTGCGCCATCGCCACTGGATGCCCCGGTACTGGCTTGCGGTACTACCGCCTGCAAGCGGTACTACCGGATACCATGAGCGGTACTACCGGTGATGACCGGTACTACCGGTCCCAAGTCCGGTACTACCGGTCATGTATGTGCCTGCGCGCACCTGTTGGGCCACAGCCCATGTATCCCCCTTTACTTACCTATTCGCCTAGTTTATCCCCAAACTACCCTTGTTTAGTGGCTGGCCTATAAATAGAGCCCCCACCCCTCATGTATCCCTTAGGCATAGATGATAGACTAAAGAAAACCCCCATTGTGGAATCTCTAGTTTTGCCTCATCCCCTTTACCAAGGGGACCGACTATCGTCACCAACCTCGATTGGACTTTGCATCACGCATCCATCGTTGAACAAGGCCTTGGAGTTCGATGTCTCGTCTCCAAGTTGTCAAGACCCTCCCCAAGGTGTTCTTCCCTCTCCGATGTGGATTCGAGGGAGCACGTTGACCGATCTTTCCTTGCGAGGATTCTATCGGACCGGTGGCCGCCGTTCGGGAGCAATCGGCCTTGTATCGTGTGAGTTTTGCGTGTGTTCATCGTGTTCTTCGCGAGGTGTGTGTTCGCTTCCGCTACCTTCTCCCTTTCCCCTCGCTTTCCCATCGATTTGACCACGAGATCCGTGAAGATCGGGCCACCCAAGAGGTTAACCCCTCCATCATCTGGTATCAGCAGCTTTTGGTTGCCATGGATTTCTCATCGATTTGGTCTTTTCCCCATAAATTCGAAAATTCCACCAAAAACAGCCCCAATTCGTGTTTTGGATCGATCTGTGATTTGAGTGAGTTTTGGTAGGTTTTGATCCGTGGATTACTTGCTAAACTAGTTGATCTACCTTTTCCTGCGTTCCCATAGCCTAATTCCTTGATTTCCCCCTTCGATTTGGTGCTTTTCTTGAAGATTTTCCGCCCAAATCACCCCAAAATCGCGAAAACGCGTCAAAATTGGGATTTTCTGGACCAACCGGTACTACCGGGCCCAAAATCTGGTACTACCGCTCTCAACCGGTACTACCTCTCAGGCAACCGGTACTACCCCCCAGTACAGAAAAAAAAAACAGCAAATTCCCAGATTTCAGCCCCTCACCGTTTTGAGCATAACTTTTGCATTCGAACTCGGATTTTGGTGTTCTTTAGCTCGTTTCGAAGAGGAGAAGGAGCTCTACATCATCATCCACGTTGTTCATGCTATCTACTCCATCCAAATTCCGTGAGCAAGGCGGAATCCAACAATAAAGGGTGAAGATCGTCGACGAAAGGTATAAACATTCATGACTTCTCCCCACTTGCATTCCTTTGTGAACCCCACTATCTTTGCGAGCAACAAACACCTATTGAGACTAGTTCCTCTTATGATTGCTTGGGCTATGCACATTTGATACCTTGTAGATTCCGAGCAAACATTGTGAGCGCTATCTTATATAGTTATCTTGTATAGTTGTTGGCACAAGGAAGAGGCAAGTGAAAAAGAAATAAAAATAAAAAGAGTGATACAAAAAGAGAAAAAAAATAGAAATAGAAAAAGAAAAAGAAAGAGATACACATGTGCCTCATAGAATAGGAAGCGCAAGCTCGATGAACATCATATAGGTGGTACTTATTGTGCATATCTTGTAGCCCACCAATTTTGTGCAATCGAACTAGCGTCTCTCCTTGTACTTGTGTGACACGAGCTTATAGTCTTCGCTAGGTAATCATTTGGTTCTTAGCTCACTTTCTCCGTCGCACAAGTCCCATTTATCCCACCGTGTGTGTTTCCTTGTACATATCTCCTATCTTGTGGATTAACTTGTTTGCTTTGTGATCATTGTGGTTCTTTACTTGCCATTACAACATCTTGATTTCGGATCTGTTCTTGACATGCCACATTCCATACCTATCCACCATAGGCCTTGTGTGTGTTTGTTTTTTGGTTCGTAGTTGGTTTTGGTGTTCCGCGTGAACTTCACTTTGCTTGGTTTATTGCTCTCAAGTGTGGCCACTTGTACGATACGATCTTCCAAGGTAAAGTAAGGTTTGACGTTGTATCCCTAACTCCCACTACCACTTCCATATACACCGCTTGGTCTTGTGCATCATGTCTAGGGACTCCGGAACCGAGGATGATATCTATGAAGAATCCATGATGAGCCACCATGACTACGGCTCCACAAGTATAGAGGACATGACGGAGCACAACACCGACAATGGCTCCGCATGCTTTGAGGACCCGGAGCACTACACCTACGACGACTCCACATGCATGGAAGACATGGAGCTCTACGCCGACAATGGCTCCTCATGCATGGAGACTATGGAGCACTACACCGACAATGGCTCCACATGCTTGGGTGATATGGAGTACTACACCAACAATTACTCCCCAAGCATGGATGACTTCGAGTGCGACATCGATGACGCCTCACCAAGCATGGAGGACACGGAGAACTTCATCGAGTTTGATGGCTCCTCCACGAGCCATGAAGAATTCCTCCACCGCGTGGAGATGGAAGCCTACTACGCCAAGCAAGAGGAGGCGCATCATCAAGAATCCATGACCTTCAAGGCCAAGCGTGCCACACCAAAGGGCACCACTTACTTCGATGATCCACCTCCAAGGCGACAAGCGCCACCACCTAGATGGCGTCAAGTGCCACCATCTCCAAGGCGCCAAGCTCCATCACCTCCAAGGCGTCAAGCTACACCATCTCCAAGGCGCCAAGCTACATCACCTCCAAGGCGCCAAGATCCACCTCCTATCCAAACAAGAGTGGCGTCCAAACATCATATACATCAAGAGGCGCCAAGAAACAAGAATCTTCATCGACAAACATCCTCTCATGAGCATCGCCACCATAAAGAGGATACAAGAAATCGTCTAAGGCATCTTCGCCACCAAGACGAAGAATTCAAGATGAGCACCAACCATAATGCTCAATCAAGCTCGAGAAGGCACCACAAGCACAAGAAGAGTGCCAAGGCAAATGATCATCGTCGCGAGTGTCATGTGGACGACCAAGTGCGCCACCTACATCAACCATCGGCAAGGCACGCCAATGACCTCCGTCGACACCATCATAGGGCACCTTCAACTACTCGTGCCACCACCACAATGGCACCAAGAGCAAGCCTTCCTCCACGCCATCAAGCTTCAATGCCTACGCTTGACTTCCACAACCTCGCCAACGAGGAAAATGTAGACCTCTACTTCGCCAAGTTGGATAGCATGAGCCTACCTCCACCACTACTACGTGATGGCCACGAGACGGTCGAGCATGGGATTTTCCCTTCGACCATGGAGGAGAGCGATGATGCCCATCTTATGGCATCCAACCTTGGAGGCGACAAGGTCAAGAATGGTGAGCATGGGATTTTTCCTTCTCCAAAGGAGGCGCAAGGAGTTTAGGAAACCGAGCCTACCCCCATATGCTTGAGTGATGATGTGGTACCAATCCCATGTGAGTATGAGAGCTACTTAGCCCACTTGAGTGAGAACAAGAGTGACATGAGTGACTCCACCTTATGTGAGATTGAGTGCTTCCACTTGGAGGGCATGAGCGATACTCCGAGTGAGTTGAGAGTGGTAGTTGATAGGTCAAGTGAGACCATTTATATTTCTAACAACTTACCCTCTACCTCTAGTGTGTTCTCTTATGTTGTGCTAGGTTCCATGGATGAAGACGCACCAAGCCATGAAGCAATGATGCCTCGAATGGAGAAGATGTACATGGTGCACGAAGATGATGCTACGCCATGGCTACATCAAGAAAACGAAGTCGCCCACAAGGAGGCCACTACTTCCACAACACCCACTTCATATGAGAGGTATGACCAAGGTAACAATAAGGGTGTTGATGATGCCATGATCCCACTAGTGGACATGATGAATTGTGAGGATATGCATGCTATGGATGATACTTGTGACATTACATATGCTTCATTCATATTCCCATGTGATGCTTTGCCTTTGCATAATATTGCTCATGTGGAATTGTTTGATTGCAATACCATTTCCATAAACATGCCATGCTATGCATCTTGTGTGTATCCTCCAATTGCTTCGGACTTGTCTTGTCATGCTAGTCATTCAATTTCTCCCGTTGCTTGCGATAAGATGAATGCTTGCTATTTCACTTGTTTTTCTTGCAACAATATTGATCATATGCGTTATAATGAGATGGCCCCCATAGCTTTCTCAATTTTTGGAGATTTTGATGATTGCCATGATAAGCATGTTCCCCACTTGCATACTCACCATGCATCTATGTCGCACTTGATTGACATTAATCGTGTTGTGCACAAGAAGAGATACGTCATGATGGATGATGTGTATCTCTACCATGCACACACGTTCTTCCTTTGGTGTATGATGTGTGTAGGTACCCGCACAAGAATGTCAACCTCGGTTGAGCATGAGTTGACAAAAAGAGCTCTAGAGAGCATCCCACAAGTGAGTTCAAGATCGAACCCAGCTCTGATACCTTTTGCATGCTTTGCATCTTTCATGTTGGCAAATTGCTCTTTCCTATGGTTTGATTGCAAGCATGTTAATGGTATTATCTCCCCTTGTGAAATTCATGTTTCTTCGCTTTTAGATAATGATGTTTTGTGTGTTGTAACAAAATTGGTGAACAATTTCCCTCTCCGATGTTTTGCTTGCAACCACAATTCCATTAAGAGCATGTATTGTCATGAGAGCTTCCAAGAATCTCATCTTTTTGTTGCAACAAACATAAGGACCACTTGCTCTTTCATTTGGTTTGTTTGCAAATATATTGTTTTTGCTTCCGCTTGGGATACACATATTCCCATGATATCTGCTTTCGATGATTTGTGTGTGACATCCAACATGTCGAACAATTTCTCTTTCCAATGGTTGGTTTGCATACATAATGATGTTGCTTTGGACATTCTTCCTTTTGTGTTTTTGCCAAATTCTCCTAGTTTTGCATCAAAGATGTTGATCAAATTTCTATTCGATTGCTTTGAATGCCACAATAAGATGTTATATGGAGTTTTTGAGTTCCCACATTTGGATGATTTTGCAATGACTTCCATGCACTTTGACCTTGCATATGCATCCCGTTTGCTATACTTGAGTTGTGCTAATCATGTTGTGAACAAGAATGGACATGCCACAAATGACATGCTCCTCTATCACACAGAAACATATGTTGCTTGGTCTTTGTTGTATGAAGGTACAAATGCATACACGTCAACCTCTATGGACCATGTGTTGACAAGAAGAATTGAAGAGAGTTACCTATGGCCACCCTTCATCGAGCTATCTCTACAAGCTAAGGTGACTTCCTTCTACTTGAGGACTCATGCAATAATCTTCATGTATTGGCTACGCTTTGAGTGTTGCTTTGCTTTTGTTGTGAGCTTTGTAGGCTTCAATGAAGGTGAAGGAACATTGAAGTGTTGTCAAGTCAATCTTCCCGAGGACGACTATATGGTGAACCCCAGGATCAAGAAGGTCTCTCGACCGCTTCTACTTTCTGATGAGCATGTAGAGTCGAGGACGACTCTTTTTGAAGGGGGGGAGATGATGCAGCCCGACCTATGGTCGTTACTACATCAAGGTATCCAACTTACGCCAAGTCGTCATGGACTCCAAAGGTGAATCCGTTCCTCTATGCGAGCCCCCTTCCTGCCCTATTGAATGGTATGCTACTTCATACTCCGTCACATATGCATGATAGGTTCACACCGACCAGTACGGAGGCAAGGGAGGAAGCCCGAAACATCAAGCCCGACAAGATGGAGGCTTGGAAGAGGAGACGGAAGAAGACATGTCGGCAGCTGCCAGGTCCAAGCGGTACTACCGGTCGGCGGAACCGGTACTACCGGTCAGCGGTACTACCGCCCCCTGCTACCGCCTGCATCGAAGCCCGCGCATCGCCCTGGATGCCCAGATCGGCTTATGCGGTACTACCATGCAATCGGTACTACCGGATACCATGAGCGGTACTACCGGTGATGACCGGTACTACCGGTCCCAAGTCCGGTACTACCGGTCATGTATGTGCCTGCGCGGACCTGTTGGGCCACAGCCCATGTATCCCCCTTTACTTACCTATTCGCCTAGTTTATCCCCAAACTACCCATGTTTAGTGGCTGGCCTATAAATAGAGCCCCCACCCCTCATGTATCCCTTAGGCATAGATGATAGACTAAAGAAACCCCCCATTGTGGAATCTCTAGTTTTGCCTCATCCCCTTTACCAAGGGGACCGACTATCGTCACCAACCTCGATTGGACTTTGCATCACGCATCCATCGTTGAACAAGGCCTTGGAGTTCGATGTCTCGTCTCCAAGTTGTCAAGACCCTACCCAAGGTGTTCTTCCCTCTCCGATGTGGATTCGAGGGAGCACGTTGACCGATCTTTCCTTGCGAGGATTCTATCGGACCGGTGGCCGCCGTTCGGGAGCAATCGGCCTTGTATCGTGTGAGTTTTTGCGTGTGTTCATCGTGTTCTTCGCGAGGTGTGTGTTCGCTTCCGCTACCTTCTCCCTTTCCCCTCGCTTTCCCATCGATTTGACCACGAGATCCGTGAAGATCGGGCCACCCAAGAGGTTAACCCCTCCATCATATACATCCATAGAATACATACCCTCGAAGACCGAATAGCGTTAACAAGGTTGTACTCGTGGATGATGTAGACGAACGCTTGCAGATCTTAAGATCGTGATGAAGTCCATCTGGTCCAGCCGGTCCAGCACCATCAAGTCCAACACCGCAAAGCAGTGGTGCATCCATGATCGCACACACGTCCGGGTACCCTAACAACCTCCGTGCCCTCGCTCCAGCGACGCAGCGGAAGCAACAAATCCTTCCAGA
Organism: Avena insularis; assembly: GCA_023614405.1. Classification (NCBI taxonomy): domain Eukaryota; kingdom Viridiplantae; phylum Streptophyta; class Magnoliopsida; order Poales; family Poaceae; genus Avena; species Avena insularis. The sequence goes on from CM042685.1 coordinate 450,124,305, forward strand.
AAAAGCCACCGGGAACATGTATCTCTCTTATCCGAGACCATTGGGAAATTCTAAAGGGGGGAGAGAGATCCTTCACAAGAAGGTGTGAGTGAGAAGTGAGAGGAGGGGATCCTTTTATAGGAGGAGGGACATCCCACTAGCCATGGCCGGCGGCCAAGGTGGTGCCTCCACCTCTTCCTCCATTCATGTGAGTGGAGCTTCCGCTCACACAAATGCCCCTCCATTTCCTCCACTCAAATCCAATTAAATTTCCACCAAATTTAATGCAATCTCTCATTAAATAAAACTTTTTTATTTATTTGTTCATAATTTTGTTAATTACTCTAATTAACAAACAATTACATAAAACCCCTTATAACATTTCAATTTCACATGCAGAACCAGTTTCAGCAATTTCAACCGAAACGATGTCGGTGTCTAGTGAAATAAATTCCTACGCTTTCTTTTCCTTTCTCTGGCATATCATTTGCTCCGAATGGTGTCGGTATCCCTTAAGTGTGTCACCATACAGTTTGGAATAATATATACATGATCGAGATCCCTCTCCGATCAATAATCAGTAGCGGGACCTGGAGATCCGTACCGACTCCCACACATTCAAAGATGACTTCTGTGATCGTGTGAACATTATACGCATGTAACTCAATCCCTTAGTCTCACGATATATTAAATGTCTGAGATTCGGTCATCGGTATCTCCATACCTAGTTTGACCTCGTTACCGACATGCACTCTTTTCTTGTTCCCGTGATATAACATTCTAGTGATCAAATCACTTCCTTGCAAGCTAACTAATGTGATATCACCCAGAGTATATCTCTCCGTCATCAGGATGGACAAATTCCACTCTTGATCCATGAGGCTCAACATAACACAAGATAGTTGATACAAAACATAAGATAGTTGGTAAACAAGCATGGAACATCAAAAATTATAGATATGTATACGAAGTATCAGCTAGCCCTAATGAACCTAGTACACATTCGCCGGCGGGAATGCAAGGATGGCTTGAAAGGCCTTACCATCGACGACACTAGGCCCACTTCGCTGACGGTAAATAATTCGGCTATATGGTTTTCCCTACTAGTGTGCAGGCTACTGAACACCATGCAAGGTACATTAGCATTGCGTTCAAACATGGATGTATGCAACCAAACAGCAGCAAACATGTCTTAGCAAGGTGGGGGAAAAAGGCATGCAGCCTACCAACACGGTGTTGGAATTATGCCCTAGAGGCAATAATAAAGATGTTATTATTATAATTCTTGTTCATGATAAAGTTTATATTCCATGCTATAATTGTATTAAGCGGAAACTTTAATACTTGTGTGGTTTGTGAACAACACCGTGTCCCTAGTATGCCTCTATGGACTAGCTCATTGATTAATGATGGTTAAGGTTTCCTAACCATAGACATGAGTTGTCAATTAATAATGAGATCATATCATTGGGAGAATGATGTGATGGACAGACCCAAACTGAGCGGAGCAATTAGATCGTGTCATCGTGTTCGTCTTTGTGAAGCTTTTTCTTATGTCAAATATTGTATTCCTTAGACCATGAGATAATACAACTCCCTGGTATTGGAAGAAAGCTTTGAGGTCATCAAACGTCATCCTATGAGAGGGTGATCATAAAGGTGTCTCTCAGGTGATCGGAAAGTACCTGTTGGGTTGTATGTATCGAGATGGGATTTGTCCCTCCCAAGTCGGAGAGATATACTTCGGGCCCACTCGGTAATCGATATCAACACCGCTTGCAAGCATGTGGTTAAGGAGTTAATCACAAAGTGATATCGGACTGAACGAGTAAAGTACTTCTGTGAACGAGATTGAACTAGGTATGATGCACCGACGATCAAATCTCGGGCAAGTAAAATATCGCGAGGCGAAGGAATATATATATGGGATTGATTGAATCCTGGCATCGTGGTTCATCCGATATGATCATCGATGAATGTGTGGAGTCAATATGGGTTTCAGACCCATGTTGATTATTGATAGAAGATCATGTCTGCATATTCTCGAACCCGAAGGGTCACACACTTAACGTGTCTCGACGCTAGGATAGATTGGATAATTGGTTTATGAGTTTTTGTTCGGAGTCTTGGATGGGATCCGGGACATCACGAGAGGTTCCGGAGTGGTCCGGAGAATAAGATTCATACAAGGCAATGCAGTTTTTGGAGTTCAGAATTGTTTCGGGTTAGTCGGTATTGTACCGGAAGCTTCTAGAACCTTCCAGAAGGGGACCAACGTGGCCCCACCTGCCGGGAGGGGGCATGGGCCTATGAGGGAGTGCCCTGGACGCATTGGGCCAGGGGCACAAGGCCCCATAGGGCCCAACCGGCCAAACAAGGGGAAAACTTGCCCCCCACTCCTCCCTCCTTTGGCCGCCGGCCTAGGCTTGGGGGAGGGGCTAGGGCTGGCGTCGACCCCTCTATATATAGAGGGATGGGGCACACCATGTTGGAATTATGCCCTAGAGGCAATAATAAAGATGTTATCATTATAATTCTTGTTCATGATAAAGTTTATATTCCATGCTAGAATTGTATTAAGCGGAAACTTTAATACTTGTGTGGTTTGTGAACAACACCGTGTCCCTAGTACGCCTCTATGGACTAGCTCATTGATCAATGATGGTTAAGGTTTCCTAACCATAGACATGAGTTGTCAATTGATAATGAGATCATATCATTGGGAGAATGATATGGTGGACAGACCCAAACTAAGCAAAGCTATTAGATCGTTTCATCGTGTTCGTCTTTGCGAAGCTTTTCTCATGTCAAATATTGTATTCCTTAGACCATGAGATAATACAACTCCCTGGTATCGGAAGAAAGCTTTGAGGTCATCAAACGTCATCCTATGAGAGGGTGATCATAAAGGTGTCTCTCAGGTGATCGAAAAGTATCTATTGGGTTGTATGTATCGAGATGGAATTTGTCCCTCCCAAGTCGGAGAGATATACTTTGGGCCCACTCGGTAATCGATATCAACACCGCTTGCAAGCATGTGGTTAAGGAGTTAATCACAAAGTGATATCGGATTACAGAACGAGTAAAGTACTTGCTGTGAACGAGATTGAACTAGGTATGACGACGACGATCGAATCTCGGGCAAGTAAAATATCGCGAGACAAAGGGAATATATATATGGGATTGATTGAATCCTGGCATCGTGGTTCATCCGATATGATCATCGATGAATGTGTGGGAGTCAATATGGGTGCCCAGACCCCGCTGTTGATTATTGATAGAAGATCATGTCTGCATATTCTCGAACCCGCAGGGTCACACACTTAACGTGTCTCGACGCTAGGATAGATTGGATACTTGGTTTATGAATTTTTGTTCGGAGTCTCGGATGGGATCCGGGACATCACGAGAGGTTCCGGAATGGTCCGGAGAATAAGATTCATATAAGGCAGTGCAGTTTTTGGAGTTCGGAATTGTTCCGGATTAATCGGTATTGTGGGAAGCTTCTAGAACCTTCCGGAAGGGGGCCAACGTGGTCCCACCTTCCAGGAGGGGGCATGGGCCTATGAGGGAGTGTCCTGGACGCATTGGGCCAGGGGCACAAGGCCCCATAGGGCCCAGCCGATCCTAGATAAGTTTAAATCGTTTAAACTAGAGATAAGATAGGGTTTCTAGAAGGGAGAGTTTAAATCGTTTAAACTAGAGATAGGCTTGGAGGATGGGCAAGGGCTGGCCGCACCCCCCCTCTATATATAGAGGGCTGGTGCGCCCCCTTCCCCTGACACACCTTCCCCTCCAACCCTAGCCGCCCTGCTGCCCTTCCTCTCTCCCTCCCGACTGTTTGTAGGCGAAGCTCTGCTGCAGAAATTCTCCACCATATACACCACGCCGTCGTGTTGTAGATCCAATCCATCTCTCCACCATACTTGCTGGTCCGAGGAAGGAGGAGACGTTGAGGTGCTGCACGTGTGCATCTCACGGAGGCACCGCCACTTGTGGTGCTAGATCGGATCGGATCGTGAGGAGGAGAAGCGAGTACGACTACATCACCCACGTTAACGAGCGTTCATTGTCATGAATCTTCAAGGGTATGAAGATCTAATCCAATCTCTCTCGTTGTTTGCATCTCCTAGATTAGATCTTGGCTTTCCTTCTGTTCGCTTCCGTAGAAAATTTTGATTTACTATGCTGCGAAACCCTTCACACCACCCCCCCACACCTTCCCCTCAAGCCTAGCCGCCCTGCTGCCCTCCTCTCTCTCTCCCTCCCGACTGTGTGTAGGCGAAGCCCTGCCGCAGAAACTCTCCGCCACTTGCACCGCGCCGTCGCGTTGTAGATCCAATCCGTCTCTCCACCATACTTGCTGGACCGAGGAAGGAGGAGACATCGAGGTGTTGCACGTGTGCATCTCTCGGAGGCATCTCCACTTGCGGTGTTAGATCGGAGCGGATCGCGAGGAGGAGAAGCGAGTATGACTACATCACCCACGTTCCGACGAACGTTCCGCTGTGCGAATCTTCAAGGGTATGAAGATCTCATCTAATCTCTCTCGTTGTTTGCATCTCCTAGATTAGATCTTGGCTTTCCGTTCGCATCCGTAGAAAAAAATTGATTTACTATGCTGCGAAACCCTTCAATGGTATCAGAGCTAGATCTATGCGTAGATATGTTTCACGAGTAGAACGCAACATGGTTGTTGCGGGCGTTGATGTTTTCTGTTGCAAGCCTCTTGTTTGTGTTCTTCTTATGACGCGGGATAGTGACATTGAAGCGGTCCAGGCCAACCTTACGCGACGTCATTCGCGAGACCGGCTCCGCACTTGACGTGTGGTTTGTTCCACACATGCGGCTGGTGGATGCCAGTTTCTCTCACTATAGTTGTCATGGGATTAACACCGGAGTTTGGAAACCATAATATCACCGTTATGGCTTTTCGTAGGTAAGAATCGTTCTTAGCTTGCTACTCCCATAAGCCACGTAAAATATGCAACAACAAAGTAGAGGCGTCTAACTTGTTTTTGCAGGGAGTGTTTTCTGTGATATGGTATGGCCCAAGATGTGATGTGTATATTGTATGCGATGATCATGTTTTGTAATGTTTCACGACTTGCATGTCGATGAGTACACAACCGGCAGGAGCCATATGGTTGTCTTTATAATTGTGTATGACCTGTGTGTCAACTTCTTATACGCCATGTAATAGTTTCACTTTATCGCTAAGTAGTTAGCAATAGTTGTAGTTGCTATTCGTGGTGGAGGCAATCATGGTGGAGTGATGGAGATCATGCCGTCACGCACAAGATGGAGATCATTGCGCGAAGATTTGCTATACCATGTCACATAAAGTTATATGCATGTGATGTTTATCCTTTTATGTATCTTATTTTGCTTAGATCGCGACGGTAGCATTATAATATGATTCCTCACTTAAAGATCAAGATAAAACCGTGTTCTCCCCATGTATGCACCGTTGCGAAAGTTCGTCGTGTCCAAGCATCACGTGATGATCGGGTGCTATAGACTCTACGTTCACATACAACGGGTGCAAGCCAGTTTTGCACACGCGGAAATACTTGGGTTTAACTTGACGAGCCTAGCATGTACAGACATGGCCTCGGAACACATGAACCGAAAGGTTAAGCATGATTCATATGAATGATATGATCGACACTTCGTTGTCCACCATTGAAACCACATCTCTTCTCGTGAAGATCGGATTAGGTGTGGTGAATTTGGATCATGTTCACTAAATAACTTGAGGGATGTTAAATTTAGTGGGAGTTCATCTAGTAATTTGATTAAAAGGTTGAACTAGTTATCATGAACATAGTCTAATTTGTACTTGCAAATATTGTAGATCAAATGGCTAAGTCCAACTTCAACTTCAACGTTTTTGCTGAGAAGGAAAAGCTTAGAAACAATGGATCTAACTTCACCAATTGGTTCCGCAATCTGAGAATCATTCTCTCTGGCGGTCAAAAGGACTATGTACTTGAGAATGCGTTAGGTGGCGCCCCTGCTGTAGATGCTCCGGATGATGAGAAAGATGTCTATCAGTCGTGCAAAGATGATTATGGTGTGACTAAGAGCACCATGTTGTTTGCTATGGAATCGGACCTTCAAAATCGTTTTGAAGACTATCCCGGGCCCTTTGAGATTCTCGAGGAGCTGAAAACCATGTTTCAGACTCAAGCCCGTTCTGAGAGATATGAGATCTCTTAGAAATTCTTTAACTGCAAGATGGAGGAAGGGAGTTCCGTTAGTGAGCACCCATTAAGATGTCGGGCTACACTCAACGCCTCGAGCAACTGGACTGCAAGATTCCATAGGAGCTCAAGATTGACAGGGTTCTGCAATCACTCCCTCCCAGCTACAAAAGTTTTGTAGTGACTCATAATCAGATCGGTTCCACTGATACGATCACCGATCTCTTCGCAAAGCTGAAGGCTGCGGAGGTGGACATCAAAAAGGATAATCATGTGTTGATGGTCAACAAGCCCCCCACCTTCAAGAAAGGTAAGGGTGCAAAGAAGCCCTTCAAGAAAGGCGGCAAACGCGTTGCCCCTGCTGAGAAGAAGCTCAAGTCTGGTCCTAAGCGGACCTTTGAGTGCTTCTATTGCAAGGACAAGGGTCACTGGGCTTTGTCGTCAAGTACTTAGCGGACAAGAAGGTGGCACCATCAAAGGTATATTTGATATACATGTTATTGATGTTTTCCTTACTATCCCTCGTTGTAGTGCACGGGTATTTGATCTTGGTTGATTGCTAATATTTGTAACTCAAACAGAGCTACGAAATAGGCAATGGCTTCGAGGATGAGGTGACGATCTTGGCGTTGTAGCGGATCAAGAGTTGATGTGAAGGCCGTCGGCACGCTCTCCTTAGTTTTACCTTCGGGATTAGTTTTAAATCTCAATAAATGTTATTATGTGCCTGCGTTGAGCATGAACATTATTTTTGGATCTTGTTTATTGCAAGACGGTTATTCATTTAAATCGGAGAATAATGGTTGTTCTATTTATATGAGTAACATCTTTTATGGTCATGCGCCTGTTGTGAATGGTTTATTTCTTCTAAATCTCGAAAGGGATGAAACACACATCCATAACATTGAGGCTAAGAGATGCAAAGTATATAGTGATAATACTACTTATTTGTGACACTGTCGTCTAGGTCATATTGGTGTAAAGCGCATGAAGAAACTCCATTCTGATGGACTTTTGGAGTCTCTTGATTTTGAATCATTTGACACATGCGAACCATGCCTCATGGGCAAGATGATCAAAACCTCGTTCTCCGGTATGATGGAGCGAGCAACGGACTTGTTGGAAATCATACATACCGATATATGCGGGCCGATGAGTGTTTCGACGCGCGGTGGATATCGCTATTTTCTCACTTTTACCGATGACTTAAGTAGATATGGGTATATCTATTTAATGAAACATAAACCTGAAACATTTGAAAAGTTCAAGGAATTTCAGAATGAAGTGGAGAACCATCGTAACAGAAAGATTAAGTTTCTACGATCCGATCGTGGAGGTGAATATTTGAGTTATGATTTTCTCACGCATCTTAAAGCAAGCGGAATCGTTTCGCAACTCACGCCACCCGGAACACCACAGCGCAATGGTGTGTCTGAACGCCGGAATCGAACCCTATTAGATATGGTCCGATCGATGATGTCTCTTACTGATTTGCCGTTATCATTTTAGGGTTATGCATTAGAAACCGCTGCATTCACTTTAAATAGGGCACCATCTAAATCCGTTGAGATGACACCGTATGAACTGTGGTTTGGTGCTAAACCTAAGTTGTCGTTTCTTAAAGTTTGGGGATGCGAAGCTTACGTCAAAAAGTTGATGCCAGACAAGCTCGAACCCAAAGCGGAGAAATGTGTCTTCATAGGATACCCTAAGGAAACTATTGGGTATACTTTCTATCACAGAACCGAAGGCAAAGTGTTTGTCGCAAAGAACGGTTCCTTTCTTGAGAAGGAGTTTCTCTCGAAAGAAGTGAGTGGGAGGAAAGTAGAGCTAGACGAGGTTGTTGAACCTTCTCTTGAATTGGAGAGTAGCGCAGCACCTGAAATTGTTCTAGTGCCTTTGCACCAACAATAGAGGAAGCTAATGACAAGGATCATGAAGCTTGGACGATGTCTCATCGAGCGTCAGGTCGACAAGGTCGCGTGCCCCTCCTGAGTGGTACGGCAACCCTGTCTTGACTGTCTTGTTGGTAGAAGACAGTGAACCTACGAACTATGAGGAAGCGATGATGAGCCCAGACTCTGAGAAATGGCTAGAAGCCATGAAATCTGAATTAGGATCCATGAGCGAAAACCAAGTATGGACTTTGGTGGACCCTCCTAGCGACCGAAAGGCCGTTGAGTGCAAATGGATTTTCAAAAAGAAAACGGACGCGGATGGTAATGTTACCGTCTATAAAGCACGACTTGTCGCGAAAGGTTTTCGGCAAGTTCAAGGTGTTGACTACGATGAGACTTTCTCTCCCGTAGCGATGTTTAAGTCCATTCGGATTTTATTAGCAATTGCTGCGTTTCATGATTATGAAATCTGGCAGATGGATGTCAAGACTGCGTTCCTCAATGGCAACATTGATGAAGAGTTGTATATGATGCAACCCGAAGGTTTTGTCGATCCTAAGGATGCTGATAAAGTGTGCAAGCTTCAGCGTTCCATTTATGGACTGAAGCAAGCATCTCGGAGTTGGAACCTTCGTTTTGATCAAGTGATCAAGAGCTTTGGAATTGTTCCAAATTGCTACGAAGCTTGTATCTACAAGAAAGTGAGTGGGAGCTCGGTGATATTTCTGGTACTATATGTGGATGACCTATTGATTATTGGAAATGACATTAACATGCTTAACGATGTGAAGAGTTATTTGAACAAGTGTTTTTCAATGAAAGACCTAGGTGAAGCTGCTTATATATTGGGCATCAAAATCTATAGAGATAGACAAAGACGCCTGATAGCTTTAAGCCAGAGTACATACCTAGACAAAGTTCTGAAAAGGTTCAGAATGGATAAGGCAAAGAAAGGTTCAGTGCCTACGTTGTCAGGTAAGATATTGAGCAAGGCTCAGTGTCCAGCTACGGTAAATGATAGAGAAGCTATGAGAAAAGTGCCTTATGCCTCGGCCATAGGTTCTATTATGTATGCCATGCTGTGTACTAGACCGGATGTGTCCAATGCTCTTAGTTTGTGACGAGATATCAAAGTGATCCAGGAGTGGAACACTGGACAGCCGTGAAGAACATCCTAAAGTACCTAAATAGGACTAAAGAAATGTTCTTAGTCTATGGGGGTGATGAACAGCTCGTCATAAAAGGTTACGTCGACGCTAGTTTCGACACCGACAAGGATGATTCTAAATCTCAGACAGGATACGTTTATATTTTGAATGGAGGAGCTATGAGCTGGACAAGCTACAAGCAAAGCGTGATCGCGGGATCTACAGTAGAAGCGGAATACATGGCTGCTGCAGAAGCGTCAAGTGAAGGAGTTTGGATCAGGAACGTCATCACTGAGCTTGGCGTGGTTCCAAGTGCATTGGACCCACTGGAGATATTGTGTGACAACACTGGCGCCATAGCACTCGCTAAGGAACCAAGATATCATCCAAAGACCAAGCATATCAACCGCAAGTTTCATATAATCCAAGATTATATAGCAGATGGAGATCTGAAGATTAGCAAAGTACATACAGATCTGAATGTCGCAGATCCATTGACTAAACCTCTTCCACGTGTAAAACATGATCAGCACCTTAGTGCCATGGGTGTGAGATTGTTGCCAAATGTAGACTAGATTATTGACTCTAGTGCAAGTGGGAGACTATTGGAATTATGCCCTAGAGGCAATAATAAAGATGTTATTATTATAATTCTTGTTCATGATAAATTTTATATTCCATGCTATAATTGTATTAAGCAAAAACTTTAATACTTGTGTGGTTTGTGAACAACACCGTGTCCCTAGTATGCCTCTATGGACTAGCTCATTGATTAATGATGGTTAAGTTTTCCTAACCATAGACATAAGTTGTCAATTAATAATGAGATCATATCATTGGGAGAATGATGTGATGGACAGACCCAAACTAAGCGGAGCAATTAGATCGTGTCATCGTGTTCGTCTTTGCGAAGCTTTTCTTATGTCAAATATTGTATTCCTTAGACCATGAGATAATACAACTCCCTGGTATCGGAAGAAAGCTTTGAGGTCATCAAACGTCATCCTATGAGAGGGTGATCATAAAGGTGTCTCTCAGGTGATCGGAAAGTACCTGTTGGGTTGTATGTATCGAGATGGGATTTGTCCCTCCCAAGTCGGAGAGATATACTTCGGGCCCACTCGGTAATCGACATCAACACCGCTTGCAAGCATGTGGTTAAGGAGTTAATCACAAAATGATATCGGATTACGGAACGAGTAAAGTACTTGCTGTGAACGAGATTGAACTAGGTATGACGGTACCGACGATCAAATCTCGGGCAAGTAAAATATCGCGAGACGAAGGGAATATATATATGGGATTGATTGAATCCTGGCATCGTGGTTCATCCGATATGATCATCGATGAATGTGTGGGAGTCAATATGGGTTTCAGACCCAGCTGATTATTGATAGAAGATCATGTCTGCATATTCTCGAACCCGAAGGGTCACACACTTAACGTGTCTCGACGCTAGGATAGATTGGATAATTGGTTTATGAGTTTTTGTTCGGAGTCTCGGATGGTATCCGGGACATCACGAGAGGTTCCGGAGTGGTCCGGAGAATAAGATTCATATAAGGCAATGCAGTTTTTGGAGTTCGGAATTGTTTCGGGTTAATCGGTATTGTACCGGAAGCTTCTAGAACCTTCCGGAAGGTGACCAACGTGGCCCCACCTGCCGGGAGGGGGCATGGGCCTATGAGGGAGTGCCCTGGCCGCATTGGGCCAGGGGCACAAGGCCCCATAGGGCCCAGCCGGCCAAACAAGGGGAAAACCCTAATTGGAGCTTCTAGAAGGAGGGGGAAACTTGCCCCCCACTCCTCCCTCCTTTGGCCGCCGGCCTAGGCTTGGGGGAGGGGCTAGGGCTGGCGCCCACCCCTCTATATATAGAGGGCTGGGGCGCACCACCCCCCACACCTTCCCCTCAAGCCTAGCCGCCCTGCTGCCCTCCTCTCTCTCTCCCTCCCGACTGTGTGTAGGCGAAGCCCTGCCGCAGAAACTCTCCACCACTTGCACCGCGCCGTCGCGTTGTAGATCCAATCCGTCTCTCCACCATACTTGCTGGACCGAGGAAGGAGGAGACGTCGAGGTGCTGCACGTGTGCATCTCTCGGAGGCATCACCACTTGCGGTGTTAGATCGGAGCGGATCGCGAGGAGGAGAAGCGAGTACGACTACATCACCCACATTCCGACGAACGTTCCGCTGTGCGAATCTTCAAGGGTATGAAGATCTCATCTAATCTCTCCCGTTGTTTGCATCTCCTAAATTAGATCTTGGCTTTCCGTTCGCATCCGTAGAAATTTTTTGATTTACTATGCTGCGAAACCCTTCACACGGAGCATGAACATAGTGCAACAACCTTTTTCTCTCGACATGCCCATCAGCGCCCAGCCAGGCCGGTCGGAAAAAACTGCCACAGGCTACCAAACAAACCCAAAGTTTCTCCCAGTCTTCATGCATTTTGGTGGCGTCGGTTCAAACTATTGACAATTTTAGGTGGCCTACTTGCACCAGTGCCCCCCTCCCCCAATCTCAATGAATGATTTTCGGCCAAATGGAAATAACACAAAGTCTCCAATAAATAAATTTTTAGTTCAAAGTTACATGGAACATGTAAATAAGTAAAAATTCATGGTCATGACGTCGTGCCCGAACCGCCATCATGTGCGGGGTTTATATTACAAAGTAAGATCACAAATGGAGGGGGGAGGGGGCGCACTCCTTGTAGACAGTTGGTATTGGCTCCTCTATCGCCGATGTCGATGTCGTCGTTGCCCTTGTGGCCCTCACTCATTCATGATCTGTGCATGAGCTTAGATGTACCAAAACTTGGTATCATCATTCATCGCTGATGTGTCAGCTGAGAATATCATTGATTCCTTGGCCATTTTTGGGGTCTGCAGCATGCGAGGCAATGAGTTCGTGGCCCGCATATTTTCGGCCTACACTACTAAGAAAATGACTATAGGGGCAAGCCTATTAGTGGTGCGTACAAAAAGTGGCACACTACTAATAATACTTAATGGCGTCCAACATGTATAATGTATTGTCGAAGCATAATTTAGTTAAAAACTTAGTTTTTAGCATGCATAATTTATCATGGGCGCATCATACAGTTCTAACTAGAACGATCATAACTTCAAACTATAAAAAACAATTGTTGTGCTATGTGTATCCTAGTTATACATTATACAAATATCAAGTATTTAGCTTAAACCTTATAAATAATAAAACATCTCTTATAAAAAAGATAAATACAAATTGTTCAGTCTATAAAAGGGCAAATTCTATAAACCTTCCAGCTTATTATTTGGGGCTTCTAAAATTGTTATGGTATAACTAATCTAGAAGTCCCAAGTAATAAGGTGTCTGGCTTACCAGAGAAGGTGGGGCGATTATTTTCTATGCCGCTCAAATTATTCTAAAAGTACCCGGCTTAATCAAATAGAACATGTCTGGGTGTTACATACACTTTCTTGTACAACTCCATCTGTCATATATTCAACCCCATTAATTCAACCAAGTGATACTACTCGCATTTGGTCGAAATTTGGGATTTTCTTTCTCGAGCCACATGTGTTTCTCGCACGGAACATAACTTAAAGCAGGGCAAAACTTGGTCAGCTGAAAACACCCACCATGAAGCCTGATTCCAGCGAGCATCGAGTGCCTCGCGGTTGCATGCGCTGGGAAGCGCGGAAGACGAGACGTTTCAGCATAACTTCTCACTCTACTCTTTTCACCAACCATCCCACACATCTAACCCCCATTTCGGTGTTCCACTACATGGCTAATGTACCTTTGCTTGTTACCCACCCCCTAAATTGAAGTGGACCCACCCCTACTACCACAGCCCCTCGACCTGAAAGCGGTAGGCACCAAAGGCGACATGCAAGTTTACAACCAACGCTGGGCTGGTGATAACCAAATTTATGCCTCATCCAATTAAAACAATTATTATTTTGTACTAAACTTTAATATTTATTTGAACTTAGTTTTCTCATAATATAGGATTAAGTTTTTATTATTTATATGCCATAATTAACAAGATGCGGGACATGTTATAGTATGCTTTTTTATACGTATGTAATGTATATGACCACAAAGTTTGTTTACACAAAATATAAATTGTAAGTTGTAGTAAATGTTCCCCTTCAACTGCTCTTGACAGAGTATAGTGTATGTATATTTTGTTTTGTGATTGCATAGATGTTCGTGTATTTATATTGTTATCTCTAAAATCACACTAGAGATAAAGTGTATAGTCAAAATATCTCAGTTGTAGTTCTAGCGTAAGTATCACCATATAAAATTTTAGAGTGTAAATTAAACATTAGCTCTGAAACTTTTAGACTATATAAATTAAGCGTCTAAACTTTTTTTTCAAAGTCCGGATGAATCCTAAGGCCCCGTTTTGAACACAGGATAGGAAAAACGGCGATTTTTTTTTAAATAATACGAATTAATTATTTAATTTGAGTTCTATTATGCGTTTTTTCGAAATTCCAGATCTAGCGCTTTGTCGGCCAGGGGCAAGCCGACTGGGCCAATCGGTTAATGGCCCGATCGTGCATGTGGCACCATGCAGTCGGCCGTGCCCCACACATGCAGTCGGCCAGGAGCAAGCCGAATGGCTCAGTCGGTCTGGCCCAGGCCGATTAGTGCAATCGGCCAGACCTAGACCGATTGCCTAATCGTCCTGCCCCTGAAAAAATCCTGCATGATCAATGCAGCCCTAATCTTTCGCCGCTGTTTTTCTCGCCAATCCTTCGCGCCGATTTTTCCCGCCATCGCGCCAATTTTTCCCGCCAGTACTTGCCGCCACTACTTCCCGCCCTTTTTTTCCCGCCACTACTTCCCGCCTTTTTTTCCCGCCTATTCGCTTCGGTGCCTCTATAAATCCGGGCAACGAGATGTATCCTTTACCAGTTCATCTCTTCCTCCTCTTACTCTCTCATTTCCCTCCTCTCCTCTTGCTCTCGCATTTCCCTCCACTCCTCTCCACTATGACCGACGTCTCCCCGGCTCAGATATGTCTATTGGGCTTTTCTTCATAGCCAGAACTGTTGAGATAGGCGATAAACCAGCCGACTGGGATACGTTGGTATCGAACCATGATGCTCTCGTTATACTTGGTAAGTCACTTCATCGAAGAGGGTGGAAACTGAAGACCCCAAGTCAGGTACGAGCAGAGCTTCTCAGGATCAAGGCAAGGTGGGACAAGCTCACCTTCAAGAGTGAAGCTCGCATGATGGAGGTGGCTAATACACCTTGGTCCTGAATAGAAGATAGCGAAGATGAGGATGATATCTTCATGCCGCCACCCGTTGGAAGCAAGGCAAGAGCTGAGTGGGACAAGAGGCAGGAGAAGAAGAAAGAGCAGGCCAAGAAGAGTCAAGCTGACATGACGAAGCAGGTCAGGCACGTAGGGCCTGCATAGAAGAGAGCGAAGATGAGGATGATATCTTCATGCCGCCACCCGTTGGAAGCAAGGCGAGAGCTGAGTGGGACAAGAGGCAGGAGAAGAAGAAAGAGCAGGCCAAGAAGAGCAAGTGCGAGGGATCGTCCAAGGGAAAGGGCGAGGCATCATCGAAGGGAAAGGGAAAGGCATCATGCTAGAGATTGATAGGAATCTTATTTATATACCGCAAGTTATGTTGAACTGTGTTGCAAGTTATGTTGAACTGTGTTGCAATAAAAATCGTGAAATGATAGAATGATGTCTCATATATAGGTAGATATATGTATCATACATAAGTAGATGTCTCATGCATAGATAGACATGTCTCATACATAGATAAATATATGTCTCATACATAGATAAATATATGTCTCAGCGACGTCGTCTGCCGCGACGCTCGGGTGGTGGGTTAGGAGGCGTCGTCCAACCGAACTCAATGGCGGCCGAACCTGTCGGGGAGGAATCACCGACCGTGCTCATCGTCTTGAGTCTCTGTGTGGGGTCAGGTGTGAGTCGAAAAATGTCCAGCCAATCGCTTCTGCGTCATGAAATCCTCGAAAAGTGCTATGATCAACGTCTGATCAGTCCAGCGGATTCGGACATACGGCATCGATAGTCAGGCATAGACCCCTGCATTCCGAATGCTCCTGTACATAAAAACAAAGTATGTAAGAACTTGACATGAACTGAGCCTCGACGCTTATCTTGTAAGACACATACCCTGTGGCTGTGGCTGTGGACGAAACCCATAGTTTGGCATGGGAGGGTGACCCCAAGGCTCCTGCTGCTGGTGCTGCCACGACGAACCTCCATCGTGCAAAGGTGGCTCCTGCTGCTGGTGCTGCCACGACGAACCTCCATCGTGCAAAGGTGGCTGCTGCTGCTGCCAACAGTCGAAAGAAGACTGCTGATGCCACGCCGAACCTCCGGCTGATGCAGGGGAGGTCTCGGAATCGTCTGTGGTGTAAGCCGTGGACGGGGAGCCTGTCGTAGGGGCGAGGGTGGCTGCTGCTGCTGGTGGTGCGTCGAGTGCCGCGGAGGACGCTGTGGTGCCGGGTGGTGAGCAATGTCCGAAGGGCGGGTGCACGTGATAACCCCGTAGATACGCCGTATCTTCTCCTCGAGGCGACTCAGCCAGGTCTCCTGGTCCTGCCGGTGAATAAGTAGGGGTCCGGACGAAAGAGAGCGTCTGTACTCAGCACTCTCCGTCTCAAGATCGACTAACAGCTGTGCCTGCAAGAGACACCACAAGGTTCGCCATATATAGATGGAAAACTATGTAATAAATAGGTGCATTAGACGAAGAACATACCGCGTGTTGTCTGCTGCCCACAGTTGACTGGCTCGGATAACTATCCCAAGTAGCCGCGCCCGGCATCTTCTCTGGGTGAGATTGCTGCGTGATGCGTAGTCGTGTGGCGCTCATGTAGCTATCCAAGTACCTGTTGAACTCTTCCATGTCAAACGCGGCGCTCGAGTCCTGGACTGTAGCGGTGTCCTACTCTTGAACGTACACCCCAACCCTGTGTAGCCAACCCGTGGCGGTCTTGCTACTTCCCTTCCTCGACAACCTAACATTTAACATGGTTAGTGTCATGTCAATAAATCATGTTAATATGGAAGTAATGTGTAAATGAAACATACGTGTGTACGACTGAAGGTATGGCGCTCTCCGTAGGACGAGGATCAGCCAACTGGCGAAGACCAAACTGCCTCATTACTCTATGTAGGCTCATCTCCTCTGCCTGCATGTCGAAGATGATCTTCGATTTTGTGAGCCAATACGGCTCGTCCCTGGCGCATAGTAAAGACATTTGTGCGGCGTCCCCATCCCTCTGGAATCTAGCAGCGACAGCTTCATTACCGTAGGGCTCCCACATCACCGAACTCGCTAGCAGTACGTCAAACTGCTCGGACAGTGCGGGGTAGCAACCCCTCACCTGACTGTGAGAAAAGCGTCTCTGCGAATAATAATTTGTTAGCTCCATGCATAGTTTATGTCAACTAAATAATGAATGTAACAAGTAACTTTGCACATACCTGGCGATGTGTCCAAACTGAACCGAAAGTAGGCAAGTCAATGTGGTCTGGATCTGGATCCAACAGTCCAGTCAGAGGGTCGCCCAAAGTAGTCAGAGGGTAAGGCGTCTCAACCATAACGTCCGGCCGGTCGATAGGAAACCGCTCCCAGGACCAAAGCTGCAATAGTGGGCATCCAAGCAGGCTGACTTGGCGCCTCCGTTGGCAACCAGCACATACCTCGATGCGTGGCCGCTAAGACCGCAGAACCCCAACTCCTCTGTATAATCATGTCAGCGCTAGTTGCATTGGCGATCTCCAATGCGATAGGGATGTAGCGAGCGGTGATAGTGGTGACATGGTTCTCGGTGAACATCACCTTACCGAGAAGCCAAAGTATGTATGCCTCCAAGGACCGAGTGATTTGTGGCTCTGTCAACTGAGTCTCTGGATAGCCTAGCTGTTGGATCTGCATTAATGAAATATGGTTCGATAAGTAACCAGTAGCCAGTAATGTGTAGCAAACAGATTAAAAAGAAGTTAGCAAACACACCTGACATCCTAGTAACCAGTCGAACTTGGGCTCGTGTTCTTCATACTCCAATGGTCTAGTAATACCTTGGAATCGCTGTGCCATATCTTGTTGCCAACCCGCCGGTGCCTGTAGCGGTCCAATGGGCTGTCCAGCCAAAGGAAGTCCCAACAGGCATGACACGTTCAGGTAGTAGGGAGACACGAACGATATGGCGTCCAACCCTAGCTGCCGACAAGCAGCAAGCACATGAGAGCAAGGCAGGTGAAGCAACTTTGGTTTGTTGCAGGTGCACTCGCAGGTTGGCCATTGCTCATTACCGATCTTCACCTCATGCGTTCTCAGTTCATTACCACACCCAAACTTATCGGTGTTTCAGTGTTTTCGCCCTGAAGAACCATGTCCAACTTTCAGTGTTTTCGCCCTCCACGAAAGCAAATGCGAGTGGGACAATCTGATTGTTGCCGTCTTGACCAATGGCGGTAAGGATCTGACCCTTGTACTTGCCAGTTAGAAAAGTACCGTCTACACATATCACTGGACGACAATAAGTGAAAGCTTGGATGCATACAACAAAAGAGAAGAACACTCGATGAAGCACCTTCACGGATGGATCCTCGGGTATCACATAATATTGTATGTCGACATAGGTGCCTGGGTTTCTATCCTGCAGTGTCTGAAGTTGTCGGACCACGGAGTCATACGCGTCTCTAAACGAACCAAACCTCTCCTCAAGAGCCCTTTGCTTTGCCCTCCAAGCCTTGCCATACGAAATGGAGTACTTAAACCGGGTCTTTACTTTCTTCTGTATACTGGGTACTGTCATCGCTTTGCACTCTACTAAGTTCGTGTAAAGCAGCCGAGCTAGAAGTGTGGAGGAGAGGTTAAGATGATCTTTAGGAACATTGTGTAGCTTACACGTGTGCTGCACATAGTCGCTCACCAACCAAGTTGTGTCATACGTAGGGACATAGGCATGCACCCTGCCTGGACAATTTATATCCACGCATTCCATTGTCAAGTATTTCTTAGAGGACACGGTTGTTTTCAAAACCCTGTGTGTTGACATTGCGCAAGCAACGACTGCATCTTGCAAATGTTGCTTGTCTTGATATCTGGCACCCTGGGCAATTCTGTTGCTGTGATATTCCCACGCAGAATCATGACCATCATCAACGGTCATTCCGGTTGACATGTTTTGATTCCATGAAGCAGGAATCGGCATGTCCTCTCCACCATTGCCTTCTCCATCAGAATCATCAGGGTCATCAGAATCACCACTCTCGCCATCCATGTAATCCTCCTCTTCCATCATGTTCTGCATGCCTCCATCTTCCTCGCATCTGCCTCTCCACTATAGTCTTCTCCACCTCCGCATGACCGCTCGCCCGATTCATAACCATCGCCTCCTCCTCCTATCTCACTGCTCTGCCCCGATTCATAACCACCGCCTCCAGCACTGGACATAGAGTACATCCCGTAACTTGAATCAACACTATGGCGCGAAACATGTCCACCATCGATCTCCTTCAGGATAGGAAGCACTAATGCGCGAGGGTTTACATGCCTATCTTCGCAGCCTTTTAACCACTTAAACCAGTCTCTGTCTGTATCTACATGCCTTAAAGTCCAGAAAATATTTTTTCTTGACTTTGTCCATAATGCTTGCACGCTGACGGTGTACGTCTCGATGTTATAGCCTAAACATCCTGTCAACCATTCCTTCAACTGATTAACACTCCAGGTTTGAGGGGCAGTCAAATCTAACTGTGTACACATAAACTCTCTTAGATCTGCTCCAAAGTCATTTGTTCGAACATTCCCATGACCGTAATAAAACACGAACTTCATTAAATTGGTCATCTCTCCTGACATAAAATAAACAACCTAATCAATTAATTATCGACAACGCATATAACTTTGGGCAATGCTTGCAAATATTCTAAAAATTATGATATTATTGCTACCGGTCAAATATTGTTACTAATTCACCGGCCAAATATTTGTGTCTAACCCATCAGTCACCAAATATTCTAAAAAATATGATATTATTGCTACCGGTCAAATATTGCTACTAATCCACCGGCCAAATATTTGTGCCTAACCCATCGATCAAATATTATTACTAATCCACTAGGCAGGTATTGTAATAGACAAGCATACGCACGTACGTAACCATATACAATAACCGTGATTATCGAGGGATTAAAGTTTACCCTTGAAGCGAGAGAAGCCGCTCGGTCCACCACCACAGCTCCTCCACCACAGCTCCACCACCATTGCCATTGCTCCACCACAGCTCCACCACCGTTCCTCCAACAAATCAACAGCAAATCGCGCTATGAGCTAACCCATCCGTAGATCGGGCTTCTACTATCTCTCTACTGGCTTTGGATTGAAGTTTCTGTGGTCAAATCTAGCCAAATCGGGAAAAAAAGGTGGTTTTTTGGGCTAGAACGACGAACAGGAGAGAGAAGGAACGGCTCGGTCGCATGGAGAAGAAAGGGCGCTGGCGACGCTGGCGCCGCCGTCATGCTTATCTCGCCCTGGGCCTGGGCCTGGCCGATTAGGCAGTCGTACAGCGCCTGGCCGACTGGACCTGTCGACCGTTATGGGTCCCGCGACCCCATTGGCCGACCTGCTGTCTCATTATTCGGCTGACGATTGGGCTGCAGGGCCTGGCCGATTGGCAATGGCTGCTTTTGCCCCTGGCCGACAAAGTGCTAGATCTGGAATTTCCTAAAAACGTATAATATAACTCAAATTAATTTATTAATTCGTATTATTTAAAAAAAATCGCGGAAAAACGTAGGAATAGGAAAATCACATGAATTAAGATGACGCCCCAACAATCCTATGAAAATCTAAAGCACAGGAAAGGAAAAAATTTGTCATTTGGATTGCAAGATAGGAAACATATATTTGAGTTTGAACCAACAAGCTGTTGCCTTCATATATTGGCGCAAGATCAAATAAATCCTTATATGAATTTATCTTCTATAAAAAAATCCTGACATATGAAAATGATTTATCTCTCCATCTGAGAATATATTTATTCATACGCTCTCCAAATGACTCCCATACTGAACCTGCTAGCAGCTGGAGGGAGTAGTATGGCTTGTCGCTGTTGGAGCGTACCTGGCTATCTGTGCTCCCCGGCGACGCGTCCTGCGAGATCCCTCCCTTGAGCCGTGTTTGCCAACCTGCTACGTTGTTCTAGCCGTCCACCGCATCCGTGCCATCCCGGTCGCTCAGCCACCGCCTCACACTTTCTGTCTTCCTACGAGCTAGGGTTAAACGAGGGCCAGTTTTTGGCGGGGGCTTATAGGCGGCCCTATTTGGCGCGCGCGCGAGCGAAGCCTTCCGTTTCACGCGAAGGAAAGTTTTGAAGAGATCAGACCAAATGTTTCTTTTCCTGTAAAAGGTGAAGCGTAGGAATCCAATCCTGTAAAATTTCCTTTCCTATTCCTACAATCCAAAGGGTGCAAAGGAAACATTTCATGTGAAAATCCTATCCTGTGTTTTTCCTATGAGAATCCCGTGTTCCAAACGGGCCCTAAGAGCATCTCCACTCGGCTACCTAGGAGGCCGATTCGGACGTCGAATTTCAGTCCGGACGCCGAAAATTGGCCCAGTCGCGTACCCAAGGACCTGTTTTCGTCCGGATTTTGGCGTGTTTTGGTCCGGCCTATCCAGGCCGAATCCAGGATCCTGGGTACGCCCTGGGAACGTCGGACGAAGCGAATTCGACGAGTGGACCCGCCTAGTCAGCATATATTCGCCCTTATTCATCCAAAGTACGCCCAAATTTCGCTCATATTCGCCCAAATTTCGCCCAAAGTTCGCCCATATAGACCATATTTATCCAAAGTTCGTCCATATAGACCAGATTCGCCAAAGTTCGCCCAACATTCGGGCATATTCGCCTAAAGTTCGTTCGTATCGCCCATATTTCGTCCAAAGTTGTCCATATATACCAGATTCGTCCAAAGCTCGCACAAAATTCGGGCATATTCGTCCAAAGTTGGTCTGTATCGACCATATTCGCCCAAATTTTGCCCATATAGACCAGATTCGCCCAAAGTTCGCCAAAATTCGGACATATTTGTTCAAAGTTCGTTTGTACCGCCTATATTCGCCCAAAGTTCGTCCGTATCGATCATATTCGCCCAAAACCGCTTATATCCGTCCAAAGTTTGTCGAAATTTGTTAAATTTTAGCCAAACGCCGAAACTCATCTGGGTACGTGAGTGGAAAACTGGTCGTATCCAGGCCAAAATTAAGCTCCGTTCTGCCAAAAAAAATCCGGATTTCGGCCTAGGTTCGGCCAACGAGTGAAGATGGTCTAAGGTTTTACTACTCCTACGCTCCAAAACTCTTTAGAAATGACAGAATGGTTGCTTTCGAAGCAGGACGGATCAGCGGATCACGCTGGCATCGGAGAATCCGGACAGCCTCCTGTGCGTGTGGGTGTGCGTTTCGGTCTGATTTGTCAAACCTTGATGACGCCATCGCGGCTGTCAATCCACGCCGGTAGGGCGACGGAACGCGCGCACGGGCACACGGCTCACAGCTGTTTCCTCCCTTGGGTGATCTGCCTTCTTGGTCCATCCTGCAGGGTGCAGGCCCAGGCCACTACAGCCAACAGCATCCCCTCGACCTCTCCCAGCTCGCGTATACCGGAGAAGCCCGCTACACATGCATAAGAGCTGCTCAGATCCGGTGCCAACACCAACAGCGTGTGTGTGAGCGTGTCCCTGCCTCTCACCTGCACGCCAACAGCGCCGTGTTCCGATCGATCTTGCCCGATCTCCCCCCTGCCTCCCTGCCGGCCGCCGCCCGAAATCCGACGGTCTCAGGTATATGACTCTGGAGGCGATCCTACCAGTGTAGCATAGGGAAGGCGTTCGACACGACGCGCGCGCACTCGCGACCACTTGTCTGGGCATAAAAACCGCGGGTCACGTAGGCGAAAACCGGCAACTTGGCCGTGACTTTTCCGCAGGTGCTTTCAGCAAAATAGCGGGGGGCCGTGCGACCTTTCTCCCGGAAGATGGAACTGTTTTATTTTATCTAAATCATGGATCATCCAGTGGGTGGGTGCCAGACGAGAGAGGGCCTGAGCAAAGTGCGGTATCGATCTCGAGCTTCTGGTTTATCATGTTGCTTGCTCCCGTCCCGTTCCCTCGTGTGTTCTAGAAGGATGGGGCTGTGACGTCACGTCCACACTAGATTCTGCTGCCAGAACACCTTTGTACTAATAATGTGGCATTCACTTCCTACAAGCGGTAGCTCGCCCCAGTCGCTCACTGTCGGGACGAAATCGCCGTGAACAAAGCAAGCCTCCATCTCAAGCAAAGCGGCCTGTTTTCGGAGAGCTCGACAGGAATTCCCCTTGCATGAAAAGAAGCCTCGCTTTAGACGACATCTGCTTTAAGGTTATAACGGGGGGAAAGTTAGCTGCTGCTCAGTGTTACTAGCACTGTCCAGAAAATAATCAATCAGGGTTGGAGAGAACCGTGTGATCGACAAATTAACAGATGCTACTTTAAGGTTACGAGGTCGATCAATTACTAACAGACAGCCGTTAAGTTCGATCTTGATCTTGCCCACCGGAGGGATTATCGCTGCTGCAGCGCACTTAATAATACGCTGCTACTCCAATCACAAGCAGCGGCAGCACTAGTAAATCTGAACAACCGTGGAGCAGAACTGTTTTGAAAAGAACGCAGCAGCCCCTCCTCGATCGGTGGCACTGTTGTCATCAGACCTGCCAACTTGCGCGTACGTACGGTGTACCACGTACGCTCGCTGCAGATGAACCCACACGCACACGAACAGGCTGGAAAATGTTGCGCTTCGCCGTCCTCGAGCCAGCGAGGTGCAGTGCAGGAGTACTCCTGCTCGAGCAGGAAATGGGCTTTAAACGAGGAGTAAGTAAATCACCACTGTGCTCGCCTGCTTCAAGTCGCGGAACGCGTCTTTCACTAAAGGCTCTGCGCGTATCATCCCCATTTTTACTCCTCCACCCGTGAAGAGTCAGTGAGATAGTGGAGCCGTGTGCTCCTGGCTGGCAACGCAGTGGGCATACGGCCGGCCTCGAGCAGTGCCTCCGCAGTTACCCGTTCATGGCTAGTTGGTTCAAGGCCATTACCCAGTTGGTTTTGAAGTGCTACTTCATCAGTACTATAGGAGTACTACGCGTCTGATGGCTAGAGCCTCCGTTTGTCACCGCTACTACACGCGTCTGATTAATCACTGTACCATTCGTCGACCATAAAAGGTTCAGGTCCAGCAGTAATAAGGCGATCGCTACGTGCGACTGTACAGCACTACAGAGACAAATGCTCTGTTTTTATCTGATGAAGAAAACAAATGCTCTGTCGTTTCAAACAGAAGCGTCACGAGTTCCCCAGGAGAACTGCTTCTGCGTAATGGAAGAGAGTCAGAGATGTTTCGTTTCGTTTCACGAGTGAGCTTTTAAATTCCATTATTTTCCACTATACACGCACACTTTTAATGACACACCATCACCATTGCATGTTTGCAGCTGAGCTTGCTGCCACACGCTACAGCGGTTGTGCCCGACGAACAAGCCTAATCGATCGCGCCAACCTATACACCAACGAATACTTCTCCGTGTCACGCCTAACTCGCCGCCGTTACGTACGTACACCGCCAACGCACCGAACTCGTTCCTACGACACGACCGTGGTTGTGTACACGGCTCAGCCGCCTACGCGACGACCTTGGCCGGCGGCACCACGATGGGGCTCCGGACCACGTGCTCCGGCGACACCCACTTCAGGTTCCCCTCCGCGCCGGCGACGGCCGGCTGCTTCCCGGCCCACCGCACCGTCACCGTGAAGCTCTGCCTCTCGTTCACCTTCGCGAAGCACAGCACCGGGGGCCGCACCGTCACGGACACCTCCTTCGGCATCTCCACCACGGCCCTGTACACCGACCCCGCCTTCCCCACGTTCTTCACCGTGCGCCGCACCGTGATCGGCTGCGACAGCAGCTTCACCACCATCGACGGGTAGTTCAGCTCCGCCTCCGTGATGGCCTTCATCTTCCCGCACTCGATCCTCCGGTGCGTGATCTCGTGCACGCCCTCGTCGCCGATGCCCAGACCGCACAGGTACGGGATGTAGTCGTTGGGCGCCAGGTCGTACACCAGCCCCGGGTCCACGGCGCGCGACGGGTTCACGTACCCGGCGCCCATCGCGTAGAAGCTCGCCCGGCGGTACTGCTCGTCCTTGATCGCCACGCCGGCGTGGTCCGCGGTGTCCGACGACGTCATCAGCGCCGACCGGATCTCCGCGGGGGACCAGCCAGGGTGAAGGCTCTTGATCACGGCGGCGATCCCGCTCAGGTGCGGGGTCGACATGGACGTGCCGGACTCCATGAAGAAGGCTAGGCTCACGTCGTCCACGAACTCCGGGTGCATCTCGCTCGGCGCCCACGCCGCCAGGATGTTCATGCCGGGGCCCGTGATGTCCGGCTTCAGTATGCCGGGGCTGGCCTTGCTCGGCCCGCGGGACGAGAAGAACGCCACCGCCGGCGCCGGCGTGGAGCCCATCACCGTGCCCCTGAACGTGATGCTCGCCGTGGGTTTGGGCGTCGACTTGATGTACGCGGCGATCTTTGACCCGGCGGTGTTGCTCACGTGCGACGCGGGCAGCACGTGCGCGTCGGCGAACGTGGTGAATCCCTCCTCCGGTTTGTTCATCAGGATCATGCCGGCGCCGGAGTACGCGTTCACGGTCTGCCCCTGCTCCACGTGCTCCGAGATGCCGCGGCTCTCGCAGAGCACCACCTTCCCCTTCACGTCGTCGGGGAGGGTGCTGCAGCCGCGGGCGTCAGGGTCGCCGCTGGCGCCGGGGAACACGAGCGGGAGCTGCCGCCCGGCGGTGTTGTTCCGTGGCTGGAACAGCGACTCGCCGTCGAACTCCTGCCCGTTGCCGAGCCTCACGGTGGTGCGTATCGCGCGGTCCGTGGTGCCGGCCGCCACGGTCAGCATCCACGGCGCGCCGTTGCCCACGGAGCCGACGGTCGGCCCCGCATTGCCTGCGGCGGCGCTGACGAAGATGCCGTGCTCCATGGCCTTGTAGGTGGCGATAGCCACGAGGTCGTAGTTGAACTGCGCGCCGTCCGACGCGTCGATGGAGAAGGAGATGACGTCGACGCCGTCCTTGACTGCGGCGTCGAGCCCGGCCACGATGTCCATGATGGAGCAGCGGCTGCGCGAGCACACCTTGTATATCGCCAGGTGCGCGTGCGGCGCCATCCCGGAGGCCGTGCCGTGCGCGTTCCCGCGGACATCGGCGTTCTCCACGAAGTTGCCCGCGGCGGTGCTGGCCGTGTGCGTGCCGTGGCCCGCGTCGTCGACGGGCGGCGCAGTCGAGTTCACGGACGCGCTGCCGAACGCGCGGGCGCCGATGACCTTGTTGTTGCAGCCGCCGGTCCCGGCGATGGCCTTGAACTCGCAGGCGCCCTTCCACTTCTTGGGCGGTGGCGGCATCCCGGCGTCGCCGAAGGAAGGGTGGCTGGGCAGGATACCTGTGTCCAGAAGACCAATCACCACGCCGCGACCGAACCCGGAGCGGCTCCAGAAGCCTTCCTTGCCGAGCTGGAGGCCGAGGAAGCCCGGGGAGTGGGTGGTGGCGAGCGGCAGGAACTCCTCCGGGTACAGCCTGAGGCACCCCGCCCTGCTGCGCATAGCGTCGGCCTCCCCGTCGCTGAGCCGCGCCGCGAACCCAGTCAGCACGTGGCTGTAGGAGTAGATGATCCTCGGCCCGCTGTCGCCGCCGTCGGCCAGCGATGCCGGCGCGGCCTCCGGCAGGAACGAGCGGTGCCACGCCTCGACCGCGTCGGCGCTGACGTCGTCCCTCGGCTCGAGATGCACCACATAGTTCTTCCGCAGCTCCTGCGCGTGGGTCGCGGCCAGCAGCTGCGCGAGCAGCAGCAGGACGCCGACGAAGCTCCTCATGACGTACTTGGAGCTCGGGTCCGCTCGGCTAGGAGGAGTCGTGGATGGATCAATACTGTTGTGGAGAGCTGATTTTGATTCGAGCGAGAGGGGGGGAGCGGCGAATGCGGCGAGCTAGCTGGCGGGGGAGAGAAGGGGAGGGGATGAGAGTGAAGTGGCCGTGGCCGTGTCGTGGCATCAGCTGGGGGAGTGGCGGGGGTTTATGTAGGGGGGGTGACCATTGGCACTGGGTGGGGGAGGGCGTGCGTGAGGAGTGACTGATGGATGGGCACTGGCGGTGAGCTGGAGCGCAGAAGCGGCCTCTGGGTTTGAATCCTTTTGAATTCGGCAATGTGTCCTCCTTCCAGCCAGCCACTGTTCCGCAGGGCGCGACGACCGTTGGATCGGGAAGCGATCATGATGCCGGCTTCCTTTCCTTCTTCCCTCTGTCACGGTTACTCCGCTCGCGTGCTACGCTCCCTCGCTCCGGTGGCGCCGGAGAGGGGCAGTGGTAATAACTTGGCGTCGCGGTGAGGTCATGGATCCTTGGGTTCATTCAATTTCTGATGAATTCTGTGACAACACTTGACGTAACTCCGGCAGTTAAGTCACCGGGGCCGCCGGGAGCGTAGGAGTAACTCTCTTGCCCAAATCGTCGCACGCTACCGACGTGTGCTCGGCTCGACTGACGAACCAACACACACACGCTCCAGGAAAGGAAACGTTCACATTTACTCCTACGCCCGTATGCAGGCACTAGCGCGTTCGTAGCCACTGCCTTTGCGGGAACCAGACTCGAAACAGCAAACGAGTTCGAACGCGGGCGCAGGTACGGGTTCGTGGCTGGCCGGCGTTCGCCGCTCTTCCCTTCCACGGCGGCGATGTCCTCGCTGGCCGCCCGGACGTTAGCGGGCTCCCGTCGTATTCCAGCGCGTGCGGTCGCTGTGGTCTCCCCGGCCGATGGCGATCGGTGCGGGCGCTTTCAGCGCGGGCCCCGGCTGTCGGGGACAGACCTAATGACAATGATATCTGCGGTGGGGTGTTAGATTTGAGAGCTGAGGGTCAATCATTCTTTGACTCCACCACGGTGGGGCCGTCAGTAATCAGCGACACATGTCTGGGCCTCGAACCGGTTCTCGACGGAGCTCGTTTGTCGCTTTTGCGTGGGGGAATGGCGTGTATAAAATTGGGTGAATTAGGCATTGTGTTGGATGCTTAGTAATAAGTGTGTGTGATGAAGTGAGTGTTTGTTTATTGGTCGTCGACTCCCACTTTGCTTTGTCTGATTTAATACTTGGACTTGGTACACTGTGGTGGCCGTGCCTTGTTCGAACGCAGCATGGAGGAGTATACGTGGAGAACAGGGTTCCAACTTCCAAACGCGACCATTAAACAAACACCGGAATTCCAGAACTCTATGAATTCTCTATCAATTTAGTTTTTAGAACTCTATGAGTTGGATGACTACGAATTCTAGCATCTCATTTAAGTACGTCAGCAAATGCTCGAATGTCACCATGAGTAAATACCGATGGAAGGACAATCGATGCGTCTGCTTCCTCATTCAAATCAAGAATATTGGCCGCCTCTTCTTTTTCGTCATCGACTATCATGTTGTCTATATAATGCAAGCTAGCATAACATGATGTATATCGCCCCTATCATATAAACGTGTTGGTTGCCGTAAAATGGACCATCGGGCCTAGAGCACCCCAAATGCATGTTCCACATCCTTTCGTTCTCCTTCTTGATGTTGGGCAAATAACTTGTGCTTCGGTGTTTGATCCATCGGTATGGACTTTACAAATGCCGCCCACTCAAGGTATATTCCATCTACAAGATAATAGCCTTGTTGGTATTGCTTCCCGTTGATGCTATAGTTCACCCGAGGAGCTTGCCCTTTCAGTTGCTCAACAAACAATGGCGATTGATTAAGCATGTTGATGTCGTTATTGGATCCGGCAAGACCGAAAAAAGCATGCCATGTCCAAAGTGTTGGAGATATGCCCAAGAGGCAATAATAAAGAGGTTATTATCATATCTTCATGCTTATGATAAATGTTTACATACCATGCTATAATTGTATTAACTGAAAACATTAATACTTGTGTGATTTGTAAACATAAAAGAGTCCCTAGTAAAGCCTCTTGTTAAACTAGCTTGTTGGTTAATATATGATCATGGTTTCCTGATCATGAACATTGAGATGTTATTAACAACAAGATCATATCATTAGGAGAATGGTGTGATGGACATACTCCTATAGTTAAGCGTAGCATAAAGATCAAGTCATTTAATATAGTTTATTTGCTATAAGCTTTCTAATATATAGTAACCTAATTCTTTCGACCATGAGATCATGCTAATCACCATCACCGGAAGGATGCTTTGATGACATCAAACACCACACCGTAACTGGGTGGCTATAAAGGTGGCATTGATTGTTCGGAAAGTACGTGTTGAGACACATGGATCAAGAGTGGGATTTGTCCATCCATATAAGTGGTTCATTTGATCGCTAAGTAATCGTAGAAATATGTGGGAGCCATATGAATTTACAGATTCATCTATTGGTTATTGATCAGAGAAGTGTCTCGGTCATGTCCGCGTAATTCACGAACCGTAGGTTGACACACTTAAGGATTCGATGTTGTTTAGTAGATATGGAATGTAAGTAGGGAGATCGACTGTTGTTCGGAGTCTCCAATGGGATCCGGGATATCATGAGGAGATCCGAAATGGTCCATAGAATAAGATTCATATAAGGAAAGTCCAATTCCAGGTTCGGGAATGATTCCGATGATTTCATCGGAGAGGTTCTAGAAGGGTCTAGAAGGTTCATCGGACAGGAAGGGGAAGGGAACATGAATGCAGTGACCCAGCATACCACTGCATGATGTAGTACACTATAGTCGTTGACATAACACCAATGAAACACCGTTCACTAGTATTACATCCCTCAGAGTGGTACAATAGAAACACAGCAAGTCCAAGACATGACTATAGGTTACAACTCAACTCTTTACACAAGATCCAGAGAACACTCTAGGTTAAAGAGAGAGAAAGAAACTTCTTATAAAGAAGATCAAAGATAAACAACTCAAAAACTATCATACTAATAAGAGTAGTATTTTAACCAATGGTTTGGCATTGCTACTATTGCAATACTCTACAGAAGTAGGTTCTATGGCTAGAGATTCTATTCTTATCTAATCCGCAACTTTGTCTTGACTTGAGTGGACATATATGTTGAATTCCTTGACTTCATTGAAGAGCTTTATTTTTTGATGATGATTCCTGGAGCATAACTTGATGCAGACGTCGTCTGTACTGGCTTTAGAACCTAGCAAGGGTTAAGAAGATACTTTGAGTACGAGCGTACTCAATAAGTTCACTAGAAAAGGAGTGTTTGATGCACTATATCTACAGCCACAGACCATAGGTCGTAGGCAATGCAGATTTTCGTAAACATTTCTTCAAAGGTTGCTTTTATTCTGAAAAGCTATGTCTGTCAGCCTTCACGGGTTTACCAGAACTTTCATGGAGTTCCTTTCCCGCCGCGTTCGCAGCTCCTTTCCAAAACAGGGAGTAACAAGTTACAGTTCTTACACTCTGCAGAGGTGCGTTACTTTACCCATGAGAGACCTTAGCCTTGTTGCACAACCAAGGCATGACCTTGTCCATACTTCCTTGGTATGGGTCCCAGTCTAAGATCCAAGCCAATGACTTCCTCCTTCGCGACCCCGCATGCCTCCTTGGTGTACACCATGCCCACATATTGAATTACGGCAATGGTTTGTACAGACCGTTAGATGCCAAAACTATTGTGGGACGTTGAGGGTTCCCACCCATATGCTGCATATCCTCTACGAATTACCAATTAATATGCATGCTACGAGTGATAACAGCCACGACCTGCACATCCGGCTTCATGCGAGAGGAAGAAGATACAGCTGACTTCTCTGTCCCATTCCAAATCTCATGGTTAACGCGTGATATACGGCGCAAAAATCACTGACGACATTGGTTGTTAAGTCCTAGATAATATGTTCCTATACCACCGGAACTTTCATAGTAGGTTATTACCTCATGGTAAATAACCTATAATCATATTGTTATGAAAATAGTGTTTTCGGACCTTTTTCAAATGCAGGTGATGACAAGACTGGATTTGTAAAATACTTTACAGAAAATAATCAAAGGACATGAGTAAGTGTGAACTTGCCTTTTGTGGTTGCAAGATTATGCACTCACGGTCTTCAAGACAATATAAGATCCAATATCTGAAATCAGCATCATTGGTCCGGTAAGGACTAATGTTTAAAGAAGCAATATGTAGTTATGCATAAGTAATGCTATGCATTTTTGTAAAACTCCCAAATTGAATCCCCAATACTTTGAGTGGTGAATTCAAGTGATTCTTTTCAGAGTTGGTTTGTCTTCAAATTTTACTTTACAAGTAATGACCTTTACAATGTTTAAGCAATCTTCATTGTTAATAAAATGTGATCAATGCCTTCTGGTATTTGATTGATTAGTTTGGACTTGAGATGCATTTTGTCTTAATTCAAATAGACCAAAGTTAACTATAAAAACATAAGTAGCTTATTAGACATAATGTTTATAAGCTTTGAGACTAAAGTTAACTTTAAAAGGGTAAGTAGATGTAATATGTTTTAATTATGGAAACTGCTAGGCGTCCCCCGGACGATGGGAGAGCTCCCATCGTCATGCTTCCCGTGCTGACACGTGTCCATTTGCTGCAAAACATCCCGCGTTTGCTGCATATGTCCCCGCTTTTGCTTCCGAAGCAAAAAAACCGATTCGTTTTAGAAATAGAACGTCTCGCCGGAGACCTCACCGGAGACCTCGCCAGAGACCATGCAGCAAAAAAATTATGCTAATGCAGCAAAACCGTCTTCGCCGGAGACATCATCGGAAACAACTCGTTGATGACCCTCGCCGGAGACCATGCAGCAAAAATAGTTTCCGGCGAAGTCGGTTTTGCTGCATTAGCACAATTTTTTTGCTGCATGATCTCCCATGAAGACGCTCTATTTTTAAACGAACTGCTTTTTTAAAAGCAAAAGCGGATATATGTTGCAAAACGGGCCGCTTTTGGCAAAAATTAGGCGATTTTGGGGGAGGAGGATTTGGGAACCCCCCATCGTCCGGGGGATCCATATCATTTTCCTTTAATTATTCCCAAGTTTTAGATTTATGATAGGTATAACTAAGGTATGGAATTATTCACTTTATATTTAAGTGAATGATTGGATTAAATTTGTTTTGCTTATTAAAAAAATATGTATTTATTTAATGGAAGCATAATTAGATGGTCTTAGTAATTTGTTAGAATTTAAAGTTATGTTAATAGTGGTCAAGATATAATGGTTATTCACCATATTATATAAATGGGTGATACCCAATGTTTATTTAAAAGGATTCTTAATAAGATTTTTAAAAGAATATTTTAAAGTTAAAAGTTATACTTAAGTTTGACTATGAATTCAAGTTATGGGTTTGGAATTAGTACTAAGACACTAATTGCTCAAGGTTTTATAAGAATTGTGATTATCTCTTACTTAAGAATTGTTTTTAAAGAATTTATAAAATAAGTAATAGATAAGGATTTATTATTTAAAATATTAAAGACTTTTCTATTAATATATTTATTATTTTTCTAGTGTAATATATTTATTCAAGTTTTTAAGTATTGTCTTTATTTTTATAAAATTCATCAAAGAATTAAGTGTCTTTGAATATTTGCTTTATGTTTTATTTGTAAAACTCTAAGTTAGTATTTTTTATAAAATAATAGAGTTATTTTGATACGCAAAATGATTGTTTATTTATTTTTAGGGGTTTTTTTATTTTATAAAATTTCATTGAAGATTTAATGGTGTTAATAATTATTTTAATTTAAATTTATTTTAAACATTTAGAATTATATTTTTATTAGGTAGATATTATTTTTGTGGTCATTTAAATATATCATATGTATTTTTAGGATTTTTCTATAATTTTCTATAGCTAAAAATGTTTGGAGGTTATTTTAGTAATTCATTTTTTTATTTCTAAATCTAGTTGACTTGGGCCGTTTGGTTGGGTATGTGGGCTGGCCTGGCCCAACTGGACCATGCCAGACACATCACCCCCGGCCCATCCCTCACCACATGCACACACCCGCACACCACTCTTCCTCATCCCCTTGCTCTCGCAGGCCGGCTTTCTCCGTTATTGATACTGCTCGCCATCGCCGACATCCGTTGTGTCACGCGTGGCTCCGCCTCCTTCTCCTCCCTTATTTCCCCTCCGCTATGGTGCCTAGCACCCTCGCGCGCTCACCCCGGGAGAAACCCTAGCTTCTACTTCTTGTGCTCACAACTCGCCCCCCAATCCCGCTTCTCCGGTTGGTTGGCGTGGCCTAGCTCGTTTTTATCAGAGTTGCCATCGCGACCCTATCCCTCGATCTTGGAGGGGCGGCATCCAGGATGCAACCTGGCGCCTTCATTGCTTC
Organism: Avena insularis; assembly: GCA_023614405.1. NCBI lineage: Eukaryota > Viridiplantae > Streptophyta > Magnoliopsida > Poales > Poaceae > Avena > Avena insularis. Next base: position 450,157,026 of record CM042685.1, read on the forward strand.
ATTGTCTGCTGAGGAATAACCATGGGATCTTCCTCGGTGTTCTTGGCCTCTGGTGCTTTGGTTTGGGCTCTTCCTTTTGTCTACTTGGGCATTGGTTTCGGCAGGATGGAAGAGGTGCCTGCAACCCCGGCAACCATGACTTTCTGCCCCTAAATTTGGCTAAGAGGATTGTGGATAATGGTAATGGTACTGGGATGATTTCTTTCTCTAACTCCGGCGGGATGGTATTCTCTGCAATTTCTTATATTCTGATTCAGGTAACTCTGATGTGACCGGCCTTCGAGCCGATGAAATGTTCTTGTATTATTTTAGGTTTAGATTCTTGGTAATCTAGGATTGGAGCTACTTGTTATGGTTATGGCATATTCATTGGTGGCTTGATTTTAGTAGTCTGTTGGTTGTGTGGTTGATCATGTGCTACTGATTATCTTAGAGTCTGGAAGCATACCTGTTGGTTCTGGAAATCATTTGTGATCAAATAGTGTTACTGGACATATGTTATTCCTATGATTAAGATGATTAATCTATCTCAAATAGTCAGATGTATAAATGCTAAAGTATTGTTGTGGTGATGAGTAAATTTGGTATTCATAGGATAGCCAAGATGTACTTGACCAGGTTATGGTACCAGTTGCTTTAGTTATAGATGATCCTATTAGTTTTGTTCTTGGGTTGGAGTTCTTCTTAACCATGTTGATAAATACAAGTAGTGGTCAGTGGTTTCCTGATGATCTAGTATTACTATGTGATTTGTATTATCAAATCCTTATTCTGTCCTTCATACTTAATAGTAGTTTCTGGTATCAGTTTTATTTGTGCTAATAAACTAAATGTTGACTGCCAGAAGTGTGTATTGCAAAGGTAGATAGATATACTCTACTAGTCCTATTTATAATTTCTTCTGTGTTGGTGATCATTTTCTGAACTAGATATGTTACCAGAGGTATATATATCTTTTAAGCATTTACATCAATCTATCCTATGTAAGGGTTGCTCTCAGCTAGACTAGTGGTGCCTCTTTGGTCTCCTAGGTGCTGCATTTATGCAATACTTGGCTTTAAGCAATTGTTCTGGCTGATGTGGTACCTCCTTGGAGGATGCACATGAACTAGATCACATATATATCCATGTTATAATATTACTGGTTAGAAGTTTGGACTTTCCCTAGCCAATGATATCATAATGTGAGGCTTAAGCTTTGTAGAGGCAAATCATGAATGGATTCTTTCTTGAGGTTTCAAGAAAGGATCTATTTCATAGAACTTTTCTACAAGGAAACAATCTACATACCTGATTCCTAGAAAATCTGTTAGGAAAATGATGTGGCAAGAATAAAGTAGTGGCTTGTGTTAGTGTAGATGTCACTGTGGTGCCTCAATTTTTAGTGTGCATAGTGGTGAATCTTAATTAGCATAAAACTACTGCTAAAAATATGACTATGATGTAACCTGAGTGGTATAATAGGGAGATATGGCTTATAGCTAGTGATGCAAAAGTCTGAAGCTATAATGGCATACTTGGATAGCTCAATCTACTGTTTTAAACAGTTTGTCTAAGAATCAAGATATGACTTCCAAGGATGCAAAGGCTGAGGCACATATTTGTAAATAATATAAACAATTACTATTGATGCCTAGAAGTTCAATGATGAGACAAGCATGGCATCTCTATGCCTATCTGAGAACAATCTCAACACTCCCAAAATCTTTTTTTAATGGAATTGGTAAGAACAGATATTATTGATTGTATGGGTGGTCAACCTGATGCTTGTCCTTCATGGTCATATGTTTCTAGATCTTGATCTACTTCTTCCACTTGATACTTGTGTATGATCAGCTACTCCTTGACATTGCTAGTCTAGCCTTCTTTTCCTGGGGTGCTGCCTGACCTTTACCTTCCCCTTGTTCTAGCTCTTGGATGGCTCCAGGGAGCAACCAGAGATTGATTAGGTGGTGGATTTGGTGGGATGATCCAAGTATTATTGGTTTGATGATAAGATGATGAGATGGGGAATGTGCTTTGAAGTGTGGAGGTGAAATGGTAGCTTGTTGCTACGGCTGGTTCACCCCTTTGTGTACATAAGTAGGCTTTCTTGTCTCCTTCTTTGGGTTGTCATTGGTTGACAAAGACACCCATATGCATGGTTGTGTGAGCAGCTTGCTTTCTTGCTGTGACTCATGGATCAGATCAAGTGAAGATAGATCTTTTTGTTGGTATTACTGTTTTGACTTTTATCCTTTTACTAATTTGGTGAAACTTGCCCCTGCCTATGATGCATAAGCCTGAGGCAAATATTCTGGATAAGAACAGATACTATCATTTGGTGAAACTTGCCCCTTCTAAAAAATAACTCAGCTCAATGAGGAGACAAAACAATGCACTACACTGTTGATATATGAGAGCAATTTATTATACTAACCCCTCATTTCTAGCATGTTTTGTTGATCTTTGATTTTGCAGGAAATAAAACAAAGAAGAAAGAAGATACCAGATTTAGTTTAGGTTTTCTTTTTCATCTTATTGTAATTTCTTTTCTGTTTGAATAATGTAAAGACATTGTATTATTGTATTGCCTTCAATAAAGTTTACTTGTTTTATTTTTTCTTATTCCATTCATTTGTAAAGACAATGTAATATATATTTCTTCTTGTAATAAAAATTATTTGAGTTACTCCATTTATGTAATAAAGATTATATTTATTTATACCATTTTGTATTATGATTATGAAATATTCTATAATACTTTAAGATTTAAATTTAAGTTCAAGTTATATTTGAATTGTATGATCTCATATTTGAAGTCTTGAATGCAAATTCTTTTCCCCAAAATTATAAATTCAACAAAGGTCATGTCCAAATTCCTAACCCCCATCTAAGATGAACTAAACCCCATTTCTCCAATGGCAAGAGAAACACTTATCTCTTTGTGTTTTAAATTTTAATTCGAATAATTTTGAATATTGAATCTTATTCATAAATAAGAATTCACCTCTTATCTTTTATTATAATTTAATTTCCAATTCTAATTCTATTTCACATTCTTTTAATATTCAAATCCATCAAGTAAATATTCAGATTTGAATTGTCTTCCCCTAAAATACAAAAGTACAATAGAGGTCATGTCGAATTCCATCGCACCTGTCCTGGTGTTTCCATCAGAACAAGGGAGACCTCGATCCCTTTATACCCTCTTGTAGTTTTGCGCGAAAATTCCCCGGATTTTCTTATGCATGAATGCAATACACAACCTTGTGTCCTCTTTATTTCTGGGTGCTAATCTTGGGATGTTACAATGAATGTGTCATGGATAAGTGGAATGATTTCATCATGTCATAGGTCACTTGGTTGGGCATTAGCAAGAAAGAAATCAAGCTCCAAATTGAAAGTCAAAAGTCAAGTTTGAAAAGTCAATCTGGGACAATGTTTCCTGGTGGAGGAAGGAAAGAATCCTTCTTTCCCTCCACCACAAGCCAACAAGGAGAGGGAGTTGGGGAAGGATTAAAACTCCCCTCTCCCAAGCTGCCCTCCCTCTCATAAATAGAGGGGAGAGGATGCCCCAAGGATACACACCACCAGCCCCTCCCCACTCCACTGTCGTCGCGCCGCCGCCCAGCGCCGCCGCCACAGCAGCATCGCCGCCATCGCCAGCCGCCGCGCCGCTGCCGGTTAGTCGCCACCTCCCTATCCACCGCCGTCTCCACCTCCTCCTCTCCGGCCCTCTAAACCCTAGATTGCCAGAAACCCTAAATCCACCATAACCTGCTCTAGCTTAGGCGAAGCCCTGCATGATCTTCCCTCTACTTCTGATACCACGCCGTCGTGCTGCCGGAATCGCGAGGGGAGAACTACAACCTCTACTGCCTGCTGGAACAAGGGAGAGGAAGGTCTTCATCGAGTACCGAACGTGTGACCGACTGCGGAAGGGCTTCCAGAACGCAACGTCGGAAGGATCGTCTACGCGATCTTGAGATCGACAAGTGTACGGCTACATCACCTACGAGAATCTTCTCTCGTTAACCGCTTTGGAATCTTCAAGGCTGAGTACTCTAATCGACTCATTGCTACAATCTAGTAGATATATATTGGCTTATTTGTGTGTATGCGGTAGAAATTTTTTGTTTTCCATGCTACGAACCCCAACACAAAGAACCTGAGAAGCAACAACCGTCTCCAAAATAAGACTAACAAGCTACGGAGTTCAGACTAACAAGCTACATGAATTTAAATACCTATAAAAATGATTTGAAAAAGAATAACATTACCAACCAGACATGTTCCTCGGGTGTATGGGTGTACGCTGGCCTCGTATTACAAGTATTATACTTCATGAATCAAACATATGACAATGGACATACTAATTACCAAAATTACATGGTAGGCATATCATGACAATCGGAAACCAAACCATAGCATCACAATTTTAAAGATTTCTTGCAGAAATTGACAAAAATATAACACAAGTATACTCACAAATATCAAGCGTTCTTTCTAATGTTTTACATGAACATGAAACTACACTGATAATTGGGAAACTAACAAGCTGCATGTCTACAGTGCTGAAATAGGCGATTATCATCTAGCAAAATTAGTGAAATTACCATTGAAAGGGGTTGGTGGAAGAGCCTGTTGGGACACAGGGGTAGAAGTGATGTGGCATTGAGGCGTTTGTGGAGGAGCTTGTTGGGGCGCCAGGGTAGAATTGTGGTGGTGGATAGGAATTGCCACCTGAGCTCATTGGGGCACCGCTGAACTGCTGCGGTGGCAGGGTGGCCGATGGCCAGACTAAAGCCGTCTCATCACGGGCTCGGGATCTAGCCATGATCCGTGGGTCGTCGTTGACCGATGCCGCTGTCGACAAGTGGGACAGAGGGCAGAGCCGGGGATGGAGGTTGCAGGGGCGAGAGGGGGACTTGGAGGCGGCAGGGGTGGGAGCAAGAAATGGAGGCGCTGTGCGGGATAAGGATGTGACGGGAGGGCGGGAGTGGAGGCGGGAGATGGTGGTGCTGGGCGCAAGCAGAAGGCAGATGAGTAAGGAGTTGGGGATCGGGATATGCCGCATGGGATCGATCTGTCGTGTATTTTTCTCGAGCCCGGCGCTATGGTTGACATGGATATACCCTATGGGTACCTTATATTGGTATACCTGGTCTAGCCCAGTGAAGTCCTACGCAAAGACTTGCTGCCCAAGGAGACTCCGGATGGCCCAAACCCAGTAGAACTTCAACTCCTTGGAGGACACAGTCAAGATGTAGATAGAATATTCAAGGGTGAAACCCTAAACTTGTAACCGACTCGACCTACCCTACCTATATAAAGGCCAGGAGGGCACGGCGAGAAGAACCCTAGACAACTCATACACACACACCTCACACCAGATTGCATCTGCGCACCCCCTATAACCTTCGGCTCCGCCGTAATCAAGAACAAACAAGGAGGAGTAGGGTTTTCCCTTCGGGGGCCTAAACCTGGGTAAACCTCGTGTCCCCTTGATGCATGTCTGTTAACCGTCCCGCGATCTCTAGCATCCCCATCTTCTCCAAAACCCAAGTCCATAACAATGGGCATTGATGAGTCGAACCCTCGCCAACTGGCGTCGTCTATGGGGACTGGGGGCGCTGATCATGCGGTCATGACGGTTCCATCTGGAGGGATCTTCGATTCCTCGGCGATGGAGAATCACCTTCTCTTTGGTGCTCTTGACTTCACCGCCCACTCTCCGGCCACCTGCAAAGATTTCGAGTCCGTAGGCGACGGATTCGAGATGTTGTTCGAGAGCTTCTGCTTCTAGGTGGGACATACTGGCACCCTCCGCCTCCCAGAGCGGGTGCCACCTACATCGATCAGGCCCGCTTCGTGGGTGCCAACAATCGACGCCTTGCGCACAACATCGCTAACAGGTGATTCGTATGACAGTAGTAGCTGCAACTCCGATCTGTGTGATCCCTCCTCTAATGAAGGAACCTACAATTCCGGATCTGAAAGTTGTGGTAGTAATGACCTTCTCCACGAATGCTACATGTGCACGGTCATCCACAACGGTAACATCGATGACGGAACCGAACCGCCACTGAATCCCCCTCCCAACCCCAGGTTGAGAACGAAGGAGATGGATCAGTACCTCCCAACCCTAGCGGGAATCGGGGACCCAACAACATCGATGGCACCGGCCGTGTCCAGATCAATCTAAGCATCGCTCAGTGGGAAAGAGTGTGCAATGTTGTACTAGGTAACCCTCTGCCAATCAACGCCCCAAACGACATGTTGATGGGCTACCACTGGCTCCTCGTCGAGGAGCACAATCGACAAGTTAAGCAGCAAGCCGAACTCGAACGGTGTAGGCGAGAGGCTGACGAGTCAAGCATGTGATGATCTGCGTTATCTGCCGCAAGTACTGCTCTCGCATGGAGCGCATGGATCCTGCCGCACGATGCGAGACTACCAAGACACTCGACATGTCCTTCATGACGATGGACTCGCAGGGCAATGTCAGGCCCAAGACGCCGCAGGCCACGGTCTTGGCATCCACCACCTACCTTGCATCCAGCCGGCCATCGGTGGGAGACCCAAGAAACACAATCCACAAGTCTGCGCTTGCAGGCCTCAGGCTCGTCGGAACTGCACTCCACAACAAAACACCCGTGGAGCCGAAGAAAAAGGCCGCGGTAAAATTCACTCGAAGCCGCATGCCCTCATCCTATGAGGAAGAGCATGACTTGCCGTGACGCTGCCGTAGCCCACGACACAGGAGCAGCAACTACGCCGCTCGTAGTGAAGTCACGCAGCGCAAAATCGACAAGTCACGCGCAAAGCGCGCGTGCTCCACCGAGTCTGAAGACGATGACGGGGAGCTGTGTGGCGCCAGGTGCTTCAGCAGGGCCGTGCGGTAATCATGGATGCCTAGGAACTTCAAGCTCCCTTCGGACAACCCGAAATTCGATGGCACGCATGATCCGAAGATCTGGCTCGATGATCACTTGTCGTTAGTCAAGCTCCATGGCGGGAGCAAAAACACATCCATGCAATGCCTTTATCTTTGGCTGACGGGCACAGCCATAGCCTGGCTCAATAGCCTCCCCTCTGGATCCATCCGCAATTGGGAAGAATTAGCGTACAACTTCATATGCAACTTTAAGGGCACGGGCAAGAGATCAGCGTCAAACGAAGAGCTATGCGCCTGCTTCCAGCGGTCCAACGAGTCCGTCTGCTCGTACATACTACATTGCTCTATAATAAAAAATTCAGCCGCAAACATCTCGGAAGAGAGGGCAATCGATGCCTTCAATGACGGCGTCAGACGCCGTGAATTAAAGGAAGAGCTAGGGCGCGTCAAGCCCAAGACCATCGACCACCTGATGGACATCACCAATCGCTGGTCCGATGGCGAAGATGCCGTCAACCAAGCACGTTCGGATGACAAAAATTACTTTGGTCGAAGGCGTGATCATCATGGAAAGAGAAGATCGCGCGTCTATGAAAACCTTGAGGAGGTCGACATGGTTGCGGCTGGCTACGCCGATCGTCGCGAGGAAGGCAACCGCAACAACGGGTACCATGGTGGAAACTACCACGACAGCGGCAGACCCACACAAACATGACAGCGCCGCAACCGCGACGATGAACCATCCGCATTCGAAAAGCTATCGGGTCCCTACACCATCCACTTCTACATCGACAAACATGATGGTAAGAGGAAGGCCAGCCACATGCCGAAGGACCGCAGGGAGTTCCAAAAACTCCACGAGGGCTTCGGCCAGGACAAGGCCGCCAAGCGGTGAACCTGTGATTCGCTTCGCCCAGAGCCGTCGCACACGAAGCTCCACCGCCACCACCCAGAGGACCCGTAGCATGCGGTTGCGACGATGCAAAATAATAGGGCAGACGCATACCTACCACCATTGGGGTGTAGGGGTTTGTAGCATGGAAAATAAAAAATTTCTACCGCATACAAACAAACAATCCAAGATCTATCTACTAGATTGTAGCAACGAGTCAATAGAAGAACTCACCCTCGAAGATTCCAAAGTGTTTAACGAGAGCAGATTCTCGTGGGTGATGTAGTCGTACTCTTGCCGATCTCAAGATCGTGTAGACGATCCTTCCGCACAAGGCTCCCAAGCACTTCGATCGGTCACGCTCGGTACTCATGAAGACCTTCCTCTCCCTTGTTCCAGCAGGCAGCAGAGGTTGTAGTACTCTCCTCGCGATTCCGGCAGCACGACGGCGTGGTACCGGAAGTAGAGGGGAGATCTCGCAGGGTTTCGCCTTAAGCCGGAGCGAGTATGGTGGACTATGAGAGAGGCCTTGGCGATCTAGGGTTTAGAGGCACCAAGGAGAGAGGGCTAGGCCGGTGGCTAGGGTTAGGGTTTGGTGGAGAGAGGTGTAGGTCTAGAGGGGCACCCTTGCCCCTCCTTTTATAGGTGGGAGGGCGCGGCCAAGGGGGAGGGAGTCCTCCCCCAAGTCGGCCTCCTTGGCCGGCAGTGCAGGGAGGAGGACTTCCTCCCCAAGTAGGTTTCCTACTCTCCTTCCACCAAGCAAACTTGTCGTTTGACTTTTCAAATTGGCGTTTGACTTTTCGAACTAGGATTTGAATTATACCTTTATTTTGCTCAGCGATGATACCTAGTACATGATGCAACCATTCCACATTGTTATGACACATTCATGTACCCTTCCCCTCTGGAGTGCCGGACCTTCCGGACCCTTCTAGAACATTCTCGAGGAAAACACCGGTATCATCCTCCAACTCCGAAATAGGACTTTCCTTATATGAATCTTATTCTCTGGACCATTCCGGATCTCCTCGTGATATCCCGGATCCCATCCGAGACTCCGAACAACATTCGGTCTCTTACTCATCATTCCATAACTACTCAACAACATCGAATCCTTAAGTGTGTCTCCCAATGGTTCGTGAATTATGCGGACATGATCGAGACACTTCTATGAACAATAACCAATAGAGGAATCTGGAAATTCATATGGCTCCCACATATTTCTACGATTACTTAGCGATCGAATGAACCACTTACATACGATACCAATTTCCCTTTGTCTCACGATATTTTACTTATCCGAGGTTTTGATCGTCGGTATCTCTGCATACCTAGTTCAATCTCGTTACCGATAAGTACTCTTTTCTCGTTTCCATGATATGTGATCCCTTGTGAGCCAGTCACATGCTTGCAAGCTAATTGGATGACATTCCACCGAGAGGGCCCAGAGTATATCTATCCGTCATATGGATGGACAAATCCCACTCTTGATCCATGTGTCTCAACCCATACTTTCCAAACACTCAATGCCACCTTTATAGCCACCCGATTCGTGGTGTTTGATGTCATCAAAGCATCCTTCCGGTGATGGTGATAAGCATGATCTCATGGTCGAAGGAATTAGGTTACTATGTATCAGAAAGCTTATAGCAATTGAACTATTAAAATGACTTGATCTTTATGCTACGCTTATCTGTAGGAGTATGTCCATCATACCATTCTCCTAATGATATGATCTTGTTGTTAATAACATCTCAATGTTCATGATAGGGAAACCACAATCATTTATTAACCAGCAAGCTAGTATTATGAAGAGGCTTTACCAGGGACTCTAATTTAGTTTACAAATCACACAAGTATTAATGTTTCCTTGTTAATACTATTATAGCATGAATGTAAACATTTATCATAAACACAAAGATATAATAATAACTATATTTATTATTGCCTCTAGGGCATATCTCCAACATGGGGTCCATGATAATACAAAAGGGGTGCTCAACTAACAGGGTGCAGAAGATGATCACCCGCCAGGTCAACTTGGCCATCACCTCTCCGCCAGCCATACTTGAGTACCTTCGTGGCTCGGAGTCATGTATCACATTCGACCGCTCAGATCATCCGCGCCAGATACCTCGCCCAGATCACTCTCCCTTGGTGCTCGAGGCCCGGATCAGAGGATTCGAGATTAGTCGCGTCTTCATGGACGGCGGTAGCGGCATCAACCTGATGTTTGCCAACACACTCGCAGCTATGCGGATCCCGCATGCAGCCTGGAGGCGTCGGACACGACGTTCCACGGCATCGTCCCAAGGAAGGGCATATACCTCTGGTCAAAATATGGCTCGACGTCATCTTCCTTCAAGTTCGAGGTGGTGGACTGGCCCTCACAGTACCACGCCATCCTCGGGCGCGTGAGATTTGCAAGATTCTTGGCGGTGCCGCATTACGCATACCTCCTGCTGAAAATGCCAGGGCCCAACAGCATCATCATCGTCTCAGGAAGCTTCACCAGGTCGGACATCTGCGACAGGGACTTCAACAGAATCTCCCAGTCGTTCGGCATGCAGGAGGAGCTCGCAAGACTAAAGGAGATCACAGACAACGGTCGACCACCGGTCACTAGGCAAAACGCACCTGATATATCCTTTGACTCCACTGTCAACACCAAAAAGGTGCAGGTCCACCCGATAGACGCCTCCAAGACAGCTCTGATCGTCAATGATCTGAGTCCCGCATAGGAACTCACGCTCGTAGAATTCCTCCGTGAACGCTAGGAAATTTTCGCCTGGTTTCATGCGGACATGCCATGGGTTCCCAGGGAATTCGCCGAGCACACACTCAATGTGTTTCCGGATGCGAAGCTAGTTAAGCAGTCGATGCGTCAACTGTTTGAGACAAGAGCCGAAGCCGTTGGTATCAAGGTCAATAGACTTCTCGACGCCAACTTCATAAGTGAGATAAAGGAAAGCACTTGGGTGGATAACCTCGTGCTGGTCCCCAAAAAGGACACGGACATCCTACGGATTTGTGTGGACTTCACGTCGCTTAACAAGCACTGCCCTAAGGACCACTTCACCTACCCCGGATCGACCAAATCGTTGATTCGACCAGAGGTTGCGAGAAGCTCTCCTTCCTCAACGCCTACTCAGGCTACAACCAAATTTGAATGAAGGTCGAAGATCAAGAGAAAATGGCGTTCATCATGCCATTCAGAGTGTTCTACTACAACACTATGCCCTTCGGGCTCAAGAACGCGGGAGCCACCTACCAGAGGTGCATGGAGGCGTGCCTCAAGAACCAGATCGTTTGCAATGTACAGGTCTATGTCGACGGCATAGTAATCAAGATCAAGGAGGCTAGAACACTAATCGATGATCTCCACGAGACATTTGATAACCTCGACCGCTACAAAATCAAGCTGAACCCGGACAAGTGCATCTTCGGCGTCCCGTTCGGACAACTAATCTGGTACTTAATCTCATAAAGAGGTACGAGGCCAACCTGAAGAAAATCAGGGCTATACTAGCCATGCAGAAGCCCAAGAATGTCAAAGAGGTCCAGCAGCTAGCTGGGCGAATCGCAGCGCTCAGGAGGTTCATCAGCCGCATGGGCGAGAAGGCTCTTCCTTTCTACCAGTTGCTGCGCATAGCCGTAAAATTTGAGTGGACGACAGAAGCCGACGAGGCATTCGAAGACCTCAAGCGCCTGCTCTCCACGTCCCATGTATTGGTAACACCAAAGGAGAGGGAGCCTATGCTTATATACATTGCAGCCACGCACCAGGTGGTCAGCACCGCCCTTGTGGTCGAGCGACCCGAAGATGGTAAGACCCATGGGGCACAACACCCAGTCTACTACCTCAGCGAGGTACTGATGCCAATAAAGCAGAGGTATCCCCACTACCAAAAGCTCACCTACGACGTATTCATGACGGCACGTCGACTGAGCCACTACTTTCAGGAGCATCAGATCATGGTCGTGAACGATGCACCACAGTCGAATATCCTGAACAACCCCGAAGCTACTAGGCAAGTAGCCTTGTGGGGCATTGAGCTGTCCCCTCGGGACATCATCTACAAGCATCGCACCTCCGTCAAGTCTTAGGTGCTCCCTGAATTCTTCGTCCACTGGATGGAACTCCAGTTGCCGGACACCCCGGACATGTTTAAGTCGTGGACAATGCACTTAGACGGCTCCAAACGTGAGGCTATAGCAGGAACCGGGGTGATAAAAGCGTCCCCTCAAGGAGATAAGATGAAATACGTTCTTCGGATGAAGTTTCGTGCATTTAACAATGAGGCTGAGTATGAGGCACTCCTGCATGGCATGCGGATGGCCAAAGTGTGCGGCGCCACACGCCTCGTCATCTACGGTGACTCCAACCTCGTCGTCCAGTAGACGATGAACGAGTGCGACGCTCATAGCGCCAACATGATCGTGTATCGTGCGCTCTACAACTCACTCGAAGGGGACTTTGACAACTGCGAACATCGGCACGTTGGCAGGGAAAGCAATGAAGAGGCTGACAAGATCGCCAACATCGGCTCCACATGCGCCCTAGTACCTCCAGGTGTGTTCCTTGAACAAATATGTGTGCCCTCTGTCAAGCGGAAATTCCCGAAGGGCACAACCAAAGCCACAGGACACTCGGGGGCTGCGCCACCTGAGAAAACTGAAGGACCCAAAGAGCTCGACATGAAGGTCGAACTGGTGAGCCTCATGCAGGTTATGGCGGTCGAGCAAACATGGACTCAACTGTACCTAAAATACCTGATAAGCAAACAACTGCCTGTGGACCCAACCGATGCCCAACACGTAGCTCGCCAATCAAAGGCCTTCGCCATCATCAATGGCGAGCTGTACAAGTGCAGCATTTCGGGTGTGCTTCAGCGATGTGTCACTAATAGTGACGGGAAAAGCATCCTCCTCGACATCCATGAAGGTATCTGCGGCCACCAAGTAGGCAGTCGCGCCCTTGTCGCCAAGGCTCTATGAGCTGGCTTGTACTGGCCAACCGACATGACCGATGCCAAGGATATCATCCAGAGGTGCAATGCCTGCCAAAGGTACGCAGACAAGCCGCACGCGCCAGGATCAGAGCTTTGGCCCATACCATTGGCTTGGCCCTTCACCCAATGGGGACTCGACATGATCGGCAAGCTGCCAAAATCCTCACCAGGAGGGCACGTCTTCCTCCTGATGGCAGTCGACAAATTCACCAAGTGGATCGAGGTCCTGCCTGTCACTAACCAAAGCAGCGCCACCACCGTCAAGTTTTTCGAGTCCATTTTCTACAGGTTTGGAGTGCCCCATAGCATCAAAACGGACAACGGCTCGAACTTCACCTTGGTACGTCGGAAACATATCTATAATTTTTTATGCTCCATGCTTGTTTACTTATCTACTTTGCTTTACTTGTCTACACTTTGAGGTGCTTTTTACATGTTTTCTGGTACTAACCTATTAACAAGTTGCAACGGTGTCAGATGCCTGTTTTCTTCTGTTTTTGGTTTCAGAAAAGTTAGTAAAGAAATATTCTCGGAATTGGACGGGACAAACGTCAAAGTCAATTACTTTCCGTGGAGAACAAGAAGTCTAGAGGGGAGACGAGGAAGCGGGCCAAGGCATCCGGACCCCCCCAGAAGCGGCCAGGGGTAGGCCCGCGCTTGGCTAGGGTTTGGCCCCCCTGGTCGCCTCCTCGGCCTCCCCCTTCGCCTATAAGAAGCCCCCGATGCAGAAACCCTTTAAGCTTGTTGGAATGCATGAAGCCTTTGAAAAGAATTTTGATTGGATTGCTCCTGAAAATCTTTTTGATGAAAGTAGTAGACCAAAGAGAGATGAGAAGGGATCCTCCAAAACCCATTTGGATGAGATACCTTTCATAGTTGGAGACTTTCCAAGTATGGATGTTAATGCTTCTTCATTTGAAAATACTTGATTCTTCTTGCTTCTTGTGCCTAACTTAAATGCGCTAAAGAAAAGTACTTGTTGGAAGATAATCCAAGAGTTTCCTTGAGTCTTGAAAGTTACTACTTCTGTAATGACCTCTCCTTATCTTTTTTGTTTGCTTTTTGTTCCAAGAATGACCTCTAATGAGAGGGAAGTAAGATTTGGGGAGTTGCTGTCCCGAAACAGATATTTGTCCTCCACCAAAAAATTCGTGAGGGGCTTTGTAACTCGGATTGAGCTCAAAATTTACGAATAAATCCCCCAGTATTTTAGCTAACTTTCATTAATTCAACACTTTTTGATTTGAGCAATAGAAGATGTTCGAAAAAATTGGTTTCTACCTGCTGGTCTGTTTTGACAGATTTCTGCCATTATTTGCATTTGCTTCTTATTGATTCCTTTTTGAGTTCTATTTAGGTGAATTAAGCTTTTTGAAGGAGTTACTACAGTAACTTGTGTTTTTAGTGAAAAGTCTTGATGTTCCAAATCTTTTCCAGAGGTCTAATATCTTTTGAATACACTAATGTTGCTAATGAAGATTGTGTGAAGTTTTGTATGAAGGAAAAATTTCAGGTGTAAAGAGAGAATGATGCAATGAGATGAAGAATGGACAAAAGCTCAAGCTTGGGGATTCCACCATGGTGTCACCCCAAGAAATATCCAATAGGTACAAGCGTCAAAGCTTGGGGATGCCTAAGGCATCCCCTTCTTCATCAATAAAAAGCTCAGGTCTGTCTAGACACTTCGTTTTTATTGTTTCATGCACAGTGGTGTTGTTCTTGGAGCGTCTTAGTTTTCGTTTGCTTTGCTTAGTTTGGTTAGTTTGCTAAAGTAGTTTGGACCCCATTCTCGCTGTGTTGTTTTGCAAATAAGTTGCTTGGTGTTGGAAAGGAGTAGTAAGTTCTTGCTTGAAGTGCAAGAGTAGCTTGCATTGACTGTGACTTAGACTTTAGCATGACATGCTAGGTGTTGTTTTTACCTGATGCTTAGTGATTATTGCTGTAGCATGTCTTGTTCCAGGCAATTGGGATTGCTTAGTGTGCCTTGAAGAAATTATGTGTTGTTTTAGCATGCAAAAGCATAGTATTGTGGTATTCTCCTTTGATGCTTTGCTTGGGTTGACTTGGCACATGCTCACACCATGTCATGACTATGAACAAGTCACCATTAGCCTCTATGATCATTTAGTCCTTGACTTGTAGTACCACTATTTTCTTTGATTAGTATGCGTTGTTGCACTGCATGATTATGGCCATTATGCTCTCTTAGTTGGTTGCTTTCAGTCTTTTGCTAGCCTCCACTTGTATGAGTAAGTTCTACTCATGCTTCCAACTCCCAAGAAACCAAGTTATTCCAAAGTGTCCACTATAAACTCCTATGCATTGTGTGTTACACCATTCCAAGTATATTCTTGCTTTCAACTATCTTCCAATTAAAAAGTATTTTGTTATGTGAAAACTTAGTGATTAAAGCCCTCACGAACTTGATGGCACACTTTATATTCTTTGCCCCTAATAAACTTGAACCATTGTGACAACTTTGTTGTATATACTTGCACTTATAAGTTGGAATTAGCAGAACTGTGCTGTCACGGGGAACATTTTCAGCATTGCACTTCTACTTTGTACTCAGTTGATATGATGTTCTTTTGTCTATGGATGTCACTGGTGTGAAATAAAGAGGGAACTTGTAAGTCCATGGAGTTTGTATCCCGTGTTAGAGAAACGCCTGGGCCGCTAGCCTAAGCCATGCCTAATCATGGTGGAAACTTGCAGCATCACCATAGTGAGCTATCTATGAAGCATCCTCGATAAAAAGCTATGCATATGGTAAATAAAAAGATTGCTGAGATGCTCATTGTCTGCTTGCCTTGTCATTTTGGTTATGGGAAAGCTCATGTACCATGTGCAAGGGGTACCCTGTTGGCGGTTCTCTATGATATGCAAATACTTACAATGACAAGAACTTACAGGTGACTAAAGTTGAGTAGCATGAGGTGTGGCCCTCGTATTCAAGGGACTCGAGATTTCCAACTTATACTTCGCCAAGCATAAACTCCATCTTTGTTCACTTTAACCTTAATCACTTCAAGATGCTTATGATAGGGGCAATGAGGGCTAAAAGCTTAGAAGTACCATAATTTTTGGAAGCTCTTTTTGAAACTTGAAATCCCTGCTTCCTTTATAAAAGGCCTTTCTTCCACCATTATTTGAGTCTCCACCTTGTACCTTTAGGCACCATTAAGAGAGAATAGTTGTCATTCTATGTGCAGTGTTCCAAAGCTTATTGGTTGATGCCTATTGTGATATTACTTGTTCTTGTTCTATTTGTTTCTAGTCACCCTTGTGAACTTTGAGGGTGTCTTATGCATCTATTTGCTACTCTGTGAGGGACAAGTTGATTGCCACTATGCTATGTTTTCTGTTTGTGAAACAAACAAACGTTTTTCAATGCATGTTATTCATGATCTTTGTTTGTAGCTGTCATGTTGCATGCATAGTTACACTGTCCTATTGTTAGAACTCCATCTTTCATGCACATGTTTAGAGTTCTTTGATCCCATCTTTCAATGCTTGCAAATGGTTAGATCTTTATTATGAGGGTGCATGTCACCTCAAAAATTATTCTTTTTATCACTTACCTACTCGAGGACGAGCTGGAGTTAAGCTTGGGGATGCTTGGTACATCAGAAACGTATCTATAATTTTTTATGCTCCATGCTTGTTTAGTATCTACTTTGCTTTGCTTTGTCTACACTTTGAGGTGCTTTTTACATGTTTTCTGGTACTAACCTATTAACAAGTTGCCACAGTGCCAGTTGCCTATTTTCTGTTGTTTTTGGTTTCCGAAAAGCTAGTAAGGAAATATTCTCGGAATTGGACGGGACAAACATCAAAGTCAATAACTTTCCGTGGGGAACAAGAAGTCCAGAGGGGATACGGAGAGGCGTGCCAGGGCAGCCACACCCTCCTAGGCACGGGTGGTCCCTGCCCCGCGCCTAGGCAGGGTGTGGGGCCCCTAGCTAGATGGTTGTATCTCCTCCTTTGTGCTTTCATGTATAGATCTTGTGAGATCCGTTCATGATCAAGATCTAATCTATTTGTAATCATGCATGTTGTGTTTGCGGGGATCCGATGGATATTGAGATTATTATGTTGGTTTGATTAATGGTTTTGTTTTTATGATTCTATCATGTATGCGTTGTTTGTGATCTTGCATGCTCTCCGTTGTTAGTAGCTCGATAGTGGGTTCATGCCTCTAGTTTTCAAGGGAAGTGACAATAATATCTTCGGTTGTAGATGTGTTGTTGCTACTAGGGAGAAAACAACGGTCCCTTGTTCATGGAACATGTGGACTGTTTACCTTACACACTTTGCTTAAAACAGTTATCGGTTGCTTGCAACTTTATACTGGAGGGGGTTCAGATGATAACCTGAAGGTGGACTTCTAGTCATAGATGCAGTTGGATGGCGGTATATGTATCTTGTTGTATTGCCCAATCAAATCTTATAGGATCTTTCTGGCGATTTTTTAAATAATACGCATTATTTAATTAATTTGAGTTCTATTATACGTTTTTTGTAATTTACAGATCTAGCACTTTGTCGGCCAGGGGGAAGCCGATTGGGCCAGTCGGTCACGCCCTGGCCGACAGCACCTCAGTTGTCCAAGAGCAAGCCGACAGAAGGTCGGCCGCTGGGGCCACGGGGCCCGCCTAGGCCGACAGGCTCAATCGGCCAGGCCGAGGACGATTGCCCACTCGGCATGGGCCAGGCCGACTGGGGGGTGATAAGGGCGTCGCCGAGCCGCACGGTCGGGCAGACCCTTTCTTCCTCGCGAAGCCGCCTTGCTCTCTCTCTATGTCTCTCTCTCTCTCTCTCTCTCTCTCTCTCTCTCTTTGTCTCTCTCTCTCTTGTTCGAACAGCCCTCTATTTCCCTCACCTATTTTGCCCGATTTTGCTCGATTTGACCACAAAAACTTCAATCCAAAACCAGTAGAGAGGTAGTGGAAGCCCGATCTACGGATGGGTTAGCTCATGGCTCGATTTGGTGTTGGTTTGTTGGAGGAACGGTGGTGGAGCTGTGGTGGAGCAATGGCAATGGTGGTGGAGCTGTGGTGGAGGAGATGAGGCTGTCTGTGGTGGAGTTGTGGTGGAGCTGTGGTGGTGGTAGCTTCTCTCGCTTCAAGGATAAACTCTAATCCCTCGATAATCACGGATATTGTATATGGTTACGTATGTGGGTATGGTTAGTCTATTAAAATATTTGGCTAGTGGATTAGTAACAATATTTGACCGATGGGTTAGGCACAAAAATTTGGCCGGTGGATTAGTAGCAATATTTGACCAGTAACAATAATATCATATATTTTATAATATTTGCAAGCATTGCCCAAAGTTATACGCGTTGTCGATAATTAATTGATTAAGTTGTTTATTTTATGTCAGGAGAGATGACCAATTTAGTGAAGTTCGTGTTTTATTACGGTCCTGGGAATGTTCGAACAAATGACTTTGGAGCAGATCTGGGAGAGTTCATGTGTACACAGTTAGATTTGACTGCCCCTCAAACCTAGAGTGTTAGTCAGTTGAAGGAATGGCTGACAGGATGTTTAGGCTATAACATCGAGACGCATAATCGTCGTGCAGTAAGCATTGTGGACAAAGTCAAGAAAAAATATTTTCTGGACTTTAAGGCATGTAGATACTAACAGAGACAGGTTTAAGTGGTTAAAAGGCTGCGAAGATAGGCATGTAAACCCTCGCGCATTAGTGCTTCCTGTCTTGAAGGAGATCGATGGTGGACATGTTTCTCGCCATAGTGCTGATTCAAGTTACGGGATGTACTCTATGTCCAGTGCTGGAGGCGGTGGTTATGAATCGGGCAAGCAAATGATAGGAGGAGGAGGAGGCGGTGGTTATGAATCGGGGCAGAGCAGTCAGGTCGGAGGTGGATAAGACTATAGTGGAGAGGCAGATGCGGACGAGGAAGATGGAGGCATGCAGAACATGATGGAAGAGGAGGATTACATGGATGGCGAGAGTGGTGATTCTGATGACCCTGAGGATTCTGATGGAGAAGGCAATGGTGGAGAGGACATGCCGATTCCTGCTGCATGGAATCAAAACATGTCAACCAGAATGACCGTTGATGATGGTCATGATTCTGCATGGGAATATCACAGCAACAGAATTTCCCAGGGTGCCAGATATCAAGACAAGCAACATTTGCAAGATGCAGTCGTTGCTTGGGCAATGTCAACACACAGGGTTTTGAAAACAACGGTGTCCTCTAAGAAATACTTGACAATGGAATGCGTGGATATAAATTGTCCAGGCAGGGTGCATGCCTATGTCCCTACGTATGACACAACTTGGTTGGTGAGCGACTATGTGCAGCACACATGTGAGCTACACAGTGTTCCTGAAGATCATCTTAACCTCTCCTCCACACTTCTAGCTCGGCTGCTTTACACGGACTTACTAGAGTGCAAAGCGATGACAGTACCCAGTATACAGAAGAAAGTAAAGACCCGGTTTAAGTACTCCATTTCGTATGGCAAGGCTTGGAGGGCAAAGCAAAGGGCTCTTGAGGAGAGGTTTGGTTCGTTTAGAGACTCGTATGACTCCGTGGTCCGACAACTTCAGACATTGCAGGATAGAAACCCAGGCACCTATGTCGACATACAATATTATATGATACCCGAGGATCCATCCGTGAAGGTGCTTCATCGAGAGTTCTTCTCTTTTGTTGTATGCATCCAAGATTTCACTTATTGTCGTCCAGTGATATGTGTAGACGGTACTTTTCTAACTGGCAAGTACAAGGGTCAGATGAGCACGCAGAGGAGATGAGCCTACATAGAGTAATGATGCAGTTTGGTCTTTGTTAGTTGGCTGATCCTCGTCCTACGGAGAGCGCCATACCTTCAGTCGTACACACGTATGTTTCCTTTACACATTACTTTCATCTTAACATGATTTATTGACATGACACTAACCATGTTAAATGTTAGGTTGTCGAGGAAGGGAAGTAGCAAGACCGCCACGGATTGGCTACACAGGGTTGGGGTGTACGTTCAAGAGTGGGACACCGCTGCAAACAGTCCGAACTTCGAACGCCGAGTTTGACATGGAAGAGTTCAACAGGTATTTGGATAGCTACATGAGCGCCACACGACTACGCATCACGCAGCAATCTCACCCAGAGGAGATGCCAGGCGCGGCTACTTGGGATAGTTATCCGAGCCAGTCGACTGTGGGCAGCAGACAACACGCGGTATGTTCTTCATCTAATGCACCTATTTATTACATAATTTTCCATCTATATATGGCGAACCTTGTGGTGTCACTTGCAGGCACAGATGTTAGTCGATCTTGAGACGGAGAGTGCTGAGTACAGACGCTCTCTTTCGTCCGAACCCCTACTTATTCACCGGCAGGACCAGGAGACCTGGCTGAGTCGCCTAGAGGAGAAGATACGTCAGATTCACGGGTTATCACGCACCCGCTCTTCGGACATTGCTCACCACCCGCACCACGTCCTCCACGGCACTCGACGCACCACCAAAGCAGCAGCCACCCTTGCCCCTACGACAGCCTCTCCCGTCCCACGGCTTACACCATGACGACTCGAGACCTCCTCCCTGCACCAGCCGGAGGTTCGACGTGGCATCAGCAGCCTTCTTCGATCATGGCAGCAGCCACCTTGCACGATGGAGGTTTGTCGTGGCAGCACCAGCAGCAGGAGCCTTGGGGTCACCCTCCCATGCCAAACTACGGGTTTCGCCCACAGCCACAACCACAGGGTATGTGTCTTACAAGATAAGCGTCGAGGCTCAGTTCATGTCAATTTCTTACATACTTTGTTTTCATGTGCAGGAGCATTCGGAATGCAGGGGTCTATGCCTGGCTATCATTCGTCTATGTCCGGATCCGTCTGGACTGATCAGGACGCTGATCATAGCACTCAGGATTTCATGACGCAGAGCAGTTGGCTGAACATTTTTCAGACTCCCCCCTGACCCCACACAGGAGACTCCGTACGATGTGTACGGGTCGGTGATTCCTCCCCAACAGGTTCGGCCGCCCCACAGGTTCGGTTGGACGACGCCTCCTAACCCACCACCCGCGTCATGGCGAGCGTCACGCCGAGACATATATTTATCTATGTATGAGACATATATTTATCTATGTACGAGACATGTCTATCTATGCATGAGACATCTACTTATGTATGAGACATATATCTACCTATATATGAGACACCATTCTATCATTTCACGATTTTTATCGCAACATAGTTCAACATAACTTGCAACATAGTTCAACATAACTTGCGGTACACAAATAAGAGTCCTATCTATACCTAGCATGATGCCTTTCCCTTTCCCTTCGATGATGCCTCGCCCTTTCCCTTGGACGATCCCTCGCACTTGCTCTTCTTGGCCTGCGCTTTCTTATTCTCCTGCCTCTTGTCCCACTCAGCTCTCGCCTTGCTTCCAACGGGTGGCGGCATGAAGATATCATCCTCATCTTCGCTCTCTTCTATCCAGGCCCTAGGTGCCACAACCTGCTCTGTCATGTCAGCTTGACTCTTCTTGGCCTGCGCTTTCTTCTTCTCCTGCCTCTTGTCCACTCAGCTCTTGCCTTGCTTCCAACGGGTGGCGGCATGAAGATATCATCCTCATCTTCGCTCTCTTCTATCCAGGCCCAAGGTGCATCAGCCCGCTCCATCATGCGAGCTTCACTCTTGAAGGTGAGCTTGTCCCACCTTGCCCGGATCCTGAGAAGCTCTGCTCGTACCTGATTTGGGGTCTGCGGTTTCCACCCTCTTCGATGAAGTGACTTACCAAGCATAACGAGAGCATCATGGTTCGTTACCAACGTACCCCAGTGGGCTGGTTTATTGCCTATCACAATAGTTCTGGCTATTTGGAGAAGCCCAATGGACATATCTAGAGGCCACGGAGACGCGTCGGTCATAGTGGAGAGGAGTGGAGGGAAATGCGAGAGCAAGAGGAGAGGAGGGAAATGAGAGAGTAAGAGGAGGAAGAGATGAACTGGGTTAAAGGATACATCTCGTTGCCCGGATTTATAGAGGCACCGAACCGAATAGGCGGGAAAAAGGGCGGGAAATAGTGGTGGGAAAAAAGGGCGGGAAGTAGTGGCGAGAAAAAAGGGCGGGAAGTAGTGGCGGGAACAAAGGGCGGGAAGTACTGGCGGGAAAAATCGGCGGGGAGTACTGGCGGGAAAAATCGGCGGGAAGGATTGGCGAGGAAAACAGCGGCGGACGATTATTTAGAGGCAGGGTTGCATTGATCATGCAGGATTTGGTTAGGGGCAGGACGATTAGGCTGTCGGTCTAGGTCTGGCCGATTGCACTAATCGGCCTGGGCCAGACCGATTGACCCAATCGGCCTGGAGAAAGCCGATTGCATGTGTGGGGCAAAGCCGACTGCATGGTGCCACGTGCTGTCGGCCAGGGCCTGGCCAATTGGCCCAGTCGGCTTGCCCCAGGCCGACAAAATGCTAGATCTGTAAATTCGCAAAAACGTATAATAGAACTCAAATTAATTAAATAATTTGTATTATTTAAAAAAATTCGCATCTTTCTGACTAGTAATTGCATTGTTATGCCTTGCTCAGTTCATGTGCCCCTGCTGTAATTTGTTTACCCTTCATGCCATGTTGTTTATCTAAGGAGAGCACCTCTAGTGAACTATAGACCCCGGTCCAATCTTTACCATTGATACATATTCCACTGTTACTTGTTTACTTGTTGCAAACCATTACCTTCCACACCATACGTTTAATCCTTTGTTACAGCAAACCGTTGAGCTTGACAACTTCACTGATTCGTTGGGAAAAAGTCTTGAGTTTGTGTTGTGCAGGTCTCCGTGTTGCTTTCAACACCTGTGTGATGTTTCATTCCTCCTTCTGGTTCGATAACCTCGGTCTCAACTGAGGGAAAACTTGCTGGTTGCTCTTCACACCCTACGCTTGGGGTTACCAACGAAGTGCCGCGTCGAGTATCATAACACCTCAAAGGAGTTCCGAGACTTCTGCGAAAACCTCGGCATCAACCTCACGTATGCCTTTGTGGCGCATCCGCAAACCAATGGGCAGGTCGAAAAGGCCAACAGCCTCATCGGCAACGGCACTAAGAAACGACTACTACGCCCACTCAAAAGGCTTGCGGGAGCCTGGGAAGACGAGCTACCCTCCTCTCTCTAGAGCTTGTGCACAACGCCAAACAGCTCAACTGGCTACATGCCCTTCTTCATGGTGCACGGAGCCGAATCCATGTTGCCTACTGAGGTACGCTACAAGGCCCCGCGAGTCATAGCCTACAGCGAAGCTGAATCATCAGCCGCACTCGAAGATGCTGTCGACACATTAGACGAATCTCGCGACATCGCCGTGGCATGATCGGCGGTGTATCAGCAAGGTCTCTGCAACTACCACAGCCATCGGTTGTGCCCAAGGTCCTTCGTCGAAGGAGAGCTCGTCCTGCTACTCAAGCAGAAAGGGCACCTTAAGCTCGAATCACCCTGGGAAGGACCCTACATAGTCACTGAAGTAATCCCAGTTGGTACCTACCGCCTAAAAGAGGTCGAGTCCGGAGTCGAATACTCCAACCCCTGGAACATCGCACAACTATGAGGCTTCTACCCTTATTTGTCTTTTAGTTTCAAAAAGGCTATTCAGCCAGGCTACTCAGCCAAACACTGTACCCTCTACATTACGATGAATAAAAGCTAAGTCTCTTGGCCCAACATTTTTCTTTTTTACATTTACGTTGCTAAAAACGCTCGGGGGATGTGCCTCACATTACGACTTCGTTGATTGACAACAATGCATAACACCTGAGTAGCTAACCAAGTCAGGCTAACGAAAAGAACATGCACAATCTATAGTCAAACAATGCACCGTGTGCCAGTATATACAACTTTACAAGGGCAACACAACCCACTCAAAAAATCAGACTTTACATTATTCTATTTTCTATTTGCATGATTCAGCTATGTTGGAGCAGGACGTTCGTCCGCTCCTCAAAAACATCTACAATCTCTTCGGCATAATGCGCCACTGCTATGTAGTGCGGAAGCATGTCCCATGCCATACCATCTGGAGGATGAGGTGGACCAGCTGCTATCTCCGCAAGATTGACATCGCGACGATGCAGCCGAACAAGCGACAAGGCTTCCTTCACACCCGCTATAAGCTGATGGCGTACCAGCTCCATCATGGCACTCGTGTCTCGAAATCTTCCAAGCAAGCCCAAAAATCTGGAGGGCGCCGAATCCAGAGGCAGCATCGTGGCCCAAATCGTTGCGACTAACGACCTTGCACGCTTTAGCACCCGAAGCACTTGGTGGATGCGGTCTGGAACTGTGGCAAGAACAACTTCCCGATCTCGATCCATCCAGAAGAATCCGCCGCCCTCCAACTCCTATTGCGTCAAGCAATTCATTTGAATTGCAACACGCTCTTTCTCTTCCTTCAGAAGAAAATTCAGAACTGCACTTTGAAGCAGCAGGTGAGCAGACAAAAGCACGACGCAATCGAAAAGAAAAGGCTGACGATGACTCACATGAAGTTCCTCGCCAATCTGTCAAAGTTCCTCAAGGAGAAACCCCTCCCTCACAACGGCCCGTTCGGTTTTGGACCTCCAAACGTCTGCGTGACCACGGATCACGGGAGCGTCCTTCTCCAACCTTCGGATGCGATCACACAGCAGAGGCAATTGCGACGCCTCACTCGGCGACGGACGGGCACCAAATAAAGGAGAAGGGGTAACCACTGGATCATCACTCGAAGGACCCTAAGGGTGTACAATGAGTAGAGTATAAAAATCAAGGCATTTGAAAGAAGTCAAAAGGGATACTTATATTTACATCAATAAAGCCACTACGTGGCAGAGTAACACTTGTTCAACCCAAAGCATTACATGCGCAAAATATAAACTAACTAATCCAAAGCGAACTGCGATGCTGATGACCTAAGCAGCCGCATCAGGAGCAGCTTCAGATCCCGAGGGTTTCGCCTTGGTCGCCCGCTGCTCCAGTGAATATGTGGCTAGAAGATCGATAAGCTTCGGGCCAAAATGTTTGCACTTCGAGGCAAAGGGATCAAACGCTACCTTAGAGCCATCTGCTGTTGTCGGCATCCTGGAGGTGACCTGCTAAAGATCCAGTTGCACACCTGACGCCACCGCCATTGCCAGCCCCATGGCAGACCTACACACTTCTGCGCCCTCTTGTATCCCGCAGGGGCATCACCCGCCAAAGCTTCTGCGAGGGAGTCAACATCGTCAAGGGCGACGCCCTTCGGATTGATATCCTTGTAGAAGCGGGCGAGGACCTCCTTGTCCTTGCCCAGCAATGTCACAGCAGAGCTACAACGATCTTCGATCGCCGCAACAACATCCTCAATGGGGTCCCCATTCTCCAAGATGCTGCGATCAAACACAACGCTGATGAGTGCAGCAGCACTTCGTTGGGAGACCCCAAGCGGAAGGTATGATGCAGTACAGCAGGCAAGTTTTCCTCAGTAAGAAAACCGAGGTTATCGAACCAGTAGGAGGAAGGAAACGTCCCAAAGGTGCCACAAGCAACGTGGAGACCTGCACAACACAAACTCAAGACTTTGCCCCAACTAACAGTGAGGTTGTCAATCTCATCGGTTGCTATAACAAAGGATTAACTGTATGGTGTGGAAGGTGATGATGGTTTGCATCAAGTAAACAGTGACAGTGGAAGATGTATCAATGGTAAAGATTGGACCGGGGTCCATAGTTCACTAGAGGTGCTCTCCTTAGATAAACAACATGGCATGAAGGGTAAGCAAATTATAGCATGGCAATTGACATGAACTAAGCAAGGCATAACAATGCAATACTAGACAAAAAGTGTTGGAGATATGCCCTAGAGGCAATAATAAATATAGTTATTATTATATCTTTGTGTTTATGATAAATGTTTACATTCATGCTATAATAGTATTAACAAGGAAACATTAATACTTGTGTGATTTGTAAATTTAAATTGAAGTCCCTAGTAAAGCCTCTATATAATACTATCTTGTTGGTTAATAAATGAGTGTGGTTTCCCTATCATGAACATTGAGATGTTATTAACAACAAGATCATATCGTTAGGAGAATGATATGATGGACATACTCCTATAGATAAGCGTAGCATAAAGATCAAGTCATTTTAATAGTTCAATTGCTATATGCTTTCTGATACATAGTAACCTAATTCCTTCGACCATGAGATCATGCATATCACCTTTACCGGATGGATGCTTTGATGACATCAAACACCACCGTGAATCGGGTGGCTATAAAGGTGGCATTGAGTGTTCGGAAAGTATTGGTTGAGACACATGGATCAAGAGTGAGATTTGTCCATCCATATGACGGATAGATATACTCTGGGCCCTCTCGGTGAAATGTCATCCAATTAGCTTGCAAGCATGTGACTGGCTCACAAGGGATCACATATCACGGGAACGAGAAAAGAGTACTTATCGGTAACGAGGTTGAACTAGGTATGCAGAGATACCGACGATCATAACCTCGGATAAGTAAACTATCGTGAGACAAAGGGAAATTGATATCGTATGTAAGTGGCTCATTCGATCGCAAAGTAATCGTAGAAATATGTGGGAGCCATATGAATTTCCAGATTCCTCTATTGGTTATTGTTCAGAGAAATGTCTCGATCATGTCCGCATAATTCACGAACCGTAGGGAGACACACTTAAGGATTCGACGTTGTTTGAGTAGTTATGGAATGATGAGAAAGAGACTGAATGTTGTTCGGAGTCTCGGATGGGATCCGGGATATCACGAGGAGATCCGGAATGGTCCGGAGAATAAGATTCATATAAGGAAAGTCCTATTTCGGAGTTGGGGAATGGTTCCGGTGTTTTTCATCGGGAATGTTCTAGAAGGTTCCGGAATGTCCGGCACTCCGGAGGGGAAGGGTACATGAATGTGTTATATCAAGTTGGTATGATTGCATCATGTACTAGGTGTCATCGCTGAACAAAATAAAGGGTTTAATCAAATCCTAGTTTGAAAAAGTCAAACGGCAATTTGAAAGTCAAACGACTATTTTTGGGAAGTGGAGAGGGAGGTGGAAACCGAGTTGGGGAGGAGTTCCTCCCCTCCACTGCCGGACCACCTCCAAGCTGAGTTGGGGAGGGACTCCCCTCCCCTTGGTCGGCCCCTCCACCTATATAAGGAGGGGCAGGGCTCCCCTCCTAGACACACAACTCCTCCACCTCTAAACCCTAGACGCCGGCGCTGCCACCTCCAGCTGCCGCCGCCGCCCTAGGGCAAACCACCGCCGCCGCCTAGGTCAAACCCTAGCCGCCGCCTAGCCCCCTCCTCGGCGTGTCTAAACCCTAGATCGTCAAGGGCTCTCTCATAGTCCACCATACTCGCTTCGGCTTAAGGCGAAGCCCTGCGAGATCTCCCCTCTACTTCCGGTACCACGCCGTTGTGCTGCCGGATTCGCGAGGAGAGTGCTACAACCTCCGCTGCCTGCTGGAACAAGGGAGAGGAAGGTCTTCGTCGAGTACCGAACGTGTGACCGACTGCGGGAGCGCTGCCGGAACGCAGCGCCGGAAGGATCATCTACGCGATCTTGAGATCGGGAAGAGTACGACTACATCACCCACGAGAATCCGCTCTCGTTAAACACTTTGGAATCTTCGAGGGTGAGTTATTCCATCGACTCATTGCTCCAATCTAGTAGATAGATCTTGGCTTGTTTGTTTGTATGCGATAGAATTTTTTTGTTTTCCATGCTACGAAACCCTACAGTGGTATCAGAGCCATGTCTATATGTAGATCTGTTGCACAAGTAGAACACAATGGTCATTGTGGGCGTTGATGCTTTTATTGTCGATTGTTTCTTGTGTACTTTGCATCTTGCGGGATGTTGGGATGAAGCGGCCCGGGCTAACCTTACATGACATCGTTCATGAGACTTGCTCCACGCTTGACATGCAACTTGTATTGCATAAGTGGCTTTATGGGTGCTGCTTTCTCCTAGCATAGTTAAGATCCAATTTACAACGGGTGATTGACAATACTAGTATCAATGTTGTGGTTCTTGTTCGTAAGTTAGAACGACACTTATTGAAAGCCCCAAACCACGTAAAACATGCAAAGAAAGTAGAGGCGTCTAACTTTGTTTTGCGGTGTCTTGATGATGTGATATGGCCATGATTGTGATTATATTTGATGTATGCAATGTTCCTTATTGTAAGTTGGCAACCGACAGGAGCCATATGGTTGTATTTAATTTATGTTAAGACCCGCGTGTCTATTCAAAGTAGTTGTAATAGTTGAAGCCGGTGGACGACAACCATGGAAAATCGTCATTGACCTTGATGCAATGTCGGTGATGATGGAGATCATGTTCGTGCTTGAAGATGGAGATCGGAAGCACAAAGAAGAAAGGCCATATCATATCACATATTATGAATTGCATGTGATGTTAATCCTTTATGCATCTTGTATTGCTTAGTAGACGACGGTAGCATTATAATATGATCCCTCATGCACATGAATTTCAAGTCATAAAGTGTTCACCCTTAGTTAGCACCGTTGCTAAAGCTTGTTGTTTCGAAGCACCACATGATGATCGGGTGTGTTAGATTCCGCAAGTGTATAGAACATGAGCAAGCCAGATTTGCTCATGCGGAAGCTAAGGTTTGATCTTGACGAGCCTAGCATGTACAGACATGGTCTCGGAACACGGATCACCGAAAGGTAAAGCATGAATCATATAGTAGATATGATGAACATGTCGATTGTTCGCCATTGAAACTATATCAACTCTTGTGATGATCGGTGTTGATGTGGTGGATTTGGTTCGTGTGATCACTAAAACAATGTGAGGGATATTGTTTTGAGTGGGAGTTCACCTAGATTAATTTAACTATTAATTAGAACTCAATTTGTCATAAACTTAGTCTAAACTATTGCAAATATGTTGTAGATCAATGGCGGCCCCTACCATCAATTTCAATGTGTTCCTAGAGAAAGAAAAGTTGAAAAACAATGGAAGCAACTTCGCGGATTGGTTCCGCAATTTGAGGATTGTCCTCACAGCTGGTAATTTGACCTATGTGCTGGATGCACCGTTGGGTGACCACTGCGGTGATGCTACCGATGAAGTAAAGAATGTTTACCTCGCCTAAGACTCAGTACTCCACAGTTCAGTGTGCTATCTTGTATGGTTTAGAATCGGAGCTTCAGAAAAGGTTTGAGAATTCAGACCCATATGATATTGTCGAGGATCTCAAATTGATTTTTGAGACTCATGCGGCAATTGAGAGCTATGACGCTTCTGAAAAGTTCTTTAACTGCAAGATGGAAGAGGGCAGCTCCATCAGTGAGCATGTGCTTAAGATGGTAGACGCATAAACAAACTTCAAAGCTTGGGTATAGTGATTCCTAATGCTTTGGGGATTTACCGTGTCCTCCAATCACTACCACCGAGTTACAAGAACTTTGTGATGAACTACAATATGCAAAACATGAACAAGCAGTTGCCAGAACTGTTTGCTATGTTGAAATCTGCAGAAGTGGAGATCAAGAAAGAGCACCAAGTGTTGATGGTCAATAAGACCACCAAATTTAAGAAAGGCAAGTCTAAGCAAAAGGGACACTTCAAGAAGGGTGGTAAGAAAGTTGCTACCATGAAGAAGACCAATGCTAGACCTAAGCCCGATCTTGAGTGCTTTTCTGCAAGGGAGAAGGTCACTGGAAGCGGAATTGCCCAAAGTACTTGGCGGATTTGAAGAACGACAACATCAAGAAGAAAGGTATATCCGATATACATGTTATTGATGTGTATCTCACTAGTACTCGTAATAGTGCAGGTATTTGATCTTGGTTCGGTTGCTCATATTTGTAACTCGAAGCACGTGCGCAGAATAAACGAAAGCTAGCGAAGAACGAGGCGACGATGCGGCGTGGGAACGGATCAAAGGTTGATGTGATCGCGATTGACACGCTACCCTTCATCTACCATCGGGATTAGTTTTATACTTAAATAATTGTTATTTGGTGCCTGCGTTAAGCATGAACATTATATCGAGATCTTGTTTATTGCGAGACGATTACTTGTTTAAGTCCGAGAATAATGGTTGTTCGATTTATATGAGTAATATGTTTTATGCACATGCACCTTTGATATATGGTCTATTCTTATTGAATCTCGATAGTGGAAATACACATATTAATAACATTGAGGCTAAACGTTTGAAATCGAGCGATAACTCGACCTATATGTGGCACTGTCGTCTTGGTCACATTGAGTGAAGCGCATGAAGAAACTCCATTCCGATGGACTTCTTGAATCACTTGATTTCGAATCACTTGAAAGATGCGAAGCATGTCTGATGGGTAAAATGACTAAGACTCCATTTTCTGGTATGATGGAGCGAGCTACGGACTTATTGGAAATCATACATACCGATGTGTGTGGTCCAATGAGTGTAGCTTCGCGCGGTGGTTATCGTTATGTTCTTACCTTCACGGATGACTTGAGTAGATATGGGTATATCTATTTCATGAAACATAAATCCGAAACTTTTGAGAAGTTTAAGGAATTTCAAAGTGAGGTGGAGAATCAACGTAACAAGAAGATTAAATTTCTACGTTCTGATCGTGGAGGTGAATATCTAATTTACGAGTTTGGCGAGCATTTGAAGAAATGCGGAATACTTTCATAATTGACACCGCCGGGAACACCACAGCGTAATGGTGTGTCCGAACGTCGTAATCGAACTCTCTTAGATATGGTTCGTTCTATGATGTCACTTACAGATTTACCGCTATTATTTTGGGGTTATGCATTAGAAACAGCCGCATTCACTTTAAATATGGCACCATCTAAATCCGTTGAAATGACACCGTATGAATTATGGTTTGGGAAGAAACCTATATTGTCGTTCCTTAAAGTTTGGGGATGCGAAGCCTATGTAAAGAAGTTACAGCCGGACAAGCTTGAACCCAAAGCGGAAAAATGCGTCTTCATAGGATACCCGAAGGAAACTATTGGGTATACCTTATATCATAGATCCGAAGGCAAAATCTTCGTTGCCAAGAATGGATCCTTTCTAGAGAAGGAATTTCTCTCGAAAGAAGTGACTGGAAGGAAAGTAGAACTCGACGAGGTTGTTGAACCTTCTCTCGAAATTGCGAGTAGCGCAACACCGGAAGAAGTTCCTGTGGTGCCTGCACCAATAAGAGAGGAAGCTAATGATGATGATCATGAAACTTCGGTTGTAGTTGCTACATAGCCTCGCAGGTCAACGAGAACTCGTACCACTCCAGATTGGTATGATCCCGTTATGAATGTCATGTTGGTGGACAACACCGATGACCCTGCGACATATGAGGAAGCAATGATGAGCCGAGATTCCAATAAATGGCAAGAAGCCATGAAATCCGAGATTGGATCCATGTACGAAAACCAAGTATGGACTTTGGTGGACTTACCGGATGGCCGGAAGGGTGTCGAGAACAAATGGATTTTCAAAAGGAAAACAGATGCTGATGGTAATGTTACTGTCTATAAAGCTCGACTTGTCGCAAAGGGGTTTCGACAAATTCAAGGAGTTGACTACGATGAGACTTTCTCACCTGTAGCGAAGCTAAAGTCTGTGAGTATTATGTTAGCAATCGCTGCATATTATGATTATGAGATATGGCAGATGGATGTCAAAACAGCATTCCTCAATGGAGACATTGATGAAGAGTTGTATATGATGCAACCCAAAGGTTTTGTCGATCCTAAAGATGCTAACAAGGTATGCAAACTTCAACGGTCCATCTATGGATTAAAGCAAGCATCGCGAAGTTGGAATCAACGTTTTGATAAGGTGATCAAAAGTTTTGGTTTTATACAAACTTATGGAGAAGCTTGTATTTACAAGAAAGTGAGTGGGAGCTCTGTAGAATTCTTAATACTATATGTAGATGACATATTGTTGATTGGGAATGATGTAGACCTTCTTAATAGTGTCAAGGAATATTTGAATAATAGTTTTTCAATGAAGGATCTTGGCGAAGCAGCTTACATATTAGGCATAAAGATTTATAGAGATAGATCAAGACGCCAAATATCATTGTCACAAAGTACATATTTGGACAAAGTTCTAAAGAGGTTGGGAATGGAAGATAGCAAGAAAGGGTTCTTGCCCATGTTTATATCGACCTTGAGTAAAACTCAAAGTCCGACATTGGCGTAAGATAGAGAAAGGATGAGTAAGACTCTATGCCTCAGCCATAGGATCTCTAATGTATGCCATGCTATGTACTAGACCCGACATTGCATATCTCGTTAGTTTAACTAGCAGATATCAAAGTGATCGAGGTGGATCATTGGACGTGATCAAAAACATCCTTAAGTACTTGAGAAGAACTAAGGATATGGTTCTTTCTTTTGGAGGTGATGAACAGCTTGTTGTTAATGGTTACACCGATGCTAGTTGGAACACCGATCCGGATGATTCTAAATCACAATCTGGATACGTATTTATTTTGAATGGTCCAGCAGTTAGCTGGAGGAGTGCAAAGCAAAGCGTTGTGGCGAGATCTTCAACTGAATCGGAATACATGGCTGCTTTGGAGGCTTCACAAGAAGCGATATGGATGAAAGAGTTCATTACAGAGATGGGTGTGGTTCCTAGTGCGCTGGACCCAATGTCTATCTACTGTGATAACATGGGTGCCATAGCCAATGCGCAAGAACCAAGGTCACAAAAGAAGCTGAAGCACATCAAGCTACGTTTTCACGCTATTCGAGAACATGTCCAAGATGGGGACATAAAGATTTGCAAAGTACACACAGATCTGAATGTGGCGGATCCGTTGACTAAACCTCTCCCGAGGGCAAAACATGACCAGCACCAAACTGCCATGGGTGTTCGGTATATTACCATGTAATCTAGATTAGATGACTCTAATGCAAGAGGGAGACTGTTGGAGATATGCCCTAGAGGCAATAATAAATATAGTTATTATTATATCTTTGTGTTTATGATAAATGTTTACATTCATGCTATAATAGTATTAATAAGGAAACATTAATACTTGTGTGATTTGTAAACTTAAATTGAAGTCCCTAGTAAAGCCTCTATATAATACTAGCTTGTTGGTTAATAAATGATTGTGGTTTCCCTATCATGAACATTGAGATGTTATTAACAACAAGATCATATCGTTAGGAGAATGATATGATGGACATACTCCTATAGATAATCATAGCATAAAGATCAAGTCATTTTAATAGTTCAATTGCTATATGCTTTCTGATACATAGTAACCTAATTCCTTCGACCATGAGATCATGCATATCACCTTTACCGGATGGATGCTTTGATGACATCAAACACCACACCGTAACTGGGTGGCTATAAAGGTGGCATTGAGTGTTCAGAAAGTATTGGTTGAGACACATGGATCAAGAGTGAGATTTGTCCATCCATATGACGGATAGATATACTCTGGGCCCTCTCGGTGAAATGTCATCCAATTAGCTTGCAAGCATGTGACTGGCTCACAAGGGATCACATATCACGGGAACGAGAAAAGAGTACTTATCGGTAACGAGGTTGAACTAGGTATGCAGAGATACCGACGATCATAACCTCGGATAAGTAAACTATCGTGAGACAAAGGGAAATTGGTATCGTATGTAAGTGGTTCATTCGATCGCAAAGTAATCGTAGAAATATGTGGGAGCCATATGAATTTCCAGATTCCTCTATTGGTTATTGTTCGGAGAAGTGTCTCGATCATGTCCGCATAATTCACGAACCGTAGGGAGACACGCTTAAGGATTCGACGTTGTTTGAGTAGTTATGGAATGATGAGAAAGAGACCGAATGTTGTTCGGAGTCTCGGATGGGATCCGGGATATCACGAGGAGATCCGGAATGGTCCGGAAAATAAGATTCATATAAGGAAAGTCCTATTTCGGAGTTGGGGAATGGTTCCGGTGTTTTTTATCGGGAATGTTCTAGAAGGTTCCGGAATGTCCGGCACTCCGGAGGGGAAGGGTACATGAATGTGTTATATCAAGTTGGTATGATTGCATCATGTACTAGGTGTCATCGCTGAACAAAATAAAGGGTTTAATCAAATCCTAGTTTGAAAAAGTCAAACGGCAATTTGAAAGTCAAACGGCTATTTTTGGGAAGTGGAGAGGGAGGTGGAAACCGAGTTGGGGAGGAGTTCCTCCCCTCCACCGCCGGCCCACCTCCAAGCCGAGTTGGGGAGGGACTCCCCTCCCCTTGGCCGGCCCCTCCACCTATATAAGGAGGGGCAGGGCTCCCCTCCTGGACACACAACTCCTCCACCTCTAAACCCTAGCCGCCGGCACCGCCACCTCCAGCTGCCGCCGCCTAGGTCAAACCCTAGCCGCCGGCCTAGCCCCCTCCTCGGCATGTCTAAACCCTAGATCGTCGAGGGCTCTCTCATAGTCCACCATACTCGCTCCGGCTTAAGGCGAAGCCCTGCGATATCTCCCCTCTACTTCCGGTACCACGCCGTTGTGCTGCCAAAATCGCGAGGAGAGTGCTACAACCTCCGCTGCCTGCTGGAACAAGGGAGAGGAAGGTCTTCATCGAGTACCGAACGTGTGACCGACTGCGGGAGCGCTGCCGGAACGCAGCGCCGGAAGGATCGTCTACGCGATCTTGAGATCGGGAAGAGTACGACTACATCACCCACGAGAATCCTCTCTCGTTAAACACTTTGGAATCTTCGAGGGTGAGTTATTCCATCGACTCGTTGCTCCAATCTAGTAGATAGATCTTGGCTTGTTTGTTGGTATGCGATAGAAATTTTTTGTTTTCCATGCTACGAAACCCTACAAAAAGATCCTATGAGATTCAATTGGGCAATACAACAATATACATAGACCGCCATCCAACTGCATCTATGACTAGAAGTCCACCTTTAGGTTATCATCTGAACCCCTTCCAGTATTAAGTTGCAAGCAATAGACAACTGCTTTAAGCAAAGTGTGTAAGTTAAACAATCCACTTGTTCCATGAATATTGTGTTTGCGGGGATCCGATGGATATTGAGTATAGTAAAATTTGGAAGATGAGAATACCCTTAAAACGAAGATCTTTGCTTGGTATCTTCGTAAATAGGTTATTCTCACAAAAGATAATTTTGTTAAGAGGAATTGGCATGGAAGTACACAATGTGTGTTTTGTCACCATAACGAGACAATACGCCGCTTATTCTTCCAATGTAAATTTGCTCATGCTATATGGTCAATTATCCAAGTAGCCGCTGGTTTATCCTCTCCATGTTCGGTAGCCAACATATTTGGCAACTAGATGAATGGGATTGTGGATAAATATGACACTTTATTTAGGGTGGGAGCAATTGTCATTATTTGGTCGCTTTGGCCATATAGAAATGACAAGATTTTTAATAACATTGTGTCTTCTTCTCCGCAGGTTATCTATCGAGCCACGGTGATCCTCCGGTCTTGGTCTACTCTCCAACGTATGGAATTCCGTGACTTGTTTGCGGAGGGCTGCACATGTTTGGAGAACATGACGAGGGATGTCTTCTCCCAACATGGATGGCAACATGATCTACGGATAGACCTATCATAGATAGTCTTGAGAACTCCGTGTTGTTTACCTTTATTTGTAACTTCCGTACTTTTTCGTTCGCTGAGTTGTGTGGTTGAACGAATGTGTGCATCTTAGCTATGCAAAGGCCGGGTGTAAACTTACTATTAAGTAATAAAAAGCCCATTTCCAAAAAAATGACAACTTGTTTGTTGTATCTCAATATGGGTCAATCCGACTCGCTAAACTCTTTAGCCGAATTCGTATAAGTCGGAATAGCATCACCATGTCCATGACAAGTGGAACTGAGTCATCTGGTGACTTTCACATTGGTCTAAGTTGTGTGTCCATCACAACCTTGATTACCAAGGATATTTAGTACAAACAACATGAATGTATAGTTCCACAATTCAGTGATACACATCAGATGTTTATACAAGGAAAACTTAATATTTTTATGAATAGCATATTCCCAACAGTCATCAACCGGTTTCTCGGCAACATGAATCTTAGAGGCAAAGACTTTCATCTTGGAAATAAATTCTTGGGCAGTCATGTCAAGTTTCTTTGTGTTGATGAGGCCGCCACGGAGAGTAGAGACCCGCAAATTGGATTGGGAGGATTAGAGCTCGTGAACAACACTGGCATGGGTAAGACCGAAGACGTGAGGAAGAACGTCCTCGGACAGGGAGTTGACAAGGTAGCTGACCACCTACCGACCCCGCATAATCCAAGCATCATAGGCAGGGTTGGGCACTATGGTGGGCTTCTTGTCGTCGTCCATGGTGGCCAGGGTTTCTGGCGGGGCATGATCAATGCCTTCAAGGAGGCGCATGACCCGAGCACCATGAAGAGTCGACAACACTTGGTCTTGCCAATACAGGAAGTTTTCTCGAGTGACTGTTTCGTCGCAGGAGGCGCATCAATGGTGGCTGTCGCAGGCAGAGTCGAAGAGGACATCGCCATTGTCGTGGACGTAGGGATCTAGGGTTTTGTAGAAATTGAAAAAAGGTTGTTGGAAAGCTCGATCAAGGAAGGGGAATTGGTGGGGGATCAAGCGATCTAGGTCCTGGTTGTGTCAATCTTGAGGATCAAAGGTCCTGGCGGCAGCGGTGAGATGGATCATCGGCGGCGGCTGCTAGAGGGAAGAGGAAGGGTGTTTCATAGTATGTTTGTTTAGGTGAAACGATTCGGGAACGTGTTAAGTAGTTGTAGGGAAAGCCCCCATACGTGGCATTACACAATTTCTATTGTATGTGATCCGAGTACTACTCTATATGTATACATACACATATTACATCTCTAACACACATATCTATCCTATTATCGAGTCCCACTTTGCTGTGGTCGATTTAGGGGTCGTGCCTTATCGTACATTGCTCTCTTGAGCATGTGGGTGTACGCGTACGTAGGGAATGAGTTCCGACGTCCTTGCAAGTTGGGAGTTGCGACCAGAACGAAACACCAGCCTCGTGACTCGTGACCAGTGCGCATGCATCGATCGGGGTACTAAAAGTGGTGGGTGGAGAACCTGAGTCATCCTAGGATCAACGTGGATTATTGAAATGGAATGGTATTACGTCAACAACATGTTTTACAAACGCAGGGCATGAATGTCTGTGTTGTCCAGCCATGCATGGCAATCGAAATCTAACGCTAATCATGGACACCTGTCATCCTATTCCGGCCGGCATGATGGACCTCCATATTCTGTGCCGATCAAAACCGGAGCACCTAACCTACCTTCACTACGCCCGCATTCGCGCATCGATCGATCGATCGATCGATTTGCGCCAGATTTTCATACGCGTGTATGGAAATGATGGGGCGCACCCACCGGCACCGCACGAACCACGGGGAAAGGGGCGGAGTGCCGGCCCTCCCTTTTCTCCGGCCGGCCGGCCGGCAGACGCGCGCCGCCGCCCCACTAGCTTAGCTAGCTCGATTAACTGGTTCCCCCAACACGACGTGTCCCTCGGCGCAATCCACGTAGTAGTACGTACAGCTAGAAGCGCACGCACGGGTCTCTTTTTTCCCGAGCGAAATCCTGGGTGCATTGCTCTGTGCCACCCGATAGTGTACCACCACCACCAGTGTAGTACTCTGCGTCGCGAACCGCGCCGTCCCATGCGATCTGCCATGCATGGTCGTGGTTTCTAGAGGCAAATGTGCGAGCCAGCGGGAGCGCACGGTCACAGCCTCACATGTAGACCACCTGCAAGACAGCAAAGACCCCGGCTTGTATAAACAACTGCTCTGCTCGACAAGCACGTTGCGGTCTCGCATGGCAGCGCACGGGTTCCGGCCTTCGTCTGGTTGGCAGCGCAAGCATCAAAGCAGCAGAGTTTATTTTTATTCGTCGACTCGATCCCTCGTGCCGGACGAGGTCATACACATACCACGCCACTTTATCTCTCTTCCCTCGGGACATCTCCACCGGGTGATCCAACTATTCTGAGCGCGTCCCAAGGTGTCCACGCGAACGGGACGTACGTAACGTGCCGGCGACATGGTCTATCCGTACATTAAATCTGGTTAATGGTTGTGTCGACCTAGATGTACGGACGGAGGACGATGTCCTGACCTTGCGTGTCACCCATAAGCCACTGTTTATCGCGGCATTGATTCACAGTCACAAAGCTGAACCGATTCAGACGTAATGTGACAACGATTCAGAGCCGCGGGCGGAAGACCGACATGCGGCAGCCTGCGCCAACAATGATGAGGAGATGGCACACTGACTGACTGGACGTCGTCTGTGTTCCCGTGCCGACATTGATGGCGAAGGAGCGGGAACCTGCGCGCGTTTGTGGGCGAAGGAGCTATTTAACCCTGCGCCTATTGGTGCTGCACTTCCCACCTCTCGCCATCGCAACCTTAGCAGCCGTCGTCGCCAACGATGAAGACGCCAGCATGGCTCAAGAAGGGGAAGAGCAAGAACGGCCATGAGGCGTCCGACTCTAGCAGCCAGCGCTCCCGCCTACCGGCCTTCCTCCGCGGCGCATCCTTCTCCGACGCGACTAGAGGACTTCGCCCACCGTCGCTCCGTGCGTTCCTCCCTGCCATCGCGGGACCGAAGCCACCCCCGCTACTTCCGAGTGGCGGAGTGCGAGCGCCGATGGAAGGAAGGCATGGGCATCAACCACCATGATGTCTCTCTCCCCATCGGCTGGCACCTCAACCGGGACCGGGTCCCGGTGCCTCCCGTGCCCAAGAAGGGCAAAGGGCTGGAGGAGGAGATCCGCTGCTGCATCAACAACCTCCCGTCGGCAAAGCCGTGGGAGAGGGGCTACCAGAGCGAGGTCTTCTGTAAGAAATTCCCCGACTAGGAGCACAAGGCGTGGCGCGTGCCGTGGCCGTGGCAGGTCTATGACATCCCCCACATCGACTCAGACGATGAAGGCGCCGTCAAACCACTATAACGCCAAGCTCGACAACGACGGTGACGACAGCGAGGAGGACGATGACATCGTCGTCAAGCAGGAGACGGAGGACCCGGTTGCGGCCGCCGCCCTGAACCTGCACCCAGAGTACCGGGAGATCCTGGCGCAGGGTTACAACAAGGACACCTTCACCGAGCAGGCCATTGCGGATAGCGCATGGGACGAGGACGCCTTATGGCGCGGCTACGAAGAGGCCGTCCAGCTCACCAGCCTGATGGCTCAGGCAAACGTCCA
Source organism: Avena insularis (assembly GCA_023614405.1). NCBI lineage: Eukaryota > Viridiplantae > Streptophyta > Magnoliopsida > Poales > Poaceae > Avena > Avena insularis. The sequence continues at coordinate 450,196,058 of CM042685.1, forward strand.
ACTGCCTCCACGGCCTCTGTTGTTGGGTGGGCGCCGCGCATCACTCCGGAGGTGGGGATGGAGCTGGCGCACCTCTACCACTGTCGCTGGCGTGGCCTGTGCAGGTGATCGACCCGCCCGTGCTCGCGCCCGCTCCCACCCTGCTACCGCCCAACCTCTGGCCGCCGCCAGAGTACATCGACCTCGACCCCTAGATGGATACGGCAGCGCAGACGCGCGAAGATCAGTAGCTAGGGTTACGGCTAGTTTAATTTTGTTTTAAATTATAAATGTTAGTTACGTATGAAATGTATGAACTTTGCAGTTCTTAGCGCGACCTATGCTTGAGTTTGGAAAAAAATAAACTTGCTCTGTTTTGCCGGGCCAAATATATCGTGTCAGCATGGCTAGCCGAACAAACCGAATCCCGAGCGAAAAATGATATCAATCCTACACAGACGGACAGAAACGGAGATTTAATCGGCCGTTTGGGTCGTCCGGTGTAGATGCCCTCAGCTGCCGCCTCGTCTGACCCTCTGGAACGAAACTGGGCCTGAGGTGCGCTGCTCCGTGACGCCACTGAATTCATCATATCTACTGAATCGAGCAGCGCGGAACCTAGGCGATTAGCACTAATTAACATCTGGCATAATGCTGGTGATGACTGAGACGGGACCGACGATGCTTTACTTAACCTGTCAGCGCCGGAGCTAATGATCGGCCGGTCTTGTCAAACCGTAGTTTGTCGTTCAGTCTCTATTGTTCGGCCGGTGTGTTCCATTCCATTGCATTGCCTGCCTTGGTGGCTCCTATTGTTCGGCGGCGTCGGCTGAAAGCGTGTAGGTGGATAAGGTAGCCCGGTCCAATTCCTACCTGACAGAATACCCACATATATATGAACCAAAATAAATGGTTTCGGCGTCCTGCTGGCCATGCCAGTGGGGTAACGTACACCCTCTGGCCTCTGCCTAACCTAATAAAGCTTTAAAGGGTTAGACCGCTACATGATTAGCTAGCTGCTCCGATGCTCCTTCCTGCTCCTACTCCCTACTAATTGTAGTTAGGTTCAGTATAAACGTGTAGCGATATCTTTAATTAATCCAATTGTCTCAAAAGACGATTGTCTAGTATGTTCCAGCAAATTGAACCGAAGAAATTCGGTCCAATAGTTAATGAACGAGCAGAAATTCCGTAATGATATGCATGGACACCAATTATAGGGCTGGGCAGAGGATAACAACGCCATCAACCCTGTCGGCCGATCGAATATGTGCCGTGTGCTTTCAGAATGTTCCTGACTGTTGTGTCATCCGACGACTAACTCAAGAAACCCGGCCGGCTTGTTGTGCTTAGCAAAATACAGATTAGCTAGCCCTTAATTAGACATCGCGGTGAGAAATTGGACCTATGCTGCGTCGTCGACCTATGTGCAAGATAGATAGTCATGGTCCCGCGAAACGACTAGCTAGCTAGTCGGTGGAACTTTGGCTATCAGGTGTTATTTTCGGATAATCTCCGGTCCATGCAATGCTTGCATGCACCTGTGTTCGTGAAGCGTCACATATAACAGCTTGCTTGCACGAGTATTTCCACGGTCGTGAAAGGAGTGCCCCGAATCGACGAAGAGAGACATGCATGGACAAGGACAATGTACCCAACCGACCGACCCGGTAGACGGTATCCGCCACAATCTCATGAACAGTATCATCATGTCGATCATCTGGAATGATTAATATTAAATCAATCATTTGGAGCGACCGAGCCAAAGCGCTAAGATAGCTAGTGTGGGCGAAACGTTGAACGGCGCGATCCACGTACGTACGGGATGTGTATACGTGGCCAGCTAGCACCATCGGCGACACGTCACACGACGACTGCGAGATGCTACCTGTCACCATGTCACGTACGCACGTCGCACCGACGGACCATGATATAGTACTGTATGTATTTTCACGTACAGCCGCAGCGCGTACGTCCATGCATGCATGCAAGGCACGCACGCACGGCGCGACCAGAAGGCGACGAGATGGCGCTGCTGCGGCGCGCGTGCCGGGCCATGCATCGAGCTGAGACGAGACAAGGAGGAGGCTATCGGACAAGGACAGGGGCTCGTCCCAGTCAGCGTTTTATTGCTGGTGAGCTGTCCTGTTCAGACACGCCCGGAGGCGACGGAGCCAGGTATCATTTGCACTGCTGTCGCGGACTGGGATTCATTCCCTGAACATGGTCGACGCGAGCCCACGCCGTCACACGCCCTCCAAGGCTCCAGCCAGCGGGAGCCTGCGCTGTTGATTAGGCTGGTCCCAGGCCAGATCGTAGCGCCAGATACGACGTAATTAATGAAGAGAAAAATCTGACGTGACGCCATAATTAATGAAGAAAGAGGTGGTTAGTGTATCATAGGTAGATACCGTATCATAGCTAGAAATCATAATTGCAAGTAAATCTTGTACACACATTTTACATAGAGATTCTACAAATTAATAAATATACCACTCTTATGATACGACTATATGATACAATGCACTAGAGACATAGTATCATGCACTAGTATCATACTAGCAGTATGATACTATCACTAGGACCAGCCTTAGAGGCGTGTTTGGCAGCCCGGGGCGACCTAGATATTCTCACTATCCTATCATCTGTTATTTGTTATGTCGGGTCGGCTTCATGCGGCAGTGCCCATTTCATAGGGAAACGTCTCCTCGGTCCTGTCCGGTTGTGAAGCTTAGATCGAGCTTCGCCTTCAGCGCCGAGTCCGTCACCCGCTGCTGTCCAGCCAACAGGTCAAAGGCCTGACCTTATTTCCTCGGTATCGACTCGCTTCTGTCCCTCGCAACGACTTGTTTTCCTCGCATCTGGCGTCGCCATTCCTCCTCCACGTCGAGCTCACCGTCCCTGTCGAGCTCCACTATCCTCGTCCTCGCCCCCGTAGAACTCACCGTCCCTATCGATCTCCTGGCGACGGCGTGTGGCCTCCTGCCGCCACTTCCTGCCTCGTCCGAGCTGCAGAGAACCAACCTCCTGAAGGCGCGCGTCGAGTCGGAGCTCGACCTCCTGGCGGCGGGGAAGGAGGAGCTCTGCATCCTGGCTGTTAGAGTATACGTATCTGTTAGGGATAGACTAGGTTACTTGTCTTGTACTCCAAGTAGCTTACTTGTCTTGTACTCCAAGTTGGTCCCCGTACGACTATATATACTCGCCCGAGAGACTCAATAATACAACCATCATATTCCGCAATCTCTCTCTCTCCCTCTACCCTTCAACATGGTATCAGAGCGGCACAGTCCTTGACCTAGCCGCCTCCGCTTCATGGCGCCCTTCAGGAGGTCGATCTCCATGATCTCCGTCGGGGCGCGCAACCCATCTGCGAGGTTCGTTCGCCGATCCGTGATCGGCTGCCCTGCAAGTCTTTTTTTTCCGATCTCTTGATCGGTTTTCTTTTTTGGTTTACCGATCTTAGATCGGATTGCGTCGTCCATCGTCGTCGTCATCGCCGTGCCTCTACTCCGACCATCGGCATCGACGATCTACACGCGCGCGTCGTCACACTGTACTTGCCTTCCTCGGTAGGCCGTCGCGGCCTCATGACAGCTGCCACGCACCACGGCCACGCCGCGGCTTCCTCGAAGTGCGCGACCCACTCGGATTGTCTTCGCCGTCGCCGCGGGATTGCACCGACAACGACGCCGCAGATTCGATCTACCGTAAATCACGGACTTGGCGCTCTGTACGCCGCCGTCCCGATCAACCGATTGGCGCCGTCTCCGCCGAGTCGCCCCGAGCACGCGCTTACCACCGATCGAGCATCGGGCTGCCGCTGTCGCCGCCGGGCCGTGGCGTCGCCGCTTTTGGTCCTCGCCACGGCTACCAACACGCCGTCTCAGCGTGTCCGTCCGTGGTTCTCACGCCACCGAATCGCGCGCAACGCCGCCCGATCGCAAGTAGGCGTCAAGACGCGGGTCATCGCCGTCACCCGCAAGGGCGCCGCGAGCTTCCACCGCGCCACCTCCTCGGCGCGGTCGCCCGCGTGCATGGTATTCGTCACGTCATCGGGTTCTTCCTCGCCTACTTCGAGCACCGCCGCCGCATCTTCACAGGTAGCATGCATGGCCACTCCTGGCTGTCGTAGGTCCCGCCGACTGCCCCTCCGTCTAGGCATCCAGTATGACCCCTCTTGGTCGTCGCTGGTTCGCCGCATTCGATTTCACGTCTTCGCCCGTAACGACTTCGCCTCGTCCTCGACCACACCTACTTGTCTACTCTAACAACCGCGTCCTGCATCGGCACTTCGCCGATCTGCGCAACGCAACCGTCGTAGAGTCCTCCTCTGCTAGTCTCCTCTCTGACATGGCGTGAAGCTGCTTCTACTAGTCTCGTTCTTCGCATGCCCGATACTGGCAACACCGGTGTGTGCCTTCGTCCCCGACGCGTTCCTGAGTCTGGCAAGCTCGGTTGTAGCGCCTCGTCTTCATCGGCTTCGACAAGGTCTTCATCGGCATCGACTACCTCCTCTACGTCTGCCTCGACTGCGTCATACCGAATTCGTCTTCGCATACTTGGTTTTGGCACAACCAAAGTATGCCTTCGTCCCCGAAGTGTGCCTGGTTTTGGCAAAGCCATGGCCGCACCTCGTCCTCGACGGCTCGGACTGCATCGGCTTCGGCATCGCTCTCTCCGACGACTGCCCTGACGCGTCTCCGTCCTTCTCTCGGTTGCACTACGCAGCGGCCTAATATGCGGCTACCTCGACACCGGCAACCCCGACCACGACATCGACCACGGCGACCCCTCACGCGGCTACCTCGACCAAGGTTGCAGCATCCACCGCTCTCGGTTCACTCGACACCGGCACAAGGGCTACCACCTCGCATGAGCTCCTCACCAGCATCCTCTACGGTCCAAGCTTCTGCGACGTGACACCGTCCACGACGTTCCTGCTACCACTGCGGGGGGATGTCAGCACACTGGTCTACTTCGGCTCTCCAGTCTGACCGTTCGCGACGTTCCAGTTGTTCACGATGCCACCGCTACGACTGCGGGGGATGTTAGAGTATACGTATCTGTTAGGGATAGACTAGGTTACTTGTCTTGTACTCCAAGTTGGTCCCTGTACGCCTATATATACTCGCCCGAGAGACTCAATAATACAACCATCATATTCCTCAATCTCTCTCCCTCTACCCTTCAACACTGGCGACAGTGGCGCGCGTCGGTAGCGGCAAAGGCGTGTGGCGGTGGATCCTCTCGCCGGCAACGGCGCCGACGACCTCCGAGGGACCTGATTGCTTTTGATCTTTCTAGCCAAGGACCTGATCGCTTTTGACCTTTCTAGCTTGGGACTTGATTGCTTTTTATCCAATAGTTGGCATGGCTCTACTCGTACGACCTACCAAATAGGATCTCAAGTCAGCACATCTCAGCTCACGCGACCTACCAAACACAGCAAATAAAACACACTTGTATGGGGTGAACCTAGCTGGACTCAGCTTGCATGAGCTGAGATAGGCCACCCGGGCTACCAAACACACCCTAGGAGCCTAGACCTGCCCATCCTAGACCTGTCCATCCTGCCTGCCTCTGCTGAACCGCCCGTTCCTTGCTAGCAAAGAGCAATCTAGCACACACCGCATCTTGACCCGAAAATATAGAGCTGATATGCGGGTTTTGATAAAAATTTCGGTCGGACCAGATTCCGAATCAGTGGCCCAAGCCGCATCTAATATGACAGGCCCTGCTTCTGCAACGCATTGACCTTCATATAAGCTGCTCGAAGTAGCCGACACACCACCATGTTGTTGGGTGGAGGTCCATTCAGTGCGGATCCTTGCCCGCCAGCTCACCACCGATGAGAAGGAGGAGTGGCGCCGGAGGATCTCGGACGCGACGCGCATCCGTGGCTCGTATCGCTACAACAACCCGCGGACCGCGTTCGCTCGTTGGGGATCCTGCTACTGGCAGGCCTGCACCCTTTCTCCGTCCTCGTCCCCGAAGGCTCCACCGCCCGCGGTCCCCGTCCCCGGTCCCGGTCGCCGTCCCCATCCCCGAAGGCTCCCACCGCCCGCGGTCCCCGTCCCCGGTCCCCGTCCCCATCGAGCTCCCGCACCCTGCTACCTGTGAAGAAGGAGGTGCCGGGGTTCGCATTGGGTGGCTACATCGATGACGAGGATATTGACAAGGTCGCCGCGATGCTCGTGGAGAGGGAGATGCTCGTGCGCAGCGACTTTGTCAATGGCGACCACCTCAGCACCGTCATCAACATGGTGTCGGAGAGCAGCACAAAGACGCGGCAACATGAGACAGAGGCGCAAGCCAAGGTCTTCGTCGACCTCGACCACGACGAGTGAGCCGTCACCTGGGTCGCTGCCACGACGAATGGGCTCCGGTGAGAATCCCGGGCCGCATTTTGGTAGGTAGTTGTCGTGGAGGCAAAAATATAGTATTTTAACAATGTATATGCTACTGCGATCTTTTGTAAAAGCAAATGCGATCTAAAAATGCAACCGTAATCTCCAGTTCTTGCAATTAACTTCTTTCGCGAAGTTTGTTTTCTCAAACATGCAGTTTGCAGATGCAGTATCTAGTCTGTCACGCAATCGACCAAACCTCAAATTCTGTTTCCGCATGCTAGTTTTTGCAGATATCGCATCCGGCCCGGTATCAAAGCATTAAAGCTAATTTTTATCATGAAAACTTGCTGGCGTGCGGGCGCTGAAACAACGGACGAGCGCAACTGTAGAAAAAGAAGTCCCTGTTGTCTCTGTCTTATATAGAACAGAACAAGAAAAAAAATTGTGCAATTATCGTACCCTCCAATTACCACTGCGTCAGATTATAGTCCCGAGCATACCAACAAAAAAGGAAGTTCCATTCATTAGTTTCCTTTTTAAAAAAAATTGGAAATACTATAATGTTTAAACCACATGTCGAAATTAAGATTCGTTTTCACTTTCGGAACCCTTGTAACGAACTCTTCAAAACTAGATCCCATTTGTATATGTTTCGGCAAAAAAATTTAACAGGCAACTTTTGTGTGCGACCGACCAACTTTGATTCATGACAAAGCAACTTTTGTGCGGTGAGGGAAAACTACATCAAAGTCCGATAAGGCAACTTTAGTGCCCTTCTGAGTAACTTTGGTGTCCGTATGAGTAATATTCGTATCTTCACAAATTTGATACCCTTGCGACGAGGCAACTTTGGTGCCCGGCGAGGCAATTTTGAAGTCCGATGAGGCAACTTTTGCCCGGTGAGGCAACTTTGAAGCCCGTCGAGGCAAGTTCGGTGTCTAAAGAGGCAACTATGAAACTCGGCGAGGCAACTTTTTTCCGGCGAGACAACTTCGGTACCCGGCGAGGCAACGTTGCAGCCCGACGAGGCAACTTTTTCTTAGCGAGGCAACTTTGGTGCCCGACGAAGCAACTTTAAAGCCAGATGAGGCAACTTTTTCCCGGCGAGACAACTTCGGTGCCTGGCGAGGCAATTTCGGAGCCCGGCGAGGCAACTTTAAAGCCCGATAAGGCAACTTTTTCCTGGCGAGGCAACATTCGGTGCCTAAAGAGACAACTTTAAAGCCCGGCGAGGCAACTTTTTCCTGGCGAGACAAATTCGGTGCCCGGCAAGGCAACGTTGGAGCCCGACGAGGCAACTTTTTCTCGGTGAGACAACTTTGGTGCCCGACGAGGCAACTTTGAAGCCAGATGAGGCAACTTTTGCCTGGCGAGACAACTTCGGTGCCTGGCGAGGCAAAAAATTTCCGGCGAGGCAACTTTGAAGCCTGATGAGGCAACTTTTGCCCGGCGAGGCAAATCGATGCCCGGTGAAGCAACTTTGAAGCCCGTCGAGGCAAGTTCGGTGCCTAAAGAGGCAACTTTGAAGCCCGGCGAGGCAACTTTTCCCATGAGACAACTTGCCGGTGCTATGAGGCAACGTTGGAGCCCGACGAGGCAACTTTTTTCTCGGCGAGGCAACTTTGTTGCCCGGCGAGGCAAAAAAATTTCGGCGAGGCAACTTTGAAGCCCGGAGAGGCAACTTTTGTCCGGCGAGGAAACTTTCGGTGCTTGATGAGGCAACTTTGGAATCCGACGAGGCAACTTCGGTGCACGGCGAGGCAACTGTGCTTACTGGGACACAAAAGTTGCTTACTGGGGCACACAAGTTGTCTCGCCAGGCTCATTAGGAGACTCAAATTTGTCAAGATATAAATATTGCTCAGACGGGCACCAAAGTTGCTCAGACTAGCACTAAAGTTGCCTTATCAGGCTCTGATGTAGTTTTCCCGTAACGCACAAAAGTTGCTTTGTAATGAATCAAAGTTGGTCGGTCCCATAAAAGTTGTCTGTTAAATTTTGTTGCCGAAACATATACAAATAAGATCTAGTTTTGAAGAGTTGGTTGCGAGGGTTCCGAAAGTAAAAACGGATTTTCCGATATATGGTTTAAACCTTATAGTATTTCAATTTGTAGAAAAAGAAAATTAATACATGAAACTTCTTCTTTTGTTAGTACACTCAGGGCTGCTATCTGCCGAGCCGTAGGTGGAGGGACATGCTTGTCAGAGTTGGAAAAATTTTAATTAAAAATTTGATTAGAAAGGACAATTGTCTTTTTTTTATCCATACGACGTGTGCAAGTATTGTGGCGCGCATGAAACGATAGTGTGGCGCATGGTCGCTCGCTAGAGTACCCTATTTTTATTCCTCGACTCGGAATCCTATTGCCGGACGAGGTCACACAGATACCGCGTGCCCACTTTATCTCTCTTCCCCCAGCTGCCGCCTCGTCTGAACGAAACTGGCGTGCGCTGCTCCGTGACGCGACTGAATTCATCATATCTACTGAACCGAGCAGCGCGGAACCTAGGCGATTAGCACTAATTAACAATCTTATATCTGGCATACGCTGGTGATGAGAGTGATGGTTTTCTTAACTTGTCAGCGCCGGAGCTAATGATCGGCCGGTCTTGTGTCAAACCGTAGTTTGTCATTCACCACTATAATCAGCCTAATAACCTATAAAGCTTTAAAGGGTTAGACCGCTAGATGATTACCTAGCTGCTCCGGTGCAACTTGCTGCTCCTACTCCCTACTGATTGTACTAGTAGTTAGGTTCAGCGTAGACGTGTACTAGTATATATACCCCAATATACTAGCGGTATCATTGATTAGTCTGATGTTAGGTACCAAGTTTTGCTGGTGACTTTAGTCCCACCTCGCTAGCGGAAGGAGGCCACGACCAGTTTATAAGCGAGAGTTTCCTTCCTCCTTTCAGTCCGGTCTTTTGAGATGGAGTGGGCTCTCCGCTGAAAGTTAGGCCTTATGTGCGGCCGTGGGCTAGGAAACGTCCAAACGTAACAATGCCATCATCAATCCCGTCGATCGATTGATCAAGCATATATATGTGGCTGTGCTTTCAGAATGTTCCAGACTGTCGGGTCATCCAACGACTACTCAAGAAACCCGTCTTGTGCTTATCAAAATCCAGATTAATCCTTGATTATAGATAGATCGTGGTGATGAATCCGGTTTAGTCTTTTTAGCCAATGCTGCGTCGTCGACCTATGTTCAAGAACAAACTGATAGATATATAGTCATGGGCCCGTGAAACGAGTAGCTAGCTAGTCGGTCGAACTTTGGCATCAGGTGTCATTTTCAGATAATCTCCGGTCCATGCAATGCATGTCTGCATGCATACGATCAGTCAAGCATCACACATAACAGCTTGCTCCAGCTTTTGCACGGTCGTGAAAGGAGTGCCCCGAGTCGACATGCATGGACAAGAACCATACCCCGAACCGACCCGATAGACGGTATCCGTCACAGTCTCATAAGTACTATCATCATGCCGATCATCTGGAATGATTACTGAATCAATCATTTGGAGCGACCAAGCTAAAGCTCTAACCTAGACGAAACGTTGAACGGCGCGCTCCACGTACGGGATGTGTATCCGTGGACAGCTAGCACGATCGGCGACACGTCACGCGACGGGACGACGACGATGTCGGCGAGATGCTGCCTGTCACCATGGCACGTACAGCCCCAGCGCGTACGTCCATGCATGCAAGGCACGCACGCACGGCACGGGCAGAAGCGACGAGATGGCGCTGCTGCATGCATGAGACGAGACAAGGATGCTATCGGGCAGGACGGGCTCGTCCCGGTCAGCGTTTATTGCCGGTGAGCTGTCCCGTTCATGTATGCCCGGAGACGACGGAGCCAGGTATCATTGCCACTGCTGACGCGGACTGCGCGGACTGGGATCCATTCAGTGGAATAGTCGACGCGAGCTGGAGCCGGGGCACGCCCTACGCCGGAGCCAGCGCGGCATCTTCAACCGGGTTAACCAATACTGAACACGCCATATGTCTAGATTGATCTATTTGGGTAGGCGCGCTGATGCGAAAAAAGCCATTCTGGTCAAAAAAAATTTGCGAACACGCCGGATCCATTTTTTTTTTGTGTTTTCTTATTTTGGTCTTTGTTTGTTAATTTGGATTGGAGGTGCCAGCGGGTGCGGCCTATTTGTTTTTCAAAATATACGAATATTAAAAAACTTAGATATATTATATAAATAGTCGTACTTTACATACAAAAAATAAGAAAACATAATTAAAATAAACCGGTACCAATAACGAATGAGCCGAAATTCTGTAAGGATATGCGTGGACACCAATATAATAGGGCCGGGCATGGAAAGATAACAACGCAATCAACCCTGTATAGGCCGATCGTTTATGTGCCGTGAGCTTTCAGAATGTTCTGGGTCATCCGACGACTACTCAAGAAACCATGCTTGTGCAGATTAACCCTTAATTAGACATGGCGGTGATAAATTGGAGGGCATGAGCGTGCGCCGGCCAAGCTTTTAGCCTATGCTGCGTCGTCGACCTATGTGCAAGAATTCTGCGTCGTGAAACGACTAGCTAGCTAGTCGGTCGAACTTTGGCATCAGGTGTCATTTTCAGATAATCTCCGGTCCATGCTTGCACGAGTATTTCCACTTGAAAGGAGTGCAGGCATGAAAGGAGTGCCCCGAGTCGACGAGGAGACATGCATGCATGGACAAAGACCACGTACCAACCGACCCGATATACGGTATCCGTCCAAGTAACTGTCACAATCTCATACTATCATCATGTGGATCATCTCTGGAAGGATTATTGAATCAATGGTTAACTTGGAGCAACCAAGCATCTAGCTAGTTCACAAAAAAAACCAAGCATCTAGCTAAAGCGGTAAGCTAGCAAGGGGACAAAACGTTGAACGGCGCGCTCCACGTACGGGCTGTGTATCCGTGGCCAGCTAGCACGATCGGCGACACGTCACACGACGGGACGACGACGACGACGGCGAGATGCTGCCTGTCACCACGGCACGTACACGCACGTCGCACCAACGGACCACGATATATGTATTTTCACGTACATCCCCAAGGCGTACGCCCATGCATGCAAGGCACGCACGCACGGCACGGGCAGAAGCGACGACATGGCGCTGCTGCGGCGCGCGTGCCGGGCCATGCATCGAGCTGAGACGAGACAAGGAGGAGGCTATCGGGCAAGGACAGGGTCTCGTCCCAGTCAGCGTTTTATTGCCGGTGAGCTGTCCGGTTCAGACATGCATGCCCGGAGGCGACGGAGCCAGGTATCATTTGCACTGCTGTCGCGGACTGGGATTTTCATTCGGTGAACATGGTCGACGCGAGCCCACGGCGCCGTCGCTGATTAGGGCATGTGCAGTGGTTCAGACGGCTGCCGTCTGTAACATTTATCCATGTCAGCTATAGACTCAAATCTAGACACTCTATACAACAGGCTGTCTTTTCATGTGTCTGTACAGGAACCGTCAATTGCATGGAGTATGGAATCCTTGATCTATGCTTGTTTGCCGCAGCAAAGAAATTTCATAGCATGTTAATTGATCTTCATTATGTAATCTGTAATACTCCGCACGCAGCAGCAGGTGCTGGCCCAGGCCGGAATTCCTAACTGCTGGTGTTCCCGACGACGCGGCAGTTCACTGCCATTTGGCCATGTTGCTGCACCTGCATCCCGAGAAGGATGAGGCGCGCGAGTTCGACCTCCGGTCACTACCGCCCCAAAAACCCTCGCTTCACGGGCGGTTCACCCGGCCATCACTGTCCTCTGCCATGTCTCTCCTCGGCAAATATCACCCCCCGGCGTGCCTCCCCTCAACGGGTGCGAGGAAGATGAACACAAGATCATAACGGCCACGTACCGACGGACTTGATACAATGGGGAAAAGGCCGACGATAGGCAGCGCTTTTTACGGCAACAGACCGGCGGTATCTTTACAGACGGACTCGACCTTTTTCACTTTTCTCTCTCCAACACGTCATTTAGGTTCCTACGTGGACCGACTTACAGACGGCTGATTAGATCCTACTGTACATGCCCTTAGGAGCCTAGCCCGGCCCATCCTGCCCTGTCTCCGCCTGAATCGCCCGTTGATTTCTACTTTCTCCGTTTTAAAATATAAGATATTTTAGCTTTGTAAAACAAATGTATCTAGGCTAGTTTTAGTACGTAGGTTTATTCATGTTTAAAGTAAATCTATACACTAAAACAAGTCTAAATACACTTATTCACAAATCTAAAACATCTTAGATTTTAAAAAGAGGGAGTAGCTAAATGTGGTGCTTGAGTCTACATCCTTGGCAGCTTAGCGCGAGAGGGAGCTTGACGAGGTTTAATCTCGTCAATGCCCATTGTTATGGACTTGGGTTTTGGAGAAGATGGGGATGTTAGAGATCGTGGCACGGTTAACAGACAAGCAACCAGGGGACACGAGATTTATCCAGGTTAAGCCCCCGGAGGGACAACCCTACTCCTGCTTGTTTGCTCTTGATTACGGCGGAACCGAAGGTTACAGGATGCGCAGATTCGATCTGGCGTGGAGGTGTGTGCGAAAGTATGAGTCGAGGGATCTAGGACGTGCCCTCCTGGCCTTTATATAGACTTAGGCAGGTCCCGGGCATAGTCCTAGTCGGTTACAGGTTCTAGGGTTTTACCCCTTTGAATTTCCTATCTATGCTAGTCTTGTTCTCCAAGGATTCGAAGGCGTCATGGGCCTTGGCCACCCGAAAATCTTCATGGGCCAGCGTATGTCTGCTGTGGGCCTTCCTTGGGCTGGACCAGGTATGCTGAAGTCATGTATCCGTAGGGTATAACCATGTCAAGAGTCTCGAGTGATCGGTCAATCAGATTCGGCCGAGCACTCTTCCATCCTTCGGTGCAACTATGTATTAATAGTATATGTGTAGGGATTGTTGACGCAGTTCGACTCACCCGACGGATCAGGTCGATTCTTTCTTAGGACGAAACAACACGATCTTCTTCAGGTTCGAGTCCCTCAACTCGAACCTGGAACATATGCTGACGTAATTCGACTCAGGCCGTGGAGGACTTACAGGAGTGGAATTCCAGTGATTTTAATTGACGTACCCAACGCGTCCGTCGGGATTTTTCATCACGCCTGTTGGCATGGATTTATACTAGCAGAGCGCAGTCATGTACGTTGCCAGGCCATCAGATGATATTCTGCAGGTCTTATCTTTGCGCCGCAGACGCAGCATCCGAACATTTGTCACCACTGAGGTGTTTCGGGTGGCCAAGGAGATTTGTAGCTCACTCAGCGTTTTGTTGGGGCAGAGTTGCCAAGAAGCTTTTGCGTGCTGAATCCGAAAGATCGCAGTCGAAGAATTCATAGGGTGCGCGACCAGCGCTCCCTATGGGAGTAGCCCCCGAGTGTCTGTTCGAGTCGTAGACTCGAGCAGAGACTTTAGTTCAAGCATTGTTCAGTTGTTAAGTCCTTAGGACTCAAAAAATTTCGGATGCTTAAATCCATCCTCCCTATGGGAGTAGCCCTCGAGTCCGTAGTGGAGTCGTAGACTTGACGTAGGACTCGAAGAGATACTTTGTCGTTATTCATCTTCCGGGTGCGTGGCCAGCACTCCTGATAGGAGTAGCCCCCGAGTATTTAGTCGAATCGAAGATTCGAGTGAGTACTCTTAGCTGTGGAGCCGAAGAATTGTAGTTCGTGCTAGTATAGCTTTTGATGACATCAGTGCTGACGATCAATGACCTCAAGCGTCTGCTACGCTAGAGATGACTTGACTGGACGAACGTGGGTCCCATTTGTTGACTTTGAATTGACCGGTCACGCGCGGCGTGGAGATAATTACGGCGTCTCCTCGATTTCCGCGCGTAGTGGACGGCGTGGTAACGACGGTTCGCAGATGTGACACGCGGTACGGCAGATCGCCGTTGGCGTTAGGTCTTCTGGATGGACGGCTGCCGTTCGTCGTCTTCGCTGTTATAATCATTGGGGGAAACCGTGGTTTGTTTTCACCGCACCAGTTCTTGTGTTCACTGCCTCCTTGTGCTCGAGCGATTCTTGCTTCGCGCTGGGATATCCTTCCACATTTCCGTCGTTCTTTCAAGGCTTTTCACTGGCGCCAGAGCGCAATGGGGAAACCAAAGAAATCTTCATCTCGGTTGGGACCAGCGCCACGAGGAAGAAGGCTACACCGCGCCACCGATGGTGGTCGGCGCGATTAGAGACGCGGAGAGCGATCTCCGCAAGCTTCAGCGGGGCCTGATCCCGCAGGATAGGAGGCCGCCAAACTCCCGCAATGAGGTAATCCCCGCCCCCATCCGGGTACCGGTTATGTTTCTCGCCTGCTTTATGTGTGTTTTCTTTTCCGTCCCACGACTTTCTCCGTGGACTGCTGTTCTTCTATGGGATTCAGCATCATCATCTGTCACCAAATTATCTTCTCCACATTGCTTGTTTTATCACTTTTTGAGAGTGCTGGCTTGGAATTGATCCGCACTGTGGCCTCTTCCGGAATCTCTATTCCGAGAAGAGGCAATCTGGTTCGTATGGAGAGTATCCCATTGGGGTTGCATCATCTCCTTAGTCCCAATCTTCTTCTTTTCTTTTTCCATGTCCGAATCTGTCCAAGATCAAGCGGAGGCGATGGTTTTATATCCGCGACTCCGTAGTGCCCGCGCAAGATTTTGGTCTTGTTCCCTTTGACCCCTCCCAAATGATTGAGAAGAAAAGGTCTTGGAAAAACCAAATCTTGGACGGTGAGGTGGCAGAGATAGAGGCCCTTTACCGTCGGGTGGAGGATCTCCAGCTGATTCCGGAGAAGGAGGTGAACGGTGTGGACATCATCCGAACGTTTCTTGAGCGTTGGGTGCAGCCTCTCCAAGTGAGGGCGCATCCGATGTTTCTTTATTCTGGGCGCCGTGATCCGACGAGGGTTTCGACTGAGAAAATCTCCGAGGGGGATCTTGACAGGGCCCTTCGCGCGCTGCTGAAGTTCAAGGCCGGAGAAAAAACCCCGGGGAAGTCGCTAACTCCTCCGTTTTCTTCGACGTTGGCCGTACCGCAGGTGTAGATTTGTGCACGTAGTGCTTTTTTGTCGGCTGTGTATTTATTTCCCTTGTTTGCTAACAAAGTTCCTTCTCATTTTGTAGAGCTTCAAAGTGCCGGGCATGGTACCGCCATTGCCCGAAAAGTATCCGAATGCCCCGGATAATGAAGTGGTTGAGTCCGTGTCCGAGCTACCGTCGGCGCGATCTCCGGCGGAGGATGCCGACGAGTCGAGTGAGGACCATACGCGAAAACGGTCACGGAGCTCCAGCGAGTCTTCGGATGCCTCGACTCCTCCGACTCCCAGAAACCCTCTAGGCGTTGAGCGTCATAGTGATGGTCATGGAGGTTCTTCTGCTCCCATTCCTGCCGTTCCTATGCGGGCTGTCGCGCCGCACCCGCAAGCGAAGCGAAAGAAGGAAGAGAAAAAGGAGGAGAAGAAGGAAGAGAAGAAAGAGGAGAAGAGAGCCCGAAGGACTCCTCCTGTCTTCGACCTGAGCTCGTTGGGCTCGTAAGTTTCTTGTTATATTGTTGTCCCTTTTGTTTTCTTGATTTTGCACTTGTGCTGATTGCTTCGTATGCAGGCATTCCTCCCGCGACTCCTCTAGTGATGGTGCGCGGGAAATGATGAGGGAGTCGAAAATTGCGTCTCCTCCTCCTCAGACGGTGGTGACTTTGGGTGGCGCCGCCCCGGATCCTCCGTTGCAGGAGGTGCAGGTGGTTGCGCCTCAAAATTTCGCAGGCGGGCCTTCGGAGTCGCCATCAGAGCATGTAAGTTTTTCTGCTTCATATCACGGGGGGAGCCCCCGAGCGTCTTCGTGTGCGAACTCCTTTATGTTGGGCGTAGCCCCCAAGTCCTTTTCTTACTGCTATTTCTTTTCCTTCAGCCTTTTGTGCAGGAGGCCAAGCGGCTGGTGCAGGAGCGCCTGGCGCTGGAGGCAAACCTTCGGCAGCTTCAAGGTATCCATCTGCCTTTTAATACCTCTCTTATTTATCCTGGTCCTGTTCTTTGACACTTGCTTGTCTTAAATGTAGAGGAGCATAACGATTCCCTCCGTGAGGTCGACGCTCTTAAAAAGAGCCTTGGTCAATCGGAGCAGAAGACCGAAGCCGCCATTGGCGCGAAAGAGCGCCTCGAGCTAGAGCTAACTAAGGCAGCCGAAGCGAAGGAGCGTCTGCAGCAGGAGGCCGCAGATCGTGAGGAGCAGCTGGCCACCGTTGCGGCTGCTCGTGAAAAAGAGGTGGCGGCGAAGCTCATGGCTGCTGCCAAGGCTATTTCGGGTGAGTGCTAGTTTTGTACTTGTTTCTTTTTCTTCGGGTCTTCTTCTATGCTGCTTTTCTTCATGCTTTTCTTCTTTGTGTCTCAGATGCCGCAGGCATCGAGTTCGATCGCGGTTCTCTGGAGCACGGGAGTGCTCTAGATGATGCCACTATGGCGGTCGAAGACCGCTGCAGCACCGTCGTCAACTCCCTTGCCAAGGCAAAAGAGGTCCTTGGTCGCTTCTACAAGGAGCTTGTCCCGAAGGGCGCAACCCTTGATGATGTGGATGCTCTGGCGGAGGCTCTTGCCACCGCCAAGCGCGCATAAGCGCAAGCAGAAGGGCATCGGCGCGTCCGTCGGGCTGGCGATGGCCTTGGCGGCTGGAGCAGAGCTGGATCTGCCCCAGATCACCTCTCGGATGCCGACGCCTGCGGATGGATCCGAGGTAGCCTTTGATGCCTATTCTGCTCGCTGCAAGCGATATGGGCCCAAGCTCATTGATTTGCTGTCTGAGTATGCACTGCGTCAGCAGGGCGGGGCCAAAGCTAGGCAGTCTGGCTCCGAGGCGACTCAGGGTCCCGCATCTTAGGCGTAGTAGACGTAGGGTAGTTTGTAGTCTACTTTTGTTGTAAATATCTTGAAGAACAGCATCCTTGTGCCACATAGTGGCCTTATATATTTAATGAATTCCTCTGAGTTGTGGCTTATCATTGGCTGAATGTCTGTGTTCCTTTCTTTTGCTGCTGCTCTAGGTTCTTTCGGGTGCTGACCCTGTTGACACCCTGTCCGCAATGCCGCTGCGACCATCTTTGGATGATTCCTCGCAACTTACTTTTCTTCGGGATCATGTGCGTAGTCTGGAGAGGGAGTTGCTCAGGTTACGCGGTCATGCCGATGTCTAGAAGTCCAAGGCGAATCGTGGTGCAGCCAGAGAGGAGTACTTGATGGCGGAGCTGGTTCGGCTGTCCGAGCAGCTGCAATGTAAGTTGTTCTTTGGTTCGAGCTGTAGCTCGGTTCTTCAGATGAGCCTGCTGGCTTTACTCTTATTTTGTGCGATTGTTGCAGGTGCGAATCTTGCTTCGAGGGAAGAAAAGGAGCGTGTCGCTGTTCGGGTCAATTGCTTGACTCAACAGGACATGGAGGCCGGCGGCTTCTTCTGGATGGATCGTGATCGTGCCATAGCCCTGGCAACGGTGCAGGATCGTGTTCATCAAGTTTCGCGGGTGCTCCGCCAAGTGCAGACATTGCTTGCCTCGGTGCTGCACGTCATGTTCCCTTTGGATGCCGTACTGACAAGCCTTGCGGGTCTTCTGTCGAAATTTCGGAACGTAAGCAATGTCAAGGAGTTGGTGCGGCAGCAGCTTGTCGCGGGAGTGAAGGCTGCGTTGTCTCTTGTGAGGCTGCACCGCCCGACGATTTGGCTGCTGTGGCCGCTGGGCCACCTCTTCGCCCTGATGGTGGCGAGTGGGACATGCGTCCGCATTACGCGGCTGTAAGGCAGTATGCCGAACAGATTGTAGATTTGTTTGAGCAGCATGCCCAGGTTATTCTTCAACATAGGTAGTACCTGTAAAAAGAGAGAGATGTAAAATTTGTATATTTCGGCTGGGCATGTTGTGCCCTTTGTTGTAAGGGTTTGTTTGTTGTGAGCACACAGTGCTTCTGATTGAGTACGTGTCCTTTTCGTTTGCCTGACGTTGTCAGCTACTCAGGTGTACACGTTTGATCCTCAGTCGATGAAGTCGTGAGGTCGGGGGAGCCCCCGAGTGCGTTTTTAGCATGTAGTAAAGTTGCAAAAATAGTGAACTGAAGATTTGGGGCGAGACACTTAGCTTTATTTATATCGTAATGGAGGAGGTACATTGTTCGGCTGAGTAGCCTTGGCTGAAAGCCTTATTGAAAGTAAAAGGGGGTAGGTTGCTACGGATAGAATCGTCACAGGTGCGAGATATTCCATGGGTTGGAGTATGCGACTCCAAACTCCACGTGCTTGAGGCGATAGGCGCCACCTGGGATGACTTCGGTGATGACGTAGGGTCCTTCCCATGGTGACTCGAATTTATTCGGTCGCTTTTGCTTGAGTCACAAGACGAGGTCTCCTTCGACGAAGGACCTTGGGCGCAGCCGGCGGATGTGGTAGTTGCGGAGACTCTGCTGGTACACCGCTGATCGAGCTGCTGCTATATCCCGTGCTTCGTCGAGTGTATCGACAGCGTCTTCAAGTGCAATCGTGGATTCGTCATTGCGTTTAGCGACCCGTGGGGCCTAGTGGCATACTTCGGCTGGTAGCACGGCCTCGGCTCCGTGTACCATGAAGAACGGTGTGTAGCCGGTGGAGCTGTTTGGCGTAGTCCGTAAGCTCCACAGGACGGATGGTAGCTCTTTCATCCAGTTTCCAGCTTTTTGTTCGAGTGAGCTCATGAGGCGCTTCTTGATGCCGGCGCCGATTAGGCCGTTGGCCTTTTCCACTTGCCCGTTCATCAGCGGTGTGCCACTGAGGCATATGTGATGTTGATCCCAAGGCCTTCGCAGAAGTCCTGGAATTCTTCGGAGATGAGGTTTGATCCGTTGTCGGTGATGATGCAGTGTGGTACGCCGAACCTGTAGACAATGGACTCGAAGAACTTGACGGCAGTTTTGCCTTTCTGGTTGGTGACCGGCATGGCCTCGATCCACTTGGTGAATTTGTCGACTGCAACCAGGAGGAAGACGTGTCCCCCTTTCGAGGATTTTGGCAGTTTGCCGATCATGTCGAGGCCCCATTGAGCGAAAGGCCAAGCTATAGGTATGGGTCTGAGCTCGGACCCAGGTGCGTGCGGTTTGTCGACGAACCGCTGGCATCCGTTGCATCTTTGGACGATGTCCTTTGCGTCGCTCATGGCCGTTGGCCAGTAGAATCCTGCTCGTAGAGCTTTGGCGACAAGGGAGCGGCTGCCTGCGTGGTGGCCGCAGATGCCCTCATGGATGTCACGGAGTATGGCTTTGCCGTCGTCGATGGTGACGCACCGTTGTAGTACACCCGTGATGCTGCGCTTGTACAGCTCGCCGTTTATGATGGTGAAGGCTTTTGACCGACGAGATATGCGCCGGGCATCTGTCGGGCTGTCAGGCAGTTCTCCGTTTATCAAGAACTGGAGGTATGGTTGTGTCCAAGTTTCTTCGACTGCCATGACCTGCATTAGGTTGACCATGGCTACCTCTGTGTCCGGCTTTTCGGGTCCTTCATGTCCTTCGGGTAGCGTAGCTCCCGAGTGTTCTGCTTCTTCGGGTGATCCCTTGGGAAACTTTCGTTTGATGGATGGCACGCAGATCTGTTCGAGGAACACTCCTGGTGGCACCTTTGCGCAAGTGGAGCCGATGTTGGCGAGTCTATCGGCTTCCTCGTTGCTCTCTCTTCCAACGTGCCGAAGTTCGCAGCCGTCGAATTCGCCTTCGAGTGCGTTGTAGAGCGCGTGATGCAGCGATCATGTTTTCGTGTGCTTAGCACTCATTCATCGTCTGCCGGATGACGAGGTTGGAGTCACCAGATGACCAGCGCTGCGCCGCATATCTTGCCATCCTCATGCCATGGATGAGGGCTTCAGATTCGTCCTCGTTGGAGGCTCAATTTCATCCAAGAACGATTTCATCTTGTCGCCTTGCGGGAGGTCGAGATGACTCTGCCCTGCTCGCTTCCGCTGGAGCCGTCGAAGTGCATTGTCCATGACTGCGACATGTCTGGGGTGTCTGGCAGCTGCAGCTCCATCCAATGTACCAGGAAGTCCGGAAGGACTTGAGATTTGATTGCGTGTCGCTTCTCGTAGACAATGTCCAAGGGTGATAGTTCGATGCCCCACAGGGCCACCCGTCCTATGGCCTCTGGATTATTCAGGATGTTGTTCAGGGGTGCCTCGTTGACGACCATCACTTGGTGCTCCTGGAAGTAATGGCTCATCCGTCGAGCCGTCATGAACACGCCGTAGGCTAGCTTCTGGTAGTGAGGGTACCTCTGCTTTGTTGGTGTCAGTACCTCGCTGAGGTAGTAAATTGGGCGCTGGACCCCGTGGGTCTTGCCTTCTTCGGCTCGTTCAACCACGAGTACGGTGCTGACCACCTGGTGTGTGGCTGCTATGTACAGCAGCAGGGCCTCGCGCTCCTTTGGCGTGACCAAAACGGGCGAGGTGGAGAGGAGCCGCTTGAGGCTTTCGAATGCGTCGTTGGCTTTTGGTGTCCACTCGAACTTGTCTGCCTTGCGCAGCAGCTGGTAGAATGGTAGGGCCTTCTCGCCCATGCGGCTGATGAACCTGCTTAGCGCCGCTACTCGTCCTGCGAGCTGCTGGACGCCCTTGAGGTTTTTCAGCTTCTCCATCGTCACGATGGCTCTGATTTTCTTCGGGTTCGCCTCGATCCCTCGTTGAGAGATGAAGTATCCGAGCAGCTGACCTGATGGGACGCCGAAGGCGCACTTTTCGGGATTGAGCTTGATCCTGTAGCGATCAAGGTTTTCGAACGTCTCGCGGAGATCGTCGATAAGTGTCCTTGCCTCCTTAGTTTTTATTACTATGTTGTCGACATAGACTTGGACATTGCGACCGATCTGGTCCTTGAGGCAGGCCTGCATGCATCGCTGGTACGTGGAACCCGCGTTCTTTAGCCTGAAGGGCATTGTGTTGTAACAGAATACTCCGAACGGTGTGATAAACGCCGTTTTCTCCTGATCTTCGACCTTGAGCCAAATCTGGTTATAGCCTGAGTAGGCGTCGAGGAAGGAGAGTTTCTCGCAACCTGCAGTCGAATCGATGATCTGGTCGATCCGTGGAAGAGGGAAGTGGTTCTTTGGGCAATGCTTATTTAGTGACGTGAAGTCCACGCACATCCGCAGGATGTCCGTGTCCTTCTTCGGGACCATCACCGTGTTCGCAAGCCACTCGCTTTCTTTGATTTCCCTGATGAAGTCTGCAGCGAGTAGTCTATTGATTTCCTTGCCGATAGCTTCGGCTCGTGGCTCCGACAGTCTTCGGATGGGCTACTTGACTGGCTTGGTGTCTGGGAAGACATTGAGTGCGTGCTCGGCAAATTCCCTGGGAACTCCTGGCATGTCCGCAGGACACCAGGCGAAGATTTCCCAGCGCTCACGGAGGAATTCGACGAGCGCGCCTTCCTATGCGGTGCTGAGGTCATTGGCGATCAAGGCCGTCTTGGAGGCATCCGTCGGATGGACCTGTACTTTCTTGGTGTTGACGGTGGAGTCGAAGGACATGTCAAGTGCGTTCTGCCTTGTGACTGGGGGTACCCCATTGTCCGTTATCTCACGGAGCCTTACAAGCTCGTCTTGCATGCCGAAAGACTGGGAGATTTTGTTGAAATCCCTGTCGCATTGGTCCGATCGGGTGAAGCTCCCGTGGACTGTGATGACGCCCCTTGGTCCTGGCATCTTGAGTAGTAGGTATGCGTAGTGTGGGATGGCCAGGAACCTTGCGAATGCTACACGTCCCAGGATGGTGTGGTATTGCGACGGCCAGTCCATCACTTCGAATTCAAGGCGCTCCTGCCGAAAGTTGTCCGGCTTCCCGAAGATGATGTCGAGCCCTATTTTGCCCAGGGGGAATATGCCCTTTCCTAGGACAATGCCGTGGAACGTTGTGTCTGATTGTTCCAGGCTGCATTGCGTGATCCGCATAGCTGCTAGAGTGCTTGCGAACATTAGATTGATGCCGTTGCCGCCATCCATGAAGACGCGACTCATCTAGAAGCCTCCGATCTGCGCCCAAAGCACTGTGGCGCATGACCTGGGCGAGGGATCTGGCAAGGGTGATCCGCGCGAGTGAATGTGATGCAGGACTCCGATCCGCTGAGGTACTCGGGGATTGCAGGCGGAGTTGCCACGGCCAATTTGATTTGTCGGGTGATTTTCTTCTGCACCCTGTTTGTGGGACGTCCCTTCTGGATCATATTTAGTGCTCCCTTTGGTGGGGGGTACCCGACCCCGGCGTTGTTTTGCGCTGGTGCGACTGGTTGGTTTGGGCCTCCAATAGGTGGCGGTGGAGGAGCTCCGTGTGCTATTTCTCCTGGCGCGGGTGCGTTTCCGAACGCAGGGGTTGGGGCTTGTTGCCTCATCTGCACCATGCTTTCGCTGATTTTCTGGAACTCGCGGCAGTCCTTGAGTATGTGACTGGCTTTCTTTTTGCCATCTTGTTTGTCGACGTAGAAGTGGATGGTGCATGGACCCGAAAGTTTGTCGAATGCTGAGGGTCTGTGATGTCGCGTTCGCGCGTTAATGATGGCTGATCGTCATTGTCGCGGAAATTTCCTCCGCGGTATCCTCCGCTGTTGCGGCTGTTGTCGTTGCGGCGGTCGGCATAGCCAGCCGCGACCATGTCGGGTCCGTCGCGGTCCTCGTAGACACGCGATCTCCTCTTGCTGCGGCGTTCTCGCCTTCGGCCGTAGTCGTCCTGTTCATCTGATTGCGCTCGCTGGATGCAATCTTCACCGTCTGCCCAACTGTTGGCAATTTCCATGAGGTGGTCCAGTGTCTTGGGCTTGACACGCCCAAGTTCCTCCTTGAAATCTTGGCGTTTGACGCCGTCTCTGAAGGCGTCGATGGCCCTCTCCTCGGAGATATGTGCTGTGGAGTTCTTGGTGGTAGACCAGCGTAATATGTACGAGCGAATAGATTCCCCCGTTCTCTGAGTGCAGGCTCGCAACTCTTCGATTGAGGCGGGCCTCTTGCTAGTGCCTTTGAAATTTCGGATGAAGTTGTAAGCTAGCTCCTCCCAAATTCGGATGGATCCTGATGATAGGCTGCTGAGCCAGACCCGCGCCGCGCCTATCAGCTGCAGCTGGAGGCATTGCATGGCGGTTTCTTTGTTACCGCCGTGCAGCTTGACGGATGACAGATGATTGCTGAGCCAAGATTTTGGATCTTGCGTGCCGTTGAACTTCGGAGTATCAGAAGGAAGCTTGAAATTGCGTGGCATCTGTGTTCGCCGAACAGATCTACTGAAGCATCAAGCTCCACAGAGTTCTCCTTCATCTTCATCCATCTCGGACTCGGACGAGCATGCGCGTTTGGCTCGTGCTTTGTCGATTTTGCGTTGTGTAAGCGCGTCTCTGGCGTCGTAGTCGCGTTTATGGCGATGCGAGCTCTTCTTCCTTCGAGGAAGGTCATGCTCCTCCTCCTCTTCGGATGAAGGGGTGGGGCTCCGGTCGCGCCTGACCGGAGCTTTCTTCTTTGGCTTCGCAGGAGCGTCTTCGTGGAGCGCAGCTCCGATGAGTCCAAGTCCGGTGAGTGCAGACTTATGCATGGCTCTTTTCGGGTCCCCTTCCGGAGGTTGGTGGGCCGCGAGATACGCAGTGGCTGCCATGATCGCAGCTTGCGGTGTCTTCGGGATGATGTTGCCGTCGGCATCCATATCCATGAACGATGTGTGGAGAGTTCGGGTCACATCACGGCGTTCCTTGGGATCCATGTTCTCCACCCGCGAGCGGTGCTTGTTTCCCTGGTTTCCGTTCGTGCTAGAGCCGGGTGCTATGGCGGAGAGCGCA
This sequence comes from Avena insularis, assembly GCA_023614405.1. Taxonomy (NCBI): domain Eukaryota; kingdom Viridiplantae; phylum Streptophyta; class Magnoliopsida; order Poales; family Poaceae; genus Avena; species Avena insularis. Next base: position 450,220,229 of record CM042685.1, read on the forward strand.
GCTTGTCGCGCGCTGGACTCGGGGCTGCTTGCTTGCGTTTGTCAAGCGTCTCCTGCATCTTGACTTGCTTCTTGTGCTCCTCGATGAGGAGGTAGTGGTACGCCATCAGTAGGTCACGTGGGGAGTCCACAGGTAGGACTATGTCGCCTGCAACGGCACGGCGTGCCTGGACCCATCCTTCTTTGCTAAGTTGGATGACGTGGCCGTTGTTTTCCCCTTCGGGTGGGGGACTGGCTTCTTCTGTTCCCGCCGTTTCCGTCGTTTCTATCCTGCGGGTTTGGGTTGGGCGGCGGGTTAGGCGTTTGTTGCTCCTGGATGACTGCGGCGCATTGGTAGCGCTCGTAGATCGGTTCGCTGCTGCCGCAGCTTTCAGATCCGGAACCGTAGGTCCCTTCATCCGAAGGCGGATCGCACAGATCGGAGTTGCAGCTGCTGCTGTTGTAGAACTCATCTGTCGATGGTGATGTGCGTATCACAGGGTGTGGAGCCCATGAGGCGGGCCTGATTGATGGCACGGGCACCCGCTTAGGAAGGCGGAGGGTGCCAGTTTGTCCCACCTGGAAGCAGAAGCTCCCGAACAAAATTTCGAGTCCGTCGCCTACGGGCTCGAAATCCTTCATGGTGGCCGGCGAGTGGGTGGTGAAGTCGAAAGTGCCGAAGAGGAGGTGATTCTCCGTCGCCACGGAGTTGTAGATCGATCGGGTCGGGACCGTCACGATCGCACAATCAGCAGCCCCGATTCCCACAGACGGCGCCAATTGACGAGGTTTAATCTCGTCAATGCCCATTGTTATGGACTTGGGTTTTGGAGAAGATGGGGATGCTGGAGATCGTGGCACGGTTAACAGACAAGCAACCAGGGGACACGAGATTTACCTGGTTCAGCCCGGAGGGAAAAACCCTACTCTGCTTATGCTCTCTTGATTACGGCGGAACCGAAGGTTACAGGATGCGCAGATTCGATCTGGCGTGGAGGTGTGTGCGAAAGTATGAGTCGAGGGATCTAGGACGTGCCCTCCTGGCCTTTATATAGACTTAGGCAGGTCCCGGGCATAGTCCTAGTCGGTTACAGGTTCTAGGGTTTTACCCCTTTGAATTTCCTATCTATGCTAGTCTTGCTCTCCAAGGATCCGAAGGCGTCATGGGCCTTGGCCACCCGAAAATCTTCATGGGCCAGCGTATGTCTGCTGTGGGCCTTCCTTGGGCTGGACCAGGTATGCTGAAGTCACGTATCCGTAGGGTATAACCATGTCAACTGTCTAACAGTAACACATCACGAACACTTCGTAATCTTGCCGATCTTCGTAGTACAGGTGTTGCTGCCGGCTCAGCTGCCACGACCGGCTCAACCTCCAAGGTTTTTGCCGACTCGCTACTAGCCGGTTCCTCTCGAATTTCTTCGAGCTGCACCGTGCTCCCACTTACTCCCTGACTGAGAAACTCTTTCTCAAGGAAGACACCGTTCTGAGCGACAAACACTTTGCCCTCTTCTCGGTTATAGAAGTAGTAACCCAAGGTTTCCCTCGGATACCCCACGAAAATACACTTATCCGACTTGGCTGTAAGCTTGTCCGACTGAAGTCGCTTGACAAATGCTTCACAACCCCAAATCTTAAGAAAAGACAAACTCGGCTTTTTGCCTGTCCACATCTCATGCGGTGTCTTCTCTACCGATTTTGATGGTACTCTGTTTAGTGTGAACGCCGTTGTTTCTAGACAATAACCCCAAAATGATAAAGGCAGATCTGTCCGACTCATCATTGACCGTACCATGTCCAACAAGGTCCGATTCCACCTTTCCGAAACACCATTCCTTTGTGGCGTTCCTGGCGGAGTAAGTTGAGGAACTATTCCACAACTTTTCAGATGGTCATCAAACTCATGGCTCATGTACTCGCCTCCTCGGTCCGACCGAAGAAACTTTATTTTCTTGCCGAGTTGATTCTGTGCTTCATTCTGGAATTCTTTGAACTTTTCAAAAGCTTCCGACTTATGTTTCATCAAGTAGATATATCCATACCTACTCAAATCATCAGTGAAGGTAATGAAGTACTCATAACCACCCCTGGCTGTCGTGCTCATTCGTCCACATACATCACTATGTACTAGTCCCAACAAGTCAGACGCCCTTTCGTAACTCTTTGCATAAGGTGTCTTGGTCATTTTGCCGAGTAGGCAAGATTCGCATGTCTCGAACGAAGTTAGGAGTCCATCATCATGGAGCTTCTTCATGCATTTCCAACTTATATGACCAAGCCGATAGTGCCAAAAGTAAGTCATATTCAGATCATTTGGTTTCAACCTTTTAACATTTATGTTATAAACCGACTCACCATCAAGATTCAAAATAAATAACCCGTCCTGGACGGGTGCAAAGCCGTGAAACATATCATTCAAATACAAAGCACAACCATTATTCTTGATATTCGACTCATAGCCTTGCCTTATCAAACATGAAGCAGAAATAATGTTTCGACTGAGCATTGGAACATAATAAAAATTATTTAGTTCCATAATGAATCCGGAAGGTAAATGAAGTTGCATCGTGCTGACTTCCAACGCAGCAACTCTTGCTTTGTTGCCGACTCGAATATCAACCTCGCCTCTTGCTACGCTCCTAGTTCTTACTAGTCCCTGCAACGAGTTGCATATGTGAATAACTGATCCGGTATCATATGCCCAAGAACTATTAGGTGCATCTGTTGGAATTATGCCCTAGAGGCAATAATAAAGATGTTATTATTATAATTCTTGTTCATGATAATGTTTATATTCCATGCTAGAATTGTATTAAGCGGAAACTTTAATACTTGTGTGGTTTGTGAACAACACCGTGTCCCTAGTACGCCTCTATGGACTAGCTCATTGATCAATGATGGTTAAGGTTTCCTAACCATAGACATGAGTTGTCAATTGATAATGAGATCATATCATTGGGAGAATGATATGATGGACATACCCAAACTAAGCGAAGCAATTAGATCGTGTCATCGTGTTCGTCTTTGTGAAGCTTTTCTTATGTCAAATATTGTATTCCTTAGACCATGAGATAATGCAACTCCCTGGTATCGGAAGAAAGCTTTGAGGTCATCAAACGTCATCCTATGAGAGGGTGATCATAAAGGTGTCTCTCAGGTGATCGGAAAGTATCTGTTGGGTTGTATGTATCGAGATGGGATTTGTCCCTCCCAAGTCGGAGAGATATACTTCGGGCCCACTCGGTAATCGATATCAACACCGCTTGCAAGCATGTGGTTAAGGAGTTAATCACAAAGTGATATCGGATTACACCAGTAAAGTACTTCTGTGAACGAGATTGAACTAGGTATGGCCAGTGACGATCGAATCTCGGGCAAGTAAAATATCGCGAGACGAAGGGAATATATATATGGGATTGATTGAATCCTGGCATCGTGGTTCATCCGATATGATCATCGATGAATGTGTGGGAGTCAATATGGGTTTCCAGACCCCGCTATTGATTATTGATAGAAGATCATGTTTGCATATTCTCGAACCCGCAGGGTCACACACTTAACGTGTCTCGACGCTAGGATAGATTGGATAATTGGTTTATGAGTTTTTGTTCGGAGTCTCGGATGGGATCCGGGACATCACGAGAGGTTCCGGAGTGGTCCGGAGAATAAGATTCATATAAGGCAGTGCAGTTTTTGGAGTTCGGAATTGTTCCGAGTTAATCGGTATTGTACCGGAAGCTTCTAGAACCTTCCGGAAGGGGACAAACGTGGCCCCACCTTCCGGGAGGGGGCATGGGCCTATGAGGGAGTGCCCTGGCCGCATTGGGCCAGGGGCACAAGGCCCCATAGGGCCCAGCCGGCCAAAGAGAGTTTAAACTCTAGATAGACTTTCTAGAAGGGGGGGGGTTCCTTGCCCCCCACTCCTCCTCCTTTGGGGCCGCCGGCCTTGGCTTGGGAGAGGGGCTAGGGCTGGGGGCGCACCACCCCCCCACACCTTCCCCTCCAAGAGCTAGCCGTCCTGCTGTCCTCCTCTCTCCCTCCCGACTGTTTGTAGGCGAAGCCCTGCTGCAGAAATTCTCCACCATATACACCACGCCGTCATGTTGTAGATCCAATCCATCTCTCCACCATACTTGCTGGTCCGAGGAAGGAGGAGACGTCGAGGTGCTGCACGTGTGCATCTCATGGAGGCACCACCACTTGTGCTAGATCGGATCGGATCGCGAGGAGGAGAAGCGAGTACGACTACATCACCCACGTTCCCGATTTAACGTTCACTGCTTGAATCTTCAAGGGTATGAAGATCTAATCCAATCTCTCTCGTTGATTGCATCTCCTAGATTAGATCTTGGCTTTCCCTCTGTTCGCATCCGTAGAAAATTTTGATTTACTATGCCGCGAAACCCTTCAGCATCAGCAAGATATATGTCTATAACATTGCAAACAAGTGTACCTGAGCCGGAAGTCATACCTCCACTCTTGGCTTTGTCGGCCAAGTACTTGCTCCAGTTCCTCTTCCAGTGGCCATCCGCCTTGCAGTAGAAGCAAGTGGATCCGGCTGAAGGAGATGTCTTAGTCCCTGAGGAAGCGCTTGGGACCGGGTCCGGAGCCTGCTTTCCTCCTGACTTAGCCTTCTTATTAGTCCAAGAACTCTTCTTGAACTTAGCCTTATTCTGCACCATCAACACTTGACTGATGCCCTTCTTGAGATCCGCCTCTGCCTGCTTGAGCATCCCATGTAATTCAGTGAGCTTCTTATCCATACCATGCATGTGGTAGTTCGAAATGAACTGCCCATATGCACTAGGAAGAGAGTTCAGAATTATATCCGTAGCGAACTCTTCGCTAATGGGGTAGCCAAGCCTCCGAGATCGCACGTAACCAACCATTTTGATCACATGCGGACTCGGTGGATCACCATCCTTAAGCTTGCAACTCAAAAGCCTCGAGAGACTTGATACCTCTCGCCTTCGCCGAGCACGGAACATACTTTTGAGGCTTTCGATCATATCGTAGGCCTCAACATGCTCAACTGCTTTTGCAAGTCCGGTTCCATGTGAGCAAGCATAAGACGGCTAATATCCGTGGACTCATCCTTAGCCGACGGTAGGCATTGGTGGGCTCAACGTGATTCTCATTCGCTCATACGAAGTGGGTTGTCTAGGACATGGTCCTTCTTTTCTTGTTTGAGAACAATTCTCAGATTTCGATACCAGTTCGTAAAATTAGTGTCATTCAGTTTATCTTTCTCAAGAATGGTTCTCAACGCAAAACCGTATATCTGAGAGTGACTGCTACTTGGTGCCATAATCTACAACAGAAAATATGCAAAACACTTAAGACATGCATTCATAAAAGAGCAAGCATATTAAACATTTTAATATTACTAGAACCAACACCCCTCCGATGGTTGCTTTGTGATTCAGGATCCTAAATAAGCAAGTCGGCTAGTGAGATTTAGCATCACCGCTAGCCGCTAAGTGATCTAGGTAGACAACTCCTTGTCAATCGCATCTCATGCGACTCCTGTTGGACGGGTGGCATCACATGCCCCGGCTCCCATCCAACTTTTTTCCGAGCCCCACAACCGTTGTGATAGACCCGTCTAGCTTACCGAGTGTTTCTGCAGTAAGAGTTCGACTCGAACCCACCTAGTCGGAAAGAATTGGCAGCACCTCAATTTTATGAGCCCACTACCAAAAATGTCCGACTTGTGATGGTGCAAACACTGGCGGGAAAACCGACTAGACCTTCTTTGAGGGATTAAATTTTACCGACTATTTAATAGAGGTAAAACTGAGACATAACAATAACACAAAATAAAGTATTTATAATGTGAAATGGTGTGGCTCTCTTCATGGCGATATCCATCTCCACAAAGCCTGTAATCCGAATTGTGCCAACTCTTGTCACTTGCCGTCTTACTCCATGTTGCCGACATGTACAACGCCTTGCATGCCTTCCAGGTTCTCCAAACAGCTACACTAGCTTAGTAAAGTAAATTATATAGAGTATCCGACACGCAGGTCGTTATACAATAAAATGACAGCACCTAGGCTCCAGCCGGCTGACAAAAACCGTGATTCGCAGATCACGTATGGATTACACACATACATCACATGCACATGAACCATACCATTCACAACTTCCTGCAAAAACAAGTTATGCATAGATACAATATCTACCGGTGTTGTGAAACTCACAACAACATCTAAGGCGCTACGACAGGGCAAAGCCGGCGGTCCCGCTAGCCGGATAGCAGGCGGGGATCGAAGGCGGCGCCCTCGCGGCAGCGCCACGATTTCAGCGTAGATCTCATCTACGATCCGAACATGGATTCCGACCATCGTTACGATTCGATCAAACTCTTTGATCTTCGATCACTGCTTCTGGATTTACGTGTCACAGTCTACCCCGATGGCGGAAGCCAACCGGTAGGGGTATGTAGTTCCACGACCTCAGCAGTATGATCACGGAAATCAGATCTACCATTCCCCGAGTACAGTTGATCCAATCAACTTCGTACAAAACCGATCTATCTCATAAATCGACCACCAAAACAGCACATAGATCTTATCTAAAGCCAACCGCATATCACATATGCGAGATCTCGAGCCTAAAACCAGAAGCTATCGCTCTGATACCACTGTTGGGCCACGCGGAGATAAAACAAAAATTTCCTCTAACATGGTGATCCCAAGATCTAGCTGAGGTAGAAGGCCACGAGGTTTACCACTAGACGCGCGGTTGCGGATTACTGATGAAGCGTCGATTGATGCGAAGGCAGTCCTCATGGTCCGATCGTCCTGGTGCTGATCGCACAACACCTCTGCTGGTATCCACACGTACAAGGAGGAGCTCCGACGGCGAACTGCTAGGTTCGTTACGGCGGCAGGACTGCTGTGGAGCTAGGGTTTCCAACACATGGAATGACCTAACCGAACAACGATTAACCTTTTTGGGTTACGGTGCTCCACTATATATAGGGAGTGAGCGTGGGCTCTGCTCACGCGACCCATTCACTAAAGCCCATATAACATTAGTCACCGTGAGTCCAACTCACTAACTCAGTCCTAATCCGGTTTAGGTCCAACCCAACCTGATTACAGGTTCAGATCCAATCCGAACATGCTCCCGCTCTTAAGTGTGTGACCCCGCAGGCTCATGGCTATTTGGACACGATTAGAGTCCGACTCTCAATTCAGTCGGTAGCGGCTCCTAGCGGAACGTGCCGACTCCCAAGTACCAAAGAGTCATGACGACTTGCCTTTCCAATGCGACTTACGTCCGAGTCCCTTTTGCCTCACGATATACCTTGTCAGACTATAGGCGAATATTTTTCATCTCTTAAATAGTCCGACTCTCTTCTCGATCCGAGATAAGTGATTCACCCGACTAACTCTTAGTCGATCGCCTCGGTTAACACTTAACTGAGTTGTGCATGGCCATGCTTTCCGAATCATATCTCACGAGAGGGGCCAGAGAATATCTCTCCAAGTGGAGGGGCAAAATCCCATCTTGGTTATTCACATCATGCAGCTTGATTCTCAGTCGACCCGAACTCTGCCTTTATAACTGCCCAGTTACGAATCAGCGTTTGACAGAACCTAAGTCGGTGATCCTCAACTCGGACTATGCTACAACCCCAGGTCTAAGGATTACATTGATTGAGATATACAAATGACAACTTGTTCGTTATACCTCAATATGGGTCAATCCGACTCGCTAAACTCTTTAGCCGAATCTGTGTAAGTTAGAATAGCATCTCCATGCCCATGACAAGTGGAACCGAGTCATCGAGCCAACTTTCACATTGGTCTAAGTTGTGTGTCCAGCACAACCTCAATGACCAAGGATATTTAGTACAAATAACATGAATGCATAGTTCCACAACCGAATCACATATTCAATGATACACATCAGATGTTTATACAAGGACTACATAATATCTTTATGAATACAATGGGAAATCTCATCATACATGACTGCCTCTAGGGCATATTCCCAACACTTTCTATTGTCGCCGGAGATGGACTTCATAGTGGAGGTGCTCCTGTGGGTGGAGCGGCCATGGCTGCTGCGACCACGACGCGGTAACACGCATCCATGTCCTCCATGACGGCAATGCTACATAGGTGCCCGACTGTTGCTACCACAATCTAGATCGCTTGCTACTCTAGTTGTGACGTCGCTATTTTTGTGTCTGTCTTTGATTTTTGCTACGAGCGTTTTCCTACCTTAGCATATTATTTTTGCTATTTATTCATATATTTTTTGCTACTTTTGTATAATTTTTTTGCTACAACCAATCTCTACGGTTTTACTACGAGGTCTTCGGCTAGAGTCTCTGGCGATGTCCTCTTTTGCTACATTAGAAAAAATATTTTGATACAACTGTTTTGTGGTTTTGCTACATTAGTGTAAATTTTTAGCTACAAGGTCTCCGGCGACGATATTTCAGGCGAGAGTCTCCGGCGATGTCAGTTTTGCTACATTGGATATTTTTTTTGCTACAAGGTCGTCGGCGAGGTCTCCGGCGAACTCTCCGATGAGGTCCAGTCTATTTATTCTTTCTCTAAAACGAACCGTTTTCTGCTACGTGTAGCAGAAACGGGACTATTTGTAGCAAAAGTGGGTATGTTTATAGCAAAAATGGGATTGGGACTTTTTTGAAGAACACATGTCAGCAGAAGAATCCGAAGGATTTTGAGAAATTATGCCGCGAGGGACGCGTAGTACGACACTTGTCGATAGCCAATCCTGCACGCGGCCTGCAGTACCACTTATCTACGCACGCGGCCTGCACGACTGCACATCCACCGATCCACACACGCGGCCTAATCGCTACTCACGTTCACGCAGACATCTCCACGAGCTGCCTGCCTCGATAGATGTTCAATCCTCGATCGATCTAACGTCTGCTGCGTGGTTCGATCAATGGATCTAACATCTCTTGTGTTTTTAGGACAGGCATGGCCGAACCGATTGAACAAGAATTCGAATTCCAATTCTCAGGATCGCTAGCCGCGCCATAGGCAGGGGCAAGGCGCGCAAGCAGAAGGCCATCGGCAATCAGCCGATCCCCACCTTGATCAATCAAAATTGTATAGATTCAACTTGTCTTACTGGTAATTCCATAAATTTTCCTCTATTTTATTTACAAAATTGTAGCTAGTAGATAAAATCCTACTCCTTTCCATCCAAATTAATAGACTCAGATTAGTCTAGATTTAGATATATCTAGTCATGTTTTAGTGCTAGAAACATGTGAATCTGGACAAATCTAAGTCCACCGGTTTGGATTGGAGGAAGTATAAAATTGTGCCTAGGATTATGCAAGGTATACTATATGTAGCATGTCCGATACGAGAACCAACCAGTACATGACCTAATTCAGAGGAGGTATAAAAAACCCATCTACGGCTTCGTCCTCTTCGTTGGTGACGTCGTTGGTCCGTTCCGCCTCTAGTGACCTTACGGCCTTGTAGGTGGTTTTCGTGTTCGGATATATGATAGTTGGTGCTCTAGTGCGCTAGTCTTTTAGGGAATTTTTAAATCTAATATATGTATATTTATTTCTCAAACGCATGTGTATTATGGACATGTTTATTCTCAAAAGAAAAGTCATATTAAAAGGTGTCCCGCTAGACATAAATTGGAAAGAGGAGATTCAATATGATCTAGGTAAGAGGAAATTGATACAACATTATCATCCTAATTTGAAATAGCAAAAGGTAATGTGAAAACTTTATCTACTTGAGTACTATAATTTTGGTCATTCCGACTCTGTTCCATTTGAAACTTAATTCTACTTTTATTCTGCAGGTTATTCAGTCATGGTGTTTTATGATGTATTATGGAATTTTAAAATACAACACATATTTTCCTAGTAACATTGTCCTTTCTTTCATCAGTAGTAGACGTTTTGATTGTTTATTACGAGTTATTTTATAAGTTTTGCCTTTTTATATAAAAAACGTCACACTGGGAGGTAAAAGCCGGAATTTACTCTATTATTTATGTTAGAAATTATAAACCATAGTTTTATATAGTAAAATGTTGCTTAAAATTTTTATGGCATAATAAAGTGGTGCATCAGGGTGACTTGAGCTCTAGCTCCGTCCTTGCTGATGACTGGCCTGACGAGGTTGACGGCGAGCTTCTGCACCTCATCGCTTGCATGGGTGGATAGGCAGCGACCGACGTCCCGAGCCAATCGACCGTGGAGCAGGAAACAGTGCCACCGCCACCATAGGGGTTGGGATCTGCGCATCCTGGACTGATATGCGGGGGTCGAATAACTGCAGCTCACGGTTACGGTGTTGGTGGATAGCCTACTCCTAAATCCCGGTGGCGAGACGATGGGATGGATCCCAGATGTTGTGGCAGGATCTAGAATGGGACGGGAGCGGTAGGGGGCTGGTACTGGGAACATGCGATGGCCGCCGGATGGGTGTGGGAGAGACTCGAATACGGGGAGGGATGCGGCTATTGCGTGCAACGGGCGGTGGGAGGGGATGCGACGATGGGATCTGGGCGGCGACGAATTTGTAGAGGGGAACCGGTGGTGGGTGGGATCTAGGATGGGGAGAGATGGCGCGTGCTATTTAATGAGAATGGCAATGACTACCTGCTCCGGCAACGACTCCCTGCCACGGTGGATATAGCACGCAATGGTCCAGTTTAGACTAGTCACAATGAGGAGTATCATATAGTAGTATCATGCATATGAAACTAGTATATGATACCATCTCCACAATGCATAGTGTTATATAGTAGTATCATATTCTTGCTGTATTTATTGTTTTGTAGAATCTCAATGTAAAATTGTAGACAAGATTTGTTTGGGATTAAATTTTTCTAGTTTATGTGATATGATACAGTATCTACCTATGGTACCAACACAATCTCTTTCATTTTAATTACTATGACACATAAGCATTTTGCATGCTTGTGGTGCATGATACCACCTATGATACATTTTGCATGCTTGTGGTGCATGATACCACCTATGATACTCCTATTGAGGCTAGTCTTAGACACGACACTCACAGCGAGACGAAGGACAGAGGCGTGGCAAGGAGCATCGGCGGGCTCCTATTGCCGGGCTAGAGGGAGAACTGATGTGCGATAGTGCGAGAATTGGAGGGCTCAAACCTTTTTTATTGGGAGAGCGCGTAACCACGACCACCTCCAGGATCGGCATCGGCAGTTTCCACGGATTGATTGATCGGCGGTTTCAAGATAACCGTGGCAGATGGTGATGCAATACGGAAGAATCGGTGGGCAAGAGACATCAGGAACAAGAAAGGATCGGTGGGCAAGCAACCGTCAATGGATGGGGATTTTTTCCCGTGCGAGAGGAGAGGTCAAAGACCGTGCTGTGTGTTTTCTTTTTCTTGTTGAGAGATGCTGGCGTGGGTTATGACGTATCATCATTATGTTGTCTTGTCCTTTACGGCTAGTCATAGTGAAAGTAATAACTAAAGTGGTAGTAACATGCATTTAAAATATATATCATTGAAAACTATTTTTGAAGATGAATCCAATGGTATAATTTTTATGATATATTATGTAAAATTTATTGACTAAAATTATTAGTCAAAGTTGTTTTTAAACTACGTGCGCGCCTAATAAACCGGACCAAAGGAAGTAGGTATTTTAATAATGTGACATGTCAGTAAATGATGAAAGAGAGTCTTGGAGTAACTAGCTATATTACTCTCTCCGATCCGGTTTATTAGACACGGCTTGACTGTGCCCGTTCCGTGCGACCATCTGTGCGGCTTTGACAAATGAAACCAATTGAACGGATGTGGCTCCCCTACCATCCGGGCCATCCACTTAGTTTAAAAAAATCCTTGACCATCAATTTTGACTAATAAAATATATAATATATTTCCAAAAAATATAATTGTAAACTATTTTTGAAGATGAATCCAATAGTATAATTTTTATGATATATTATGTAAAATTTATTGATCCAAATTATTAGTCAAAGTTGTTCTCAAACTACATGCGCGCCTAATAAACCGGACCGAAGAAAGTACCATAACATCACATAGTCCAAGGCAAGATGAGTCTACAAGTCAACAAATAAGACCTGGCATGTTACTAGACACAAGTTATTATCCACTATGAATATAGTAACTTAAGCTGGTCATAGTGGAAGTAACTTAGCTAATAACATACATATATATATATATATATGCAATGCCAAGTAAGCAAACTGATGGCATGACATGATAATAAATTAAGAAAAAGATGAAAATAGTAATTTAGCTAGTTACCATAACATCACACATATCAAGACTATATGAGTCTATGACCTAATTAATTAGTCTTTACATAACACCATACATATGTTACTACCCACTATGAAGATAGTAACCACAGCACTATAATCAGCCTTAGACTAGTGTCGTCTGCATAACACTAGCTTAAATTACTCCCTACTATGACCAGCCTAAGTAGTAAGAGATGGTATAGCCGTGTTAGTCTCAACATGAGATTAGTCTCAACATGAGATTAGACGAATCTACCGTATGAATGCATGTAGTAGAAGCACGGCTTCACTGTCCGCAGCTAGGCACATAATCGAATGGCAAAAAATTATATTCCCTGTCCGTAATTGCAGGAGGCAAAAATTAAGTCCCATACTAAAATACTTCCCAGCATCACAGCCACACCACGGGAGCTGTGTGTAACCGCAACTAATTCCCTATTATCTCTTTAATACAGAAGTTAACACACTGATCAAGATGCTTGAGAATCAACATATAGCTATCATAAAAATGACAGTTATCACTTATGGCCAGACAAACTTCACTCAAACCAAGTCATATTCCAGCGCAACAACGATGTCTTTAGTTGTCCGTCTGATGATATCATGGACTCGGATCTGCAATACATTCATCAATAACTTACTCCTTTAACAATTAGTTATAAATACAATAGTAACTGTGCATGTTCAAAGCACATTCGATTAATTAACATAATAAAACATAAAGGATAGTCGCCTGGTGGTTTTATTTATACAATCTAGACAAACCCAGGTCATTTATTTCAGGACGGAGGGAGTACATATTTTCTTAACATAGGTGTTATGGCAGAAGAACATAACACTATGCAATCATGTGTGTTTTTCATGTAAGGATGTATGTATCTGAAACCAAACATATTACAGGCACAAGAGATATAAAAGTACATAGATCATCATTATAGTATTTCATTCAAAACAATAAAACATGGTTTGAAATTTTTTGACAAGGATGGACAACTATCGAGTAATAAAGAAATAGCACATGTACAGTCTTTAAGCATGAAAAGTAACAACTAATAGGAAATAAGTAGAATTGTTGGGCAATAAGTAAACAAATGTTTAAACAAATGTTTATGAGATGGGCGGATCTTTGTCTACAATCAGTATGGATAATTATGAATTGTCTATATATATATACCTTCAGATCTATTGTCGAGAGCTGATCAAGGCTTTTGTCCAAGCATCCCCAACCGAGTTTAAGAAGGTAATCTTCCAACTATCAACGAAGTTTCATAACGTTAATCGTAAATATATCCACACTCAATTCAGTCTACAAAAGTAAGGGATTGTTGCACCTGAGGTAGAGTGGAACCGCACTCTCCATCAATGATCTCCATAACATCTCCCTCTCCAATGACATTCCTCCAAGCAGAAGAAACAGAACGCACCTGGGCGGATCAAGAGTGTTAACATACTATCCACAACAATAGATAAAATGAATGAAGTTATATACCTTATTAACAATAAAACCCCTCCTGACGTTGTAGTGAACCAAGAGCTTTTCTTTGTGCTCAATTTCCAGCAACTCCACCGACCTCAAGTTCATATCGATCATAGGACAAGCAATACGGCTACAATATTTGGATTAAATCAATATGCTCAAAAGCTGAATTCAAATCGTTTTGTTGTCAAAGGCAATGGCTACACAAACTATCATATTATCAGAATTTGTTTGTTTATATGTTAAACCAGCTTTCACATGTCTTTTTTTAAATGTGAGTAATTCAAAATTAGTTAAATCCAAACCTCAAAGTTAGAAAACATTAAGACATACCTGAACCTATCCCACATGTCAATGCATGTTTTGATCGTTGTGATGGACATAATAGCTACTTGAAGATTATGAGCAACAATCATTCCTATCATATTACCACAATTGTCAATAACTAGCCCTCCTGTGCAATCCAGGTCCTATATATCAAACAAACATCACAAATTAAACATTATGTTATAAACTACGTCAAGACAAAATAATGATACAATGTTTACCTGGAGAGCACTCGATTCACAACTAAGAAACATATAATAGTTACATCGTAAAAAAGAATGCTCCAACAACGATATCGATCCACGTCTGACAACTATAGAACACTCTTCATCTCGACCCAATAAATAGACCTCCTGACCATATTGTGGCATATCACCAAAACAAACATGCCGTAACGGGTAGTCGGTTAAGATCTCTAATACAGCAACCCGATAGTGAATGTTGATGAATAATATATGCCCCTCCACGGTGGTTTCGTCCGACAGGTGAACAAATACCTGAAATGAGCTTTTGTCAGATAAATTGTTCTTCTATGAGATAGTGCAAAGTGCAATACTATAGTGTCATAAAACCTGGCGCAAAGTAAAAGACTTTCAGCAAAACATGATGCATAAATTGACACAATTGGCAATCTAGCTAGCACATAGTGCAAAACACACAGTAATGGGCAAGTGAAGACATCAATAGGCAACATAGAGAGCAAAAAACAAAACAACACAAAATTATGAGTGCTGCCATCATGACTTGTCCATGTTCTCATGTGAACTTTCTCCCCGCTTACTATAAATTGTAGCAGAGGTAATACACAAACTTCAGCACAAAAATCAGCATCTATGTCTGTCACCTCATGTCAATCAAGCTTAACTGGTGTCTGCTATCACTAATTGACAACTATAGCACATCATAAAAACTTGGGTTTGGGTGTGAACATGCTACGCTACATACCATTACGGTGTGTTCATTCATCATTTCCCCCGCTAAATAAATAATTTATTTGCCTGCCCCTAACAGATCTATTAAGCACAATGTTAAATCAAACAATCTAGTACCACATAACTTTTCAAACAGGTGAATCTGTTACCTGCCAAAGCACATTATGCTAAGAAGATATTCTAAAACGTTTCTCCTAAACTAAATGATGATTTTCATAATGAAATTTTTATCACAAAATTACATTCGGTCCAACCAACCAGTCAACCAAGAAACAATTAATAATAAATCACTACCCTACACATGCATCCAATAGATCATATGGAACTTGATTACCAATCGACCACTCACATTAGAGCAAGTTTAGAATGCAAGAATACACACGGCAATAAATTTAATACAAGCTACTCCCTCTGTTTCAAAATATAAGATGTTTTAGCTTTTGTGAAATAAGTGTATCTAGACGCCTTTTAGTGTGTAGATTTGGAGTGAACCTATACACAAAAAGGCGTCTAGACACACTCAGTTCACAAAAGTTAAAACATCTTATATTATGAAACAGAGGGAGTAGTATCTAGTAAAAATGGAAGAGATAATTGCATTGGAACACCCTAAACTATCACCATTTCCTCAGTTGGCTGCCTTCACTTGTTTTTGTGAGTTAGTCCTCCTAAACCTGTTCTACTTTCTCACATAGCGCCTGTTTTGCCTACATACTTAACAGATACCATTAGAGCATCTCCACTCGTTGGGCGTACCCAGACCAAAATCCGGACCAAATTTTGGCCGGCCGGAACAATTTTTCGGCCTGGATACGCCGAGTTTCCCACTCGTGTACCCAGGCGAGTTCCCGCGTTTGGCTAAAATTTAACAAATTTCGGCAAACTTTGGGCGAATATAAACTGTTTTGGGTGAATATGGGCGAACTTTAGGCGAATATGGTCAATATGAACAAACTTTGGGCGAATATGGGCGATATGGACGAACTATGGGCGAATATAGGCGATATTCGACGAACTTTGGGCGAATATGCCCGAATTTTGGGCAAACTTTGGGCGAATATGGTCTATATGGACGAACTTTGGGCGAATATGGCGATATGAACGAATTTTGGGCGAATATGGGCGAATACGGACGAACTTTGGGCGAATATGGGCGAACTTTGGGCGAATATGCCCGAATTTTGGGCGAACTTTGAGCGAATATGGTCTATATGGACGAACTTTGGGCGAATATGGTGATATGAACAAAATTTGGGCGAATTTGGGCGAATATGGGCGAACTTTGAGCGAATATGGGCAAACTTTGGGCGAACTTTGAATGAATATGGACGAATATATGCTGACTGAGCGGGTCCACTCATCGAATTCGCTTCGTCCGGCGTTCCCAGGGCTTACCCAGGATCCTGGGTATGGCCTGGGTAGTTAGACCAAAGTTGGCCCAAATCCGGACGAAAACAGGTTCCTGGGTACGCGACTAGGCGAAATTTCGACGTCCGGACCTATTTTCGGCGTCCGGATCGGCGTCCTGGGTAGCCTAATGGAGATGCTCTTAGGCAGACAAATAAGTGCAAGTCATGCCAATCATTTATGTACGTTAGTCTAACAGTGAAAAAGAGACATGTGGGAAACCCAGACAAGCTCAGGGAGGCCCAAATACCGGAAACAAGTTAATGAGTCAAGTGAGAAAGTGGTGATAGTTTAAGGAATTCCGATGCAATAACAAGTCCTATTCTTACCTTTTGTTCAGGAAGATATAAGCCAGCATCACCACTGCAAAAGATTCTAGACGACGTCAGGATTCTAGCGCACTTGCCAGCCTCATTTGATGTAATAGCGACAACGATGCCTGTGCACCGGAAAACATTGTCATCACCTGTAGAAGAATAACAAGGACATTATCAACAGCTAGCTAGGTCTTATAACTGGAATACACGCACTGAGTTTCATCAGATGATTTTACCAGCCCTGGTAGACGAAACACTCACGATAGAGCATGCCACAGCCAAGGCCATGTTCCTCTCTTGTAGTGAGTGTAAAGCAGCAACAGTGTCAGGGTCAAATTCCGAGCTCAAGGTCGAAACCTCGCGACAAGAATCTAATAAATGCAACTGAGAGTTAGCAGCGGTTATGTGTATGTACAGAAGATCTAATGAGCTTCTCACAAGCTTAATCCAGTTCTTCTAGAGTTCAAAGAAACCAATGAGTTGCTTACCATGCTTATTCCAGATCTTCCTCACCCGCTCAGAAGCATCCGATAGTCCTACGGACAAGGTAACTTCTCTCTTAGCACGTCCGAGGAGATCGTGAACTTCAAGCTAGAAGGAGGAAGGCAATGCATCCGTGAATATATAATATCTTGTTACTATTAGCCATACATTCTGGGCATAAATTTGTGCTGTTGTATAACTTCAAATATACCTTCAAATCAACCATCAGGTGCGACTGAATGTTCCTCAGCAGCCGCATGTATTCCCAGCCATGAGACAAAAGAAAATCTTCAAACTGCTGTGAACGTTTGACTATGAAAATCGTAGTTATATCTAAATTTTAATGATTTATGAAGACTTATATTTGCACCTGAGGTAGAGTGGAACCACACAACTCATCCAACACAATCACATCTCCTTGTCTAATACCAAGCCTCTCAGCACTAGAATCAAGAGTTACCTGGAGATAACAAAAGGTTAGTATTACTCAGGACTACCTAGTGTTCGTATCTAATTTTTCTAGTTATGACATGTTAGCAGAATCATCTGAACAAGAACTGTAGCGATATGTTTTTACAGCAGCCGAAGTGATAACCATATTAGCATAAACTCAGTTATACCCGATCTACAATGAAACCCCTGTTGATATTATGTTGGATAGAGAGCTGCTCCCGGAGTGATAGATCAAGTAGCTCCACAGTCCTCAAGTGCATATCAAGCACAGGGCGAGCAACAGATCTGCAAAAATGTTGTATTTGTTGAAAAGCTCCATTAGCTTAAGTTTTTTAAGTCAAAGGAAAAATAACAACCACATTAAATCAGATAGTTGCTATTGAAAATAAATGTGCTATTCCTATGAATATAAAATGCAACACTAACTGTGCTATAATATTGTGCAGGGTGTCATAATGTTTGTGTGATAATTTTTCTGTATTAAATTTGACTCTGAAGATTATTAACTCCTAAGACTCCATTTAGCATTGACCAACATTAACCTAATTGACTATTTGTTTAACCAACTTTTTTTCTGCTTATGTGGCTAACTTTTAACTGCAGGTCAACATAAAATAAGTTCAGCACAACAAGTTCAGTAACAAGAAACTGAGAGTAAGTATTATAGAAGAGCTAAGTATGTGCATGCTTGTTGCATTTATGATGATGTTTGAGCAATGGACCCCCTGTACCAACTTTATATACCAAAGTGGAAATGAAACCAACTTTAAGCAAATAGTTACATGTATATAATTATAACAAAATCAATCTCTAAATGATAAGTATCTTGACCAATCCATAGTTAGGTAATAGCTACCATACTGGTTGCTTAGCTTTCCTATAACCAAATGATGCATGCGGTTGTTGCTAACTATGCCAGTGCCACAACTATTTGTGCAACTGGACAGCCATGGACAGAAGTCCCCTATTTTATAGGTGCTATTTATCCTCCATGGTTCTGATACCTAGGAACCGACTTATTTGGCCTACCCATCGATACGTACCATCAAAGCCACCAATGCATTTTGCTATCCATGTAGCAGCATTGTTGTCAGCACACCTTCACAAGGTTATATCATGTGTTGGGACAGACTTTCAGAACTCAGATCTTTTAACAGTGCATAAGTTTGGTCGGTTCAGTACATACAAGCCAGATTACACGTGAAGCACTCTCAACATCAGGAACACTTTTAGAATCTTTAACATAACAGAATATATAAGTTTGATAAGCTTGGTTGGTTCAGTAAATAAAACAACTAATAAGTGCAATGGCACTCTCAACACTAGAATAGTTTGGCATAAGCTAGTATTAAGTGCAACAAACTCTTTTATGTTACAAGAACAGCTAAGTTTGGTCAGTTCAGTAATACTCCCTCCGTTTCAAAATATAAGATGTTTTAGGTTTGTGAATGTAATGTATCTAGACATCTTTTAGTGTGTAGATTCGTAGTGAATCTCTTCGAACCTACACACTAAAAGACGTCTAGATACATTATCTTCATAAAGCTAAAACATCTTATATTATGAAACGGAGGGAGTATAAGCTAATCCTAGGTGTGATTGAAGTTTGGTTGGTTCAGTAAACATAAGCTGGTATTAGGGAGATTTGATAAAATGCCACGCTTTAGATGTTGATTTGTCAGAGTACACGACCTTCTATCACATGTTCCTTTTTAAACACAGACCACGGTGCAAACATGGGGAAGATACATGAGGTTTCATTAGACGGCATAGTAATAATAGAACTCTAATATAACTGCAACAACTAAAAAGAGGGACGGACCTAAACTGAGTCCACATTTCTATGCATGTGAGGATCGTAGAGATTCCAATAATAGCTGTATCTGGGTTACAACAAAATGCCATCCCTGTTACCAAACCATCACGGTCAATCACCGGCCCTCCTGTGGCACACTGCATCAAGGAAATACCACTAAGTTATTATTAATAACAATGCAAAAATGCATCAACAGAACATTAAAGAAGTTACCTCAGGGATTTCACAGCTGAGGAACATGTTGTAGTTGCGCCCTAAGGAAGGTTTTTCTAGAAATAGCATTGTCCCACGCCTAGCAACCAAGGAAGAATCCTCATCTCTAGCCACCACAAATACCTCCTGACCATATTGCGGGTTCGTGCCAAAACAAGCTGAAGTCTGTAGAGAGTCCACCATGATATCCAATAACGCAAGACGATAGTGATGGTTGAAGAATAATAGATGTCCCTCTAAAACAGTCATATTCGGCAGACATATGGATAGCTGAAAAGATCAAATTTGATTATACACAGTTATATTGTGTGTGCATGCATTAAGATCTAGGATAAGAATGGAAGACAAAAATGATTAATAGAAAAAACAAGGGTGAAAGCAGTGAACTCTAAGTATGAAGTGGAAATTCAAGCCAAAGGAGTAATAAACTTCCATTTTAATCTTCAGATCCAAGCTTTCGTGGAAAAGGAGAGAAAAAGCTACGTCTGTTCGACATCCAGATATACATGAAAAAAGTCGATATGCGATATTTATCCGTGGTTCAAGAAATCAAATTGCTATTCTCTATTCAGACAAGGCACAATTTGTTTACAAAACACTCTTCATTTTATAGGTAAGATGTTGCAATATGGGAGAATATATTTTAGATAATAATGTTACAATATGACAAGTGCCTTCATGCATTTGGTAGTGTTCAAAGACAGTATCTACGGAGTAAAAAGAGAGAGCAGGATATCAGCATAATGGAGAAAACGATCAAATCAACATTATCAATAAGACAATAACAAGGGACAAGTTGAGATACCAGTAAGAGGATCCATGGATTATACTATTTAGGACAGTGACACATGCCAAAAGAAAAGCTATGTGTGTACAACTCCTGTTTGAACAAAGTGTAAAAGACATGGCCTTGTCTATCTAGTAAAACAAACACCAATGCGTCAGTCGATTTGGTAAAGATAAGACATTTTCTCAAAGCAATGAAAAATTGAGCATGCGCTCACGTGCTTACGCCTGGCTTCCAGCATGAGCATTCAATTTCGCGAGATGGGGGAAGAGGGAGAGAGGCGACGCAACCTCATGTGCTCCTGTTAGAAGCTGGTCGAGGAGACAGAGGCAGTGAAGATGAGGGGATGCAGGGAAGGAGGGGGCGAAGACGGGGAGGGAGGGGTGGAGGCAGGGAATCTGTGGAACAGGTGCTGCAGCAACGCCATTGCGGCTGTCGATGCGTGCCTAGAAGGGAGCAGGTGAGAGAAATAGATAGAAGAGATTAAATGGACAGTTAATATTAGAGAACATAGATAGCTCAGATTGGGCTGGGCAAGCTAGGGTTCCATACGGGCTTTACTGGGCCAATATTGCACAAACGTTAGAGCTTATATGCTCTGAAAACTGCAACCTGCTGCCCCTCCTATTGCAAGAGAAGAAGTCAGAAGGGCAGGTTCTCTTTCATCCGTCTTTTCTAGGTGCGCATCTCCATCTACTAAAAGACCCGTACAGAACGCTTAAGCGGGCCGAGGCGCCGCTTAGGCGATGATTGCACTAAGCCGAGGCCTAGCACTCCCTTAGCGCCCCGCCTAGCGTTTATTTGAGCCTTGCCTCAAAGTGCTACTCCGAGTGCTCGAGTCACACTTGGCATGAAAATAAGTTATTGCAAAAATCTACTTTCATAAGTTACCAGGCTAGTGGTTTGCTACACGTAGCATCTCTTTCCTACCCTTCGGGTGGGTCACAGGAGTATCTCTAATAGATCATTTAATACAAAGGAAATGAGGTACGGCATAAGAGTTAAGTTCCTAATACTTCCTGCCCCATTTTTTAATCTTAGGCGAACAATAGGTTACGGGTGTACAAGATCACAAGGCACTATATTAAACCTCTGTGGGCTAGACACTTTCTTAATCGAAAATGGGAAGCACTCTAGCTTATCACAGACGGCATTTTGACTTTAAGATCAAAATGGATCGCAACCCCTTGAAAACCCATTAAACATGAACAAAATTTTAACAGTAATAGAAGTTGTAATAAGCATGTTGCAAAAACAGTGTAGTCAATCTACATAAGAGAGTATTGAAATTCAGTTCAAGCTTTAGATTCTTACTTTGGGCTTTGGGTCCTGTAATACACCTTTGAAGGTGCAGACGGTTCTAGAAGAAGTCAATATCTTGGCGTGTTTACCGGTTTCATCCGAAACAACCCAAAGGATTATGCCAGTGCATCGGAAATTCCTGCTCCCATCTACAAACATAAAGACACACACACACATATATATAAGTTAAAACTGGGAGAAGTTGGCTACTCAGTTGAGCCGATTCTACCTAACGCAGTGGATGTAACATCAACTATGGAGGATGCCGCTTTGAGGACCGCATCCTTATCTCTTAGTCTGGATGTAGCAGCAGCAGTTATGGGATCCTTGACCTGTCTTGTTACAGTCGGAAGATTACGAGCAGGATCTATAGAAGCGAAGGAGTTAGTAACACAAGAGAGGGTAAACAAGAGGTAGAGTGGAGGCGGAATGGAATAGGGGATCGTCACCTTTGAGACCGAGTTGATGGATCCTTACTGCCTCGGTGTTATACTTGCTAATGTCTTCAATTGTGCCGTTCGTGGGGAAGGGCGGGTAGCGGGGAGGGAGCGGGCGGGCGGCTAATTTGATTTCAGCCTCCGTCAGCACCCTCCCATTCATGGTAGCCGGCTCTCCAAGGCTGTCCGTCTCCACCACCCTCCGCCGCTTGCCAGCCGGGTCTCTCTGCAGCGATCCCGGCCCACTGGTCGCATCTTGGGTGGCAATCGCCGGATTCCTCACCTCATCTGATTCGGTACTCCTCGCCTGCCTAAGGCTCGGCTTGGGCGGCATCGAGCGGGGGACTTGGCGGCGGATCCGCAAACTGGGAGCGCGTACGGGTGCTTGGACTGTTGGGGATTAGGTTTTCCTCTGTGCGAATCGGGCGGGCTAGATAGGCTTGTTTGTCACATCCGTGTTCTACTCTGTTTTCTCTTCTCTATCTATCCCTCCTTAGCTTAGGATCTGTCCTGTTCCAAAGGGGCTGTTTTTGTTACGGGGCCGATCCCCGGTGAAGCTGCTGGCACGTGTCCTTTTTTCCTTTTTTTTTCTTTCTAATTTTCACTTTTGTTTCCATCAATCGCGAATGTAGCAAAACTTATCCCGATTTTAGCAAAAAAAACAAATAGAAAAAAACATAAATCTTGCCGGAGACTTTGCCGAAGATCTCGTCGAAGACATAGTAGCAAAATATTTATGCTATTGTAGTAAAAACTGATTTCAACGGAGATTCTCTCGAAGACCTTACAGCAATAATTTTGTACTTCCTCCGTCTAAAAATAGAGGTCCCAAGTTTTCCAAAATCTAGATAAATCTATATACTATATACTAAATAGTGTCTAGATTCATCTAAATTTTGATAAATCTGTGATATCTATTTTAGGACGGAGGGTGTACTATTATAGCAAAAACACAGAACAATTGTAATAAAAATTGGTTCTTCAAAGACATGGTAGCAAACAGTTTGTACTATATTGGCAAAAATAGAGAACAATTGTAGTAGCAAAAAACATATAATATTATAGCATCCTCGGCTTTGGATGGCGGGACCTCCGCTCGTGGCTGGCAGCATCACCGACCACTACTGGGAGCACCTCCGACCACCATTGGGAGCAAACTCTAACCTGGCCGGCAGTAGCACCAACCACCGATGTCCGTGTTGGGGTTCCGGTGTAGACAACAAAAATTTCCTACATCGGATCGTCCTAATGCCCAAGATCTATATATTAGTAATACATTAATGGCTGAGGGGTTTCAGATACATACCCCTGTAACCCAAAATCGGTTAACGTTCCGAGAGGAACGTGGTTGAAGTAGTCGCGCTCGTAGTCGACCTCAAGGTTGCGAAGCTCCTCGCAGGTAACCCCCTGCTCCATCATCGTGCATCAGTCCGGCTAACTACATCCAAAGTGTCCCAAGTATTGCACCTCGTGGCTTCTCACACATACGGTGTATGACGAGACCTCCGTCTCCCCGATTTCGCCGGGAGTGCGGAAGTAGATCTCCGGCTTGGAATCCTCGCAGCGCAACGACGTGATGCAGGTGCGTCGTATCTTTCACGAACAGTCCTGGACCGTGCCAACGCGTGGAAACAACTAGAGAGAGATTGGAGAGGAGGCGCATAGAGGAGGAGGAGAGCTCCCAACCCATGGGATTCTATTGTGTGTTTCTCCTCTAGGAGGGGGGTCCTTTATATAGGGGTGGAGGGGGCAGGCTTGCCCCTCCCCCAAGCCATTCAGGCGGCGGCCAAGGGAGGGAGGCAGCCCTAGGGCGCCCCCAAACCCTAACCTAGCCATCGGCCAAGGGGGATCCGTAGGCGCCCCAAAACCCTAGGCGCAAAGGTGAAGGGTTCGCAGCATAGAAAACAAAAAATTTCCTATGATGGGAACAAAGCACCAAGATCTATCTACTAGATACAAGCAACGGGTGGATATACATCCATAGAATACATACCCTCGAAGACCGTATAGCGTTAACGAGGTTGTACTCGTGGATGATGTAGTCGAACGCTTGCCGATCTCAAGATCGTGATGAAGTCCATCTGTCCAGGTCAAAGACCATCACGCCCAAAGACCACAAAGAAGTGGTGCATCCGTGATCGCACACACGTCCGGGTTCCCGACAACCTCCACGCCCTCGCTCCAACGAAGCAGCGGAAGCAACAAATCCTTCCAGAAAAAGCCACCGGAAACATGTATCTCGTTGATCTGAGACCATGGGGGGATTCTAAAAGGGGGAGAGAGATCATTCGCGAGGAGGTGTGAGATGAGAGGAGGGAGTGGGGTGCCTTTTATAGGGAGAGGGGGCAGCCCCCTCCCATGGCGTGGCAGCCATGAAGGTGCCCCCACCTCTTCCACATTCATGTGGGTGGAGCTCCCACTCACATAAATAGCCACCCACTCAAAATTCCACTCACCTCCATTAAATTTCCACCAAATTTAATGTAATCTCTCATTAAATAAAACTCTTCTATTTATTCAGAATTTTGTTAATTACTTTAATTAACAAATACTCAAAAAAACTTGCTAGTATTCAATTTCACATGCAGAACCAGTTTCAGCAATTTCAACCGAAACAGTTTCGGTGTCTAGTGAAATAAATTCCTGCGCTTTCCTTTTTCTTTCCCTGGCATATTATTTGCTCCAAATGGTGTCGGTATCCCTTAAGTGTGTCACCCTATGGTTCGCGAATAATGTAGACATGATCGAGACCCCTCTCCAATCAATAATCAGCAGCGAGACCTGGAGATCCGTACTGACTCCCACATATTCAACGATGACTTTTGTGATCGTGTGAACCTTATACGCATGTAAATCAATCCTTTTGTCTCGCGATATATTACATGTCCGAGATTCGATCATCGGTATCTCCATACCTAGTTTGATCTCGTTACCGACATGTACTCTTTTCTTGTTCCCGTGATATAACATTCTAGTGATCAAATCACTTGCTTGCAAGCTAATTAATGTGATATCACCGAGAGGGCCCAGAGTATATCTCTCCGTCATCGGGATGGACAAATTCCACTCTTGATCCATGAGCCTCAACATAACACCTTTGTATCATTGAACCCATGTTTATAGTCACCATGTTATGGTGTGACGTTTGATGTTATCAAGATACTCTTCCAGTGTTAGTGATTGACATGATCTCATGGTCTAAGGACTAAGATAACTTCGTATGATGTTATAGCAATATAAACACAATGACCTTGATCGTAATGCTATACTTCGGATAAATGTTCATCACATCATTACACTAATGTTGTGACCTCGTTATTAACAACATCCAATGTCCATAATCAGGAAACCTTGATCATCTTGTTAATCAACGAGCTAGTTTATGAGAGAGGCATAACTAGGAACTTCCTTTTTGTTTATTAAACACACATGTATTAATGTTTCCGTATTAATACAATTATAGCATGCAAAATAAACATTTATCATAAATAAGGAATACGGTAATAACCACTTTATTATTGCCTCTTGGGCATATTTCCTTCAGTCTTCCACTTGAACTAGAGATAATAATCTAATTTAGAAACTTTGCATATTGAACACCTATGGCTTTCTCGTGTTCCATATACGCAAT
This sequence comes from Avena insularis, assembly GCA_023614405.1. Classification (NCBI taxonomy): domain Eukaryota; kingdom Viridiplantae; phylum Streptophyta; class Magnoliopsida; order Poales; family Poaceae; genus Avena; species Avena insularis. The sequence continues at coordinate 450,246,075 of CM042685.1, forward strand.
TGCAAGTGGTTAACATAATCTATGGATATGACGCTTCAGGTCCGTGTGTATTTACATGTCTTTGCGTCTCCACGCATCACTCATTCTCCAATGAGATGGCATTGTATAAATTTGGTCTTTTGGTGTAACATCCCAAAAATACTAAACTTGGATCATCAAACTCTAATCATCAAAATTAGGGTTAACAAAAACTTTTCTAAATAAAATTATGAAAGCATGCATGTGAGTATGCATTTCATTTTGAATTCTTTTGAACCACCTTGTTTGTGTGTCCCATTGCTTGTAAATGGATGCTTAGGTGAAATAAAAATCATCTAAACATTTCCCACACTTTTCCCAAAGACAAGTAAATCAAAACAAATAAAATAAGGGAATGGTCATTTTGACCAATTTAACTCTCATGCCTACTTTGGCTGTCTCAAACTTTCAGAACCTAACAGAAACTTTTCTGGATCTTTGCACCCCTTGATTGTACTCATAACAAAGTATCAAGGCCCACCTTGTGATCATCCAGAAACTTTCAAATGCATAGTTTAAATGACAATTCAAAATTGAATCTTTATCATATGGGAAGATCCCATTTTTTCAAAAACCACTCAAACATGCTCAACTTTCAAAACCCAAGCATCTGCAGACTCACCAGCACCAACCTAGCACACCCACCAAAAATATTTTCAAAATTCAAAACTTGAGTTCTTGCGGCCATTTCATCAAACAGTTGCGTATACAAATCAAACAAAATCCAAACACTATTGTGAGCGTGATTGAAGCCTAACTTATTCCCTCTCGGTTGCAACTAGGTTTTAGTAGATCATCTAGCTCAATTGCACACCCTTAGCGTCATCGTAAGTCGGGCAATGACATCAATGGTGAACAGTAGCACACCCATGCCACCTCAAAGGATACAAAGAAGCTAGGAAGGAAACTAGCTGCCTAACCTTGTCCGGCAGATCACCCATGCCTCACCGCCACCTCTCGACCAGCCGCCAACAACCTGTGAACGCCGGTGCCTCTCGTTAACCATGCCGAGCATGCGCCAGAGCGCCACGCCGATCGAAGCCCACAGACCGCGCCGGATCGCGCCACCTCGCCGCGGCATACATGATCGCCACCACCCAGAGACCGCAGACATCCCGTTCGCCACCCCATGCCAGTGACAAGAATCGCCGTCGTCGAAGACGCCGCCTCTGCAGCGAGCATCGTATGCGTTCAGACCAAACCGCACGCCCTACACGCGCATTAAAGCCATAGAGCATCGCCAGAGACTACCAGCGATCGCCACCGCCAACCATGCCTCTAGCAGCGTAGCAGCCCGTCGCCACCGTCGCCGCCCATCCCGTTCGGTCTCGCTGTCGCGACTATAAATAGAGGCCACCCCAGGCCGAATCGAGCACACCATCTCACTCCTCTTCTCACCGAGCATTCCACCTGTTCCGGAGCAAGGCGAGCGGCATAACGCCGAATTTCACCGAGCAGCCGCCTCTGGAGAAGAAGGCGCCGATTCGTCCTCCCGGGAGAAGCTACGGTACTGGGGAGGTTCGCTGCCGTCGACTTCGTCGTTCACCCGCCTCGCCGACCCTTGCCTGAACCCCGGTGATCCCCCAACGACCCCCACTAGCCGCGCTAGGTTTCTGTCTCGCCGGCGTTATCCAATGTCGACGATGACCCTCAGCCGTTGGATTAGAACCAGATCGAACGCACCACATCACCCCATATCGCTTCGCACCCCTTGTCTCACTAACACGTGGGGACAGCCACTTAAACCAGCCCGCGGAAGCGCTATGCTTAGCAGGCCGGCCCGTTAACCTTTCCCGCGTAGCCCGGTTATTTGAATTAAACCTTTTCCATTTTATTTCAAACACACTTCTGTACCCGGTTTCAAAAATCAACCCAAGTCGATTCAGTGAACCAAATTGAATGAAACCAATTTTGTTAGAAAGGTATGGGAATGCTGAATCCAAGCCCGTTGGATTCAAGTCATTTGGATCTGTAGATCATCCTTGGTAAAAATAACAAGGCAGAGGCTTTTCTGCATTCAAACATTTTTCAAATTCAAACCGTAATAGCTTTTGAGTTGATTCCAACTCTCAAAAATCACATTTAACCATACCTTTCAGAATATATAAAATTATATAGGTTTACTTACAGAAATAATGTTCAAGTAATAAAAGAATGCCACATAGGCATTTCTAGCCACTTTAATTAATTAAAATAAAAGGGTAAAACCTTATTAAATTGTGACACCACTTTAAATCACATTCCCATATACTGAAATATGTGGTGATGACATGTGTCAATATGATCCCATGTTTGGTTTGGAGAATATTAAATCTTAAGTAGTTTTTCAATGAGTAGAAATTACTTTTCTAAAAATAAAAGGAATTAAACCAAGCTTTAATCTTGTAATGTTAGTGATGATGCTAGATCATCTATAGGACCCTTTTGTGTGATAATTGCAAGTAGTTAAGTATTGTTTGGTGATTGTGTACATCGTATTTATTTATAGACGCTAGTACCGACCAAGGAGACGAGAAGGAAGGAGGATTCTACGAAGAAGAAGTCGAGGAGAACTTCAACCACTGCTCTGCACAAGGCAAGCCCAATACTACTAGTTGAATATGTTAGAGATATGCCCAAGAGGCAATAATAAAGTGGTTATTATCATATCTTCATACTTATGATAAATGTTTACATACCATGCTATAATTGTATTAACAGGAAACATTAATACTTGTGTGATTTGTAAACATAAAAGAGTCCCTAGTAAAGCCTCTTGTAAAACTAGCTTGTTGGTTAATATATGATCATGGTTTCCTAATCATGAACATAGAGATGTTATTAACAACAGGGTCATATCATTAGGAGAATGATGTGATGGACATACTCCTATAGTTAAGCGTAGCATAAAGATCAAGTCATTTAATATAGTTCATTTGCTATAAGCTTTCTGATACATAGTAACCTAATTCCTTCGACCATGAGATCATGCATATCACCTTTATCGGATGGATGCTTTGATGACATCAAACACCACACCGTAACTGGGTGGCTATAAAGGTGGCATTGAGTGTTCGGAAAGTATTGGTTGAGACACATGGATCAAGAGTGGGATTTGTCCATCCATATGACGGATAGATATACTCTGGGCCCTCTCGGTGTAATGTCATCCAATTATATTGCAAGCATGTGACTGGCTCACAAGGGATCACATATCACAGGAACGAGAAAAGAGTACTTATCGGTAACGAGGTTGAACTAGGTATGCAGAGATACCGACGATCATAACCTCGGATAAGTAAACTATCATGAGACAAAGGGAAATTGGTATCATATGTAAGTGGTTCATTCGATCGCAAAGTAATCGTAGAAATATGTGGGAGCCATATGAATTTCCAGATTCCTCTATTGGTTATTGTTCGGAGAAGTGTCTCGATCATGTCTGCATAATTCACGAACCGTAGGGAGACACACTTAAGGATTCGACGTTGTTTGAGTAGTTATGGAATGATGAGAAAGAGACCGAATGTTGTTCGGAGTCTCGAATGGGATTCGGGATATCACGAGGAGATCCGGAATGGTCCGGAGAATAAGATTCATATAAGGAAAGTCCTGTTTCGGAGTTGGGGAATGGTTCCGGTGTTTTCATCGGGAATGTTCTAGAAGGTTCCGGAATGTCCGGCACTCCGGAGGGGAAGGGTACATGAATGTGTTATATCAAGTTGGTATGATTGCATCATGTACTAAGTGTCATCGCTGAACAAAATAGAGGATTTAATCAAATCCTTGTTTGAAAAGTCAAACACCAATTTGAAAGTCAAACGGTTATTTTTGGGAAGTGGAGAGGGAGGTGGAAACCGAGTTGGGGAGGAGTCCCTCCTCCACCGCCGACCCACTTGGGATCCGAGTTGGGGAGGGATTCCCCTCCCCTTGGCCGGTGCCTCCCTCCTATAAGAGGAGGGGCAGGGCTCCCATCCTAGCACACAAGATTGCCCCCTCTAAACCTAACCCTAGCCGCCGCCCACCATAGCCGCCGCTGCCTAGGGTTTCTCCCCTAGCCGCCGACTTGGGCACCTCCAAGCCCTAGACACCGGCCCTAGCACCCCTCCTCGGCGTGTCTAAACCCTAGAACACCGAGGGCTCTCTCATAGTCCACCATACTCGCTCCGGCTTAAGGCGGCTCGAGATCTCCCTCTACTTCCTGCCACGCATTGTCAGGCCAAATCGCGAGGAGAGTGCTACAACCTCCGCTGCCTGGAACAAGGGAGAGGAAGGTCTTCATCGAAAATTTAACGCAGTGACCGATCATGAAGCGCCGCAGGAACGCATGGAAGGATCGTCTACGCGATCTTGAGATCGGAAGTGTACGACTACATCATCCACGAGAATCTGCTCTCGTTAACCGCTTTGGATCTTCGAGGGTAAGTACTCTATTGACTCGTTGCTACAATCTAGTAGATAGATCTTGGCTTGATCATAGATTAGATCTTGATTGTGTGTTCATGCAGTAGAATTTTTTTGTTTTCCATGCTACGAACCCCTATAGTGGTATCAGAGCCGTGTCTATATGTAGATCTGTTGCACGAGTAGAACACAATGGTCATTGTGGGCGTTGATGCTTTTGTTGTCGATTGCTTCTTGTGTACTTTGCATCTTGCGGGATGGTGGGATGAAGTGGCCCGGGCTAACCTTACATGACATCGTTCATGAGACTTGCTCCATGCTTGACATGCAACTTGTATTGCATAAGTGGCTTTTATGGGTGCTGCTTTCTCCCAACACAGTTAAGATTCAATTTACAACGGGTGATTGACAATACTAGTATCAATGTTGTGGTTCTTGTTCGTAAGTTAGAACGACACTTATTGAAAGCCCCAAACCACGTAAAACATGCAAAGAAAATTAGATGCGTCTAACTTTGTTTTGCAGGGGTGTGCTGTGATGTGATATGGTCATGATTGTGATTATATATGATGTATGCAATGTTCCTTATTGTAAGTTGGCAACCGGCAGGAGCCATATGGTTGTCTTTAAATTCTGTTAAGACCTGCGTGTCTATTCAAAGTAGTTGTAATAGTTGATGCTGGTGGAAGACAACCATGAAGCGGCCATCAATTGACGCCACACCGGTGATGATGGAGATCATGTTCGTGCTTGAAGATGGAGATCGGAAGCACAAGAAGGAAGGCCATATCATATCACATATTATGAATTGCATGTGATGTTAATCCTTTTATGCATCTTGTATTGCTTAGTTCACGACGGTAGCATTATAAGATGATCCCTCAAGCACACAATTTCAAGTTTTAAAGTGTTCATCCTTAGTAAGCACCGTTGCTAAAGATCGTTGTTTCAAAGCACCACGTGATGATCGGGTGTGTTAGATTCTGCGAGTGTATACAATGTGAGCAAGCCAGATTTCCTCATGCGGAAGCTAAGGTTTGATCTTGACGAGCCTAGCATGTACGGACATGGTCTCGGAACACGGATCACCGAAAGGTAAAGCATGAGTCATATAGTAGATATGATGAACATATTGATTGTTCGCCATTGAAGCTACATCAACTCTCGTGATGATCGGTTTTGATGTGGTGGATTTGGTTCGTGTGATCACTAAAACAATGTGAGGGATATTGTTTTGAGTGGGAGTTCAACGACAATATGATTAAAAGTTGAACACTATTTATCATAAATTAAATCAAAGTGAATTTGCATAATTGTTGTAGTTATTGGCATCCGTTTACCACCTTGCGCTTAGTTATAATTGAGATGATAGAACTATAGAATTCTGGTTAGTTACTTACTTAACCGGTATCGTATTGTTTTGAAGTGTTAATCTAAAGTTTAAAAGTCCTATTGCAAACTTTCAGTAAGTTCCGGTTACTCCATGAAGTTTAATAATTGTTATTAAAACAAGAGTGACAATTCCAAGAGTTAGTGTATGAGTATCATGTTTGTCTCCATGATTCTTGATATTCAAAGGATTGTCTTAATATCAAGGTTATCTAGGATCTGAAAGAGTTGTTTCAGAAACCATGATGTGTGGAAGATATTGTGATATCTGAAACGAAGTTTTGGTTACAACATGATAGAGTATAATATGGCAAAAGTCATGTTCTCATATTTGATGAGAATTTGCAAAAGGTTGGAGACACTAGTTGTCCTAATCCTCCAAAAGGTTTTGGAGAGCAACATTATACTCGCAATTCACCATTATAAGCTAAAATTAGCATGATCATGGATAATTCCATGATAAGGGTGAATATTTGATGTAGATAAAATGTTTACTACACCAAGAGATTACTAAAGAATGGAATTTGAAAGCACACCAAACATTTGATGATGGTGATCTACTTCAAAGTGCAAGTCCAAAGACATTGGTATTTAATTATACACGCTTTGGACTATGTGTCATATATATGACTCCACTATTGATGTTCATGGATTCTTTCAAACAGAAAAGGAAATACTGAAAACGAATCTCATAAATATATGGCAGAAAAGAAAAGACTAGAATTGTTCAGTTTAAGTATATAGATGATATACATGTTATGGCTATATTCTTTGCTTATTAAACAATGTGGTTCTTAAGTATTTGATACTGAATTTGTTGGTGTGAATCGTCATACGAAACAACACAATTCATGAACTACAATGGCCTAAGTAACTAGCAAAAGAATATGTGATGATGTTCATCGAGAACAAATAAAGGGTTATTGTGTTGCTCGTTAAACATCAAAGCTTGCCTTCAAGATTTGTTTTATCAGGTATTATGAGAACAAAAGGGTTGTTCAAATAATTGCCGTAATCCATAAAAGATGGATGATTCACAAATCTCGTTGGAGAAATCACATCCATAAAACTAGTGCTAAAAATGTCGAAAGACAAATTGATTGAAAGATCGCTTAGGAAGTGACATCGCCGTTTAAATTATATTGGAAATAAAACATGAAGAAACTCCATGTGGATGGAATTTTGGAGTCTTTTGATTTTTGATCACATGACGCTTGTGAAACTTTCCTAGAGATAATTAAAACTTCGTTCATAGGCCAAAAAGGGAACGAATGACTAGCTTATTGGAACTTGTACATATTATTGTATGAAGTCCATTATGTGTAGTCAAGAGCGATGGATTTCAACTTCATATGCTTTCTCCGAAAATTTGAGTGAATATATGAATATTTACTTAATAAGGATGAAGTATGAAACATTTGAAAAGTTCAAAGACTTTCAAGATGAAGTACAAAATCATTGTAACAAGAATATAAACAGTTTATGATAAGATCATAAAGGGAGATATTTAAGTTACAAGTTTAGCATAATACCTAAGATTTAAGGAATCGTTCCGTGGATTTGCATTTCCCGAAACACCATAAGAGTATGGAGCGTTCGAGATATGTGATTAAACCTTGTTTGACATGGTAAGATCAGATGTGTAATTCATAAAACTGTCATTATATTTTAAAGACTAAAAGCATTAGAGACTACCAGTTTTCCACTGAAAAGAGCTCCATCATAATCCGTTGAATTGACACCATATAAAGTTATTGTTTGGGATAAAACCCAAGTTGTCCTTTCTTAAATATTGGTATGCTATGCATAAGAAAGATGTTTGCAACCAAAATCGGATGAACATGTCTTTGTATGTTATTTTCGAATAACTGTTAAGAATTCCTCCATAAACACCAAAGACAAAAATGTTTGTCGCTTAGAACGTCAAGTTTCTTTGAGAAGGAACTTTCCGTGAAAAGTTAAGTGGGAGGACAATAGAACTTTGACAAGGTTTAAAGAACCTTAGCTATATATGATCAAAGTTGCGCAGCACCGAAAAGTGTTCCGGAGGCAGCAACAATGCTCATGGCTCACATGCCTCAAAGTTGTGGTTACGGAGGCCTAAGTTCCTATTGAAACAAGTAGGTCGGGTAAACGATCAAATACCAAGATTTGAGGGTTGAATCATTATTTGAGAATGATGAACCTACTACATGCAAAGAAGCGATGATGGGCCCTGACTCCGTCAAATGGCTTGAAGCCATAAAATCCGTGATAGTTCCATATACAAGAAATCAAGCTTTGAGCTTGAAAGACCCTCTGGAAAGGTACAAGACTTTACAGTCGTATTTGGATATATAAAGAAATAGACATGTATGTTTCGCATCTTTGAAATAGTCGACATGTTGGGACAGAGTTCACAACAATGTTCAAATGTTGACTATGACAAGATTTGATCTTTCATAGCGATATTTAGTCTAGACGGATTAATGTAGCAACCACTACATATAAATTTGTTATGTGGTAGTTGAATAAACAAAACAAGTTCTTCTAATAGAATTGTTACCTAGGACATGTGCGTAACACGGTCCATAGGGTTTTGTTAATTCAAAGGATGCTAAAAGCATATGCAAACTTCAATGGTTGAAGTGAGTATCGCGGAGTTGGAATCTTCAATATGATGAAACTGTTAAAAGAGTTTAATTTCATCAGAGACAATGAAGATGCTTGCATTTGCAAGGAATTAAGTGGGAGCGCTAAGACATGTTTCTAATACATTATGTGGAAGACATATTGTTGATTAGAAATGATGTATCTTTTATTAACACATATTAATAATTTCATCCCGATGAAAGACTTAGGCAAAACCCAAATATTTGGCATCAATAGACGCTAATATGGTTGTGCCGAAAGTACATAGATGATGTATTGAATGAGTTCAATATAGAAACTACAAGAAAGGTTCTTGTTACGTAAAGGATTGAATGAGTTCAATATTGATGATATATTCAAGTGTATTGACACTTGGTAAGTGAAACAAAGATTTAAGTATAGATTGATACTTGATGTATGAAATCACAAAGAGTATTTATATCAATCATACTGTGATATGTACAAATACAGATATGTCCTATGCTCTAAATGTTATGAGCATATACCAGAATGATTCATAAGATGATCATTGGACAATAGTAAGGATATTCTTATGATCTTTTGGAAGAACTAAGAGTATATTATTTGTAGAAATGACAAATAGATGGTTAGTTCATTGTAAATGAATTACATTGATACTAGTTTTGTCACAAAGTACAAATTAAGTTTATCTCAATCTAAACTAACGGTGGCACAATATGATGGAAAGTAAGTTCCATAATGAATTTGGATGAATTCCAAAGTTAAGACATTGTGACAGATACTACAACAAAAGGCTAAGTATATGACTGCTATTATAGCAGCAAAAGAGGGCATTTGTGTCAAGTAGTTTGTTATCAAACTAGGTGTAGTTCACAGTGGGATAGTACTATGAAGATATATTGTACGACAATATTATCAACATGTTTTAACCCCAAAGAACTAAAGGTCACACCAAAGGACCAAATTTGTACGAAGCCATCTCATTAGTGAATGAGTGATGCGTAGAGACGCAAAGACATGCAATTACACACGGACCTAGAAGTGTCAGATCCGGAGATCAGTTGACCACTAGCAATCGTGTACATACAACACCGGAAAGCCATAGGTGTTGAATACACAAAGGTTTGAAACTAGATTATTGACTCTAGTGCAAGTGGGAGACTGTTGGAGATATGCCCAAGAGGCAATAATAAAGTGGTTATTATCATATCTTCATACTTATGATAAATGTTTACATACATGCTATAATTGTATTAACAGGAAACATTAATACTTGTGTGATTTGTAAACATAAAAGAGTCCCTAGTAAAGCCTCTTGTAAAACTAGCTTGTTGGTTAATATATGATCATGGTTTCCTGATCATGAACATAGAGATGTTATTAACAACAGGGTCATATCATTAGGAGAATGATGTGATGGACATACTCCTATAGTTAAGCGTAGCATAAAGATCAAGTCATTTAATATAGTTCATTTGCTATAAGCTTTCTGATACATAGTAACCTAATTCCTTCGACCATGAGATCATGCATATCACCTTTACCGGATGGATACTTTGATGACATCAAACACCACACCGAATCGGGTGGCTATAAAGGTGGCATTGAGTGTTCGGAAAGTATTGGTTGAGACACATGGATCAAGAGTGGGATTTGTCCATCCATATGACGGATAGATATACTCTGGGCCCTCTCGATGTAATGTCATCCAATTAGCTTGCAAGCATGTGACTGGCTCCCAAGGGATCACATATCACGGGAACGAGAAAAGAGTACTTATCGGTAACGAGGTTGAACTAGGTATGCAGAGATACCGACGATCATAACCTCGGATAAGTAAACTATCGTGAGACAAAGGGAAATTGGTATTGTATGTAAGTGGTTCATTCGATCGCAAAGTAATCGTAGAAATATGTGGGAGCCATATGAATTTCCAGATTCCTCTATTGGTTATTGTTCGGAGAAGTGTCTCGATCATGTCCGCATAATTCACGAACCGTAGGGAGACACACTTAAGGATTCGACGTTGTTTGAGTAGTTATGGAATGATGAGAAAGAGACTGAATGTTGTTTGGAGTCTCGAATGGGATTCGGGATATCACGAGGAGATCCGGAATGGTCCGGAGAATAAGATTCATATAAGGAAAGTCCTGTTTCGGAGTTGGGGAATGGTTCCGGTGTTTTCATCGGGAATGTTCTAGAAGGTTCCGGAATGTCCGGCACTCCAGAGGGGAAGGGTACATGAATGTGTTATATCAAGTTGGTATGATTGCATCATGTACTAAGTGTCGTCGCTGAACAAAATAGAGGATTTAATCAAATCCTTGTTTGAAAAGTCAAACGCCAATTTGAAAGTCAAACGGTTATTTTTGGGAAGTGGAGAGGGAGGTGGAAACCGAGTTGGGGAGGAGTCCCTCCTCCACCGCCGGCCCACTTGGGATCCGAGTTGGGGAGGGATTCCCCTCCCCTTGGCCGGCGCCTCCCTCCTATAAGAGGAGGGGCAGGGCTCCCCTCCTAGCACACAAGATTGCCCCCTCTAAACCTAACCCTAGCCGTCGCCGCCCACCATAGCCGCCGCTGCCTAGGGTTTCTCCCCTAGCCGCTGACTTGGGCACCTCCAAGCTCTAGCCGCTGGCCCTAGCACCCCCTCCTCGGCGTGTCTAAACCCTAGAACACCGAGGGCTCTCTCATAGTCCACCATACTCGCTCCGGCTTAAGGCGAAGCCCTGCAAGATCTCCCCTCTACTTCCGGTAGCACGCCGTTGTGCTGCCGGAATCGCGAGGAGAGTGCTACAACCTCCGCTGCCTGCTGGAACAAGGGAGAGGAAGGTCTTCATCGAAAATCAACGCGATCGATGCGGAAGCGCCTTTAACGCAGCGGAAGGATCGTCTACGCGATCTTGAGATCGGAAGTGTACGACTACATCATCCACGAGAATCTGCTCTCGTTAACCGCTTTGGATCTTCGAGGGTTAGTACTCTATTGACTCGTTGCTACAATCTAGTAGATAGATCTTGGCTTGATCATAGATTAGATCTTGTTTGTGTGTTCATGCAGTAGAAATTTTTTGTTTTCCATGCTACGAACCCCTACAGAATATGCAAGCTAACAGTTGCAATTTAGCAAGCTTATACTGATAGTGATGCAAGCCAATACTTGCTAGTTACTATGCCAACTATATGCCTTAAGCATATGTGATCATACCCACTTGATAACCCAATCCTAGTTTTATTTGCAAGCCTTCTACTTTATTTCTTTATCAAAGCTTTAACTTAGAGTTGACTTAAGTGACATAGATTCTAGAAAGATATATCTGAAGGTTGCATAAAGAGCATAAAACTTGGCCTAAGCTAGAAAATCTTGATGTCATCCTAAGGCATGAGATTGAACTTAGTTGAATACTCCACTAGTTTACCACCCTCAGTAGTACTCATTCCCACTTGTAGATGCTAGTGCTAAGCATAAAACTTGATCAACTTTAGATGGGAATACTTGGTGAAAATGGTTATGAAAACCTTAGAATGATGGATCATTCTACTGAGATGTTTTGACATGTGTTTCCGAACACTAGAGGATTTTGGTGATGAAAATGTTGAGGCATGAGCTTTAGCCCTTTATAAAACTGATGGTTGTCTGGATGCGATACCATTCCAATTTTATCGTACAACCACAATACCCGAAGATTGGGTAGGGCTTGACTGGAAACTTATATACCTTAGTATTAGTTCCCTCGCGGCCAAGGTCTGAGCTGAGGCTACCTTGTGAAGATTGTCCACCTGTGCAGTACCCAAGATGACAGTTGGTCATGGTTGGGAGGCCAAACTCACGGGAGAGGTGCTTATACTAGGGCGTGTAATTGAAAGGTTAGGATTGATTATCCGCATACTGAGTATGGAGAATTCTGGATTTGTTCCTGACGGATGTATCGAATATTGTGGTGAAAGTGTACAATCTCTGCAGAGTGTCAAACTATTCGAATAGCCGCGTCCGCAGTTATGGACAGTTGGAGTGGCCATACTGTTCCCCCGTCAGATGTTTTCAAAATGACTTGTAAAATGAGTTGATACTTTGACTTGACCACAACAGAGTTGTGACTTGAAATACAAGTTCCCACTTAGGAGTTATAAAATTGTGACTAGCTTTGGAACTTAGTAGAGATAAATCTGGCCTTTGCAAAACAACCCTAGATCTTAGTGTCCTATTATCCCCAAAAACCCCTTCACTTGTTAGTATTAGTTTGCGAGTACTTAAAGAGTACTCATGGCTTTGTCCCTGGCTATTCCCGTGGCCAGACTATGAAGAGAAGTACCTGGAGGATGGACCCCAGAAAGGTTACGACAACTAGGATCATCTCCCATCGTCAGCATTGCCTGTGACCCCGAAGATGGAGCTTTGCCTACGCTACCGTTATTATTACGTATTCCGCTGCTTGAAGTTGTATTAAGAACTGGATCATGAGATCCCTATTTGTGTAAGACCTTATGTATGGTTTGTAATGGATGATGTATTGTGGTATCCAATTCTGTTATGTCTCGCAAAAATGGTAATCCTGGGATTGCGATGTATGGCATAACAGGCATCTGGGATTAAAAATCCGGGTGTTGACATTTGGTGAGACCTTTAGTTCCTTGGGGTTAAATCATGTCGATACTATTGTCGTACAATATATCTTTAGTGTTAGCCCGTTGCGAACCACACCTTAGTTTGATAACAAACTACTTGACACAAATTCCCTCCTTTGCTACTACTATAGCAGTCATATACTTAGCCTTTTGTTGTAGTATCCGTCACAATGTCTTTACTTTGGAATTCATCCAAATCCATCATAGGATCTCCTTTCCATTACATTGTGCCACCCATAGTTTAAATTGAGATAAACTTAATAAGTATCTTGTGAGAAAACTAGTATCAATGTAACGCTTTACAATGAACTATTTATAATTGTTTGTCACCTCCACACAAATAAATTCTTAGTTCTTCCAAAAGATCATAAGAATATCCTCACTATCGTCCAATGATCATTTTATGATTCATTCTGGTATATGCTCATAACACTCAGAGCATAGGACATATCTGGATGTGTACATATCATGGTATGATTGATCAAAACATCCTTGTGATTTCACTCATTAAGTGTCAGAGCACTTGAATCTTGTTTCACTTATCATGTGTCGATACACTTGAATCTTGATTCAATTCCTTTCCATGCGACAAGAATCGTTTCTTGTCGTTTCTATATTAAACTCCTTCAATATCTCATATATGTACGTTTGACATAACCATATTAGTGTCACAGTCTATCCGCTATAGACATTTATGCTAAATATTCGGGTTTTCCCTAAGTCTTTCATCAAAATGAAATTCTTAACCTTTGTCAATAAAAACTACATCATTTCTAATCAACAAAATGTCCTCCACATAATGTATTAGAAATATGTCTTAGCGCTCCCACTTAATATCTTGCAAATGCAAGCATCTTCATCGTCTCCTGACGAAAACTCCTTTTCATCACGGTGAAGATTCCAACTCCGCGATGCTTATTTCAACCATTGAAGTTTGCATGCCCTTTTAGCATCCTTTTAATTAACAAAACTCTTTGGATCGTGTCATGCACACGTCCTAGGTAACCATTCTTTTAGAAGAACTTTGTTTTGTTTATTCATCTACCATATACCAAATTATATGTAGTGGTTGCTACTTTAATCCGTCCAGACTAAATATCGCTATGAAAGATCAAATCTAGTTATAGTCAACTCCTTGAACATTGTCATAAAATACTTTACGACGTGTCGACTATTTCATATATATGAAACATCCATGTCTGTTTCTTTATAGATCCAAATACGACCGATAGGTTTTTACACCTTTCCGTAGGGTCTTCCAAGTTCGAAACATGATTTCTCGTGTATGGAACTATCACGGATTTTATGGCTTCAAGCCATTTGACAGAGTCAGGGCCCATCATCGCATCTCTGCATGTAGTCGGTTCATCATTATCAAATAATGATTTACTCTCAAATCTCAGCATTTGATTGTTTATCCGACCTACTTGGTTCAATAGGAACTTAGACCTCCGTGACCGCAACCTTTGAGGCACGTGAGCCATGAGCATTATGCCTGCCTCCGGAATATTTTCCGGCGCTGCGCAACTCAGCACATATAGCTAAGGTTCGTTAACCTTATCAAAGTTCTATTGTCCTCCCACTTAACCTTTTATGAAAAACTTCTTTTTCAAGAAACTTCACTTTTCAAGCGACAAAACCTTTTGTCCTCGGTGTTATGGAGAAATACCCAATGGTTATTTGAAATAACCTACAAAGACATGCTCATTCGACTTTGGTTGTAAACATCTTACTTATGCTTAGCATACCAAAATTTTAAGAAAGGGCAACTTGGATTTTACCCCAAACCAGGTGTCATTTCAATGGATCAAGATAGAGCTCTTTTTAGTGTAAAAGCGGTAGTCTCTAAAGCTTTAATCTTTTAAAACATAATGGCAGTTTTATAAATAACACCTTTGATCCAACCATGTCAAACAAGGTTTCATTACAAATCTCAAACACTCCATACTCCTATGGTGTTCAGGAGATGTAAATCTAGGTGTTTTGCTAAACTTGCAACTCAAATAAATCCCTTTATGATAATTCATTTATTTTCTTGTTACACTTGTAACTCAAATAAACCTTATGATAAAATCATAAACCATTTATTTTCTTGTTACAATGATTTTCCACTTCATCTTGAAAGTCTTTGAACGTTTTCAAATATTTCACACTTCTTTCTCATTAAGTGAATATTCACTCAAATTTCTGGAGAAAGCATATGAAGTTTAAATCCATCGCTTACGACTATACATAATGGACTACATACATCGATATGTATAAATTCCAATATTTTAGTCGTTCGTTCTTCTTTGGCCTTTGAACGAAGTTTTAATTATTACGAGGAAAGTCTCACAAGCGTCACTTGATCAAATCAAAGACTCCAAAAATACATGAAAATGGAGTTTCTTCATGTTTTCTTTCTAATATAATTTAAACAGCGATGTCACTTCGTAAGTGGTCTTTGAATCATTTGTCTTGAGACATTTTAGCATTAGGTTTTATGGATGTGATTTCTCCAACTAGATTTGTAAATCATCCATCTTATATGGAATACGATAATTATTTGAACAACCTTTGTTCTTATAATACTTGATTTAAATAACAATTATTAAAACAAATCTTAAAGTCAAGCTTTGATGTCAACAAGAAATACAAACAACGGTTTGTTTGTTTTCGATAAACATCATCACATATTCTCTTGCTAGTTACTTAGGCCATTGTGGTTTATGAATTGCGTCATTCCGTATGAAATTTCATACCAACCAATTCGGTATCCAATGCCCAAGAACCACATTGTTTAACAAGCAAAGAATACAATCATAACATGTATATCATCTATATACCTAAACTGGGTATTTCCAGTCTTTTCTTTTCTGCCAAATATATTTTATAGATTCTCTTTTAGCATTTCCCTTTCCTTTTTAAAAGAATCTATCAACATCAATAGTGGTGCCATATACATGCCACATAGTCTAAAGCGTGTATATTCAAATAATAATACCTTTGGACTTGCACTTTGAAGTAGATCACCATCATCAAAATGATCGGCATTATTTCAAAATCCATTATTTAGTAATCTTTTAGTGTATCAAACACTTTACATACATCTTCTATTCATCCTTATCATGACGACTTTCATGATCAAGCTAATGTAGCTTATAAAGACGAATCGTGAGTATAACGTTACTTTTCAAAACCCTTTTGGATGATTAGGATGTCTAGCATCTCCAACCTTTGTAAATTCGCATCCAATATGAGAACATACATTATACTCTATCATATTGCAACCAAAACATTGTTTCATATATCATTATATCTGCCACACATGATGGTTTCTGAAACAATTCTTTTAGCTCCTAGATAACCTTGATATTAAAACAATCAAGAATCATGGAGGCAAACATGATACTTAAGATACTAACACTGAAATTGTTACTCTCGATTTAATACCAATTATTAAATTTCACGGAGTAAACAGAGTTTGCTTAAAGTTTGCAATAGGACTTTAAACTTTAGATTGACACTCAACACAATACGATACCAGTTCGTAAAGTAAATATGCAGAAATCTATAGTTCTATTATCGCAATTATAACTAAGCATAAGATGGTGAAAGAATGCCAATGACTACAACAAATTATGCAAATTCACTTTGATTTAATTTATGATAAATTGAGTTATACTAATCCAAATTAGAAATGAACTCCCACTCAAAAACGACATCCCTCGTGCCTTTTTGGTGATTACATGAACCAAATCCACTACACCAAGTCTGATCATCACGTGAGTCGGTGTAGCTTCAAATGCGAGCATCCATATGGTCATCATATCAAAACATATGACTCATGCTTAACCTTTCGGTCTGTGTTCCAAGACCATGTATATACATGCTAGGCTCGCCAAGTAAAAACCTTAGTATTCGCGTGTGTAACTGTCTTACACCCGAGATATGCTCGTGGATTCAAGTACACCCGATCATCACGTGATGTCTTGAGCGGCGTAAACATTGTGGCATACTTAAGGAAGAACACATTTTTATCTTGATATCTAAATGAGAGATCATCTTATTATGCTAATAAAACACCAAACAAGCAATATAAGATGCAACAAACATCTCATGTTAATAAGTGAAATGATATGGTTCTTGCACTTGATCTCCATCATGTGCATCATGGTATGATAACTATCATACCTCTGTGTGTAAGGCCAATGTCTATGGAACTTACACGTTATGTGTGTTGTAAGAGTATCGACTTATACTTCTACTTACAATATCACCATATCATGACACTATCCCAGCAACAATCTAAACTAGATGCCTCTAATTTATCAATTGCAAGTTTTATGTGGCTTAGGGCTTTCGAAGATAGAACCATTCTTACCTACAAACATGAACCACAACGAGGATAACCAAATTGTTGACAACTAGTTGTAAATTAGATATTGACTATAGTAGGAGAGGCAGACACCCGCTAGCCACTTATGCAAAACTAGTTGCATGCTAAGCGTGGAACAGGTCTCATGTGCGAGGACATGTAAAGTTTGTCCGGGCTGATTCATCCCACTATGCCACCAATATCCAAAGTACAACTAAGATGCAATAAAATGATCATCATCGCCCACATACTCATATGTGTACTACCCGTGCAAAGCATCTACGCATATATCCGGCTCTGATACCACTGAAGGGTTCGCAGCATAGAAAACAAAATTTTTCCTACGATGGGAATAAAGCACCAAGATCTATCTACTAGATACAAACAACGGGTGGATATGCATCCATAGAATACATACCCTCGAAGACCATATAGCGTTAACGAGGTTGTACTCGTGGATGATGTAGTCGAACGCTTGCCGATCTCAAGATCGTGATTAAGTCCATCTGGTCCAGCCGGTCCAGCACCATCATGTCCAGCACCACAAAGCAGTGGTGCATCCGTGATCACACACACGTTCGGGTACCCCGACAACCTCCACGCCCTCGCTCCAGCGAAGCAGCGGAAGCAACAAATCCTTCCAGAAAAAGCCACCAAAAACATGTATCTCGCTGATTTGAGACCATGGGGGAATTCTAAAAGGGGGAGAGAGATCCTTCGCGAGGAGGTGTGACATGAGAGGAGGGAGTGGGGTGCCTTTTATAGGCAGAGGGGGCAGCCCCCTCCCATGGCATGGCAGCCATGGAGGTGCCCCCACCTCTTCCACATTCATGTGGGTGGAGCTCCCACTCACATAAATAGCCATCCACTCAAAATTCCACTCACCTCCATTAAATTTCCACCAAATTTAATGTAATCTCTCATTAAATAAAACTCTTTTATTTATTTATTCAGAGTTTTGTTAATTACTTTAATTAACAAACATTAAAAAAAACCTTGCTAGTATTCAATTTCACATGCAGAACCAGTTTCAGCAATTTCAACCGAAACAGTTTCGGTGTCTAGTGAAATAAATTCCTGCGCTTTACTTTTTCTTTCTCTGGCATATTATTTGCTCCAAATGGTGTCGGTATCCCTTAAGTGTGTCACCCTACGGTTCGTGAATAATGTAGACATGATCGAGACCCCTCTCCGATCAATAATCAGCAGCGGGACCTGGAGATCCGTACTGACTCCCACATATTCAATAATGACTTCTGTGATCGTGTGAACCTTATACGCATGTAAATCAATCCTTTTGTCTCGCGATATATTACATGTCCGAGATTCGATCATCGGTATCTCCATACCTAGTTTGATCTCGTTACCGACATGTACTCTTTTCTTGTTCCCGTGATATAACATTCTAATGATCAAATCCCTTTCTTGCAAGCTAATTAATGTGATATCACCGAGAGGGACCAGAGTATATCTCTCCGTCATCGGGATGGACAAATTCCACTCTTGATCCATGAGCCTCAACATAACACCTTCGTAGCACTGAACCCATCTTTATAGTCACACTGCTACAGTGTGACGTTTGATGTTATCAAGATACTCTTCCGGTGTTAGTGATTGACATGATCTCATGTTCTAAGGACTAAGATAACTTCGTATGATGTTATAGCAATATAAACACAATGACCTTGATCGTAATGCTATACTTCGGATGAATGTTCATCACATCATTACACTAATGTTGTGACCTCGTTATTAACAACATCCAATGTCCATGATCAGGAAACCTTGATCATCTTGTTAATCAACGAGCTAGTTTATGAGAGAGTCATAACTAGGAACTTCCTTTTTGTTTATTAAACACACATGTATTAACGTTTCCGTATTAATACAATTATAGCATACAAAATAAACATTTATCATAAATAAGGAATACAATAATACCACTTTATTACTGCCTCTCGGGCATATTCCCTTCAAAAGGCCCTCCCCACTTCTGTTTTCCCTCATGGGCCCTTTTCCCTAGGATGTTTGACTCATTAGTGGAATACCCTTTCAAATTAGATTTTAATAATATATTTAATACTAAATACATTAATTAACATGTAAATACATATTACAAAATCCGATTTGACCTGAAACACCTTTCAGTTCCCCTTTGATATCCTCCGAACAACTTCCGAACTTCCCGGAACAATTCTTGTCCCCTCTCAAAACTTTTTCGGTTTTCTTTCTTTCTCCAAACAACTTCGGATCTCTCTCCGCAGAACAGTTCCGCTTTTCTCTTTCTTGAAGGAGATATGCCCTAGAGGCAAATAATAAAGTGTTTTTATTTGATGTATCTCTTGTATGTTCATAATACGTTTCTTACCGTGCTATAATTGTATTAATATGAAACGTTAATACACGTGTGGTATGTAAACAACTAGGTCTCTAGTTACCTCTAGCAAACTAGCTCATTGGACAAATGATGATCTTATGGTTTAGAGATCATGGTGATAGTGCCGATTGACAATGAGGTCACATTATTGGTGAATAATGTGATAGACAAATACCCAAAGTTAATCACAATGAGATCTAGTTACTGAACGTTCATCGTTGATGATAACATAGAAACATCGTGGCCTAAATTTTTCGACTGTGAGATAATGCATAATCACCGTTTTGGAAGGAGACTTTGATGATATCAAGTTGTAAAAGGGTGATCCTAAAGGTATCGTTGGGTTTCCTGAAGAGACTGGTTGAAGAGTTTTTTATCAAGATCAGGATTTGCCAATCCAAGTAACGGATAGATACACGTGGCCAACTCGGTGACATTGCATTAATGTAGCACCCCGGGTAAAACCACTACTAGAAAATCGCTGGTGTTTGTGCATCATCATGACAGCATGCTCATGTCATCATGCCATATTGCATTTGATCATCTTCATGTCATCATACATGGTTTGTCTAAAACTATTTTTTTAAAGCTCATATTTGTTTTCTAAATGTTCCCCTCTTTATTTCAAATGTAAAACCCTCGGTCTGCCTGAATCTTTTATTTGTTTGAACTATTTTACAAAATAATTTTAAAACAAATAAATAAAAATAATAACCCTATTTTTGTCCGAGGGAGGCAGCCCAGCCCGTAGGTTAGACCACCTACCACCCCGGTTGGCCTAGCTCGTTTACCCCAAACCCTAAATATAGTCAAACCCTAACTACCAGCCAACTTAACCCCCACACCCTCTCCCCCACTTCCCTACCGCCGCCGGGCCATCCCGCCCATCCCCGCTCCTCACCGTGGCCCCACTTGGCGACCGTCAAACCCCGACACGCCCCTGCCGCCAATCGCCGCACGCCACTCTTTCGTAGCATGCCACACAACATGCGCGCAACCACCACCCTCTCGACGCGTTTGCCTCGCACCAACCGCCCATCCCACGCGAGTCGGCCCTACCCCCACATCGTGTCCCGCACCTGCCCTATCCCACCCCGCTCTCTGTTGCGTCTCCCTCACCCCGACGCCTGCGCCTACTTTCCTCGCTCCCACCAAACCCCTCTGTCGCCTTGCGCATGCACCCTCTCCACCGCATCCCTTGTGCCGGCCCGGCTTGATGTCGCCCCGTCGTAGCGAGCGCATCCACGACCCCGCTTCCCCGACGCTCTCCTCCCGGCCGCTGCCGGTCGTGCCTCTGCCCCGCCACCCAGTGAGCCTCCACCAGCGCCCTTGCTCCGTCCTGAGCGTCGAGCCCCTCCGCGTCGACCTTGTCCTGCTAGACGTCGTCCTCGCCGGCCCTCGTCCCGCCTCCCCGTCTGCACGCACTGCCACCCGGGCATCCTCTACTCGCAGCGCCAAGGCCCTATGGGTTCCAATGCTTGCCGTGTTTGTGTTCTATGTGACACGCGACCGGTAATTGGTCAGATACCATCCCGCTAAAGAGGCTCTCTTCCATCCGAAGTGAAGATCATGTATGGTTTTTGTGGATAAGTGTTGTTGAGTCTGGCCGCAATGTTTGGGCCCTTGTAGAGTTGAGAATGATACGAGGATGTATGCAAATCAGTGGCAGATATTTTTGTGGTGGTGACGACGATTCTTCTACAATGCCATGACAAGATCATTCCCGGATTGGTGTGCCCCGAATACCATCGGTCGAGTTTGCCACGGAAGAAAAGATGCCCAGCATTATCTTTGTCACAGAACTCCAAGCTCTTCGTCATGGGAACTCAAGATCTCCTTCCCTGACCCGAAGACGCTGAGACCCCAGGTGCGATGACATGGATCCAAAGATCAATGCACATTCAGATATCGATATCGCCGAACCCGAACCCCGTCGAACCCTCAGACCCCAAGACCTTTGACCCCAATGTGTGAGCCTTTTCCGAGCCACTATTTTTTTTATAAATTCTATACATATCTTGTTGCATATAAATTGTTAATGATCGCATACATATTCATTTGGTTGGGATATTTTGTCGACACACCTAATAGCTAAATATGGAGACCATATGCGGGCTTTTCTAGTCTTATATTGGCTCTATTTAAACTTTTGTAGCGAATCGGTGACATGTTTTGCCTTATTAATAAAATGTTTAAATTGTGGGGTATCTAAACAACATGAATCATCTAATAAATTTTCGGGACCTCAGTTCCGCTTAATATTGCCTAATTGCATCGCACCTTTTCCATGTCATACATGCATCATGCCCGATCTTCTGTCGTAGTATTAAATAGCGCATCCGGTGTTTCTTCTAGTGCTTTGCTTCTTCACGGACTAGGCCGATGAGTTGATGCGAGTGTCGACCCGATCTTCGGATGAACCTTCGACAGTGTTTCCCAGGGAAGCATTCTCCCCCTTTCTACTTATTTCGCATTTATTGTCTTTACTTCCTCCTGTTGATCTATTGCTACCTGTGTTGTGATGCTTTAGATTTTGTGCCCTTTTATATATCCATGTAGCCTTTATATTGCCTTGGACACCTTCTATTGCCTGTAGTCGCTTGCTCAGGTAATGCTTCACGTTGTCGATGTTCCACTGATGTTGGGGGTTGGAATATTCATAAAGGTGGAGATGATCGTGGTTTTAATTATAGATGGTTAATTAAATATTAAAATAGATATATTTAATGAAGAGGCACCGGTGGGTAATAGTTGATATTTGGTTGTTAACCGTCCACTTATGTCCATCTAGGACCCCGAGTTCTTAACACTTGTTCCGAGACTCAGCGCGCTAACCAGATATGGGGTATATGGGCACCCCTGTCGGCTTAGTACCTGATTTCAAAGTACTGTACTAGGGGTCACGAACTAGTTTGAGGTTTTAATGCCATGTTATTCCATGTTTATTATATGTTGCTAGATGAGCGTTTACTACTGTATTATTTAGGATGTGGGTCGTTATGTTGAGGATTATACCTATGGCCCTTGATCTCTTGGCCGATCTCGCAATCTCTGGGTCCGTCTTTGGATCTCGGCCGACTTTGTTACGGGTAGCTTAGTGGGGTGGCCCCCATGTACTTGCTTTGGGTCTAGGAAAGTGATGCGGCTCAGTTAACTGTAGATCCTCGTTGGGAAACCCCAAGAGGAAGGTATGATGAGCACAACAGCAAGTTTTCCCTCAATTATGAAACCAAGGTTATCGAATTAGTAGGAGTAAAGAAACAACTCCAAGGTGTTGCTAACAACTTGGAACCTGCACAACACAAACTCAAAAAAATTCCCCAACTTACAGTGAGGTTGTCAATCTCACTGGTTTGCTGAAAACAAAAGGTTAAACGTATAATGTGGAAGATAGTAGTTGCTTGTAAAAAGTAAAAGGTAATAGTAGATGGTGTATCAATGATAAAGATTGGACCGGGGTCCATAGTTCACTAGATGTGTTCTCCTTAAGATAGATAGCATGTTGGGTGAACAAATTACAGCGGGGCAATTGACAGATGGAGAAAGCATAACAATGCATATACTATACATCTTGACTCCTATAAGATTTGATTGGGCATTACAACATAATACATAGACCGTAATCCAATTGCATATATGACTAATAATCCACCTTCAGGTTATCATCCGAACCCCTTCCAGTATTAAGTTGCAAGCAACAGATAGTTGCATTAAGCAATGTGTGTAAAGTAAACAATACAATTATTCCATGAACAAAAGATTGTTGTTTTCTCCCTAGTAGCAACAACACATCTACAACCTTAGAGATTTATGTCACTTCCCCAGATTACTAGAGGCATGAACCTACTATCGAGCATAAATACTCCCTCTTCGAGTTGCAAGAATCTACTTGGCCAAGATAGCTACTAACAACAGAGAGCATACAAGATCACAAATAACACATACATGATAGAATCAATAATCAATCTGACATAGTATCTCAATATCCATCGGATCCCCACAAACACAACATGTATCATTACAAATAGATGATCTTGATCATGAACAAAGCTCACAAGATCTAAACATGATAGCACAAAGGAGGAGAAACAACCATCTAGCTACTGTATGGACCCATGATCCAAGGGTGAACTACTCACGCATCACTCCGGAGGCTGGCATGGTGATGAAGAAGTCCTCTGGGATGATCTCTCCCCTCCGGCAGGGTGTCGAGAAGAGCTTCAGATCCCTCCCGATCTAGGTATGGAGATGGTGGCAGCTACAGACTGTTTCATGGAGATTTGATCGGGTGCTTAGGGTTTCTGCATCGGGGTGCTTTTATAGGCGAAAGGGCAAGGTCGGTGGGCGCCCGAGGGGCCACACCTGGTGGCGGCGCCCCCCCCTAGGTCGCGTAGCCCTAGGGTGTGGCCACCTCGTGGCCCCCCTTCGGCTGCCCTTTTGACTCCGTCTTCGCTCTGGTAAAATATTGACTTTGGCATTTGTCCCGTCCAATTCCAAGAATATTTCTTTACTAGCTTTTCTGAAACCAAAAACAACATAAAACAGGCAACTGGCACTGCGACATATTGTTAACAGGTTAGTTCCGGAAAACATATAAAAATACCTCAAAGTGTAGACAAAACATAATAAAGTTGATACTAAACAAGCATGGAGCATCACAAATTATAGATACGTTTATGACATATCAAGCATCCCCAGGCTTAACTCCTGCTCGCCCTCGAGTAGGTAAGTGATAAAAAGAATAATTTTTGAGGTGACATGCACCATCACAATATTGATCAAAATATTTGTAAAGCAATGATAGCTGGGATCAAAGTACTCTAAACATGAGCATGAAAGATGTAGTTCTAACAATAAGACATAGAAAATATGTTGTAACATGAAAAGGTATAAACAAAGATCATGAATAACAATGCATTGAAAGACGTTTGTTTGTTTCACATACAGAAAATATAGCATGTGTGGTATTCAGCTTGTCCTTCATGGAGTAGCAAAACATAAATGCATAGGACACCTTCAATGTTCATAAGGGTGACAAGATACAAGTAGTTTAAGAACAAGCAATATCAACATTATGAATCAATCAATAAGTTTTGGGCAATGCACATAAAACTAAGAATGACAACTATGCTCTCTTAATTGGTGCATAAAGGTAGAAGATGGAGACTCAACATAAAAGTAAGAAGAAAGACCCTTCATATAGGGAAGCAGGGATTTCAAGTTTCATAAAGAGCTTCCAAAAATTATGGTACTTATTAGCTTTCAGCTCTCATTGCCCCTACCATAAGCATCTTGAGGTGATTAAGGTTAAAGTGAAACAAATATGGAGTATATGCTTGACAAATCATAAGTTGGCAATCTCATGTCCCTTGAGTACGAGAGCTGTTCCTCATGCTACTCAACTTTAGTCACAAGCAAGTTCTTGTCATCTAAAAGAAACATACCAGCAGGAAAGGGGAGTTTCTCAGGGCATGTGTGGTCCACACCGTACGATCGCGCGCCGTGGCCTCATCCGCGTCGTCCGTTCCTATCGTCTGGCTTTTCCTATCGTCGCGACGCTATAACTGAGAAAATGATGAGACTTAATGGTCAGAGGAGATGAATACATTTTGGTTAGTGTATATGAGAAGTGACACAATTTATATCATGAACAATACTGTTTAGACTCAGGTTTTGATTAGGACAGCTAGGATAAAAAAGGAACCCGATGTATATATGTTAGCTAATTTGTATCTAGCGACAAGCTAGATAAAAACAATCTTATACGTGCAAGGAATTGTTTCCCCCGAGATGATTTTCAGAGCATGTCAAAATTGGGCTATGCATGTGAGTAGTCCAGCTTAATGTGCAGTTTGTGCTTTCAATACATTAGAACATATGTATTACTTTAATATTCAAGGGTTAAATTACTAGCTCGCTATAGAAAGAGAGATGAGTTTGTTATATTTAGGTTTTTAGTGCATTGTATTGATGAAACTATTATCATAAGAGGCTTTATTCCTAAACAATATATGTTATTACGGCTGATTCTGTTACTATATTGATAGTTATTTTCCCTGTTGTAACAATTCTCATCAGCTTAATGCGACCAGGGCTAGAGAGACGAGTTCAGTGCTGATTATGTATTTGATGGAATGAAGACGTTGTGTGTTATCTTTATTATTTTGTTTTTCCATATATTTGTGTTCTCCCTTGATGTATTCTCAGTTCTTTGATTACTTACTAGGTAAGGTATTGTCTCTGGGCATGAAAGGAAAGCGGCCATTGTGGAATTTTATGGTAAATCTCATAATGTAGTTTACAAAACTGTATAAAATGGGTGTTATACTTGACATACTGATGGACATTGTTTACAGCTAAGGTATTTCTCTCCGTCGTGATGCTGCACGGTCAGATCAACAACATGAATGATCAGAGGTGGGTGGTGATTTGTATCGAGAGATGTAGGAGGGGAGATGAGGATGAGAGCAGTAGAAAGATATCTTTCGTTGATGCTGAAAGAGGCGGAGAGTGTGGGATCTGCATGGATGACAAGTAAGTGTGATGATGTGTTTATGGCCAGCAAACATATTACAACTTATTGGCTTTATGTGCTAGAATAGAAAGTACCATAATATTATTATGCGTGCGATTCTGATCTGAAAACAAGTGTTGTTTATTTTTATCTTATGGTAGAACAGAAATTACCATATGAAGTATTTATATAGCTGTGCCTTTTTATGACCAAAATATTCTTTGCTCCTTGGTTATTTTCAAGTTTCAAAGCATTTATCTACAAAAGGCCCTATCATACTTGTTTTTGTACTGCCTTGTTTCATAGAATACAATGCCTAATGAGAAACATCTTAGCCTGGTACAAACATGTATGATCAATAGTTACATCATGGCTTGCACCTCTCGTTAGTAATACCCTCATGTTTCTGGTCATCGACTTAACAAGCCCATGGTGGGAGGATGCAGTTCTTGTTCCAGATTTGGTAGGCTACTAATATACTTCTATCCAACCCGCCAACATGAAATGGACTCATGAGGCTGCGAGAATCTTGAGATTTAATATTGCTTGCACGAGTGATTCCCTCCTAAATGTCTCTTTTAATATTTTTCATTTTTGTTTCATGGCTATAGCGTAGAATGGCAAGTGACTACAATGGTAAAAGATTGTACAAGGGAATTCTTCATCAAATTTTCTCCTATGGAAAGTATGATCCTTGCACAAAATAAGTTTTCTCTTGTTTCTTGGTGGTCGTGGTCCGTGTTTATTTTCTGCAGATGAATGCTCTATTGATTTCTTAATGTATTAATGATGACTTCACACACTGTTTTATTATCTCCTCTTTCTCTTCCCTTCATCTCTAACACTTTTGTTTCTCTAATTTTTGCAGGAACCACCGGCAGGACCGGAGGAGAACAACAAATGAATCAAACCAGTCCAACGATGAGAGAAGCAGCAAGACCAGTAGTGATAGAGACTAGCCGATTTTGGGCATCTCTTCTACAGAAATAGAGATATAAACTGTCAATCTCTCTGTCTACACCATGTTTCATGGAGAGAGGATCAACATACCTTTTCTTGTTTTTGCTTGTGTTAATTTTTCCTTTTGACTTCCTTGCAGGTTCCTACTCTCTGCAATCCATCGTATTCGCCTTGGATTATCAAGGTGTTGGTCCGACTTCCTATGGTTGCTCTCTCCGTAGATTCGTAGAGCTTATGCCATGTGAATAAGTATTGGTCAAGAAAAATGATTCTCTTTAGAAATGCATCGATATAAGTGAAGTTTGAAATGAGAAGCCCCTTTATGTGAGACTTGGCTTATAAGTTATGGTTGCTTTTTTTTATTTACAGTGTTTCCAGTTTGTGCCATTATATTTAACTGATAACTTTTGAGCTCACAACTTGTCTTTGTAAATGAAACAACAATTACTTAAGACTAAATAGTTAGATGTGGTCATTCTTTCGAACTTCAAAATGTGATTTACTAATTTTTACCAACTCTGGTACCATAGACTGTACTAACTCCTCGAGGTACCATGTGCTGACCACCACATTCAGCTTCATCCATGTTGCTGTCGAGGCGGCGTTACCATATTGATCACGATCCTCCGCCTTGCCGTGTACTGGCTATTCCTACTCTGGTGATGGGCATATATGTTTATTATTCTTTTATTATCATGGTTGTTCATCAGCAATGCAAATGTTTCTTACATCTTCTCTTTAGTTTCAGCCACATGAAGGATCTTGGTCAGTTGCGAGGATGTTTGTCAACACAATGAAGAAAATCAGGTATATATTAAGGGCGCAGGTCTAGGAATTTTGGACAACCGGACTGAAGTAGATAGTCCACACATTTAGGACTGAGTTTGCCAGGATGAACTGATGCACATCGTGTGCTACCGAACAATTGATGGAGATGTTCCTGGTGGGTCTGAACCTGCACATGTTTCTGGTGGCTCTGAACCTGCTGATCCCCAAACATGTGATGCATGATGGTGCAGTGGTGTTGCCGATGCACATGATATGAAATGAGCAATCATGGCATCGTGCCGTCTTTGTGCTCTCGGGCTGGTAAGCATACCAGGTTTTTGCTCCCCACATGTTCTTTTATTACTAATTTACTCGGAAGTAGTGAGGAAACAAACGGAATGCCCTTTCCGTTTATGTATGCCCAAGGAAACATTTATATTTCCACCGGATGCTTATAAGATGTCCTCACAATCATGCACTTAACACTTTGTAGTATCCCTAATGAGGAATATATGTTAATTTGTAGGCAGTGCAGGTTAAATATCCGGTGAGAAAAATAACATGGTGTAAATGCCTAACCTTTGTCTCCTAAATAAATGCTACTCCCTCCGTCCAAAAATCACTAGTGGAAACGAGGCCTTTTAACCGGTGTTAAAGGGGGGGCCGTACCAGCGTGGCCCCTGCGGTAAAAAAGGAGCCCCCCACGAACCGGTGTTAAAGGACACTGCAACAGTGGCCCGCGCAGCCCCCCCTTTAACACCGGTTCGTGGCATGAACCGGTGTTAAGGGGGGGGGGGCTATATATAAGACACCACCGCAGCCCACACACACCCCACTCTTCCATTCTTTCACTATCTCATTTTGGAGCCTAGCAAGAGGGTGTGAAGAGTGCTAGTTTTTTTTTCATATGCACAAGAGGTGTTCAGTGAAATGCCCGAGAGCTCAAAATAAGTTTTCTTGTTGCTCTTTCCGTCTCGGTCGAGGTCAGCAACTATCCTTTCATGTGTCATTGATGTACTATATATATAAATGGTCATCTCCCTATTATTTTTTGATATATACTACATATTAATGCAGATGAACCGGCAATGGATGTACGGTGACCGCCGCACTTCCGAGTACATTATGGGCCTCCAAAATTTCATCGTTGTGCTAATGCAAACCGTGGTCACAATGGTTTTATGTGCTGTCCGTGTGTTCACTGTCAGAACAAGAAAGACTACTCAAATACCAGAACCATTCACGCCCACCTGCTTCGATCCGGTTTCATGCCCAGCTATAATTGTTGGACCAAGCACGGAGAAAAAGGGGTTGTGATGGAAGACAACGAAGAAGAAGATGATGACAACTATCATAATATGTATCCTGAATATGATGATACTGCAATGGGGGTAGATAATGAAGATCAAGAGGGAGCAGATGGGCCCGCTGATGACGATCTTGGTCGGGCCATTACTGATGCAAAGGAAGAATGTGAAACTGAAAAGGAGAAGGAGAAGCTAGAGCAGATGTTAAAGGATCACAAAACATTGTTGTATCCAACTTGCGAAGATGGCCACAAAAAGCTAGGTACCACACTGGATTTGCTGCAATGGAAGGCAGAGAATGGTGTGACCGACGCAAGATTTTCAAAGTTGTTGGTAAAAATGAAGAATCTTCTTCCAAGAAATAATGAGTTGCTGAAGACATACCAAGCAAAGAAGGTTGTCTTCCCTCTAGGATTAGACGCAGAAGATACATGCCTGCATTAATGATGCATCCTCTACCATGTGAGAAGTACGAGAATTTGGATGCATGCCCGGTATGCACTGCACTGCGGTATAAGATCAGACGAGACGATGCTGGCGATGTTGAGGGCGAGACCCCTAGGAAGAAGGTTCCCACCAAGGTTATGTGGTATTCTCCTATAATACCACGGTTAAAACATCTCTTCAGAAATAAAGAGCATGCCAAGTTGTTGCGATGGCACATGGAAGACCGTAAGAAAGACGCGATGTTGAGACACCCCGCTGATGGGTCACAGTGGAGAAAAGTCGAACGAGAGTACCCGGACTTCGCACGTGACGCAAGGAACTTAAGGTTTGGTCTAAGTACAGACGGCATGAATCCTTTTGGTGAGCAGAGCTGCAGTCACAGCACCTGGCCTGTGACCCTATGTATCTATAACCTTCCTCCTTGGTTGTGTATGAAGAGGAAGTTCATTATGATGCCAGTGCTCATCCAAGGCCCGAGGCAACCCGGCAACGACATTGATGTGTACCTAAGGCCATTAGTTGAAGAACTTTTACAGCTGTGGGCCAAACCAGGTGTACGTATGTGGGATGAGCACAAAGGGGAGCCATTTGACCTACGAGCATTGCTTTTCATAACCATCAATGATTGGCCTGCTCTTAGTAACATTTCAGGGCAGACAAACAAGGGATACAATGCATGCACACACTGTTTAGATGAGACTGAAAGTATATATTTGGATAAATAATTTGGATCGGAGGGATTATTTACTTCACCACAGTTTAATTTCACCTTCTCTGTCATATAGTATTTGTATATTTCATCAAAGTACTCAAGTCTGAATTGAGTTTTACTTTTCATTTCAAAGTTCATATGTAAAATAGAGCCATGGTTTTACTTACTTAATTAGAGATGTATCTACCTTTAGAATACAACCGGAGCATTGGGACTTCATTGTCACGTATATTCATAGTTTACACTTGTAAAAGGTCTTCCTCCATATGTAAGAGACTGATGCGCGCGGTTAAGTTCTCAAAAAGAGATGCATCTACCGTATGTATTTTAAAATCACACACATATATTGATTTTATACATGGAGTACTAAATGCCGACTAAATTCAACATTTGCAGGTTACAGAGGCTCCTCTTTCGTTGATGCAATTTTTCGTTTTGAGGAAACAACTTACATTGCTGTGAGTCATACATACCTTCTCCAGCTGCATGATGGACTTGGATACATCGGCAGCATCGAGGGGCAAAAAATTAAATGGCGCATTGATGTCTGTGTAGAGGAAATTTAGAGAACCTCGTTGCATTAGAGCACAATGAAAATTAGAGCGCAAACAGGAGTGAGCACAAAACTCTGAATTTTTTTCAACCTTCTCGTTCTTGTAGACGGCGCAGAGCACCTCGGAGTTCAATTGGCTGGTAGGCCTTCCCAAGTTGAGCCCTGCAGGTGATATTGGCATTAGGCTGGAATAGTGAGTGTAAGGATTGGTATTATAGAGGAGATTGCGGAACTCCCCATTCAGATACACCAAAATCTGTTGGGAAATGGCTTCCATTGTGGATCCTGATCTAGAACTTCGAACACAATGGATCTTGCTGATGGAATAGAATAGTAGAATTAGGATAAGAAA
This sequence comes from Avena insularis, assembly GCA_023614405.1. NCBI lineage: Eukaryota > Viridiplantae > Streptophyta > Magnoliopsida > Poales > Poaceae > Avena > Avena insularis. Next base: position 450,277,448 of record CM042685.1, read on the forward strand.
CTCACGATCTCCTTTTCTAGATGAGGAGACCATCCTAAATTCCTCATCCAGATACACGAAGATTCTGAAGCTGGTCACGGGAACCCTTACCTCGACCCGGCCACAACCCCACCAACACCGACCGCCGCTCCATAGGCCACTGCATGTTCCGAGACGCACGACCTCTTCCTCTACCGCCCAGCTTACGGTCCCACTCGATCACACCGAGTCCGTATTGGAGACCGGGAAGAGGCCTGACAGATGGGAGGAGGAGGATAGGTGCTTGTGTATGTCGACGCAGTTGAGGTCAGCGAGTTTCTGGGCAGACGGACGAGGTGCGTGGTGTCAAGGGCGGCAGACTAACTATCGGCGGCGTCGAGCATTAAGTGGAGCTGCTTGTCAGTAGAGAGAGGCGGCGGGGAGGGAGATGATGACGGGACTGCGCTGCGCTAGGGCGTGCGTGGGAGGAGGGACGAGCATGGATGGAAGAGCAAAACGCCTTGTTGGGCTTGTCCCACCTGAGCGCGTGCGGGGCGAGCGCACATGAGCCCGACGAAGCCTCCTGCTACTTTGTAGAGATGTATGTCTGCTATCTTTCATGATTTTTGTAAAAAAATTGTGGAAGTTTTTATGGATGATTTATCTATCTATGGAACTTCTTTTGATAATTGTTTGCACAACCTTGATAAAGTTTTGCAGAGATGTGAAGAAACTAATCTTATTCTTAATTGGGAGAAATGCCACTTCATGGTTAATGAAGGGATTGTTCTTGGACACAACGTTTCTGAAAGAGGTATTGAAGTTGACAGAGCCAAAGTTGAAGCAATTGAGAAAATGCTTTGTCCTAGGGATGTGAAAGTTATTCGTAATATCTTTGGTCATGCTGATTTCTATAGAAGGTTTATTAAATATTTCTCAAAAATTTCAAAGCCCCTTATTAATCTTCTCCAAAAAGATGTGCCTTTTGTTTTTTATGATGATTGTAAGGAAGCTTTTGGAACTTTAAAGAAAACTTTAACTACTGCTCCTATTGTCCAACCGCCTGATTGTGATTTTGCAAAAGGTGCTGTTCTTGGGCAACGAATAGATAAAAAATTGAATGTTATCCATTATGCTAGTAAGACTCTTGATGCTGCTCAAAAGAATTATGCTACTACTGAAAAGGAGTTCTTAGTTGTAATCTTTGCTTGTGATAAGTTTAGACCATATATTGTTGATTCAAAATTTACCATTCATACTGATCATGCTGTTATTAAGTACCTTATGACAAAGAAAAATGCTAAGCCTAGGCTTATTAGATGGGTGTTGCTTTTACAAGAGTTTGATCTATATATTGTAGATAGGAAAGGAGCTGAAAATCCTGTTGCTGATAATTTATCTCGTTTGGAAAACATTTCTTTTGATCATATGCCTGTTAATGATAGTTTTTCAAATGAAAAGTTGGCTGCAATAAAGGTAAGTCCGCGAGAGAGTCCTTGGTATGCTGATTATGCTAATTTTATTGTTTCCAAGTATTTGCATATGAAAAATAAGAGATTGAGAAAATGACATGGCGTGCTTATGGAGGACATCATGCTAGAGATAGAAGCGCACAAAAAGTTTTACAATCAGGTTTTTATTGGCCTACTCTTTTCAAGGATGCAAGGAAGTTTATTTTATCATGTGATGAATGTCAAAGAGTTGGTAACATTTCTAGACGCAATGAAATGCCTATGAATTATTCTCTTGTTATTGAACCATTTGATTGTTGGGGATTTGACTTTATGGGTCCTTTTCCTACCTCAAAAGGGTATACTGATATTCTTGTTGCTGTTGATTATGTTACAAAGTGGGTAGAAGCCATACCTACAAATAGTGCTGATGGTAAGACCTCTTTAAAAATGCTTAAAGATGTCATTTTTCCTATGTTTGGTGTGCCTAGATATCTCATGACCGATGGAGCTTCTCATTTTATTCATGCTGGTTTTAGGAAGACTCTTGCTAAGTATGATGTTAACCATAGAATTGCATCAGATTATCGCCCTCAAACTAGTGGGCAAGTAGAACTTTCGAATAGAGAAATTAAATCTATCTTGCAGAAGACTGTTAATAGATCTAGAAAAAATTGGGCTAAAAAGTTGAATGGTGCTTTATGGGCTTATAGAACTGCTTATAAAAATCCTATGGGAATGTCTCCTTACAAAATGGTTCATGGCAAAGCTTGTCACTTGCCTTTAGAATTAGAACACAAAGCTTATTGGGCAGTGAAAGAACTGAATAGAGATTTTAAACTTGCTGGTGAGAAAAGATTGCTTGACTTAAGTACCTTAGATGAGTGGATAAGTGAAGCTTATGAAAATGATAGACTCTTTAAAGAAAAAGTTAAAAGATGGCAGGATAGAAGGATCCTTAAGAGAGAGTTTCATGTTGGTGATAAAGTTCTATTGTATAGGTCTCGTCTCAGATTTTTTGCAGGAAAATTACTCTCAAAATGGGAAGGACCTTTTGTTATTGAAGAGGTGTATCGTTCAGGAGCTATAATTTTTTTCTTTGAGAGACAACACTACACAGGTGGTGAATGGTCAAAGGTGCAGACATTATATTTCTGGAGATTCTTATAATTAAGATGTTGATATTATTCAAATGGTGACTCCGAAATAATTTATTAGAGACCAAACTCCGGAATCTTCATAGTCCATTCCCGAATAGGTAAAAGTGCTGAAAACAGAAGGTTCGCGAAAAACTTCTCTTTATATTTTTGCATTTTTTATTCCATACAAAGGTAATGAGTCGAAACAGGGGAGGAAAGGTGATGAAAGGGGTTAACCTCTTGGGTGGCCCGATCTTCACGGATCTCGTGGTCAAATCGATGGGAAAGGGATAAGGTAGCGGAAGCGAACACACACCTCGCGAAGAACACGATGAACACACGCAAAACTCACACGATACAAGGCCGATTGCTCCCGAACGATGGCCACCGGTCCGATAGAATCCTCGCAAGGAAAGATCGGTCAACGTGCTCCCTAAAATCCACATCGGAGAGGGAAGAACACCTTGGGGATGGTCTTGACAACTTGGAGACGAGACACCGAACTCCAAGGCCTTGTTCAACGATGGATGCGTGATGCAAAGTCCAATCGAGGTTGGTGACGATAGTCGGTCCCCTTGGTAAAGGGGATGAGGCAAAACTAGAGATTCCACAATGGGGGTTGTCTTTAGTCTATCATCTATGCCTAAGGGGTACATGAGGGGTGGGGGCTCTATTTATAGTCCAGCCACTAAACAAGGGGGTAGTTTGGGAATAAATTAGGCAAAGGGGTAAGTAAAGGGAATATTCCAGGGCATCAAACCCAGATCCGCGCGCAGGCAGGGGATTCCGGCGGTGAGTCCGGTCGCGCCGGATCTTGTTCCGGAATTTCCAGTCGCCGCCGGATATTCCGGTCGCTCGCCGAATAGGCTCTCTGTAAGCATTTTCGGTGGTGGTTCCGGTCGACCGTCTGTCAAGGCTTCAGCGGTGAGCCCGATTCCGAATCTTGTCAGCCGAATTTCAAGTGTGGAACCGGTTCGCCGGTGCTGACGCTGATTCTAGTTGGAGCTTCTTCCGTCTCCTCTTCCAAGCCTCCGTCTTGTTGGGCGTGAGTCCTCGGGGTTCCTCCCTTGTCTCCGTACTTGTCGGTGTGAACCTATCATAGTCATAGGACAGAGTATGAAGTAGTATACCATTCAACAGGGTAGGAAGTGGGATCTCAACGAGGATAGGATTCACCTTTGGAGTCCATGACGATTTGGCATAAGTTGGATACCTTGATGTGGCAACGACCGTAGGTCGGGCTGCATCAGCTCCCCCCTTCAAAAAGAGTCTTCCTCGACTCTACATGCTCATCACAAAGTAGAAGAGGTCGAGAGACCTTCTTGATCCCGGGGTTCACCATATTGTCGTCCTCGGGAAGATTGACTTGACAACAGTTCAATGTTCCTTCACCTTCCATGAAGCCTACAAAGCTCACGACAAAAGCGAAGCAACACTCAAAATGTAGCCAATTCATGAAGATTATAGCATGAGTCCTCAAGTAGAAGGAAGTCACCTTAGCTTGTAGAGATAACTCGATGAAGGGTAGCCATAGGTAACTCTCTTCGTTTCTTCTTGCAACACATGGTTGGTAGAGGTTGACGTATATGCATTTGTACCTTCATACAACAAAGACCAAGCAACATATGTTTGTGTGTGATAGAGGAGCATGTCATTTGTGGCATGTCCATTCTTGTTCACAACACTATAAGGACAACTCAAATATAGCAAACGGGATGCATATGCAAGGTCAAAGTGCATGGAAATTGGTTGAACATCATCCAAATGTGAGAACTCAAAAACTCCATATAATGTCTTACTGTGGCACTCAAGGCACTTGACTAGAATTTTGATCAACATCCTTGATGCGAGAATTAGAGAATTCAGCAAAAACACACAAGGAAGAATGTCCAAAACAACATCATTATGTGTGCAAACCAACCATTGGAAAGAGAAATTGTTCGACATGTTGGATGTCACACGCAAATAATCGAAAGCAAATATCATGGAAATATGAGTATCCCAAGCGGATGCCAAAGTAACGTGTTTGCAAACAAACCAAATGAAAGAACAAGTGGTCCTTGTGTTTGTTGCAACAACAAGATGAGATTCTTGGAAGCTCTCATGACAATACATGCTCTTAATGGCATTATGGTTGCACACAAAACATCGGAAAGAGAAAATGTTCAACATTTTTGTTGCAACACACAAAGCATCATTATTCAAAAACGAAGAAACATGAATGTCACAAGGAGAGATAATACCATCAACATGATTGCAATAAAACCATAGGAAAGAGCAATTTGCCAACATGAAAGATGCAAAGCAGGCAAAAGGTATCAGATATGGGTTCGATCTTGAACTCACTTGTGGAATGCTCTCAAGAGATCTTTTTGTCAACTCGTGCTCAACCGAGGTTGAAATGATAGTGTGGGTACCTACACACATCATACACAAAAGGAAGAACGTGTGTGCATGGTAGAGATACACATCATCCATCATGACGTATCTCTTCTTGTGCACATCACCATTAATGTCAATCAAGTATGAAATAGATGCATGGTGAGTAGGCAAGTGGGGAACATGCTTATCATGGCAATCATCAAAATCTCCAAAAATTGAGAAAGCTATGGGGGCCATCTCATTATAACGCATATAATCAATATTGTTGCAAGCAAAACAAGTGAAATAGCAAGCATTCATCTTACCGCAAGCAACGGGAGAAATTGAATGACTAGCATGACAAGGCAAGTCCGAAGCAATTGGAGGATACACACAAGATGCATAGCATGGAATGTTTATGGCAATGATATCGCAATTAAACAATTCCACATGATCAATATTATGCAAAGGCAAATCATCACATGGGAATATGAGTGAAGCATATGTAATGTCACAAGTATCATCCATAACATGCATATCCTCACAATTCATCATGTCCACTAGTGGGATCATGGCATCATCAACACCCTTATTGTTACCTTGGTCATACCTCTCATATGAAGTGGGTGTTGTGGAAGTAGTGGCCTCCTTGTGGATGACTTCGTCTTCTTGATGTAGCCATGGCATAGCATCATCTTTGTGCACCATGTACATCTTCTCCAATTGAGGCATCATTGCTTCCTGGCTTGGAGCGTCTTCCTCCAAGGGACCTAGCACAACACAAGAGAACACACTATAGGTAGAGGGTAAGTTGTTAGAAATCGAAATGGTCTCACTTGACCTATCAACTACCACTCTCAACTCACTCGGTGTATCACCCATGCCCTCCAAGTGGAAGCACTCAATCTCACATAAGGTGGAGTCACTCATCTCACACTTGTTCTCACTCAAGTGGGCTAAGTGGCTCTCATACTCACATGGGATTGGTACCACATCATCACTCAAGCATATGGGGATAGGCTCGGTTTCCTCAACTCCATGCGCCTCCTTTGGTGAAGGGAAAATCCCATGCTCACCTTTCTTGACCTTGTCGCCTCCAAGGTTGGATGCCATAATATGGGCATCATCGCTCGCCTCCATGGTCGAAGGGAAAATATCATGCTTGACCGTTTTGTGGCCATCTTGTAGTAGTGGTGGAGGTAGGCTCATGCTATCCAACTTAGCGAAGTAGAGGTCTACATTTTCCTCTTTCACGAGGTCTTGGAAGTCAAGTGAAGACATTGAAGCTTGATGTCATGGAGGAAGCCTTGATCTTGGTGCCATTATGGTGGTGGCACTAGTAGTTGAAGGTGCCTTAGGATGGTGTCGACGGAGGTCATTGGCATGCCTTGCTGAAGGTTTATGTTGGTGAAGCACTTGGTCATCCACATGATGCTCACGACGGTGATCATTTGCCTTGGCACTCTTCTTGTGCTTGTGGTGCCTTCTTGAGCTTACTTGAGCATTATGGTTGGTGCTCATCAAGAATTCTTCGTCTTGGTGGCGAAGATGCCTTTGACGATGTCTTGTATCCTCTTTATGGTGGCGATGATCATGAGAGGATGTTTGTCGATGAAGATTCTTGTTTCTTGGCGCCTCTTGATGTATATGATGTTTGGACGCCACTCTTCTTTGGATAGGAGGTGGAGCTTGGCGCCTTGGAGGTGATAGAGCTTGGCGCCTTGGAGATGGTGGAGCTTTACGCCATCTAGGTGGTGGCACGAGATGCCTTGTCGATGGTGGCGCTTGACGCCTTGGAGGTGGTGGCGCTTGTTGCCTTGGAGGTGGATCATCGAAGTAGGTGGTGCCCTTTGGTGTGGCACACTTGGCCTTGAAGGTCATGGATTCTTGATGATGCGCCTCCTCTTTCTTGGAGTAGTAGGCTTCCATCTCCACGTGGTGGAGGAATTCTTCATGGCTCGTGGACGAGCCATCAAAGTCGATGAAGTTCTCCGTTTCCTCCATGCTCGGTGAGGCGTCGTCGATGTCACACTCGAAGTCATCCATGCTTGGGGAGTAATTGTTGGTGTAGTACTCCATATCACCCAAGCATGTGGAGCCATTGTCGGTGTAGTGCTCCATAGTCTCCATGCATGAGGAGGCATTGTCGATGTAGAGCTCCAAGTATTCCATGCATGTGGAGTCGTCGTAGGTGTAGTGCTCCGGATCCTCAAAGCATGCAGAACCATTGTAGGTGTTGTGCTCTGTCATGTCCTCTATACTTGTGGAGTCGTAGTCATGGTGGCTCATCATGGATTCTTCATAGATATCATTCTCGGTCCCGGAGTCCCTAGACATGCTTCACAAGACCAAGTGTTGTATATGGAAGTAGTAGAGGGTGTTAGGGATACAACGTCGAACCTTAATTTACCTTGGAAGATCGTATCGTGCAAGTGGCCACACTTGATAGCAATAAACCAAGCAAAGTGAAGTTCACGCGGAACACCAAAACTAACTACTAACCAAAAAATACACACACGCAAGGCCTATGGTGGATAGGTATGGAAAGTGGCATGTCAAGAACCAATCCGAAATCAAGATGTTGTATTGGAAAGTAAAGAACCACAATGATCACAAAGCAAACAAGTCAATCCACAAGATAGGAAATATGTACAAGGAAACACACACGGTGGGATAAATGGGACTTGTGCGACGGAGAAAGTGAGCTAAGAACCAAATGATTACCTAGCGAAGACTATAAGCTCGTGTCACACAAGTACAAGGAGAGACGCTAGTTCGATTGCACAAAATTGGTGGGCTACAATATATGCACAATAAGTACCACCTATATGATGTTCAACGAGCTTGCGCTTCCTATTCTATAAGGCACATGTATATTTCTTTCTTTTTCTTTTTCTATATATATTTTTTCTCTTTTTCTTTCTTTTTCTTCTCACTTGCCTCTTCCTTGTGCCAACAACTATACAAGATAACTATATGAGATAACGCTTACAATGTTTGCTCGGAATCTACAAGGTATCAAATGTGCATAGCCCAAGCAATCATAATAGGAACTAGTCTCAGTAGGTGTTTGTTGCTCGCAAAGATAGTGGGGTTCACAAAGTAATGCAAGTGGGGAGAAGTCGCGGAATGTTTATACCTTTCATCGACGATCTTCACCCTTTATTGTTGGATTCCGCCTTGCTCATGGAATTTGGATGGAGTAGATAGCATGAACAAGGTGGATGATGATGTAGAGCTCCTTCTCCTCTTCGAAACGAGCTAAAGAACACCAAAATCCGAGTTCGAATACAAAAGTTATGCTCAAAACCGTGAGGAGCTAAATCTGTTGGCGACCAGGTCGGCGGGACCGGAATTCTCGCCAGAAATTCCGGCGGTAGGTCCGGTTTGACCGGAATTTTGATCGGAAATTCCGGCGGGAGCTCCGGTTCGCCGGATCTGGCGCCGGAATGAGTTCAGGAACGCGAAAACTCGATTTTTTGCGGAAAAACTCGATGGGAAACCTCAGATCAGAGTGTCAAATGATGGAATTAGGCCATGTGAACGCAGGGGAAGGTAGATCAACAATTTTAGCAAGTAATCCATGGATCAAAACCTACCAAAACGCACTCAAATCACAGATCGATCCAAAACACGAATTGGGGATATTTTTGGTGAATTTTTTGAATTTATGGGGAAAAGACCAAATCGATGAGGAATCTGTGGCAACCAAAAGCTGCTGATACCAGATGATGAAAGGGGTTAACCTCTTGGGTGGCCCGATCTTCACGGATCTCATGGTCAAATTTATGGGAAAGCGAGGGGAAAGGGAGAAGGTAGCGGAAGCGAACACACACCTCGCGAAGAACATGATGAACACACGCAAAACTCACACGATACAAGGCCGTTGCTCCCGAACGACGGCCACCGGTCTGATAGAATCCTTGCAAGGAAAGATCGGTCAACGTGCTCCCTCAAATCCACATCGGAGAGGGAAGAACACCTTGGGGAGGGTCTTGACAACTTGGAGACGAGACACCGAACTCCAAGGCCTTGTTCAACGATGGATGCGTGATGCAAAGTCCAATCGAGGTTGGTGACGATAGTCGGTCCCCTTGGTAAAGGGGATGAGGAAAAACTAGAGATTCTACAATGGGGGTTGTCTTTAGTCTATCATCTATGCCTAAGGGGTACATGAGGGGTGGGGGCTCTATTTATAGGCCAGCCACTAAACAAGGGGGTAGTTTGGGAATAAACTAGGCAAAGGGGTAAGTAAAGGGAATATTCCAGGGCATCAAACTCAGATCCGCGCGCAAGCAGGGGATTCCGGCGGTGAGTCCGGTCGCGCCGGATCTGGTGCCATAATTTCCGGTCGCCACCGGATATTTCGGTCGCTCGCCGAACAGGCTCTCCGTAAGCGTTTTCGGTGGTGGTTCCGGCCGACCGGTGCTGTCGCCGAGAATTCCGACGGTGGAACCGGTTCACCGGTGCTGACGCCGATTCCAGTTGGAGCTTCTTTCGTCTCCTCTTCCAAGCCTCTGTCTTGTCGGGCGTGAATCCTCAGGGTTCCTCCCTTGTCTCCGTACTTGTCGGTGTGAACCTATCATAGTCATAGGACGGAGTATGAAGTAGTATACCATTCAAGAGGGTAGGAAGTGGGATCTCAATGAGGATAGGATTCACCTTTGGAGTCCATGACGACTTGGCATAAGTTGGAGACCTTGATGTGGCAACGACCGTAGGTCGGGCTGCATCAAAAGGGAGCTCGGGTGGGCCACACCTCCCAGTAGCGCGATCCCTTCCTGGCCGCGCCACCAGGGGGTGTGATCACCCCGGAGTCCGTCTTCGTCCCGTTTTCGCATAGTACCTTCCTTATGTCGTAAAACTTCGTAATATATAACCCCCGGATCCCCCGAGGTTCGTATATCGTGTTTTCGTCGTGCTTTTATTTAGATCTATTTCTTTTAGGAAATATTCTCAAGTTTAGTTTCACCATGGTCTCCGCCAACGACAAGGGCAAGAAGCCCGTCAAAGAAGAAATGATCGCAGCTAGGCGCAAAGACATGGATTGGAGCGTCAAGGAGGAAGTAAAGAACTCGTCATCAGGCATGAAGGGACAAACTGACGCGGGATCGAGGGCGAGGAAACTTACTTTTGTAGGGGCAATTAACACTGGACATGCTTTTTCTCATAATATGCAGGGGATGATGACCTCCGTTCTAGACTTCAGTTCCTGCCCTAAGGCAGTGGAAGCCTTTCGAACCACTGATGAGTTTTGTGATAAGTACCGAGCTCTAAGGAGGAAGGTGGATATACTTCAAGAGGAGAATAACAGGCTTCGTAAGATGCTGGAAGGTTTCCTCACCCTGAACAAAACACCACCACCGAAGGAGTAATTCGTCATCAGGTTTTGGCATCCCATTGGCTTGTTCCAAGCTTGGGGGAGTGCTGCGGTATCACATTATTATCTTTCATCTTTTTACCCTTTTTGTAGAGTCATATATTGAATAGATAAGTTATCATATGGGATGGTTTGCATTGTGAAAATATCTCTCCTTTAGTTGGTTATCTATGTATCCCTTGGTGTGAGTGCCTTTATGGAATATTAATAAGAAGTTTCATCTTTTAATGTTTGCACAACTTATTTTAGTTTGCAATCTCTATTATATGACTGATCTTGTTGATTAGTATTGGTATCACTTTGGGAGCATCAAGTAAATCTAAATTGGTTTTGGCAAACCGAGCTCTGGTCAGTAGCAACACCTTGTGAGGTTTGAAAGGAAAAGAGAAAAGCATTTACAGGTATTTTATATCATTTTCTTTCTTTCTTGATTCGCTCGTAAGCTTAGTATTCTTTATTTAAGATCTTTTGTGTTTTCAAGGAAAATTGCATGTTTGTCTTTATCACTTGTATGTTTCTTTGTTTCCTTCAACTCTTTTGCTTGCTACCCAGCCTTGCTAGCCAAAAACATGTAATGAGAGGGAATACTTCTCGGGCATCCAATCCTTTAAACTTAAACCTATGCCATTTGTGTCCACCATATCTACCTATTAGCATTATTGCTATTCCAAGTAAATTCTCGAGTTTCATCTACCTTTCAAATTAAAAATTCTTTTTTATGTGAAAACTGGTTAGTAAAGCTCTCACGAACTTGATGGCACACCTTCTTTTTCCTGCCCTTAATAAAATTGAACCATTGTATCATCTATGTTGTATATGCTTGCACCTATAGGTTGGGAATTAGCAGAACCGTGCTATCACGGGGAACACTTTCAACACTTGTAAATATCTACCCCATTGATATCATGATCTTTTGTTTATCGATGTCGGCGGTGTGAAATAAAAGGGGAGCTTGTAAGTCCATGGAGTTATGTATATGTGTTAGAGAAACACCTGGGCCACTAGCCTAAGCCATGCTTAATCATGGTGGAAACTTGCAGCATCATCATAGTGAGCAATCTATGAAGCATTCTTCTTATAAAAAAGAGAGATAGAAAAAAGAGAAAAAGAAAAAGAGGAAAGAAGAGAAAAAAGCACCATTTTCCCATGGTAAATAAGAAGATTGTTGAGATGCTCACTGTCTGTTGCCTTGTCATTTTGATATGGGATAGCTCCTGTGTCATGGGGCAAGGGGTACCCCGTTGGCGGTTCTCTATAATACACATATATTTACAATGACAAGAATTTACCGGTAACTAAAGTTGAGTAGCATGAAGAACGACCCTTGTACTCAAGGGATATGAGATTGCCAACTTATATTTCGTCAAGCATATACTCCATCTTTGTTCACCTTAACCTTAATCACCTCAAGATGCTTATGATAGGGGCAATGAGAGCTCAAAGCTAGTAAGTACCATAATCTTTTGAAAGCTCTTTATGAAACTTGAAATCCCTGCTTCCCTCTGTGAAGGGCCTTTCTTTTAACTTCTTAGTTGAGTCAGTAAGCCTGTTCCTTTCTATCTCCAGCAAGCATTTGAGTTGTTGTGTTTCAATCATTCATATGATGATTTATCCAATCATGTTTCTTATCTTCCTTGTTTTTCACATTGTTCTTATCTGAATGAGTACTACTTTGAAAGCCATCATTGTGAAAAACCTTTTATGTTTGAGCAAAAAGGACTCATGTTATAAACTTCTGTACAAAATCTTTGCTTGAAAAAGTATGATTTGTCAACTGTTCTCTGACCAAGAACAATGTTTGCCATTACCAATCATGTTTTGTCTTTATGCATCTTTATTGTGACTTCCACACTTGTTGCAAGTTAAGTTATATAATGGTGAGTTGCTTTCTATTATGAGTTGTGTATTGGTAAGTGTGATGCTTCTTGTCCGTATTCTTTTTATCGACACTTCACTCCATAAACCTTTGGGCATGTTTACTGAGCTCAGTTTTCGCTTGGGGACAAGCGAGGTCTAAGCTTGGGGGGAGTTGATACGTCCATTTTGCATCACTATTCTATATCATAATTTACTGCTATTCATTGATATATTTCATATTAAGAGGTGATACTTATATTGTTTCATCTATTTTTGCATGTTGGATGATTCTTGGAGGATGGACTGCCGGAGTCAGGATTCTGATGGAAAAAACGGTGTTTGGATGCAATTTCCGCGAAGATCGGAAAATACCAGAAAATAGATGGAAAATCCTATTTTTCTAGAAGACAAAGGAAGCCAGAAGGGGAGGCTGAGATGGGCAATAGGGGGCCCACACCCCCATGCGCGGGCCACCCTAGGTCGCGCCACCAGGGGGTGTGGCCACCCTGGCCCACCTCCTGCTTTGCCCCTTCGCCTATATCTTCCTCCTAAAACCCTAATACACAGGGAGCGACCATAGAAAGGTTCCGCCGCCTCTGCAGGGCGGAAACTACAAAGAGAGAAAGAGCTCTCCGGCAGACAGATTTCTGCCGGGAAATTCCTTCCCGAAGAGAGGAGATCGTCACCATCAACACCGTCATCAAGCTAGACTTCATCGGGATTATCATCATCATCATCATCATCATCCTCACCACCATCTCCACCAGCACCATCATCACCACTCCATCCCGCTGTAACAATTGTGTTGAATCTTGCATAGTTCTTAGGGGAAACTTTGTCGGTGTTGATTACTTTTGTAGTTGATGCTTGTGAGTGGAACCATTGAATTATTGTTTATGTTCAGATTGTTATTCATCATCATATCATCTCTGATCTTGATCCATATGATTTCTCGTGAGTAGTTTGTTTAGTTCTTGAGGACATAGGAGAAGTCATGTTGTTAGTAGTGGAATTGTGTTGAGGTATTATTCAATGGTTTGACATTTAAGTTGTGGTGTTATTCTTCTAGTGGTGTCATGTAAACGTCGACTACATGATACTTCACCATTTATGATCCTAGGGGAATGCATTGTGTATTTGGCTACTAATTGTGGGGTTGCTGCAGTGACAAAAACCTGAACCCGCGTTAGGAAACCTTTGCACAAGGGAGTGTAGGATCTCGGAGTTTAATGTTGTGGTTAGGTTTTTATCTTAATTACTTTCTTTTAGTTGCGGATGTTTGCAAGGGGTTTAATCACAAGTATGTATTAGTCCAAGTAAGGTCGGTACATTAGCACAGGTTCACCCACACAACACTTATCAAACCAAAGAAGATTAATCAACTATATGAAACGAAAGCACTTGACAGTATTCCCATGTGTCCTCGAGAACGTTTGGTCCTCATAAGTATTACAACCGGCTTGTCCTTTGCTAAGAAAGGATTGGGCCACTCACTGCATTTATTTTTTGTATTTATTTACTTGCACTTTATTTTCTTGCATTATCAAAAAACCCTAAAAATCCGTTTGCTAAGTATTTACAGAGATTTCCTGCTCCAAGCCACTAGTCAACACCTTCTGCTTCTCGTTGGGATCGACACTCCTATTTATCGAAAGTACTACGATACACCCCCTATACTTGTGGTTCATCACAGAGCATGGGTACGAAGGAGCAACAAAAAGTATCCAGGGGCTATGGGAGCAGCTGACGGACGCTAGGGTCGGAAACAAGGTCTACGACACGAGTTAGGTGATGGGTGATAGGGGTGGGCAGAAAAATCGAAAACCAAACCCAAAAAGACCGAGACCGAAACCGAATAGACCGAGTCCAAAAGGACCGATCAAAAAATTGGGTAGCAAATTTTGTAGACCAAATTTAGTTTGGTTAATTTGGTCATTAGTTCTTGGTAGCCGAATGGACCGAACTATAGTCGAGAGTGGCCTAGTTCCAAAGCCCTAGTTGCCTATAACTATAGATTTATCTTCCTCCACTAAGCCAAATTTAGTATTATTAAATGTTAGTTCCGCCAATTAATATGACTATATGAAGTGTATTTTATATTCAAATTATAACTAAAATAGTACCAAATGGTTTACCAAATATTATCCAACTTTTCTATTTGATAATATCTACCATATAATTCAGTCATGACCGAAACTGAAACCGAATTATGAGGTAACGGAATTTGTCGGTTAGTAAAAATAACAAGTAAATTTTGGTCTTTACTTTTTGAACACCGTTTTCAAAATAGACCGATATGCAAAGATCGAATTTTCGGTCATGACCGAACATCTACCCCTAGATGGTGGGGAAATTTCATAATTGAGGGTATGTTCGATTCTGGAACCAAGTGGAATGGAATGGAATGGTTCCATTCCAGATGAATGGAATGGTTCCATCACTGTGTTCGTTTTGGATAAAAAGGTGGAACAGAATGATTCCTTTTTTGTTCGTTTGGGGGAATTTGAAAGCAGAACGGAACGAGGTTAAAGTTAATCTTTTATCTCAATATCGTAATTAACGGTGACAAATGGCATTTTTAATCTCAAAATAGTAATTAACGGCGCCTAATGACCTTTTTAATCTCAAAATCATAATTAATATTATTTTTGTTCTGTTGATGACATTTGGAGATCATAATGAAATAAGGTTAAACTTAATATTTTATCTCAAAATCATAACTAACAGTGGCAAATGGTCTTTTTAATATCAAATTCATAATTAACAACGGCTAATTATTTTTCAGCTGGATTATTGGAGTGCTTCGTAATTAACAGCCGTTCCACCACATTCCACGGAATCGGTGGAATGGGTGCATTCCGCATATGGGGAATATTCCCTTCCAAGAACCACTCGGTTTCGTTCCATTTCACAACCGAACACAAGAATTGGCTCTAGGTACGGAATAGTTTCATTCCATTTCACTTGATTCTGAAACCAAACACTCCCTCATTTCTCTCCCGCGCATGACCTTGGGGGATAAAAGGCATAAGAGCATCTCCACTCGGCTAACCAGGACGCCGATCCGGACGCCAAAAATAGGTCCGGACGCGGAAATTTTGCCCAGTCGCGTACCCAGGAACCTGTTTTCGTCCGGATTTGGGCCAACTTTGGTCCAGACTACCCAGGCTATACCCAGGATCCCGGGTATGCCCTGGAAACGCCGGACGAAGCAAATTCGGCGAGTGGACCCGTCCAATCAGCATATATTCGCCCATATTCATCCAAAGTTCGCCCATATTCGTCCATATTTGCCCAAAGTTTGTCCATAAAGACCATATTCGTTCAAAGTTCGTCCATATAGACTATATTCGCCCAAAGTTCGCCCAAAATTCGGGCATATTCGCCTAAAGTTTGTCCGTATCGCCCATATTCGCCCAACTTTTGCCCAAAGTTCGTCCATATAGACCATATTCGCTCAAAGTTTGCCCAAAATTCGGGCATATTCGCCCAAAGTTCGTCCGTATCGCCCATATTTGCCCAAAGTTCGCCATAGTGCCCAAAGTTCGTCCATATCAACCATATTCGACCAAAGTTCGCTCATATTCGTCCAAACCCGCTTATATTCGCCCAAAGTTTGCCGAAATTTGTTAATTTTAGCCAAACGCGGAAACTCGACAGGGTACACGAGTGGGACGTACCCAGGCTGAAAACTTGTTTCGTCCGGCCAAAAAAAGCTCCGGATTTCGGCCTAGGTTCGCCCAACGAGTGCACATGCTCTAAAGGGACCTCTCATATGGAGGGGCTTGGGGCGGTATTTTTAGGACCCCCTTAAAAATAGGGATGGAGGTGTAGCACCCAAAGAATATGAATACAAAACATTTTCCTTAGGAAATTGATTAATTATTTTGGTTGCCTACGCAATTTGGGACAATCTTAAACGTCCTCTTCACATGCACCTACCATTTTTTACACATGTGGACAGCTATTCCCAATCATCCACTACAGGAGAAACTGAATCACGGACAGTAGGGTCCCGTCAAGGTGGGCCTAAATCTCTGATCGGCGTGGGTTGGCTGACCATGTCGACATATGGCCGTCGTCTGACCGTAGGCGTAGCCTCTCCTCCCGTCGGCGTAGATCATATGGGGCCCACCTAGATGACTAACGGCCATTTGGCTACGCCGACGGCTTTACCGTCGGCCTAGATTTTTTCAATTTTTTTTCCAATTTTTTTTTCAAATTTATTTTAACATTTTTGTATTGTTTAACTTGTTAATTTCACATGAACATTTTAAATTCTAAGTATACTTAGTCTCAAGTCAAATTGCACAATTAGTCAAACTTCCCAACCGGTCACCCATCCTAATACTACTCTAGTCTCAGCATGCTTAACTTCTTCGTTCCTTCCACATGAGCTTCTGACAAAGAAACTAGAACTTATGAATATTATCATATCAAACCTATTAACCATTACACTATAATGTTAGACATATTTGTTTTTTTACATTTCATACAATTTTTTGAGTAAACAAAAATAAATAAGTAATAATAATCTTGAATTCAAATAAAAATAAAATAAATTTTATTTATTTTTCTTTTTTTATTTAAATTTGAATAATTCAAATCTACAAATCTGTAAATCACAATTCGACAAATAATATATCCAAATCAATCAGAAAAATGAGAGGAATCCAAATATGACATCCCTATCATCTATTTAATTATATATCATAAATTTTAAATATTAGACCAACTGAAACTATGTCAAGATTCATGAAACACCCTGTTTTTGGCACTCGAAAAATAAAAAATGGCTTTTTGGTGCGACGAAAAGGAAAACTTCCTCCTGCAACATTGTTCGCCATCCCATGATATACACGAGTGCATAATATGGGCACATTAGCGCAAACTATATCGCGATTCTAGCAATAACATTGGTCATTTGACACGAAATCGAAAAACCTCGATTGAGATAGGTCATTTTGTGAAGGTTTTTTTGAGACACGATCAATATATCAAGTTTTATATTTTTCCATGCAACTATGTCACATAATATGACACCACGCGAAGGTTTTGCATTGTTTCGATCATTTTTGAATTTTTTATGCCCGTTTCAAACTATCGTCAAACTTTCTAAATCGAGGGGCATGAAAATTCTTAGCTCGGGGCTGAGCCTCACTAAACTTGCATTATATCTCTGATGAAATAGCATATTGTGAACCTAAAAATGATTTTTCCAAAAAATCATGAGCAATATATCATGTACCTGTAGTTCAAATCTAACTCATTTCCTACCGATTCAGCAGGAATTTGTCTTTTTCACGAGAGCTGAACGGAAAGGTTTGAGATTCCTAGGTTGGGAAATTGTCCATTTAATATGGTCTAGTATTTTTAAAAAATGTGGTATTATCATTTTAAAACTTTCATTTGGTGGTTGCTTCACAAAAACACCCCGTTTTTTGCACTCGGAAAATGAAAAATGGCTTTTCGTTGCGACAAAAAGGAAAACTTCCTCCTGTAACATTGTTCATCATCCCATGATACACATGTGTGCACAATATGGACACATTATCGCAAACTATACCGCGATTATAGCAATAACATTGATCATTTGACCTGAAATCCAGAAAACCTCGATTGAGATAGACCATTTTGTGAAGGTTTTTTAAGACTCAATGAATATACCAAGTATGATATTTTTCCATGGAACTATGTCATATAATATGACAGCACGCGAAGGTTTTGCATTGTTTCGATCGTTTTTTAATTTTTTATGCCCATTTCAAACTATCGTCAAACTTCCTAAATCGAGGGGCATGATGATTCTTAGCTCGGGGACGAGTCTCACTAAAATTGCATTAGATCTATGATGAAATAGCATATTGTAAACCTAAAAATGATTTTTACAAAAAATCATGAGCAATATATCATGTACTTGTAGTTTAAATCTAACTCATTTCCTGCCGATTCAGCAGGAATTTGTCTTTTTCACGAGAGGTGAACGGAAAGGTTTGAGATTCCTAGGTTGGGAAATTGTCCATTCAATATGGTCTAGTATTTTTGAAAAATGTGGTATTATTATTTTGAAACTTTCATTTGGTGGTTGCTTCACAAAAACACCCATTTTTTGCACTCGGAAAATAAAAAATGGCTTTTCGGTGCGACGAAAAGGAAAACTTCCTCCTGTAACATTGTTCACCATCCCATGATACATATGTGTGCACAATATGGATACATTATCGCAAACTATACCGCGATTATAGCAATAATATTGGTCATTTGACCTGAAATCCAGAAAACCTCGATTGAGATAGGCCATTTTGTGAAGGTTTTTTAAGACTCAATGAATATACCAAGTCTGATATTTTTTCATGGAACTATGTCATATAATATGACACCACGCGAAGATTTTGCATTGTTTCGATCGTTTTTTAATTTTTTATGCCCATTTCAAACTATCGTCAAACTTCCTAAATCGAGGGGCATGATGATTCTTAGCTCGGGGACGAGTCTCACTAAAATTGAATTAGATCTCTGATGAAATAGCATATTGTGAACCTAAAAATGATTTTTACAAAAAATCATGAGCAATATATCATGTACCTGTAGTTCAAATCTAACTCATTTTCTACCGATTCAGCAGGAATTTGTCTTTTTCACGAGAGATGAACGGAAAGGTTTGAGATTCCTAGATTGGGAAATTGTCCAATAAATATGGTCTAGTATTTTTGAAAAATATGGTATTATCATTTTAAAACTTTCTTTTGGTGGTTGCTTCACAAAACACCCCCTTTTTTGCACTTGGAAAATGAAACATATGTTATACAAAAGTATTTGTATTTTTTATGTATTTTTTTGAATAAAAATATATAATATTTGAGTTTATATAGATATATCTTATTTTTCTGCAAATTTTGATATATTATATGTATTTTTCTGAATTTAAATGATTTAGTTATGATTTTTCTAAGATTAATGTGGCAAAAAAAGAAAATAGCTACGCCGACGGCAAAGCCGTCGGCATAGGTCTGAAACCTACGCCGACGACTTGACGCCGTTACTCTGCTGTTAGTCCATTAGGCTACGCCGACGGTCGTGTTTACGCCAACGGCGGCCGTCGGCCTATTTATTCTACGCCGACGGTCCCGACATTTTGCCGTCGGCGTATAAAAAGGCCGTCGGCATATTATTTAGTTATTCCCGTAGTGATCGGGCCACGATGACAACCACAGCATGACCGGTGCGGTGCAGTAGTATATTATTTCTTCTCTACAGCAGTTGTTCAGATGTCTAGCGGGCGTCGGTCGCCGTCACACAGAACAGCGAAACCTCCAAACCCCGAGGCATCATCGTCCCTCGGATTTAAATACTGGTCTCGTCTCGTGCAAGTGCAGCGTCGCAGTCATACCTAGAGTAGAGTAGAGCGTGCAGGTTGTCCGTCGTCGGAGATGGAGGAGGAGGAACACGCTGGCGGGGAAGTAGCGCCGGAGCGGCGAGCCAGGCAGAGTCTGATGTCCGACGTCCCGATTATTCCGGTCATTATGTTCATCATCGCGCCGTGCGCACTCTTCCTGTTCACGTCCGACGTGACGCTCCCGCGCATACGCATCGAGTACGCAGGCGCTCCGGCCGTCGCGTCCGCGAAGGAGCAGCCACCACTGCGTCAGCTGACCGATCGGCCGTACACGCTGGGTCCGGCCGTGCGGGACTACGACGCCCGCAGAGCGGCGTGGCTCGCCGCGCACCCGCGGTTCCCGGCCTTGGTCGGGCCAGGACGGCCGCGCGTGCTGGTGGTCACCGGTTCGTCCCCGCGCCGGTGCAGCAGCCGGGATGGCGACCACCTGCTCCTCCGGGCGTTCAAGAACAAGGCGGACTACTGCCGCGTCCACGGCTTCGACATCTTCTACAGCAACGCGGTGCTGGACGCCGAGATGTCGGGGTTCTGGACGAAGTTGCCGCTGCTGCGCGCGCTGATGGTGGCGCACCCGGAGACGGAGCTCCTCTGGTGGATAGACTCCGACGCGGTGTTCACGGACATGCTGTTCGAGCCGCCGTGGGGCAAGTACGACCGCAACAACCTGGTGCTCCCCGGCTGGGACGACGCGGTGTACGGCGCCAAGAGCTGGCTCGGCACCAACGCCGGCAGCTTCGTGATCCGGAACTGCCAGTGGTCGCTCGACCTCCTCGACGCGTGGGCGAAAATGGGGCCGCGCGGCCCCGTGCGCGAGCACTACGGGAGGGTTTTCGGGGCGGCGCTGTCGAACCGGGCGGCGTACAAGGCGGACGACCAGTCGGCGATCGTGTACCTGCTGGTGACGCAGCGAGGGAGGTGGGGGGACAAGGTGTTCCTCGAGAGCTCCTACGTGCTGCACGGGTTCTGGAAGGGGATCGTGGACAGGTACGAGGAGTTGCGGAGCAAGTGGCGGCCGGGGCTCGGCGACGACCGGTGGCCGCTCGTCACGCACTTCGTCGGGTGCAAGCCATGCGGGGGCCAAGGCGCGACCTACGGTGCCGCGGAGTGCCGGCGAGGCATGGAGCGCGCGCTCAACTTCGCCGACGACCAGATACTCAAGCTCTATGGGTTCCAGCACGAGTCGCTCAACACCATGGCCGTGCACCGTGTCAAGAACGAGACGGGACGACCGATGGACGTGGACGACGAAGAAATCGGCCGGCTCCTGCACCCGACATTCAAGGCTGCCCGGCTACTGTGACTACTACTCTCAAGTAGTGGGTTCTTCGATTACATTCGTGGAGTAGTTTGGATGTGAACATGCAAACATCTGAACATGCAACATGTAGTACTACGAAAACTACTCCACCTGTCTTAAAATAGATGACTCAGATTTATTAAAATTTAAATAAATCTAGACACTATTTAGTATATAGATTTATCAAAATTTTAGAAAACTTGAGACGTTTATTTTAGAGCTGAGGGAGTACTGTTAAATGCACGTGGGTTCACGATGAATGTTCTTGAGTTTTTGAGCCTTCACAAATACTGATCTTCTTGTTTGCTAATAAATGTGTAGATAATAGCAATGAAGGTGAACGCATTGAATATCTGTACATCGGTACAAATAGCACATGTTATCGGTATAACTTTGTTTTAATACGTGTTATAGTATTATTATTAGTACTAGGGTCCTAGGTAGGAACATACCATTATTGACTCGGGCGTTCAACAATCAAACCAATATTATACTACTTTCTCCTATTCATAATAAATGTCGCTCATTTTATCACTAGTGCAGAACACTACCTCTAACACCGGTTCAGAACACCCTCTAACAGCGGTTGTAGAACCGCTGTTGAGGGTTCGGTGTTAGTGGCGCACGTGGGGCTGTCGCAGCGCTCACCACCACCCCCCCTTTAACACCGGTTCGTAATATGTGCCACGGCAGGAAAAAGAGATAAATCTTTGTCGCGGTAGGAAAATGGCCTAAATCTACGCCAGCAGTTTCACGCCACCCGCTCGGCGTATTTTCATGCGGCGGGGACGGGGAGGGGGGGAGGGGTGAATTGATCGGGAGCGGTATATACACATACATCATCGTCGGTACATACGAGTACATGAATAATTAAGCAACTATTATTATACACAAACATCGTCATTGTGTCGTATTCTCCGTAAACGTTGAAGCATCAAGCTAAGTACAAGACAAACACGTTCAATCATATATACAACGCACATTTTTTGGATATCTAAAGAGTTTTCCGCCAGGCGTGACGACCTCATCAAGTATGAACCCCGCCAATTCCTCTTGAATGGCTCGTATGCGGTCAAATGGTAGGAGTTGGTCCCGCATCCGTTCGATCTAAATATATATGAAGAATGGGGTCAATATATATATAAAAATAAAACTCAACACAATTAATGGTAATAAAATAATGTTGTGTACTTTGTTTACTTACTCTAAGTTGTTCTAGTGCGGCTTGGCCCGTCGCACATATCGTGTTGCGAATGAACTCGCAAACATAGTATCCACATAAGTTATTGCCGGGTCCCTGATGCGCGCACTTTACGAGAATAGAGAGTTCAATCAAAATAATAATCAATAAAGCATGATATAATGGAATTGGAAGCAGAATTAAAGAGATATGCAGACCTAGCTAGCTAGTATTACTTACATTTTGGTCTACAAATTTTAGTTCTTCTGACCATTCACCCACGGCCCTGCCCGTGAACCTTTTCCAAACCCTGTCCGGCAAATAAAATGGATAAAGGAGTAATTAATTACTTTTTGTCACGAAAATTGCCGATCTAGTGCGATAATATGATTGAAATTACCTTTGAAGCATCTCTCTAAAGTCTGTCCATAGCTCTTTTTCTTTTCGTAACGAGTCCATGACAAGGAATTTTCCTGAGTCAGGTTGAATGACTAGCAGAATAAAGTGGAACCTACGCACGCATAACTCATCATCAGTTACACTTAACATCGAGTAAGCCGAAACAGAATGTGTACAAGAGAGGGTAACAGTACTCACGAGAAGTTGTAAGGCAATAGTATTTCCCTTTTGGTTTGTTGTCTCAGTAAAGACCTTAGCAAGAAATCTTCTGTTTGCCCGGGTTTGTGTCTTACCACTTCTTCATGAACTCTATTTGGGTCAACGAACCCAATGTCAAAATAGCCTCCTTTCATGCATTCCATAACCCTTTTCGTGCATCATAGTATATATATATGGTGAGCATATATATACATGTAATTAATGAATTGAATGAGATGAGATAGAAATTACAGAAATAGTACTTACACACAATAAAGGCTGATGGCAGCTTTGTCGAGTTCCTTCTGATTGAATAGAAAATGCAAGTCTTGAATGTTGAAGGAGATCTCGTCGTCTCCGCACAAGAAAAACTGATCTCTTATATGCGCTGTGATCCATTCTTCCTTTCTCGTCTTGCAGAAATCAAGGTACCACTTTTGCAATCTTCGCATCTTTGTTTGTAGATTCTTGAGCTCCTCTTTCTTGACGAGATTCTTCCCATACTTCCATGGCTGTATGGGGTTGACATCGCCTTTGGGCAAGTTGTCTCCCATGATGTTCAAGTATGCAATGTAAATCATCCCCATCTCATTTGCCTTTCTCTATAGCTCTGCCTCGTAATCATTTACAGGAGGAGCGTTCCGTGTGTCGAACACTTGGAGCGGGGCGCATGATTTCTTTTCCTGCTCTTCGAGCATGGGAACTGTTTTCTGGGGTGCCGCACTACTGCCACTCTTAGTCTCCCTCCGCCTTGCATCCCCCTTCAAAATCTGGCGCTCGTACTCCGGCACAAGTGGGGTTTCAGGTTTCAAAAGATTATTGTAAAACTTCTCCACCACCGCCGGATCTATTTTCTCCTTTGGCTCGGCCCGTCTAGGTGCAAAGAATTTCCTGACCTCTTCTTCCGAGATCCTATTGGTCTCCTCGTCGCTACGATTCCACGTTAAAAACGGCAATGGCTTGGCGGAAGGCCGTGGGACGTAGTTTCTTGAACTCTTTGGCGTACGGTTTCCTGCGGATTTCTTCGTGGCAGTGCTAGTGATGCTCTTCGTGGCAGTGCTCTTTCGCTTGCGCTGAGGAGATGGATGAAGCGCCGGAGATGGCTGACGCTAGGAGACAAAGGCCTGGGAGATGGCTGTCACAGAGATGGCTGAAGCGCCGGAGACGACAGGGGAGTATTCTGATGACTTGGAGACGGTTGAGGCGGCTCAGACTGCTGACACTTCGGAGACGGCGGGGGTGCCAGTGGCCTCCAATTTGGAAGCACGATGTGTTCTTTCTTCCAAAGAATGGTTGTTTTTACTGCAAATTTGAGTTGAGTTTCCCCTTCACCTGTAGCATGGTCAAGCTGTGCTTCCTCATATTCCTTCACAACCTCATCCACCCCGACAATAGCATAGCCATCTGGAATCGGTCGGCAGTGGTAAGTTCCACCAGCTACAGGAGGTAAGGCATAGCCGACAACCACCTTAATGGATAAGCCCATTAATCTCACATGCAGCTCAGCGTGTTTGCTCTCCGTGATCTCATCCACGGGGTATCGAGGACCCGCCATTTCAAGCGTGGGTTGCACGTTCTCCGTGGAAGCCACGCTGCTTTTCTGCGCAGAGTCTAGGCCGCCGGCAGCTTCCAATGCAGGCTCTTCGTGCCGCTGAGATGGGCCGGTAGCTTGCTGACTCTTTTGTGCATTCACTTGCGCCTGCAGCGCCACAAGTGCATGTTCTATCTGTGTCATCCGCTCTGTACGCTCTTTTTATTTTCTGTCGCGCCATCTGTAAGAGTCGCCCCACTCGGCAAACCCCTCCTTCCACGGCATACCCCCTGTGCCTCGTGTGTTCTTTTTTACCGATGACGCGTGTGAGCTGGTCATTCTCTCTGTCGGGATGGAAGGTCCTGGCGGCTGTTTCCTCGTATGCCGTGATGAGTTCAGTGACGGGTTTGGCAAGGAGGGTTGGGAAGATACACAATCCCGTTTTTGGGTCCAACCTTGCCCTGATTCCGTAGAACCAAGTCTTTGCACGTAGGTCCCACCCATGTGTGCAGGTGTGATCCTCTGCTGTCAGGGCCTTCTCAGCTTCCTCCCACTTAGGCCTCTGAGATATGTAGCCACCTGACCCCGTCCTCTGGTGATATTCCTTCTTCTGGGCATTTAGCGTATTGGTTTCTGACCTCTTTGTAGCTATAACACCTTCCTTGTATGCCACAAATTCGGTCTAGTGAGGTCTTATCTTCGCATAATATGCGTCTTCGAAATCTGGAGTCTCGCGAGCTTTGACAAATTTGTTCAATTTTGTCTTCCAGTTGCGGAAAGCGTCATCCATCTTATTTAGAGTCCAATCTTTGACCTTTTCCTTTATAACCGGTTTGTTTTCATCCTCCTTTGGCGGAAGGGTGAAATTTACCAACAGCGAATTCCAAAGCGTTTTTTTGGATCTTTCATCGACAAAGGTACCGTCGTCCTTCTTTGGCTTATTCCAATTTTCAATTATGATTGAGATTTGGTCCCTAACAAGAACTCCAGCCTGACGTACAAATTTGTCTGTGGCCTTCTTGGGCTCCATCAGCCTGCCATCAACACGGACTGCTTCGATTGTGAACTTTGCACAATCTTTCAACCGATGGCTCGCGCCTCGCTTGCTCTTTTTCGTAGAATAAGATTGTTGCTGGCTGGTCGATCCAGAGGGCTAAAAGAAGAAAGAAGCGTTAATTAATACATGTACATATATACAAATCAATCTGTGGAAGTCAGCAGAGGATTAATCCATGCATATACCTCGACGGACTTTGTAATCACTAAAGTGCGTTTACCAAAGTCGTCATCTTCTCCATGACTACTTGAGCTGTCATCATGCCCCTCCAAGTTCAGATATTGTGAGGTGTCCTCCTGGATGATGATCTCCATCATTTCTTCATCTTCAAGGTTTCTACTGAGTGGATCCATAGTTTCTAAAACAATAATATTATCTAGAGTAAGAGAGTAAACATTCAAGTGGACTTGGATTCATACACAAATATACATATTATTCATACAAAAATACCCAAATAAATACACAAATGAAATTAAAACCCTAAGGATGCTTGATCATTTTAAACGAGTTCCGAGGGGTCCAAACCCTAATTCAGAGAAATCACCGGAGGATGCTCCAGACGACGGCGGTTGGCTGCGCTGGAGAGCGACCTAGGGCGCGCGAGGTAGCGGGTTCGCCTCAGCGTGATGCGGCCTACCTAAAACGGGCGGCACCACTATACCTAGGGGTCACCGGAGCGACGTTAACGACGACGGCCAGCGACGGCATGGGACCGTGGCCACGTCACAACCACATAGGCGCCACGCGGGCTCACCGGAGGATGCTCCAGACGGGCGTGGCGAGGTAGCGGGTTCAGCGTGATGACCCTAAACGCCTAGGCGGGCGGCTACGCCACTACCTAGGTCAAGACTGCTAATTAACGACGACGCAAGCTGCAAGGGCCTGCGCAGCAGCGAGGTGACGACCCTAAACTAATACTAACTATAAAATACACTAAATAACCCTAAATTAAATACACTAAACTACATTAAATAAATAACCCTAAACTAAATAACCCTAAACTAAATAAATAACCCTAAACTAAATAATCCTAAACTAATAACCCTAAACTAAATAAACCCTAAACTAATAACCCTAAACTAAATAAATCCTAAACTAATACTAACACTAAACTACTAATAATACACTAAACTACACACTTATAAAATACTAATAACTAATTAACTACTAATAAACCCTAAACTAATTAACTACTAATAATCTCACCGGTGGCAAACTCTCATCGGCCGGTGGGGTCGGCGGGGTCAGCGGGGAGTGGCGGCATCGGGCGTGGACGGCGGGGTCGGCGACGAGTGGTGGCGCCTTGGCCGGAGGCTCATGAAGTTGTCGGCGGCGCTGCGTGGCGGCTCCCATGAGTGGATGGGGGGTGGCGGATGACACGGATGCGGTGGCGGGCGGCGGTGACGACGGCGGACGGTGAAGGCGTGGTCGGGCAGCCTAGCGGCTCCTCTGCTCTGCTCTGCTCCGCCACGGCTCCTCTTCTCTACTCCTCTTTGCGCTCGATCAAATTCTAGCTGGGAGGGGGAAGAGGAAGAGGACGCGTGCCTTTATACCACCCCCCTTTAACACCGGTTCCAGCCATGAACCAGTGTTAAAGGGGGAGGAATTGTTCAGCGCCCATTACCTCATACATTCTGCCCCACGAACCGGTTAAAGGGGGTGTAAGACAGCAACGAATAGCGCTTCTTTTAACACCGGTTCCTGGCTGGAACTAGTGTTAAAGGGAGGGGCATTTATTTCGTGCATTAAAGGGGTGGGGGCATTTTTAATTCAAAAAATAGGATATAATTTAGAAAATTCATATCTTTTTCATTTCAACTCACAAAAATATGAATAATATATCATAATTTTCAGAAAAATAATATCTATCCATTCATATAAAAACATTTTATATTTAATTTATATGAAAATTTTCAAAATGATTAAAATACTTACATATAAATTTTGATTATTCAATTCAAACAAAAATAAAATAGTCAAACCCTAAAACTTTGAACATAAGAAATATTAAGCATCTAAAAATGAATCTAACCCTATTTTATTAGAGCAAATCATATTTTATTTTGTATTAACATTTTTGAATTGTTTAGATATTTAAATGCCACATCTTTTGTACTTTGGAATCTGACAAAACCTCGCTCAACTTGCATTGGATTTTTAATAAAATAGCATATTGTGAACCTAAAAATTATTTTTGTAAAAAATCATGAGCATCGTGTCATGTACCTGTAGTTCATATCTGACCCACTTCCTACCGATTCGGTAGGAATTTGTCTTTTTCACCAGAGGTGGACGGAAAGGTTTCAGATCCCCCTGTTGGTACATTGTCCATATAAGGTGGTCTAGTATTTTTGTAAAATGTGGTGGTAGTTTTTTGAATTAGCCATTTGGTGGTTGCTTCACAAAACCGTCCGTTTTTATGCTCGGAAAATAGAAAATGCCTTTTTGGTGCGACAAAAAGGAAAACTTACTCTTGCAACATTGTTTGCCATGCCATGATGCACATGTATGCACAATATGGCCACATTATCACAAACTATGCCTTGATTCTAGCCATAACATTAGTCATTTGACCCGAAAGCCAAGAAACCTCGAATGAGATAGGTCATTTTGTGAAGGTTTTTTTGAGACATAATCAATATACCAAGTATGATATTTTTCCTTCTAACTATGTCACATAATATAACACCACGCGAAGATTTCGCATTGTTTCGATCATCTTTTAATTTTTTATCCTCGTTTTAAACTATCGTCAAACTTTGTCGAATAACGGGCATGAAGATTCTTAGGTCGGAGCCAATCCTTGCTCAACTTGCATTGGATTTTTGATAAAATAGCATATTGTGAACCTAAAAATGATTTTTGTAAACAATCATGAGCATCGTATCATGTACCTGTAGTTCATATATGACCCACTTCCTACCGATTCGGCAGGAATTTGCCTTTTTCACCAGAGGTGGACGGAAAGGGTTCAGATCCTCCTGTTGGTACATTGTCCATATAAAGTGGTCTAGTATTTTTGTAAAATGTGGTGGTAGATTTTTGAATTAGCCATTTGGTGGTTGCTTCACAAAACCGTTCGTTTTTTATGCTCGGAAAATGGAAAATGCCTTTTTGGTGCGACAAAAAGGAAAACTTCCTCTTGAAATATTGTTTGCCATGCCATGATGCACATGTATGCCCAATATGGCCACATTATCACAAACTATGCCCTGATTCTAGCCATAACATTGGTCATTTGACCCGAAAGCCAAGAAACCTCGAATGAGATAGGTCATTTTGTGAAGTTTTTTTTGAGACATAATCAATATACCAAGTTTGATATTTTTCCTTATAACTATGTCACATAGTATAATACCACGTGAAGGTTTTGCATTGTTTCGATTGTTTTTTAATATTTTATCCCCGTTTTAAACTATCGTCAAACTTTGTCGAACAACGGGGATGAAGATTCTTAGCTCCGGGCCAAGACTCGCTCAACTTGCATTGGATTTTTGATAAAATAGCATATTGTGAACCTAAAAATGATTTTTTTAAAAATCATGAGCATCGTATCATGTACCTGTAGTTCATATCTGACCCACTTCCTGCCGATTCGACAACAATTTGTCTTTTTCACCAGAGGTGGACGGAAAGGTTTCAGATCCCCCTGTTGGTACATTGTCCATATAAGGTAGTCTAGTATTTTTGTAAAATGTGGTGGTAGTTTTTTGAATTAGCCATTTGGTGGTTGCTTCACAAAACCGTCCGTTTTTTATGCTCGGAAAATGGAAAATGCCTTTTTGGTGCGACAAAAAGGAAAACTTCCTCTTGCAACATTGTTTGCCATCCCAATTTTGATATTTTTATTATGATAGAACTGGAATTAAAGTACACAATGCAACTAACAGTAAGTTACATAAAGCACGACTGAAAATTAAGATACATAAAAGAACTGAAAATTAAGATACATGGCCAGATTAAGTCACAATCAGTTAACTTGTTTCGAATGTTGAGTAATTCAGTCATGCTCCTTCCTACACTGTAATACTCGCCATCAGAGTCGTCAGACTCGCCACCGCCATATCGCCGCCTTGTCGTCGTAAATAATTGAACCTTGAAGGCTGAGTACATGTGGGCTGGACTTGAGGGTAGTGCAGACGGGGGTTAGAGTCGGCGTCAGTGTCGTAGGCCATGACGCTCTGGAGAGTCCGACCGCGCCACCATAGCCGACGGCTGGCCTCGTTGAAGTTCGGAGGAGGTGGGCCGTCCTCCTCGTGCCCGGCGAGCGCCCTCTCACGCCGATCCCCGAAGAAGGCTTCCAAAGTAGGGAAATAGTCGGGATGCCATTTGGGATTCCTCCGCTGCTCTGGCGTGAGCTCAAAGTAGTAGTGGTTCGTGATGGCCATCCGGCGCGCCACACCTAGAGGGACAGGAGGAACTGCACGCCTCGGGCCGGATTCCAAATGGACGGGGACACAGAGTTCAAGGGGTAGTATGAGGCGCAAAGCGCCTCCGCCTCCCTAGGGGTTAGTGCTACGGTGGAAGCCATGTGAAAGAGTGATGAGGTTGCAGATATGAGTCTAGAGATGTGCAATGACAATGGAGGCCAACCCTACATATATATATATAGTGAGAAATGGCTGGAGGGAAGAACTGGCGGGAAAAAATGGTGGGAAGAAAAATGGCGGGAAGAAATGGCAGGAAGAAAAATGGCTCATTTAATACATATACTGTTAACAGAAGAAATATTACATTGATTTTCATGTTGAGATACATATGTGTGCCAAAAATGGCTTAATTAATACATATAGTCAATCTTATGATCGCGTCGGCCGTAACCATGGAGTATCAGCAGCGCTTAATAGGATGGTTGGGTCAGTCTTCACTCTGAAGGGCGGAATTT
Source organism: Avena insularis (assembly GCA_023614405.1). NCBI lineage: Eukaryota > Viridiplantae > Streptophyta > Magnoliopsida > Poales > Poaceae > Avena > Avena insularis. The sequence goes on from CM042685.1 coordinate 450,307,537, forward strand.
CATCAAACTTATTATAATCTTCTGACATGTCTGTCTTGTCCTCCACTCCCACGATGTTTCTTTTCCCTGAAAGAACTATGTGACGCTTTGGCTCATCGTGTGATGTATCTGTTTGCTTAATTTTTCTTTTTTTTCGGTTTGGTAGACATGTCCTTCACATAGAAAACCTGAGCCACATCATTGGCTAAGACGAATGGTTCGTCTAAGTTCTTGTATACCTTCATAAGATTGTTGAGATCCACTGTTGTTATTTTGTACTTCTTGTCTACCTCAACCCCTCCTCCTGTTAGCTTGACCCATTTGCATCAAAACAAGGGGACCTTAAAATTAGGTCCATAGTCAAGTTCCCATATATCCTCTATAAACCCATAATACGTGGTCTTTTGCCCATTGTCTTCTGCTGCATCGAAGCGGACACCACTGTTTTGGTTGGTGCTCTTTTTATCTTGGCCTATCGTGTAAAATGTGTTCCCATTTATCTCGTACCCTTGGAAAGTACATACAGTCGAAGATGGTGTCCTGGCCAACAAGTACAGCTGATCCCCAACAGTGGTGTTATTCGTGAGAAGTCTTTGCACCAGTACCAAAACTGCCATGTGTTCACTTATAATCCATTCATCGGTATCACAGGTGTTTGAGGCATATTAAATTCTTGTGTTCATTGATATACGGGGCAACCAAGATAGATCTTTGTAAAACCGTGTAGTGTGCTTGATTGAGAGAATGCCCGTCCCTACATATCATTGCTTTGCATCCTAGGGTGCCTTTACACGATCCCCTCATGTCGTGATTACGGAACACCAATCGCCTTAAGGTCGAATAAAATCAACACAGAACTCAATGACCTCCTCTGTTACATAGCCCTTGGAGATGCTTTCTTCGGCCTATACGATTATGAACATATTTCTTTAAGACTCCGATGTACCTCTCAAAGGGGAACATATTGTGTAGAAATACAGGACCGAACAATATCTTCTACTAGGTGAACCAGGAGATGCGTCATAATATTGAAGAAGGATGGTGGGAACACCAACTCAATGCTGACAAGACATTGGGACACATCTGTCTGTAACCCTGGTAGGCTTTCTGGATCGATTACCTTCTGAGATATTGCATTGAGGAATGCACATAGCTTCACAATGGGTACTCGAACATTTTCAGGTAGAAGCCCCCTCAATGCAATCGGAAGCAATTGTGTCATAATCACGTGGCAGTCATGAGACTTCAGGTTTTGGAATTTTTTCTCTGCCATATTTATTATTCCCTTTATATTCGATGAGAAGCCGACAGACCTTGATACTGCTCGGGCATTCAAAAAAGATTTCCTTCTCGCTTTGGTAGAGCGTGGTGGCGGGAGTTAAGTGGCATCGTTTACCCTTATCGTTCTCAGGATGCATAGGCTCTTCAGGGTCTTTCAGACGTTGCTGGTCCTGCCGTGCTTCCGGTGTATCTTTTGTCTTCCCATACACTCCTAGGAAGCCTAGCAGGTTCACGCAAACATTTTTCGTCACGTGCATCACGTCGATTAAAGAGCGGATCTCTAAGACTTTCCAATAGGGTAGGTCTCAAAATATAGATTGCTTCTTCCATATGGGCGCGTGTCCGACATCGTCATTCGGAACAGATAGACTGCCAGGACCTTTTCCAAAGATTACTTCTAGGTCCTTGACCATACCAAATACCTCCTCACCGGTACGGAGGACAGGATTCCTCCGGGGTTCTGCCAGACGTTTGAAATGCTTGCCTTTCTTTCTTACTGGATGCAGGTTCGGAAGAAATCGACGATACCCTAGGTACACAACCTTCTTACATTTATTCAAATATACACTTTCAGTATCATCTAAACAGTGTGTGCATGCATTGTATCCCTTGTTTGTCTGCCATGAAATGTTACTAAGAGCAGGCTAATCATTGATGGTTACGAAAAGCAATGCTCGTAGGTTAAATGGCTCCCCTTTGTGCTCATCCCACATACGTACACCTGGTTTGGCCCACAGCTGTAAAAGTTCTTCAACTAATGGCGTTAGGTACACATCAATGAACCTTGGATGAGCACTGGCATCATAATGAACTTCATCTTCATGCACAACCAAGGAGGAAGGTTATAGATACATAGAGTCACAGGCCAGGTGCTGTGACTGCAGCTCTGCTCACCAAAATGATTCATGCCATCTGTACTTAGACCAAACCTTAAGTTCCTTGCGTCACGTGCGAAGTCCGGGTACTCTCGCTCGAATTTTCTCCACTGTGACCCATCAGTGGGGTGTCTCAACATCGCGTCTTTCTTACGGTCTTCCATGTGCCATCGCGACAACTTGGCATGCTCTTTATTTCTGAAGAGACGTTTTAACCGTGGTATTATAGGAGCATACCACATAACCTTGGCAGGAACCTTCTTCCTAGGGGCCTCGCCCTCAACATTTCCAGGATCGTCTCGTCTGATCTTATACCGCAGTGCAGTGCATATCAGGCATGCATCCAAATTCTCGTACTTCTCACCGCGGTAGAGGATGCAGTCATTAATACATGCATGTATCTTCTGCACGTCTAATCCTAGAGGGCAGACAACCTTCTTTGCTTGGTATGTACTTTCGGGCAACTCATTATTTTTTGGAAGAAGATTCTTCATTTTTACCAACAACTTTGAAAATCTTGTTTGTCACATCCTTTCTCTGCCTTCCATTGCATCAAATTCAGTGTGGTACCTAGCTTTTTGTGGCCATCTTCGCAAGTTGGGTACAACAATGTTTTGTGATCCTTTAACATTTGCTCCAGCTTCTCCTTCTCCTTTTCAGTTTCACATTCTTCCTTTGCATCAGTAATGGTCCGACCAAGATCGTCATCAGCGGGCCCATCTGCTGCCTCTTGATCTTCATTATCTACCCCCGTTGCAGTATCATCATATTCATGATACAGATTATGATAGTTGTCATCATACTCTTCTTCTTCGTTGTCTTCCATCACAACCCCTTTTTCTCCGTGCTTGGTCCAACAATTATAGCTGGGCATGAAACCGGATCGAAGCAGGTGGGTGTGAATGGTTCTGGTATTTGAGTAGTCTTTCTTGTTCTGACAGTGAACACACAGACAACACATAAAACCATTGTGACCACAATTTGCATTAGCCACAACGATAAAATTTTGGAGTCCCGTAATGTACTCGGAAATGCGCCGGTCACCGTACATCCATTGCCGGTTCATCTGCATTAATATATAGTATATATCAAAAATTAATAGGGAGATGACCATTTATATATAGTACATCAATGACACATGAAAGGATAGTTGTCGACCTCGACCGAGAAGGAAAGAGCAACGAGAAAACTTATTTTGAGCTCTCGGGCATTTCACCGAACACCTCTTGTGCATAGGAAAAAAACACAAACTAGCACACCTCTCACCCTCTTGCTAGGATCCAAAATGAGAGAGTGAAAAAATGGAAGAGAGTGGTGTGGGTTGCGGTGTGTTATATAGCCCCCCTTTAACACCGGTTCAAGCCACGAACCAGTGTTAAAGGGGGGGCTACGCGGGCCACTGGTGCAGGGTCTTGAACACCGGTTCGTGCCACGGACCGGTGTTAAAGGGGGGCTCCTTTTTGCTGCACGGGCCACGCTAGTACGAGCACCCCCTTTAACACCGGTTCGTAGAAGAACCGGTGTTAAAGCCCATTTCCAGGCTTAACTAAAGGCCTCGTTTCCACTAGTGTATACTAAGCTAGTACAAATTTTATACTAGACGAACGACACTTATAAAAGATCGGAGGGAGTACCTGGTATCCTTACGATGGCTCACTATCGTTGATGAATCCGTGATGACCTCTCCTCGGTGATTTTTTTCTTACTCTGTCTAGCTGCCAGCTGCTGAAAATTGCATAAGTTTTCGGCAGCTAAAGATTTTATACAAGCTTGTCGCATTTTTTTTGCATCCTAGCGGAGCGATTGAGATCGATGAAGTCACCACAAACGTTTTGCTATCGACGAGAACATCAGCCGCTATTAAAAGAATATTCTGAGTTCAAGAGACACACATGTGTCAATTCTGTTAGATTGGGGTACAATCACCCGTTTTGACTTTATGAGACACATTCGAGTGTGAACTCTGATGGGCTGAGGTATAATCACCCTCATAGCCATCCAACCACGAGGGTGTATTTGGTTGCCCACAGAGACCCTCGCATATGGCGGTCCAAAATTCACGTTTTTTGTTTCCCGGGCCGCATGTGTTTCTCGAACAACACATAACTTAAAGTAGGCCTAAAGTTGGCCCGCTAGAAACGCCCAAATCGGATATTTCCATGGAGCATCCAACAGGCGTCGCTTGCCTCACGGTTGCACGCGTTGGGAAGTGCGGGAGACTGGACATTTTATCATAACTGCTCAGTACACTCGCTCACCACCTAGAACACTCCCCTCACCCCCATTTCGACGTTGCCCTCCATGGCCAGCAAACCTCCTTCTCTCCCTCTGCGCCGTCCCCTCGCTATCGGCGAAACGACTTTGCAACGGTTATGTGCGGCAACCCAACTAGAGAAGCTAGACACAGATGCGAGGTGGATTTGGCTCAGGCACTTAAGTCTGTCTCCCCTGTATGTGGGAGACCTCACGCAACGAGGGCGACATCGAGGGTGGCGATGCCACATCAACGTCATCGGAGGCCGATTTTGTGACGGTGACCTCAAGTACGGCCGCAGGGAACACGATGCTCTCTGCCAGCCTTACCATGGAACACTTGACGAGGGTTTTTCCACCCGTCCCGACGTGCGCAACCTTAGCGCCCGGCGCCGTTTACGGCTTCGACGCTGCCCTCTGCCGCCCCAAGACCATTAACAGAGGTCCTCCTCTCCAAAGTACTTTTATCTCGCATATTTGATTTGCGTCTAGGGTGTCTTGATCAAATCCAATGTGATAGGTTCAAATCGATTCAATGTACATTAGATTTATTTCGGCAAGTTAGGAGTAGCTTAGATTTCGGCATTAGGTTCGATTTTTGATTCGATGTACATTAGATTTATTTTCTCTACATTTACGATTTGGGTATTATTTGCATTACCAATTTAGGGATTAATATTGTTCATCCCCAAATTGGGGATTGTCCTATGTAATACTAGTTCTTGCTATATTAGGAATTATGAAATTAGGAACATTATGAGTCTAAAATTGGAGCATGTTTACCTCTTGTTTTTGCATAAGTAGAGTAGGGTTTTTAGTATTTTAACGCGTTTGTGTGCAACTTTTGTCCTTGTTTCAACAGAATTCCAAATTACTAAGTCTCTTATGAACATATCAATTGAAACTATCATATTATACTGTAATATCATTTTTAAGTGATAAAAGTCATTTAATTGATTTATATTCGCACCCGGAGGAATTGCTTGCCCAGAGGAGGTCACATGGGACTTAACGACCACTGGTACGGGCAAAGCCCGCCCATACCATCCGCCGGTACGATGTGGAATCATGATCGCCTCGTCAAATACTTCCACCTCGTGAAAACGGATCTGAGATCCGACATTCACAAAAATCTCCAACCACAAAAAACCACATCAGAAAGGGATTTGGAGGAGGAACTTGGAGAAGGGAAAATCTCTGCTGCTTCACGGATCATTGGAGGACAACGCACATCCCCTTCATCATCAACCGCTTCATCAACATCACCATTAGTACCCCTATCTTCCATTCATTAGATCTTATTATAATTCCAGATTCATTTGTGGTTTGCACTAGATTCATTCCCGTACTTTTATCCATCCATTTGATTACGATAATATTGTTGATTGTTTCCATATGTGAATAGTTTCCTTCGTTCTTGGGGAGATGAAGAAACCCTAACATTATTATGAAATAAAATAAAGATGATCTATTGCTTGTGTCTATAATCTATTGATGTATGATGTGTGTTTGATCTCTCTTTAGATGGTATGTGTAGTCGGCTACATATCATTTTCCTTCGGATCTAAAGAAGAGGGTGAAATTCTTTGGACGTGTTTAGAAGCATGCCCAGAGCTATTGTGACTAGAAGCATGGCTAGCAACCTGTATGGTCGAAGGAGGAACAAAGAGAGATTCACTAAGCTACTTACGATATCCATGAGGAGACCCTTAATTGTGATGGTTTGTATGGGTGACTGCTCTCCGACATCGCGATGATTATTTAGAGATGACCTCATTCTTGGCTCAACAAAGTGACTTTATACGATCCTTGTAGTAAACATCTTATTATGGAACTCTCCACACATATCATGATATAAGAAATAAGTTATCCTAATTAGAATTGATTACAACATGCTATTGGTACCCGGAGTCTCAGGACATATTCGGAGTCTTAGGATGGTGGCGCACCCAGAGACGGAGCTCCTCTGGTGGGTAGACTCCAAGGCGGTGTTCATGGACATGCTGTTGGGGCAAGTACGGCCGCCACAACCTGGTGCTCCCCGGATGGGACGACGCGGTGTACAACGCCAAGAACTGGCTCGGCACCAACGCCGCCAGCTTCATGATCCGGAAACTGCCAGTGGTCGCTCGACCTCCTCGACGCATGGGCGAAAATGGGGCCGCGCGGCCCGGTGCGCGAGCACTACGGGAGGATTTTCGGGAAGACGCTGTCGAACCAGGCGGCGTACGAAGCGGACGACCAGTCGACGATCATGGAAGAAGACCAGTCGGTGATCCTGCCACTCCCTGATCGCGTCGCGGCGGTCGGCAGCCAGCACAGATTCGTCCACCGCCTCTGCCTTGCTATGCAGTTAGACCGCATGTCTCTGGAGCAGTTTAGGCTGGACGCCGAATCGGAAGCAAACTGGTACTGTCTTTGGACTTAGGGCATGTACAGTCGTTCCGACGGCATGTGTCTGTATCATTCATGGGCTGTGCTAACGCGCGGCGCCGCATATGAGCCCTCTCGTGCGGCGGCTCTTACTGGCTCTATTCCACGTGGGACAGTCCATGCACTGTCGTTTTCGAGGGCCAGCGATAGTGAGGTGGTTTTGCACTGTTTTGTTGTACCCCAGTAGTGTATGTGTTTCTAAAGTTTATAACATTGCTTTATCACACGTCACGTCACGTGTTTGACAAGTTAATAATTGCCAGTTTATATATGCTTGTCGAGACCTTAATTGTCAGATTAACAAGACCTAAACAGTCAGATTCAATAGTCACTAATTGCCAGATTGATTAGTCTTTGTTGCTAGATTAGTAATTTAGAGATTAATTAGGCCTAGTTAACATGTTCAACGGTCACTAATTGCCATAATAATTTGATCAAGCTGCCAGAATAATTAGTCCTAATTGCCGAATTAATAACAATTGCCATATTGATAAGGTAATAGCTGCCAGATTAACTAAGTTGAATTTCCAGATTAGTTGAGCTTAATTGCCAGGTTCAATCAGCAGATTACTTCAAAATCCAAAGATCTACTTCGATGAATCCACCTCCAAAAAAATCAAGCACATGCAAGTAGAAATCAACAAGTATGTCTGTCAAAAAAATCAAGGGCGCAACGGAATCCAGATGTTAGAAAGAGGAAAAACTCCAGTGTCCGACGCGCATGCCACAACGGTGGCCTCCTTGCACACCACGCCGTGGCCTGCTTGTGCTCGACGGTGCCAGGCTCTTCGTCCACTCGGCGACGATGGACTCTCGGTTGCGTGCTCTGTGGTGCTTCCCCCGATGCTCGCCGATGGCGGCCTCCTAAGTCCCCGCGCTACTCTCGTCGGCGACGTCCTCCTTGCTTCATGTTCGGTGGTGGCCTCCAGCGCTAGCTCATGGACGCCTCCTCTTTCGCGGTCGTCGACGACAGCCTCCCACTGCAAGGTCGGTGGCCTCCTCTCCTGTATCTCCGGCGGGCTCTCCTAAATCCCCATCATTTTTCTGTGGTTGTCTCAGAGAGAGAGAGAGGATAACGAGATTGTATAGCCAGGAGGAGTTCTAGAGGGGATAAGGATAAAAGTGGTTGAGTCCTAGCGCGCCGCACGGGAGGGCTGCTGGTGCGGCGCCTCGCGTTAGATTTTTCCATCATTCATGTACCTTACAAATTAAATGATAATCAACTCAAAAGCTATCTTTGTAGCCTGCCGTGTGTTGGCACAACCTGATGGGACTTACCTGTCCATCGCCGGAGCTTGACACTCAACCTGAGAAGAACTCATAGGCGGCGGTTACAGGATTCCATGGTTGCATGTCCGTTGCCGGAGCAGTCAACGAAACGGCCCACCCAGGGAGGGGAACAACGGCTGCATGCTCTGCAGTAGTGCCTGCGGAACCTCCTGAGACGGCGGCGGCTGTGCAGAGACCGGCGTCAATTTGCGCCACATCCTTCAAGATCTGCAAAAAGGCCACCGCACGATACAGGACACTGAACAAATTTGGTTGGATTTTGTAGAGCGTGGTGGAGAACAAGAAAGAAGTGGAGAAGAAGTGGCTTGATCTCTGATTCCTTTCGCGTGGGAGGAAAATTTTCACGGGAAAGGGGAGGATTGTTTCCACGGAAGGCCTTGTTCGGTTTCTAGGGGATCGGACGGGATTGACTTGGATCAAGGTGGATTAGATCCCATCTAAATCAAATTTACCCCTAATCCTCTCCAATACACTTCAATCCACTTCAGATATGGATTAACCGAACAAGGCCGAAGAGAAGATCCCATCAACCCACGATGCAAGCGACACCCTCCATACAATGGAAAGGAGTCCGTCGGTAAGCAGCATTTTTCACGCTAACAGACCGTCTTTAATTCTACGGACGGACTTGGGAGTTTTTTTTGTCCTCTCTCTCCCACGTCATTAAATATCCTACGTGGGCTAAGTTACAGACGGCTGACTGGACATCATTGTACATGCCCTTACATGGTTAGGTGGAGTTGCCATGACACGTAGTGGTTTCTTGGTTAGATGGGTTGTGTACGTACCATATATATGATATGTATAGATTTTTTGGCCAAAAATAATGGGTATTCACTGGATCTGTTTGTGCCCACCCATGGCGACCATGAGGCCAGTGGCCTTGCTACATAGACGCCGCGGGTTTTCTACATAGATGTGGCGGACTTGCTAAGTAGGTGCGGCGGCCATGGCCAGCGGCCTTGCTACATAGGCGCCGCGGGCTTGCTACGTAGGCGCGACGGCCATGGCCAGCGTCCTTGCTACATAGGCACGACTACATAGGCGGTGACCTTGTAAAGAGGCGTAGTGGCCACGACGGCGTTTCTACAGACGCGGAGTACTTGCTACAGAGTTGCTACAGACGCGGCGTCCTTGCTACAGAGTTGCTACAGAGGCGGTGTACTTGATAGGGTGGCGCGGCATGCTTGCTACATAGGTGTGACGGCCTTGCTATAGAGACGCCGATGTTAGTCGTCTTCAATCTAGTCGTTAGTCAGTTGGTTAGCTTAGCCATTGTTCGTTATTTCTGTTAAGTAGTTTCAGATAAGCATGCGCTTGCGATTTGTGCGGCCGTGCACGTAGCATCGTGGTAGGAGCTAACTCCGGGCTCGTGGGATGGCGCAAGCGATTACCGGATCATGGTGTTTGGGTAGGATCTTTCGAAATAGGCTTTCGTCCCGCTTTATAGATAAAGCACACAGGTGAGACTACTGTTGGGCCAGACAACACAACGCCCAAAGGACCAACACGATACACGAACCGAACAGGCAGGTCCAAACCGAAAACAAGAAGAAAGAAAAGAAAACAAAGCTGACAACGGCAGAGCGACGACACAGAGAAGATTCGCAACCGTTGCGCCCACCGGAGAAGTACCACCACACCGCTAGCAATCCAAAGCGCCACGTACCAAAGCAGCACCTCCAAGAAGGGAAGTGACGATGACGACACTGCTGCCCGGACTAGTCCTAGGGTTTTCCCCGGTACGCCATGGGAGACGCGGAGGAGATGCCCCCAACGCCCTTCAGGAAGGAAGGCGATACCCAAAGGCGTCACCGTGCCGGTGTCAAAGCGACAAATATTTCTCCCGATCCCTCCAACAACCCTCCCAACCGCTTCGAATTGCTCCGCAAGCTTGCCGCCCACCTGCATGCGCCCACACGGTCTTGAAGACTTCACCACCGTCACACCGTGGAACTCAGACCGAGGCCGATAGGAACGAGAGAGCGGGGCCATCGACGAGGATAGGCATGGCATCAGCACGCGGGAGAGGAACGTCTCCACCGCCCGAAGGCGATAGCCGACCGGATGCAGCAGCAAGCCATACCAGGCCTTCTTGGCCTGGCCGAGCCCGTCAAGGCTCGTGAAGTCCCGCCGCCGCACTGCAGCAAGGGTGCCTCCGCATACGCCTCCCCTAGCACCAGGCTCCACTCCTCCCTCCACCAGAAAATCCGCCACCTTGACGAATCCCTGCCGCCAAGCAGCAACACCATCGCCACCGAGACCACTCAGGCAAGCCGGACCATTGGCAGACTAAGGAACAGCGACCGGACCTCGCCACCCCATGGACGGAGGAACGGCCACGCAAGCCACCTTCCGGGGCCGCCGCCCCGGCTTCCACGAGCTCGAGCTAAGGCTCCGGCCACCGTCACACCGCACAGCCGCCGAGAGGTCCGACGAAGGGCAGGACTCAGATTCGCAGTCATTGAGCACACGAGAAACTTAGGGGAGGAGATCATCCCTCCATCACCTTGCGGTAGGTGTCGTCCGGACGGGCAGCAACATCCTTAGGGCCAAGATCAGGCCCATATCAGGCCCGGCCATGCCCAGCTAGCCCGGCCAGGCCCGGATCAGGCCCAGATCTGGCCCGAAGAACCGCTCCCCGCTGCTGCAAACACGTCTCACCGCCGCCGTCGAGCTGCTCCACGAGGCGCCCTCCACCGGCTTCGCTGCAGAAGCCGCGCCGCCATGACCTGCCACCGGCCGCCCTAAACCGCACCACCGCGCCAGACCGCATCCGCAAGCTGCGCTGGCCGAGCCACGTGCGACCAGCAGGAGAGATCCACCGCTATGGCCCCCAGAGGCACGACACGTCGTCTCCGCAGCCGCGTCAGTGCCGAAGCCCTGCCGCCGAACGAACACGACGCCGCCCCCGAGACCCTACCGAAGCCGCCAGGGCCGGGCCGCCGCCACCGAGCCACGCGGTCCTCCGCGCCACCGAGCCAAGGCCCTAAAGCCACCAGCGCCGAACATGCCGACGGCCGCCGCCGCCAAACACCACCTGACCACCAGAGTTGGAGGTGGAGAAACCGTCGATCCGAACCAAGAAGCACCACACCACGCGGAGGCAAACCAGATCGGAGCCGACAACTCCACCCGACACCACGCCAGCAGGAGCACCACCCAACAGCCCCTCCATACGAGATCTGCAGAGACCATCGAGGAAGGGGAGGACGATGGGCAGCATCACCACCTCCAACTTCAACCGCCACGCCGTTCCAAACAGCCACGCCGACCGCCGCCATCAAGAAACCACCGCAGGCCGCTGCCTGAGAATCCAACCACCGCCCTCCACGGAGGAAGCAGCCCGAGGAGCCGAGGCACGCAGCAGCCGTGCCGCTTCGCACCGCAGTCGTCCGCGCCGCCGCAACTTCTGGAAGAGGGCACCGCCGCTGGGCCGCCCAGATCCCGCGTGTAGGAGGGTGCCCCGCCGCCGCAACGCCGCCCGGGCTTTGCCCAGCGACGCCCACTGGCGGCGGCGAGGGCGGGGGTAGGCGGGGAGGACGCCCGCTCGCGGGATCCGGTGCACTTCGGTGCGGCCCGGGGCAGCCGCACGGGAGCGAGGGCCTCCCAAATTTGTTGGGCTTTTCCTGGGTAGGATCTCTACCGGACACCTATTTCCTTGTACGAATAAATACCGAAGAGGAAAATAGAAAAGTTGCAAGACTGCACGCAACGCAAATAACCTGTGTCTCTCTCGTTCTCTATCAGAGTTTGTGAGTTTAGGGTTCAACCCAGCTCTAAGAGCATCTCCACTCGCCTACCCAAGAGGCCGATCCGGACGCCGAAATGTCGACGCCAAAATCGCCCGCCGCGTACCTGTGGACCTGTTTTCGTCCGGATTGGCGTGTTTTGGTCCGCCTACCCAGTCGAACCTGTGTTCCCGGTATGCCACTGGGACGCCAGACGCCGCAAAAAAGGGCGTGGGCCAGCTCTGTCGGCGAGACAGTCCCATTCCCACCCACTCCACTCGCCCAGACTGCCGCGAAGAGAGCTCTGTCGCCATGACTTCGCCGGCGGAGCTCCCCCGCGCCGAGACATGCCTACGTCTCTTGATACGCTCGCCGTAGTTGCCACCCACCTCCACGCCTTCTCCACCGCCGCTTTTCGCCGCACGAGCTTCGCCGTAGCTCTGCTTCGCTGCGTTCTCCCACCACCACGCCCGCCAAGTGTTCGGCATTTGGCCGGATTCGGCCATGGACTCCGATGATGACGAGATACTCGCCGTTGACTCCGACGAGGACAAGATAATTTCCATGGACTCCGATGACAAGGAGATGCTCGCCGTACTCCTGGAAGAGGAGAGCGCCGAGGTCGCCGAAGGTGAGGAGCACTTGCAGATCCTCGCATCGCTCGCCCAGCTCTACATGCAGATGGTGAAGCCTAAGCACGGTGGTTCGGCTCCAGGTTGCCGAAAGTGCAAGGCGAGACAAAGGATAGAGGGCTACTGTATGTTGTACGCCGACTACTTCGCCGACCAGCCACTCCATGGAGAGGACGTGTTTCGCCGCCGTTTCAGGATGAGCCGGAAGCTCTTCCTCAAGATCGTGCATGCCATCCGGGAGTTTGACCCCTATTTCCTTTGCAAGAAGGACTGCACCGGCTTGGTTGGGTTTTCCTCGCTTCAGAAGTGCACCGTGGCGATGAGGTTGCTTGCATATGGAGCGCCGGTTCACAGTGCCGATGACTATCTCCGCATCGCCGAGTCCACCACCATTGATTGCTTGTACAGGTTCTGCAGGGCAGTGATTGCAGTGTTCGAGGAACAGTACTTGAGATCACCCACTGTTGAAGATACTGCTCGGATCCTCGCAGTCAATGAAAGTAGAGGATTTTCTGGTATGCTTGGAAGCATAGATTGCATGCATTGGGAGTGGAAGAACTGTCTATTTGAATGGCCAGGAATGTATAAAGGCCACAAAGGAGGTTGCAATGTGATACTTGAGGCAGTTGCTACATATGATCTTTGGATCTGACACTCCTTCTTTGGCATGGCAGGATCGAACAACGACATCAACGTCCTCAACTCCTCAACTGTCTTTTCCAAGCTTGTTGAGGGTCATGCTCCCCCTGTGGAATTTGAGATCAGTGGACACCACTACAACAAGGGATACTATCTAGCAGATGGCATCTATCCAATATGGCCAACATTTGTGAAGACTATCTCAAACCCCATGGTCCCCAAGCATTCTCACTTTGCCAAGGAACATGAAACTTGCAGGAAGGACGTGGAGCGGGAATTTGGTGTGCTCCAGCAGAGGTTTGCAGTTTCCTGCTATGACCTGGTCGAAAGATTAGATGTGGAAAGTGATGAACTATTGTGTGACCTTGCACAACATGATCATTGAGGATGAGAGGAAGGATCCAGTGAGTTTGCTCAAGGAGGACGAGCCAAACTACAGACAGGGTCCTCTTGCCGAGCCTGATTATCAGGTACCTCCAACCTGGGCTGCATTCATCGCAATGCGTCAGGAGATCCGAGATCCGGCGATGCATCAACAGCTGCAGGATGATCTTGTTGAGCACCTATGGATACGCAGGGGCAACACGTCGTAGATGCCTAGCGTGAACTAGGCCAAACTTGGCCGAAATATGTTGTATTTCCACTTCTGGCCGAACTATGTTCAAAATTTCGCCGAACTTTGGTCTTAAAATGTTCTGTATTCATTGTATGACGAACTATGCCAAAATCTCGACGAAATTGAGCCAAATTTTAGCGGATGCGGGCGTCCCAAAAACTCGGCCTAGGTACGCGAGTGGGGAACTGGGCGTACCCAGGCTGAAAACTTGCGCCGTCAGGCCAAATTTTGGTCCGGATTTCGGCATGGGTTCACCCAACGAGTGGAGATGCTCTAACAACCGAGTCCTTGCTACAAACCCTGCCATAGTTGGTGCAGGGCGACGCCACCGGAGCATGATCGCCAGACTGTAAGATTTTGCTACAAATCCCGCGGCAATTGCTATAAAACCTCCACAGATTGCTACAGGCGGCTCCACTGGAGCTGCGGGCACGCCATCGATAGCATCCCTGCTTCAAGTCTGCTGCGAGGAGAAGTTATGGTTGGACTAGTCGCTGCCCATCTCTCTCTCTCGTGTGCAAGGGGATTTTTTTTGGGTTTTCTGGAGATGCTATAGGCGCGTCGCCGCCGCGCGTCGCGGTTGGGCGAGCGTGACCGTGCATCGCCGCTGCGCGGAGCATTTTGGTTGCTCCCTGTGTGATGGGTGCTCACAGCAGCATGATCCTGCATGCGAGCTCTTGGAGAAAACAGAAAAAAGGATTAGGCATAGAAGAGCGGCAACAATGCGTTGACCATCGAGCGGTCAGGAGTCCTCGAATCGAACGGCTCCGGACCCGAGAGAACGGGGCGTCGGATCCCCGGGGGATGCTCAGTAGGCTCCACCTTTTCCCCCTTTTCTTTTCAAATGCTGGGCATAGCACACAACTTCCATCAAAAGCTCGCATAGCAGCAAAGTCAGTTATTACATGAAAAAACCCCGATGTTGGGGCAACAAATTTCCCAACAGGGTAATACGAACTCCACACAGTTCGGCTTAACTACCACTACACATAACATTTAGCACTAAAGGTCAATAATAAGTACAATCTGGGATAACATTCATGAAGAAGCTTCTGTCTAGTCCAGACACCCTTCCCAAACTGAAGTGTGTTCACCATTGCCAACTATTTTACACCAGCAATAAGAAAATGCTTGAAACATTCATCAAACCTTGACAAAAATGAGACAGACTATGTTTCTAAATGCTTTCAGAATTTTCAATCTTCCACAACCATTTACTCAACAAGCACTTCTTCATGGTAGCTAGATTAGTTACCCCTAACCCATCATATCTTGAGGTTGTCAGCTGCACCTTAACTAAATCATGTTTTTAACCCACTCTTTCTCCTGCCATAATAATTTTTTCATAAAAAGAGAAATGATTAGGTGCACATGTGCACACGCTTGCAAGATGGCGCGGCGCAGTGGGAGCCGGCATATTTTTTCATCAAGGGCGCAATGGCATTGTTGACTTTTCGCCTCCGCCGGGCAATTTCTGTCCTAAATAATCCATTCTATTATAAGGTCTTTTAGAGGCCGAAGTGAATATAGCTAGGAAACCTGGGAGCTGATGGTACCCCTCCCGCATAGCTCTCGCGAGCGACCGGGGGGAACCCTAGCGCCGCCGCTGGGCCTCCCACCCCCTTCCGCTCCTCCCTCCTTGCCGCCGCCGGGATGCGTCGGTGGCAAAGCCGCTCGGCGTCGCTGGCGGCGGGGCCCCTCTTCTCCCCTTGGTTCGCTAGATCTAGGCACAGGCCAAGATCGATGGCCAACGGCGGCGCACGTGCGCGGGGCGCGGCGGCGTCCGGCTAGGTGGCGTGGCTCGTCGCGGTGACGTCACCCTGCTGTGGCGAGGAGGGCTGCGTGGAGAGGTGGTTTCGTGCTCGGGGCCGGCGGCTGCTGGACCGGGGCAGTGCGGGCCATGGGCGGCGATGGCTGGAATCTAGGGAATGCGGCGAACGTGGTGCTGTAGGATGGAGGCGAGGGCACGCCCTTAGTGGCGGTGCTAAGCCTACGTGCTCATCGGCACCGATGGTCGGCCTGCTCGATCCGTTCTCCGGAAATCGGCCGGCGGTGAGGGGATCATTGTGTCAGATCTAATAAAGGAGGTGGTCCTTTGGTTTCTTTCGCACGAAGACAAAGATATGCTTGATGTCTGCCCTCGTTGATCTGGTCTAGAGAGGCGGGTTCCGAAAGGCTTTGCCGACGAACTCCCATGGGCATATCATGCCTGGAGATTGTTGGATCGGAAGGTATTCGGTCGTACGCACCTTGTTTTTCTAGCCATTTGGTTTCAGCGGGAGCGTTGCGAAGCTCTGTTGTTTGTTCCCACCAAGTGCCATTCTTAGAACCATGGTTAAGTCAGATGCAGAGAATGTCAGGAAAGCAGAAATATGAGGGTAGCGATGGTGATTTTAGTTCTTGTGGCGACAAAGAACTGGCTACGTGATCTGGGACTCGTTGCAGCGACTGTTGGTGCGGTAAGACAACAGAGGGAGAGTTCCAGTCTTACCTTGCAGGGTGAAAATCTAAGGTATGGCCTTAACTGGTTGTGCCTGGCAATGACCTTGTTGAAGGCATTGTTTTGTGAGCGAGGACTTTCTCCAGGGTGAAAACCTATGATCTTTGATCGGGCAACGATGGCGCTTAGGCACTGTTTCCTTCTTGAAGGCGTTGTTATTGGAGTGGACGACTACTGGTGTTGTTCTGATGGTGTCAGTGTCGTTTCTTTGAGGATTAGTTCTCTATAGCGGGACTATTCTTTTTTGTAATTTTTCTTTATTTTTTTCTAGGCTGTGTGCATCCATAGGGCCGCTAGGGAATGCGTTGTTGCAGAGACCGGGTGTAATTGGTATCCCTGTGATAATAATATATAATCTTTTCCAAAAAAAGGTCTTTTAGAAATTTCATAAAAGGAAACCCTAAATAAAAGCACATTACGCAGACTAGATCTCAGCCAAGACGATGATCTGCCGGATGTTGGTCTCCATTGATCTGGTTTCTGTGTCGTGTTTCGGAAGGCTCCGCCGGCGAACTCCATAAGTGCTATCATGCCGTGAGTTTGCTGGAAGGATTGAAGTCGGTTGTACGCACCCATGTTTTACCCTGGCCGTTTGGTTCCAGAGGGTGTGCTTCGAAGCTTTGTTGGCTGTTATTATCATGGGGCATGTTGTCGTTCCATGGTGCTGACAGAGAAAGTCACGGAGACCGAGATCTGAGGACAGACAATGGTGGTTCGAGTCTGGGTGGTGATGAGGAATTGGCTAGGTGACTTGTGAAATGGAGCAGTGGCATGCAAGTGGGGGCGACTGCACAGGAGAGGTTCATGGTCCTACCTCTCAGGGTGAAAACCCAGGGTCGTCTGGCCTTAATTGGTTGTGCCTGGCAATGACCTTATTGAAGGTATTGTTTTGTGAGCGTGAACTTTCTTCAGGGTGAAAACCTAGATCTTTGATCGAGCGATGACGGTGTTTGTGCAATGTTTCCTTCTTGGAAGCGTTGTTTTTGGAGAAGCTGGATTTCTGGTGCTGTCTTGGTGGTGTTAGTACTGCTGTTTCAATGAATGAGTCACTATAGCGGGACTTTTCTTTTTTGTAATTTTTCGCTGTGTGTATCTATGTGGCCGCTAGGGTAATACGTTGTTGCAGAGACGGAATGTAATTAGTATCATCTGATATTAATATATACTTCTTTCCAAAAAAAAGTCCTGCCAAATGCTTTCAGCATTTTCAATCTTCCACAGCCATTTACTCAAGAAGCACATATTTATGCTAGCTAGATTAGTTCCCCGTAACCCACCATATCTTGAGGTTGTCAGGCAGAACACCTGTTAACTAAATGGTGTTTTTAACCCACCCTTTCTCCTGTCATAATAATCTTTTCATAAAAAAGGAAATAATAATACGCACATGTGCACCCTTTTGCGCGATGGTACGACACGGGAGCTGGGAGATTTTTTCAGCAACGGTGCAATGTCGGCTCCAAAAATCGCCGCGGGCCATTGGTGTCCTAAATTATCCATTCTATTACAGGGTCTTGAATTTCCTAAGAAGAGAGCACAAATAAAGGCACATTACGCAAACCAGATCTCAGCAAGATTAATAATCTGCCACCATATGAAGAAAAAATCGCCGCCTCTGGCCTCCGTCTTCTCTGTAGATCGGTTCCCCTTCCTCCGGCCGGCCTAGCCGGCGTCGGGAGGGATAGGAATCCGATCTATGAGTGGATTTTTTAATAATAGTATCGATTTTATCATATTAGGTTTAGAGTTTTGCTAGCCATCTTCGTCTCAATGGAGGTGGCATTATCTACAATAAGCGATCTTCGGTCATTTCTTCGACAACGAGATCTCTTTCGTGATGTCAATGGTAATGTTGAAAGATTAAAGTTCTCTAGCTATGGGTTTTTAGATCTTGATTAGCCAGATCTATTTTGAATTTTTTTCAGCGAAGTTGATCGGGCTGTTCGGTTATTATTCCCTGAAATATTGGTATTGATACTATTGCTGATGTTGGCCTAGGCATTGTGGCGCAAACTAAAATTATAGGAGAACCAACGTTGGTATTTACAGGTCTCTGGTTTGGTTTCTATATCAGTTTAGTTCGGCTGTTTTCAGGAAAGTGCAAGATTATGTTATGAAAGAAGAAAGAGTACGAAGATCTCGAAGATTTGCTAGTTTCTTTTAGATTTTATTTTGCGGATTTGCTAGTTCTCAAGCACCTGAGAACTTCTTAAGTCTCAGTCGCCTCTTTCACCATTTGATTTACCTCGTGATTCGTGCTACACATAAGTTACAACTCGGATGTAACTGAGAATTTAATTAGTTGCAACTAGGTTATAACTGAGAACTAGTACAAATCTTATAAGTTGCAATTAGGTTGCAACTGAGAATTAACACAAATATTAAAATGACATCAGCGACTTAAACATAACTAATTCTCAGGCGCATGAGATCTAGACATTCCCTTTATTTTGTAATCGTTGGAGTCAGCTCATGTATCTTTATCATGTACTATTTGCTTCTATTAATATAATATGGTATTGATCGTAAAGAAAAAGATGTGTAATACCACTATGACAACATAGGCCAAACGCAACGATATTCCTCTAGTCTGATTTACATCCGGCAAATGGAAATCAGTTCCAGTCGCAACTCTGCAAATGATCAACGGACACACCGCGGGAAACTGCTGCTAATTACATTCACATTTGTGAACCTTACCCGAGTCTGTTATCCTAAGCTACCTTTAATTTGCTAAAGGACATGTTCCACTGCAGTCCATTATCTAAGAATATATTTTTCATTTAATTCATTGTCCCTTGTTTTTTCCATGTGGATTAGCTACTGTACCTAGATTCCGTAGAAGTTGACGAGCTCATCAGTCAATGTAACCCTTGAGTGGATATTTGGGATAGTGCCTTGATAAATAAGGTCAAGAAGAAAGACATGATCAGGCCGTTTTTTTTGGAAAACTGCAAGTAAGCGTGATATGCTTGGTTTTTTTCCTTTTATTCTCCTTTATGCCTATTTTCTAGATCACTCGGATTAACTAGGAATTAACCAACCTGCTTTCTAAAAAACCTCTAATGGAGAAATACAGAGACACAACCCGGAGGACTTTTCAGCGAATTGTTAAGGCTGAATAGTTTGTCACCGCAAATTTTCCACCAAATTATGACCCAATGTGTGATAACCTCAATTTTTTGTATTCTCTGCATTCCATTTTTTGTAGTTGCTTACTGCAAACTTGCTTACTTTTTGTGCACTTTTAGACTTTTTGATGGAGGGGTTAACCTCTTGGGTGCCCGATCTTCACGGATCTCGTGGTCAAATCGATGAGAAAGCGAGGGGAAAGGGAGAAGGTAGCGGAAGCGAACACACACCTCGCGAAGAACACGATGAACACACGCAAAACTCACACGATACAAGGCCGATTGCTCCCGAACGGCGGCCACCGGTCCGATAGAATCCTCGCAAGGAAAGATCGGTCAACGTGCTCCCTCAAATCCACATCGGAGAGGGAAGAACACCTTGGGGAGGGTCTTGACAACTTGGAGACGAGACATCGAACTCCAAGGCCTTGTTCAACGATGGATGCGTGATGCAAAGTCCAATCGAGGTTGGTGACGATAGTCGGTCCCCTTGGTAAAGGGGATGCGGCAAAACTAGAGATTCCACACATGGGGGTTGTCTTTAGTCTATCATCTATGCCTAAGGGATACATGAGGGGTGGGGGCTCTATTTATAGGCCAGCCACTAAACAAGGGTAGTTTGGGGATAAACTAGGCGAATAGGTAAGTAAGGGGAATACATGGGCTGTGGCTCAACTGCTGCAGACATGACCGGTAGTACCGGACTTAGGACCGGTAGTACCGGTCATCACCGGTAGTACCGCTTGCGGTCTTGGAGCATCCGTTGGAGCCGTCAGTATTGAGCGGTAGAAGGGGGCGGTAGTACCGCTGACCGGTAGTACCGGTTCCGACAACCGGTAGTACCGCTTGGACCTGGCAGCTATCGACCTGTCTTCTTCCGTCTCCTCTTCCAAGCCTCCGTCTTGTCGGGCTTGATGTTCCGGGCTTCCTCCCTTGCCTCCGTACTGGTCGGTGTGAACCTATCATGCATATGTGACGGAGTATGAAGTAGCATACCATTCAATAGGGCAGGAAGGGGGCTCGCATAGAGGAACGGATTCACCTTTGGAGTCCATGACGACTTGGCATAAGTTGGAGACCTTGATGTAGTAACGACCGTAGGTCGGGCTGCATCATCTCCCCCCCCTTCAAAAAGAGTTGTCCTCGACTCTACATGCTCATTACAAAGTAGAAGCGGTCGAGAGACCTTCTTGATCCTGGGTTCACCATATAGTCGTCCTCGAGAATATTGACTTGACAACACTTCAATGTTCCTTCACCTTCCATGAAGCCTACAAAGCTCACAACAAAAGCGAAGCAACACTCAAAGCGTAGCCAATTCATGAAGATTATAGCATGAGTCCTCAAGTAGAAGGAAGTCACCTTAGCTTGTAGATATAGCTCGATGAAGGGTAGCCATAGGTAACTCTCTTCGGTTCTTCTTGTCAACATATAGTCCATAGAGGTTGACGTGTATGCATTTGTACCTTCATACAACAAAGACCAAGCAACATATGTTTGTGTGTGATAGAGGAGCATGTCATTTGTGGCATGTCCATTCTTGTTCACAACACGATTAGCACAACTCGAGTATAGCAAACGGGATGCATATGCAAGGTCAATGTGCATGGAAATCGTTTGAACATCATCCAAATGTGGAAACTCAAAAACTCCATATAACATAGAAGTGGGGCATTCAAAGCATTGGATCCAAATTTCAAACAACATCTTTGATGCAGGAATAGGAGAATTTGGCAAAAACACACAAGGAAGCATATCCAAAACAAACGTATTATGTTTGCAAACAAACCAAATGAAAGAGCAAGTGGTCCTTATGTTTGTTGCAACAACAAGACGAGATTCTTGGAAGCTCTCATGACAATACATGCTCTTAATGGAATTGTGGTTGCAAGCAAAACATCGGAGAGAGAAATTGTTCACCAATTTTGTTACAACACACAAAACATCATTATCTAAAAGCGAAGAAACATGAATGTCACAAGGGGAGATAATACCATTAACATGCTTGCAATCAAGCCATAGGAAAGAGCAATTTGCCAACATGAAAGATGCAAAGCATGCAAAAGGTATCAGAGCTGGGTTCGATCTTGAACTCACTTGTGGGATGCTCTCTAGAGCTCTTTTTGTCAACTCGTGCTCAACCGAGGTTGACATTCTCGTGCGGGTACCTACACACATCATATGCAAAAGGAAGAACGTGTGTGCATGGTAGAGATACACATCATCCATCATGACGTATCTCTTCTTGTTCACATCACCATTAATGTCAATTAAGTATGAAATAGATGCATGGTGAGTATGCAAGTGGGGAACATGCTTATCATGGCCATCATCAAAATCTCCAAAAATTGAGAAAGCTATGGGGGCCATCTCATTAGAACGTATATGATCAATATTGTTGCAAGCAAAACAAGTGAAATAGCAAGCATTCATCTTATCGCAAGCAACGGGAGAAATTGAATGACTAACATGACAAGGCAAGTCCAAAGCAATTGGAGGATACACACAAGATGCATAGCATGGCATGTTTATGGAAATGCTTTCGCAATCACACAATTCCACATGATCAATATTATGCAAAGGCAAAGCATCACATGGGAATATGAGTGAAGCATATGTAATGTCACAAGTATCATCCATAGCATGCATATCCTCACAATTCATCATGTCCACTAGTGGGATCATGGCATCATCAACACCCTTGTTGTTACCTTGTTCATACCTCTCATATGATGTGGGTGTTGTGGAAGTAGTGGCCTCCTTGTGGACGACTTCATCTTCTTGATGTATCCATGGCGTAGCATCTACCATGTACATCTTCTCCATTCGAGGCATCATTGCTTCATAGCATCGGGCGTCTTCCTCCATGGAACCTAGCACAACACAAGAGAACACACTAGAGGTAGAGGGTAAGTTGTTAGAAATCGAAATGGTCTCACTTGACCTATCAACTACCACTCTCAACTCACTAGGAGTATCACTCATGCCCTCCAAGTGGAAGCACTCAATCTCACATAAGGTGGAGTCACTCATCTCACTCTTGTTCTCACTCAAGTGGGCTAAGTGGCTCTCATACTCACATGGGATTGGTACCACATCATCACTCAAGCATATGGGGGTAGGCTCGGTTTCCTCAACTCCATGCGCCTCCTTTGGTGAAGGGAAAATCCCATGCTCACCATTCTTGACCTTGTCGCCTCCAAGGTTGGATGCCATAAGATGGGCATCATTGCTCTCCTCCATGGTCGAAGGGAAAATCCCATGCTCGACCGTCTCGTGGCCATCGCGTAGTAGTGGTGGAGGTAGGCTCATGCTATCCAACTTGGCGAAGTAGAGGTCTTCATTTTCCTCGTTCATGAGGTCTTCGAATGCAAGCGTAGTCGTTGAAGCTTGATGGCGTGGACGAAGGCTTGCTCTTGGTGCCATTTTGGTGGTGGCACTAGTAGTTGAAGGTGCCTTGTGACGGTGTCGATGGAGGTCATTGGCGTGCCTTGCCGATGGTTGGTGTAGGTGGCGCACTTGGTCATCCACATGACGATCGCGACGATGACCCTTGTCCTTGGCACGCTTCCTTATAAGTTCTTCTAATGAGCACAAGGCATCATTAGTCTTGGCGACCATGCTCATGTTTTTGTCGAACTCATTGTCCATGTCCTTCTTGAAGTTGTGGAGGTCGCTCTCGAACTTGTCCATTTCATGGTGGACCTTGGCGCACTCGAGGCGTAGGCTCCGTCTTGGCCAGTGCGACTTGAGGAGCTTGTCGTTGTCGTTCTTGAAGTCGCCCATGCTTGGGGAGTTGTTGTTGTTGTAGCACTCCATGTCACCCAAGCATGTGGAGCCATTGTTGGTGTAGTGCTCCATCATGTTATCCATGCTTGTGGATACATAGGCATGGTGGCTCATCGTGGATTCTTCATAGAAATTATCCTCGGTCCCGGAGTCCCTAGACATGCTTCACAAGACCAAGTGTTGTATATGGAAGTGGTAGAGGGTGTTAGGGATACAACGTCAAACCTTACTTTACCTTGGAAGATCGTATCGTGCAAGTGGCCACACTTGAGAGCAATAAACCAAGCAAAGTGAAGTTCACGCGGAACACCAAAACCAACTACCAACAAAAAAAAACACACACACAAGGCCTATGGTGGATAGGAATGGAAAGTGGCATGTCAAGAAACAATCCGAAATCAAGATATTGTAATGGCAAGTAAAGAACCACAATGATCACCAAGCAAACAAGTTAATCCACAAGATAGGAAATATATACAAGGAAACACACACAGTGGGATAAATGGGACTTGTGCGACGGAGAAAGTGAGCTAAGAACCAAATGATTACCTAGCGAAGACTATAAGCTCGTGTCACACAAGTACAAGGAGAGACGCTAGTTCGATTGCACAAAATTGGTGGGCTACAAGATATGCACAATAAGTACCACCTATATGATGTTCATCGAGCTTGCGCTTCCTATTCTATGAGGCACATGTATATTTCTTTCTTTTTCTCTTTTCATTTTTTCTATTTTTTTTCTTTTTGTATCACTCTTTTTTCGTTTTATTTCTTTTTTCACTTGCCTCTTCCTTGTGCCAACAACTATACAAGATAACTATATGAGATAGCGCTCACACGTTTGCTCGGAATCTACAAGGTATCAAATGTGCATAGCCCAAGCAATCATAAGAGGAACTAGTCTCAATAGGTGTTTGTTGCTCGCAAAGATAGTGGGGTTCACAAAGGAATGCAAGTGGGGAGAAGTCGCGGAATGTTTATACCTTTCGTCGACGATCTTCACCCTTTATTGTTGGATTCCGCCTTGCGCATGGAATTTGGATGGATTAGATAGCATGAACCACGTGTATGATGATGTAGAGCTTCTTCTCCTCTTCGAAACGAGCTAAAGAACACCAAAATCCGAGTTCGAATGCAAAAGTTATGCTCAAAACGGTGAGATGCTGAAATCTGGAACTTGCTGTTTTTGATCTGTATAGGGCGGTAGTACCGGATTTTCGAGCCTGGTAGTACCGGTTAAGTGCGGTAGTACCGGATTTTGGACCCGGTAGTACCGCTTGGACCTGGGACGCCCAGATTTGACGCGTTTTCGCGATTTTGGGGTGATTTGGGCGGAAAATCTTCAAGAAAAACACCAAATCGAAGGGGGAAATCAAGGAATTAGGCCATGGGAACGCAAAGGAAGGTAGATCAACAAGTTTAGCAAGAAATCCACGGATCAAAACCTACCAAAAGGCACTCAAATCACAGATCGATCCAAAACACGAATTAGGGCTGTTTTTGGTGGAATTTTCGAATTTATGGGGAAAAGACCAAATCGATGAGAAATCCGTGGCAACCAAAAGCTGCTGATACCAGATGATGGAGGGGTTAACCTCTTGGGTGCCCGATCTTCACGGATCTCGTGGTCAAATCGATGGGAAAGCGAGGGGAAAGGGAGAAGGTAGCGGAAGCGAACACACACCTCGCGAAGAACACGATGAACACACGCAAAACTCACACGATACAAGGCCGATTGCTCCCAAACGGCGGCCACCGGTCCGATAGAATCCTCGCAAGGAAAGATCGGTCAACGTGCTCCCTCAAATCCACATCGGAGAGGGAAGAACACCTTGGGGAGGGTCTTGACAACTTGGAGACGAGACATCGAACTCCAAGGCCTTGTTCAACGATGGATGCGTGATGCAAAGTCCAATCGAGGTTGGTGACGATAGTCGGTCCCCTTGGTAAAGGGGATGAGGCAAAACTAGAGATTCCACACACGGGGGTTGTCTTTAGTCTATCATCTATGCCTAAGGGATACATGAGGGGTGGGGGCTCTATTTATAGGCCTGCCACTAAAAAAGGGTAGTTTGGGGATAAACTAGGCGAATAGGTAAGTAAGGGGAATACATGGGCTGTGGCCCAACTGGTGCGCGCAGGCAGACATGACCGGTAGTACCGGACTTAGGACCGGTAGTACCGGTCATCACCGGTAGTACCGCTCTAGCATCGGTAGTACCGCTTGCGGTCTTGGAGCATCCGTTGGAGCCGTCAGTATTGAGCGGTAGAAGGGGGCGGTAGTACCGCTGACCGGTAGTACCGGTTCCGACAACCGGTAGTACCGCTTGGACCTGGCAGCTATCGACCTGTCTTCTTCCGTCTCCTCTTCCAAGCCTCCGTCTTGTCGGGCTTGATGTTCCGGGCTTCCTCCCTTGCCTCCGTACTGGTCGATGTGAACCTATCATGCATATGTGACGGAGTATGAAGTAGCATACCATTCAATAGGGCAGGAAGGGGGCTCGCATAGAGGAACGAATTCACCTTTGGAGTCCATGACGACTTGGCGTAAGTTGGAGACCTTGATGTAGTAACGACCATAGGTCGGGCTGCATCACTTTTACTGCACATATACAGGTAATTGCTTTCTGCACATATACACTTTTAGACTTTTGGGGTAATTGCTTTCTGCACCTATACCAGTTTCTTGCTGCATACAGGTAATTGCTTGTTAGCACAACAGAAGTTGCTTCCTTCACATAGTTGCATCATTTTAAAATCTTGTTTTCCTTGTACACTATATGCATTGGACATTTTACTAGTTGCTTCAATGATCTTCAATTTTGGGTTTTCCTTTTTTGCAACTTACTTATGTTTTATTCATTTTTTACAATGAACTTGCAGAGAAAAAGAAAACTATCTTCTTTGGTTCATGTAGCATGCTCATATTTTGAAGAGGCCATGGCAAAGTTTGTCAATGGCATTGGAAAATTAGAATAAATTAGTGTACATACTAGAGGTCAACCAAGACCTATGAAAAGACGAAGAAACAATATACAAGACGAAGAATCGGTGTTGCCCGATGAGGACTCTGATAATTCTGATGAGGAAAACAGCAGGCAAGACTATGATTATGTGTTTTTATCGATGCAGTTTGTCATTCTTTATTTTAAGTACTATTTTCCATCTACCTTACTTTGCCTCCGTTTTGTACACAACAAAGAATATAACAACGACGATGATGAGTCTGACCAGGGAACAGAGGATGATGAGGATGAGGAAGGGGATAACAACAGCAACAATGATGATGATGGTGGCGCTGGGAACATAGGATCTAGCACTGGAGGAGTAGACAGAGATGATGCTAGTGACGATGACAGGAGCATGGATGATAGTTGCATAGATAAGTACTATGTTGATAAAAGGGATACAAGGTTGGCCGCAAGGTCGGGGGGAGGGGTGAATTAAGAGGGTAGCCAAGGGCGATGTTGGACAGACTAGGGAAGAACTTTCCCAGACTACAAAACAAGTTGCCCAGGTAAGAAAGGAAGTTGCTCAGCCTAGTGAAAAAATTGGAGAACAAACCAGGGGGAAGTTGCTGAGAAGACAAGGGAACAAGTTGCCTAGACCAAGGAACAAGTTGCTCAGTCTAGTAAGGAAGTTGCTCAGACCAGCATGGTAGTTGCTCATCAGATCAGGAATGAAGCTGCTAGGAAGACAATTGAGGAAGTTGCTCAGCAGTCAAGGGGGCAAGTTGCTGATACCAGGGAGCAAGTTTCCCACACCGGTACAAAAGTTGCTGATACCAGGGAGCAATTTGCCCACACCAGTACAAAAGTTGCTAATACCAGAGAGGAGGCTCTGCAACACACGAGGGAGAAAATAGTTGATAGCATGAAGGAAGTTGTTGCTGGTACTAGGGAGGAACTTACTCAAATTATCCATAGAACTACTGAACCCAAGGAGAAAATTGACAAACAACCCAGGAAGGTAGTTGAACAGAAAAGCATGGATCAAGTTGCACATAGAAGGGAATAAGTTGTCCCTACCATAAAAAAATAGTTCAGCAAACCAAGATGAAAGTTGTCCAACAGACCATGCATAAAGGTGTACCATAGACCATGCAAAATGTCGTAGAGCAGGCCAGTGGAAAAGTTACTGAAACTAGGTGAAAAGATGCTGAAACCATGTGGAAAGTTGCTGAGAGTAGTAGTAAAGTTGCTGAAACCAGGGGGAAAGTTGATAAGACCAGGGGGAAGTTTCCGAGATCGGGAAACAAGTTACTGAGACCACGGAGAAACATAACCAACATGTCCAGCAGCAAATACCAACTGACTGCATCACATATATCAAGAAGTCTAAATTGGTGGCTCGCGATGGAAAATTGTCTCCTCCCGCTGGGATCCCAATAGTTTTTGCTGCTACCACGGTTTTGGATACTTCGACTGCTGGTCCTGATGCATAGACCAGGGAAAATATAAAGAAAAACATGAAGGAAGTTGCTCATGATAGGGAGGAAATTGCTCAACCTACCAAGGGAGGAGTTGCTCAGCCTAGCCAAGAAGTTGCTCCTGGATAACATGGTGGTGCTGAGAGCAGCCAACAACAAGACTATGCAAAAATGTCTTTGTTGGATTTGTTCAAGATGATCGTCGGGAAAAATTTGCCAGAAATTCGACGGCTCGAAGAACCCGCCATCTTTTGATGGGGATATGCCTACCGAGGTATACCCAGCAGGACGTTTCCTATTGGCCCAAGCCGCCAGCGAGTGGGCCTGCAGGACGGCGACTAGATCGAGACTTGGCGTGGACTCAGGCGACTGGAAGCTGGAGGCCCAGTCGGACTAGGTCGTAGAACCTACGAATCCTTAACTAATTCGGTTGTAATCTGTAAACCCTATCGAGGTGAGCCTATATAAACCTCCCTAGGGGACACATAGGAGGGACGTTCCATCATACACCCAAGCGACTCGCCACCTAGTCGTCGAGCTCGCCCCCTTTTACTCTTACCATAATACAATCTAGAAGGAGTAGGTCTTTACCCTCTGAGGGGCCGAACCTGGGTAAACCCTTGTGTCTCCGCCGTGATCTCGCTCCGCAGATGGCTGGTCGCCCTTGCCCCATGTTCTACTACTCGCTGCCGATTGCAGCATCTGCCATGGTCATTCCCACGACAGTGGCGCCCACCGTGGGGCCTGACCGGTCAGGCCGGTGTTCTGCGACGAGATCCAATCTTCCCATCAACGAGTCGATCGCCACCGGCCCGCATGATCGCAATCGGCGAGATGCTCCAGATCTTGCCGAGCAGCTATGTCCTGGCGGCGCGACCCGTCACGCATAGCGTGATTCTGCCGGTCGGCACGATCAGCCTCTTCGTCGGCCTCACCGACGTCATCATCTCGGAGGACTCGGCTCGCATCCGCGAGTCGCCGCCACGCGACCGGATCTCTGAGTGCCAGGTCCGCACGATTCACCGCCTCACCTCCGAATACGACTCGGCCCACAGCAACATGGCCGAAACCACCGTGGCCGTGGACGACGCGACCCTCAACGACGACGCCGATTCGGCGACCCCGGCGTCACTCGCCGGATCCATCGTCGCCGCATCTCCTGTGGGCTCCATCACCCAGGTCTCCAATGTCGGAGACTTCGAGGGCCCCTCCATCCTCGGGATCTTCGACTTTGACTCCGGGTCGGAGAACTCCGCCGACCTCCATGACGGAACCGGTCGCCACACCGCGGCCTACATGGCGGTCGGCGCCGACCCACCGCAAGACCCCTTATCCACGCCGATCCCACCAAACGCGATGGCGACGGAGGTCGAGGAACTCCGCCTGAAGCTGGCGGAGGCAGTCCGCAAGGAGCAAGCCGAGTGCGAAAAATTTCGCCTCGAGTAGGCGACAGCGCATGAGCCGTCGCGCTACAACCAACTTCGAATCAGGTCACGCCTAAACCCTACCATCCAGGGGAGTGCCCTGAACTGCGACGATGAGAATGACCCGGCTCGCGTGGCTGAGCGCGCAATCTGCGAAAACATGCCGCCAGGAGGAAGCGCTCGACCCCCACCAGGGGCGACAGCCAACCGCGCCCCACCACCACCCAACCGCGCGCCCCCAGGGACCAACCAAGGATCGTGGTCTCCTCATGAGAGAGAGACGCGTTTGGCCTCCCGCTGTTCTCCACCCCAATCGACAACGTCGTCGCAAGCTGAGCTACAGTCGACAACATCCAAGTAACCGGTGAAGGTGCCCTACAGATCCAGTACGCCAAGGCTCTACTAGCCAAAGAAGTTGAGCAACAAAATGCGGGCGCCGAATCACAGGGTCAGATGTACTTGCGTTCATCAGGCAGTAGGGCGGCCTCGAGCGGCCGCCCCATGGCGGCGAATATCCTCAACTGCCTACCACCCGAGGCCCTGTAGCTCCGACACCTACACGCGAACGCGGCACTCTCCACCAACGACCCATGGCCGGTGAACAACTTCGTTGCCGCCAACGGGCAGCCCATCGACGCACGCACCCACATCATCAACAACCAGAGCTGGCGCGCACGCTAGCCTGAAGACCTGCGGCACACCCTCACCAACCGCCGTGACGGCGAGCCAAGGGGATCGCTGAGCCGAGTTGGACCCCAGTGCTTCAGACCGATGATCCGAGGCGAAAGATACCCGACGAACTTCAAAGCGCCGAAGGAAATAGAGAAGTATGACCCCTCGTACGAACCGTCCGTGTGGCTGGACACTTACCTCATGGCGATGGGGATCGCCGGCCACACCGATCTACTCGCCGCCCGCTACCTCCCCCTGATGATGGAGGGAGCATGCATGCAGTGGATTAACACCCTCCCCGCGGATAGCATCGATTCCTGGGAGGAAATGCGCGATGCCTTCGTCAGGCACTTCGAGGGCTCATACACCCGCGCCACCACCATCGAGGACCGCGAGTCGACCCGCAGTTGGGTCCAACGGTGTCAAGATCTGTGGTATAACGCGACAGGAATCCACCCAGACACCACGATCCACTGCTTCAAGACCTCGTGCCGCTACGAGACCCTGGTCGCCAAGCTCAAGCGAGTGTACAAAACACTCGACAACATACCGTACCTCCTAGAGATCGCAAAGAAATACGCGGAGGAGGACCCAAACCAAGAAACCGACGATGAGTCGGGAGGACATCGCCGCACGAGCGGCCACGACAACGGGAGGCGACCCGAGTTACGCTACAGCAACACTCGCCTCACCGGCAAATGCCGCGGTGACGGGCGAGTCGACTTCGTCGCCAACGCCGGATACGCGCGGCGCGAGCCCAAGAGCTTCCGCCACGATGGAGGACAGCGCCGCGATGGTGGCAACTACAAGGCAAAGCCGAGGTTCGATCCCACGGCCCTTCTCAACCAACCCTGTGTGTTTCATAGCAGGGAAGGAAAGCCCGCCACGCACACGACCGCCGACTGCCACTCTCTCAAGGAGATCGAGAAGGCATGGCGCGCGCGAGAAGACCCCGACAACAACCCGCCAAACGGCGGAAAGTTCGGCAGCGTCGCCGGCTCGCTCCACACCTTCACAGGCTTCAACACGAAGAGAGAGAAGAAGGTCATCGCCCGTGCCGTCGCTGTCAACGCAGTGTCCCAGGTAGACATCCCCCAGTTCCTCAACTGGTCTGAGCAACCAATCACCTGGAGCCGCGAGGACCACTCGCCACGGATTGAGTATCCAGGCCGAGTCGCCTAGTGGTCAAGCCCAAGGTGGGAGACTACTGGCTCCCCAAGATGCTGATGGACGGCGGCAGCTCCATCAACATTCTATACCTAGACACGTTCAGGCGACTGCGGCTTCCGCAATCGATGATTGAGACGACCTACACCACCTTCCACGACATCGTCTCCGGTCGGAAGGCGTACCCGATCGGCATGGTGACGCTGCTAGTCACCTTTGGCACACCAGCAAACTTCCACACCGAGCGGATCGTCTTCGCGCTGGTGCCCTTCAACAGCCCCTACCACTGCGTCCTGGGGTGCCAGGCGTTCACCAAATTCATGGCAGCGCCCCACTACGCGTACAACGCGATGAAGCTACCTGGGCCGTGCGGCATCATCACCGTCCACGGCGACCCTGACATGGCCACAGAATGCGAGGCCAAAGGCGCCGAACTCGCTGACGCCGTCATCGCGGCGGAGGCCAACCATGCCGAGGAGCTCGCCAAGTACGCGAGCGGGATCAACAGCGATGACCCTACCATACTCAAGAAGCCCAATTCGAAGGGTGGGAGCTCCACCGCCTTCGAGGCAACAACACACACCCACACCGTCGAGCTGGTCCCAGGCGACTCCAGCTAGATGGTGACGATCGGAACGGGCATGAGCCCAGCATGGAAGCCATCCGACATGCCTGGTGTCCCGAGGGAACTCGCTGAGCACAAACTCAACGCCGACCCCAAAGTGCGACCTGTCAAGCAGTCACTGTGGCCCTTCAATGAAGAGCGCCGCCGGGCCATCGCCGAGGAGGTGCAGCGTCTACTCGCTGCAGGCTTCATTCGGCCAATCAAGTACTCCAAGTGGCTGGCAAACCCAGTCCTGGTCGAGAAGAAAAATGGGACCTGGAGAATGTGTATCGATTACACAAATTTAAACAGCGCCTGCCCGAAGGAGCAATTCATCCTCCCACGGATCGACCAAATCATCGACTCCACCGCGGGCTCAGAGGAGCTATGCTTCCTCGACGCCTACTCTGGGTACAAACAGATCAAAATGGCCGTCGAGGACGAAGAGAAGACGACGTTCATCATGCCATTCGGAGCCTTCTGCTACATTGCCATGACCTTCGGCCTCAAAAACGTCGGAGAGACCTACCAGCGGTGCATGCAGGAGTGCCTTTCGAGCCAAATTGGCCGCAATATCCACGTCTACATCGACGACGTGGTGGTGAAGTCCACTCGCCAGGGCGATCTACTCG
Organism: Avena insularis; assembly: GCA_023614405.1. Taxonomy (NCBI): domain Eukaryota; kingdom Viridiplantae; phylum Streptophyta; class Magnoliopsida; order Poales; family Poaceae; genus Avena; species Avena insularis. The sequence continues at coordinate 450,339,614 of CM042685.1, forward strand.
CCGACCTGGCGGAAACCTTCGCCAACCTGCGAAGGTACAAGATAAAGCTAAACCCAGGAAAGTGCACCTTCGGTGTACCAATAGGACAGCTACTGGGATACGTCGTCTCCAAGTGTGGGATCGAGGCGAACCCCTCCAAGATCAACACGATCGCTCGACTCGGCAGACCCAAGTGCCTGCGCGATGTCCAGAAGCTGGCCGGGCGAGTCGCGGTTCTCAGTCGCTTCATCCCCTGGTTAGGCGAAAAGGCGATGCCCCTTTATCGCGTAATGCGCAAGAACCCCACCTTCTAGTGGGACAAGGAGGCAGACGACGCGCTCCACGCTCTCAAGGATGTGCTACTCGCAGCACCACTATTCGCCGCCCCCGTCGACAAGGAACCCATGCTGGTCTATGTCGCGGCTTCCGAGCGCATCGTCAGCGTCGTCATGGTCGTCGAACGTCCAGAGGAACGGAAGGAGTGCCCGGTGCAGCAACCCGTATACTACATCAGCGAAGTCCTCACCGAGTTGCGCCAGCGTTACCCGCAGTACCAGAAATTGGTATACGCGGTCTTCAGAGCACAGCGACGATTGTCGCACTACTTCTAGGAGCACCCAATAACGGTAGTCTCCTCAGCACCGCTGCAGGACATCATCCGCAACCGCGAGGCGACCGGGCGAGTCGGCAAGTGGGCCGTCGAGATCGGCGTCCACAACATCAAGTACGAGCCGTGCAAGGCGATCAAGTCGTAGGCTCTCGCAGACTTCCTCGCCGATTGGGAGGAGGCCCAGTAGCCAGAAAAGCTGCCATACCTCCATTACTGGAGCCTAGACTTCGACAGCTCCAAGAATGCAGACGGTGCAGGAGCGGGGATCGTGCTGACATCTCCGAAGGGCGACAAGCTCCGCTACGTCCTCTACCTCGACTTCACCCCTTCACCAACAACATGGCCGAGTATGAGGCGTTACTCCACGGCATGCGAGCAGCCAAGGAGATCAACATCAATCACCTGCGCTGCTACGGAGACTCCGACCTTGTTGCCAGGAAAGTCGCCGGCACCTGCGATGCTGTCTCCCCCACCATGGCGGCATACCGTCAAGCAGTGGACCAGCGGGTGGACACTTCGTAGGCTACTCCGTCGAGTGGATCGACAGGCGGAAAAACAAGGAGGCCGACGCACTCTCTCGCATCGGCTCGGCTCGACTCGCACCACCCGCTGGCGTCTTCCTCGATACCATCACCAAACCTTTCCTCTCTCCCCCAAGGGAGATCGACATCGGAATCCCATTGCAACCAGAAGCAGCCCTGGTCGCACTAATCGCCGAGCCAAGCGACCGGACCACGCCATACGTCGCTTACCTGGAGGGAGGCACCCTACCTACGGACGAGACGGAGGCCCGGATGATAACACGCTGCTGCAAGTCCTTCGTCATCATCAACGGCGAGCTCCACAAGCGCAGCATGACCAGCGTGTTCCAACGCCGCGTCTAACCCGCCGAAGGACACAAAATCCTCCAAGACATCCATTCCGGCGACCGCGGCCACCACGCCAGCGCCCGCTCTCTGGTTGCAAAGGCCATGCGGCACGGCTTCTACTAGCTCACCGCGCACGTAGACGCTGTCGACATCGTCCAGCGGTGCGTCGGATGCCAGACATACGCCAACCAGACTCACGTGCCGAGCTCGGCCCTCAAGACAATCCCCATCTCCTGGCCGTTCGCCGTGTGGGGCATGGACATGGTAGGCCCCTTCAAGAAGGCCCCCTCTGGCTTCACTCACCTCCTAGTCGCAGTCAACAAATTCGCAAAATGGGTGGAGGCCAAGCCAGTCTGCAAGTGCGACGGGAAGACCGCCACCAAGTTCCTACGCGAGCTCATCTATCACTACGGGTTCCCAAACAGCATCATCACGGACAATGGCACCAACTTTGCCAAAGGAGCCATGGCCGAGTTCTGCGAGGAGCACCACATCTGACTCGACCTCGCCTCAGTCGCCCACCCAGAGTCCAATGGCCAGGCGGAACGCGCCAATCAGAGCATCCTCCAAGGCCTGAAGCCACGGCTACAAGTCCCACTCGAGCGCACCGCCGGGTGCTGGGTCGAGGAACTCCCCTCCATCATCTGGGGCATACGCACCTCCGTCAACAGGTCGACAGGATTCACCCCCTTCTTCATGGTTTACGGTGCCGAGGCAGTCATGCCAACCGACCTCGAGCACGACTCACCAAGGGTGGTCAACTACATGGAGGCCACAAACGAGCTCGCACGCCAAGATGGAGTTGACCAGATCGACGAAGCACGCGACCTAGCTCTCTCCCGCACCGCCATCTACCAATAAGGGCTCTGCCGCTACCATAGCCTGCGAGTGGGGACTCACACTTTTTAGGAAGGCGACCTGGTACTGCCCCTAATCCAGGACAAGAAAGGCATGCACAATCTCTCACCCCCTTGGTAGGGACCATTCGCCATCGGGCGAGTCCTGGGCAATGACGCCTACTACCTCACCGACGTCCGAGGGGACGAAAAACTCGACGTCAAGCGGCCATGGAATGTAAACCTCCTACGGAAGTTCTACTCTTAGAACTCCAGACATGTACCCCCTACCCGCTATGAAATAAAACAGATTGGTTACCGCAAAATTGTGTCTACCCCCGTGTCTTGTGCCACTCACACTCGTAATAACAGCGTTACGCTATTCGCAGAAGTCAAACTTTGGCAAAGCGACCGGCACAGCCAAGTAGTGCGGTACGAGGGCACTGGGAAAACTCAGGCCTCGTAACGTCCATGAAAAACGCTAACCCGGAGCCCCATTAGAGTCGCCTAGCTCGACTGTCTCCCCGAGCCAAGACAACTGCACTCGCTCCCCACAGCGACCAAGTCCTCCGCATCCTTGGTGCAGCGACTCAAACGGCCAAGTACCATGCTCGGGGACTGACACCCGATAAAATACGAGCGGCTAGGAAAAAACGCCAAGTATGAGTGCGTGCCCACGACTCGCCATGCGACTGATCTTCCGGATCAGGCAGGAGTGACGCGCTTAACATAGCGCGCATTAGTCCTCACCTACCCTGGGCCTGCGACTAGAACGGCCAAGTACCACGCTCGGGGACTCGGCAACCCGACCCCGTTCGCGCCCGGGAAAACGGTCAAGTAAAGAGCACCCCTGGGAGTCGCCATGCGACTGGCTTTCCGAGCCATGGCGAGTCGACCCCAACTCACTAACAGTTCACAAAACGCATTAAAACGAGGTAAACCCCATAAAAAGGGCAGACGCGCTCGGGTACTCGCACAATCAACATCCAAAATCGTAAAACGACTGACAAAATAACACGAGCATTCCTTTATAGCAGCACGATTTGTTCCACATACAAGGAAAGTTACACAGTTATTCCATACTAATGCTGTTGGAATTATGCCCTAGAGGCAATAATAAAGATGTTATTATTATAATTCTTGTTCATGATAATGTTTATATTCCATGCTAGAATTGTATTAAGCGGAAACTTTAATACTTGTGTGGTTTGTGAACAACACCGTGTCCCTAGTACGCCTCTAAGGACTAGCTCATTGATTAATGATGGTTAAGGTTTCCTAACCATGGACATGAGTTGTCAATTAATAATGAGATCATATCATTGGGAGAATGATATGGTGGATGAATCCAAACTAAGCGAAGCAATTAGATCGTGTCATCGTGTTCATCTTTGCGAAGCTTTTCTTATGTCAAATATTGTATTCCTTAGACCATGAGATAATACAACTCCCTGGTATCGGAAGAAAGCTTTGAGGTCATCAAACGTCATCCTATGAGAGGGTGATCATAAAGGTGTCTCTCAGGTGATCGGAAAGTATCTGTTGGGTTGTATGTATCGAGATGGGATTTGTCCCTCCCAAGTCGGAGAGATATACTTCGGGCCCACTCGGTAATCGATATCAACACCGCTTGCAAGCATGTGGTTAAGGAGTTAATCACAAAGTGATATCGGATTACGGAACGAGTAAAGTACTTGCTGTGAACGAGATTGAACTAGGTATGACGGTACCGACGATCGAATCTCGGGCAAGTAAAATATCGCTAGACGAAGGGAATATATATATGGGATTGATTGAATCCTGGCATCGTGGTTCATCCGATATGATCATCGATGAATGTGTGGGAGTCAATATGGGTTTCCAGACCTTGCTGTTGATTATTGATAGAAGATCATGTCTGCATATTCTCGAACCCGCAGGGTCACACACTTAACGTGTCTCGACGCTAGGATAGATTGGATAATTGGTTTATGAGTTTTTGTTCGGAGTCTCGGATGGGATCCGGGACATCACGAGAGGTTCCGGAGTGGTCCGGAGAATAAGATTCATATAAGGCAGTGCAGTTTTTGGAGTTCGGAATTGTTCCGCGTTAATCGGTATTGTACTAGAAGCTTCTAGAACCTTCCGGAAGGGGACCAACGTGGCCCCACCTTCCGGGAGGGGGCATGGGCCTATGAGGGAGTGCCCTGGCCGCATTGGGCCAGGGGCACAAGGCCCCATAGGGCCCAACCGGCCAGCTAGGGTAAAACCCTAACTAGACCTTCTAGAAGGGGGGGGGGTTCCTTGCCCCCCACTCCTCCTCCTTGTGGCCGCTGGTTTTGGACTTAGGGGAGGGGCTAGGGCAGCCGCCCACCCCTCTATATCAAGAGGGCTGGGGGTGCACCACCCCCACACACCTTCCCCTCCAAAGCTAGCTGCCCTGCTGCCCTCCTCTCTCTCTCCCTCCCGACTGCGTGTAGGCGAAGCCCTGCTGCAGAAACTCTCCACCATATACACCACGCCGTCGTGTTGTAGATCCAATCCGTCTCTCCACCATACTTGCTGGTCCGAGGAAGGAGGAGACGTCGAGGTGCTGCACGTGTGCATCTCACGGAGGCACCGCCACTTGTGGTGCAAGATCGGATCGGATCACGAGGAGGAGAAGCGAGTACGACTACATCACCCACGTTCCGACGAACGTTCCGCTGTGCGAATCTTAAAGGGTATGAATATCTAATCCAATCTCTCTTGTTGTTTGCATCTCCTAGATTAGATCTTGGCTTTCCCTCTGTTCGCATCCGTAGAAAATTTTGATTTACTATGCCGCGAAACCCTTCAGTGGTATCAGAGCTAGATCTATGCGTAGATGTGTTTCATGAGTAGAACGCAACATGGTTGTTGCGGGCGTTGATGTTTTCTGTTGCAAGCCTCTTGTTTGTGTTCTTATGACGCGGGATAGTGAGATTGAAGCGGTCCAGGCCAACCTTACGCGACGCCGTCATGAGACCGCTCCGCACTTGACGTGTGGCTTGTTCCACACATGCGGCTGGTGGATGTCAGTTTCTCTCACTATAGTTGTCATGGGATTAACACCGGAGTTTGGCAACCATAATATCACCATTGTGGCTTTCCATAGGTAAGAATCGTTCTTAGCATCTACTCCCATAAGCCACGTAAAACATGCAACAACAAAGTAGAGGCGTCTAACTTGTTTTTGCAGGGAGTGGTTTCTGTGATATGGTATGGCCCAAGATGTGATGTGTATAATGTATGCGATGATCATGTTTTGTAATATTTCACGACTTGCATGTCGATGAGTACACCCGTGAGCCATATGGTTGTCTTTATAATTGTGTATGACTTGTGTGTCAACTTCTTATGCGCCATGTAATAGTTTCACTTTATCGCTAAGTAGTTAGCAATAGTTGTAGTTGCTATTCGTGGTGGAGGCAATCATGGTGGAGTGATGGAGATCATGCCGGAACGCACAAGATGGAGATCATTGCGCGAAGATTGGCTATACCATGTCACATAAAGTTATATGCATGCGATGTTTATCCTTTTATGTATCTTATTATGCTTAGATTGTGACGGTAGCATTATAAGATGATTCCTCAATTAAAGATCAAGATAAAAACTGTGTTCTCCCCAAGTATGCACCGTTGCGAAAGTTCGTCGTGTCCAAGCATCACGTGATGATCGGGTGCTATAGACTCTATGCTCACATACAACGGGTGCAAGCCAGTTTTGCACACGCGGAAATACTTGGGTCTAACTTGACGAGCCTAGCATGTACAGACATGGCCTCGGAACACATGAACCGAAAGGTTAAGCATGAGTCATATGAATGATATGATCGACACTTCGTTGTCCACCATTGAAACCACATCTCTTCTCTTGAAGGTCGGATTAGGTGTGGTGAATTTGGATCATGTTCACTAAACAACTTGAGGGATGTTGAATTTAGTGGGAGTTCATCTAGTAATTTGATTAAGTTGAACTATTTGTCATGAACATAGTCTAAAGTTGTACTTGCAAATACTGTAGATCACATGGCTAAGTCCAACTTCAACTTCAACGTTTTTGCTAAGATAGAAAAGCTTAGAAACAATGGGTCTAACTTCACCAATTGGTTCCGCATTCTGAGAATCATTCTCGCTGGCGGACAAAAGGACTATGTCCTTGAGAGAGCGCTAGGTGACGCCCCTGCTATAGATGCGCCGGCTGATGAGAAAGTTGTTTATCAGTCGCGCAAGGATGATTATGATTTGATTAAGATCGCCATGTTGTATGCTATGGAATCGGATCTTCAAAATCGTTTTGAGGAGTTTGTTGGGCCCTTTGAGATTCTCGAGGAGCTGAAAAACATGTTTCAGACTCAAGCCCGTTCTGAGAGATATGAGATCTCTAAGAAATTCTTTAACTGCAAGATGGAGGAAGGGAGTTCCGTTAGTGAGCACGCCATTAAGATGTCGGGCTACACTCAACGACTTGAGCAACTGGACTGCAAGATTCCAGAAGAGCTCAAGATTGACAGAGTTATGCAATCACTCCCTCCTAGCTACAAAAGTTTTGTAGTTGCTCACAATCAAATTGGTTCCACTGATATGATCTCTGAGCTCTTCGCTAAGCTGAAAGTTGCGGAGGTGGATACTAAGAAAAATAATCATGTCTTGATGGTCAACAAGCCCCCCACCTTTAAGAAAGGTAAGGGTGCAAAGAAGCCCTTCAAGAAAGGCGTAAGCTGTTCCCTCGCTGAGAAGAAGCTCAGGTCTGGTCCTAAGCCGATAATCGAGTGCTTCTATTGCAAGGACAAGGGTCACTGGAAGCGCAACTGTCCGAAGTACTTAGCGGACAAGAAGGCTGGCACCATCAAAGGTATATTTGATATACATGTTATTGATGTTTTCCTTACTAGCCCTCGTTGTAGTTCCTAGGTATTTGATACTGGTCCAGTTGCTAATATTTGTAACTCGAAACAGGAGCTACGAAATAGACGGCGGCTTTAGGATGAGGTGACGGCGCGTGCTGGCAACGGATCAAGAGTTGATGTGATGGCCACAAGACGCTCTCCTTAGTTTTACCTTCGGGATTAGTTTTAAACCTTAATAAGTGTTATTATGTGCCTGCGTTGAGCATGAACATTATTTCTGGATCGTGTTTATTGCAAGACGGTTATTCATTTAAATCGGAGAATAATGGTTGTTCTATTTATATGAGTAACATCTTTTATGGTCATGCACCTATTGTGAATGGTTTATTTCTTCTAAATCTCGAAAGGGATGAAACACACATCCATAACATTGAGGCTAAGAGATGCAAAGTAGATAGTGATAATACTACTTATTTGTGGCACCGTCAGGTCATATTGGTGTAAAGCGCATGAAGAAACTCCATTCTGATGGACTTTTGGAGTCTCTTGATTTTGAATCATTTGACACATGCGAACCATGCCTCATGGGCAAGATGATCAAAACCCCGTTCTCCGGTATGATGGAGCGAGCAACGGACTTGTTGGAAATCATACATACTGATGTATGCGGACCGATGAGTGTTTCGACGCGCGGTGGATATCGCTATTTTCTCACTTTTACCGATGACTTAAGTAGATATGGGTATATCTATTTAATGAAACATAAATCTGAAACGTTTGAAAAGTTCAAAGAATTTCAGAATGAAGTGGAGAACCATCGTAACAGAAAGATTAAATTTCTGCGATCTGATCGTGGAGGTGAATATTTGAGTTATGATTTTCTCACGCATCTTATAGCAAGCGGAATCGTTTCGCAACTCACGCCACCCTGAACACCACAGCGCAATGGTGTGTCTGAACGCCGGAATCGAACCTTATTAGATATGGTCCGATCAATGATGTCTCTTACTGATTTGTCGTTATCATTTTGGGGTTATGCATTAGAAACCGCTGCATTCACTTTAAATAGGGCACCATCTAAATCCGTTGAGACGACACCGTATGAACTATGGTTTGGTGCTAAACCTAAGTTGTCGTTTCTTAAAGTTTGGGGATGTGAAGCTTACGTCAAGAAGTTGATGCCGGACAAGCTCGAACCCAAAGCGGAGAAATGCGTCTTCATAGGATACCCTAAGGAAACTATTAGGTATACCTTCTATCACAGAACCGAAGGCAAAGTGTTTGTCGCAAAGAACGGTTCCTTTCTTGAGAAGGAGTTTCTATCGAAAGAAGTGAGTGGGAGGAAAGTAGAGCTAGACGAGGTTGTTGAACCTCCTCTTGAGTTGGAGAGTAGCGCATCACCTGAAATTGTTCCAGTGCCGCCTGCACCAACAATAGAGGAAGCTAATGACAAGGATCATGAAGCTTCGGACGATGTCTCTTGAACGTCGCAGGTCGACAAGGTCGCGTGCCCCTCCTGAGTGGTACGGCAACCCTGTCTTGACTGTCTTGTTAGTAGAAGACAGTGAACCTACGAACTATGAGGAAGCGATGATGAGCCCAGACTCTGAGAAATGGCTAGAAGCCATGAAATCCGAATTGGGATCCATGAGCAAAAACCAAGTATGGACTTTGGTGGACCCTCCTAGCGACCGAAAGGCCGTTGAGTGCAAATGGATCTTCAAGAAGAAAACGAACGCGGATGGTAATGTTACCGTCTATAAAGCACAGCTTGTCACGAAAGGTTTTCGGCAAGTTCAAGGTGTTGACTACGACGAGACTTTCTCTCCCGTAGCGATGTTTAAGTCCATTCGGATTTTATTAGCAATTGCTGCGTTTCATGATTATGAAATATGGCAGATGGATGTCAAGACTGCGTTCCTCAATGGCAACATTGATGAAGAGTTGTATATGATGCAACCCAAAGGTTTTGTCGATCCTAAGGATGCTGATAAAGTATGCAAACTTCAGCGTTCTATTTATGGACTGAAGCAAGCATCTCGGAGTTGGAACCTTCGTTTTGATCAAGTGATCAAGAGCTTTGGATTTGTTCCAAATTGCTACGAAGATTGTATCTACAAGAAAGTGAGTGGGAGCTCGGTGACGTTTCTGGTACTATATGTGGATGACATATTGATTATCGGAAATGACGTCAACATGCTTAACGATGTGAAGAGTTATTTGAACAAGTGTTTTTCAATGAAAGACCTAGGTGAAGCTGCTTATATATTGGGCATCAAAATCTATAGAGATAGACAAAGGCGCTGATAGCTTTAAGCGAGTACATACCTAGACAAAGTTCTAAAAGGTTCGAATGGATAAGGCAAAGAAAGGTTCGGTGCCTATGTTGTCGAGTAAGATATTGAGCAAGGCTCGGTGTCCACCACGGTAAATGATAGGGAAGCTATGAGCAAAGTGCCTTATGCCTCGCCATAGGTTCTATCATGTATGCCATCTTGTGTACTAGACCGGATGTGTCCAATGCTCTTAGTTTGACGAGCAGATATCAAAGTGATCCAGAGTGGAACATTTGGACAGCCGTGAAGAACATCCTAAAGTACCTAAATAGGACTAAAGAAATGTTCTTAGTCTATGGGGTGATGAACAGCTCGTCAGAAAAGGTTACGTCGATGCTAGTTTCGACAATCGACAAGGATGATTCTAAATCTCGCATGTGATACGTTTATATTTTGAATGGAGGAGTGGAGTGGAGAAGCTGCAAGCAAAGCGTGATCGCGGATCTATGAGAAGCGAATACATGGCTGCTGCGAAGCGTCAAGTGAAGGAGTTTGATCAGAACTTCATCACTAAGCTTGGCGTGGTTCCAAGTGCATTGGACCCACTGGAGATATTGTGTGACAACACCGCGCCATAGCACTCGCTAAGGAACCAAGATATCATCCAAAGACCAAGCATATCAACCGCAAGTTTCATATAATCCGAGATTATATAGTAGATGGAGATCCAAGATTAGCAAAGTACATACAGATCTCGAATGTCGAGATCCATTGACTAAACCTCTTCCACGTGTAAAACATGATCAAAGACCTTAGTGCCATGGGTGTGAGATTGTTGCCAAATGTAAACTAGATTATTGACTCTAGTGCAAGTGGGAGACTGTTGAATTATGCCCTAGAGGCAATAATAAAGATGTTATTATTATAATTCTTGTTCATGATAATGTTTATATTCCATGCTAGAATTGTATTGCGGGAACTTTAATACTTGTGTGGTTTACGAACAACACCGTGTCCCTAGTGCGCCTAAGGACTAGCTCATTGATTAATGATGGTTAAGGTTTCCTAACCATGGACATGAGTTGTCAATTAATAATGAGATCATATCATTGGGAGAATGATATGGTGGATGCGAACCAAACTAAGCGAAGCAATTAGATCGTGTCATCGTGTTCATCTTTGCGAAGCTTTTCTTATGTCAAATATTGTATTCCTTAGACCATGAGATAATACAACTCCCGGTATCGGAAGAAAGCTTTGAGGTCATCAAACGTCATCCTATGAGAGGGTGATCATAAAGGTGTCTCTCGTGTGATCGGAAAGTATTTGTTGGGTTGTATGTATCGAGATGGGATTTGTCCCTCCCAAGTCGAGAGATATACCGGCCCACTCGGTAATCGATATCAACACCGCTTGCAAGCATGTGGTTAAGGAGTTAATCACAAAGTGATATCGGATTACGGAACGAGTAAAGTACTTGCGTGAACGAGATTGAACTAGGTATGGCATGCAACGATCGAATCTCGGCAAGTAAAATATCGCTAGATGAAGGGAATATATATGGGATTGATTGAATCCTGGCATCGTGGTTCATCCGATATGATCATCGATGAATGTGTGGAGTCAATATGGGTTTCTGCACGCTGTTGATTATTGATAGAAGATCATGTCCGCATATTCTCGAACCCGCAGGTCACACACTTAACGTGTCTCGACGCTAGGATAGATTGGATAATTGGTTTATGAGTTTTGTTGAGTCTCGATGGGATCCGGACATCACGAGAGGTTCCGGAGTGGTCCGGAGAATAAGATTCATATAAGGGGCAAGGCGATGCGGTTTTGGAGTTTGGAATTGTTAAGTTGTCGGTATTGTACCGGAAGCTTCTAGAACCTTCCGGAAGGGGACCAACATGGCCCCACCTTCCGGGAGGGGGCATGGGCCTATGAGGGAGTTCCCTGGCCGCATTGGGCCAGGGGCACAAGGCCCCATAGGGCCCAACCGGCCAGCTAGGGTATAACCCTAACTAGACCTTCTAGAAGGGGGGGGGGGTTTCCTTGCCCCCCACTCCTCCTCCTTGTGGCCGCCGGTTTTGGACTTGGGGGAGGGGCTAGGGCATCCGCCCACCCCTCTATATAAAGAGGGCTGGGGGCGCACCACCCCCACACACCTTCCCCTCCAAAGCTAGCCGCCCTGCTGCCCTCCTCTCTCTCTCCCTCCCGACTACATGTAGGCGAAGCCCTGCTGCAGAAACTCTCCACCATATACACCACGCCGTCGTGTTGTAGATCCAATCCGTCTCTCCACCATACTTGCTGGTCCGAGGAAGGAGGAGACGTCGAGGTTCTGCACGTGTGCATCTCACGGAGGCACCGCCACTTGTGGTGCTAGATCGGATCGGATCGCGAGGAGGAGAAGCGAGTACGACTACATCACCCACGTTCCGACGAACGTTCGCTCATTGCGAATCTTCAAGGGTATGAAGATCTAATCCAATCTCTCTCGTTGTTTGCATCTCCTAGATTAGATCTTGGCTTTCCCTCTGTTCGCATCCGTAGAAAATTTTGATTTACTATGCCGCGAAACCCTTCAAATGCCGAACGGCAAAACACTTTTACTCCGCAGGTTTCGACGAAGATGCACCACCGTCCCCGCGGCTGCGGATGAAGCGCACGTAAGGGTTCGACGGGTACGTCGTCAGCTCGCCTGCCATCACCGCACGGAACGATTGTTCGACCTTGAAGTCCCGATGCTTCGGTTCAGGATCGTTGGGGGCGACAATCGTCCCTGATAGGGGATGAGGTCGCCCATCGCCCAAACGCGGTCGGTGTATACCGCGGCTCGGTCTGTCAGCTTCAACACCTCGGCAATCTCCACCGAGCCTGTCGACGATGGGTAACCGCTCGTGACATCGTCGAGGTCGAAGTCATCCGGGAAATGGGCGAGCCCAAGGCTGAGCGTCATCGCCGCCCCACGACGGAAGGCCGACCGCATCATGAATTCCACGTCCTACGGGGCCTTCTCCAGGTAGCGCCATACCTCGACAAGGTCGCTGGGGATCACCTCCGTGGGCGATATCTCCTGAAGATACGCACGAAGGCAAGTCACTGACAACGCGGCTGAGTCGACCGGGGTGGTCACACATTGTCGCGCGTCGTACGACTGCGCCTCTTCCACGTTATCAGTAATCCGGCCTACAACACAGAAACAAGCAGCAAGCAAAACATCGAAACCACAACACAGTTCGTGCAATTGGAAGTCGCCTGAAGGAGAGCTTACCAATTAGCGGGCGGCAGATGTCCGTGATGAAACTTTGAAGAGAAGAAAAATCATTCTGCAACCCAGCAACAAGCGCATCAGACACCTTCCGCTCTTCAGCGGTAGAAATAACGGCAGCCTTGGCTCGTCCTTCCACTGAGCTTGCTTCCGCCTTCGCCTCTTTGAGCTCACGCTCCAGGTCAGCGACTCGCTGTTCGGCCACGCTCAAAGCCGTTTAAGCCACCGTCAAGTCACCCACCGGGACAAGGCCTTGGCGATCCTCCTTCACCTCGGCCGCAGCTGCCTGAAGCTCCTTGTTCGTCTCCTAGATGGTAACGAGCTCCTTCTCCACGCGACACTTCGCAGCCGTCGGTGACTTCATACCGCAGCCCCGCACAAACCACAATGTCAACAACAAACATTTCCTACGTGCCCACCCGCTGAAATTCAGCGACTAGGCACTCGGGGACTGAACAATGAAATTCCTCAGTGCCCACCCGCTGAAATTCAGCGACTAGGCACTCGGGGACTGGATAACATAAAAAAATTAAGAATCCGACCACTGAAATTCAGTGGCCAAATCCTCGGGGACTGGACATACCTGGATAGCAGCACCTAGCATGCCATGAAGCTCCATCGCATCCACCGACGCGAGCACGGCCGGAGTGTGGCCACGACGCTGTTCAACTTCTGTCTCGGCGGCCCTAGGAAGCTGGCTTGACGGCACCGAGGCACTCGCCACGGCAGCCTTCGCCACGAAGCGAGGGAAAGTCGCTGCAGCGGCCGCTGCGCCACTCGGGGTCGGCTCGGCCACATCGGTTGAGTCCGCAAGCACCATATGTTGCGACCCCACACCTTCCTTGGCCTTCGAAGCCGCTTCCGCTGCGGTTGGAAGCTCGCTTGGAGCAGCCGCTGGATCATCAGAGACCGTGACGACATCGTCGCCTTTCGCCCTTTTGATGCCTTTGACGGGAGCAATGACCTCGTCGCCCTTCCTCTTACGCGAGGAATCTGCTGGCACCTCTATGGCGACTGGCGGAACCTTGGCCACTCAGAAGGATGGCCTATCTTCTTAACACCAGTCCTGTGAAACAGCTCTATCAATAAAACTTTCCGATTGAAACGCAAATCCAGCAGACGAGTAAAGGACAGATGAGCACTCACTTGGCGACTGGAAGAAATCGTAGGCCGGTGCGGATGCTGGCCAGTTTTTCCAGTTCGGGCCCCAACTTCCAAGTGAGGCCCGTCTCGAACACATTGTGTGCCCAAGACACTGACGACTTCTTTGAAGATGAAGCCTCGGCGGGAGCCTCCGTGGCAATTGCTATGGGAACTCCCCTTGGTGGCGAGGGCCCTGTAGCTGGAGCGGCCCCCAAGATAGTGACTGGGGCGAACGGCGGTGGCAATGACGCCAGCGACACCTTGTCCCTTGTGGCGGCGGCGCCAGCTGCCGTGGCCGCGTGGCCGTTGCGTCCTCAGCCGAGCTGGTGGTGTCAGAGCTGCTCGCAGATCGAGGCAGAGATATCGGCTTCACCGGATTCACCTTCTTCTTTGGCGGAGCTTTCTTCTTCTTCTTTGACGGCGTGGCCTCGCGATGTGAGGTGTGCTTAGGGAGATCATCGTCGTCATCATCGTGGGGCTCGAGGCTCTTGCTGGCCTCGAGTTCACGCTGGTGCTGCCCACGAGTCTTGCAAACCGTGGGGGCAGCTGTCGTGGTATTGCCGACGAGTAAGCCATGGAGGGGTCCTCACAGTGCGTGTTTAGAGACATGGGGTAAGGAGGACGGTTGACGGGTACGAGGTAACACAGCTTACCCAGGTTCAGATCCCACGACGGTGGCGGAATCCTACTCCTGCTATAAATCACTATAATGGCAATACGCGGAGTTATAGAGATAGGTTCGCTGTGCGAGGTTGTCTGAAGTTGTGCCCTAAAGGCTCCCATAGGTCCGACTTATATAGTCGTCAGATCCTAGAGTTACAGGGAAAAGTCCTAGACGGACAGGCTACAAAGTCCTACACCGTCTATCACTAGTCTTGTGTATCTTGTACTCCAAGGCTCCGGGTACACTGGTGACTCCACCGTAGCCTTCCTTTATCCGGCATGGGCCTCCCTTCTAGATCCACCTAACTGGGCCGCCCAGCAGGCCATAGGCCATGCTACCGACTATGGGCCACCCGGGTTAGTCGGATAAGAGACATGCTATGAGGATACCCATATAGCATATCCCCAATAGTAGCCCCCGGAGAACTCCGAGATCTTGCGCCGTCTTGCCTTTTCACGTGGAACGCTCCGTCTAGATGGATGTCGGCAAATCGTCAAGCAATATCTTGTAGTCCTCCCAAAGAACCCTGCAAACGTTTCTCCGCCTTCGATTAGTAAGTCGGAGAAATGCTGAATCTTCCAGTGTACGTTTCCGTTAGTCGGATTAAATCCGTCCACGCCAGAATCTTTGATGCGACGGCTCATCTACCATGTCAGTTATGACGACGTAGGCCTAGGTCAGCGACGCCTCGTAACTCCCACATGCAGAGAACGTAATCATAGCCGATTTTCCCGCGCAAGTAATGCGAACCGTTGGCGGCGACCATTTGGAGATGTGCCGAAATTACCGCACACGTTCTCGACCACGTTGTCTACGCGGCAACCGTCTGATTAACTGCACGAATCTTGACGCAGAGTAAGATAAATAGCAACCGTGGGACACTTGTTACTTTTTCACCCCATTCTCTAGCGTCATCGACTTCTTCCTCCAGCCGTGCGCCTCCTCGATCTCTCCGTGAAAACCTCGAGAAACCCTAGCCTTGCTCTCTGCACCAGTCGTGCTCTCTTCCTCCTCCATGGCTAGCATCAGCTCATCCCCATCAATGGCGGCGTCGAGCGAAGCCGCGGCGAAGCCAGCGAGCTCCGTCGTCGTGCCCCCAGAGGGCCTGGTCATCCCCGCATCGGCGGTGCTAGAGACCACCGGCGGCGACCATAATCTGGCGGCGCTGGAGCCCCTAGAAGAGGAGCCAGACTCGCACAAAGGCGATTGGCGCGGCTCGGACATCACCGGCCGCGACATCTAAGAGATGGTCGCTGAGCGTTACCTCCCTGCGACGGAGGGGCTCGCCTGGCGGGCGGCGCAGGCCGGCGAGGTGACCCCCTCTCCCCAAGCCGGAGAGAAAGTATACCTCAAGGCGCAATTGGTACGCGGCGTTTCTCTGCCCATCTCCCACTTCTTCCTGTCCGTCTTGAATCACTTCAAGGTCCAACCCCACAACCTCTCACCCAATAGTATCTTAGTGCTTAGCAACTACGCGGTACTTTGTGAGGGTTACCTAGGGATTAGGCCTAGGTTAGATTTGTTTGTATATTTCTTCACCGTCAAATGTGAAGCCGGACACAGTAGGGAGGAGCTTAGAAACTGCGGCACCATAAGCTTCAAGATCCGTCCTGGCCGGCGGTTCCCCGACATCGTCGGCCACGAGTCATGCAAGAACTGGCAACAGACGTACTTATACGGCCCCGACCTTCCTTTGGCGGGCCGAGAAGTAACGTACCCGGACTTCGTGGATGGAGCCGCCGCCGAAGTCTCCACATGGCGGTCCCATGCCTCCCTTCCCTCCGACCTCGACGCTTCCCGCGCAATAAGGCGGATCGAGTGGTTTGTAGAGACGGGTGTGACCGGCTTGGACCTAGCCATGTGCTGGTTCATCAGGCAGATCCAACCTCTGCAGCACCGCACGAAGCTCATGCACGAGTACACTGGCGACCGAAGGGATACCCTCCGGATCTCCGAGGACAACTTCTAGAGCGACTCCGTGAAGTTTCGCCTCAAGGACATCGCCAAGGTGAAGGATAAGAAGCGTGGCTTCACCCTCACCTACGATATGTTCGTAGAGGGAAAGTGCCCAAAGGTAAACATTTATTCTCCGTGTATGACATTGCTCCAGTTTTTCCGTCTTGCTAATACCATATTGTCTAACACAATGAATTCTCACTTAACAGCCTAGCGATCTAGAGGAGGGCAACCTGGCTGCCCAAATCTATGATCCGAAGATGAAGGACGTCACGGTCATGTCCGACGACGATGTCCCGTTGGCGCGTAAGCGAAAGGGCTCCACCTCTGACGCTGCCAACGGAGGCAAGAAAAAGAAGACGGAGGGTGGAGCCTCCAAAAAGAGTACTGTCGCCCTGGAGGAGGAAAAGAGAAAAGCTACCGGGTTGTTTGCCAAAGCGCCACCCCTAGTGTAAGCCTCTCATTCTCCTACATTGTCTTATTTATCTGTCTTATTCCTGTACTTATGCATTTTGCACGTTTTAGGAAGAAAGCCACAACCAGCCTCAAGAAGTCCTCCAAGACTCTTGGGGCTTCTAGAAATATTAAAGAGATGTTGCATCGCGACTCTTCCCCCGCCATCGCCCCTGCCACTCCTGTCGTCAAGCCCTCCTCCGCTCCGACAAGCTCCCAAGTCCAGGAGGCACCAGGCCCTTCCATCATGGAAGTGGACTCTGGCGCTTCAACCGAGCTTGCTGTTGTCGGCGAGCAGGCGACGCAGGAGAGCACTGCTCTTCAAATGGCTGAAGCTCCGGCTAAGGATGCCATCGGTAGCGGCAAGGCGGTTGTGGGAACTGGTACCTCTGCCGAAGGCGGTGCCTCTACTCCCCAAAAACCCTTCGAGTTCCCCAAGATAGTTTACCCGGCGCTTCTGCCGAGTAACACTACTATGGTTGCAGGAGGAGTGCCGTCATATCCGACGTGCGGTCTGGAGGAGCTACTCCGACAAGCAGATTTCTTGCGGGGAAATAGCATTTCCTTTGGCAAGTTGCTAGTCGAGAGTGCTAGAAACCTCAAGATCATCGCACTTGTAAGTTTTACTTTGCCTTCTATATTTCATATGAGTATCCCACTGTAGCCCCCGAGGATGTAGACGGAAAACCATAGGTTTTGCATCTATATGCTCTAAGAGTGACTAAGTTAGAAAAAACTCTCACTGCAGCCCCCAAGCCTTTAGATGGAATGAAATATTCCGACTAGATGCTTTAAGAGTAGCACAACAGTGTTCATAATTTTCAATGCTGTAGCCCCGAAGCCTCTAGTTGAAACTGAATTAGTTCCAACTAGATGCTTAAAGAAAAGCTATGTTTTTTTCCGAGTTAAAACTTTACACTGTAGCCCCCAAGCCTCTAGTTGAGAACTGAACTAGCTCCGACTAGATGCTTAAAGAAAAGCTAAGCATATTGCTAAGTTAAAAACTCTCGCTGTAGCCCCCGAGCATCTAGATGTAAAATCTCCGTCTAGAAGCTCCAAGCGGACCAAACAACAATTAAATTTTGTACTTTCTTTCACAGAACGAGAATGCTCGGAGGGGCATGGCCAACGACAATTACCAGAAGATGCGAGCGAATCTCGAAGCCGAAAAGGGTAAAACCGCCTTCTTGAAGGAACAGATCATCAAAAATAAGAGTCTGTTTTCTTATTACGCATTTCCGTCTTCATGTTGTATCCCCAATCTCCGAGTACTTACTAAGTACTGTGTTTTCTCCGACTTGCAGAACATGTTGCCAAGGCTAAGGACATTGTCGAGCAGTCCAAGCACATCCAGCAGCTGGACAGCGAGAACAAGATCCTTAAGAAGGAGAGGGAAGAAATGCTGAAGATGCACGAGGATTCCATGAAAGTCCTGCAGGACTCCGCCTCCGCTGAGATCAATCGCTTGAAGGAGGAGCTTGCGATCCTAAAGGATCAGAAGCAAGCTGCCGATGAGCAAAACCTTCGCCATAGCGAGGCGTTTAAGCTCCTCCAGCAAGAGAAGGAATCCTTGGCGAACATCGTCTGGCAGGCTAAGGCCAGCACCTTCAGTAAGTGTCCTCCGCCTTGTAGTTCTGTAGTTTGGATACTTAGGAATTTTGAACTCATGCAATCGTTGTCGGAATTTTCAGCGCCCATGGGTTTAACCCGCTTGCCTCCTTCGGATAAGGAATGCATGGTTCTTTCCGGCAACTTTATCAACACCGCCATCGCCCAAGCCAAGGAGATCGCCAATCCCCTGCAGATTTATATCAAGGCCTCGGACTCTGTGGCGAAGTACTCGGAGATTCTGCGCCGAGCCCCTGAGCGTGTCATGAGCTGGAAAGCTCCTTGTGCACAGGCTGGCGCAAGGATGGCGCTGTCGATGGTGAAGGCACACTATGAAGATGCCGAGATCGACACGGTGACATCTGGTATCCCCGACGCGGATGATGACGGCAAGGAGATCGATCACGATGCTATCCTGCCATCACTCGCGGGGTATGACACCAGGGTTGCCGAGTTGGTAGATGTTGACGTCTTTGTGCCCAGGAACTTTCTCGACAACGCCAACCCGGAATCCTCCGAGTCTCACCATAGCACCGATGCTGAGGGTGACACTCCGGCTGGTGATGATGCGGCTTCCAAGTCCCCTGTGCCCAAAGAGTGAAAAACACTTTGTAATTTTTGTTTCACCTTTGATGCATGCATGGAAGAAACTTAGTGATGTAATCCTTAAGGCGGAAAACAGTAGTTGTCATATCCTGCTACTTAAGAACTTATTGCCAGTTTGTATATATTTTTTAAGCAAGTGCTGGCTTATCCATCACTTTGGTTTTTATGCTTGACTTTTCGTGAGTCGGAAGACTCGTTGTCGGAACCATGCGCTTAGGTGATGATGCCCAATGGCACCATCAATAACCTGAGCACAAAATCACCAACAATGAGTGCTGAAAGTCACTACTCCAGAATCCACATAAAAATAACAAAGAACGTGTAGACCAGAAAACTTAAGCTAATGCCCGTAGGCGGAATTTTCACAAGTGCAATCGCAAGACTTGTGCATAAAAGTTTTACATGATCCAAAAATGAACACTAAAGGAGGTAAAAGACTCAGAAATATGAGTGAACCAAAGAGGTTTATTTCATTGATCATATAAGAGGTACACAATTAGATAAAAAATGCTAAGTGTAGAAAGGACGTAGCTGTGCTATGTTCCATGGCCGATCAAGCTCCGGCTAGTCATCATCCGGGTCACGTCGCTTACGCTTATGATCCTTGTTGGGTCTATCCTTGAGTTCACGATTGTCGACAAGGTAGTAAGACCCATTGAGCAGCGCCTTGCTTATGATGAACGGTCCTTCCCATGGCGGGGATAAATTGTGTGACTTCTTCTACTTAAGTCGGAGCACCAAATCCCCCTATTTAAACGAGCGATGCCGAACGCGGCGACTGTGGTAGCTGCGTAGCTTCTGCCGGTAGATGGCGGATCTTTGGCATGCCAAAACGCGCTCCTCCTCGAGAAGGTCCACATCTAGGCGTCTGGATTCTTCAGCGTCAACTTCGTCGTAGGCGGCAACTCTTGGTGCATCGTGGAGGATGTCGGAGGGTAGGATGGCTTCTGCTCCATATACCATGAAATAGGGGGTGTAGCCGGTGGATCTGTTAGGTGTAGTTCGTAAACTCCACACCACAAACGGCAAATCTTCCGCCCAGGCTCCAGCTGCTCTATGCAGCGGTGCCTCAAGGCGTGGCTTGATCCCATGCAGAATTAGTCCATTGGCTCGCTCAACCTGACCATTGGATTGTGGGTGCGCCACAGATGCTAGGTCAAGCCGGATGCCTTTGTCCCAACAATAGGCCTCCACTTCTCCAAGTGACAAGTTGCTTCCGTTGTCGGTAATGACGCTATGTGGGAGACCAAATCTCACCACTAAATCCCGGACAAACCTGAGGGCAGTTGCCCCATCAAGCTTTATAATGGGTTTAGATTCTATCCATTTGGTGAACTTGTCAACTGCTACGAGCATATGCATAAATCCACATGGTGCCGTCTGTAATGGTCCCACCATGTCTAGCCCCCAGACTGCAAACGGCCAAGTTATTGGTATTGTTCGCAATTCTTCAGCAGGAACATGTGGTTGTCGGGCATAATACTGGCATCATGTGCATGTCTCAACCAGCTTGTCAGCGTCCGCCTTCGCGGTCAGCCAGTAGAATCCTTGCCGGAAGGCTTTCACGACCAAAGATCGAGGAGTGACGTGATGCCCACAATCTCCGAGATGGATTTCGCGTAGGATTTCCATACCTTCTAGCTGGGAAACACACTTTAGGTATACACCAGTAGTGCTCCTCTTGTAGAGTTGTCCATTGATTATGGTATAACCCTTTGCTCGTCGTACTATTTGCCGTCTTTCGACTTTGTCGTCGGGCAAAGTTCCGTGTTCGAGATACTCCATGAACGGTTTTGTCCAAGACGGAGGGATCTTTGTCACCATGTTGACGAAAGAGTCAGCTCTGTCCGGGTTGTTGATGTCGGCGCCCTTCACGGATGGTGTGCGTAGATTCTCTAGGAAAACTCCTGGCAGAATTTTCTTGCGCCCTGATCCAAGTTTAGACAGTAGATCAGCCGCCTCGTTTTGCTCCCTAGGCACATATTTGACTTCGTAGCCCAAGAAGCTCTTGGCTATCTCGTCCACTTCGTCTCGATATGTCGCCATCATAGGGTTCACAGTATTCGGTGCCACCTTTGGGCAACCAAGTCGGAATCTCCACAGCAAACTATGCGCTTGATGCCAATATCCTTGGCTGCATGCAGTCCGTGAATGAGTGCTTCATACTCCGCCATGTTGTTTGTAGCCTGTCTCCTTTTGGTGACTGTAGCAATACACCAGCCCCCGAGCCATTGAGCAACTTTGATCCGTCAAAGTGCATCACCCAGTACTCTGGTTCTGGCAACGGAGTAGCATCTGGCATCTCCGTCCAATCTGCAATGAAATCCTCCAAGGCTTGTGACTTGATAGCGTCGCGTCTCTTGTAGGTGATCTCGAAGGCGGCAAGTTCAATGCCCCACTTCGCGACCCTTCCTGTAGCGTCGCTATTGTTGATAATGTCAGACAGTGGAGTCTTGCTCACTACTGTGATTAGGTGCTCCTGAAAGTAGTGCCTTAACTTCCGAGAAGCAAGGAATACTCCATAAGCTATCTTTTGGTAGTGCGGGTAACGCTGCTTGGACTCCGTCAAGACCTCGCTTACGTAGTAAACTGTTCGTTGAACTCCGTACTCATAGCCTGGTTCCTTCCGCTCTACCACGACGACGATGCTGATAACCCGGTTGGTTGCCGCCATGTAAATTAACAGGGGCTCTCCAGGCTCGGGTGCTGCAAGGATGGGCACTGAGGAAAGGATCTCCTTGAGCTGCTTCAATGCTGCATCTGCCTCGTCCGTCCATGTGAATTTGTCCGCCTTCTTCAGCAACTTGTACAGCGGCAGAGCCTTCTCTCCAAGTCTGCTGACGAACCGACTAACTGCTGCAACACAACCTGTTAGTCGTTGGATGTCCTTGAGGCATGTCGGACGGTTTATGTTTAAGATGGCTTTGATTTTCTCCGGGTTGACCTCGATTCCGCGCTGGGAAACGATGAAACCCAACAATTTGCCGGCTGGAACCCCGAAGACGCACTTCCTAGGGTTGAGCATCATGTTGTACTTTCGGAGATTATCAAAGGTTTCTTTTAAGTCGGAGATTAAGTCGTTTGATTTTTTAGACATCACCGCGATATCGTCCACATAGGCATGAACGTTCCGACCAATTTGGTCATGAAGGCAACATTGCATTGTCCGCTGGTAGGTAGCACCTGCGTTTTTCAGCCCAAAGGGCATTGTGACATAGCAAAACGTGCCGTATGGGGTAGTGAATGAAGTGGCCAATTGGTCTGACTTCCTCATCTTGATCTGGTGGTATCCTGAGTATGCATCGAGAAAACACAAAAGTTCCGAGCTAGCCGTCGAGTCAATGACTTGGTCAATGCGAGGCAAAGCAAACGGATCTTTGGGACATGCTTTGTTCAAGCCGGTGTAATCAACGCACATTCTTAATTCATTAGTTCCCTTCTTTGGGGACAAGTACAGGATTTGCCACCCATCGGGTGTGAAGGACTTCTCGGATAAACCCAGCCTTAAGTAACCTAGCTATCTCTTTGCCAATGGCGCGTCTCTTCTCATCTCCGAAGCGTCGTAGAGGTTGTTTCACTGGTTTGCATTTTGGATCTATGTTTAAGCTGTGCTCGGCAAGTTCCCTAGGTACACCTTTCATGTCGGCAGGTTGCCAGGCAAAGATGTCCCTATTCTCACGGAGGAACTCGACGAGTGCACTTTCCTATTTGGGATCCAGGTTCGTTCCAATGGCGACGGTTTTGGAGGCATCGCCTACCACAAGTTCCACCGGCTTGGTCTCGATGGCGGCCTTGAACGCAGGAGCGGAGTCGAAGATTTGCTTCTTAGACGCGGGCATCTCTGAGTCATCGACCTTGCTCTGGATCTCCTTGAATTCTTCGCTGTAGAGGATAGCTTCTGCAATGGCTGCTTCGTTGATCTCGCAGTCCCTTGCCTTGGTAAAGCTTCCGGATACGGTGATGACACCGTTTGGTCCGGGTATCTTGAGCTTGTTGTAGACGAATCATGGTTTGGCCATGAACGTGTGAAATATGTAGCGGCCGAATATGACGTGGTACACGCTCTTGAAGGGGACTACCTCAAAGGTCATGTGCTCTTGGCGGTAATTATTAACGTCGCCAAAGGCTACCTGAAGTGTGATGCACCCAAGGGACCGAGCCTCCCGACCAGGCACTACGCCATGGAACACGGTGTTGGTCCGCCTTAGGTTTGCCTCCGTCAAGTTCATCTTCTGCAGTGTATCCAGGTACATGATGTTGATGCTGCTTCCACTATCCACCATGCACTTGGTGAACTCTACGCCTTCAATCAATGCGTTGATGACCATGGCATACTGGTTCTCCGTGGGCACAAGGTCTGGTTGGTCCGTCCTGTCCCAAGTTATTGGAACCTCCGACCAGCGCAGGTATTGGGGAACTGGGGGGAGAGTGGCCATCAGGATCCTTAGAGAAGTCTTATGTTGTCGGACGGTGGGGGTGCCAAGGAAAGTGTGGTAGACTGGGGCCTTCTTCGCGAAGAGGTTCTTGCCCTTGTCGTCGCTCTTGGAGACATGCTTTGGGTCAACGTCCTCGTCCATGTCACTTGAATCCTTGGACTCCTCCTCCTTCTTCTTCCCCTTCCCCTTGCCCTTGCCTTGCGGTCTGTTCTTCTGACTTCGCTTGTAGCCGGACTCCGGGTCTTCCTTGAGGTCGTTGATGAACTTGCAGTGTCGATTGGTATGGGTGGCCTTACCGTTGGCATCGAGGTGTACGAGGCACAGCATATCGTGGTACTCTTCGTAGGTTTGGGGAACGCGGAGCGGCGCCGAGTTGGTTTCACTTCCTCGCCTCGTCCTGCAAAAGTCATTGCGACCATGTCGGTAGATTGCTTTTCTTCTGGAGCAGTTTTCCGCTTTGTGCTGCTGTTCCTCCGAGCTTGAGTTGGAACGGCCGTTGCCGGCAAAGAGCCACGAGCGTCGTCGTCGGCAGCTGCGAACTCACTAGCTAACTAGATCATTTGATTCAAGTCAAGCTGATGATTGTCCTGCAAGCGCTTCAGCTTATGTCGGAGCAACGTGCCCCTTTCCAACCCATCGATGAAGGCGGCCATGGCGGTCTGAGCGTGCACTCCTGCACAGGAATTCTTCATATCCAGCCAGCAGGAGAGGTAGGAGCGAGATGTCTCGTCTTTCTCTTGCACGCACCGTTGTAGATCGCCCACAGTGCAGGGACGGTTGTATGTACCCTCAAAGTTTTTGGTGAATGCTTCTTGCATGTCCAGCCAGTTGTAGATAGATTTCTCCGGCAAGTCGTCGATCCATTGACGGGCCGTGCCCGCCAACATTAATGGGAGGTACTTGACGGCGACGTTGCGGTTGCCTCCGGCAATCTCCACCGCGTTGCCGTAGTCCTGCAACCATGTGGCAGGTTTGCCTGTGCCGTCATAGGGCTTGATGGTCTTGTCAATCCGGAAACCTTTGGGGTAAGTTGCGGACCGTATTCTAGGTCCAAAGCAACATGGTCCCAGGTATGGTCCTTCCCGGGCCTCGTGGATCTTATCGATCCGTGAACGTGCATCGTGTGGCTCCGGGTTCTTCTTCTTCTTGTCAACAGGGGATGGGCTGCGTGAACGACGCGGGCCTCCTTCGCCATGGTGACTGCTTGGTGGCGATGGATGCGGAGGTGGCGGTGGATTAGCCTTCTTGCTGTTACCCTCCTGCGACGCCTCACGCCTGTCACGGTTGCTTGTCGGACGCGGAGGGTCGTGGTGTGACTTGCTCCTGTGTCCTTGGTTGTGCTCTCTGTCATGACGGGTCTGCTCTGTGTTGTCGCGGATGACGATGCCGCACTGTTTTGGTGGAGGCATATCTGTGCGATGGCGAGCCTTGTAGTCTTCCTGACGTCGGGGGGATCAGGGCGGTGGTGATGGGCGGCGAGGTTGGGATCTTTCTCCGTGGTCGGAGGATATGGGGATAGCATCCTTCCTGTTGCACGCATCCCTCCGTCTTTGTTCTGATGAACCCGTCCGCGATCCGACATCCTGAGGAGATCTGTCCCTTGGCGGTTTGTACTGGCTAGACCGGCAGAGCGCTGGGTCAGACTCAAGCCTCTGAGAGGTGGCCTTTTCCTGCTGCTTTGCCGCCTTGGCCACTAGGTCGTAGACCTGCTCCACTGCCTCAGGCGATCTATCCTGCTCCAGAAGGGTCTTGGCGACAGCGAGGTTAAGGAGTGGGGTGGGCATCACCTGTTCGCCTTCATTGTCAATGTATGGCTTAGCCTGTGCCGGCTGCGAGGGAGCCCATCCTAGGTTGCGTCGTACACCAGGATCGTTGATGACGCGAGTCGAAGCTTTCTTATCCTTCTGCTGCTGAAGCAGAGTCTTGTACTCAGCCTCCATGGCTCTAGCTTTTTCTATGGATTTTTGCGCGTTGACCAGATCTTGATCTAGTTTAGCGCCTTGCTCCACGATGGCTTGCGCTTCCTCCAGCAGCTACTGGCGCTTCTCGTCAAGCTGAGTCACGTTCCGGATATGATCAACAGTTAGTGGCTCAACGAGGAGGTTGCCGTACATCACTCTATCAGCTAGAGTAACATGAGCTGCTGCCGACGTGGATGCTGGAGGCGGCAAGTTTGCGGTGTTGTTGTTGCTCGGACCGGTGTCGAGTTCCTACGGCTGTTGCACTAGGTTAGGCGGAGGAGGCATGACTCTTGCGCGATCATCGTCAGCAGCAATAAGTGGCCCCTTCCCCTTATCCAGCGCCGTAGGCGGTCTTGCCCGGGTTGATCTTCGTCCATCACTGTCCAATGGTGACGAACACCCCTCGAGACATGACGGTGTTTTTAGCTTGCTCGTCGCGCGAGTACTCCTCCTCCATCTCCTGCATAGCGGAGTCTAGCTCTTCTGGACTGAAGTCTATCTCCTCTGAATCTGCACTGAAATCAGCATAAAGTGTGTCAATGACAGAGTCAGAGGGTGCTAGGATTTCCTCGATGACGGGCGGGGGAGGTGCAACGGCCTTGACGATGACTAGAGGTGGTGGCGCCGCTACAACGATGGCGGCGGGAGGCGGTGGTGGTGGCTGAATCGGAGGGCTCGTCGAGCGCAGCGCCTGAGCTGCCGCTTCGGCCTCCGCGTAGGTGTTGACGGTGTTCACCATGCCTTCGAAGGTAAGTCGGACTGACACCTACTGCCGCCTTAGAGAATGTCGGAGAAGCGTGCCATGGTCCAGTCCTTCCACAAAGTGATAGATTGCATCATCATTGGGGTAATTGGTCAGGTCGGCTCGTATACGGAGCCACCTAGCGAGGTAGTCGCGGCGGTTTTCGCCCTCTCTCTGAACGCAGCGTGCCAGATCGAAGATGGTAACCACGCCGACGAACTTGGATCTCTGTCTGGCCGCAGACGAAGCCGGCGGATTTGCAGTGATCTTCCACCTTTATATCCTGCACAGGGGCGGTTTGGGTGGGCCTTGAATTTTTCCGATCCTTGCCGGCAAACTCCGAGGAGAGATCCGACATCGATCCTTCCGCGAACGTATCCTGCCCGTAGGCGGTCCGTGCGGGTCTTGATGTTTTCCGATCTTTGCCGGCAAACTCCGAAGAGAGATCCGACATCGATCCTTCCGCGAACATATCCTGCCCGTAGGCTGTCCGTGCGGGTCTTGATGCTCCTTCGACTCCCAGGGAACTAGTGCCCGAGTCGGTTTCGCCGATGAAGAGGTGGATGTCTCCGATAGGAACTATCGAACACCGCGTAGGGTTCGTCTTCGCCGGGATCCAGAACTCGTCAGGTGGGACGATCGGAACGTTGCCGGAGAAGAGAACACGGTCAATGGCTACGGTCTCGCCGATTCCCGCAAAGATCTTGGTCCTCGCCCGCTGAAGAGCCTAAAGCGCCTCTTGCCCCACGGTGGGCGCCAACTGTCGTGGTATTGCCGACGAGTACGCCATGGAGGGGTCCTCACAGTGCGTGTTTAGAGATGTGGGGTAAGGCGGACGGTTGACGGGTATGAGGTAACACAGCTTACCCAGGTTCAGATCCCACGACGATGGCGGAATCCTACTCCTGCTATAAATCACTATAATGGCAATACACGAGTTAGTAGATAGGTTCACTGTACAGGTGTGTGTAAACGATGCCCTAAAGGTTCTATAGGTCCGACTTATATAGTCGCTGATCCCATGGTTACAGGGAAAAGTCCTAGCCAAAGTTACTGAGAGTCCTACACCGCTCATCACTAGTCTTGTGTATCTTGTACTCCAAGGCTCGCACGCTGGGTGACTCCATCGTAGCCTTCCTTTATCCGCATGGGCCTCCTTCCGATCCACCTAATCGGCCGCCAAAGAGCCATAGGCCATGCTACCGACTATGGGCCACCCGGGTTAGTCGGATAAGAGACATGCTATGAGGATACCCATATAGCATATCCCCAACAGCAGCAACTTCCACGGGGTCGTCGTCTTCATCATCGTCGTTATCGCCTCCGTCGCTCTCGGCGTTGCCCTTGGTGGGCGATGAATTGCTCCCATCCTGGGTAGACGAGCTCGAGTTCTCGTCATCTGCGGGTGGAAGCCACCCTTCCACCACTTGAAACAACTGCACTAAGAACAAATGACGTTAGCACGACCGCGAATGCACAAACTACGACTGCAAGTGCAAAAGGAATAATGGCTTACCATTGGAGCTGGGCGCCTCGCGGTATAAGGGGCGACCTCGGCCTTCGCGTCGATATACACCGCCTGGGTAATCTTCTTCAGGTCCAGTGTATAATCGTTGAGTCTCCACTCAACGAGGCAGGATTTCGTCGGGTCATCCTTGCCCGTATACTCGTACATGTAGTGGTCACGGCTGGCCAGGGGCACGAGCCGCCACCCGAGCTAGCAGTTGTAGAGATTAATGGTCTGGAGGCCTTTCTTCTTCAGGTTGCGAATGGTTTGTAACATCTCGTCAACAACCATCTCTTCCGCAAATGAGAGTTTGATGCCTCGAGCCGACGCGGCCGGGCAGTTGGGAGTATTTGGGGCGCCATCACGCTTGGAGTCGATTCAGTGACATAGAACCAGTTCTTCTTCCACTCGTTCGCCGCTTTGGCGGGCAGCATCAAATCAAATAAACGACGCCTTCGACTTCAGCTGGAACGTCAGGCCGCCCGCAGCTAGCATTGGGCCGCCTGTTTCTTCGTGGCTGATTCTCCCGTGGAATAGTTCTTTCCACAGGGGGAAGTAGGGCCTGCAGCCCAGATAGCATTCGCAGAACGCCACGAAAATGGCGAGTTGCTCGATGCTGTGCGGACCCAGATCCGATGGCTGGATTCCGTAGTAGGCGCAGAAACGCCGGAAGAAGAGGGAGGTTGGGAAGCCAAGCCCCCGCTCTAGGTGACTGGTGAAGCATATGAACTCCCCTTCGCGCGGGTCCGGAATTACTTCTCCGGCCGTAGGGATGCGCCATCTCTCGGCGTGGAGAATCCCCGCCTCCTCGAAAGATGTTAGCAGTGCCTTCGTGCACTTGGATCTGCCCCATGGTTCGGTGGGGGGAGCCATTGGCTGGAGGATTGTGGATTCGGAACTCTCTGGATCGTTCTGGTCGCTGCACGGAATGGGGAAACAAGAATGCGTGCGATCGGAGGAAGTGAGGGAAGAGTTTCCCCGTTCGCCCTTCACTCTCCTTATATAGCGGTCGTTACCCGCCATTTTCGGGAGCCGTTACTACGCGGTAATTACGCCAATATTACCGTTGGGTTACCCAACGACTAGTTTGACCAGAACTGACTGTCCAACTTCGTCTACTCGATTTGCTGCTCCCAGCGACTCGACAATTCGCCGACCCGATCACTATAACAGTGACTAGTTATTCGC
The DNA here is from genome assembly GCA_023614405.1 of Avena insularis. Lineage (NCBI taxonomy): Eukaryota > Viridiplantae > Streptophyta > Magnoliopsida > Poales > Poaceae > Avena > Avena insularis. The sequence goes on from CM042685.1 coordinate 450,368,574, forward strand.
CGACCCGCTCACCGAGCTGCGACACGATTGGTCGCCATTATTGCGACTAAAATGACTAGTTCTTTCCTTTGTTCAGGAGTCCGCCGCCGATTCGACTAGGCGTCCGCATTGGACCCGCATGCTCCGACTGCCAGCAAACACCTGCGACAAATCAACGACGTCCTCGGGGACTACTAATGGGGATATGCCTACCAGGGTATACCCAGCAGGACGTTTCCTTTTGGCCCAAGCCGCCAGCGAGTGGGCCTGCAGGACGGCGACTGGATCGAGACTTGACGTGGACTCAAGCGACTGGAAGCTGGAGGCCTAGAAGCGTAGCTAGGCCCAGTCGGACTAGGTCGTAGAACCTCCAAATCCTTAACTAATTTGGTTATAATATGTAAACCCTAGCGATGTGAGCCTATATAAACCTCCCTAGGGGACACATAGGAGGGACGTTCCATCATACACCCAAGCGACTCGCTGCCTAGTCATCGAGCTCGCCCCCTTGTACTCTTACCATAATACAATCTTATAGGAGTAGGTCTTTATGAAGGGTTTCGCGGAATAGTAAATCAAAATTTTCTACGGATGCGAACAGAGGGAAAGCCAAGATCTAATCTAGGAGATGCAATCAACGAGAGAGATTGGATTAGATCTTCATACCCTTGAAGATTCAAGACAACGCTCGCTTAACGTGGGTGATGTAGTCGTACTCGCTTCTCCTCCTCGCGATCCGATCCGATCTAGCACCACAAGTGGCGGTGCCTCCGTGAGATGCACACGTGCAGCACCTCGACATCTCCTCCTTCCTCGGACCAGCAAGTATGGTGGAGAGATAGATTGGATCTACAACACGACGGCGTGGTGTATATGGTGGAGAATTTCTGCAGCAGGGCTTCGCCTACAAACAGTCGGGAGGGAGAGAGGAAAGCTAGCAAGGCGGCTAGGGTTTGGAGGATAGGTGTGTGGGGTTGGTGCGCCCCCACCCCTCTTTATATAGAGGGGGGGGCGCAGCCCTAGCCCCTCCCCCAAGCCCAAAGTATAAGGAGTGGGGGCCATGGACTCTCCCCTCTTCTAGAAACCCTATCTCTAGTTTAAACGATTTAAACTCTCTAGGATCGGCTGGGCCCTATGGGGCCTTGTGCCCCTGGCCCAATGCGGCCAGGACACTCCCTCATAGGACCATGCCCCCTCCCGGAAGGTGGGGCCACGTTGGCCCCCTTTCGGAAGGTTCTAGAAGCTTCCGGTACAATACCGATTAACCCGGAACAATTCCGAACTCCAAAAACTGCACTGCCTTATATGAATCTTATTCTCCGGACCATTCCGGAACCTCTCGTGATGTCCCGGATCCCATCCGAGACTCCAAACAAAAATTCATAAACCAATTATCCATTCTATCCTAGCGTCGAGATATGTTAAGTGTGTGACCCTGCGGGTTCGAGAATATGCAGACATGATCTTCTATCAATAATCAACAGCGGGGTCTGGGCACCCATATTGACTCCCACACATTCATCGATGATCATATCGGATGAACCACGATGCCAGGATTCAATCAATCCCATATATATTCCCTTCGTCTCGCGATATTTTACTTGCCCGAGATTCGATCGCTTGCATCACATACCTAGTTCAATCTCGCTCACAAAGAAGTACTTCACTCGTTCCGTAATCCGATATCACTTTGTGATTAACTTCTTAACCACATGCTTGCAAGCGGTGTTGATATCGATTATCGAGTGGGCCCGAAGTATATCTCTCCGACTTGGGAGGGACAAATTCCATCTCGATACATACAACCCAACAGATACTTTCCGATCACCTGAGAGACACCTTTATGATCACCCTCTCATAGGATGACGTTTGATGACCTCAAAGCTTTCTTCCGGTACCAGGGAGTTGCATTATCTCATGGTCTAAGGAATACAATATTTGACATAGGAAAAGCTTCGCAAAGATGAACACGATGAAACGATCTAATTGCTTCGCTTTGTTTGTGTCTGTCAATCATATCATTCTCCCAATGATATGATCTCATTATCAATTGACCACTCATGTCTATGGTTAGGAAACCTTAACCATCATTGATCAATGAGCTAGTCCTTAGAGGCGCATTGGGACACGTGTTGTTCACAAACCACACAAGTATTAATGTTTCCGCTTAATACAATTCTAGCATGGAATATAAACTTTATCATGAACAAGAATTATAATAATAACATCTTTATTATTGCCTCTAGGGCATAATTCCAACAGTCTCCCACTTGCACTAGAGTCAATAATCTAGTTTACATCTGGCAACAATCTCACACCCATGGCACTGAGGTGTTGATCATGTTTTACACGTGGAAGAGGTTTAGTAAATGGATCTGCGACATTCAGATCCGTATGTACTTTGCTAATCTTCAGATCTCCATCTGCTATATAATCTCGGATTATATGAAACTTGCGATTGATATGCTTGGTCTTTGGATGATATATTGGTTCCTTAGCGAGTGCTATGGCGCCAGTGTTGTCACACAATATCTCCAGTGGGTCCAATGCACTTGGAACCACACCAAGCTCAGTGATGAAGTTTCTGATCCAAACTCCTTCACTTGACGCTTCTGCAGCAGCCATGTATTCCGCTTCTACTGTAGATCCCGCGATCACGCTTTGCTTACAGCTTCTCCAGCTCACAGCTCCTCCATTCAAAATATAAACGTATCTTGTCTGAGATTTAGAATCATCCTTGTCGGTGTCAAAACTAGCGTCGACGTAACCTTTTACGACAAGCTGTTCATCACCCCCATAGACTAAGAACATTTCTTTAGTCCTATTTAGGTACTTTAGGATGTTCTTCACGGCTGTCCAGTGTTCCACTCCTGGATCACTTTGATATATGCTCGTCAAACTAAGAGCATTGGACACATCCGGTCTAGTACACAGCATGGCATACATGATGGAACCTATGGCCGAGGCATAAGGCACTTTGCTCATAGCTTCCCTATCATTTACCGTAGCTGGACACTAGGCCTTGCTCAATATCTTACCTGACAACATAGGTACTGAACCTTTCTTTGCCTTATCCATTCTGAACCTTTTCAGAACTTTGTCTAGGTATGTACTCTGGCTTAATGCTATCAGGCGTATTTGTCTATCTCTATAGATTTTGATGCCCAATATATAAGCAGCTTCACCTAGGTCTTTCATTGAAAAACACTTGTTCAAATAACTCTTCACATCGTTAAGCATGTTGATGTCATTTCTAATAATCAATATGTCATCCACATATAGTACCAGAAACGTCACCGAGCTCCCACTCACTTTCTTGTAGATGCAAGATTCATAGCAATTTGGAACAAATCCAAAGCTCTTGATCACTTGATCAAAACGAAGGTTCCAACTCCGAGATGCTTGCTTTAGTCCATAAATGGAACGCTGAAGTTTGCATACTTTACTAGCATCCTTAGGATCGACAAAACCTTCGGGTTGCATCATATACAACTCTTCATCAATGTTCCCATTGAGGAAAGCAAGATTGACATCCATCTGCCATATTTCATAATCATGAAACGCAGCAATTGCTAATAAAATCCGAATGGACTTAAACATCGCTACGGGAGAGAAAGTCTCATCGTAGTCAACGCCTTGAACTTGTCGAAAACCTTTTGCGACAAGCCGTGCTTTATAGACGGTAACATTACCATCCGCGTCCGTTTTCTTCTTGAATATCCATTTGCACTCAACGGCCTTTCGGTCGCTAGGAGGATCCACCAAAGTCCATACTTGGTTTTCGCTCATGGATCCCTTTTGGTATTTCATGGCTTCCAGACATTTCTCATAGTCTGGGCTAATCATCGCCTCATAGTTCGAGGTTCACCGTCTTCTACCAACAAGACAACCAAGACAGGTTGCCGAACCACTCAGAGGGGCACGCGACCTTGTCGACCGCGACGCTCAAGAGCAAAGATCGTCCAAGCTTCATGATCCTTGTCATTAGCTTCCTCTATTGTTGGTGCAAAGTGCACCGAACAATTTCAGGTGCTGCGCTACTCTCCAATTCAAGAGAAGGTTCAATAACCTCGTCTAGCTCTACTTTCCTCCCACTCACTTCTTTCGAGAGAATCCTTCTCAAGAAAGGAACCGTTCTTTGCGACAAACACTTTGCCTTCGGTTCTGTGATAGAAGGTATACCCAATAGTTTCCTTAGGGTATCCTATGAAGACGCATTTCTCCGCTTTGGTTCGAGCTTGTCCGCATCAACTTCTTGACGTAAGCTTCAGATCCCCAAACTTTAAGAAACGACAACTTAGGTTTAGCACCAAACCACAGTTCATACGGTGTCGCCTCAACGGATTTAGATGGAGCCCTATTTAAAGTGAATGCAGCGGTTTCTAATGCATAACCCCAAAATGATAACGCAAATCAAGAAGAGACATCATTGATCGGACCATATCTAATAGGGTTTGATTCTCATGCTCGCATACACCATTGCGCTGTGGTGTTCCGGTGGCGTGAGTTGTGAAACGATTCCACTTGCTTTAAGATGCGTGAGAAAATCATAACTCAAATATTCACCTCCACGATCGGATCGTAGAAACTTAATCTTTCACACGATGGTTCTCCACTTCATTCTGAAATTCCTTGAACTTTTCAAATGTTTCAGATTTATGTTTCATTAAATAGATATACCCATATCTACTTAAGTCATCGGTAAAAGTGAGGAAATAGCGATATCCACCGTGCGTCGAAACACTCATCGGTCCGCATACATCGGTATGTATGATTTCCAACAAGTCCGCTGCTTCCATCATACCAGGAAGAACGGGTTTTGATCATCTTGCCCATGAGGCATGGTTCGCATGTGTCAAATGATTCAAAATCAAGAGACTCCAAAAGTCCATCGAATGGAGTTTCTTCATGCGCTTTACACCAATATGACCTAGACGACAAGTACAAATAAGTAGTATTATCACTATCTACTTTGCATCTCTTAGCCTCAATGTTATGGATGTGTGTTTCATCCCTTTCGAGATTTAGAAGAAATAAACCATTCACAAGAGGTGCATGACCATAAAAGATGTTACTCATATAAATAGAACAACCATTATTCTCCGATTTAAATGAATAACCGTCTTGCAATAAACACGATCCAGAAATAATGTTCATGCTCAACACAGGCACATAATAACACTTATTAAGGTTTAAAACTAATCCTGAAGGTAAACTAAGGAGAGCGTCAGACGGCCATCACATCAACTCTTGATCCGTTGCAACGCGCATCGTCACCTCATCCTCGCAGCCGCCGCTCATTCCGTAGCTCCTGCTTCGAGTTACAAATATTAGCAATGAACCGGTATCAAATACCTGTGCACTACAATGAGGGCTAGTAAGGAAAACATCAATAACATGTATATCAAATATACCTTTGATGGTGCCAGCCTTCTTGTCTGCTAAGTACTTCGGACAGTTATGCCCAAAGGACCTTGTCCTTGCAATAGAAGCACTCAGTGTCGGGCTTAGGACCAGACTTGAGCTTCTTCTCAGCAGGGGCATTGCGCTTGCCGCCGCCCTTCTTGAAGGGTTTCTTTGCTCCCTTACCTTTCTTAAAGGAGGGCTTGTTGACCATCAACACATGATTATCCTTCTTGATGTCCACTTCCGCAGCCTTCAGCTTTGCGAAGAGCTCGGTGATCATATCAGTGGAACCAATCTGATTATGAGTCACTACAAAACTTTTGTAGCTGGGAGGGAGTGATTGCAGAATGTCAATCTTGAGCTCCTCCGAATCGTGCATTCCGGTTTGCTCAATGCTGAGTGTAGCCCGTCATCTTTATGGCGTGCTCACTAACGGAACTCCCTTCCTCCATCTTGCGCTTAAAGAACTTCTCGAGATCTCATATCTCTCGAATGGGCCCGAGTCCAAACATGGTTTTCAACTCTTCGAGAATCTCAAAGGGCCCGGATACTCTTCAAAACGATTTTGAAGTTCGGTTCCATATAAACAACATGGTGCTCTTAATCACACCATAATCTTCTTACGCTATCGATGACAGCTTTCTCATCAGCCGCTTGCAGCAGGGGGTCACCTAACACTTTTCCAAGGACATAGTCCTTTGTCCGCCGATGTAATGATTCTTAGATTGCGAACCAATTGGTGAAGTTAGACCCATTATTTCTAAGCTTTTCTTCTCAAAAAACATTGAAGTTGAAGTTGACTTGGCCATGTGATCTACAAGATTTGCAAGTACAATTTAGACTATGTTCATGATAAATAGTTCAACTTAATCAAATTACTAGATGAACTCCCACTAAATTCAACATCCCTCAAGTTGTTTAGTGAACACGATCCAAATTCACCACACCTAATCCGATCATCACGAGATGTGGTTTCAATGGTGGACAACGAAGTGTCGATCATATCATTCATATGACTCATGCTTAACCTTTTGGTTCTTGTGTTCCGAGGCCATGTCTGTACATGCTAGGCTCGTCAAGTTAGACCCAAGTATTTCCGCGTATGCAAAACTAGCTTGCACCCGTTGTATGTGAGCGTAGAGTCTATAGCACCTGATCATCACGTGATGCTTGGAAACGACGAACTTTCGCAACGGTGCATACTTGGGGAGAACACAATTTTTATCTTGATCTTTAAGTGAGGAATCATCTTATAATGCTACCGTCGCGATCTAAGCATAATAAGATACATAAAGGGATAAACATCACATGCATATAACTTTATGTGACATGGTATAGCCAATCTTCCAAGAATGATCTCCATCTTGTGCTCGGCATGGTCTCCATCACTCCACCATGATTGCCTCCACCACGAATAGCAACTACAACTATTGCTAACTACTTAGCGATAAAGTAAAGCTATTACATGGCGTATAAGAAGTTGACTCGCAGGTCATACACAATTATAAAGACAACCATATATTCTCGCCGGTTGTGTACTCATCGACATGCAAGTCGTGAAACATTACAAAACATGATCATCGATACAATATACACATCACATCTTGGGCCATACCATATCACGTAAAACACTCCTGCAAAAAACAAGTTAGACGCCTCTACTTTGTTGTTGCATGTTTTACGTGGCTTATGGGAGTAGATGCTAAGAACGATTCTTACCTACGGAAAGCCACAACGGTGATATTATGGTTGCCAAACTCCGGTGTTAATCCCATGACAACTATAGTGAGAGAAACGGCATCCACCAGCCGCATGTGTGGAACAAGCCACACGTCAAGTGCGGAGCCGGTCTCGAACGACGTCGCGTAAGGTTGGCCTGGACCGCTTCAATCTCACTATCCCGCCATAAGAAGAACACAAACAAGAGGCTTGCAACAGAAAACATCAACGCCCACAACAACCATGTTATGCTCTACTCGTGAAACACATCTACGCAGATCTAGCTCGATACCATCAAGGGTTTCATGGCATAGTAAATCAAAATTTTCTACGGATGCTAACAGAGGGAAAGCCAAGATCTAATCTAGGAGATGCAATCAACGAGAGATTGGATTAGATCTTCATACCCTTGAAGATTCAAGACAATGAACGCTCATTTAACGTGGGTGATGTAGTCGCATTTCGCTTCTCCTCCTCGCGATCCGATCCGATCTAGCACCACAAGTGGCGGTGCCTCCGTGAGATGCACACGCAGCACTCGACGCCTCCTCCTTCCTCGGACCAGCAAGTATGGTGGAGAGATAGATTGGATCTACAACACGACGGCAGTGTATATGGTGGAGAATTTCTGCAGCAGGCTTCGCCACAAACAAATGGGAGGGAGAGAGGAAAGCTAGCAAGGCGGCTAGGGTTTGGAGGAGAGGTGTGTTGGTGCGCCTCACCCCTCTTTATATAGAGGGGGCAGCCCAGCCCCTCCCCAAGCCCAAAGGATAAGGAGTGGGGGCATGGACTCTCCCTCTTCTAGAAACCCCATCTCTAGTTTAAACGATTTAAACTCTCTAGGATCGGCTGGGCCCTATGGGGTTTGTGCCCCTGGCCCAATGCGCCAGGACACTCCCTCATAGGCCCATGCCCTCCCGAAGGTGGGGCCACGTTGGCCCTTCCGAAGGTTCTAGAAGCTTACAATACCGATTAACCCTAACAATTCAACTCCAAAACTGCACCGCCTTATATGAATCTTATTCTCCGACCATTCCGAACCTTCGTGATGTCCCGGATCCCATCCGAGACCAACAAAAATTCATAAACCAATTATCCAATCTATCCTAGCGCCGAGATACGTTATGTGTGACCGCGGGTTCGAGAATATGCAGACATGATCTTCTATCAATAATCAACAGTGGTCTGGGCACCCATATTGACTCCCACATTCATCGATGATCATATCGATGAACCACGATGCCAGGATTCAATCAATCCCATATATATATTCCCTTCGTCTCGCGATATTTTACTTGCCCGAGATTCGATCGTCGGTACCGTCATACCTAGTTCAATCTCGTTCACAGCAAGTACTTCACTCGTTCCGTAATCCGATATCACTTTGTGATTAACTCCTTAACCACATGCTTGCAAGCGGTGTTGATATCGATTATCGAGTGGTCTCCGACTTGGGAGGGACAAATTCCATCTCGATACATACAACCCAATAGATACTTTCCGATCACCTGAGAGACACCTTTACGATCACCCTCTCATAGGATGACGTTTGATGACCTCAAAGCTTTCTTCCGTGCAGGAGTTGCATTATCTCATGGTCTAAGGAATACAATATTTGACATAGGAAAAGCTTCGCAAAGATGAACACGATGAAACGATCTAATTGCTTCGCTTAGTTTGGGTCTGTCCATCATATCATTCTCCCAATGATATGATCTCATCAATTGATAACTCATGTCTATGGTTAGGAAACCTTAACCATCATTGATCAATGAGCTAGTCCTTAGAGGCGTACCAGGGACACGGTGTTGTTCACAAACCACACAAGTATTAATGTTTCCGCTTAATACAATTCTAGCATGGAATATAAACTTTATCATGAACAAGAATTACAATAATAACATCTTTATTATTGCCTCTAGGGCATAATTCCAACACTTTACCCTCTGGGGGGGCGAACCTGGGTAAACCCTTGTGTCTCCGCCCTCATCTCGCTCCGCAGATGGCTGGCCGCCCTTGCCCCATGTTCTACTACTCGCTGCCGATTGCAGCATCTTCCGTGGTCATTCCCACGACATCTTTGAATTCAGTTCACAAAGTGAGTTGAAGTCTAATTTGCAAGAAGAGCTAAATAAATCAGGTCACCCACACGACAAAAGTTTGTAATGGATCGATGGTGGTGTACAATGTAGTCCAGGAACTTACAATGAATATCTTGATTCATATGACATGGAGAAGTAGGTGAATATGCAGTACTACAAAGGGGAGCCTACGAAACTGAATGAACCACCAAGGTCTGCAACAAAATTAACAAAGAAGCCAACTACAGATAGAGAACATGCAAGTACAGTGCACAAGCAAGCAAGTTCAGGTGTTCCTTAGGCAACTTCTGGAGAGGAACATGCAACTTCTATTGCACCTAAAGTAACTAAGGTGCACAACAGACATATAAACCTGAGCAACTTACAACTTAAGAGAACAAGCATGCAACTTCTGTTGTACTGCAGGAAACTTCTCCAGCTCTTCAGCCAACTATTGTACAGAACAAGGCATGCGGGGGGATGACCCCTGATAGGGTCATAAAGGGTAAAACTCAATGCGGTACCAGCCTGGCTTGGGCCGAGTCTGGTTGACACGGGCCGAGTAACAGTGGTTGGGTCATCTAGCCAATACGTGCCGACATAAGAAGTAAGTTGGCTCGTAAAGGACAAGAATTCACAATATGCAGGTAATGGCAGGCTGAGTCTCACAAAGGGAAGCCTAGTGAAGGAAGGCTCATGGCTCCTTTCCAAGTAAGATCCGGGAAGGACCACGCTAAAGCAGAGTCAAAAGAGAAGGGCGCCGCTAGGTGACAACCAAAGGAGCCGGGTGATGCCAAAATCACCAAGTGACATATAAAGCGAAGTATGACGCCAGAGGAACGGGTGTCTATGTACAAGAAGACCGTTGGATAAATGCCTTTGCTGACTGGGTCAAGGGCAGAGGGCTGCCCATTGACGTGGCTCACAAGATAATGACAAGGCCCAAATAGTAAACCCTAGGACCCAAACTATAACCTAGCTATTCTTGTTGCCTATATAAGGAGGGGCATAGCTAGGGTTAGAGATAGACGCAACTAGTGCCCCAAGTGTAGGATTCTTCCTTCTTGATTATAGCTTCTAGGCAAACAGCTCGAGGAGCACTTGTAAGTTAGAAGGTGAAATAAAATCACAAATCCTTGGTGGATCTTTGTGTTCTTCGTGTGCGGCTACACCACGCACACCCTCCCCGGATTCCTCAAGTGTCCATCCGGCCCCAAATCAAGACTACCCATGGCATCTGCCGTGACACCACCACGACAGTTGGCGCCCACCATGGGGCAAGAAACGACGCTTGCTGGGGTTTTCATCCGGACGGGCAACATCATCGCTTCAACTGGAGAGCGCTTCTACTCAGGCCTAATCTAGAGGTTTGGCGCGCTCAACTTCGTGAGCAACAATGCTGGCTGTTTCAGCACAAGGCCGTTACCTAGGGGCTGCACTTCATCAAGTTCGGCGAGCATCAAGTTTACATCGCGGTGTGCGTGGAGTGCTTATATCTTGAGAGAGTCGTCTTGGCGCCGGATCCACCTGCGGTTCGCGCTCTACATCAGGTTGCTTCTACCAACGTATTGATGACTACACCCACTCCCTCATGTCCCCTAGCACCTCTAGTAGTCCCAGTGGTAAACGAGTTAGCCGAGGAAGATAACCCAGATGCCACACCCAAGGCACCAAGGACTGCAAAGGTACCACTATAGAGAATGGAGAACATAGCGACGAATAGGAGAGAAAAAGAATTGCAGGAAGTGATAGACAAGCTGGCAGAACCAGTGGCATCAACAGCTGGCCCGATGCATGCACAAGCCAAGTTAGAAGAGACTAGAAAAAAGGTGTTGGAAAGAGCTAAATAGTTTGCACGCTAATCGAGTCAAGGGCGCTAAGACCTGACTCGATACAACAAGAATAAGAGGAAGGAACCTCAACGATGAACTAGGAACGGACGCCATGTCAAGAGTAACTCCAGAGTGCAGCCATGATACCGCCATACAGCCGACATATAATATGGCAGCTGCAAATCTCAGAGCTGCAGAAGCAGCGATGACCGAGTTACCTCACTTAGCAGGTGAGGCAAAGATAAAATAGTAGGAAAGAGTAAATGAGTTGGTAAAAGCAGCTGGCAAGCTAAATGAAGCATACTACAGGGAAAATCTGGGTGTAGTAGGCAGATCATAGTTGATTCATTCGGCAACGCCAATCCCGGCCAGATCTATTGGACATGCAACTTCCTTGCCGATTGACGCGCCGAGACAAAGGCGAGAAAAAGTGTAGACTCGGGAAGAAACAAGCTGATGGTTGCATGTGACCCGATAGTTGTTCAAGGTAATCCCGGTCATGGTCAAGACGTAAGACCAAATGCTGGCCAGCGAAACAACAACCAAGAGAACATTGGCAGAGAAAGGCATGTCGGACAGAGAAATGACAATGGTGGTCAGAATTACCCGACACAGCCTATGCGTGGAAGTCACTCGACGGGAGGAGGAAACCCACCTCTGAATCCGCCACCAGCACAGCCAGAAAGGCAACAACAAAATGCAGGGTGAGCGATGCAACACCCCGTAGATCAAATGCTAATAGATACAACGATGGTTATTCGGCCATGATGAATGTCGGGTATGAAATGCCAGATCACGTGTACAACGTGCTGGGATCTCGGCTGGGAGGTAGGAATATCCAGCTAGATGATGCAAGGCTAAAACTTGACAGAATAAAAATGGCTGATCTTGTCGAATCACAAGGTCCGCTGGGTCCACCATGCTTTGGACCGAGAATCATGAGAGAGCCACCAGTGCCAAACTTTCAGCTGGCAAGAAGAACTAAGACATATGATGGCAGCACCAAACCTGAGGATTGGCATATCGATTACGGAACTACGGTAAACATTGCGACGGGTAATTTGAGATGGGCAGTGCGGTACATGCCACATATGCTGGAAGGACCAGCGAGGGTATGGCTAAATAACTTGCCACCTGGAAGCATCAATAGTTGGGTTTATTTTCAAGAATCCTTTGTTAGTAACTTCACTAGCACATACAAGAGGCCGAATCACCCGCAACAATTGGAAATGTGTAAACAAAAGCCGAATGAAACGAACAGAGAATTTCTCACTAGGTGGTGCACTATGCGCAACTCTTGCGAAGGGGTAATCTAGTCGCAGTCCATAGCATGGTTTGTGCAATGTTGCCGACATGGAAGTGTGTTGTGGTAGATATTGCAAATGGATATTGTAACACCCCCGGTCACTCCGGACCGACGGCTGTCACTTCTGGCAGCTCAATAGGATCTCTAGACTAGCCCCACAGACCAACACTAGTCTCTTCTGCGCACTTTGTCCTCACTTATGCGCACCCGGTTACCCACTTCCCGGTCAGTCACCCATCCTAGAATTGCTCTAGGCCAAGCACGCTTAACCTTAGAGTTCTTGTCGAATGAGCTTCCGTAAAAGAAGTTGCAACTTGTTGGTATGGGTTTGCTATCAATCCTATTGAGCCATGTGCCAGGATCTCACATACACCCACCCTTAGAAGATCGACGTCCTCGTCGATCAACCACGAGAACGCCCCTCTTGGCACACGCTCAGGCCCAAGGTGCACATGTGCCATGCCGTGTCCACTCCGGGCCACACGCGCCATGTGCCACATGTCCGCCACTGACCCGCACACGCCCGTTTAACCACGAGGGTCGGCTCTGATACCAATTTGTAACACCCCCGGTCACTCCGGACCGACGGCTGTCACTTCTGGCAGCTCAATAAGATCTCTAGACTAGCCCCACAGACCAACACTAGTCTCTTCTGCGCACTTTGTCCTCACTTATGCGCACCCGGTTACCCACTTCCCGGTCGGTCACCCATCCTAGAATTGCTCTAGGCCAAGCACGCTTAATCTTAGAGTTCTTTTCGAATGAGCTTCCGGAAAAGAAGTTGCAACTTGTTGGTATGGGTTTGCTATCAATCCTATTGAGCCATGCGCCAGGGTCTCACAGATATGCTCGCAAGTTTAGTCAAGACAATAAAGATTGCCGACTCATATGCATTGGGAGACTCGACTTAGCCTCTGCTTTATCTCGGTAGATGGAAACAAAAAGACTCCGAGTTATGATGCAGCCGGTTTGCAAAGGCGCCAGGATTGTAACGAGTACAAAAGCAAGATACGAGATGAGAGCCCGGATTATAGGTATGGTTCGACTCAAGTCGCCTATGTAAGTCGGGATCATCCCGATGCAGGCAGCAGCCAACGTCAAATAACAAGTGGGCAACAACAGTGGGTACCAAAGAACGATGGCAAAAAGGCATATGAACAGAAGAAGCCTTGGCAAGAAAGGCCAAAATACACTTACGAGATGTTGTTGGATCAGCCGTGCAAGCTCCACACGCCAAGCCCGAGTAAGCCGGCAAACCACACGACTCGATAGTGTAACTAGTTCCAAAAGGGTGATAGAGTAGATTCGGCAAGTCAGCAACTACCACCACCTCCCCCCCCACCACCACTCACAGGAGGAAATGCTCAGATTATTGGTGCTGGGCCGAGATACGAGAATCAGCAGCCGAGATAACGAAACCAAGATAGAAGAGAGGCAGTGCATCAGGTGCAAGTCCCAAGGAACAATGGCGCTCATGTCGGCCATGGAGGTTGAAACGAGTACAGGGAGCATCACCAGAGTTACGTTGTGTTTGTTACAGAGCCGAATGACAAGAATTGTCAGCAGAGGCGGATGATGGAAGTAAATGCCATAATGCCAACGGTACCAAAGTATATGCATTGGTCAAAGCAAGAAATAACATGGAGCATAAAGGATCACCCAAAGATCATGCCGACTCCAGGAGGTTACGCCTTGGTGCTAGACCCGACATTCATGGGCCCTGATATCAACATAGAGTTTTCCAAAGTGCTGATAGATGATGGCAGTAGCATCAATATCATGTACAAGGATATGATGCTCCAACTAGGCATTACCATGAACATGCTGGGGCCGACTAAGACCACATTCCATTGCATTGTTCCGGGATTATCATGCGAGCCAATCGGAAATATTTGGGTAGATGTCTTATCCGGCAACAGGGAGAACTGTCGCACTCAGGCCATAGAATTCGAGGTGGTAGACCTTGTCAGCTCATACTAAGGGTGACTACAAGTGATCTATTGCATGCGCCTCAGTCGGCTCTTCACTGGTGATACGTCCAAAACGTATCTACTTTCCCGAACACTTTTGCTATTGTTTATCCTTTAAACTAGTGTGATTTGGATACAACTAACACAGACTGACGCTGTTTTCAGCAGATTTACCTTGGTGTCTAGTTTTTGTGCAGAAAATCAACTATCAGTAAAAATCTCGGAAAATATGCAAAAAATCATATTTCACCAGAAGATCCACGGAGCCAGAGTACGAGACGGAGTGGAGGCCTGGGGGGCCACACCCCTGCCAGGCGGGGGGGGGTGCGGCCACCCCAGGCACCCCCTCGGCCCCCCTCGGCCCCCCTCTTTGCCTATAAGTTGCCTTCTGACCTAAAAACTCAGGAGGGTTCGACATTTTTCAGAAAGAGTTCCGCTGCACCGCCGCCACCAGAAACCAAGATTCGGATCCAGAAACTCCGTTCTGGCACCCTGCCGGGACGGGGAATTTGGAGAGGATCATCGCCATCGTCATTGCTAACGCCTCTCCATCAACCATCAATGTTTCCCTCATCCATGAGTGAGTAATCCCCCGCTGTAGGCTATGGGGATGGTAGGGATTGGATGAGTCCTATCATGTAATCGAATAAGATTGTTAGGGCATAGTGCCTAGTATCTCTATTAGTGCTATTTGACTTTGTTGCAACTTGTTGTGCTTAATGCTTATCACTAGGGCCCGAGTGCCATGATCTCAGATCTGAACTTATTATTGAATAATTATGATAGTATTATTTATGATCTTATCTGCAAGTTGTGTACACATATCATTGTCCAGATCCAAAGTCCCCGAAGTGACAGAATTGGGACAACCTGAGGGGATGGCTGTGGTGTGAGGATCACATTTGTTCACAAAGTGTTAATTCTTTGCTCCGGTGCTCTATTAAAATGAGCACCTTAATTGCCAGTAGTTCCCTTGAGGCCCCGCTGCCACGGGCTGGCTAGACAAAAGATGTTGTGCAAGTTCTCATTGCGAGCATGCATGACTATATATGGAGCACATGACTATGATTGTTTAGTACTTGGATGCTTATTCTTATTTATCTGCAGTTTCCCTAGATCTTGAAGTTACATGTTTAGACTCGTCCATGCAACGCCCATCCATCCATCCCTATTCCTACCGCGCTCATATCCCAATGTTTGCTACTGTTGTTACTATTGCTCTTGTTTTACTGTTGCTGTTGCTACTACAAACTGTTGCTATTGATAAACTTCTGGGAGCAAGAACTATTTTCAGGTGCAGCTGAATTGACAACTCATTTGTTAAGGCTTGCAAGTATTCTTTGGCTCCCTTTGTGTCGAATCAATAAATTGGATAATACTACCCGCGAAGACTGTTATGATCCCCTATACTTGTGGGTCATCAAGACTATTTTCTAGCATCGTTGCCGGGGGAGCATAGCTTTATTTGTAAGTTCACTTGCATCTATTATTGTTCACTGCTACTCCTTTCATCATGGGGAATTCTCGTGATGAAAAGTTTCCTATTTTACCATCTACTACAAGAAAAGGTACAGTTCTAAACACCTCTGTTGCTCTTGGTTCACCGTCTGTTATAAGTAAGCTTGTTATACCACCACCACATACTCATGCTACACACACTGCTACTACTTGATGGGGGAATACCAGTCGGGGTACACCCATAAAGAGGAATCGCTAGCTGGATCGCCAATCCCAGAGCGGGTCGACTCGCCGGATATGGCGACTGGCGCATACTATACCCAGGCGACTGGCGCCGACTGGAGGCCCAATACGGCGACTTGTATACAAAGGCCACTAGCACTTGTAAACCCTAACTGGATGCATATATAAAGCCACCAGGGGCACCCCCGCGGGGCATCATCTCCCACGTCATATTAGATCTAGTCTCTCTCACCACCTCCGGCGACTCCATTGTAAACCAATCTATGATCATATACTGGATTGACAGCAGGACGTAGCGATCCTCCATCGAGGGGACGTGAACCTAGGTACATCGTGTGACAATCTCGCTTCCGGATTCTCCTATGTCGCCTTGCTACCTCTACGTAAGCTACCCAGTAGCATCTGCCGTGCAATACTACGATAGTTGGCGCCCAACGTGGGGCAAACGATGCATGGAAATGATAATTCAGATGGGATCCGTCAACGTTGTCGGCAGACAGATCGAGTCTAGCGCAACATCCGAGTACCGCTGCCCAAGGACATAGCGATTGGAAGCTAATCGATCTGGTTTGTTCGACGTCCAATGGCGACCGATGCGAACATGGCACATATAGCGTTGATCCGTATGGCTGGCTCTTGAGTTTCCTATTCGATCCTCTCTCGGTCATTAATTACTCTATAGACTAATTATTTTATTTAGATTTAATCTCACCTGCACGCTACTTGTGAGCATCGTTTGGAGGACTGATCCATGAAGACAAATTGGATCGCTGGTAGCTGTTAATCCATGAGCTAAAGGAAAGAGATGGGGCACATGTCAGATAGATCAGTCGATCAAGTCCTAAGATGCTACAGATCAACTTTCGCATTAGCGCTGAATTGATTTTACATCCAAACGAATATCTCTGTCATTTGATTTCTTATTTGATTACTATATTAATTGATTATTTTATTTAAATCTAATCTGGTGCATGCTTATTTTGGCAATACACGCATGGCACAACCTAAATCGGCGAGTCTGTGTTTGTTTTTGATACGAGCAAGCGGCATTGAGGATAATCTGTGTCATGCCTTTCGTATGAAGTGCTATTTTTCCAATTATTCGCCTCGAATTGTTAATTTCAATATACAAGTATATTTTTCTGGTTTGTACTATATTTCAGATGCAGATTTATCAATCAACATATCTCAAAAAATCTGTACAAAACATAATACAGAAGATGTGGAGACCACTCTGACCGACTCCGACGGGTCGGTTCTGACTCGCTTGTCGCGGCCTCGTCCTCACGGATTTGTCTCGCTCGGGAATTCGCCATCGCGGGCTCTTCCTCGCGGAGTCGCCATCGTGATTTCGCCCTCGCGTACTCGTCACGCTCGGAGATTCGCCATCGCGGGTTCGTCCTCGCGCAGACTTCTGACGCGGACTCCGCGGACTAACGCTGGTTTATCTCGCTGGATCGCTTATCGCGACGACCTCGCTTTCGCGTTAAGCCGTAAGCGCGACCATACGTCTGCCGCGTCGACCTCGTGTCCTCCGGCCGATTTCGCTTAAAGCGCGACCATACGCCCACCGCTGCCGATTCGTGGTCCGCCAAGGCCGACTTCGCTTAAAGCGCCGACCATACGCTGCAAGGCCGACTTTGCCAAAGCGTGACCATACGTCCGCTGCGTCGACCCCGTGTCCGCCGCGTCGACTTCGCCGAAGAGCGACCATATGTCCGCCGCGTCAACCCCGTGGCCGCACGTCGACCCTTTCCGGCTACGTCGAATGCGTGTGCCGTGCTTGCCAAGGGATCTTCATCGTCCGAGTCGCCAGAGAGGGTCGCATGCCACGCTGCATGGACTCACCACTAGGCGTCTCTTCCCCCCGGGAAAAATTAGTTCGCCTTTGTCAACCTTTGAAAAAGCGACTCGCAATGGCGAAGTAGTGCAGACGAGGACTCGCAAACCGAGCCTCGGATCATCCACGAAAAACGCTAATCAAGAGCCATAATTGGAGTCGCCTTGCTCGACTGGCCTTCCGGGCCAAGACAAATGGTTGTGCTACACAAGCAGCACCATGTCCTCCTCAACCTTAGACAGTGCGACTCGTACGGCCGAGTACTGCGGACGAGGACTCGCAAACCGAGCCTCGGACCGTCCAGGAAGAACGCCTAGCCGAGATCCGTCTTTGGAGTCGTCATGCGATTAGCCCCCGGGCCAAGACGAGAGACTCGCTAACAAAAACAACGCAATCAACATAATCGCGAACTCGCAATCATCGCAGACTCGCCACACTCGGGGAATCTCCCCTCGCGGACTCGCAATCATCGCATACTCAACGCGCTCCAGACATCGGCACTCGCCGGTCGCCCGACCTTGTCACTCGCCGTGCTCGACAATACCACTACTTATTTTTAGAATATGCATCTCTAAAGAGTCTCAAGTCGCCTCTACAAGCCAACTCAAGCCTCGGAGACTACTCCTAGGCATACTGCGTATACGTATGGTTCCACGACCGCGGATTTACCCTCGCGTACTCAACACGCTCAGGGACTTGCCACCGTGGACTCTCCCTCGCGTACTCAACACGCTCGGGGACTCGCCACTGCGAACTCGCCCTCGCGTACTCAACACGCTCGGGGACTCGCCATAATAGTCTCACCCTCACGTACTCGCTACGCTCGGGGACTCGCCATGGCGAGCTCGCCCTCGCATCCTCGCCACACTCAGGGACTCGCCATCGCATGCTCGCCCTGATGTACTCGCCACGCTCGTGGACTCGGCACTCACCGGCCGCTCGACCTCGCTACTCGCCGCGTTCAGGGACTCGGCGCGCTCCACACAGCGGCACTCGTCGGTCGCCCGACCTTGCCACTCGCCGCGCTCGGGAACTCGGCACTCGCCGGTCACCCAACCTCGCCACTCGGCGCGCTCGGGGACTCGGCGCACTCCAGACTCGGCACTCGTCGGTCGCTCGAGCTCGCCACTCGCCACGCTCGGGGACTCGACACGCTCCATGGTCGGGGACTCGCCGCAACTGGCGGCTTCACCGACTCCCTACATCTTTCGCCAACTGGCCATCACCGAGTGGCTCACGCCGACCGCCGACCGCCTCCCGCTTCACAATTCTTTCCTCCATTCAGGAGCTCGTCGCCGATTCGCCACGACCCATCGTCAAGACTCTTTGCGCCCTGCCTCAAGCCCGCGTCAAATCGACAACGTGCTCGGGAACTACTGACGGGGGAATACCAGTCGGGGTACACCCATGAAGAGGAATCGCTAGCTGGATCGCCAATCCCAGAGCAGGTCGACTCGCCGGATATGGCGACTGGCGCATACTGGACCTAGGCGACTGGCACCGGCTGGAGGCCCAATACAGCGAATTGTATACAAAGCCCACTAACACTTGTAAACCCTAACTAGATGCATATATAGAGCCACCAGGGGCACCCCCGCAGGGTATCTTCTCCCACGTCATATTAGATCTAGTCTTTCCCACCGCCTCCGACGACTCCATTTTAAACCAATCTATGATCATATACTGGATTGAATGCAGGACATAGCTAGAGATCCTCCATCGAGGGGACGTGAACCTGGGTACATCGTGTGCCAATCTCGCTCTCGGATTCTCCTACATCGCCTTGATCCCTCTACGTAAGCTACCCAGTAGCATCTGCCGTGCAATACCATGACACTACTATTGAATCTGAAACTGCTTTTGATGTTCATGATGTTACTTATACTGTGCTTGATGCGAGTGGTTCATTAGGTCCTTTCCTAGATGCTACTATGGCTAGTCTAGGGAATATTGAAACTCCTAGTGAAGACACTGTTACACCTGTTAGCTCACTTGAGTCTAGAGAGTGTTATGATATTAATGATGGTTATACTAAGTTCACTGATGAATTTGTTGAAGAGTGCCGAAACACACATGGTACTAGTGCTATTAAGAGTCTCCTTGCAAGACATACTATTATTCCTAAGTTGTCCTATGATCCTAAGTTTGCCACCTCTCCCATAGATATTAAAGATAAAGATTATGATTTCTCTTGATTTATCCTATTTGTACATTGTTGAGAAAGAACCTTTTTGTGGGACTGAAAATGAGAGTGATGTAGCTCATATGAATGAGCTTTCCACTATGAGTGCCTTATTCTCTGATGATTTTAATATGCGCAAGTACTTTGTTACAAAGATCTTCCCTTTTTCACTAAAAGGAGAAGCTAGGGCTTGGTTTAACAGATTACCTCCTGATTCCATTGATAGCCCTGATTGTTTGATTGCTTCTTTCTTCCAAAAATATTTTTCTCCTAGTGCTAGACATGCTGCTTTGCAGAGACTTTTTGATTTTAAACATGGAGAAAAAAAGAAATTGCCTGAGTCATGGACAAGGTTTTGTGCCTTGATTCATGCACATCCTGGATGTCCATTACCTAAAAATGAGCTTCTTGATATTTATTATAATGGACTGACTGATGATTCTAGGACATACCTAGATAGCTTTGCTGATTGTGTTTTTAGGAAAAGAACTCCTACATATGCTAAAGAATTAATGGCTAAAATAAGGAAGAATTATGATGTTTGGACTTCAACTGAGCTAAATACACCTGAGCCTATTACTCCTAAACCAGTTGTGCCTGAACCAGATCCAATACCAACACCAAAGAAGAGGGGAGTAATTGCATTAAATGATGAAGTGATGAAAGAAGCTAGGAAATTTCTTAAGGAGAAAGGTATTAGAGCTGAAGATGTGAAGAATCTACCTCCTATAGAAGAATTATGTAAGCCAATCTCCCACTCATCCACTATTGATGTACACTCTCTCCAACACTTTGATGAAGGTGATATTCCTTATTGTAAGCCTCCTGATCAATGTTTAGAGGAACTTGACAATTTTATTGTTAAGCAAGGTAATTTTAATAAACAAGTTCAGAATCATTTATTGGAAAACTCTAGAGCTATTAAAGAGTTGAAAGATATTGTGGAAAGAACTTCTAATGATATTAAAATGCTTTGTAAACACTTTAAAATGGTTCAAAACCAACTTGATCAACTTCCTAAGGTACAAAAGGATATGCTAGTTAATGCATCAAGAGATAAACATGCTTATGGAATTAGAACTAGGAGTGGTATAGCTACTCAAGATCCTTTATATCCTGAAGGGCACCCTAAAAGAATTGAGCAAGATTCTCAACAAGGTGAAAGTAGTGATAGTCCTCGTAAGAGAAAGAAAAAGAAACACAAAGTAGTTGAGGAACCACTTGAACCTGCTGTAGATCCTAATAGTATATCTGTCTCTGATGCTGAAGCTGAAGTGATGATAAAAATGATGCTCCTGATAAGGAGGAAGTTGAGAAATAACCTGAGGAGCACACTAAGAATACTAGGTACACCAAGGAAGATTTTATTTCTAAGAAACATGGTAGTGAGAGAGAACCTTGGGTGCAGAAACCTATGACTTTTGTAGGTAATAAACACAAGTCAAAGGAGGTAGAACACAACAACAAGTTTTGTGAGTGGATGAAACCTTTATTTTTGCAAATTCCTTTGAATGATGCTATTAAGTTGCCTCCTTATTCAAAGTATATGAAGGATATTGTCTCTAATAAAAGGAAGATTCCTAATGAGGAAATTTGTACTTTGCTTGCTAATTATTCCTTCAATGGTAAGGTTCCAAAGAAACTTGGTGATCCAGGTATACCAACTATTCCTTGCTCTATTAAGAACAATTATGTTAGAACTGCTTTATGTGATTTGGGAGCTAGAGTTAGTGTTATGCATTTTTCTCTCTACAAGAGACTCTAGCTAGAAAAGTTGATACCAATAGATATATCTTTGCAAATGGCTGATGAGTCAACTACTATTCTTGTTGGTATATGTGAGGATGTTCCTGTTCAAGTGGCTCATAATTGCTTGGTTTTAACTGATTTTGTTGTGCTTGAAATGCCTAAAGATGATAATATGTCTATTATTCTTGGGAGACCTTTTGTTTATAGTGCAGGTGTTGTCATCAATTGTAATCAAGGAAAAGTAACATTCAATATTAATGACATATTTTCCCAAGAAGGTTGCTAAAATCTATTACCTTATTTCCATTTAAAATATTGAGAGCATCAAGGTTGGAGAAATATATTGTCCCATTCCACAAGAAAATTTTGAAACTATTAAGATTGGGACCATTACTATCAAGTATGAGGTAACATAATCACCTTGTGGAATGCAAAGTTTTGTTTCATATAAGATTATTTTGGTAACAAGACTTGATCAACCTTGTTAACAAAAGGATTTTAATGAACAAAATAATGTTTCCACTGTGGTTATACTTGCTTTCTTTTAATTTTCTCCTTCCTACTCTTTGCCTTTTCTTTTGCTAGCTTTGGTTTTGTTAGTTGTTTACTTGTTAGAGTGTCTTAGAACTTCTATAGTTTGGTTTTTGTTTTCTTTTGCTTCTTCTAAAAAATGTTTCTGCGAGAAAATCAATTTTCATACCCTAAAAATTGGCCAAAATAAAGTTTCCCAAAAAAATCCCAGAAAATGTAAAATAAATTTTTCCTCGAAAAAAGGGGCAGAGGGACACCTGGAGTGACCCAGGGGGCCACCCCAGGCCAGCACACCCCAGGTGGGCGCGGCCACCCCCAGGTGGCATCTGGTTGGGGTGTGGCCCACCTGGGCCCTCCAAAGTGCCTCCTCCCATCCATCTTCTTTCTCTCTCCCGAAGAACACCGGAAAACTTTATCAAGCTTGAGTTCTTGCTATTCTTGCTCGCGATTTTCGATCTCTTTGATCAGCCCATCTTTGCTGCTAATTTGTAACATCCCAAAATTCATGAATTTTAAAAGCATGCATTGCATTCATATAATCATAGCATATTTGTCTTGCACAAAAATTTTCAAACCAAAACCCCAAATAAAACCATTATTATGCCCATTTTATTAATCATATTAGGCATGGTTTTATTTTTATTTTCAAGGGGTCAAAGTGTATTTGAGTGGACAAGTGTGTTTGTCACACTTTTGAGTGCAAGTTTCACAGTGCAAAAATCTAGAAAAGATTTGAATTCAAGCAAGTTTGAAAAAGGATTCAAATTCATTCCTGAAAAATCAAATAGAAAAAGAAAAGGTTAAAAGAAAAAAATAAAACACTACGCCAGCCTTTCGGCCCAGCGTCAAAACCAGCCCAGCAAGCCCACCTGTGCCACTCCTCCTCTCTCTCACACTCACTGCCCTTTGGGCCCAGCCTCAGCTCTTCTTCCCCAAACCCCGCCTTGACGCTGTCATCGCTTCCTGCTCACCAGCGGTTGATTCAGGCTTAATTGCCGATGAATGATCGCGTAATTCCCTTGCCCTCACTGGATACTTAACCCTCTCTACACCGCGACCATTTCCCCTCAATCGCCACCCCTAATCGCCAACAGGCTGCTCGCAATTGAACCCGCACTACCGCTGCCCGACGCACTCCAGTGAGATATTCCAGTGAGCCTCGAGCGCCCCCTGTCCCTCGTTCATACGATGATGATTCTCTAGTCCTTGTGATTATTCTGTGTAACATCCGAAAAATCATGATTTCAAAGTTTGCATATCACTCATACATTCAAAATCATTTTTGAATCATTTTCAAATAAGTTTTCAGAAATAGAAGCATTTGATGTCTATTATTCTATGTAAGCAAGGCAATGGCCTTATTGCTACCTTCTAATAAGAAAATACTTGTTTTAATCAGTAAAGAATTAAACATGAGTTTGTTTGTTATTTCTAAAGCTTGACCAAATTTTTCAAAAACAAAAACATGAATTCAAACCATTCATATGCCTGTTATAAATAAATGATTAAAGCTTGGTTTATTTTAAAAATTCAATGGGCCAATGTATTTCTAAGTGTACAACTTTGTTCTGTAGTGAAATATGAGTATGGTACAATTTACAAAATTTCAGAACAATTTTGAATTCAAACCCATATGAAAATAATTTGAAAATGGTTCCTGAAAATCAAATTAGAAAAAGAAAAGGGAAAAGAAAAAATAAAAACAGGCGCTACCATTTGAGCCCAACACCAGAACCAGCCCACAAGCCCATTTTACACTCTGCCCCCTCTCTCACCCGCGCGAACCCTACCCCGCAGCCACTAACGCTGGGCCCTACACCACGTCAGCATCGTCTCCCCCAAACACCACGCGCAGACACCGTCGCCGCCCGTTTCCTCCTCCTTCACTGCCGCGAATTAAGCTGCTTAAATCCCATTGATTCATCGAGTGATTGCTGCCCCTTATCTGGCTACTTAACCACCTCCCCACCCCACTCCTTTCCCCTCACACAGCACCACCAAAGCGCCGCCAGGCTCCACGAATTTCACTCTACATCGCCGCAGCATCGAAGAACTCCGGCGAGCTATCGCGGTGAGTCTCGAGTGCGCCTTGCCCTCTGGTTCACACGAGCCGTTTTTCCATCACCTTGCGCATCTTCTCATGCTTTCCTTTTGTCCTGAACCGCCCCAGGTCATCGCCCTCATCAACAACTACAAACGCCCGAAGCTAAGTTCGACTCCGACGAGCCATTCCGGTGAGCCCCGTGCCCCCCTCTGTCTCTGGTTCACGCAGCTGTGTTCGCCAGAGTCTTGCGCATCTGCTAACGCTTGCCGTTTGGTCCCGTGCGCCCTAGGTCGTTGTCTTCGACTCTGACAGTGAGTACCCGACACTCAGACGAACTCCGACGAGGTCCTGCTGCTGTGTCTGTGCTCCCCGACCCTGTCCATTTGCAAGTTGAGCATCTCCACGTTCTCACGATCTCGGTAAGAACTAGCATGCCCCCTGCCCCTCTGGCCTCGCCGGCGTGTCACCGCCAGAGGCGTCGCCACCGCAAGCGCCATTCGCGCCGCTGGTTCCTGGTCAGATAGATCTGATCCATTGGATCTAGATCCAAAGGCCACAGTTAGATTTTATTCGAAGCGGTACGATTAGATCTGGGCCATGCAAAGTTAGTTAGATCCTACGTCCCGCAAGCCTGATCCGCGCGAAATGGTATCGACCAATCAGATAGCGCCGCGTGGCCTGTAGTTTGATTTAAAATCTGGATTTAGATCAATTAGATGTTCAAACTTGCAAAATTCATAACTTTTTATCCACACGTCCAAAGTTTGCAAATTTTATATCATTGGAATCAGGAGAAAGAATTCTATCCAACCATGCACTTTTTTAATAAATTACTTCTGGAAAATTGGTTATTTTTGCAGAGACATTTGTAGGCCTATTTTGGGTCTAAAAATTATTTGAAAAATGTTTTAAAGATCAAATTAAGTTTGATTAGTGTATAAATTTTTAGTTTAGTGTTTAGTACTGTTTTACCTGTCTTATTTAAGTTGGAAAAATCATCACATGGCATTTGCATGCATTCATATATTTTTGCTTGTTTATTTTGATATGTGAATTTGGTGCTATCATTTTATGTGTAGATTTTGGTGCTAGTGGTGATTGTGATTGTGAGGATTGTTGCTACTCCCCCAACTACCAAGGCAAGTGGTTCTTCATAATTTTTGTCCCAATATTTTGACTATGCACTAGTGTTATTTTGCTTAGGACTTGCATGATATTTTGCTAAGTATCTATATGCTATGCTTGGGAAAGTCCTAGTAGTTGTAGACTTGATAGAATTTTCTCTAAGATATGATACTTACTAAATTTCCATGCTTAGCCTAGCTAGTCGTAAACAAGGGGGATTATTATTCATGCTATGGAAATTTTGCTAAGTCTTTTGACTTGTGTTTTTGCTTAATAAAAACAACTAAGTGAATGAAACACCTGGGTGGAATGGAAAGAATGGTTTGTGTTGAATGGTTACACATGGCCCATTTCTATGGTTTACCTTGTGTATATCACTTGTGGAAAGCCACCCAGGAACAAAGGGATTTGAGATGCCATATGTTAAGAAGCTTCTAGTGCAACCACATGGCATTATGGGCTCTGCCTAGACCATATAGGTTGCAATAACTTAGCCATTTGGACAGTTGGTGGTAGTGGGTGATAGGTTGGAACGCGTCCATTTGATCTAAGGGAAGGCTTCTGAAAGGTCCTGTCTTGGTGAAAATCAAGTCTTGTGGGGAAAGTGCACCACCTCTGCAGAAGGAAGAAACTAAGTACTTAGCCATGTCCCTGGTATTGGACAATTTGAGCATCAAGACATGGAAGCTATCAAGAATCTCCTCATCCCAATTTTCTAAGTTAAAACTTGTGGTTAAACAAGGGTGATGGTTCACTAATTTCTATTGGTGGTTCCTTGGGAGTTTTTGCCAAACAAAAACTTAGTGTTTTCAACTGATAGGTAAAACCTATTTTAAGGAAAGCAAGCTTAAGCTACACTTAGCCAAATTCATGTAGTAACTAGATGCTAATATTCTACTAAGGTATCACTTGCCAATACTATTCCAATGTATTGACCCACTGTGGCTGTAACTTGTGATGTTGCAGGATACTCTGATGATGATTAGGGGTTATGAGTCTACACTCAACATGCTTGCCTGTTCCACATGAAGATGAAGACTTTTATTTATATTGTTAAGTTAAACTCTTGTACTAGACTATGGCTATGGAGTTGTAAAAGACTATGTTATCTCTGGAATGACGATGTAATAATGACCTTTGTTCTTGTGTACTTCATCCTAAACTATTGATGCTAGCAATTGATCCAGGGACTAGCATTGCAATCACAGGGATCTTTACCTTTATAAAGGTGGAATCTTATAGATGGTATCAGAGCACTGTGTTTCTTGTAGGATTATGACCCTAGGATTGGAATAGAAACCACTAAGGAAAAATTTCAACACTTTGAAAAATTTCCACACTTGTCTTTTTCTTCTCGTAAAATTTTCTAATCTTCTTTCTCGTCTCTATTTGTAGATGAACTCCATCAACGAAGACGTAAGGAAGGGACCACTCATGACCATGACTTTGGAGTGTGAAACTGAATTTTCCAAGGCCCTCAAGAACCTTATGGTTACCATGGGGATACATGGTGCAGCTGTGTACAAAGGATTCCCTGTGATGGATGAAGGAGAAGAGTATTGGTGGGTGCAACTTCACTTGTACAAAAACAAGGAAGACAACTACAAGGAGTCAGGATTCTGCGTGGTCACCAACTCATAAATGCACACAACATTCTTTGACTCTGCAAGAAATGCAGCTTGGAATGCTATCAAGGAGCTTGGTGATAGACTCAAGTGCATAATGCTCAACACCCAAAATGACCTTAGAGAAGAAAAGAAGCATACCCAAGAATTAGAGACTACCAACCAACAACTATGGGGAGACATCATAGACTTAATTTGGGAGTCTTGTGAGAAAGATAGATAGATGGCTACTAAGGATGCCATGATAGCTATTTTGTCTAGTGAGTGAGAGTTGTAGCGTACTCGTTAGTTGGACCACCACACTTATCGTTTTGTTTCCAAAAATTTGTCTAAGTTATGTTGAACCTTTGATGCTTGTAATAGGATTTGTGTATGCCATGACTTGTGTGTTTGTTGCAACAGATATGCTTGTGATATTTTGTCTTGTGATTTTCTCTATTTGATGTTGATTCTAACTTTTCTCTATCTTATAAAAATAGATGCCTAATGTTACTATCAACACGGCCGAGGAGTTCAAGGGAACTCGTTTTGGTACTCGTCTCATTGATCTCACTAGTGTGCTCAACCTTCCACTTCCTAGCATCATGACACTTCCACTCACCAAGTTTGAGAGGAAGGACCTATGGGGCTTCAGAGTCACCTAGCCTGGACACCAGACAGAGCCAACCACGGAGACCATCACTTTCAAGCTAATGCATGACGACAAGGAGAAAGGCCTAGCCCTACAAGGAATCTGACTGTATATGATCCTCCATTTTCGTCACAGAATCATCATAATAGTCCGTTTATGACGATTTTGAGATCGTCGAAAGCTGGGCGTCGCAAATGAACTACAATGACATTTTTGGTAAAATCGTCATAACCGTCTATGACGATATTGGATCATCATAACGTCTATGACGATCCAATATCGTCACGGGCCATCTAGCCTAGCCAAGTCAGATCCTACGTGGTCAATTCTATGTGGCAAAATTGTGACGAAATTAAATCGTCTTAAATCGAAATCAGCCCAGTCCATTTTGGTGGTCTGAACAGGCGAAGCCCAACAATTCCAACCTTTTTCTTCATTAGGCGTGACCCTTTAGTGTGCAATTTTCTTTGGGCTTCTGTCTTTCTTCTCTAGGCCTTGGCATATTACCTTACATTTATTTTGGGCTATTCCAGCCCACGATTCGTTGCATTTTATGGGCCTCAAGCCTTTTTACAATCATTTTCTTCATAACTTTCAACATTGATTTGATTTTTCATTTTACCACTAGACCCACTTGTCAAATTCCAGGTTCCACATTTTGAAACCAAGTAACCAGTATTTCAATCAAAACTAATAACACGAGAAAATTTTCAAATATCAACGAAATTGGTCTATTACAACAATTACATGGTTCATCACACAAAAATGACCAATCAATCATAGTACAATCACAGTACAATATAATTAACTAGTCTTTGTTCAGTAGGACTTCCCGCTTCTTCACTTCTTCAAGCTAGAGCACTGGTTGCTAGGCAAACTTCATTCCCAATATTCTCAACGTTCTCAATGCTGCACTCAACGCATATGAGGAGTAATCAGTAACAGTCAATCAACAATCAGGACCATGAGTAGGTGATGAAATATATAAGCATGCACCTGAGCCTTGATGCAGCTGACATGGCAGACTGACCCGGGCCAGGGAAGGAATGCAACATCCTGGAAAGATGTAGTCTTTTATAAAATCTGGACTTCTTATGTATTGATCATACCTTTCTTCCGGAATTGAGGTGCACTGCATACGAATAACCGATTACGTTAGATATACTTGCAAACAAAAACAAAATTAATTGATGATTCCACATGAAGATTGGTGTACGATTAATTGAAGTGCATATAGTAATAAGTAGGGACCTGGAGTACAAGTATGCCATCTGGTGCCAAACAGATCATAGTGCACGAGTTGTTAATTACTACAGTATAGAATACAAGAACAAGCCGTGCAGCAACAGTGATAACAAGAAAAGGTAAGCTACAACTAAAGAACCAGATCAGTATAATTACTAAAATTTGATTGTCCACAAAGAGTAGCGTGAAAATTACAGTTCAGATTTCAAAACCTCATCTCCATTGTTGTGCTTCCTCAATAACTATTGAAAAAAATAAGTTACGGTAAGGACTGGGCAGAGACAGCAGGAATCACCTAACTATGATCTTGACTAACAATGGGGACTAATCTAAACTGTACGAGGTTGCATGAAAAAATAGTAGAAGAATTTAACAAAATTATATAGCTTGTAATAAGCTAATTATATACAGCAATAGTCAAAATTACAATCATACGATGGGCATGGAACAAGATAACCATAGAACTGGTTGAATATAACGGTACTTCTTAAAATTACCATGTGATGCAAGGAACACAAAGAACATTTAACTATCAAGTATACAAGAGTATGCATGGCATTGTAATATAAGGATACCCACAATGAACATCAATACAGTATATTCATAGTGTACTATCAGTAATTTAACTACCACTGCTTAGTATTGCTAACACAACGCAATGACATTAAAATGCTACACTGTACATGCCAAGATCACAGAAGCCAGACCATGATATTAAATAAACATGGTAGAAATCACAACTAAGTATACATAACTAGAAAGGATTCAAAAATTGGACAGTGGATCTCTGTTGATAGATTATTAAAAGCAAACTAGTTTAAATGCTAATTCATTGAGCGGTTTTCAAGTCTATAGGCTTCAATGCTGTAGGAACTCACAGATCAACACTTGAGGGAAATACTAAAATCCAAATGGATGGTAGATAAACAATAAACACTTTTTCCATGGTTACTCAACACAGAGATAAATAATGCCAAGCATTCTGAATGTACCATACCACACCCACCTACGAAAATTGCTAAATGACTCACATTAGCTCAATCCTATTATAGGATACAATTACAAAATATATTCAGAAATGATAATGCCATAGCATTCTACATGCACCAGACCATCCACCTGTCCAAACTGCTACTCACTTCACATTTTTTCACTCCCACATATCCAAACTACAACTATTGTCCCACATATCAAATCTACAGGCTAAAGGCAGGACCCTTGGTCCCAAAAGAGAACATGGCATGCAGATTTAGCAGTAAATCACACCAGGTAGTAAACCTTTCAAGTGAAGGTTCATAACAAGAACCCGTTACCATCTAGAGATCCCTGCTACCGGAGGTGCTCTCGATGAGGTTGCGTCTGATCTCCGTATTGTGCCAGGGTTGGACAGAGAGGCGCCATCTCACCGGCAAGCAAGACCACCACCGGTCTACGACCTCGCCGTAAGCACTGAAGACTAGCGGCAGTCTCCAGGGGAGTAGCCATGGCCAGGCAGACATATCCTAAGGAGAACATGAAATGAAGCATCAACACACTAAACTCGATAAAAAATAAAGCTCACAGTATTCATATATTGACTACATGCTCACAGTCACTTTTATCACAACAACTAGATCAATCTTATATCAACACTGCTTTCATTGATCAGAGAAATACCAAAAACAATGTGTACAAGATAAAAAAAGAAACAAAACTGAATAGGAATCTTCCAGCCAGATGATATAAGTACAGAACATCAATACACACAAGTAGTCCTGAATCAAAAGGAAGCCTAGATGTAAGTATAGAACATCATGGTATTGCCAGAACTAAACATGAAATTTGTTTCACTTACAAGTAGAGTATCTAAGACATGTGCATACCAAGCAGTAGAAGTTGGTCAATCAAGTGTATACCAAGAAGCATGTGTTAGGCAATTATGTGCATATGAACTGAACTGAAAAAGAAGCATTCACATATGAAACCCTAATCCCCCTGAACATGTGTAACCACGAGAAGAGCCAGCAGCCTCTGCGCCGCCAGGGTAGCAGCGATGGCCATCGCTGCCGCAGGCGCCCCCGCCAAGACCATCTCGGTCCCACACACCGTCGTCGCCGCTGTCACCGCCATCTGCATAGGGATTAGAAAATTGAGTCAACAACCCGGTGGACAGCGAGGAGACGACCAAATTTGGGGTCTGACCCAGGCCCGGAACCCACCTCTGCCTCCTCGCCGTGTGGGACACCACCGTCAGCAGGGGTGCTGTCATCTCCATGGACCTCCTGCTCCTCTCCGGAGCACCAGGATCTTGGGCTAGGGTTTCTGCTGGAGGTGCGGTTTCATGGTTCCGTGAGGTGGCATAGAGAGGGGGGAGGAGGGCTAGGAGATAGATTAAACTCTGGCCACCGGCGAGGTCGGGCAGCACGGCGGGGCCGCTCCATCGATCTGGATGGTGTCGGGTGCAGGGGAGAAATCCCGTGACGGGAGATGGGTGTCGACGGTGAGAGGGCGAAGGTGTCGCAGGGGAAGGAGGGGCGCCGGAGGTGTCGGGTGGCCGGGGATGTGGCACCGGTGACATAGGAGATGGTATGGCGATGGAGGCGGCACACACGGGTGGGTGACGGGGGAGACAAAACGCGGGTGGGTGAGGTGTGGTTTGCGCGATGGGTGAGTGGGGTGGGATTGGGCCTAATCTAGACGCGCCGTGGTCCGTGGTTACGCATCGTGGTCCGTGGGTCACGCGGCAAAATTGAACCTCCCAAGCGCCAAGGGACAAATTTTCGCTGGCTGAGGGTCTGAAATGAGTTCCACAACGTTGGATCCAGCGCTCGTGGACGGTAAAGATTTGATTCATGAGATGATCCGTGGGTCCCTCGTTTTGTATTCTGACTGGCTGGACAAGTGTACATAGTTTGAAATTGGCATAGCTAGCTCAAAAAAATCAAAAATGGAAGCCCTTCGCATTGCGTCATTTATATGACATAGTATCTAAAATAATATCTAAAAAATATCTAGTCCTTTTCGTCGCACGAAAAAGCCATTTTCCATTTTCCGAGAGCCAAAAAATGGGGCGTTTTATGAAGCAACCTCCAAATGGCTAATTCAAAATGTTACCACCTCATTTTAAAAAATACTAGACCATCTTATATGGATAATGTCACAACCGGGGTATCTCAAACCTTTCCGTCCACCGCTGGTAAAAAGACAAATTCCTGCTAAATCGGTAGGAAGTGGGACCGATTTCAAATACATGTACATTATCTGATGCTCGTGATTTTTTGCAAAAATAATTTTTAGACTCACAACATGCTATTTCTTCAGAGATCCAATGCAAGTTTAGCGAGGCTCATCCCCTAGCTAAGAACCTTCCTGCCCATCGTTTTGACCGAAGTTTGAAACGGGCATAAGAAATTCAAACACGTTCCAAACAATGTAAAACCTTCGCGTGGCGTCATGTTATGTGACATAGTTGCAAGGAAAAATAACAGACTTGGTATATTGATTATATCTCAAAAAGTCCTTCTCAAAATGAGCTATCATGTCCGAGGTTTCATGGCTTTCGGTCCAAATGATCAATGTTATGGAAAGAATCGTGGCATAGTTTGTGATAATGTGCCCATATTGTGCACGCATGTGCATCTTGGGATGGCGAACAACGTTGCAGTAGAAAGTTTTCCCTTTCGTCGCACGGAAAAGCTATTTTCTATTTTCCAAGTGCAAAAAACAGGGCGTTTTGTGAAGCATCCACCAAATAAATTTTTTTAAATTCTACCACCACATTTTTAAAAATACTAGACCACCTTACATTAACAATGTCACAATCGGTAGATCTCAAACTTTTCCGTCCACCTCTAGCGAAAAAGATAAATTCCTGCCGAATTGGTAGGAAGTGGGACCGATTTGAACTACATGTACATTATCTGATGCCCATGATTTTTTGCAAAAATGATTTTTTGACTCATAATATGCTATTTCTTCAGAGATCCAATGCAAGTTTAGCGAGGCTTAGCTCCAAGGAAAAATATCAAACTTGGTAAATTTATTATGTCTCGAAAAAGCCTTCTCAGAAATGACCTATCATGTCTGAGGTTTCATGGCTTTCGGGTCAAATGGCCAATGTTATGGCTAGAATCAAGGCATAGTTTGTGATAATGTTCCCATATTGTGCACACGTGTGCATCTTGGGATGACGAACAATGTTGCAGGAGGAAATTTTCCTTTTCGACTCATGGAAAATCCATTTTCCGAGCGCAAAAAACGGGACGTTTTGTGAAGCAACCACCAATTGACAATTTTAGAAAGCTACCACCCCATTTTAAAAAATAGTAGACCAACTTACATGGATAATTTCCCAACCAGGATATCTCAAACCTTTCCGTCCACCCCTGGCGAAAAAGAAAAATCCCTGCCGAATCGGTAGGAAGTGGGTCCGATTTGAACTACAGGTACATTATCTGATGCCCATAATTTTTTGCAAAAATGTTTTTTAGACTCACAATATGTTATTTCTTCAGAGATCCACCAAATTTTTTTCGTAAAACTTAACCCCTAGACGAGACCAGTCACTCCCTAGTTTCAAATTCATATTTTGAACTATGATATTATACCTACTATGGACTAATGTGGGATTAGTAAAACCACCATTTTTAATTAATCAAAGTATTGCTAATTAATAACCTAAGATGATCTACTAAATTTTATAAAAAATTAGAAACAAAAAACAATTATTTTGAACTTATTATGAAAAAGCTACAAAAGAATTAAGAAAACAAAAAAATTATAACTGGACCAGCCGAGCTGGCCTGGTACTATCTACGGCATGCGGCCCAGTCAAGCTAATAGAGGTAGAGAACATAGGACAACACGGCCCACCTTCCTTTCCTTGGAGGCCCATTGCGGTGGAGGACTCAGCCCAGGCAGAAAATGGAATAGTTATGATGTTGCGTTGTATTAATATGACATGAATGGTTTGTATCTGTAGTGGTAAGCAGCGGGTTGTATGTGTGGGAGGTCGGCGGTTCGAATCACCGGCTTGCTCCTTTTTTGCAAATAACCTTACAAGGTAATTGAGAATCTGGCTTCTGCTTGAAGCGTGTCCAACATGTTTTTTTGCAAATAACGTACAAGTTAATTGAGAATCTGGCTTCTACTTGAAGCGTGTCCAACATGTTAGTAGTTCGGTCCCACTCACTAGTCCACCTAACAGCTATTAACACATAGATATCACACGCAGTCAAAAATTGACACATAGACACCACACATAGGCCCAATTGCTGACATGGCCGACTACCAATTTTAACTTATCCTAATTTGAACGTTATGACGATTTTAAATCGTCGTAGTGAGATAGAAATAATGCCGTAGACTACATCCACTAGGTTATGACGATTTGAGCTAATGAAACTATGACATTTCTGAGCAAAATCGTCGTAATTTTCTAAGGTTTTGAACCTCCCAAACGGCTTACGACCATCTGGTGCAAAATTGTCATAACTCTATGACGATTTTGTCCATGGTCACTATTAGAAGGTCATAGAATAACAAATTCCTTGTAGTGTAGATGTAGTCATGCAGGAGTTACTTGGGCGCCTGGTAGGGAGACACTCCACCGAGCTTAGAGGTCTTTACTTTCACCCCTTCGGGAGACGCAACGAGGAGGGTGAGGCCATAGAGTACGAGAATGCTGCTAGAGAGATGATGGAGCCGATTCGTCTGTACCTCCAGGACCTAGAGGGTCTTATTAGGCACCTAGATACTGATAGGACCAACATCATGCTTAGCAATGACGAGCTCCAGGTTCAGCTTCGTGAGAAGGACAAGCTCTTCGCGGAGCAAGACGAGATAGTCAAGGAAATGGTGGCCAAGTTTGAAAGCCAGGACAAGAAGTTCAAGAGCCAGGATAAAAGAATCCAAGACAGGAACAAGAAGATCCGGGAGGTGAAGGAAGAGCTAGAGGCCAAGGACTTCGAGCTTGAGCACCAGCAGGGAGTGATCGAGAGGCTTCGCTCACAGAAGAGGGCCCTTAGAGCCAAGATTGAGGCCTTGACTACTAGTGTTGTTGAGTACAAGACCGCCATGGAGAGTGCAAGTCTTACACTTGTTGACGAGGAGATTGATGCGGAGGAGTAGTGTAGACTACTCGATTTTCTTTCATCTACCTTACTTTGATTATTGAGTCGCAACGAGCATCCAACATGTGGATGGCTTGCTATGGTGTGTTTGCTTTTTCCAAAACTTGTTGTTTATGTCATACAAACTCTTTGTTATTTTGATGGTTAATTATTGTGATTGTCTATGTGATGTATTGTGCATGTTAAGCATCTATGGGTATCTCATTCTTATCCTTATGAAAAACCACAGATGCCTCCTCGACGTGCCAACCCCAACCCAAACAACAACAATGTCACCCCCGAGATGCAACAGTTGATGACAACACAGACACAACTGATGCAGATGATGACCACTTTCATGCAGAACCAGAATCAGAATAACAACAACAACAACCAGAATAATCCGCCAAGATTTGACATGCTCACCAGATTCCTAAGACTGAGGCCTGCAAAGTTCTCAGGAACCACTGATCCAATGGTGGCAATGATTGGCTACGTTCTGTGAACAAGGATTTAGTGACCGTCGGCTGCACCGACGAAGAAAAGGTCAGGTTTGCAGCACATCTGTTGGAAGGGCCAGCAGCAACCTGGTGGGACAACTTTCACATCACTACTCCCATTGAGGATGTGACTTGGGCTATCTTTGAGGATGGTTTCTGTACAGCTCACATCTCATCCGGAGTGATGAATTTGAAGAAGGAGTTCCATAATATGAAGCAGTGTCACCGCAGCGTGGCTAAATATATTGAGGAATTCAACAATCTGGCGTGCTATGCACCGGATGAAGTTGATACTGATGCCAAGAGGAAGGAGAAATTCCTCGAAGGACTGAATGATGAACTGAATCTGCAGGTGTCTATTGCCTATGTCCCAACCTACCAATCACTTTGTGACAAGGCTACCATCTTGGAGAACAAGTTGAAACAGGTTGAAAGCAGAAAGAGGAAGCATAGCTTTGACAAGCACAGCTCGGGATAGTCTCACAAGCGTTCCCATCATGATGATAGTGGGAATTCTGGATCCCACAAACATGTAAAGTATAACAACCACCATGGCCACAACCACCATCATGACAACAAGCATCACCGTGTTCATGATAATGACAAGTATAAGAACCACAAGAGTGGATACAAGAGCCACCACAATGGAGGTGGAAGTGGTAGTGGAAGTCAGCCTGTCAAGAAAGACCTCGGTCAGGTTGAATGCTTCAAGTGTAAGAAGATGGGGCACTATGCTAATGAGTGTCCAGAAAAGAAAGTTGAAGGTCCAACAAGCCCAACCCTTTCCAGAAGGGACAAGTGAACCACATCAATGTGGTAGAAATTTATGAGGAACCTGATGCTGTGGCTGGTAAGTTCAAACTCAATTCTGTTCCAGCACTTGTTCTTTTTTATACTGGCGCATCGCATTCATTCATATCAAGAGCATTTTTTGATAGAAATGAACTTCCAGTTGAAACCATTAGGTGTCCTATAAAAGTAAGTTCTCCTGGTGGAGAAATGATAGTGAACTCAGGATATCATGACCTAGTCATAGAATTTGGGAAGTATAAGTTTCCCGTTAATTTGATAATCCTAAATTCCCAAGGATTGGATGTCATTTTGGGAATGAAATGGATGAACAAGTACAAGGGAGTGCTAGATTGTGCAAATCATAAAAGGATTAGATTCAAGACTAACTTTGAATCAAAGGGGAGCAAGCTAAATTCTCTTAAGGGGGTTAGCATAGACAGTGTGCTAATTGTGAGAGAATATCCACATGTGTTTCCAGAAGAATTGCCGGGGATGCCACCAGATAGAGATGTGGAATTTCTGATTGACTTGCTGCCAAGATCTGGACCAATAGCAAAGATACCATACAAGGTGTCAGTTGATGAGTTGAAAGAACTCAAGAAGCAACTTGGAGAGCAGTTGCAGAAAGGATTTATTCAACCAAGTTCTTTATCTTATGGAGCACCAGTTTTGTTTGTGGAAAAGAAAGATAGAAGTCAAAGGTTATGCATAGATTATCGATCACTCAATGAGGTGACCATCAAGAACAAATATCCTTTGCCCAGAATTAATGACTTGTTTGATCAGTTAGAAGGAGCCCGTGTGTTTTCAAAGATTGATCTCCGGTCAGGCTATTTTCAGCTTAAGATAAGGGAATAAGACATACCTAAGACTGCCTTCACCACTAGGTATGGATTATATGAGTACACCGTAATGCCGTTTGGTTTGACCAATGCACCAGCCTACTTCATGAATATGATGAACAAGGTGTTCATGGAGTTTCTTGACAAGTTTGTTGTCGTTTTCATCGATGACATTTTGATATACTCCAAGAGCAATGAAGAGCATGAAGGACATTTGCGTTTGATACTTGAGAAGCTTAGAGAGCATAAACTGTATGCCAAATTCAGCAAGTGTGAGTTCTGGTTGAATGAGGTTGGATTTCTTGGACACATTGTGTCAGGAGATGGTGTAGCAGTTGATCCCGCAAAAGTGTTAGCTGTAACTGAATGGGAATCTCCTAAGTCAGTGAAAGAAGTTCGTAGTTTCCTTGGTTTGGCAGGGTACTATAGAAGGTTCATTGAGAATTTCTCAAAAATAGCAAAGCTAATGACGGAGTTACTAAAGAAAGACAAGAAATTTGCTTGGACTGAAGGATGTGAACTCAGTTTTCAAGAATTGAAGAATAGACTAGTGACAGCACCAGTCTTATGTTTGCCAGATTTGGAGAAGGATTTCCAAGTGTATTGTGATGCATATCATCAAGGATTAGGTGCAGTTCTGATGCAAGAAGGGAAAGTTGTGGCTTATGCCTCGAGACAACTCAAAACTCATGAAGTGAATTATCCTACTCATGAGTTAGAGTTAGCCTCTGTTGTCCATGCACTCAAAACATGGAGACATTATATTTTGGGAAAGCGATGTGAAGTGTTCACGGATCACAAAAGTTTGAAGTATATCTTTACTCAGAAAGAGATCAACATGAGACAAAGAAGATGGCTAGA
This sequence comes from Avena insularis, assembly GCA_023614405.1. NCBI lineage: Eukaryota > Viridiplantae > Streptophyta > Magnoliopsida > Poales > Poaceae > Avena > Avena insularis. The sequence goes on from CM042685.1 coordinate 450,406,624, forward strand.
ACTCATCAAGGACTATGACTTGAGTTTGCAATACCACCCCGGTAAAGCAAATGTTGTAGCGGATGCACTAAGCCGTAAGGTATATGTGAATGGCCTTACTAAGGGAGAGTTGCCAGATGATCTGTGTGCCCAATTCAAAGATCTCAAATTGGAGATAGTGCCTGAATGACATCTCATGTAATTGGATGTTCAACCCACCTTGTTGGAAAAAATCAAGGAAGCCCAAAAGACAGACAAGGAAATTGAAGAGATTAAGGAAAAGATAGGCAAGGGAAAAGCCAAAGGATTCCATGAAGATGAACAAGGTACTTTATGGTATGGAAAACGTATCTGCATTCCGCAAGATCCGGAGCTTCGGAAACTGATTTTACAAGAAGCACACAACTTACCATATTCCATTCATCCAGGTAACACCAAAATGTACATGGATGTGAAGGAAAGATTTTAGTGGAATAATCTCAAGAAGGACATCGCCGAACATATTGCTTTGTGTGATGTATGTAGTAGAGTGAAAGCGGAACATCAGAAACCAGCAGGATTGTTACAACCACTACATATTCCTGATTGGAAATGGGACAAGATTGGCATGGATTTCATCACCGGATTGCCATGGACCAGATCAGGATATGATTCTATTTGGGTGGTAGTGGATCGCTTAACTAAAGTGGCTCACTTCATACCCGTGAAGACAACCTATACAAGTGCTAAGTTGGCCAAGATCTATATGAATAGGATTGTGTGTCTGCATGGAGTACCCAAGAGTATTGTGTCTGATAGAGGAACTCAATTCACTTCTCATTCTTGGAGGCAACTGCATGAGTCATTGGGAACGAGATTGGAATTTAGTACTGCTTTTCATCCCCAAATTGATGGACAGACAGAAAGGACCAACCAGATTCTAGAGGATATGTTGAGGACATGTGCCCTAGACTATGGTGCTAGTTGGGATGAAAGTCTGCCCTACGCAGAATTCTCTTACAACAACAGCTATCAAGCCAGTATTGAGATGGCACCGTTTGAGTTTCTCTATGGAAGAAAGTGTACTACACCATTGCTATGGAATGGTGTTGGAGAAAGGAACTTGTTCAGGCTGGAATTAATCAAAGAAGCTGAAGAGAAAGTCAAGTTAGTAAAGGACAGATTGAAGATAGCACAATATCAACAGAAGAGCTACGCAGATCCCAAGCGCAGGGAAGTCACCTACGAGGTGGGTGATAGAGCATATATTAGGGTATCACTACTTCATGGAGTGAAGAGATTTGGAGTCAAAGGAAAATTGGCCCCAAGATATGTTGGACCATTCAAGATTCTGAGCCGTAAAGGATAAGTAGCTTATGAGATTGAATTGCCTGAATCATTGTCTGCCGTTCACAATTTTTTTCATGTGAGTCAGCTAAAGAAATGCCATCCGGAGATGGAAGAGACTTCTTTGAAAGATACTATACCTTTGGAGGAGGTCCAATTGGAAAGTGATCTCACTTATGAGCAAAAACCTATCAAATTCTCGAGACTGCAGAAAGAGTTACATGGACAAAGACTATCAAATTCTGCAAAGTTCAGTGGAACCATCATTCCGAGGAAGAAGCAATATGGGAAAGAGAAGATGATCTTCAGAAAGACCACCCTCACCTATTTGCTAGCCAATCCGAATCTTGAGGGCGAGATTCACCTTAAGGGGGTTAGATTTGTAACATCCCAAAAATCATGATTTCAAAGTTTGCGTATCACTCATGCATTCAAAATCATTTTAGAATCATTTTCAAATAAGTTTTCAGAAACAGAAACATTTGATGTCTATTATTATATGTAAGTAAGGCAATGGCCTTATTGCTACCTTATAATAAGAAAATACTTGTTTTAATCAGTAAAGAATTAAACATGAGTTTGTTTGTTATTTCTAAAGCTTGACCAAAGTTTTCAAAAACAAAAACATGAATTCAAACCATTCATATGCCTGTTATAAATAAATGATTAAAGCTTGGTTTATTTTAAAAATTCAATGGGCCAATGTATTTCTAAGTGTACAACTTTGTTCTGTAGTCAAATATGAGTATGGTACACTTTACAAAATTTCAGAACAAGTTTGAATTCAAACCCATATGAAAAGCATTTGAAAATGGTTCCTGAAAATCAAATTAGAAAAATAAAAGGGAAAATAAAAAATAAAAACAGGCGCTACCATTTGAGCCCAACACCAGAACCAGCCCACAAGCCCACCCGGGCCATTTTCCCCTCTGCCCCCTCTCTCACCCGCGCGAACCCTACCCCGCAGCCGCTGACACTGGGCCCTACACCACGTCAGCATCGTCTCCCCAAAACACCGCGCGCAAACACCGTCGCCGCCTGTTTCCTCCTCCTTCACTGCCGTGAATTAAGCTGCTTAATTCCCATTGATTCACCGTGAATTAAGCTGCTTAATTCCCATTGATTCACCGAGTGATTGTTGCCCCTGCTCTGGCTACTTAACCACCTCCCCACCCTGCTCCTTTCCCCTCACACAGCACCACCATAGTGCTGCCGGGCTCCACGAATTTCACTCTACATCGCCGTAGCACCGAAGAACTTCGGTGAGCTATCGCGGTGAGTCTCGAGCGCGCCTTGCCCTCTGGTTTACACGAGCCGTTTTTCCATCGCCTTGCGCATATTCTCATTCTTTCCTTTTGTCCTGAATCGCCCCAGGTCGTCGCCCTCGTCAACAACTGCAAACGCCCGAAGCTAAGTTCGACTCCGACGAGCCATTCCGGTGAGCCCCGTGTCCCCCTCTATCTCTGGTTCACGCAGCTGTGTTCGCCAGAGTCTTGCGCATCTTCTAACGCTTGCTGTTTGGTCCCTTGCGCCCTAGGTAGTCGTCTTCGACTACGACAGTGAGTACCCGATGCTTAGACGAACTCCGACGAGGTCCTGCTGCTGTGTCTGTGCGCCTCGACCCTGTCCGTCTGCAAGTTGAGCATCTCCACGTTCTCATGATCTCGGTAAGCACTAGCACGATCCCTGCCCCTCTGGCCTCACCGGCGTGTCACCGCCAGAGGCGTCGCCGCCGCAAGCGCCATTCGCGCCGCTGGTTCCTGGTCAGATAGATCTGATCAATTGGATCTAGATCCAATGGACACAGTTAGATTTTATTCGAAGCGGTACGATTAGATCTGGGCCGTGCATAGTTAGTTAGATCCTACGGCCCGCAAGGCTAATCCGCGCGAAATGGTATCGACCAATCAGATAGCGTCGCGTGGCATGTAGGTTGATTTAAAATCTGGATTTAGATCTATTAGATGTTCAAACTTGCAAAGTTCATAACTTTTGATCCACACGTCCAAATTTTGCAAATTTTATATCATTGGAATCAAGAGAAAGAATTCTATCCATCCAAGAATTGTGTTTAATAAATTACTTCTGGAAAATTGGTTATTTTTAAAGAGACATTTGTAGGCCTATTTTGAGTATAAAAATTATTTGAAAAATGTTTTAAAGATCAAATTAAGTTTGATTAGTGTATAAATGTTTATTTTAGTGTTCAGTACTGTTTTACTTGTCTTATTTAAGTTGGAAAAATCATCACATGGCATTTTCATGCATTCATATATTTTTGCTTGTTTATTTTGATATGTGAATTTGGTGCAATCATTTTATGTGTAGATTTTGGTGCTAGTGGTGATTGTGATTGTGAGGATTGTTGCTAATCCCCCAACTACCAAGGCAAGTGGTGCTTCATAATTTTTACTATGCACTAGTGTTATTTTGCTTAGGACTTGCATGATATTTTGATAAGTATCTATATGCTATGCTTGGGAAAGTCCTAGTAGTTGTAGACTTGACAGAATTTTCTCTAAGTTATGATACTTACTATATTGCCATGCTTAGCCTAGCTAGTAGCAAACAAGGGGGATTATTATTCATGCTATGGAAATTTTGCTAAGTCTTTTGACTTGTGTTTTTGCTTAATAAAAACAACTAAGTGAATGAATCACATGGGTGGAATGGTATGTTGGTTTGTGTTGAGTGGTTACACAAGGCCCATATCAATGGTTTACCTTGTGTATCACACTTGTGGAAAGCCACCCAGGAACAAAGAGATTTGAGATGCCATATGTTAAGAAGCTTCTAGTGCAACTACATGGCATTATGGGCTCTGCCCGGATCATATAGGTTGCAATAACTTAGCCATTTGGACAGTTGGTGGTAGTGGGTGATAGGTAGGAACGCGTCCATTTGGTCTAAGGGAAGGCTTCTGAAAGGTCGTGTCTTGGTGAAAATCAAGTCTTGTGGGGAAAGTGCACCACCTCTGCAGAAGGAAGAAACTAAGTACTTAGCCATGTCCCTGGTATTGGATAATTTGAGCATCAAGACATGGAAGCTATCAATAATCTCCTCATCCCAATTTTCTAAGTTAAAACTTGTGGTTGAACAAGGGTAATGGTTCACCAATTTCTATTGGTGGTTCCTTGGGAGTTTTTGCCAAACAAAAGCTTAGTGTTTTCAACTGATAGGTAAAACCTATTTTGAGCAAAGCAAGCCTAAGCTACACTTAGCCAAATTCATGTAGTAACTAGATGCTAATATTCTACTAAGGTATCACTTGCCAATACTATTCCAATGTATTGACCCACTATGCCTGTAACTTGTGACGTTGCAGGATACTCTGATGATGATTAGGGGTTATGAGTCTACACTCAACATGCTTGCCTGTGGCACATGAAGATGAAGACTTTTATTTATATTGTTAAGTTAAACTCTTGTACTAGCCTATGGCTATGGAGTTGTAAAAGACTATGTTATCTCTGGAATGACGATGTAATAATGACCTTTGTTTCTATGTACTTCATCTTAAACTGTGGATGCTAGCAATTGATCCAGGGACTAGCATTGCAATCATAGGGATCTTTACCTTTATAAAGGTGGGATCTTACATTCTTACACCATTGGTTCGCCTTATACTTCCCCAGGTCGTTGGCTCCGTCAACCACCGCGAACGTTCGAAGCTTCGTCCAACTCCGACGAAGAATTCTGGTAAGAGTCGAGCGCCCTTGGCCCCTGATTCAAACCAACCTGAGCGTCGTGTCCTAGTGCACGTGCTGATGCATTTTGTTTGTGCTATGGTCTCCTAGGTCGCCGCCTCCATCGCTGTTTGCAACAACCCGACGCTTTCCGCAACTCCGACGGGCTCCCACGGCCGCAGCAGCTCGCCCCCGTCCAAGCCAAGGCCACCTCGAGCATCCTCGCATCCTTGCGATGCAGCTAAGCATTGCCACTGCCCCTAGCCCCCTCTGGAATCGCTGGAGCATCATCGCCAGTAGCCATTTGCGCCGCCCCACTTTGGTCGCTTGATCGAGCACCGTTAGATCTAGATCCTAAGGTTTAGATTAGATCGCCAGGCCGAAGCGGTATCGCTAGATCTGGACCACAGGATCACACTTAGATCCAACGGCCCATGCGCTTGATCCGCGTGAAGCGGTACGGGCCAATCAGACACGGCCATGTGTCTGTGTTTTCGATTTAAAAATCTTTTTTGAATCTATTAGAATTGCAAACTTGTAAAATTCATATCTTTTGATCTGTTTATCCAAAAAATGCAAATAATATATCATTGGATTAAGAAAAATAAACCCTACATTAATATGGACTAGAATTTGTATTTTTCTTCTGAAAAAATAGTATTAATTGCAGAACACATTATATGCTTATTTTGGCTATATAAAATGTTTTAAAAATTGTTTTAAAATGAAACTTGTTTTGTTTGAACTTTATATAGATTACTTTGTGTTCAGTACTATTTGGTTTGACTTGTTTAGTATAGAAAAATCATTTCATTGCATTTGCATGCATTCATATATTTTGCTTAAATGTTTGAATGTGAATTTGGTGCTATCATTTTATGTGTAGATTTTGGTGCTAGTGGTGATTGTGAAGATTGTTGCTACTCCCCCAACTACCAAGGCAAGTGGTGATTCGTGTATTTTGTCCTATTATTTTTACTATGCATTAGTGATATTTTGAGTAGGGCTTGCATGTAATTTTTCTAAGTATATATGCTATGCTATGCCTTGGGAAATCCTAGTAGTTGTAGTCTTAGTATAATTTCATCTAAGTTAAGAAACTTGTTATGCTATCATGCTTAGCCTAGCTAGTAGCAAACAAGGGTGGATTATTCATGCTATGGAATATTTTCTAAGTCTTTGACTTGTGTTTTTGCTTAATAAAACAACCAAGTGAATGAATCACCTGGGTGGAATGGTATGATGGTTTGTGTTGAGTGGTTACAAAAGGCCCATGTCCATGGTTTACCTTGTGTATCACACTTGTGGAAAGCCATCCAGAAACAAAGGGATTTAAGATATTTAGTGTTGAGAAGCTTCTAGTGCAACCACATGGAATATGGGCTCTGCCTTGACCACAAGGTTGCAATAACTTAGCCAGATGGACAGTTGGTGGTAGGGTGATAGGATGGAACGCATCCATGGTGATCTAAGGGAAGGCTTCTGAAAGGTCTCGTCTCGATGCATGTCGAGTCTTGTGGGGAAAGTGCACCACCTCTCTAGAGGGTAAAACCTAAGTACTTAGTCGTGTCCCCGGCAACGGACAATTTGAGAATCAAAGACATTGAAGCTATCAAGGATGTGCTCATCCCAATTTCTAAGTTAAAAACTTGTGGTTGAACAAGGGTAAAGGTTCACCAATGTCTACTGGTGGTTCCTTGGGTGATTTGTCAAACAAAAAAACTTAGTGTTTTCAACTAATAAGGAAACCTTATTTTGAGCAAAGCAATCCTAAGCTACACTTAGCAAAATTCATATAGATGTTAGATACTACTATTCTACTATGGTATCACTTGCCAATACAATTCCAAATGTATTGACCCACTGTGGCTGTAACTTATGATGTTGCAGGTTTCTCTGATGTAAATTAGGGTTATGAGTCTACACTCAACATGCTAGCATGTGGCACAAGAAGATGAAGACTTAGAGTTATTTACTTTATGTTATGAACTCTTGTACTAGCCTTTGGATATTGAGTTGTAAAGACTATGTTATCTCTGGAATGACGATGTAATAATGACCTTTGTATCTGTGTACTTCATCTTAAACTGTGGATGCTAGCATTTGATCCAGGGACTAGCATTGCAATCATAGGGACCTTTACCTTATAAAGGTGAGGTCTTACATGATTTTTGGAGGGATTGCTCCTTGGTATGTGCCTCCTCCGCTTGTCCAATTAGATTTGTGATTGATAGATTGTATCTTGAGTATTTTTCTGCTATAGGTGATAGGTTGTGTGAGCCTGCATGCTTGTCCTATTCTTAGAGATTTAATTTTGATGCATGTGTAGTCCTCTAGCAAGTTCCTATAGTAGTTTCTCATCATTTATCAACTTGGAAATCACTTGGCTTGATGTATGTCTAAATTTTTCAAAAAACAAGGTCATGGACAACCACACATTTGGTGAAATATTTGAGAGTGATGCACCTAGGAGGGCAAGGCCTTCAATATCATCCTCCCTTTCTAGTCCCTCATACAATGAGGATCTCATTACACTGTGATTTGGCGACAAGGGAGATGAGGGGGATGCTTACCCTTCCACCTTTCCTTGCCTAACCTTTTTGCGGGCTGCTGGGATTCTTGATGATTTCCTAACCTTGGTTCGGAGGGTTGGACTAATGAGCTATATACAGGATGAGAGCGTGCAATATGAAACACTCACTAAAACATTTGTGGAGAGCTTTTCTTTTACTAACAGCTTGTTCAAGCCAGATGGGTCTTTCAAAATTTATGGCAGGCCATACACTATGACATTGAAGAAATTTTGTGAGGCCCTGGGACTTGGTACAACTGGGTCGGTGAAGAAGATTCCAGCTCAACCCGCTGATTTGTTGGAGCTTTAACGCGGGATAACCAATGATGATGACCATAGAGCCCAACAGAGAAAGATAAGAAATATTAAACTCCTAGCCATCAGGTACTTTGCTTACTATCTTGCCACTAGTGTTCTTGTTAGGGAGAACACTAGTAATATTTCCAACTATCATTTGGCCTTCATAGCTGTTGCGCTCAACAATGAAACTAAGTACAATCTTGGTTCTCTCATTGCTCGTCGCTTAACTCCTAAGGGACCCATTTATGGGGGAATTATTGTTGCACGTGTTGTTGCTGCCTTGGACCTTGTTGTTGATCCAAATGATACAATTTTGTCTCCTCAGAGGCTTGATCTTGCTGCCATGAAGGTGCATCACTTTGTCACTGCTGGCTCTACCCTTGAGAATTTGGTTTATAGAATGCTACTTATTGACGAGGAAGAGAGAGAGAGATCCCTCTCCCCCAAACCACTTTGTTCGGTATTTCCCAGGGACCTTTGTCGCGCTCCAAGGAGGAGATGGATGACAAGCTGTGCATTCTTGGCTTCCATGGATACTATCAGCGGGACGCGCCCTCATACGACCCCTATGTGTACTACACAGGCGAGTCCTCAAGTTCGTACCAGGACGAAGGGGGCTCCTCGTCGTACTACAGAGGTGCACCCTCTTGGGCACCATGGAGTTGACCCCACTTAGGACAAAAGCCTAAGCTTGGGGGGAGGTATACCGACACCACACTCATCTATATTTCATGTTTCGTCGGTTCTCTGTATATCCATTGTTCCGCTTTCTTTTTAGTTCTTGCTTCTGCTTTCTCAAAACACAAAATACCAAAAATATTTTCATTGTTTCTCTTGGTTTGTTTATTTGCTTTTTAGCTTTGGTTTGCCTTAAAGAAAAATCCTAAAAGATTTTGCTTTGTTTTTTTGGCTTTGTTTGCTTGTGTGAAAAAAATCGAAAACGCCAAAAATATGTGTTGTTCTTCTTTGGTTTTGTGAGTTCTTTGCAGGGTTCAGCCGTCCTTAGTGGATTTTGGTTTCATGTTATTATTCAAGTCACACAAGTGAAGGGCAATAATGATGATTAAGACAACTTGAATGTTTGCTGGTAACGAACTCTATTTGTTTTCATTTTTGTACATATACTCATCATGGTGAGCATGCTTAGTCTGTTCATGTAAGGTGTATGTTACTGATGGATGCTTAGTAGTTTTTGCTTGTTTGTGATTAGCTCCAGCTTGGTAATAGTTTGTAGCATGTCATATGAATGTTTGCTTGCATTGTTTTATTCATATTTTGGTATGATATTGTGGTACCCTCCTCTGAATGTTTCATATGAATCGACTTGGCACATGCTCATGCATGCATATGACTAAACAATAGTAAGTAAGCCTCGATGATTTATTTTGCCTCAGAGTTCTTGTAACACCCTCACCTGATAAGGCTGAGTTCATGTGTATAGTGCCAATCCCTGGATCGGTTCACTGGCACACACAGTACAAAATGATACCAAATATAACTGTGCATCATAAATACAACGAATATGATCTAGAATTTACATTATTTATTCAAGTACACAGCGGAAAATGAATACAAGGTAGATCTCCATCCTTCAAATGTGCCACAGGCGAACAATTGTTGAGTGGAGTCTCGCGACCTATGAACGATCACTCGGATACGATATAACCTGCAACATGAAACGTTGCAGCCACGAATGGTCAATACATTGAATGTATGGCAAGTAGGCTAAAGTGGTTAACAACAGATCTATCAACTACATGCTTATTTGGCCAAGTGGAGTTCAGGCTTATTTGCATAAAGCAATACAACTTTTCCCTACTTTCAAAATACTTTTCTTTCTTCAAAAACAATCTTCTAAGGACATACCAGCATAAACCCATGTAGATACAAGATAGTTCAGCTTTCGTATGCTCCTAAACCCATGTTCATCCATCAAGTTTTAGTAATTAAGAAATAAGGATGAGTGAGAAATATCATATCATCAGTATCAGGTCGCTCAAATTGTCCATAACCGGGGACACGGCTAATCGATTAGTTTATACACCCTGCAGGGGTTAGTACACTTTACCCATGTGACTTGGCTAGCCCAGCTCGTACCACCACTCTCATATTGGGTGATGATAGGGAGAAGTCCAAGAAGGAACCGTTCGGGAAGTAGCTCCCCAATCCCGACGCGCACCGGTCCAACCTACACTATCTACATCTCTGGATACGCGGGTTCGAGTTACCACAACCTACTGAGTTCAACCAACCGCCCATTTCATTATTGGCACATGGTTGCACACAAAGCTTCCAAACAAAGAAACCAATCATTTCTCGGTCCTGGCGGCATTCCCCACCAAAATCCACACTCGATGACCCAATCAATGCCATTCCGCCCAGGTGGTTCATTAAAACATGTTGGTTTGTCATTTAGCAAAACATAAGCCTTTCAAAACATATAACTTTTCATGATGTGATTCCCTTCCTCGTCTAAATAGCATAGCTAAGCAATCTACCAATACGATGGCTCATAAACAAGGAATACTAGGGAATAATATGGGATATAGCATAGCATATACACATAATTCCTACATATGCAATTCTACAAAAACATCTACAATGCATAGGAAAACAGTAGGACATTTATGACCAAGATAGCACCACTTGCCTTTATTGTAGATGTAGTCAATTAGATAATCCTCACTATTATAATGGCCTCTTTCGCAATAACCACAATACTTGCAATCATAGTAGTTGCAATCACAATAGTTGCACTCCTCGCAATCTAACGTTTGAAGCAAACACAACAAACACCATTCAAAACATTGCAAAATACAACAGTGCAACATTACAAGAAAACAATGATGAACAGATGCATGCATGACGATTTAATGAGTCACAATAGTTGCATTTAGTGTTCTGAACATAGTTAGATTACATGATGCATGTGGAAAGTCATTTAATGCACTAAAGATTTTATTACTAAAGTTGTATCGATTTAATATGGTGTATACCACTTTAATTAAACCAAATATGTTTATGTCGTATTAAATTGTGAACTAGATACTACTGGATGGGTAATGCAATTTAGAGACAGTGGCAATTTGAATCACCTAAAAAGGAGTTATAGATATTTTCCTATGATTAAAACACTATTTCAATGGGTTTAAATATTTCTGTATGAATTTCTATTTTAACAGTACCAAATAATTTGTCACGCAATTTCTCTGTATAGATATTGTCAATACAAAACCTTAGCACTTGGATTCACCCTAATCGGAGTTATAGATCTTTTTGTATGATTTAAATAGTGTTTAATGGTTTTAAATGATTCATATAGTTTCTGTTGTCTAAAAATCAAACTAAAATTATATTTGTAATCTCCACGGAATTGTGATTTCAGGGACATATTATTTGTAATTTTCTGAATAGTATTTATTTTCTTATGAATTTATTACTCTAAATAGGCCATTAAACTATTTAAATCTTCACGGCAAAATCTTACAGTAAAATGCTGGACTAATTGCATATTGATGATCTACATGGAACCAGCTTTCCATCAGTATATCATTTATATTTTTGTTACAAGCAATTGATTTACTATGAATTTAATGATTTATAAAGCCATTAAAACTAATCAAATAGCTACAGGTTAAATAATCGGCAAAGGCTAGATCCCACCAGATATTATTAAAGTACATTACAGTAGCTTCAATTTGATATATTATTCATATTTTTCGGAGTTACAGATAATTTCTTATGAATTTATGAACCTAAAAGACCATTAAAACTAATTAAATTACTGCAGTAACCACGTACAGTAAAAGTTGGATATATTCCAATAATATGATTCTACGTGAAATTATCTTCAATTTGATATATTATACGCAATTTTTGGACGTGGTATGAATTTTTAATGAATTTTACAAGTTAGATCTATAATATGCAATTTTAAATTCGAACAGAATATTCCCGGGATGACGACATGGCACGCACCGGTTTGATTGGATCTCGACCGTCTGGATAGGATCCGGTGGCTAGAAAAAAAGATTGACCCGATTTTGGCTCAGAATAGACAAGAAACAGATCTGTGTTAGAGAGACAAATCCGTAGGTCAAATTGAAAAACTCAGAACATGAAAGTTGTGGGGAATCATTATTCCTACCTTCTCACCAAAGGAATTTAGATTTGAAGAAACGAGCGCGAGTACATCTTGGATTTACACCGTAAGATCTGAAATATTGCGATACGAAATTCTCCGGCTGTGGTGGATGAAAAGAGGTGAGGTTTGTCGGGATTGAAAGATTTCGACGATCCCTACAACTTCCGTTTTTTGACCGAAGCCAAACGACGAAGTCTAGATGGGTTAAAAAGCGAAATAAGATTCGGGCATGTGTAGATTCGGGATTTCGAGGAGAGAAACTCGTACAGCTATGGCTCCACGAGATTATATGGATGTTTAGGATGGTGGGGAGATAGGTATTGGAGTAGGGAACAAGTAGAAACAAACGGAAATCAATTCGGAGTTGTAGATCAAAAGATATAAGAGTTTGAATAGAGATAGGTTTGTTAAAACAGATTTCGCACGGAAATTAAAGCAACCTGGGACAGATCGGTACGTGCCTGGCTCGCCTGGCTCGCTCGGTCCGGGTGGGCCGGCCCATTAGAAAAAAAATACTTTTTTTTCTTTTTCTTTTTCTATTTATTTGTTTCCCTCATATCTTTTGCATACGAACTCCAAATGACATGATTCTTATTTGTAAATTTTTCTAAAATCGAATAGATCATTATAGGATCAAATTTGTAATATTTTTACTAGTTTGGAAGTAGTGGATTTATAAATCCTTGTATATTCCATTTTATTTATATCTTTATTTGTTTGTATTTATTTCATAACTTTTTCATACTAGCTCCAAATGAACTCAATTTTGTTTCTCAAATTTTGTAATATTAATTGGATCTTTTTAGGCTATAATTTAGCAATAATCTCTGTCTTAGCAATAGTGGGTTTTATAAAGTCAATTTAATTTCCTTTAGGAACATTTGGGCAAATCGACTATAGGATTTAGATACCAGGATTTGGATTCAGTTTGTGAGATCTTTGCATGGATGTAATGAAATGCTTCATGATTTTCATTTTTAAATCTTGCACACCAATTCTACAATCCAAAATCAATCCATGCCCTTTTGCCTATATGGCTACTTAGGTCTTAACAAAAGAATATAAGATTTTGAATTCAAGGTTGAGAGGAATTTCTATTCAAAAGTTTCTTTTCTTTGAGAAAATTCAACCAACTCAAACAATCAATCAAACTTATTTTATTTATTTCACATTCCAAAATTAGGAGAATTTTGGGATGTGATAGACTACCACCCTTAAAAGAAATCTCGTCCCGAGATTTGGGAAGGCTAAAAAGAAAGAAAGGTTCGGGATCCATTAGGATGCTACCACCCTTAAAATAAAATTGACTAGGTCATTTCTCGAGGATTCACTTAGCTCAGATTGGTTCTCCTTTAGACTTTTTTTGACACAACGTCTCTTGCACATTCTAAACTTCATGATTGATAGTTTCCGAGAAAGCACTTCTGAAACTAGCAAAACTCTCATGGTGGGCAAATAGGGAACGTTTACTTCATGGTACCCATTAATCATGGTTGGAATTCATTCTTACCGTATTTTCCTACGCTAAGCAATGGATGCTTTTGTAGAGGTGGAACAATCTACCATTCTAAGGTTTAGTCTCAACGCCGGCTCTCTGCTAAGGCTGAAAGGCACTCAAGATTCGCAAAGCCAACAGTACAAGAGCGAATAATAAGAGTAGTAGGAATGGTGATCAATCCATCCTGCACCCAAATCATTACCCTGTATGAGGATAGGTGAATCATGTTTTTTTTCTATCACTCGGGCATTCTCACTTGCCTTGAAGAATGTTTCCATGGGCACGAGCTAATGCTCTATGTATATACACCCATGTATTCAATCAACAAAGCTACTACTAAAACTAAGCTATCGATACTTCAACTTTCAGGTTGGGTAATCTACTACATAACATCATGTGCAACACTTCATACTTCCACATCCTTTTTCCATTAGGTGAAGCATTCTCTTTCCTAAATGTATTGTGTTGTCAAATCTTCCGCTTAACACATCATTATATCTCCAAGGGTTCAAGATAGGGAAGAATAGATTCTATAGGAAAGAAACGACTAAGCAAATAATCCTACCCATAACTATATGAAGCAATCAATGTTACAAACAAGGAAACAATCATAGGCGATCAACACACAATCAAACACTTGTATAATAACATTACAAGAGTCTAAATATAGCAGTATATAACCACAAAATAGTTTGAAAGCATTGGGAACAATACTAGAGTAAAACATAGCAACCTATAAGCAATAAACAAAATTTGTCAAAACGGTACAACAGACTTCACAAATTTTTATGACCGACCTAAACTCGTCAGGAAATTTAGCCAATTTTTGTGCATGTACAACAGGTAATTACGCTCCAGATCCTATTTTTTTAGATTTTTATGAGTTACCAATAAAATATGAAAAATCGCGCGGTACAACAGGTCATGCAGAAAACTGCAGCAGTAAAATCACGAATTTCAATCAATTCACACCATTAAACTAATTTAAAAACCTCATCACAATTTCAGAAACATTAGAGTTAAAAACTAACTAATCCTAAACAAAGCATCACACAAAATAGCTCAATACAACCAAGCAAACAACCTATATTGTCATACCACATAAGTTGGTAAGAACAATATGCTAACACGATAGCGATGATCTCCTAAAGAGATAAAATATGGTGGTCCAGTCCTACCCAAACTTGGTGAGATGTTCATTTAGGTCATACTATTTGTTCTTTTACTTAGCTAACTCTCATATAGGTATCATAAGAATGGACAACTACAAATTTTGAACAAGAAGAGGTTATAGAAAAGATAGATAAGGAATATAAGAACTCTAGTAAGTATAAAATGTGATAGTTCTCCTAATAGAGGTCTTCTATTGCTAATCCATTTCTAAGGTCACGATCCTACAACCAACACACAGCTCTGATACCATCTTGTAACACCCTCGCCTGATAAGGCTGAGTTCATGTGTATAGTGCCAATCCCTGGATCGGTTCAACGCACACAAGACAAAATGATACCAAATATAACTGTGCATCATAAATACAATGAATATGATCCAGAATTTACATTATTTATTCAAGTACACAGCGGAAAACGAATACAAGGTAGATCTCCATCCTTCAAATGTGCCACAGGCGAACAATTGTTGAGTGGAGTCTCGCGACCTATGAACAATCACTCGGATACGATATAACCTGCAACATGAAACGTTGCAGCCACGAATGGTCAATACATTGAATGTATGGCAAGTAGGCTAAAGTGGTTAACAACAGATCTATCAACTACATGCTTATTTGGCCAAGTGGAGTTCAGGCTTATTTGCATAAAGCAATACAACTTTTCCCTACTTTCAAAATACTTTTCTTTCTTCAAAAACAATCTTCTAAGGACATACCAGCATAAACCCATGTAGATACAAGACAGTTCAGCTTTCGTATGCTCCTAAACTCATGTTCATCCATCAAGTTTTAGTAATTAAGAAATAAGGATGAGTGAGAAATATCATAGCATCAGTATCAGGTCGCTCAAATTGTCCATAACCGGGGACACGGCTAATCGATTAGTTTATACACCCTGCAGGGGTTAGTACACTTTACCCATGTGACTTGGCCAGCCCAGCTCGTACCACCACTCTCATATTGGGTGATGATAGGGAGAAGTCCAAGAAGGAACCGCGGAAGTAGCTCCCCAATCCCGACGCCAAGACCGGTCCAACCTACACTATCTACATCTCTGGATACGCGGGTTCGAGTTACCACAACCTACTGAGTTCAACCAACCGCCCATTTCATTATTGGCACATGGTTGCACACGAAAGCTTCCAAACAAAGAAACCAATCATTTCTCAGTGTCCTGGGCGGCATTCGCCACCAAAATCCACACTCGATGACCCAATCAATGCCATTCCGCCCAGGTGGTTCATTAAAACATGTTGGTTTGTCATTTAGCAAAACATAAGCCTTTCAAAACATATAACTTTTCATGATGTGATTCCCTTCCTCGTCTAAATAGCATAGCTAAGCAATCTACCAATACGATGGCTCATAAACAAGGAATACTAGGGAATAATATGGGATATAGCATAGCATATACACATCAATTCCTACATATGCAATTCTACAAAAACATCTACAATGCATAGGAAAACAGTAGGACATTTATGACCAAGATAGCACCACTTGCCTTTATTGTAGATATAGTCAATTAGATAATCCTCACTATTATAATGGCCTCTTTCGCAATAACCACAATACTTGCAATCATAGTAGTTGCAATCACAATAGTTGCACTCCTCGCAATCTAACATTTGAAGCAAACACAACAAACACCATTCAAAACATTGCAAAATACAACAGTGCAACATTACAAGAAAACAATGATGAACAGATGCATGCATGACGATTTAATGAGTCACAATAGTTGCATTTAGTGTTCTGAACATAGTTAGATTACATGATGCATGTGGAAAGTCATTTAATGCACTAAAGATTTTATTACTAAAGTTGTATCGATTTAATATGGTGTATACCACTTTAATTGAACCAAATATGTTTATGTCGTATTAAATTGTGAACTAGATGCTACTGGATGGGTAATGCAATTTAGAGACAGTGGCAATTTGAATCACCTAAAAAGGAGTTATAGATATTTTCCTATGATTAAAATACTATTTCAATGGGTTTAAATATTTCTGTATGAATTTCTGTTTTAACAGTACCAAATAATTTGTCATGCAATTTCTCTGTATAGATATTGTCAATACAAAACCTTAGCACTTGGATTCACCCTAATCGGAGTTATAGATCTTTTTGTATGATTTAAATAGTGTTTAATGGTTTTAAATGATTCATATAGTTTCTTTTGTCTAAAAATCAAACTAAAATTATATCTGTAATCTCCACGGAATTGTGATTTCAGGGACATATTATTTGTAATTTTATGAATAGTATTTATTTTCTTATGAATTTATTACTCTAAATAGGCCATTAAACTATTTAAATCTTCACGGCAAAATCTTACAGTAAAATGCTGGACTAATTGCATATTGATGATCTACATGGAACCAGCTTTCCATCAGTATATCATTTATATTTTTGTTAGAAGCAATTGATTTACTATGAATTTAATGATTTATAAATCCATTAAAACTAATCAAATTTCTACAGGTTAAATAATCGGCAAATGCTATATCCCACCAGATATTATTAAAGTACATTACAGTAGCTTCAATTTGATATATTATTCATATTTTTCGGAGTTACATATAATTTCTTATGAATTTATTAACCTAAAAGACCATTAAAACTAATTAAATTACTGCAGTAACCATGTACAGTAAAAGTTGGATATATTCCAATAAGATGATTCTACGTGAAATTATCTTCAATTTTATATATTATACGCAATTTTTGGACGTGGTATGAATTTCTAATGAATTTTACAAGTTAGATCTATAATATGCAATTTTAAATTCGAACAGAATATTCCAGGGAATATTCCGCTGATTGGACAGGTTGACTTTGCATGCTGACTGGGACTAGATGTTGACCTTATGTTGACGTGGCGTTGATGAGGAAGATGACCGGGATGACGACATGGCACGCACCAGTTTGATTGGATCTCGACCGTCTGGATAGGATCCGGTGGCTAGAAGAAAAGATTGACCCGATTTTGGCTCAGAATAGACAAGAAATAGATCTGTGTTAGAGAGACAAATCCGTAGGTCAAATTGAAAAACTCAGAACATGAAAGTTGTGGGGAATCATTATTCCTACCTTCTCACCAAAGGAATTTGGATTTGAAGAAACGAGCGCGAGTACATCTTGGATTTACACCGTAAGATCTGAAATATTGCGATACGAAATTATCCGGCTGTGGTGGATGAAAATAGGTGAGGTTTGTCGGAATTGAAAGATTTCGGCGATCCCTACAACTGTCGTTTTTTGACCAAAGCCAAACGACGAAGTCTAGATGGGTTAAAAAGCGAAATAAGATTCGGGCATGTGTAGATTCGGGATTTCGAGGAGAGAAACTCGTACAGCTATGGCTCCACGAGATTATATGGATGTTTAGGATGGTGGGGAGATAGGTATTGGAGTAGGGAACAAGTAGAAACAAACAGAAATCAATTCGGAGTTGTAGATCAAAAGATATAAGAGTTTGAATAGAGACAGGTTTGCTAAAACAGATTTCGCACGGAAATTAAAGCAACCTGGGACAGATCGGTACGTGCCTGGCTCGCCTGGCTCGCTCGGTCCGGGTGGGCCGGCCCATTAGAAAAAAAAGATTCTTTTTTTTTCTATTTATTTGTTTCCCTCATATCTTTTGCATACGAACTCCAAATGACATGATTCTTGTTTGTAAATTTTTCTAAAATCAAATAGATCATTATAGGATCAAATTTGTAATATTTTTACTAGTTTGGAAGTAGTGGATTTATAAATCCCTGTATATTCCATTTTATTTATATCTTTATTTGTTTGTATTTATTTCATAACTTTTTCATACTAGCTCCAAATGAACTCAATTTTGTTTCTAAAATTTTGTAATATTAATTGGATCTTTTTAGGCTATATATTAGCAATAATCTCTGTCTTAGCAATAGTGGGTTTTATAAAGTCAATTTAATTTCCTTTAGGAACATTTGGGAAAATCGACTATAGGATTTAGATACCAGGATTTGGATTCAGTTTGTGAGATCTTTGCATGGATGTAATGAAATGCTTCATGATTTTCATTTTGAAATCTTGCACACCAATTCTACAATTCAAAATCAATCCATGCCCTTTTGCCTATATGGCTACTTAGGTCTTAACAAAAGAATATAAGATTTTGAATTCAAGGTTGAGAGGAATTTCTATTCAAACGTTTCTTTTCTTTGAGAAAATTCAACCAACTCAAACAATCAATCAAACTTATTTTATTTATTTCACATTCCAAAATTAGGAGATTTTTGGGATGTGATGCCATAATTAGTCCTGTTTTGTTGCATGCATGATTATGACAATTATTGCTCTCTCGTTTGTTGCTCCCTCTCTATTGCTAGCCTTCACTTGCACTGAGTATGAGCTCTACTTGTGCATCCAACTAACCAAAACCAATATTGCCAACAGTGTCCACCATACCTACCTATTAGCCTCATTTTCTATTTCAGTGCATATTATATATGCCTTGTTTTCTTCCAAATAAAATGTTTGACTGCTTTGAGAAAGTTAGTTAGTAAAGCTCTCACGAACTTGATGGCACACTTTATTTCTTGCACTTAAAAATCCTGAACCATTGTTACCTATCCATGACAGTTATATGCTTTCAAATTATAGGCTAGGAGTTAGCAGAACCGTGTTGTCACGGGGAACACTTTCAACAATTATGGATGCATATCCAGTTGATACCTTGCTATTTTGTGTGTGGATGTCGTTGGTGTGAAATAAAAGGGGAGCTCGTGAGTTTATGTAATATATATGTGTTAGAGAAACTCCTGGGCCGCTAGCCTAAGCCATGCCTAATCATGGTGGAAACTTGCAGCATTAGGGTAAGTGTGTTGGAGATATGCCCAAGAGGCAATAATAAAGTGGTTATTATCATATCTTCATATTTATGATAAATGTTTACATACCATGCTATAATTGTATTAACAGGAAACATTAATACTTGTGTGATTTGTAAACTAAAATAAGAGTCCCTAGTAAAGCCTCTTGTTAAACTAGCTTGTTGGTTAATATATGATCATTGTTTCCTGATCATGAACATAGAGATGTTATTAACAACAGGGTCATATCATTAGGAGAATGATGTGATGGACATACTCCTATAGATAAGCGTAGCATAAAGATCAAGTCATTTCAATAGTTCAATTGCTATATGCTTTCTGATACATAGTAACCTAATTCCTTCGACCATGAGATTATGCATATCACCTTTACCGGATGGATGCTTTGATGTCATCAAACACCACACCGTAACAGGGTGGCTATAAAGGTGGCATTGAGTGTTCGGAAAGTATTGGTTGAAACACATGGATCAAGAGTGGGATTTGTCCATCCACATGACGGATAGATATTCTCTGGGCCCTCTCGGTGAAATGTCATCCAATTAGCTTGCAAGCATGTGACTGGGTCACAAGGGATCACATATCACGGGAACGAGAAAGAGTACTTATCAGTAACGAGTTTGAACTAGGTATGCAGAGATACCGACGATCATAACCTCGGATAAGTAACATATCGTGAGACAAAGGGAAATTGGTATCGTATGTAAGTGGTTCATTCGATCGCAAAGTAATCGTAGAAATATGTGGGAGCAATATGAATTTCCAGATTCCTCTATTGGTTATTGTTCGGAGAAG
This sequence comes from Avena insularis, assembly GCA_023614405.1. NCBI lineage: Eukaryota > Viridiplantae > Streptophyta > Magnoliopsida > Poales > Poaceae > Avena > Avena insularis. Next base: position 450,426,967 of record CM042685.1, read on the forward strand.
TGTCTCGATCATGTCCGCATAATTCACGAACCGTAGGGAGACACACTTAAGGATTCGACGTTGTTTGAGTAGTTATGGTATTATGAGAAAGAGACCGAATGTTGTTCGGAGTCTCGGATGGGATCCGGGATATCACGAGGAGATCCGGAATGGTCCGGAGAATAAGATTCATATAAGGAAAGTCCCATTTCGGAGTTGGGGAATGGTTCCGGTGTTTTCATCGGGAACATTCTAGAAGGTCCCGAATGTCGGCACTCGGGAGGGAAGGGTACATGAATGTGTCATTACATTTTGGAATGATTGCATCATGTACTAAGTGTTCTCGCTGTCCAAAATAAAGGATTTATTTAAATCCTAAATTGAAAAGTCAAACGGCTAGTTTGAAAGTCAAACGGCAAGTTTTGGAAAGTGGAAAGAGGAGGAGAAGAGGGAAACCGAGTTGGGGAGGGAGACCTCCTCCAACCGGCCAACTCCAATGCCGAGTTGGGAGGACTCCACTCCCTCATGGCGCCAGCCCCTCCCACCTATATAAGGAGGGGGGCTCCCACACATACACACAAGTTCCTATCTTCTACCTCCGGTTTAGAGCCGTTTTGGTTTAGAGCTTCTAATTGCTTTAGCCAGCGGTTTAGAGCCTTCTAATTGGTTTAGAGCCTTCTAATTGGTGTGTCTAATTACTAGACCACTAATAGCCTCTCTCATAAGCTCCACCATACTGCACCGCTTAAGGCGAAGCCTGCGGGATTTCCCTCTACTTCCCACTGCCAGTTGTCTTTGCCGGAATCGCGAGGAGAGTGCTACAACCTCCACTGCTGGAACAAGGAGAGGAAGGTCTTCGTCGAGTACCAACGTGTGACCGATCGGGAGCGCTTTGGAACGTGGCGCTGGAAGGATCGTCTACGCGATCTTGAGATCGGAAAGAGCACGACTACATCACCCACGAGAATCTGCTCTCGTTAACCGCTTTGGAATCTTCGAGGGTGAGTTCCACTATCGACTCGTTGCTACAATCTAGTAGATAGATCTTGGCTTGTTTGTTTGTATGCGATAGAAAATTTTGTTTTCCATGCTACGAACCCCTACAAAGGGTATCGAGCCGTGTCTATATGTAGATCTGTTGCACGAGTAGAACACAATGGTCATTGTGGGCGTTGATGCTTTTATTGTCGATTACTTTTTGTGTACTTTGCATCTTGCGGTATGTTGGGATGAAGCGGCCCGGGCTAACCTTACATGACATCGTTCATGAGACTTGCTCCACGCTTGACATGCAACTTGTATTGCATAAGTGGCTCTCATGGTGCTGTTTCTCCTAGCATAGTTAAGATCCAATTTACAACTGGTAATCAACAATGCTAGTATCAATGTTGTGGTTCTTGTTCGTAAGTTAGAACGACACTTATTGAAAGCCCCAAACCACGTAAAATATGCAAAGAAAGTAGAGGCGTCTAACTTTGTTTTGCAGGGGTGTGCAGTGATGTGATATGGCCATGATTGTGATTATATTTGATGTATGCAATGATCCTTATTGTAAGATGGCAAACGTCAGGAGACATATGGTTGTCTTTAATTTCTGTTAAGACCTGCGTGTCTATTCAAAATAGTTGTAATAGTTGAATCTGGTGGACGACAACCATGAAGAAGCGTCATTGACCTTGATGCTATGCCGGTGATGATGGAGATCATGTTCGTGCTTGAAGATGGAGATCGGAAGCACAAAGAAGAAAGGCCATATCATATCACATATTATGAATTGCATGTGATGTTAATCCTTTATGCATCTTGTATTGCTTAGTAGACGACGGTAGCATTATAAGATGATCCCTCATGCACATAAATTTCAAGTTCTAAAGTGTTCACCCTTAGTATGCACGTTGCCAAAAGCTTGCTGCTTCAAGCACCACGTGATGATCGGGTGTCTTTGATTCCTGGTGAATACAACGTAAGCAAGCCAGATTTGCTTATGCGGTAGCTAAGGTTTGATCTTGACGAGCCTAGCATGTACAGACATGGCCTCAGGAACACGGATCACCGAAAGGTAAAGCATGAGTCATATAGTAGATATGATGAACATGTCGATTGTTCGCCATTGAAGCTACATCAACTCTCGTGATGATCGGTTTTGATGTGGTGGATTTGGTTCGTGTGATCACTAAAACAATGTGAGGGATATTGTTTTAAGTGGGAGTTCACCTAGATTAATTTAATTATTAATTAGAACTCAATTTATCATAAACTAAATCAAAGTGAATTTGCATAGTTGTTGTAGTCATTGGCATCCGTTTACCACCTTGCGCTTAGTTATAATTGAGATGATAGAACTATAGAATTCTGGTTAGTTACTTACTTAACTGGTATCGTATTGTTTTGAAGTGTTAATCTAAAGTTTAAAAGTCCTATTGCAAACTTTCAGTAATTTCCGGTTACTCCATAAAGTTTAATAATTAGTATTAAAACAAGAGTGACAATTCCAAAGTGTTAGTATATGAGTATCATGTTTGTCTCCATGATTCTTGATATTCAAAAGATTATCTTAATATCAAGGTTATCTAGGATCTGAAAGAGTTGTTTGAAAACCATGATGTGTGGAAGATATTGTGATATCTGAAACGAAGTTTTGGTTACAACATGATAGAGTATGATATGGCAAAGTCATGTTCTCATGTTTGATGAGAATTTGCAAAAGGTTGGAGACACTAGTTGTCCTAATCTTCCAAAAGGTTTTTGGAGAGCAACATTATACTCGTGATTCACCGTTATAAGCTAAAAGTAGCTTGGTCATGGACGATTCCATGATGAAGGTGAATATTTGATGTAGGTAAAATGTTTACTACACCAAGAGATTACTAAAGAAAGGAATTTGAAAGAACACCAAATATTTGATAATGGTGATCTACTTCAAAGTGCAAGTCCAAAGACATTGGTATTTAACTATACACGCTTTGGACTATGTGTCATAAGTATGACTCCACTATTGATGTTGATAGATTCTTTCAAACAGAAACGGAAATACTGAAAGAGAATCTCATAAGTATATGGCAGAAAAGAAAAGACTAGAATTGTTCAGTTTAAGTATATAGATGATATATGTGTTATGGCTATATTCTTTGCTTATTAAACAATGTGGTTCTTAAGTATTTGATACTGAATTTGTTGGTGTGAATCGTCATACGAAACAACACAATTCATGAACTACAATGGCCTAAGTAACTAGCAAAAGAATAGGTGATGATGTTCATCGAGAACAAATAAAGGGTTATTTTGTTGCTCGTTAAACATCAACGCTTGCCTTCAAGATTTGTTTTATCAGGTATTATGAGAACAAAAGGGTTGTTCAAATAATTGCCGTAATCCATAAAAGATGGATGATTCACAAATCTCGTTGGAGAAATCACATCCATAAAACTAGTGCTAAAATTGTCGAAAGACAAATTGATTGAAAGATCACTTAGGAAGTGACATCGCCGTTTAAATTATATTGGAAAGAAAACATGAAGAAACTCCATGTGGATGGAATTTTGGAGTCTTTTGATTTTGATCAAATGACGTTTGTGAAACTTTCCTAGAGATAATTAAAACTTCGTTCATAGGCCAAAAGGGAATGAATGACTAGTTTATTGGAACTTGTGCATATTGTTGTACGAACTCCATTATGTGTAGTCAAGAGCGATGGATTTCAACTTCATATGCTTTCTCCGAAAATTTGAGTGAATATGTGAATATTTACTTAATAAGGATGAAGTGTGAAATATTGAAAAGTTCAAAGATTTTCAAGATGAAGTACAAAATCATTGTAACAAGAATATAAATAGTTTATGATAAGATCATAAAGGAAGATATTTAAGTTACAAGTTTAGCATAATACCTAAGATTTAAGGAATCGGTCCGTGGATTTGCATTTCCCGAAACACCATAAGAGTATGGATCGTTCGAGATATGTAATTGAACCTTGTTTGACATGGTAAGATCGAAGGTATAATTCATAAAACTGCTATTATATTTTAAAGATTAAAAGCTTTAGAGACTACCGTTTTCCACTAAAAGAGCTCCATCATAATCCGCTGAAATGACACCATATAAGGTTATGGTTTGGGATAAAACCCAAGTAGTCCTTTCTTAAACATTGGTATGCTATGCATAAGAAAGATGTTTGCAACCAAAGTCGGATAAACCTGTCTTTGTATTACTGTTAAGTATTCCTCCATAAACACCGGAGACAAAAGTGTTTGTCGCTTAGAACGTCAAGTTTCTTTGAGAAGGAATTTTTCGTGAAAAGTTAAATGGGAGGACAATAGAACTTTGATAAGGTTAAAAGAACCTTAGCTATATGTGCAAAGTTGCGCAGCACCGAAAAGTGTTCCGGAGGCAGCAACAATGCTCATGGCTCACGTGCCTCAAAGGTTGTGGTCACGGAGGTCTAAGTTTCTATTGAAACAAGTAGGTTGGATAAACAATCAAATACCAAGATTTGAGGGTTGAATCATTATTTGAGAATAATGAACCTATTACATGCAAAGAAGCGATGATGGGCCCTGACTCCGTCAAATGGCTTGAAGCCATATAATCCGTGATAGTTCCATACACGAGAAATCAAGCTTTGAACTTGAAGGACCCTCGAAAAAGGTGTAAGACCTTGCAGTTGTGTTTGGATCTATAAAGAAGTAGACATGGATGTTTCACATCTATGAAATAGTCGACATGTTGGGAAAGAGTTCACAACAATGTTCAAAGGTTGTATATGACAAGATTTGATCTTTCATAGCGATTTTTAGTCTAGACGGATTAATGTAGCAACCACTACATATAATTTGTTATGTGGTAGTAGAATAAACAAAACAAGTTCTTCTAAAAGAATGGTTACCTAGGACGTGTGCATGACACGGTCCAAAGGGTTTTGTTAATTCAAAGGATGCTAAAAGCATATGAAAACTTCAATGGTTGAAGTAAGCATAGCGGAGTTGGAATCTTCACTATGATGAAACTGTTAAAAGAGTTTAATTTCATCGGAGACAATGAAGATGCTTGCATTTGCAAAAATTAAGTGGGAGCGCTAAGACATATTTCTAATACATTATGTGGAGGACATATTGTTGATTGGAAATAATGTATCTTTTATTAACACATATTAAGAATTTCATCCCGATGAAAGACTTAGGCAAAACCCAAATATTTGGCATCATTAGATGCTAATATGGTTGTGCCAGAAGTACATAGACGAGATATTGAATGAATTCAATATAGAAACTACAAGGAAGGTTCTTGTTGCACAGAAAGGATTGAATGAGTTCAATGTTGATGATATATTCAAGTGTATTGGCACTTGGTAAGTGAAACAAAGATTCAAGTATAGATTGATACTTGATGTATGAAATCACAAAGAGTATTTATATCAATCATACTGTGATATGTACAAATCCAGATATGTCCTATGCTCTAAATGTTGTGAGCATATACCAGAATGATTCATAAGATGATCATTGGACGATAGTAAGGATATTCTTATGATCTTTTGGAAGAACTAAGAGTATATTATTTGTAGAAGTGACAAATAGATGGTTAGTTCATTGTAAAAGTACTACATTGATACTAGTTTTGTCACAAAGTACAAATTTAGTTTATCTCAATCTAAATTAAGGGTGGCACAATATAATGGAAAGTGAGTTCCATAATGGATTTGGATGAGTTCCAAAGTTAAGACATTGTGACAGATACTACAACAAAAGGCTAAGTATATGACTGCTATTATAGCAGCAAAAGAGGGCATTTGTGTCAAGTAGTTTGTTATCAAACTAGGTGTAGTTCACAGCGGGATAATACTATGAAGATATATTGTGCGACAATATTATCAACATGTTTTAACCCCAAAGAACTAAAGGTCACACCGAAAGACCAAATCATACAAAGCCATCTCATTAGAGAATGAGTGATGCGTAGAGACGCAAAGACATGCAATTACACACGGACCTGGAAGTGTCGATCCGGAGATCGATTGACCACTAGCAATCGTGTACATACAACACGGAAAGCCATAGGTGTTGAATACACAAAGGTTTGAAACTAGATTATTGACTCTAGTGCAAGTGGGAGACTGTTGGAGATATGCCCAAGAGGCAATAATAAAGTGGTTATTATCATATCTTCATATTTATGATAAATGTTTACATACCATGCTATAATTGTATTAACAGGAAACATTAATACTTGTGTGATTTGTAAACTAAAATAAGAGTCCCTAGTAAAGCCTCTTGTTAAACTAGCTTGTTGGTTAATATATGATCATTGTTTCTGATCATGAACATAGAGATGTTATTAACAGGGTCATATCATTAGGAGAATGATGTGATGGACATACTCCTATAGATAAGCGTAGCATAAAGATCAAGTCATTTCAATAGTTCAATTGCTATATGCTTTCTGATACATAGTAACCTAATTCCTTCGACCATGAGATTATGCATATCACCTTTACCGGATGGATGCTTTGATGTCATCAAACACCACACCGTAATGTGGTGGCTATAAAGGTGGCATTGAGTGTTCGGAAAGTATTGGTTGAAACACATGGATCAAGAGTGGGATTTGTCCATCCACATGACGGATAGATATTCTCTGGGCCCTCTCGGTGAAATGTCATCCAATTAGCTTGCAAGCATGTGACTGGGTCACAAGGGATCACATATCACGGGAACGAGAAAAGAGTACTTATCAGTAACGAGTTTGAACTAGGTATGCAGAGATACCGACGATCATAACCTCGGATAAGTAACATATCGTGAGACAAAGGGAAATTGGTATCGTATGTAAGTGGTTCATTCGATCGCAAAGTAATCGTAGAAATATGTGGGAGCAATATGAATTTCCAGATTCCTCTATTGGTTATTGTTCGGAGAAGTGTCTCGATCATGTCCGCATAATTCACGAACCGTAGGGAGACACACTTAAGGATTCGACGTTGTTTGAGTAGTTATGGTATTATGAGAAAGAGACCGAATGTTGTTCGGAGTCTCGGATGGGATCCGGGATATCACGAGGAGATCCGGAATGGTCCGGAGAATAAGATTCATATAAGGAAAGTCCCATTTCGGAGTTGGGGAATGGTTCCGGTGTTTTCATCGGGAACATTCTAGAAGGTCCCGGAATGTCCGGCACTCCGGAGGGGGAAGGGTACATGAATGTGTCATTACATTTTGGAATGATTGCATCATGTACTAAGTGTTCTCGCTGTCCAAAATAAAGGATTTATTTAAATCCTAAATTGAAAAGTCAAACGGCTAGTTTGAAAGTCAAACGGCAAGTTTTGGAAAGTGGAAAGAGGAGGAGAAGAGGGAAACCGAGTTGGGGAGGGAGACCTCCTCCAACCGGCGGCCAACTCCAATGCCGAGTTGGGGAGGGACTCCACTCCCTCCCCCTGGCGCGCCAGCCCCCTCCCACCTATATAAGGAGGGGCAGGGCTCCCCTACACATACACACAAGTTCCTATCTTCTACCTCCGGTTTAGAGCCGTTTTGGTTTAGAGCTTCTAATTGCTTTAGCCAGCGGTTTAGAGCCTTCTAATTGGTTTAGAGCCTTCTAATTGGTGTGTCTAATTACTAGACCACTAATAGCCTCTCTCATAAGCTCCACCATACTCGCACCGGCTTAAGGCGAAGCCTCATGGGATTTCCCTCTACTTAGGTACCACCACGCCTTTGTCGCGGAATCGCGAGAGAGTGCTACAACCTCCATTGCTTTGGAACAAGGGAGAGGAAGGTCTTCGTCGAGTATCAACGACGTGTGACCGATCAAGGGAGCGCTGCTGGAAAGTGGCGCTGGAAGGATCGTCTACGCGATCTTGAGAACGTAAAGAGCACCACTACATCACCCACGAGAATCGCTCGTTAACCGCTTTGGAATCTTCGAGGGTGAGTTCCACTATCGACTCGTTGCTACAATCTAGTAGATAGATCTTGGCTTGTTTGTTTGTATGCGATAGAAAATTTTTGTTTTCCATGCTACGAACCCCTACAAAGTGAGCATCTGTAAAGCATCCTCAATAAAAAGCTATGCACATAGTAAATAAAAAGATCGCTAAGATGCTCATTGTCTGCTTGCCTTGTCATTTTGATCACGGGATAGCTCCTGTATCATGTGCATGGGGTACCCCTTTGGCGGTTCTCTATGATATGCATGTATTTACAATGACAAGAACTTACAGGTAACCAAAGTTGAGTAGCATGCGGAGCGGCCCTCGTACTCAAGGGACTTCGTATTTCCATTTTATGGTATGTCAAGCATATAACTCATATTGGACCTCACTTTCACCATAACCATATGAAGATGCCTATGATAGGGGCAATGAGAGCTCAAAGCTAATGAGTAACTTACTTTCAGCATTTGGAAGCCTTTCAAACTTTTCAAAACCTTTTCACTTCCTTGTTGAGTCACCACTTATTCTATGAGCACCTTCTTGAGAGCATAGTTGTCATTCTTGTGTTTTTCCCAAAACTTGGTTGATTATGTCATGACTTTGATGCTTGTATCTCTGATATCTTTGATGCTTGTATCTCTGATATCTTTGATGCTTGTATCTATGATATCTTTACTTCTAGTCTTCACTTGAACTTCAGAGGTGCCTTGGCATTTATGTTTTGCTTCACAATCAAAGGCAAGCGAGATACCACTTTATCATACCTTCTTATGAGCATTACAATGTTGCTTATGATTATGTTTCATGCTTCTTATTATTATTGTGTTGGAATCTCTTCATAGCTTGCAATGACTATTGAGTAGACTTAGTTTCATACTCCTTATTATGAATTGTCTAAGCATCTACTCCTGTGCTGAGAATATTTACATCATATGAAGCAAATGTGTTCGTGAAAGTTTCTTTTATCGCACTCAGTTTTCAACTGAATTGCTTGAGGACAAGCAATAAGCTAAGATTGGGGGGAGTTGATACGTCCAAAACGTATCTACTTTCCCGAACACTTTTGCTATTGTTTCTCCTCTAAACTTGTGTGATTTGGATACAACTAACACGGACTGACGCCGTTTTCAACAGATTTACCTCGTGTCTAGTTTTTGTGCAGAAAATCAACTATCAGGAAAACCGCCGGAAAGTATGCCAAAAATCCTATTTCACCAGAAGATCCATGGATCCAGAGTACGAGACGGAGTGGAGGCCTGGGGGGCCCACACCCCTGCTAGGCGCGGGCCAGGCCTGGCCGCGCCTAGGGAAGTGCAGCCACCCCAGGCACCCCCTCGGCCTCCATCTTCGCCTATAAGTTGCCTTCTGACCTAAAAACTCAAGGGGGGTTCGATGTTTTTCCAGAAAGAGTTCTGCTGCACCGCCACCACCAGAAACCAAGATTCGGATCTTGAAACTCCGTTCTGGTACCGTGCCGGGACAGGGAATTTGGAGAGGATCATCGCCATCGTCATCGCTAACGCCTCTCCATCAACCATCAATGTTTCCCTCATCCATGAGTGAGTAATCCCCTGCTGTAGGCTATGGGGATGGTAGGGATTGGATGAGTTCTATCATGTAATCGAATAAGATTATTAGGGCATAGTGCCTAGTATCTCTATTAGTGCTATTTGACTTTGTTGCAACTTGTTTTGCTTAATGCTTGTCACTAGGGCCCGAGTGCCATGATCTCAGATCTGAACTTATTATTGAATCATTATGATAGTATTATTTATGATCATATCTGCAAGTTGTGTACACATATCATTGTCCGGATCCAAAGGCCCCGAAGTGACAGAAATTTGGACAACCAGAGGGGATAGCTGTGGTGTGAGGATCACATGTGTTCACGGAGTGTTAATTCTTTTGCTCCGGTGCTCTATTAAAAGGAGCACCTTAATTGCCAGTAGTTCCCTTGAGGCCCCGGTACCACGGGCTGGCTGGACAAAATATGTTGTGCAAGTTCTCATTGTGAGCACGCATGACTCTATATGGAGCACATGCCTAAGATTTTTTAGTACTTGGATGCTTATTCTTATTTATCTGCAGTTTCCCTAGATCTTGAAGTTACATGTTTAGACTCATCCATGCAACTCCCGTCCATCCATCCCTATGCCTACTACGCTCATATCCCACTGTTTGCTACTGCTGTTAGTATTGCTCTTGTTTTACTGCTGCTTATGCTACTACAAACTGTTGCTACTGATAAACTTCTGTGAGCAAGAACTATTTCCAGGTGCAGCTGAATTGACAACTCAGTTGTAAGGCTTTGAAGTATTCTTTGGCTCCCCTTGTGTCGAATCAATAAATTGGGTAATTGTCACATCCCAAAATTCTCCTAATTTTGGAATGTGAAATAAATAAATAAATAAGTTTGATTGATTGTTTGACTATTTTGAAAATTCTCAAAGAGAAGAAACTTTTTGAATAGAAAATCCTCTCAACCTTGAATTCAAAATCTTATATTCTTTTGTTATGACCTAAGTAGCCATATAGGCAAAAGGGCATGGATTGATTATGGATTGTAGAATTGGTATGCAAGATTTCAAAAAAAATCATGAAGCATTCAAAAGCATTTCATTACATCCATGCAAAGTTCTCACAAACTGAATCCAAATCCTGGTATCTAAATCCTATAGTGGATTTTCCCAAATGTTCCTAAAGGAAATTAAATTGATTTATAAAACCCACTGTTGCTAAGGCATAAATTATTGATAATTATAGCCTAAAGAGATCCAATTAATATTACAAAATTTTAGAAACAAAATTGAGCTCATTTGGAGCTATTATGAAAAAGTTATGGAATAAATACAAACAAATAAAGATATAAATAAAATGGAATATACAAGGATTTATAAACCCACTACTTTCAAAATAGTAAAAAGATTACAAATATGATCCTACAATGATTTATTCGATTTTAGAAAATTTTAGAAATAAGAATCATATCATTTGGAGTTCGTATGCAAAAGATATGAGGGAAACAAGTAAATAGAAACAGAAAAAAAAAATCTAAGCGGGCCGGCCCACCGGACCAAACCGGACCAGGAAGCCAGGCACGCACGTACAGATCTATCCCAGGTCTGCTTTAAAAAGCGTGCAAAATAGTTTTTGACAAACCTATCTCTATTCAAACTGCTATATCTTTTTATCTACAACTCTAAATCGACTTATGTTTGTTTCTACTTGTTCCCTACTCCAATACCTATCTCTGCACCATCCTAAATCTCCACATAAACTCGTGGAGCCACAGCTGTACGAGTTTCCCTTCTCGAAATCCCGAATCTACACATGCCCGAATCTTATTTCGCTTATTCACCCATCTAGACTTCGTCGTTTGCCTTCAGCCAAAAAACGAAAGTTGTAGATCTCGTCGAAATCTTTCGATCCCGACAAACCTCACCTCTTTTTATTCACCACAGCTGGAGAATTTCGCACCACAATATTTCAGATATGACGGTGTAAATCCAAGATGTACTCGCGCTCGTTTCTTCAAATCCAAATTCCTTTGGTGAGAAGGTAGGACTAATGATTCCCCACAACTTTCATGTTGTAAGTTTTTTAATTTGACCTATGGATTTGTATCTCTAACACAGATCTATTTCTTGTCTATTCTAAGCTAAAATCGGGTCAATCTCCTCTCGTAACCACTGGATCTCATCCCAACGGCCAGGATTAGATCAATTCCGTGAAGGGGTACGAGCCAATCGGATCTCGCCACGTGTCAACGCCAGGTTAGCCCCGCGTCCCAGTCAGCATAGAATATTCCCAGGGAATATTCCCTGTAGATTTGAAATTGAATTTAATTTGCAAAAAATTGTGCAAACTTGCAAAAATCATATAAAAAGATTCGTAGATCCAAAAATAGAAAATAATATATCAATGGATTCAGAAAAATGTGTAGAATGTTACTATGACATAGATTAAACCTTTACATTATGCGTTTACTGCAGTAACTTAATTAGTTTTAATGGTCTTTTAGGTTAATAAATTCATAGGAAATTATATGTAACTCCGAAAAATATGAACAATATATCAAATTGAAGCTACTATAATGTATTAATAATATCTGGTTGGATCCAGCTTTTGTGGACTATTTACCCCGTAGAAATTTAATTAGTTTTAATGGATTTATCAATCATTAAATTCATAGTAAATTAATTGCTTGTCACAAAAATATAAATGATATACCGATGGAAAGCTGGTTCCATGTAGATCATCAATATGCAAATAGTTCAGGCAAATACTGTAAGGTTTCGCAGCAATTAAATAATTATCTTAATGGATTATTTAGAGTATTAAAATCATAGTAAATCGAATACTGCTCAGAAAATTACAAATAATATGTCCCTGGAATCACAATTCCGTGGAGATCACAGATATAATTTTAGTTTGATTTGTAGGCAACAGAAACTATATGAATCGTTTAAAACCCATTAAACACTATTTAAATCATACAAAAATATCTATAACTCCGATTAGGTTGAATCCAACGCCTACTAGTGCGTATTAACGTCCTCTATCCAGTGAACCCAAGAAACAAATTTAATTCAAAATTTAGAATAGCCGTTACAACTGAACTATTAAAACCCCTATATTGGCAAGTAATTATTAATAACAAGTACTCCATTGCATTAATTGGTCTCTTTCATGCATCATATACTTCAGAATTGTTTAGATAACTAAAATAACAACCATTGTGACTTATTAAAGTGTCATGCATGCATTTGTTGTATTTGTTTGATCTCTATGTGCTATTGTTTATGTTGTATGCAATTGTTTGATCGATAGATTGCGAGGAGTGCAACGTGTGTGATTGCAACTACTATGATTGCAAGTATTATGGTTATGACGAGTGCAACCATTATATTTATGAGGATTGTGAGGATTATCTAATCGACTACATCTACAACAAAATGCAAGTGGTGCTATCTTAGTCATAAATGTCCTACTGTTTCCCTATGCATTGTAGATGTTTTTGTAGAATTGCATATGTAGGAATTGATGTGTATATGCTATGCTATGTCCCATATTATTCCCTAGTATTCCTTGTTTATGAGCCATCGTATTGGTAGATTGCTTAGCTATGCTATTTATACGAGGAAGGGAATCATACCATGAAAAGTTATTTGTTTTGAAAGGATTTTATTTTGTTAAATGACAAACCAACATGATTTTAATGAACCACCTGGGCGGAATGGCATTGATTGGGTCATCGAGTGTGGATTATGGTGGGGAATGCCGCCCAGGACATTGAGAAAGGATTGGCTTCTTTGTTTGGTAGCTTTCATGTGCAACCATGTGCCAATAATGGAATGGGCGGTTGGTTGGACTCAGTAGGTTGTGGTAACTCGAACCCACATATCCAGAGATGTATATAGTGTAGGTTGGACCGGTGCGTGTCGGGTTTGGGTAGCTACTTCCCGAACGGTTCCTTCTTGGACTTCTCCCTATCATCACCCAATATGAGAGTGGTGGTACGAGCTGGACTGGCCAAGTCACATGGGTAAAGTGTACTAACCCCTGCAGGGTGTCTAAACTAAGTACTTAGCCGTGTCCCCGGTTATGGACAATTTGAGCGGCCTGATACTGATACTGTGATATTTCTCACTCATCCCAATTTCTCAATTACTTAATACTTGTTGGGTAAACTTAATTGGGTAGGAGCACCTGGGAGTGAATTAGAGTGTCCTATTTATCGTATTGGAAAACTACTTTGTCATAACTGTTAGGATAAAACTATTGCTTTAAGCAAATGAGCCTGAACTCCACTTAGCCAAATAAGCATGTAGTTGATAGATCTGTTGTTAACCACTTTAGCCTACTTGCCATACATTCAATGTATTGACCATTCGTGGCTGCAATGTTTCATGTTGCAGGTTATATCGTATCTGAGTGATCGTTCATAGGTCGCGAGACTCCACTCAACAATTGTTCGCATGTGGCACATTTGAAGGATGGAAATCTACCTTGTATCCTAATTTTGGAATGTGAAATAAATAAATAAATAAATAAGTTTGATTGATTGTTTGACTATGTTGAAAATTCTCAAAGAGAAGAAACTTTTTGAATAGAAAATCCTCTCAACCTTGAATTCAAAATCTTATATTCTTTTGTTATGATCTAAGTAGCCATATAGGCAAAAGGGCATGGATTGATTATGGATTGTAGAATTGGTGTGCAAGATTTCAAAATGAAATTCATGAAGCATTTATAAGCATTTCATTACATCCATGCAAAGTTCTCACAAACTGAATCCAAATAATGGTATCTAAATCCTATAGTGGATTTGCCCAAATGTTCCTAAAGGAAATTAAATTGACTTTATAAAACCCACTGTTGCTAAGGCATAAATTATTGATAATTATAGCCTAAAGAGATCCAATTAATATTACAAAATTTTAGAAACAAAATTGAGCTCATTTGGAGCTATTATGAAAAAGTTATGGAATAAATACAAACAAATAAAGATATAAATAAAATGGAATATACAAGGATTTATAAACCCAGTACTTTCAAACTAGTAAAAAGATTACAAATATGATCCTACAATAATCTATTCGATTTAAAAAAAAATAGAAACAATAATCATATCATTTGGAGTTCGTATGCAAAAGATATGAGGGAAACAAGTAAATAGAAAAAAAAAAGAAAAAAAATCTAAGCGGGCCGGCCCACCGGACCAAACCGGACCAGGCAGCCAGGCACGCACGTACAGATCTATCCCAGGTCTGCTTTAAAAAGCGTGTAAAACAGTTTTTGACAAACCTATCTCTATTCAAACTGCTATATATTTTTATCTACAACTCTAAATCGACTTATGTTTGTTTCTACTTGTTCCCTACTCCAAGACCTATCTCTACACCATCCTAAATCTCCACATAAACTCGTGGAGCCACTGCTGTACGAGTTTCCCTTCTCGAAATCCCGAATCTACACATGCCCAAATCTTATTTCGCTTAATCACCCATCTAGACTTCGTCGTTTGCCTTCGGCCAAAAAATGAAAGTTGTAGATCTCGTTGAAATCTTTCGATCCCGACAAACCTCACCTCTTTTCATCCACCACAACTGGAGAATTTCGCACCACAATATTTTAGATATGACGGTGTAAATCCAAGATGTACTCGCACTCGTTTCTTCAAATACAAATTCCTTTGGTGAGAAGGTAGGACTAATGATTCCCCACAACTTTCATGTTGTAAGTTTTTCAATTTGACCTATGGATTTGTCTCTCTAACACAGATCTATTTCTTGTCTATTCTGAGCCAAAATCGGGTCAATCTCCTCTCCTAACCACTGGATCTCATCCCAACGGCAAGGATTAGATCGATTCCACGAAGGGGTACGAGCCAATCGGATCTCGCCACGTGTCAACGCCAGGTCAGCCCCGTGTCCCAGTCAGCATAGAATATTCCTAGGGGATATTCCCTGTAGATTTGAAATTGAATTTAATTTGCAGAAAATTGTGCAAACTTGCAAAAATCATATAAAAAGATTCGTAGATCCAAAAATAGAAAATAATATATCAATGGATTCAGAAAAATGTGTAGAATGTTACTATGGCATTAGATTCAACCTTTACGGTATGCGTTTACTGCAGTAACTTAATTATTTTTAATGGTCTTTTAGGTTAATAAATTCATAGGAAATTATCTATAACTCCGAAAAATAGAACAATATATCAAATTGAAGCTACTATAATGTAGATTAATAATATCTGGTTGGATCCAGCTTTTGTGGACTATTTACCCCGTAGAAATTTAATTAGTTTTAATGGCTTTATAAATCATTAAATTCATAGTAAATTAATTGCTCGTCACAAAAATATAAATGATATATCGATGGAAAGCTGGTTCCATGTAGATCATCAATATGCAAATAGTTCAGGCAAATACTGTAAGGTTTCGCAGCAATTAAATAATTATCTTAATGGATTATTTAGAGTATTAAAATCATAGTAAATCGAATACTGCTCAGAAAATTACAAATAATATGTCCCTGGAATCACAATTCCGTGGAGATTACAGATATAATTTTAGTTTGATTTGTAGGCAACAGAAACTATATGAATCATTTAAAACCCATTAAACACTATTTAAATCATACAAAAATATCTATAACTCCGATTAGGTTGAATCCAACGCCTACTGGTGCGTATTAACGTCCTCTATCAAGTGAACCCAAGAAACAAATTTAATTCAAAATTTAGAATAGCCGTTACAACTGAACTATTAAAACCCCTATATTGGCAAGTAATTATTAATAACAAGTACTCCATTGTATTAATTGGTCTCTTTCATGCATCATATACTTCAGAATTGTTTAGATAACTAAAATAACAACCATTGTGACTTATTAAAGTGTCATGCATGCATTTGTTGTATTTGTTTGATCTCTATGTGCTATTGTTTATGTTGTATGCAATTGTTTGATCGATAGATTGCGAGGAGTGCAACGTGTGTGATTGCAACTACTATGATTGCAAGTATTGTGGTTATGATGAGTGCAACCATTATATTTATGAGGATTGTGAGGATTATCTAATCGACTACATCTACAACAAAAGGCAAGTGGTGCTATCTTGGTCATAAATGTCCTACTGTTTTCCTATGCATTGTAGATGTTTTTGTAGAATTGCATATGTAGGAATTGATGTGTATATGCTATGCTATGTCCCATATTATTCCCTAGTATTCCTTGTTTATGAGCCATCGTATTGGTAGATTGCTTAGCTATGCTATTTAGACGAGGAAGGGAATCATACCATGAAAAGTTATTTGTTTTGAAAGGATTTTATTTTGTTAAATGACAAACCAACATGATTTTAATGAACCACCTGGGAGGAATGGCATTGATTGGGTCATCGAGTGTGGATTATGGTGGGGAATGCCGCCCAGGACACTGAGAAAGGATTGGCTTCTTTGTTTGGTAGCTTTCATGTGCAACCATGTGCCAATAATGGAATGGGCGGTTGGTTGGACTCAGTAGGTTGTGGTAACTCGAACCCACGTATCCCGAGATGTAGATATTGTAGGTTGGACTAGTGCGTGTCGAGTTTGGGGAGCTACTTCCCGAACGGTTCCTTCTTGGACTTCTCCCTATCATCACCCAATATGAGAGTGGTGGTACGAGCTGGACTGGCCAAGTCACATGGGTAAAGTGTACTAACCCGTGCAGGGTGTCTAAACTAAGTACTTAGTCGTGTCCCCGGTTATGGACAATTTGAGCGGCCTGATACTGATGCTATGATATTTCTCACTCATCCCAATTTCTCAATTACTTAATACTTGTTGGGTGAACTTAATTGGGTAGGAGCACTGGGAGTGAACCAGAGTGTTCTATTTATCATATTGGAAAACTACTTTGTTATAAATGTTAGGATAAAACTATTGCTTTAAGCAAATGAGCCGAATTCCACTTAGCCAAATAAGCATGTAGTTGATAGATCTATTGTTAACCACTTTATCCTACTTGCCATACATTCAATGTATTGACCATTCGTGGCTGTAACGTTTCATGTTGCAGGTTATATCCTATCCGAGTGATCGTTCATAGATCGCGAGACTCCACTCAACAATTGTTCGCCTATGGCACATTTGAAGGATGGAGATCTACCTTGTATTTGTTTTCCGCTGTGTACTTGAATAAATAATGTAAATTCTGGATCATATTCGTTGTATTTATGATGCACAGTTATATTTGGTATCATTTTATACTGTGTGTGCCAGTGAACCGATCCAGGGATTGGCACTATACACATGAACTCAGCCTTATCAGGCGAGGGTGTTACAAGATGGTATCAGAGCTGTGCGTTGACTGTAGGATCATGACCTTAAAAATGGATTAGTAATAGAAGACCTCTATTAGGAGAACTATCATATTTTCTATTTGTTAGAGTTCTTATATTTCTTGTCTATCTTTTTCAGAACCTCTCCTTATTCAAAAAATTATAGTTGTCCATTCTTATGATACCTATATGAGAGTTAGCTAAGTAAAATAACAAATAATATGACATAAATAAACATCTCATCAAGTTTGGTTAGGTCTAGACCACCATGTTCTATCTCTTTAGGAGATCATCGCTATCGTGTTAGCATATTGTTCTTACCAACTTATATGGTATGACAATATAGGTTGCTTACTTGTTTGTACTGAATCATATCGTGTGATGCTTTGTTTAGGATCTGTTGTTTTGAAACTCTAAAGTTGTTGGATTTTTCGTGTGGTTTTAAAATTATTTTAATGGTGTGAATTGATTGAAATTCGTGGAATTACTGCTGCAATTTTCTGCCTGAACTGTTGTACCGCGTGATTTTTCATATTTGACTGGTAACTGAGAAAAATCCAAAAAAATAGGATCTGGAGCGTAATTACCTTCTCTACATGCACACAAATTCTCTAAAATTCCTGACGAGTTTAAGGTGCCCAAAAAAATTCGTTAAACCTGTTGTACCATTTTGACAGATTTTGTTTATTGCTTATATGTTGCTATGTTTTACTCTAGTATTGTTCCTAATGCCTTCAAACTATTTTGTGGTTATATACTGATATATTTAGACCCCGAAATGTTATTATACAAGTGTTTGATTGTGTGTTGATCGCCTATGATTGTTTCCTTGTTTGTGACATTGATTGCTTCATATAGTTATGGGTAGGATTATTTTCTTAGTCGTTTCTTTCCTATAGAATCTATTCTTCCCTATCTTGAACCCTTGGAGATATAATGATGTGTTAAGTGGAAGGTTTGACAACACAATGCATTTAGGAAGGAGAATGCTTTATCTAATGGAAAAAAGAGATGTGGGGGTATGAAGTGTTGAAATGATGTTATGTAGTAGATTACGCAACCTGAAAGTTGAAGTATCGATAGTTTAGTTTTAGTAGTAGCTTTGTTGATTGAATACATGAGAGTATACATAGAGCATTAGTTCGTGCCCACGGAAACATTCTTCAAGGCAAGTGAGAATGCCCGAGTGATAGAAACACGTGATTCACCTATCCTCATACAGGGTAATGATTTGGGTGCAGGATGGATTAATCACCATTCCTACTACTCTTATTATTCGCTCTTGTACTGTTGGCTTTGCGAATCTTGAGTGCCCTTTTCAACCTTAGCAGAGAGTCGACATTGAGCCTAAACCCTAGAATGGTATATTTCCCCCTTTATAAAAGCACCCAGTGCTTAGCGTAGGAATATACGATAAGAATGAATCTCAACCATGATTAATGGGCACCGTGAAGTAAACGTTCCCTATTTTCCCACCATGAGAGTTTTGCTAGTTTAAGAAGTGCTTTCTCGGAAACTATCAATCATGATGTTTAGAATGTGCTAGAGACAGTGTGCCAATAAAAGTCTAAAGGAGAACCAATCTGAGCTAAGTGAATCCTCGAGAATGACCTAGTCAATTTTATTTTAAGGGAGGTAGCATCCTAATGGATCCTGAACCTTTCTTTCTTTCTAGCCTTACCAAATCTCGGGACGAGATTTCTTTTAAGGGTGGTAGTCTGTCACATCCCAAAATTCTCCTAATTTTGGAATGTGAAATAAATAAATAAGTTTGATTGATTGTTTGACTATGTTGAAAATTCTCAAAGAGAAGAAACTTTTTGAATAGAAAATCCTCTCAACCTTGAATTCAAAATCTTATATTCTTTTGTTTTGACCTAAGTAGGCATATAGGCAAAAGGGCATGGATTGATTATGGATTTTAGAAATGGTGTGCAAGATTTCAAAATGAAAATCATGAAGCATTCATAAGTATTTCATTACATCCATGCAAAGTTCTCACAAACTGAATCCAAATCCTGGTATCTAAATCCTATAGTGGATTTGCCCAAATGTTTCTAAAGGAAATTAAATTGACTTTATAAAACCCACTATTTCTAAGGCATAAATTATTGATAATTATAGCCTAAAGAGATCCAATTAATATTACAAAATTTTAGAAACAAAATTGAGCTCATTTGGAGCTATTATGAAAAAGTTATGGAATAAATACAAACAAATAAAGATATAAATAAAATGGAATATACAAGGATTTATAAACCCACTACTTTCAAACTAGTAAAAAGATTACAAATATGATCCTACAATGATCTATTCGATTTTAGAAAATTTTAGAAACAAGAATCATATCATTTGGAGTTCGTATGCAAAAGATATGAGGGAAACAAGTAAATAGAAAAAGAAAAGAAAAGAAAAATCTAAGCGGGCCCACCGGACGAACCGGACCAGGCAGCCAGGTAGGCACGTACAGATCGATCCCAGGTCTGCTTTAAAAAGCGTGCAAAACAGTTTTTGACAAACCTATCTCTATTCAAACTGCTATATCTTTTTATCTATAACTCTGAATCGACTTTCATTTGTTTCTACTTGTTCCCTACTTCAAGACCTATCTCTAAACCATCCTAAATCTCCATATAAAGTCGTGGAGCCACAGCTGGGTGACCATGAAGATGGAGCTTCGCCCACGCTATCATTATTATATTATTCACGCTTGATTGTACTAAGATGGATCATGAGATCCTTTATTTGTTGTAAGACCTTATTATGGTTTGTAATGGATGATGAACTATGGTACCAATCTGTTATGTCTCGCAAAAATAGTAATCCTGGATTATATGTATGGCATAACAGGCATCTGGGATTAAAAATTGGGGTGTTGACACTTACACTTTGTCATATTATAATTTTCAATAGTAACAATCCATACTATAAATTATAACACTACCATATCTATCTACTAGATACAAGCAACGGGTAGATATACATCCATAGAATACATACCCTCGAAGACTGAAAAGTGTTAACGAGGTTATACTCGTGGATGATATAGTCAAACGCTTGTCGATCAGCATGGAAGAGGCTAAGAAGGGGTTCTTGCCCATGTCTCATGGCATAAAACTCAGCAAGACTCAGTGTCCTTCGACTACTGATGAGCGTGAGCGCATGAGCAGGATTCCATGTGCTTCATCTATTGGATCCATCATGTATGCAATGATATGTACTCGCCCAGATGTTTCCTATTCTCTAAGTGTTACGGGCAGATATCAGGATGATCCAGGTGAAGGTCACTAGACATCGGTAAAGAATATCCTTAAGTACTTGAGAAGGACTAAGGATGTGTTCCTAGTTTATGGAGGTGAGGATGAACTCAGTGTAAGGGGTTACACAGATGCGAGTTACCTTAACGACTCGGATGACTCTAGATCGCAATCTGGTTATGTGTTTCTCATGAATGGTGGTGATGTGAGTTGGAAAAGTTCCAAGCAAGATACGGTATCCTCCTCTTCAATAGAAGCTGAATATATTGCCGCCTTAGAGGCTGCAAAGGAAGATGTTTGGATTAGGAATTTCCTGATCGCTCTTGGTGTGGTTCAGAGCATGTCCAATCCCATGGACATTTATTGTGACAACAATGGTGCTATTGCACAATCCAAGGAACCTAGAAAACACCAGAAGAACAAACATATTCGCATGCGTTACCATCAGATTCGAGAGTTCGTTGAGGATGGTGGTGTCATGATATGCAAAATACATACGGACTTAAATGTTGCTGATCCTTTTACAAAGCCACTCCCACAGCCTGCACATGAGGTGCACGCAAGAGCAATAGGTATTAGATACAATCTAGATTGACTCTAGTGCAAGTGGGAGACTGAAGGAAATATGCCCTAGAGGCAATCATAGAGATGATTATATTTCTTATGTATCCATGAGTTATTGTAATGTTCTTTAAATATCCATATCAGGCAACTTGTATTGATTGGCAATTATGTGAATTATTTGTGAAACTCTTTACTTGTATGGTTATTTAATGTCACATCCCAAAATTTTCCAAATTTTGTAATGTGAAAATAAATAAACAAAATAAATAATTGTTGAAATTTAGGGTGAAAAGAAACTTTTTGTTTCAAAGTGGAAACATCAAAACCCATCTTGAACAAACTTTGAATAAAATTTGAATCCAACTAAATTCAAATCATGTGAAATGCATTCTTCATAAATGCATCTTAAAATTTAAACACTTAGGAAAATAAACCAAAACTCTAAAACCCTAATGGAGGAAAATCATTTCAAAGATATCCCTAAGATTATGGATTTGATCCATATAAAGATTTATCAACAAATATTTATAAATGATCAAAAGGGGTAAATAGAAATATCATAACACCATGGAAATTGGTTTCACTTAATTTGGAGCCATAGATAAAATCTTATGAATTTAATAAGATAAGGAAATTAAATTCCCAAAGCTAATAAATCACCTATCTAAAATCCATACCAATTTTGAGCAATTAATCCTAAAAGAGATTTAAAAGGATATATAAATATTAAATAAGATTTTACAAATTGGAATCATCAAGTTTGGATCTACAAATAAAAAGATATGGATTTTATGAAATATAGAAAGAGATAATTAATAGGGAATAATTAAAAGCCAAATTAAATCTTGGCCTAATCCATAAGCAAATGGAATGAATATAATCCAAATCCAAATAAAATAAATGGATAAAGAATTTTTTTCAAATAAAAATTAAATGGCCTTAACCAAATTCTATTCCATTTGATTAAAGACAATTGCCCCAAATTAAATGATTATTAATCCTATTAAATACTTTAAATAATTCAAAGTGAGTTATTTAAACACCCTAATAAATAAATAAAACCTACTGAAAAGGTTTTGTGAAATTTTGATTCCAAATAAGGGTTTTTGAAAATTTAACTAAATCTTATTTAATAAAGGAAAGTGCCCTTTTTAAATAAAATATAAACCCTAAATAAATAAAATATTTATTCCTAAAAAGGACCTTAAATACATGTTTAAAACATATTAAAAACTTACTGAAAAGTTTGGCAAGGTTTTGAATTCAAATGATTGTTTGAAATGTTTAAACAAATTCAAAATAGAAATGAAAATGGAAAAAGAAAAATGAATCGGAACAAAAAAATGGAAAGGGCTCAGCCCAGCCAAACAGGCCCAGCAACGCAGCCCAACTAACCCCCCCCGAACCGTTTTTCTTTTACTCGCAAATGAACCCGCGAAGTCACTGACTGCTGGCCCCACCTTTCCTTTCCCTCTCTCGCTAACTAGCCAGCCCCACTCGTCAGTCATCTTCCTCACCCACCCCACCCCTGCGGTGACCACGCCTCGCCGGCCGTTTCTGCTGTTTAAAACTTGATTCAATTCGCATTAATGCCACGTCGATTACTCCCTGTGACCAAGCTCGTTAAAGCGCCTGCTCCTCCTCTCCACTTCCCCTCTCTCGCTCGGCTCTCTCTGCCCCGAGGTCGTCCCCATTTTCGCTTGCACTGTTGCGGTCTCCGACGAGCTCTCCGAGCAATTTCGGACAGCCACCGTCGCCCCTCTCCCCCTCGACCACACGAGCGCGTTCCCCATCACCCCTGAACCTCCCAGTAACCTCGGCTTGCCCGCGCTTGACCCACAGCGTCGGCAACGACCATGTCTGAGCAGCGCTGCCGTCTGCCTCGAGTCCGGCAAACTTCCCTGGTGAGCACAGACCCCCCCTCTTGCCCTCTTTTTGATGCTCACTTGTTTGCCACTCGCGTACGAAGCTAACGGTACCCTCCATTTACTTTCACGAGCCCTGTAGCCTCGCCTTCAACATCGTCTGAGCGCACCCGACGCCGCGACAAACTCCGACGAGCAATCCCTCTGGAACCCGAGCGCCCCTCGACGAACAGAGACCACGTCGAGCTTCTCTGCACCCCTGTGAACCCTGTGAGCATCCTCACTCTCTCTCGTGCGTCCTAATTCATCGGCAACCTCACCCTCTAAGCGCCGCTCACCGCCGCGCCAGCGCCACCCATATGTGGTCGAGCTGCTGTGAGCCACTGGATCCAGATCCAAGCGTCACGATAGAATCTTAATCGAAGAGGTATAGACAGATCTGTGCCGTGCGATGTTAAGTAGATCCTGCGGTCCACGTTGCCTGATCCGAACGAAACGGTACGAGCCAATAAAAACACACCACGTGGCCACCCTTTTAAATTGAAAACAGAAACTTGTCTATTTAGTGCTTGATTTTGTAAATTGCATAACTTTAAATCCGCACGTCCAAATTTTATCAATGGAATCATCAAAACAAGTACTTTCCAACCATGCACTTTGTTTAATGAATTGATTCTGTTAAATTGGTTGCTTTTATAGAAACTTGTGTAGGCATAATTTGAATATAAAAATTATTCTAGAAATATTTTTAAGGTAAAATCTTTGGCAAATGGATTGTTTTGAACCTACTGACCATATGAACCAACTTGTGGATTTAAAAACATATTTTGAGATGCTAAGGAATAAATCTTTGAATAAAAGCATTTCTAGCCAAATAAAATTATTGATTATGGTTTTAAAATGATTTTTGAGAAAAACCTTTGGGAAATGATTTGATTTAAACTCTCTGACCCTAAACACCAAGTTTTATGATTTAGAAATATATTTGGTGAACCCTATAAAATTATTACTGTGCCAAAGGCATTTCCAACAACATAAAATATTACTTTGGTATAAAAATGGTTTATGGGTAAAACCTTTTGCAAATGGTTTCAATATTAAACACTTGACCTTAAAACACTAGCATTTGTGTTTTAAAATGTATTTTCCAAACACTAGAAATTATCACTTTGATTTAAATCAATTCTAGCAAAACAAAAATGATTTAAATGGCCTTTTTCACCAACTTGATATCAAATGGTTTTACCACTTTTATAAATGACCAATGGGTGTTTTCAAATGTTTATAACCTAATAGAAACCAATTTTCCAAATAAAACAATCTTTGGTATGCTTGCATGCATAGCTTTGTTTTCATTATTCTATGTGTTGATTGGTTGAATGGTAGATTGAATTTGTGCCTTGCTTGATTGAATTGTAGTGACATTTGAAGAGTGTGACTATTGCAAGATCAAGGAGTGAACATATATTCTCTACCAAAAAGGCAAGTGGTGCTTCATACTTTTGTCCTATTATTTTCACTACATTAGTGATATTTTTAAGTAGGACTTGCATGGAAATTTTGCTAAGTATAAACTATGCCAGGGGAAATCCTAGTAGATGAAACCTTAGTAGAATTATCCTAACTTAAGATTCCTACTACTATCATGCTTAGCTTAGCTAGTAGAAAACAAGGGTGGATTATATCCATGCTATCGAATATTTCTAAGTCAAGGACTTGTGTTTGTTTAACAAAACAACTAAGTGAATGAATCACCTGGGTGGAATGGAAAGAATGGTTTGTGTTGAGTGGTTACACAAGGCCCATTTCTATGGTTTACCTTGTGTATCTCACTTGTGGATTACCACCTAGGAACAAAGAGATTTGAGATGTCAAATGTTGAGAAGCTTCAAGTGTAGCCATTGGGCATTATGGGCTCTGCCTGGATCATATAGGTTGCAATAACTTAGCCAAATGGACAGTTGGTGGTAGGGTATGATAGGTTGGAACGCGTCCATTCTGGTCTAAGGGAAGGCTTCTGAAAGATCTTGTCTCGATGCATGTCGATTCTTGTGGGGAAAGTGCACCACCTCTGCAGAGTGTAAAATCTAAGTACTTAGCCATGTCCCTGGCAAAGGACAATTTGAGCATCAAGACATGGAAGCTATCAAGAATCTCCTCATCCCAATTTCTAAGTTAAAAACTTGTGGTTGAACAAGGGTTAAAGGATCACCAATTTCTATTGGGATATACCTTGGGTGATTTTTGCCAAACAAAAACTTAGTGCTTTCAAATGATAAGGAAAATCCATTTTGAGCAAAGCAAGCCTAAGCTCCACTTGGCCAAATGCATATAGATGATAGACTCCACTATACTACCATAGTATCACTTTCCAATACAATTCAAATGTATTAACCCTTATGCTTGTAACTTATTATGTTGCAGGTTTGTTTGATGTTAGTGAAGTGTGTTGATTAGGATTACAAGTCTACAACCAACATGATTGCCTGTGGCACTTTGAATATGAAGGACTCCATGCTATAGTTATTTCTGCTGC
Organism: Avena insularis; assembly: GCA_023614405.1. NCBI lineage: Eukaryota > Viridiplantae > Streptophyta > Magnoliopsida > Poales > Poaceae > Avena > Avena insularis. Next base: position 450,452,923 of record CM042685.1, read on the forward strand.
ATTGTAATGAGATATCCAAATGAGCTATGTAAGATGTAATGAATTATTTTATTCCTGGTTATAAAGTTGTAACATGACCTTTGTTTCTTGATATTACATCTTAACTGTGGATGCTTGCTATTGATCCAGGGACTAGCATTGTAAACACAGGGATCTCTACCTTATTAAAGGTTGGGACCTCTATAGATGGTATCAGAGCACTGTGTTGCCTGTAGGATTGTAACCCTAGGATTGGACAAAACCCCTTAGAAAAATAGGAGTTGTATTTATTCCAAAACTTATTTACAAACAATTTTGTAAAACTCTTTCCTCAACCATTTTGGTTTTGAATTCTACATCTCTTCTATCTCAAACTTTTGATGGACAAAGCCTCCACCATGAGCAAAGACACCAACTTGAGAAAAGGACTTCACCAACTCAATGACTTCAACTTCAACATCACCAATGACTTCAACTTTAGATTCAACAAGGTCTTCAACTTGGACATCACTAAGGACTACAAGTGAGACAAGAAATATTACTCAAGACTTGAAGACTAAGGAAACAGAACTTAGAAGGAACCATCATCACCTTTGAAGTTTTGTGACCAAGATACAAGAATTTCTCCAAGGATACAAAGATCTTATTCATGAAGAAGCAACCAAGAAGGATGGAATGATCACAAGTGAACCATATAGTTGGACCACCATATTTAGTTTAGATCAAACACACCAAGTTATATGGTGTAGCAAAAATATTTTGTTGCCTAAAAATGTGCTTCAACTTTTTTATTTGAGTGAAATGTTTGTTTGCGATTGTTTGAACATTGCTTGTGTGAATTGTGATGTGTGTTATTAGACTTTTCCTTAGAAATATTTTGCCTATTATAATCCCAATCCAACCCAAACACATGACTACTCCAAGAAACTCCAACATCAAGAATGGTGACAACAACAACCAAGAAATGCACATGAGGGAACTCATAGTAACCCAAACCCAGTTGAACCAAGTGACAACTCAGTTTTTAGCCAACAACAATGAGTTAGACCCAACCATGCAAAGGTTTTTGGAAACCCAAACCCAATTGATGCAAAAGGTGACAAATCAAATGATCAACATAGGAGACAACCCTTCCCAAGGAGTTTGTGACAACAATGATGTCAAATATGATATTATAGAAGGAACTCAAGCTTGCAATATTTGTGGAGACATGGACCACACTTCCAAAGAGCATGAAGATCAATGCCCTAATTGTGAAGAGAAACATCCAACTAATCAATGCCCCACATCTCAAGCTACTTGTTTCCTATGTGAAGGAAATAATCATGTCCCTATCCAATGCCCCATCTATTCCATAGTTCAACAAAGGAAACAAGGTGAAGTGCATCAAGAGTTTGTGAACCCCCATGAGGAAACAACTGCTACTAAGAAGAATGAAGACAAAGGAAAATCTCAGCTTGCACCTCCATGCAATATGACTGACAAAAGAAGAAACATATGTATTATCCAAGGAAACGATTAAGGAAACCAGGAGACTTTCCCACCTTTGAGGTGAGATATTAAGAGCATGAATTAGAAGAACTCCTAGCTTTGGAGAAACCCAAAAAGAAGAAGGTCAAAAGCCAAGTGCAATGTTTCAATTGCAAAGAAATGGGACACTATGCCAATGAATGTCCAGAGAAGAAGAACAAGTATAAGGAAATTAGCCAAGTGTGGTGCAACAACTGCAAAGAGCTAGGCCATTATGTATCAACTTGTCCACAGAAGATACGTGAAGAACTCAACCTTGTCACATGTTACAATTGTGGTGACCAGGGACATTATGCAAGCAATTGTCCAGAAAAGATGAAGTACAAGACAAACAAGCCTATGAGAGATCTTAGCCTTGTCACATGTTTCAAGTGTGGAAACAAAGGACACTATGCAGATGTCTGCCCAGAGAAGTTTCATCAAGATCCCAAGCAAGCCAAGATGTAATCTAGTTGGAAATTTTTAAGGGTGGTAGTACCCTAGTTGCTTTGAGCCAACTTGTAACCTCTAGCCTCCCCAAATCTCAGGACGAGATTTCTTTTAAGGGTGGTAGCCTGTCACATCCAAAAAAATTAAAATTTCGTAATGTGAAAAATAAATAAACAAAATAAATAATTGTTGAAATTTAGGGTGAAAAGAAACTTTTTGTTTCAAAGTGGAAACATCAAAACCCATCTTGAACAAACTTTGAATAAAATTTGAATCCAACTAAATTCAAATCAAGTGAAATGCATTCTTCATAAATGCATCTTAAAATTTAAACACTTAGGAAAATAAACCAAAACTCTAAAACCCTAATGGAGGAAAATCATTTCAAAGATATCCCTAAGATTATGGATTTGATCCATATAAAGATTTATCAACAAATATTTATAAATGATCAAAAGGGATAAATAGAAATATCATAACACCATGGAAATTGGTTTCACTTAATTTGGAGCCATAGATAAAATCTTATGAATTTAATAAGATAAGGAAATTAAATTCCCAAAGCTAATAAATCACCTATCTAAAATCCATACCAATTTGTGAGCAATTAATCCTAAAAGAGATTTAAAAGGATAAACAAATATTAAATAATATTTTACAAATTGGAATCACCAAGTTTGGATCTATAAATAAAAAGATATGGATTTTATAAAATAAAGAAAGAAATAATTAATAGGGAATATTTAAAAGCCAAATTAAATCTTGGCCTAATCCATAAGCAAATGGAATGAATATAATCCAAATCCAAATAAAATAAATGGATAAATAATTTTTTCAAATAAAAATTAAATGGCCTTAACCAAATTCTATTCCATTTGATTAAAGACAATTGCCCCAAATTAAATGATTATTAATCCTATTAAATACTTTAACTAATTCAAAGTGAGTTATTTAAACACCCTAATAAATAAATAAATAAAACCTACTGAAAAGGTTTTGTGCAATTTTGATTTCAAATAAGGGTTTTTGAAAATTTAACTAAATCTTATTTAATAAAGGAAAGTGCCCTTTTTAAATAAAATATTAACCCTAAATAAATAAAAGATTTAGTCCTAAAAAGGACCTTAAATACATGTTTAAAACATATTAAAAACTTACTAAAAAGTTTGGCAAGGTTTTGAATTCAAATGATTGTTTGAAATGTTTAAACAAATTCAAAACGGAAATGAAAATGGAAAAAGAAAAATGAATCAGAACAAAAAAAGATGGAAAGGGCTCAGCCCAGCAGGCCCAGCAGCGCAGCCAACTAACCCCCCCCTCCGAACCGTTTTTCTATTACTCGCAAACGAACCCGTGAAGTCACTGACCGCTGGCCCCCACCTTTCCTTGCCCTCTCTCGTTGACAAGCCAGCCCCACTCAGACTTCCATGGTGACCACGCCTGCCGCGTTCTGCTGTTTAAAACTTGATTCAATTCGCATCAATGCCGCGTCGATTACTCCCTGTGACCAATCTCGTTAAAGCGCATGCTCCTCCTCTCCAATTCCCCTCTCTCGCCCGGCTCTCTCTGTCCCCATTTTCGCTTGCATCGCTGCGGTCTCCGACGAGCTCTCCGAGCAATTTCGGCCAGCCACTGTCGCCCCCCGCCCCCTCGACCACACGAGCGTGTTCCCTATCACCCCCTGAACCTCCCAGTAACCTCGGCTTGCCCGCGCTTGACCCGCAGCGTCGGCAACGACCACGTCTGAGCAGCGCCGCCGTCTGCCTCGACTCTGGAAGGCTTCCCTGGTGAGCACAGACCCCCTTGCCCTCTTTTTGATGCTCACTTGTTTTCCACTCGCGTACGAAGCTAACGGTACCCTCCATTTACTTTCCCGAGCCCTTTAGCCTCGCCTTCAACGTCGTCTGAGCGCACCCGACGCCGTGGCAAACTTCGACGAGCAATCCCTCTGGAACCCGAGCGTCCCTCGAAGAACAGAGACCACGTCGAGCTTCTGTGCACCCCTGCGAACCCTGTGAGCATCCTCACTCTCTCCCGTGCATCCTAATTCATCGGCAACCTCACCCTCGCTCGCTGCGCCGCGCCCATCCATCTGTGGTCGAGCTGCTGTGAGCCACTGGGTCCAGATCCAAGCGTCACGATACAATCTTAATCGAAGAGGTATAGACAGATCTGTGCCATGCGATGTTAAGTAGATCCTGCGGTCCACGTTTCTTGATCCGAACCAAACGGTACGAGCCAATGAAAACACACCACGTGGCCACCCTTTTAAATTGAATACAGAAACTTATCTATTTAGTGCTTGATTTTGTAAATTGCATAACTTTAAATACGCACGTCCAAATTTTGCAAATTTTATATCAATGGAATCATCAAAAAAAGTACTTTCCAACCATACACTTTGTTTAATGAATTGATTCTGTTAAATTGGTTGTTTTTACAGAAACTTGTGTAGTCATAATTTGAATATAAAAATTATTCTAGAAATATTTTTAAGGTAAAATCTTTGGCAAATGGATTGTTTTGAACCTACTGACCACAGGAACCAACTTGTGGATTTAAAAACATATTTTGAGATGCTAAGGAATAAATCTTTGAATAAAAGCATTTCTAGCCAAATAAAATTATTGATTATGGTTTAAAAATGATTTTTGAGAAAAACCTTTGGAAAATGATTTGATCTAAACTCGCTGACCCTAAACACTAAGTTTTATTATTTAGCAATATATTTGGTGAACCCTATAAAATTACTACTTTGCCAAAGGCATTTCCAACAACATAAAATATTACTTTGGTATAAAAATGGTTTATAGGTAAAAACTTTTGCAAATGGTTTCAATAGTAAACACTTGACCTTAAAACACTAACATTTGTGTTTTAAAATGTATTTGCCAAACACTAGAAATTATCACTTTGATTTAAATCAATTCTAGCAAAACAAAAATGATTTAAATGGCCTTTTTCACCAACTTGATATCAAATGGTTTTACCACTTTTATAAATGACCAATGGGTGTTTTCAAATGTTTATAACCTAATAGAAACCACTTTTCCAAATAAAACAATCTTTGGCATGCTTGCATGCATAGCTTTGTTTTCATTATTCTATGTGTTGATTGCTTGAATGGTAGATTGAATTTGTGCCTTGCTTGATTGAATTGTAGTGACATTTGAAGAGTGTGACTATTGCAAGATCAAGGAGTGAACATATATTCTCTACCAAAAAGGCAAGTGGTGCTTCATACTTTTGTCCTATTATTTTCACTATGCATTAGTGATATTTTTAAGTAGGACTTGCATGGAATTTTTGCTAAGTATAAACTATGCCAGGGGAAATCCTAGTAGATGAAACCTTAGTAGAATTATCCTAAGTTAAGATTCCTACTACTATCATGCTTAGCTTAGCTAGTAGAAAACAAGGGTGGATTATATTCATGCTATGGAATATTTCTAAGTCAAGGACTTATGTTTGTTTAACAAAACAACTAAGTGAATGAATCACCTAGGTGGAATGGAAAGAATGGTTTGTGTTGAGTGGTTACACAAGGCCCATTTCTATGGTTTACCTTGTGTATCTCACTTGTGGATTGCCACCCAGGAACAAATAGATTTGAGATGTCAAATGTTGAGAAGCTTCAAGTGTAGCCACTTGGCATTATGGGCTCTGCCTGGATCATATAGGTTGCAATAACTTAGCCAAATGGACAGTTGGTGGTAGGGGATGATAGGTTGGAACGCGTCTATTCTGGTCTAAGGGAAGGCTTCTGAAAGATCTTGTCTCGATGCATGTCGAGTCTTGTGGGGAAAGTGCACCACCTCTGTAGAGTGTAAAATCTAAGTACTTAGCCATGTCCCTGGCAAAGGACAATTTGAGCATCAAGACATGGAAGCTATCAAGAATCTCCTCATCCCAATTTCTAAGTTAAAAACTTGTGGTTGAACAAGGGTTAAAGGATCACCAATTTCTATTGGGAGATGCCTTGGGTGATTTTTGCCAAACAAAAACTTAGTGCTTTCAAATGATAAGGAAAATCCATTTTGAGCAAAGAAAGCCTAAGCTCCACTTAGCCAAATGCATATAGATGATAGACTCCACTATACTACCATAGTATCACTTGCCAATACAATTCAAATGTATTGACCCTTGTGGCTGTAACTTATTATGTTGCAGGTTTGTTTGATGTTAGTGAAGTGTGTTGATTAGGATTACAAGTCTACAACCAACATGATTGCCTGTGGCACTTTGAAGATGAAGGACTCCATGCTATAGTTATTTCTTCTGCATTGTAATGAGATAGCCAAATGAGCTATGTAAGATGTAATGAATTATTTTATTCTTGGTTATAAAGTTGTAATATTTCCTTTGTTTCTTGATATTACATCTTAACTGTGGATGCTAGCTATTGATCCAGTGACTAGCATTGTAAACACAGGTATCTCTACCTTATTTAAGGTTGGGACCTCTACATTTAATAGTTATCCCTAGTCGGAGTTCATGTGAGGACACATGTGAATATTAGACTAGCACATCGATTGGTTGATGACTATGTTTCGCAATTCATAGTCATGGAGATGTCAAACCAATGATGTGGACACATGTTATGAACATGGGGTTGGACTGACCCAACTTGAGACTGGCAATTAGTTGCAGCTCTCTCTCTGCACATCGTGTATGTTTTGTCCATAGACCTGAGATTGTCGCATGTACTTGAGATGTGGATCGACCTACTTTTGGGCTATCCAACACTGCTCCATAACTGGGTAGTTATAAAGGTAGCTTTCGGGTTTGTCCTGAAGCATGCTGCATGGCATGGTCAATCAAGATGGGATTTGCCCCTCTCTACTTGAGAGAGATATCTCTGGTCCCCTCGAGTGATCGGATCCAGAAATGCATGGCCATGCTACATAAGGTTAAGAGTTAACCTAGTAAAGGGATTCCGAGTTACGGTATCGAGAAAGGGAGGTCAGCTTGGAGCTAGACCAAATATCATGATGCAAAGGGAAAGACAACCTTGTGATGGTTCGCCTGATATGATCTTTGTGTGCGTTTAGGAGTTGGCACGTCTTGCTAGAGGCCTCTACCAACTATTGACAGAATAAGTGTATTTGTGTCATGTCTACACGTATATGAACCTATAGGGCCACACACTTAAGGGGATGGAAGCCTAATGAGGATTAGATCCGAATTAGACCAGGCTTAGGATACTAATGGGCTGCTAATGTAGAAGCCCACTAGGGGCCTATATAAGAGAGGGTGGGGCGGTGACCAGGGTTAGACCATTCCACCCATCGCCACTCCTCACGCATGTGTGTAGCGGACCTAGCAGTCCGTCGGCCTTCCACCTGTACATGTGGATACCTCGGGCGCTGCATGCATGGCGTTTGACGAGCAGCATGAGGAGCTGCTCGTGGGGCGAGAACAAGGAGGAGTCATAGATCGTCTACTTGCCTCGTGCTTCATCAAGTTTACAACTCTGGCGTCTAGTGGTAATCCCGTGATCTATGACAATAGTAATCCTGGTTTACGCGGTAGAAAATTTTGATTTGCCCTAGTGTAGCCTACCCGTATCCCTTCACCGACAACCTCCGCGCCCTCGCTCGAGCGAAGCAGCGGAAGCAACAAATCCTTCCAGAAAAATTCACCGGGAACATGTACCTCGCTGATCCGAGACCATGGGGAAATTCTAAAGGGGGAGAGAGATCCTTCAGGAGGTATAATATGAGAGGAGGAGAGGGAGGCCTTTTATAGGGAGAGGTAGGGCACCCAAGTGGCATGGCGCCCAGCCATGGTGTCTGCCCCCACCTCTTACACATTCATGTGGGTGGAGCCCCCACTCAAAATGAAAAGCCTCCACTCACATAAACATGTCTCCACTCAAAAATCCACTCACATGCATTAAATTTCCACCAAATTTAATGCAAGCTCTCATTTAAATAAAACTTTTTTATTTATTTATTCAGAATTTTTTAATTACTTTAATTAACAAACATTCACATAAAACCCCTTACATCATTTCAATTTTACATGCAGAACCGGTTTCAGCAATTTCAACCACAACAATTCCGGTGTCTAGTGAAATAAATTCCTGCGCGTTGTAATTATTTCTCTGGCATATTATTTGCTCCAAATGGTGTCGGTATCCCTTAGTTGTGTCACCCTACGGTTCGCGAATAATGTAGACATGATCGAGAACCTTCTCCGATCAATAATCAGTAGCGGGACCTGGAGATCCGTACTGACTCCCACACATTCAACGATGACTTATGTGATCGTGTGAACCTTATACGCATGTAACTCAATCCCTTTGTCTCACGATATATTACATGTCCGAGATTCGATCATCGATATCTTCGTACCTAGTTTGATCTCATTACCGACATGTACTCTTTTCTTGTTCCCGTGATATAACATTCTAGTGATCAAATCACTTGCTTGCAAGCTAACTAATGTGATATCACCGAGAGGGCCCAGAGTATATCTATCCGTCATAGGGATGGAAAAATTCCACTCTTTATCCATGAGCCTCAACATAACACCTTCGTAGCATTGAACCCATCTTTATAGTCACCCTGTTATGGTGTGACGTTTTATGTTATCAAGATACTCTTCCGGTGTTAGTGATTGACATGATCTCATGGTCTAAGGACTAAGATTACTTTGTATGATGTTATAGCAATATAAACACAATGACCTTGATCGTAATTCTATACTTCAGATGAATGTTCATCACACCATTCCAATAATGTTGTGACCTCGTTATTAACAACATCCAATGTCGATGATCAGGAAACCTTTGATCATCTTGTTAATCAACGAGCTAGTTTATAAGAGAGGCATAACTAGGAACTTTCTATTTGTTTATTAAACACACATGTATTAATATTTCCATATTAATACAATTATAGCATGCAAAATAAACATTTATCATAAACTTGGAATATACATAATAACAACTTTATTATTGCCTCTCAGGGCATATTCCCTTCAGAGCACTCACACACCAGCAACGGTACTAGAAGATAGCTTAGTAGCCAGAGGATGTGAGTACCTTTTACCTTACCTCCCCGGCAACAATGCCAGAAAAGAGCTTGATGTCTATGCACTTCTATTCTTGTAGACAGTTGTTGGGCCTCCAAGTGCAGAGGTTTGTAGAACAGCAGCAAGTTTCCCTTAAGTGGATCACCCAAGGTTTATCGAACTCAGGGAGGAAGTGGTCAAAGGTATCCGTCTCAAGCAACCCTGCAATCAAGATACAAGAAGTCCTTATGTCCCCAACACACCCAATACACTTGCCAGGTGTATAGGTGCACTAGTTCGGCGAAGAGATAGTAAAATACAAGTAGTATGGACGATTATAAGACAACAGTGCCAGAAAAGAGCTTGAAGGGGAGGAAGAGACTAAGGCAATCTGAAATAAAGATGGAAGCAAGCAAACATGCAGCAGTACTAGTTGTAAATGGTGTTTCAATGCTTGCCTAGGGATCATACTTTCACCAGTGGACACTCTCATATAAATATCTTCTCTTCATTATTCTACTCTGAACTACTCTCCGGTTGGACAACTCTAATCCACGGTAGGGCTACAAAAGAACTCCTTAAAGTTCGCATTCCCCATCTAGATAACCCCACACTGTCACCTTAAGCGCTAGATGGTTCCAACAAACACCACAATTTCATAGAGACATATAACTTCAAATATAACTCATGATAAGTATTTATGTAATCTTTAGCCTAAGTGCCACACGGTTTGCACACTGTCACCTTCACACACGTGGGGATAACCGGAGATTACAATTAAAGCACTTGAGTAGCAGAGTAGATCTACTTGATTACAAAGCTCATGATCATAATAAGATCACGCATAGAGAGAGAGATGAACACATAGCTACTGGTAGAGCCCTTAGCCTCAAGGAAGAACTACTCCCTCCTCCTCATGGGAGTCAGCAACAGCGATGGATATGGTGGTGGAGATCGATGGAGATGGATCCGGGGCAATTCCCCGTCCCGGCAGGATGACGGAATAGAGACTTCTGTCCCCCGAATCTCCCCTTCGGTGGCGGTGGCGATGTGGACCTTTTCATGGATTTCTGCTCACGTTAGGGTTTACGTCTCAGGGAGATGTATATATAGGCGAAAGGGCAAGGTTGGTGGAGGCTCGAGGGGCCCACACCTAGGGCTGGCGCGACCAGGGGTGGACCCGCGCCACCCTAGGGTGTGGCCATCTCATGGCCCCCCTTCGTATCTCCTTCGGGCTTCGTGTTTTCTCCGATAAAATATTGACTTTGGATTTTGTCCCGTCCAATTCCGAGAATATTTCCTTACTAGCTTTTCTGAAACCAAAAACAATAGAAAATAGGCAACTGGCACTATGTCATCTTGTTAATAGGTTAGTTCCAAAAATGTATAAAAATACCTCAAAGTGTAGACAAAACAAAAGACAAATGATATAAAACAAGCATGGAGCATCAAAAACTATAGATACGTTTACGACCTATCATGACTCGACAAGAGTAAGGCAATACACAGAAGCCGAGGTAAAATAAGCTCGGGGAGATGGAGTTAATTTACTCGAATGGCACGAGAACTGACATTATCCAGATCCACCATATACCAGCAAAATCTTCGATGCTATCATAGCCGGAAAGTTCACCCTCGTGTATTCAAATAAGGGGATTTAGTTCTTAGGTTGGTGCAGCGCACAACCGGAATGCACAAACTATCACCCCCATGGGAAGGTCCTTTCATTGCAAGCAAGGCACTGCACAATGATTCGTACTATCCGATAGATGCCCGTGAGACACAAAAGAACAAGGCAGACATGTCAGGTGATGAAACCAAAAGACCATGGGATGTGGCATTGCTTCGTCCTTTCTATACTTAGGGAAGGAAATGTATGTAACTATGAACTCTCATATGTCGGACCTTATGTCGGCTATGTGCTAATAATAAAAATGATATGACTCGAAAAGTGACTCGGGGACTTCCCCCTTATCTATGGTTCTACATTCTATACTTATTATTTATGTCGGTTGGCATTGCCTCCTGCCCTATCTCGAAATAGTAATGTATGCACGTTCGAGGTCAACTCTTCGACTTAGCTGTTATCCGAAACACGGCTTCATGGAAATCAAGATAAAAGTACCAAAGACGGGTAAACATGAATAATGGACAAGGGGAGGAAAAATGCGGGCCAAATCTATGTATATCTAACCCATTGCAGGATATGTCAGTTTTCATGCCGAATGACTTTAAGTCAGGTTTCCTAGATTCATGAACTGTTAATTTAATCCTTATGACTTTGAGAATCTAATGTCAAACGCTAAAAAAGGTAGACAAGAGAAAGAGTTGGGGAATTAAGAAAACGGCAAATGAAACTCGGGGACTTGCCCCAAAGTGATTCGAACTTAAGCCCGAATATAAGTTTACGCCTTCACAAAGGCACATCACCAAAAAACGGTAGTATGTATTACATCTAGCCGCGAGCGTAAGGCTGCAATTCACGTCTTCAGAGAGCATAAGTCTCGCCGCGAGCGGGTCAATAAGTTCAGGAGGATCTCCATCTGGCCAAAGCGCCCTAAAGACGTGAATTGCAGCCTTGAGCAGATCAAACTCGAAGGATTTCAAGATGGTCACCCACTCTGAAAGTGCAGCGAGATGTTCATCAATAGTCACGTCACCATCTGCCGGCTCACCAGACTTGTACCGAACCTTCTGCATGGCCCTAAGGGCAAACATGTTGGCTTCTGGGAAGTTTTATGAAAGAAAAGGATAAATCGTCAGGAGATGGCAAAAAGGGGATATTGGAAACAAGAATACAATGAAAAGAGTAAGGAATCACTACCGATGAAAGAGTTGACGCAGCCGAGTTTGGATTGCCAGGTCTTCGACTTGGAACGAAGAGCATCGAGGTCTTGGTGGGCTAAATCCAAAGATAACTCGACCTCCTTAAGAAGTTCATTAGTTTTCTGCGTCTTACCAAAAATTTGTTCCTCTTTCTCGGCAAATTCTTGGCGTAGTCCCTCAACTTCAGCTTTGTGCTTCTGCTCCATCTCGGCAATCTGTTGCTTTAGCCGAGTCACCTCATCTCGCTCCTTTTCGAGCTCGAGCTGGTGTTGGACTGCTTGTTCAAGAAAATGTTCCATTAGATCCGACATGGAAACAATGTCCCGGAGTTGTTCTGCGAGCAAAAGTTTCTCGTCTACTCCGAGATATAACAACATGGAAAGGAAAAACTTTAAGATAGATAGCTACAAAATCACTAAGGAAAAGGGTAATACCTTCAGCATCATAGAACTGCTTATGAAGCGCCTCCACCATAGAATGAGTAGTAGCTGCAAAGCTAAAATAACAGGAGAAAGTTAGTATAACAGGCAAAATGGTTAACCGGAAAGAGGTCGAGTAAGATGATGTTGACGAGGTTTAAAATGGTTAACCCGCGAGCGATGCTTGTTTCCCTGATTTCCATTCGTGCTAGAGCCGGGTGCCATGGCGGAGAGCGCAGCTCGTCGCGCGCTGGACTCGGAGGCTGCTTGCTTGCGTTTATCGAGCGTCCCCTGCATCTTGACTTGCTTCTTGTGCTCCTCGATGAGGAGGTAGTGGTACGCCATCAGTAGGTCGCGTGGTGAATCCACAGGCAGGACTATGTCGCCTGCGATGGCACCCATCCTGCTTTGCTAAGTTGGATGACGTGGCCGTTGTTCTCCCCTTCGGGTGGGGGGATTGGCTACTTCTGTTCCCGCCGTTTCCGTCCTGCGGGTTGGGGTTCGTGTTGGGCGGCGGGTTGGGCGTTTGTTGATCCTGGATGACCGCGGCGCATAGGTAGCGCTCGTAGATCGGTTCGCTGCTGCCGCAGCTTTCAGGTCCGGAACCGTAGGTCCCTTCGTCCGAAGGTGGATCGCATAGATCAGAGTTGCAGTTGCTGCTGCTGTAGAATTCATCTGTCGATGGTGACGTGCATAGCACGGGGTGTGGAGCCCACGAGGCGGGCCTGATTGATGGCACGGGCACCCGCTCAGGAAGGCGGAGGGTGCCAGTTTGTCCCACACAGGCGAAGCTCCCGAACAAAATCTCGAGTCCGTCGCCTACAGGCTTGAAATCTTTCATGGTGGCCGGCGAGTGGGCGGTGAAGTCGAAAGTCCCGAACAGGAGGTGATTCTCCGTCGCCGCGGAGTTGTAGATCGATCGGGTTGGGACCGTCACGATCGCACAATCAGCAGCCCCGATTCCCACAGACGACGCCAATTGACGAGGTTTAATCTCATCAATGCCCATTGTTATGGACTTGGGTTTTGGAGAAGATGGGGATGCTGGAGATCGTGGCACGGTTAACAGACAAGCAACAAGGGGACACGAGATTTACCCAGGTTCAGGCCCCCGGAGGGAAAACCCTACTCCTGCTTGTCTGCTCTTGATTACGGCGGAACCGAAGGTTACAGGGTGCGCAGGTTCGATCTGGCGTGGAGGTGCGTGCGAAAGTATGAGTCGAGAGATCTAGGACGTGCCCTCCTGGCCTTTATATAGACTTAGGCAGGTTCCGGGCATAGTCCTAGTCGGTTACAAGTTCTAGGGTTTTTCCCCTTTAAATTTCCTATCTAGGCTAGTCTTGCTCTCTAAGGATCCGAAGGCGTCATGGGCCTTGGCCACCCGAAAATCTTCATGGGTCAACATGATATACTGCTGTGGGCCTTCCTTGGGCTGGACCAGGTATACTGAAGTCATGTACCCGTAGGGTATAACCATGTCAGATGTACCTTTGCCTTGTGTAGCAGCCCGGATAAAACCACTACTAGTAAATCGCATGTGTTTATCTGTGTGCATCCTCATGACATCATCATGCATCTAATTGACTAAAACTATTTTGCTTAAAGCATAGTTTTGCTTTTTGTAAAGATCCCTCTCTCTATTTCAAATGTAATATCCGGACCCTTTCGAATATTTTATTTGTCTAAAAAAATTACAAAAGTCTTCTAAATGATACATAAAATTTTATATTACTTTTAGGAGGCAGACAGCCAGGCCCAAAAGCCCAGCCGGCCACCTCCAAACCTAACCCTAAATCCCCTCCCACCAAACCCTAGCCTCCCTCCACTCACCCCTCCAACCCCTTGCCGCCGCCAACTACCTTGGCCACGCAGCGGCACCATGCCAAAACCCACACCCGACCCACACCCCTGGGTCAAACCCTCTCCCACACACACCCAGGATGCAACACACGCACAACTGGACACACCCTCGCGCTAATCTTGTGTCCACCCCGCGTGAACCGCCCTCCTCCGGCTATGTTCGGTTAATCCTCTCCTCAAGAGGATTGAAGTGGAATGAAGTGGATTTGAGGGAATTTTGACTTGTATGGGATTTAATCCACCTCAAACCCTTTCAATCCTCTTTTTTTTTGAACAAGGGGCAGGGTCTCGAAGGACCCAGAGCTGCACATTAATAAACGGTGGGATTATAGATTACAAGGAGACCCAAAAGTGAAAGAAAATTGCAACCAGAGCCTCCATTTTTACACAAAGGATCCCAGAAAGAAATAAGGAAAGCAATCGAGTCCTCAGGGACCTTCTCCACCGCGGCGTAGGAACTATCTCGCCGGCAGAAGCAGCGACGCTGGCATCGGGGACTAACCACTTGATGCGATGCCTCCAAAGATCCTTCCGCCAGAGAGGAGGGGCCTCCCAGATGGAGGTAGAAGAGCCACCGGAACGTGGCCAAGGAGGGCCGCCATTCGGCCATAAGAAGCAGAGGCAAGGCAGAAATCGCCATCACACGTCCTCTACTGAGGAGCTCCAGAAGAACGCAGCTATCGAACCCCGCCACGCAGCTCGCCATTGGACAACACCGCCCCTCCCCCAGCTTCCATCGCCTTGATGGTTGAAGCAGAGAGGGCAGAACGCCGCCCAGGAGCTTCCCGCGCAGCCAAGAGCGCTTATTTGTGAAGGAGCCCGCAGCAAGAACCACCACCATCCGCTTCCACCATGGAAGCCCAGCGATAGCCGCTGGCAGCAGACCGTCAGCGTCGCGCCCCGACACCAAAACGTAGCTCCAGAATCCGACCTTATTCATGGAGATCTCCAGTGTCCTCACCACTGCCAACACCACCTCCTGCCACCAAAGGAGTATAGCAGCGGCAAGAACAGCTAGAACACAGCAGATCTGGCCGGCAAGATCTGATGTTCTACTCCAAACAGGCATAAAGCCAAGACGCCATCGCGGCAAATCTAAACTACAGACTACTCTACTGAGAACTAAAGAGATCAGACCACCTAGTCCATCCACTCGCCGGCCAGCATCGCCGCCAGAGAGGGAGAGGGCTAGGGGCGGCGGGGGGTGGGGGGGAGAGGAGAACGACTCTCAACGGGGGCAGGTGGGGGTTTCTGAAAGGGGCTACGAGCGTTCTTGTAGCCTGTCTTTTCAATCCTCTTTGATTCTGGCTAAACCGAACAAGGCCTCCCTGTTTTTCCTTCCCGGGAACCCCACCCCGCTGGCCCACCCCGAACCCCACGCTCCGCTTGCATCTTCCTCTCGCCCGTCTCTCCCTGCTTCGACCCGAATCCCCATCGTCGCCGCCTCCACCGCTCGAGCGCCCCTATCCTTCCGGCCAGCGCCTCGACCGCCCTCGCCTAGAACCCATCTCCCCCGAAGCTCCTCCTCTCCGCAGCCCGTGCTCGCCCCCTCGCAGCTCCCAGACACTGCGCAGGCCCTCGTCTCTCTGTGAGCCTCCTCCTTGCCGTCTTCCCGCTGCCTGCCCGGCAAGCACAAGCTCTTCTCTACTGAACGATCCAAATTTTTCTACACTAAAGCGATTTTGAAAACAAATTGGAAAGACAAATTCGAAAAATTGGAATCAAACAAATTAGACAAAAAAGGAGGAGAAAACAAAGGAAGAACACGACGAACAGGGGGACGAACCCTAGCTGCCGTTGATTCCCCATCGCCGGCCAGCCGCCCCTGGCCATCACTTGTGGTGTGGCGCCAGCGCCAGCTGCGTCACCCGTCTGCAGCCCCGCTCGCCGTCGCCATACCGCACCCCACCTTCCAGACGCTGAGCGCCATGCCGCTACCGCCCGCCATCGCCGCCGCCGCCTAGACGAGCTCGCCATCGCCGCCAGATCATCCCCGCCACCACGCGTCATCCTCCCGAGCGCCACCGTCGCCTATAAATCCCCACGCTGCGCCATTCTCTTCGATTTTCTCGGGAATCGATTCCTCTCACCCTCCCAACCATCCCTGTGCCTTCAATTTCAACCATCACCGCCGCCAAGCTCACCTCCAGCGCCGCCAACCGCCGCCGGTGAGCACCCTCTTCTCCCCTTCCTCTGTTTCTTCCTCTCTTTTTTTTCTGGCAACACCAAAGCGGTATGCCGCTTCAGGCCACTGCCAAGCCACGGCCAGGCCTATTGTTGGGCTGGCTACTCCCTTCCCAGCCCAAGCAGAGAAAAAAAATGCTAAGCCTTTTCTTTTTTCCATTTTGTTTTCTGTTTTCAATTTAGTGATGATTTTAAAACAAGTTCTTTTACAAAACTTCTTTGGCAAAAAGATTCAAAATATACAGGGCTATATTAAACCTCATAAACCTCTGTTTGCAAACAAATTTTCCAAGAGCCTTTAAAATATTGTTTTACTGGACTCTCAAAACTCAAAAACCTTTATGTACATGTGACAAAATAAAGGCCCATTTTATTTATATTTCAACCTAAATTTACAAGTACAAATAATAACCTTGGGAAAAATGTCTCTGAACATTTTAGGACCCATTGGTGAAGCCTCGGAGGATTTTGACATAGGAGTGCACCATCTCGGGGTCGAGGATCTTCCGGGAGACTTTTCTTTAGGCAAGTCACCTCTCTCACCGATGAAAATTTGGTGGTAAATGATTTTAGAATATTGAAGCTAAGCTATGTGCAATAATAGAACCCCTGAACCATTAATATTTGATGTTATTCCTTGAGACCAACCCTAGTGGAAACCCTAGACTTGCTTGATGGATGATGCATGATTGTTTGTATGATTGCTTGGAGGTCATATTTACCTTAAAAATCCTGGTATAAAAAGGACTCATCACCTGGATGAGAGCCTTGATTTTGGATTATGTGCCCTGGTATGTGGGCGTGGTTGATGGGTAAACCTGTGGTACATCCCTGCCACAAAACAATAAAACATACCACATAAATTGTAAGAACCCCTACTCTATTCCAATAGATTTTCTACATGGTAGATTGACCCTGGTATGGGTGATCAACGGGAAGACACTCGGAGTCGGGATGCTATAGTATGTTATCGATTTCCGTGGCCCTGACATACTCCCGGTGGGATTCGAGTGATGAGACCTTCCCGGGTAGAACTTTCAAAAGATAGAGTAGATAAAAACTTAGCTTTCGATTAAAGGTCCCGATGCTAACGATAGCAATATGGCAAACCCTAGTGATTTGAGCCGCTGTGGCTTAGCACGGAACCATCGGAGGCACACACTTACATATTTAAAATCCATGGAGAGGAACGAAAGAAAAATATGTATAAAAGAAAATAAGTGGTACCAAGTGTGGTCACTTGATGGAATTAAGTATGCCATGGGTGGATGATGTTTTCCCTCCGTCTGGCAAAGTGGTGAAAATAATACTATTATGGGATTGACCTTGAGGAAACCCTATGAGATTTTCCTGGCTAAATAATCTTAAGTAAATCTTTAAACTGGAAACCGTCTTGTGACTTGCTGAGTACTTTTGTACTCACCCTTGCTATATAAACATTTTTCAGAAATACCTGAAGACACGGTGGAGGTTGATCCTGACTTTATCCTTTGCGGAGAAGATTTTGAATTCTAGGTCATTCCTACGCTCGAGGGCTGATCCTAGAACTGTAGCCACGTGTGTAAAATCAATAAAGTTTGTATGGTTTAGTCATGGTTTAATAATTTTAAGACAATGAGAACCTCGTTTAATGTTGGATTGTAAGAAAAATTTTTATGTGATATTATCTACCCTTGTAATACTATTCCTATGAGTTTGTATGCGATGGCTGTGTTTTGTAATCACTCGGAATTTCGCGAAATGTTGCCTTCGGCGAATTCGTGGAATTTCTAGTCACGGTCCCGAATTTTCGGGCCGTGACAGAGTGGTATCAGAGCCAGCCTTGACCGTAGGAAAGACCCCCGGTTTTGAAAAAAAAGGTACATGGTTGCAAAAAAAAACGATTGAGAAAAAGAAGTTTTTTTGAAGCCTTTATCCAGCTCTTAAGATATTTTGTTTTTGATATAAAATTTGTAAGATAAAATTTTGGGTGAAAAAAAAATTCTTTTTCGTGCTTTAAAGAAAAAAATTTATTTCACATATTGTAGGCATGGTGTACTATTTTTATACCTCTCCCGAGACTCTCGGGGGATGGGCCCAACTCTTGTGGAGGATGTTGGGATATCTTTTTGTGCTGAGGCAGGACCTCCCACATTTTCATGCAAAAGCTATTTTTGTGCATGGGATACTTCAGTATTGGACCGGATGGGTTAACGTAAAAGTTGATGGTACCGAGACCACTTATGTTGGACAAAGGGATATAGAGGAGGATGCAATTCAGGACGCATCTAGAAGGGCTATATTGAACCTGCGACATAAGTACGACAACACATTCGATGAGTCCATCTATCGACTCATACCCCAGGAGTTGAATGATGGAAACAGCGTGGGAGTGCCTTTTCCACCATTCGTGAATGACGGGTCAGAGATAGAGGTAGTGAGAGAAATAGCCTTTGCAGCAGGGCAATATGGGAAGATTCGAAAGGAATATCAAGAAGTCCAAGGTCAGATAGTCCAGTTGCGAGGCGAGAATATAGAGCTTCGCCAGAATATACTTGACTTGGAGACAAAACTTAAGGAGGCTATAAGTGCTCAACAGAAGATGGCCAGTCCAAGTGCAAGGCGATTAAGGGCTTGTCAAGGGGATCAATCACATGGACCGGGAGCAAAGAAGATCAAGACCATATGGACCAAGAAATACCTTGAACGCTTCAAGAGTGCTCCGCAAGTGAGGCCAGAAGAAATAGAGGCGCCACCAAGTCAGGAGGATGAAGAGGAAGAGGAACCGATGGAACGTGAGTTCTATACCAGCAGCAACCCTCCGTCAGATGACGAATAGACACCTCAAGAAAGGCGCTAGTGTAATCTAGGTTTGTGTTTTAAAATGGGTGTGCCATGTTTTGATGATGTGTGCAATATATGCATGTATGTGTGATTAAGTGCAGGTGCAGTAGCCGAAGCTATGTAAAACGCTTAGTGTTTCTGTAAAATAAATAAATAAAACTAACGTTTTTAATATTTTCCTAGTCTTGTATATCCCAAACACGTGTATATTCTCTAACAAAAGTTTTCCTTTCAAATAAAACAGTTGCAAGTCACCAACATGGATGACCACAACTCACAAACAACCCGAGACAATGGAGACTACGGTAGTAATGGAGAGCAGCCAAGTCTAGCAGCAATTATGCTAGCCATGGATAGAGGCAGACGACAAACCGAAGAGAACCAGATGAGGATGATGGAAACACATGCCCAGATGTTGGAAAGAATAGCAACAAAATTGGCAGAACAAAAAGGAAGTTCAGAGGCAAAGAAGGAGTCAAGGAAACCAAGGTGGGGAAATTTCCAGAAGACAAACCCACCAATCTTCTCTGGTTCAGAAGAACCACTAGACGCCGATGACTGGCTCAGAGATGTTGAACGACGACTACAAACCATAGGATGTGAGGACCGGGAAAAGGTTTTTTTTGCATCACACCAACTACAGGGATCCGCCGCAACATGGTGGATAAATTTTCGGGAAGCCAGTCAGAACCCAGAAGAAATAACATGGCAAGAATTTGTGGAAGGATTCAGGAAGGAACATATTCCTTCAGAGATAATGTTGATGAAACGTCGGGAATTTTTGGATTTGAAGCAAGGAAATCAAACTCTCAAGGAGTATTTGGGCAAGTTCAATTATTTGGCAAGGTACGCGGCTGATGACGTGAGCACTGAGACAAAGAAGATGGAACAATTTGAGCAGGACCGGCGCAAGACTCGTTGAAGTACCACATCTCGTCTCAAGTATTTCCCAATTACCAGGCTATGGTAAATAGTCTTCTGAAGACTGACAAAGTGAGGGCAAGCATGGTGGAGGATCGAAAGAGAAAGGCACGGAATTTCAACACCCCAATGGATGCCATCCGATCTAGGAATTGGGTGACACCAAGTTCGACAGAGCAGCGGAAAACATTGTCCATAAAGAGGGATGATCGAAGAGGAGGAAATGTTGACAGAATTATTAACTGCTTTAGGTGCGGAGGAAGACATTCAATAGGAAGTTGTCCACAACGAAAAACAGTGTGCTATCACTGTGAGGATCCTACTCATTTGCGGAATGCGTGCCCAAGGAGGAATTTACCAATGGAAGTAGCGAGGGCCCAATTCCGACAACAACAGAGCACGAGGCCACAAAATATGGCCAATAAAGGGAAAGGATTGTTGCAAGCAGGAAAGGCCATGACTGGACAAAATTCTCAAGGGGTGAACAAGGGAGGAATGAACCAAAGGCCTAATCAAGGACGGGTGAATTATGTGTCTACCGAAGAGGCCACAGAAGCTACCGACGTGATTACTGGTACGTTTTCAGTAATGTCTAAGCCAGCCTTAATTTTATTTGATCCCGGAGCTACACATTCCTTTATTTCAATAAGCTTCACATTAGAAAATAAGATGCCCTCCTTCCCCTTAGAGAAACCTTATGTGTTTGAATCACCTGGAGCAAAGATGAAAGCTCAAACAAAGACCAATGAGGTAGAAATAGACATCCATGGAGAAAAATTTAAAGCAAACCTCATACACTTGCAACTAAGAGATTTGGATGTCATATTAGGAATGGACTGGTTATATAAATATAAGGCAAAGGTTGATTGTGAGGATAAATTGGTTTATGTCACCAGTCCGAATAATCTAACACTGAGAATAAAGTCACAAAATTCCTTTTTGAGGAAGCAGAAGAAGAGAGTATGTAGTATGGTAGCAGAAGGAGTAATGCAGATTCCGATGGTTAAAGAATTTGCAGATGTGTTCCCAGAGGAATTACCTGGGGAGCCACCAGATAGAGAGGTGGAATTTAAAATAGAACTTAAACCCGGAACAGAACCAATTACAAGGCAACCATACCACATGTCAAGGAAAGAGCTAGTAGAGTTGAAGAAGCAAATTGACGAGTTATTAGAAAAGAATTTTATACAACCAAGCATCTCGTCATGGGCAGCACCGGTATTATTTGCAAAAAAGAAGGATGGTAGCTCGACACTATGTGTAGACTACCGGGGACTTAACGCAGTCACCATCAAAAATAAATACCCTTTGCCCAGGATTGATGACCTTTTTGACCAGTTAAGGAATGCCAAAATATTTTCAAAAATAGATCTAAGGTCTGGATATCATCAGCTGAAAATTCGCCCGGAGGATAGACCAAAGACTGCTTTCACTACCAGATATGGATTATATGAATTCACGGTAGTAACTTTTGGATTAACCAATGCACCAGCCTTTTTCATGAATCTCATGAATAAGGTGATGATGGACTTTTCGGACAAATTTGTAGTAGTCTTTGTCGATGATATCCTAGTGTACTCAAGTAGCCCTGAAGAACATGAGCAACACTTGAGACAAGTTTTGACAAGGCTAAGAGAACATAAGTTGTTTGCAAAGTTTTCAAAATGTGAATTCTGGATGA
Organism: Avena insularis; assembly: GCA_023614405.1. Taxonomy (NCBI): domain Eukaryota; kingdom Viridiplantae; phylum Streptophyta; class Magnoliopsida; order Poales; family Poaceae; genus Avena; species Avena insularis. The sequence continues at coordinate 450,474,592 of CM042685.1, forward strand.
AAGAAATTTCTTTCTTGGGTCACATTATATCAGAAGAAGGAGTTAAAATGGATCCAGAAAAGGTGAAAGCAATATTGGAATGGAAGGCCCCAACAAATGTGAAAGAAGTTCGAAGTTTCTTAGGATTGGCAGGATATTATAGGAGGTTTATTGAAGGATTTTCAAGGATTTGTCGGCCACTAACCCAATTGCTGAAAAAAGATAAGGAATACGAATGGACAAATAAATGTGAAATCGCATTTCAGGAGTTGAAGAATAGGTTAACCACTGCAACAGTCCTGGTTTTACCAGACTCGGACAAAGAATTCCAAATATATTGTGACGCATCAAGACAAGGGCTAGGATGTGTACTGATGCAAGACGGAAAGTTCATATCATATGCGTCAAGACAACTCCGACCACATGAGGAAATTATCCAACACATGACTTAGAACTTGCAGCAGTAGTTCATGCATTGAAAATATGGAGACACTACTTGCTAGGGAATAAGTGTGAAGTATTTTCGGATCATAAAGGTTTGAAATATATCTTCACGCAGCCCGACTTAAATCTTCGACAACGAAGGTGGTTAGAATTGATAAAAGACTATGAATTAGAATTTCAATACAAACCTGGTAAGGCCAATTGGTGGCAGACGCATTGAGCCGAAAAGTATATCATAGCACAGTAACTGTGCAACAGGATCAGCTAGAGTTATGGAAGGAGTTTGGGAAGTTGAATTTAGAATTAGTTGAAGAAGGAGCAGTGATGACCCTGCAAGTTCAAACCACACTAGATGAACAAATTAAGCAAGCCCAAGAGAAAGATGAAGAGATACAAGGGCTTAAGGAAAAGGTGCTGAAAAATGATGCGCCAGACTTTTCGGTAAAGGAGCAAGGAGTACTGTATTTCCGGAACCGTCTGTGCGTACCAAACAAAAAGGAGTTAAGGAACTTAATCCTGCGGGAAGCACATGCTTCGCAATTCTCCATACACCCAGGAGGTACGAAGATGTACCAAGACTTGAGAAACAGGTATTGGTGGAGAAATATGAAACGAGAGATTGGTGAATATGTTACACTCTGTGACATATGTCAATGGGTGAAAGCAGGCCACCAAAAACCGGTTGGATTATTACAACCTCTACCCATTCCAGATTGGAAGTGGGAGGAGATCGGTATGGATTTTATTACGGGTTTACCCAAAACAAGAAATGGATATGATGCTATATGGGTCATCGTCGATAGGTTGACCAAAGTAGCCCACTTTATACCCATAAAGCAAACATATGGAAAGAATAAGCTTGCAGAGTTATATTTAACCAAGATTGTAGTATTGCATGGAGTACCTAAGAAGATTTGCTCCGATAGAGGGCCGCAATTCACTTCTCACTTTTGGAAAAAGTTACATGAAGCCATGGGGACGGATTTGGATTTCAGTACAGCATACCACCCACAAACCAACGGACAAACTGAGAGAGTAAATCAAATCCTGGAGGACATGTTGCGATCATGTGCGCTAGTTTATGGAGCCGCGTGGGACACATGTTTACCATTTGCAGAATTCTCATACAATAACAGCTATCAAGCTAGTATTGGGAGATCACCATTTGAAGCCCTGTATGGAAGAAGTTGTAGAACACCATTAAATTGGACTGAGGTAGGAGAAAAGCAACTTCTTGGACCACAAATAATTCAAGATGCAGAGGCTCAAGTGAGGATTATTAGAGAGAAGCTGCAAGCAGCTCAAACCAGATATAAGCAATATGCCGACAAACACCGACTTGATCTTAGCTTCCAAGAAGGGGATTATGTATATTTAAGGGTCACTCCTTTCAAGTCAATCCAGCGGTTTCACACAAAAGGTAAGTTGGCACCCAGATTTGTGGGACCGTTCAAAATTACAAAACGAGTAGGGGAAGTTGCCTACCAACTAGATCTAAGCCCGAAACTAAAGAGAATACACAATGTGTTTCATATATCGCAACTCAGGAAGTGCTTAGAGCCGCCGAAAAAGAAGGTGTCCCTGGACGAGATCGAACCCCAAGAAGATCTGACGTACACCGAGGAACCAGTAAAAATCCTTGAAACAAAAGAGTGACAATTAAGAACAAGGAACATCAAGTTCTGTAAGGTGCAATGGAGTAATCACACAGAAGGAGAAGCTACATGGGAAAAGGAGTCAGAGATCCGACAAAAATATCCGCACCTGTTTCCCGAAGAGTAGTGAATCTCGGGGACGAGATTCTGTTTAAGGGGGGAAGGTTGTAACGATCCAAATTTTTCTACACTAAAGCGATTTTGAAAACAAATTGGAAAGACAAATTCGAAAAATTGGAATCAAACAAATTAGACAAAAAAGGAGGAGAAAACAAAGGAAGAACACGACGAACAGGGGGACGAACCCTAGCTGCCGTTGATTCCCCATCGCCGCCACCGCCCACGCCCATGGCTGTGTGGCAGCTCCTGCCTGGCGTCACCCGTCTGCAGCCATTGCCGCCATACTGCACTTCACCCGCCAGACGCTGAAGCGCCATATGCCGCCGCCACCGCCACAGACGCCACTCGCTGCGCTCCTGCAGCTCACGGACACGTCGCCGCCAGACGAGCCTGAAGCCCCCGCACCGCCTAGACAAGCTCGCCATCGCCGCCAGATCATCCCCGCCACCACGCGTCATCCTCCCGAGCGCCACCGTCGCCTATAAATCCCCACGCTGCGCCATTCTCTTCGATTTTCTCGGGAATCGATTCCTCTCACCCTCCCAACCATCCCTGTGCCTTCAATTTCAACCATCACCGCCGCCAAGCTCACCTCCAGCGCCGCCAACCGCCGCCGGTGAGCACCCTCTTCTCCCCTTCCTCTGTTTCTTCCTCTCTTTTTTTTCTGGCAACACCAAAGCGGTATGCCGCTTCAGGCCACTGCCAAGCCACGGCCAGGCCTATTGTTGGGCTGGCTACTCCCTTCCCAGCCCAAGCAGAGAAAAAAAAATGCTAAGCCTTTTCTTTTTTCCATTTTGTTTTCTGTTTTCAATTTAGTGATGATTTTAAAACAAGTTCTTTTACAAAACTTCTTTGGCAAAAAGATTCAAAATATACAGGGCTATATTAAACCTCATAAACCTCTATTTGCAAACAAATTTTCCAAGAGCCTTTAAAATATTGTTTTACTAGACTCTCAAAACTCAAAAACCTTTATGTGCATGTGACAAAATAAAGGCCCATTTTATTTATATTTCAACCTAAATTTACAAGTACAAATAATAACCTTGGGAAAAATGTCTCTGAACATTTTAGGACCCATTGGTGAAGCCTCGGAGGATTTTGACATAGGAGTGCACCATCTCGGGGCCGAGGATCTTCCGGGAGACTTTTCTTTAGGCAAGTCACCTCTCTCACCGATGAAAATTTGGTGGTAAATGATTTTAGAATATTGAAGCTAAGCTATGTGCAATAATAGAACCCCTGAACCATTAATATTTGATGTTATTCCTTGAGACCAACCCTAGTGGAAACCCTGGACTTGCTTGATGGATGATGCATGATTGTTTGTATGATTGCTTGGAGGTCATATTTACCTTAAAAATCCTGGTATAAAAAGGACTCATCACCTGGATGAGAGCCTTGATTTTGGATTATGTGCCCTGGTATGTGGGCGTGGTTGATGGGTAAACCTGTGGTACATCCCTGCCACAAAACAATAAAACATACCACATAAATTGTAAGAACCCCTACTCTATTCCAATGGATTTTCTACATGGTAGATTGACCCTGGTATGGGTGATCAATGGGAAGACACTCGGCGTAGGGATGCTATAGTATGTTATCGATTTCCGTGGCCCTGACATACTCCCGGTGGGATTCGAGTGATGAGACCTTCCCGGGTAGAACTTTCAAAAGATAGAGTAGATAAAAACTTAGCTTTCGATTAAAGGTCCCGATGCTAACGATAGAAATATCGCAAACCCTAGTGATTTGAGCCGCTGTGGCTTAGCACGGAACCATCGGAGGCACACACTTACATATTTAAAATCCATGGAGAGGAACAAAATAAAAATATGTATAAAAGAAAATAAGTGGTACCAAGTGCGGTCACTTGATGGAATTAAGTATGCCATGGGTGGACGATGTTTTCCCTCCGTCTGGCAAAGTGGTGAAAATAATACTATTATGGGATTGACCTTGAGGAAACCCTATGAGATTTTCCTGGCTAAATAATCTTAAGTAAATCTTTAAACTGGAAACCGTCTTGTGACTTGCTGAGTACTTTTGTACTCACCCTTGCTATATAACATTTTTCAGAAATACCTGAAGACACAGTGGAGGTTGATCCTGACTTTATCCTTTGCGGAGAAGATTTCGAATTCTAGGTCATTCCTACGCTCGAGGGCTGATCCTAGAACTGTAGCCACGTGTGTAAAATCAATAAAGTTTGTATGGTTTAGTCATGGTTTAATAATTTTAAGACAATGAGAACCTTGTTTAATGTTGGGTTGTAAGAAAAATATTTATGTGATATTATCTACCCTTGTAATACTATTCCTATGAGTTTGTATGCGATGGCTGTGTTTTGTAATCACTCGGAATTTCGCGAAATGTTGCCTTCGGCGAATTCGTGGAATTTCTAGTCACGGTCCCGAATTTTCGGGCCGTGACATGCGCCGTCACCGACCCTTCCCCCTCGCCGGTAGTCCCCTGTGCCAAGCTCGTCAGCGGTGCTCGACCACAGGCTGTGGGCGGCCCAAGTTCCTCAGAGCTGCCGCCTCGCCAAAGACCACCGCAGACCTTGGCCTCCCTGTGCCGTGCTGCCTAAGTTCGAGCCCGACCCCAGCGCGTACCATGGTGGCCGCTATCGTCGCCGAGGGTTCTTCCTCCCATTTTTTTTGGGCGCCTAGATGGTACCGTGCCCGTGTCGGTGCCCGGATGGTCCACCAAGGACAACAGAGCATCCAGGTCTTTGCCGTTGTGGAGTTTTGTTAGGATATCCGATCCCATAGGATCGGCTCCGTCAAGTGCTACTTTCGCAAGATCTTCCGTATGTGTTGACGCCGAAGGCCACAGAGTCCTACCTCATGGAACCCAAGTTCGACATCGCAGAGGATACGGATGTCAAGACAAACCCGATGCCCACACTTCCAAGGAGGGAACATGGTGTGAATCGAGGAAACGCCAAGTTCTTCTACCTGGAGTCTGAGATCGAACCCGAACTCGTCGAACCCTCATAAACCAAGATCGCCGAACCCCTCATGTGTGACCCATCTCTGAGCCCTTATTTTTATTAAATGTTATATGTCTTGTCGCATATAAATTGTTCATAATTGCATACATATTTTTGTGGTTTGGGGGCATTATGTCGATTCACCTCATAATTAAATATGGAGTCCATATGTAGGCTTTTCTAGGGTAATATTGGTCCTATTTAAATTTGTGCATCGAATCGGTGATATAATTTTGCCTTGTTAAGACAACATTTAAATTACGGAGTATCTAAACAACATGAACCATCTAATAAATTGTCGGGACTCCGGTTTCACTTAATATTAACTAATTGCATCGCATCCTTGCCATGCCATACATTATAGATGCATCATGTCCGATCTTTTGCCGTAGTATTAAATAGTGCATCTGTTGTTTCTTCTAGTGCTTTGCTTCTTCACGGATTAGGCCGATGAGTTGATGCGAGTGTCGACTCGATCTTTGGATGAACTCAAGGCAACATTTTTCAAAGCAGCATTCTCCCCCTTTCTACCTATTTTACTTTATAGTCTTTATTTCCACGTGTTGATCTATTGTTATCTGTGTTGCGATGTTCTAGTTTTCGTACCCGTGATATCCCTTGTAGCCTTATATTGCCTTGGACACATCCTATTACCTGTTGCTTGGTAGATAGTTGGACTTGCGTGTCATAGTCTCTTGCTCAAGTGCGGTTGCGTGTCGTCAAGTACCACAGTTGCTGGAGTAATGTCGCATGTTTAATGTTGGAGATGATCATGGCTTTAATTATCGTTTAATAACTAAAATTGAAAGTAGGTAAAGAATGTAGAGGCACATGTGGGAAATAGATGTTATTTGGTTTTTAACCGTCCACTTGTGTCCCATAGGACCCCGAGTACTTGATACCTGTTCTTTGAATATTTGCACTATCCGCATGTGGGACCATGAATCCTCCTAGCCAGAGCTTGAGTCATATATTATTTTTTGGGGCCACAAACTATTTTGGGGCTTTATTACTATCATGTACTTATGCCATGCTTTACTGCTTTATTTACGATTGCGCGTGGAGCGCCTGTACTATTTTGGAACCCCGTACACGTTGCAGATCGACAAGCCCACCACACTTTCGGTTCCCGTCGTTTACATACCGTCGTCACAAACCTCAGGGTCCATCTAGGAGCCGGCCAACTTCGTAGCGGGTAGCTTGGTGGGGTGGCCCCCTGAAATATTATATGAATCTTGCAATACTCTGTCTTGATGCCTCGTTGGGTTTTCATTTGGTATTTCTCGAGGTTGATCGTGCGTGTGTTGCTATTTGTGCCTCCCTCTGTGGTAAAACTTTCTGAAAGCCATGTCCGCTGTTATGGACGACTTGGAGCACAATATCTCGATCATAGACAACTATAACTAAAGTAGTGATATAAATTTGACTTTATAATGACTAGTAATCAGCTTCACTATAACGGAATGGCTAAATAAAAGTACCAACAATTGCTGGTTTTGGGATGCCTCATGCTATATGTATCTGACTAGTAAGTACTACAACTACAACATAATGGTTAACTAAAACTTCCCACTGTTTATAATATCAGGATGACTCATGCTATCTATATCTGACTAGTAATTGCCGCAACTATAACGGAATAAATAAAACTGCCAACTGTGTGAGTTCCTCGGTGGACTTCCTCGATTGATTTCGAGGGGGAAACACCGCGATGGGTATGTTTGGTGTTAGAATCAGGTTGAATAGGTCTTTCTTATCCCTCTCTGATAGCCGTCAGTTGAATCGAGTCTCTATAGGTGGTTTAGTGCATGTTGCGTTGCCGCTTTAGTCCACCATACCTATGTAGGCGAGGACCGCCGAATTCTAGTCTCGTCATGTAATCGGCCTCAAGATCGACCGCTTCTTTTTCCTTTGCCCTTTGTCGGCACCCCTTTGTTTAAGCAGGTTTTTGAGATCGACGTTGTTAGCAGTGGTTACCCTTCCGCTTGGCTGGCAGGGTTATGGACGCCATTGGTTATTCTTCAGGGCTCTTAGCTCAATTTGCATCTTGTCCATACTCGGACGCTGTATCGTTTTAAAGGTGATTTGGATCTTTGTAATGTATATCTGTATTCTTGAATCTTTGAGTCATTGTTGTATATATATGTTCTATGGGTTCCATCGTGGACTATTGTGTAATGATATTACTTCGTTTTCCACCCGCACGCAAGTGCCTGGTGGGCACCTCTGAATCGTTTCTATGCGGGTTTGGCGGGAATCGCTAAGACTTGCATAGGGCCGATCTGAGGTTGTTACACCTTGGACCTCGGAAACAAAATCGCGATGTTCTGCAGAAAGCTTCTGATACTTCCACAACAAAGTCTGGGAAACTCTTTGTGTGCTGGTTATACGTAAGCTACGAAAAGGAACATAAGTGCATGAGTTTTTAATCGACCAAAATTGTCAACATTTGTCCCGGAAAAATGAGAGGATAAGATACACGTGCAGTAACCTCGGGGACTAGGGGTCAATTTTTCGTATCTGCTGAATCTGAGGAGTTTGATGTTTTAGTGGACATCGATCCCGAAGATATTGAAAGAGTGTGTGTTGAAGCAGAGACATCTCTGCGGTGACCCAGCATACCACTACATGATGTAGTATACTATAGTCGTTGACATAACACCAATGGAACACTGTTCACTAGTATTACATCACTCAGAGTGGTACAACAGAAACACAGCAGATCCAAGACATGACTATAGGTTACAATTCAACTCTTTACATAAGATCTAGAGAACACTCTAGGTTAAAGAGAGAGAAATAAACTTTTTACAAAGAAGAATTAGAAATGAACAACTCATAACTAATATACTAATATACTAGTATCAGAACTAATGGGGCTTGCATTGCTGATATTGCAATACTCTATAGAAGTAGGTTCTATGGCTATAGATTATATTCCTATCTAATCAGCAACTTCGTCTTCACTTGAGTTGATGTATATGTTGACTTCATTGACTTCGATGAAGAGCTTGAGCTGTTGATGATGATTCCTGGAGCATAACTTGATGTACATGTCGTCTTAATGGCTTTAGATTCTAGCAAGGGTTAAGAAGATACATTGAGTACGAGCACTCAACAAGTTCACTAAAAGGAGTGTTTGATGCACTATATCTATAGCCACAGACCATAGGCCGTAGGCAATGCAGGTTTTCACAAACATTTCTTCAAAGGTTGCTTTTATTCTGAAAAGCTATGTCCGTCAGCTTTCACGGGATTACCAGAAATTTCATGGAGTTCTTTCCGCTGTCATGCTCCTTCCCTAATAATAGGGCGTAACAAGTTATAGTTCTTACACTCAGCATAGGTGCGTTACTTCACCCATGAGAGCCCTTAGCTTTGTTGCACAACCACGTCATGAGCTTGTCCATACTTCCTTGGTATGGGGCCCATCTAAGATCCAAGCCAATCACCGCCTTCTCCTGACCTCGCATAACGCCCTCTCCATGACCCCCATATGTTCAAGACAATCCTTCGGGGCTGGCTCACCACCATTAAGCCCCCTTCCGGGCAGGTTAAAACCCTGATAAGTTGTCAACACCCGGATTTTTAATCCTAGATGCATGTTATACCATACATCGCAATCCCAGGATTACCATTTTTGCAAGACATAACAGATTGGATATCACAGTACATCATCCATTACAAACCATACATAAGGTCTTACAACAGATAAAGGATCTCATGATCTAGTCTTAACACAATCATGGCAGCGGATTTACGTAATAATAACGATAGCGTAGGCGAGACTCCATCTTCATGGTCACAGGCAATGCCGACGATGGGAGATGATCCTAGTTGTCGTAACCTTCCTATTGTCCGTCCTCCTGATAGTCCTCTTCATACTTTGGCCACGGTAATAGCCAGGGACAAAGCCATGAGTACTCTTTAAGTACTCGCAAACTAATACTAACAAGTAAGGTGGTTTTGAGTAGGAGATACTAAGCTCTATGTTGTTTTGCAAAAATCCAGATTTATCTCTACTAAGTTCAGAAGCAAATAAATCTAGTTGAAAGTTTTATAACACCTAAGTGGAAACTTGAATTTTCATATCACAACCCTGTTGTGGTCAAGTCAAAGTCACGGATCATTTCATAAGTCATTTTGAAAACATCCGACAACGGAACAGTGTGGCCACTCCAACTGTCCATAACCGCAGACGCGGCTATTCGAATAGTTTGACACTCTGCAGAGGTGATACACTTTCACCACAATATTCGATACATCCGTCAGGAACAATCCTGAATTCACCATACTCAATATGCGGATAATCCATCCTAACCTTTCAATTACACACCCTAGTATAGGCACCTCTCCTATGAGTTTGGCCTCCCAACCATGACCATCTGTCATCTTGGGAACTACACAGGTGGACAATCTTCACAAGGTAGCCTCAGCTCAAACCTTAGCTGCAAGGGAACCCATACTAAAATATATAAATTTTTAGTCAAGCCCTACCCAAATTTCGGGTATTGTGGTTGTACGGTAAAATTGGAATGTATCGCATCCAGACAACCATCCGTTTTATAAAGGGCTAAGGCTCATTCCTTAACATTTTCATCATCAAAATCATCTGGTGTTCAAGAACACATGTCAAAACATTTCAGTAGAATGACTCATCATTCTAAGGTTTTCATAACCATTTTCACCAAGTATTCCCATCTAAAGTGATCAAGTTTTATGCTTAGCACTAGCATCTACAAGTAGGGGTAAACACTAACGAGGGGTGGTAAACAATTGTATCTTATCTAAATTCAATCTCATGCCTCAGGATGACATCAAGATTATCTAACTTAGGCTAAGTTTTATGCTCTTTATGCTACCTTTAAATAATCTTTCCAAACTCTATAATTTATCAAGTAAGCTTAACTAGAAAGCTTTGATAAAGAAATAAAATACTAAGCTTGCAAGTAAAACTAGGATTGGGTATAATCCAATTTATCTAACCAAGCATGCTTAATGCATTGCATAGGTTATCTAACTTTCATAGTTGCAAGTGTTAGCTTGCCTTGTGCAGAGCAGTGGTTGAAGTGCTCCTCGGCTTCTTCCTCATAGTATTATCCTTACTCCTCGTATCCTTATTCGGTACTAGCGTCTATAAATAAATACGGTACACAATCACCAAACAATAATTAACTACTTTTATTTATCACACCAAGGTTTTCACTAGATGATCTATCATCATCACAAACATTACAATCACCAAAGCACTTGTCTTATTTATTTTATTTTGGAAAAGTAATTTATACTCATTGAGAAACTACTTAAGATTTAATATTCTCCAAATAAAACATGGGACCATGTTGACACATGTCATCACCACATATTTCAGTACTTGGGAATGTGATTTAAAGTGGTGCCATGATTTAACAAGGTTTAACCTTTTTATTTGAATTAAATAAAGTTACTAGAATGGCTTATGAGGCATTCTTTTATTACTTGTCCATTACTTTTGTAAGTAAACCTAGAGATTTTTATATATTTATAAAGGACTTGTTAAATGTGATTTTTGAGAGTTGGAATCAACTCAAAAGCTTTTGTGGTTGAATTTTTAAAAATGTTTGAATGCAGAAAAGCTTTTGCCTTGTTATTTTTACCATGGGTGATCTACAAATCCAATTGGTTTGAATCCAATGGGCTTGGATTAAGAATTCCAGTACCTTTCTAACAAAATTGGTTTCATGCAATTTGGTTCAGTGAATCGACCTGGGTTGATTTTTGAATCTAGGTACAGAACTAGGTTTGAAACTAAATTGGAAAATATAAATTCAAACTAACTGGGTTGCGCAGGATGTTAACTGGGCCGGCCCATGGTGCACAACGCACGCGCGGGTGAGTTTAAGTGAATAACCCCACTAGTCAGCAAGACAAGGGGGTGCGAAGGGGTATGTGGTGCTCTAGGCCGTGCGATCAAACTCTAATCCAACAACTAAGACCTATCATCTCTATCGGGCAACTCCGGCGAGACAGAAACCTAGCGCGGCCAGTGGGGGTCTACGGGGGCTCACCGGGGTTCAGGCGATGGGGGCGAACGACAAAGTCGACAACGGCGAACCTCCTGGTACCGGCGGCTTCTCCTGGGGCGGCTCCAATCGCTGGCTCCTTTCTTTCTCTTCCGCGGCAGATTCCGACGATGTGCTGCTTGCCTTCCTCCGGGAATGAGTGGGGGTGGTTCTGAGAGAGAGGGGAGTGAGATGGTGTGCTGAATTTGAATGGGGGTGGCCTCTATTTATAGTGCAACGAGGGGACCAAAGATCACGGGCTGAGCTCATCGGTGTCGTCGGCACAGCGAGCTAAAGGCATGGGCGACGGTAGGGGTCGTTCTATGCTCCCTGGCGACAGCATGGTTACGCGGCGTGGGGTGGTGCGAGACGGTCGGAACGATGCGGTGCTTTGAGCGGGTCCGACGGGGATTTTAATGGCGCACCGCGGCTACGGGTCGCGCGGTGGCGAACGGGGGTGTCTGGCGGTCTCCTGGGATGGTGGTGATCACGCTTGCACGCGACGAGGGTGGCGCGCGGTCTGTGGCAGGTTGCGGCGGCAAGGCGCGCCTCGCATGTCGTAGAGGCATAGGGCGCGGCGATTCTAGGGTGGTCCAGGGGCTGGCTGCGCTTTGGCATCAGACAGGGGGTGGCGGTGGACAGTGGTGAGTGTCCCAGACAAGGTTGGCGAGGCTAGAGAAGCTTCTAGCTTGCTGTCGACTGAGGGGTGACAAGTTGAGCTCGGCATGGTCACCATTGATGACGATGGCAAGCTCACAGTGGTGCTAGAGCTTGTTAATTGGGCTAGATGATCTACTAATAGCTTGTTGCTAACCAGAGAGGGAACAAGTTAGGCCAATTTTACTGCTCACAATAGTGTTTGATGTTTGTTTGTTTTGTGTCTGCAAGGTGTTTGACAAAATGGCCGAAAGAGACTCAAATTTGAATTTTTGATTCAAACTTTGTGGGTGTACTAGTTACATACTCAGTAGTCTCTGGTTAGTTGGAAAGGTCAAGGAGAATTGGTTTGGTTGGTTTTTGAGAATTGGGTGATCTTCACATATGAACCAAACTCAATTTTGAATTGTCATTTGAATCAAGTTGCCAAATGTTTCTGTGAGTTTGAAAGGTGGGCTTTGATTCAATTTTACTTGGTCTAGAAAGGGGTGAAAAGAAATAGAATTGTTTCTGTTTGAAATCTTGGACTAGAAACACTCAAAGTGGTCTAGTGAGCAATATTGGCAAAAGTGACAATTTGCTTATTTGATTTGTTTTTGATTTTCTCTTGATTTGTTTTTTCTTGGAATTGATTTAGATGATGTTGTTTTCACCTTTCAACCATTCCTTGCTATCTAGATCAATCACACAAGTCCATTCATGCATTCATACAATCATCACATTCACACATGCATTCATATTGATTTGATTAACCAAAGTTTTTGTTAACCCTAATTTTGGTGATTGGAATTGGGTAATCATTGTTCAATATTTTTGGGATGTTACAAACCTTCCCTCCTTAAACAAAATCTCGTCCCTATATTTGAGAAAGAAGAAAACTAGGATTTAAAGAGATCGGGAAACTCCGTCTTGATGTGATCTTCTCTTTCCCAGGTAGCTTCTTCTTCAGTGTGGTTACTCCACTGAATCTTGAGAAACTTGATGCTCCGGGTCCTGGTGGTCCTGAAAGCTTCCTCCAAAATGTGAATGGGTACTTCGGGATCTTGCATGCTCTCCGTTGCTAGTGGTTATCTTGTCCAAGTAGTTGCTAGTGACTTCAAGAGGGAGTATTTATGCTCGATAGTGGGTTCATGCCTCTAGTTTCCAAGGGAAGTGACAGAAATCTCTTTGGTTGTAGATGTGTTGTTGCTACTAGGGATAAAACAACGGTCTCTTGTTCATGGAACATGTGGACTGTTTACCTTATACACTTTGCTTAAAGCAGTTGTCTGTTGCTTGCAACTTAATACTGGAGGGGGTTCGGATGATAACCTGAAGGTGGACTTCTAGTTATAGATGCAGTTGGATGGCGGTCTATGTATCTTGTTGTATTGCCCAATCGAATCCCATAGGATCTTTCTGACTAGTAATTGCATTGTTATGCCTTGCTCAGTTCCGGTCAATTGTACCGCTATAATTTGTTTACCCTTCATGCCATGTTGTTTATCTAAGGAGAGAACCTCTAGTGAACTATGGACCCCGGTCCAGTCTTTACCATTAATACATCTTCCATTGTTACTTGTTTACTTGCTGCAAACCATTGCCTTCCACACCATACGTTTAATCCTTTGTTACAGCAAACCGGTGATCTTGACAACCTCACTGATTCGTTGGGACAAATTCTTGAGTTTGTGTTGTACAGGTCTCCACGTTGTTTGCAACACCTATGTGACGTTTCCTTCCTCCTTCTGGTTCGATAACCTCGGTCTCAACTGAGGGAAAACTTTCTGCTTGCTCTTCACACCCTACGCTTGGGGTTACCAACGAAGTGCCACGTCGAGCACCATCAAGTCTTTCTGGCACCGTTGCCGGGGATACTAAGGACGTCTTCACAAGGGGAGTCCTTCACTTCCTTTCTCTTTACTTTGTTTTTAGTTTTCTTTGTCTCTTCTGCTTGGTTTTGTTTGCCTCTTTTCAAAAAACACAAAAAAAATTAGTTCCTGCTCTAGTTGCTGGTTTGTCATTGCCTTGCTTGGTGATGCTTTCTATCAATGGATGGTTTATTTGAAACTAGTTCTTATTGGCAAGGTGGGTTCACAGAGGAAGAAAAGTATTATTATAAGAAACACCATTTGTCACAAAAAGGGAAACACTTATGGGAACAAATTGATAAGTTGAATACTATTGCTAGAGAGGTGTGCTCTACTTATAATGTTACATATTGCTTTGATAAACCTTGTTGCGGTAGGAGGTATAAAACCTGCCTTTTCAATGTGAGTATAATGATAATGTTACCATATCTTCTTATGTTAAAGGAAATTATGACTTTTATGATGTGGAGCAAATTGAAGAATTTATTGCTTTCAAGGGTGCATTTGAACTTGCCAGATTGCTTGAAAATACTGATGATGCACCTTATGAATATGCGGTTTATGAGATACTTAAAATTTGCTTTGATAATTACAAGGAAGAAAATGGCTATATTCTTGAATATTTTAATAGGTGTTTTCCACAAATGGAAGAGACTAATGCCTTGCAGGAGCCTATGGAAGAAGAAATTGCTGAAACTGAAAGCTCATTAGATGAAAAAGAGGAGGGGAGTGATGATCAAGAGGAGGAAGAATGGATTAGCTACCCATGCCTTCCTTCTAATGAGAGTAACTCTTTATCCCTTACATTATTTGACTGTCCCCCTTGCTTACCAAAGGAGGATGAATGTTATGTTCATGTTGATTCTTTTGAAATATCTGCTATGGGTAAAACTTGTGATAATAGTTATGCTCTTGTTATCTACGATAATCCTATATTTGTGCCTAACTTCGAAATGTATGGTACTAAGGAGTTTTTCTTAGAAAATGTTTATGATAAAGCTCTAGATGATGGTCCTATGTTGAATGATCAGTTACCTTATTATAAAATTGCTAAAAGTGGGTTTGAAGGTTTTAATCCCACTATTTTTGAGCTTGATAAAAAATATGTGTTTGTAGATCATGAAAAGCATGCTTTATGTGATAGTTATATTTTTGAGTTTATTCATGATGCTACTGAAAGTTATTATGAGAGAGGGAAACATGGTCTTATGTATCTCAACAATATTAAGTTTCCCCTCTTTATGTTGAAAATCTTGAAGTTGCACTTATTTTGCTTTCCTATGCTTGTTGCTTTGTGCTTTTTTGATTTATTTTGTTACAAGATTCATATGCATAGGAAGTGGGTTAGACTTAAATGTGTTTTGAATTTGCTTCTTGATGCTCTCTTTTACTTCAATTCATATTTCTTATGAGAGCATCTCCTCAAATGATCATGCCTAACTTAAAGGCGTTAAAGAAAAGTACTTGTTGGGAGATAACCCAAGAGTTTCCTTGAGTCTTGGAAGTTATTAATTCAGTAATGACCTCTCCGTATCCTTTTTGTTTGCTTTTTGTTCCAAGAATGACCTCTAATGAGAGGGAAGTAAGATTTGGGGAGTTGTTGTCCCGAAACAGATTTTTGTCCTCCACCAAAACAATTCGTGAGGATTCTCTCTAACTCGGATTGAGCAACAAATTTACGAATAAATCCCCCAGTATGTTTGCTAACTTTAGTTAGTTCAACACTTTTTTATTTGAGCAACATAAGATGTTCGAAAAAATCGGTTTCTACCTGCTGGTCTGTTTTGACAGATTTCTGCCATTATTTGCATTTGCTTCTTATTGATTCCTTTTTGAGTTCTTTTTGGGAAATTGAGATTTTTGAAGGAGTTGCTACAGTAGCTTGTGTTTTTAGTGAAAATCCTTGCTGTTCCAAAGCTTTGCCAAGCGTTCTAATATCTTTTGAATACACTAATGTTGCTAATGAAGATTGTGTGAAGTTTTGTATGAAGGAAAAATTTTCAAGTGTAGAGAGAGAATGATATAATGAGATGAAGAATGGACAAAATCTCAAGCTTGGGATGCCACCATGGTGTCACACCAAGAAATATCCAAGAGTTACAAGCGTCAAAGCTTGGGGATGCCCAAGGCATCCCCTTCTTCATCAATAAAAAGCCCAGGTCTATCTAGACACTTCACTTTTATTGTTTCATGCACAGTTGTGTTATTCTTGGAGCGTCTTAGTTTTCATTTGTTTTGCTTAGGTTGTTTAGTTTGCTTGAATAAAGTAAGTTTGGACCCCCGTTCTCGCTGTTTTATTTTGCAAATAAGTTTTCTTGGTGTTGGAAAGGAGTAGTAAGTTCTTGCTTGAAGTGCAAGAGGAGCTTGCATTGACTGTGACTTAGACTTTAGCTTGACATGATAGATGTTGTTTTAGCATTATGCTTAGTGATTATTGATGTAGCATGTCTTGTTCCAAACAATTGGGAGTCCTTAGTGTGCCTTGAAGGAATTATGTGTTGTTTTAGCATGCAAAAGCATAGTATTGTGGTATTTTCTTTTGATGCTTTGCTTGGGTTGACTTGGCACATGCTTACACCATGTTATGACTCTCAAAAGTCACCATAGCCTCTATGATCATTTATTCCTTGACTTGTAGTACCACTCTATGCATTGATTAGTATTTTTTGTTGCTCTGCATGATTATGGCCATTATGCTCTCTTAGTTGGTTGCTCCCAGTCTTTTGCTAGCCTCCACTTGTATGAGTAAGTTCTACTCATGCTTCCAACTCCCAAGAAACCAAGTTATTCCAAAGTGTCCACTATAAACTCCTATGCATGGTGTGTTACACCATTCCAAGTATATTCTTGTTTTCAACTATCTTCCAATTAAAAAAACTATTTTGTTATGTGAAAACTTAGTGATTAAAGCCCTCACGAACTTGATGACACACTTTATTCTTTGACCCTAATAAACTTGAACCATTGTGACTACTTTTTTGTATATGCTTGCACTTATAAGTTGGAATTAGCAGAACCGTGCTGTCATGGGGAACGCTTTCAACATTGCACTTGTACTTTGTACTCAGTTGATATCATGCTCTTTTGTCTATGGATGTCACCGGTGTGAAATAAAGAGGGAACTTGTAGGTCCATGCAGTTTATATTCTGTGTTAGAGAAACGTCTGGGCCGCTAGCCTAAGCCATGCCTAATCATGGTGGAAACTTGCAGCATCACCATAGTGAGCTATATATGAAGCATCCTCAATAAAAAGCTATGCATATGGTAAATAAAAAGATTGTTGAGATGCTCATTGTCTGTTTGCCTTGTCATTTTGGTTATGGGAAAGCTCCTGTACCATGTGCAAGGGGTACCCCGTTAGCGGTTCTCAATGATATGCAAATACTTACAATGACAAGAACTTGCCTGGGCCCAAAGTTAGGTATGCATGAGGTGTGGCCCTCATATTCAAGGGACTTGATATTGGCAACGTATACTTCGTCAAGCATATACTTCAGCTTTGCCACTTTAACCTTAACCACTTCAAGATGCTTATGATAGGGGCAATGAGGGTGAAAGCTAACAAGTACCATAATTTTTGGAAAATCTTTTTGAAACTTGTAATCCCTGCTTCCTTTATAAAAAAGGCCTTTCTTCCACCATTATTGAGTCTCCACCTTCTACCTTTAGGCACCATTAAGAGAGCATAGTTGCCATTCTGTGTGTAGTGTTCTAAAGCTTATTAATTGATGCATATTGTGATATTACTTGTTCTTGTGCTATTTGTTTCTAGTCACCCTTGTGAACTTTGAAGGTGTCCTATGCATCTATATTGCTACTCTATGAGGGACAAGCTGATTGCCACTATGCTATGTTTTCTGTATGTGAAACAAACAAACGTTTTTCAATGCATGTTATTCATGATCTTTGTTTGTAGACTTTCATGTTGCATTCATAGTTACTATGTCCTATTGTTAGAACTCCATTATTTCATGCACATGTTTAGAGTTATTTGATCCCAGCTTTCAATGCTTGCAAATGGTTGTATCTTTATTGTGAGGGTGCATGTCACCTAAATCATTATTCTTTTTATCACTTACCTACTCGAGGACGAGCAGTTGTTAAGCTTGGGGATGTTGATACGTCGGATAAGTATCTATAATTTTTGATGCTCCATGCTTGTTTAGTATCTACTTTTCTTTAATTATATACACTTTGAGGTGATTTTTACATGTTTTCTGGTACTAACCTATTAACAAGTTGCAACAGTGCCAGATGCCTGTTTTCTGCTGTTTTTGGTTTCAGAAAAGTTAGTAAATAAATATTCTCGGAATTGGACGGGACAAATGTCAAAGTCAATTACTTTCTGTGAGGAACAAGAAGTCCAGAGGGAGCGGAGGGGCGACAGAGGGGCCAGACACCCCTGTAGCGCCATAGGTGGGCCCGCGCCTGGCTAGGGTTTGGCCTCCCTGGCCGCCGCCTCGGCCTCCCCTTCGCCTATAAGAAGCCCCCGATATAGAAACCCTAAGTACCCGATCAAATCTCCACGAAACCGTCTGTAGCCACCGCCACCATCGTCCCTAGATGGGGGGATCTGAAGCTCTTCCCAAGACCGCCGAGGGGAGATCATCCCGAGGCCTTCTCTCCAGATGATGCGTGAGTAGTTCCACCTTGGACTATGGGTCCATGTAGTAGCTAGATGGTTGTATCTCCTCCTTTGTGCTTTCATGTATAGATCTTGTGAGCTCCGTTCATGATCAAGATCTAATCTATTTGTAATCATGCATGTTGTGTTTGCGGGGATCCGATGGATATTGAGATTATTTTGTTGGTTTGATTAATGGTTTTATCTTTATGATTCTATCATGTCTGTGTTGTTTGTGATCTTGCATGCTCTCTGTTGCTAGTGGTTATCTTGGCCAAGTAGTTGCTAGTGACTCCAAGAGGGAGTATTTATGCTCGATAGTGGGTTCATGCCTCTAGTTAAGGGAAGTGACAGAAATCTGTTCGGTCGTAGATGTGTTGTTGCTACTATGGAGAAAACAACGGTCTCTTGTTCATGGAACATGTGGACTGTTTACCTTACACACTTTGCTTAAAGCAGTTGTCTGTTGCTTGCTAATTAATACTGGAGGGGGTTCGGATGATAACCTAAAGGTGGACTTCTAGTCATAGATGCAGTTGGATGGCGGTCTATGTATCTTGTTGTATTGCCCAATCGAATCTCATAGGATCTTTCTGACTAGTAATTGCATTGTTATGCCTTGCTCAGTTCCTGTCAATTGCCCCGCTGTAATTTGTATATCCTTCATGCCATGTTGTTTATATAAGGAGAGCACCTCTAGTGAACTATGGACCCCGGTCCAATATTTACCATTAATACATCTTCCACTGTTACTTGTTTACTTGCTGCAAACCATTGCCTTCCACACCATAATGCTTAATCCTTTGTTACAGCTAACGGTGAGCTTGACAACCTCACTGATTCGTTGGGACAAAGTCTTGAGTTTGTGTTGTGCAGGTCTCCATATTGTTTGCAACACATGTGTGACGTTTCCTTCCTCCTTCTGGTTCGATAACCTCGGTCTCAACTGAGGGAAAAATTGATGCTTGCTCTTCACACCTTGCGCTTGGGGTTACCAACGAAGTGCCACGTCGAGCACCATCATCGGTGCAGTGTTGGTGTTGGTGGCGACATTGTTGTTGTTGAACTTGGGCGGTGCACGGTTGAAATTGCTGGGGTTGCCGGGGGTTTTGTGATTTCCTCCGGGCCTTGGGTTTCCACGGTTTGGATAGGTCGGACGGTTCATCTGGGGTCTGTTGGTCCTTGGGGCAAATCCTGTAGATGGGTTGGGGCGATACTTTGGGGTATGATGGGTTCCTGGTTGATGCATCATGCGAAGCTTGCGGTTCTCATTGGCTTGGTTGATATTGCCTTCCATTTGAATGGGAGAATCCACTAATGCTTCAATATCAGCAAATGGGATATTGACTAACACTGTCTGCATCTCATAATGCAGCTCATTCAGGAATCTCTCCTTTTTCTTGGCTTTAGTGTCAATCTCATCCGGTGCATACCTAGCTAATGACAAAATTTTGTCACGGTACTCAACTACTGTCATCCTTCCTTGTTTTAGTTCTCTGAATTCATCTCTCATCCTCTTGATCAAACCCGGTGGCACATGGGTTCTGCTGAACTTGATTTTCAATTCCTCCCAAGTCATCATTTAACCTCCATTCATGGCACGAACGCTGTTCCACCATGCTCTTGCATCTTCGGCCAGGTAGTGGGTGGCAAACAGTACCTTCTTGTTGGCTTCCACTCCTGCAACCTCTAAGTTGTTCTCCATCGTTTGCAGCCAATCATCGCCATCTAGGGGCTCTTCAGACTTAGTGATAATGGGTGGATTGGTGTTCTGAAAGATTTTGAGCTTGGATCCATGGTTGTCCTGATTTCCATGGCCTTGGTTATTGTTGGCCATCTGATGGCTAAGTTGGCTTGACGTTCGGCTCTCTCAGCTTCGCGGTCCGAAACCAACATTTGCAAGATTTGCAACATTGGGTCCGGGGATGAATTGCTTCCTCCGCGAGGCATGTGAAGATTGAGATAGGTCATGAGAAAAGAGGGAAATTTCTAAGGTTTAGGGTCTTGAACAGTTTTTGGAATTTTGACTCAGATTTTTCTAGAAACTTGCTTTTCATTCTTTCATTCATAGCACACAATACAACACACACCACAACAAAGAAAAACAGATGGTTTTAAGAACCATTCTGTGAAACTACGATACAGTGGTACCGAATACACTCACTAACGCTAGTGCTCAGGTGCTACTACTCCTCAGAGTCGGTGCATTCGTCATCCTCATCCTCATCATCATCAATGAAGGCAAAGTCATCCTCATCGGTGAAGAATTCCATGGCCTGATCCTCCAGAAAGTCATCATCATCACTGAGATAGGAGTAGGGGTCTCCACGAAGGTCTTCCCATGCATTCTTCTTCTCCTCAAGTTGCATGTCTCTCTCGTGGATGGTCTCCTCCAAGTCTGTGATCCTGTGATGGAGACGAGCAATGATGTGCTCCTTCTTGTCGAGCTGACGGCGACGAGACTGACGATCCTTCACTAGCATGGCAATGGTCTGATCCTTCTTAGCGGCAATGGTGTACTTATGGTTGGCCTAGGAGCGGGCATTGTCTAACTCCTTCTGAAGGTCATACATCATGAAGCTGAAGATTAGAGTGTCCAACTGGAGAGTAGTTAAGAGTAGTATCATGAAGAGAGGATATTTATATGAGAGTGTTCACTAGTGAAAGTATGATCCCTAGGCCTTGTTTCTAAGCATTCAAACACCGTTTGCTACTAGATCTGTTGCATGTTTGCTTGCTTCCTTCTTGTTGCCTTTAGTCTTTGCCTCACCGTCAAGCTCTTTTCTGGCACCGTTACCACATGTATTTCACTATCTCTTCGCCGAACTAGTGCACCTATATTGGGTGTGTTGGGGACACAAGAGACTTATTGTATCTTGATTGCAGGGTTTCTTGAGAGGGAATACCTTTGACCACTTCCTCCCTGAGTTCGATAAACCTTGGGTAATCCACTTAAGGGAAACTTGCTGCTGCTCTAAAAACCTCTGCACTTGGAGGCCCAACAACTGTCTACAAGAATAAAAGTGCGTAGACATCATTGAGTACGAGCGTACTCAGCAAGTTCACTAAAAAGGAGTGTTTGATGCACTATATCTAAAGCCATCGACCATAGGTCGTAGGCAATGTAGGTCTTCACAAACATTCTTCAAAAGGTTCTTTTATTCTGAAAATCTATGTCCGTCAGCCTTCACAGGTTCACCAGAACTTTCATGGAGTTCCTTTCCCGCCGCGTTCGCAGATCCTTCCAGGAACAGGGAGTAACAAGTTACAGTTCTTACACTCTACAGAGGTGCGTTACTTTACCCATGAGAGACTTTAGCTTTGTTGCACAACCAAGTCATGAGCTTGTCCATACTTCCTGTAGAGGTCCCAATCTGATAAGGTAGAGATCCCTATGTTCACAATGCTAGTCCCTGGATCAATAGCTAGCATCCACAGTTTAAGATGTAATATCAATAAACAAAGGCCATAATACAACTTATAACCAGGAATAAAATAATACATCTTACATAGCTCATTTGGCTATCTCATTACAATGCAGCAAAAATATTTATATAGCATGGAGTCCTTCATCTTCAAAGTGCCACAGGCAATCATGTTGGTTGGAGACTTGTACTCCTATTCAACACACTTCACTAACATCAAACAAACCTGCAATATAATAAGTTACAGCCACAAGGGTCAATACATTTGAATTGTATTGGCAAGTGATACTATGGTAGAGTAGTGGTATCTATCATATATATGCATTTGGCTAAGTGGAGCTTAGTCTTGCTTTGCTCAAAATAGATTTTCCTTATCATTTGAAAACACTAAGTTTTTGTTTGTCAAATCACCCAAGGCATCTACCAATAAAATTGGTGATCCTTTACCCTTGTTCAACCACAAGCTTTTTACTTAGAAATTGGGATGACGAGATCCTTGATAGCTTCCATGTCTTGATGCTCAAATTGTCCATTGTTGGGGACACGACTAAGTACTTAGATTTTACTCTCTCGAGAGGTGGTGCACTTTCCCCACAAGACTTGACATGCATCGAGACAAGATCTTTCAGAAGCCTTCCCTTAGACCAAATGGACGTGTTCCAAACCTATCACCCCCTACCACCTTCTTTCCATATAGCTAAGTTATTGCAACCTATATGATCCTGGCAGAGCCCATATACCATGTGGTTGCACTAGAAGCTTCTCAACATTTGACATCTCAAATCTCTTTGTTCCTAGGCGGCTTTCCACAAGTGATATACACCAGGTATTTCCCCTGGGGTAACCACTCAACACAAACCTTTCCTTCCATTCCACCTAGGTGATTCATTCACATAGTTGTTTTATTAAACAAAACACAAGTCGTAGACTTAGAAATATTTCATAGCATGAATATAATCCACCCTTGTTTTATACTAGCTAGACTAAGCATACTAGTAGCAAGAATCTTAACTTAGGAAAATTCTACTAAGGCATCATCTACTAGGATTTCCCAAGGCATAGCATACTTAGTAAAATTCCATGCAAGTCCTACTCAAAATATCACTAATGCATAGTGAAAATAATAGGACAAAATGTATGAAGCACCACTTGCCTTTTTAGTAGATAATATAGATTCACTCCTTGATCTTGCAATTTTCACACTCTTCAAAGTTCACTACCATTCAATCAAGGCACAAATTCAAACTAGCATTAAAACAATTTACCACATAAATTAAAGAAAACAAAACAATGCATGCAAGCATGCAAAAGATTGTTTTATAGGAAAAGTGGATTCTACTAAGCTATAAACATTTTAAATTACCTATTGGTCATTTATAAAAGTGGCAAAATCATTTAAAATCAAGTTAGTGAAAATGGGCCATTTAAATCATTTTTGTTTTGCTAGAAATGATTTTAATCAAAGAAATAATTTCTAATGTTTTCCAAATATGTTTTTAAACACAAATGTTAGTGTTTATGGTCAAGGTGTTTAAAACAAATCCATTTGCAAAAGGTTTCACTCAAAAACCATTTTTAAATCATAACAACATTTTTATTTTACTAGAAATGTTTTTATTCAAAGGAATAATTCCTTAGTGTCACCAAATATACTTTTAAAACCAAAAGTTGGTTTTGATGGTCAGTAGGTTCAAAACAACTCATTTGCAAAAGATTTTACCCTAAATTCATTTTTAGAATAATTTTTGTATTCAAAATAGGCCTAAACATGTTTCTGCAAAAACAACTAATTTTACAGAAGAAAAATACTAAACTAAGGGCATGGCTGGAAAGCTCACATTTTTCTGATTCCAATGATATAAATTTTTTAATTTTTGGACGTGTATATCTAAAGTTATGAATTTTCTAAATCCAAACATCTAATAGAAATGTTTCTGTTTTTAAAACGAAAGACGGGACACGTGGCTGAATCATACTGGTGCATACCGTTTCGTGAGGATCGAGCAGTATTGGCCGTAGGATCTAAAGTGAATCGCACGGCACAGAAGCAACATTACTACATATATGAAAGTTAAGCATTTCACCGATCGTTTAGCTACGCCAAATCATCTTTGGTCCTGTAGATCGCATCCACAGTACCCGAACATCTACAGTGTCCACTTAGGTATCCTCTCGACAATTCGGCTGCCCCCACAGTCGAACAATCCAGCAGCTCCACGCCTCCACCTCTTCGATTGCTTTTCCCGTTCCTACCGGTATGGAGGAGAAGGTCGCCGCTTGCCCTATATTTCTCCCCATTTGTTTCCTCATCGCCTTCCACGGCCGGGGCCATCCAATCCCCCACGCCTCTACCCTTCCTCTTGGCAGCGAGCGGTGCCGCTCCTCGATGTCCCGGTCAGCAAGCCCAACGAGGCTGGAAGGGCCTCAACTTGTGCTGGTCCACTACGCCTTGATGTCCGCCTCGCCGCCAGGGAGGACGTCCTCGACATCGCTGCGGCATCGACGGAGAGCCGTCGTGGCGGCGACGGCGGGCTGCGCGATGGCGATCCACGACGAGCTCCTCGCGGCGCGACGGGACTCCTGGACGTCTTCGGCTTGGGGATTCGTCTATGTGCTGCCGTGGTGTGCCGGCGGCGGAGATGGGAGAGTTGTACATGGACAACTTCTATTGATTTATTGTTCAGTGTTGCTGATCCCCGAATTCCCTTATGTCATGCCTTCTCCATGGGCGCGCCACCACCGTCCCTTGGAGTTGTTGACGGCCATCCTCTTCCTATTCACGCTGGCCATGGTAGGTCTCCTTTTTTTGTGTTAGAGAGTGGTGCTTCTCGGTTGAAGTCAAGATGCATCAATTTTTGCGCTGCAGTTCTTGGCAGGTACGTTCTGCTTCCGATTGATACCAGGCCTAATTAGCATTCCTATGGTTGTCAGCAGGTCGCGATTACTCTGGTTTGTGTGGTCCATCTCCACTTCGTAGCGGTACTCAGATGAATGGTGGTGTTGGTGCTTCTCTCATTCGTGCGACACTACAACTGACTAATGTTCTTTTGATATTGCCTTGTGGGAGTTGTTGTTTCCGCTGGTACTTCTGATGGATTAGTTATCGGGCAAATTTTTGTTGGAAATATTGTTATTTATATGCCAGTACAACCGACTGCAGTTCATCTGATCTTGCCATGTGGTAGTTGTTTCTCGCTGGTACTTATAATGGAATAGTTATTGGGAAATTTTATGTTGGACACATTTGTTCTTCCAATTCTCGCGTGCATCTAATTTGGGACCTGCATTATGATCAAAAGCTTCCTTCTGGTGGAATGATTCAGTTAAGCACCTTGGGAGATACAACGAAATGAGCTATCTGCACTATGGGAATTGTCCAATCTCTCTTTGAATGGACGAATTTTACAGCAACATTGGCCTCATCTCTTTTTGTTTGTGAAAGATCAAAGTTTCTTTGTTCAGCAGGTCTCCAAATATGGTAAACCAAGTAGTATTTCTTCTTCTTCCGTTTACATGAGGCCTTCGATTACTTTCGGTATTTCATTCTCCTGCCAGGAAAGCCTAACTCTCGGTGATGGGAAAGACACTTGGTCTTATAAATGGTAAGTGGTTTTAACACTTCCTAAGTTGCATACTATTTTCCCTATGAGTTTCACCGGTTATGGAAATCATGCAGTCAACTCAAACACATATTCTTCAATTTTAGATATGGATATACTTGATATAAGAGACACATGTTGCAGCACATGGTTTTTCTTTTTGGAAGATTATGCATGTGTCCGGTGCAATACAATCAAGATAAAAACGGGGATCATTCTTTGTATATTAGTTTCACGTGACATGTTGGGAATATCTGTGTTCAGATTTCACAGCTACATGTTCAGTTCACGGTAACATTAAAAGTTTGCTGGCTGTCCCTTTCCTATTGAAATGATTGCATCATGGTGGACTGTCTAATGCTGCAGAAATGACTGTTTATTCAAAGGAACCCGGCCAAGTCTTCGTATATGCAGGAAAATCCTTGAGGAGGTGATCCATAGGCTCTATACAGAGCGAAAAGTAGACTATGCAGTGACCTACAGGCTTGGATAGCAAAATATTTGGTAGCTCTTGGCCTTTCTATTTCTTTTTGCCTCTTTATTTTTGCATATGTACATACTCTCTTTCATTAATATATATATTTGTGCACTACACTATCTAAGATTTACATTTGATACCCACGCTCAAAGGAAAGAAATTTGCTTTCAGGGGCCTACTGATTGTTTGTGATGTTAATGTGTTCTTATTTTCTTTCCGGTTCGAAGAAAAAATATTATATAACTCATTATATTTGTTGGCTTTGGGGTAAGAATAAGAACTGTTTCCTTGCAACTTTTAGTTTTCTGTACCATCCTATTCCTATGCGTTTGTTGTTCGGTTAAATAAATTTTGATATGGATGGATAAAGGAACAAGTGACTTGCCAAAAAGGGGCATGTTTTATTTAGGGGCTCTACATTATTATTGACCGATGTTGTTTGAATAAATTAGCCCACTATTCTGGATTGGTGCGATTTCACATGAACATGCTACACTATTATAAGGTGGGATTTTGTTGTACTGGAGTTCTGCGGGTGTCGGACAAACATGTAAGATGATCAGTTTGATGATGCATATACTTGGCCAGACGATTAATCACCTAGAAATAGAGGTGATAATTATTAACCTGGACGTTAGATCTGTATCTTTTGTGTCCGTGCTCGAGAGAAAAAAATCTGTAAAAGGAGGAATGGTATGCTTTTGCTGTTTGAAGTTGGTAATTGAAAAATTATTAGTTAATTAAATTAATAAGCATGGAACTTCCCTCTGCTTCGAATGCTCAGATAAATTACCATTTATAATGGTGAAGATCTACTTCAAATGTGCACTCTCCCGGAGCAAGGTAGGTGTGCTGGATGGTTCACCTTTGTCTGATAGAGATACATAAAGTAGTTTTAGCTTCGTGAATTGCAATTAGATGTTCATAGTACATATTCTTGTGGATTTTTTGCTGCAACTATATTCTCAAATTTTACCTATTTATTGTTGGGTATGGAGGCTTTCCTCCTGGACTGCAATTGAATTGGCCATGTTTTGTACTGAAATCATGTCAGCATCCAATATGAACATTATTTTCAGCGTTGGATGCTGGTGACCATTCTTCGGAACTATTTGATTTCCATTGAGTAGCCAAAATCTTCTCTCTTTATTTTTTCAGAGGAAGCTGGATAGGAATCTCCATCCATTATTTACTGTATGGTGATTTGTTCCCTAAGAACAGAAAATCATACCTGATCAGCCCCGTGTGCATCTTCATGACACTACCGCTTTTTTTATTGCTTCAAAAGGTCCCTGACTGCGTGGTATACCTTACACACCACATGTCTGATTCATCTTGGCAAGCACCCAGTTGGAACTGATGGTGTGGATGGTATGTCTCTTCTTTTCTCTTTTTCTCTATCGTTATGTTTTTATTCCTCTTAGCTAAGCTCCACTTGATTCCTTTGCTCTTTTCTGGCGGTAATTATACTAGATCATCTTTAGTTGTGCTAGCCGGCTCTTCTTATTATACTTTTCCAGATTCTTCTTCTTTAGGTTCAGGTTCAATAGAAATTAGTTTGTATATGTCCTTTCTTTTCAAATTTTAGTAGCTTCTTATTACCTCCGTTTCATAATGTACAATGTTTTGGCAAATTAAATTAGTTTGCTAAAACGTTCTAGATTATGGAACATTTTTTTTTCGAAATGGGGTATACTCCGGCCTCTGCATCAACTCACAGCCTTCTAGATTATGGAACATATTTAGTGTTTATGTTCCTCAAATATGAGCTTCTTTGTTGCAAGTCTGTATATTCGGCCTATGCTTGATATTAATTCTTCAACTAAGCTTACATGGATGGTGCATCCTGTTCATCGCAGACATGACAGGCCTTCGGGTGTTGCGCCTAGAAGACATGGTAGGTCTGGTTCATGGCCGATGAAGTCGCATAGGTCTGTCTGAGGTGTTGTTTCTCTCTGTTGTCAACACCTGGTACCGCTTCACGTTGCGTACTTGTGCGATGAGTCCTGCAGGTTCGCTTGTGCCTGATCATTGTTTGGTGCCTGTTGTTCGTTATGTTGTCGGTTCTTCTTTGTTTAGCTCTTCACATTTTGTTTCAGGTGTTTCTGATTCTGATTCTGTTTTGTCTGACGCGGATACTTCGAAGTGAGAGATTCGTACACACGGAACTAATAAAATTGTGTATGATTTGGACGACCATCTGACGGGTTTTAATATAAGAAAACGCTGATTTACAGGCCATGTCATCGGCACAGCTGATTTAACAACACGGGCGCGGCGTATCGCCGCGCCTAATTCCCTAGTACCCCTTCGATTTAAATGATCTATCGTGCCCACAGGATCGTGATCTAACGGCTCACAGCAAAACAGCCAAGATCTAGCGGCGCTGGGCGACGGTGAGCGGCGCCACGGCTCTGCCAGCGGTGGCTCGGTGCAACAAGGAAGCAAGGGAAAGGGAGGAGGGAATTAACAGGTTCGTCGTGATGTGCTGAAGCTCGAGGTGGTCGTCATAGCTGAAGGGGCACACGGAGCTGCTGGCGATTCCTCGCCGGAGATGGTCCTAGCGGCGGCACTTACTGTCGATGACGTAGGCGAGGGTACAGGGCGTGTTAACACAAACAGACAGTTCCGTTAGACACGCACGGGGTCGATGAACATTCACGTATCATCGAGAGGGAAAGGGGAGGTCAGGAACTACCAGGAGGCGTCGCCGGAGTTGGAGCAGTCCGCGGTGGCGCTCGGGTGTTGAGGAAGCCGAGCTTCTAGGGCACGCGCGGGCGAGCTGGGGCTATGGGAAGGTGCGTGAGACGATGGGGAACACGCTCGTGGAGGATAGGGGCAGTGGGGAGGTGAGGGCTGGCTGGAATCTGACGGGCATCTCGTCGGAGACAGTGGAGGTTTCGAGCCAAATCGGAGCAGCCCTAGGGCAGAGAGGAGCTGGGGAATGAGGGGAAAGAGAGAGGAGACGGGGGTGCTTTAACGAGCGTGATCACTGGGCAGTTTAATCGCGACATTTAGGTGAATTGAACGCGATAATTTAGCGGCAGAAACGACAGCGTGGTTTGGGGGGAATGGGTCAGCGTGGGTGGAGAAGGTGATGTCTACGTGGCAGAGGGTCCACGGGTCAGCGAGGTGAGGGGTAGGGGTTTGAGTGAGAAAGGGAGATCGCAGGGAGAGAGAGGTGTCGGGTGGGCTGGAAATGGGCTAGTTGGGCCAGGGAGCTGGGAAGGTTTAGCTAGGCTGATTCTTTTCCATTTTTTTCTTTTTCTTTTTCTGATTCCAATTTCTGTTTTGATTTGAATCAAATGATTTAAACACTTAATTATTTTCAAAACTTTTCCAAACTTCCAGTAGGTTTTTATACTGTTTATTAATGTATTTAAAATTCCCATTTTAGAATATTTTAAATATTCCTTTTATGGTTTATTATTTATTTAGAATAGACAATTGTTTTTATTCAAACCATTTATTCAAGCCTCCATTTAAATTCAAATTTTCAACAAACCTCTTTAGTAGGTTTTATTTATTCTTTAGTGTGTTTAAATAATTCACTTTGAATTATTTCCAATATTTTAATATGATTTAATATTTATTTAAATGAGGCCCTTATCTTTATTTAAATGAATTTGTTTATGGTTCTAAACCATGTAATTCTATTTATTTAATCCTTTATTCTTTTTAAGTTAATTAGATAACTTCTAATTCATTTTGGCAATTCCAATTATTTTTTCCCATGATTTCATTAATCATTTATTTTAGGGATTTTTTTTGTCTTCCTTTAAATCAAATGTGGTTCAAGTCCATATTAATTTTTATTCAAATAATCTTTATTCCCTTATTTTATTTGGATTATCTTTATTCCATTTGCTTATGGATTTAACTCAAGGTTTAAATTGTCTTCTAAATAATTTACTTGGGATTTATTATTTAGTTTAGGCAATTTGTCTTTATTTAAATAAAATTGGATATTGTTTAATCCTTATGATTTTATTTAAATAATCTTTTACTCCTTTTTATTATTCATTAACCTTCATTTGTTTATGGATTTGGCCAAGATATAATTTGGCTTTTAAATATTCCTTATTTATCTATTTGTTTCTTTATCTTATAAAATCCATATCTTTTTATTTATAGATCCAAAATTGGTGATTCCAATTTGTATGATTTTATTTAATATTTGTTTATCTTTTTAAATCCTTTTAGGATTACTTTGCTCTTAATTTGGTATGGATTTTAGCTAGGAGCTTTTATTAGCTTTGGAAATTATTTCCTTTCATCTTATTAATTTCATAAGTTTTTATCCATGGCTCCAAATTAAATGAAACCAATTTCTATGGTTTGATGATATTTTGTTTATCATTTATAAATTTTTGTTGCTAAATTTTTATATGGATCAAATCCATAGTCTTAGAGAGATCTTGGAAATGATTTTCTTCCATTAGGGTTTTGGGGTTTTGGTTTATTTTCCCAAGTGTTTAAATTTCAAGATACATTCATTGATGAATGCATTTCACTTGATTGAAATTTTGTTGGATTCCCTTTTATTCAAAGTTTGTTCAAGAAGGGTTTTGAGGTTTCCATTTAGAAGCAAAAAAAGTTTCTTTTCACCCTAAATTTCAACAATTATTTCTTTTGTTTATTTATTTTTCACATTTCAAAATTTGGAAAATATTGGGAAGTGACACTTCCTTGGTATGGGGACCAGTCTATGATCCAAGCCAATCACTGCCCTCTCTGCAACCCCATATGTCTGCACGATCCTTCGGGGCTGGCTCACCTCCGTTAAGCCTCCTTCCGGGCAGGCTAAAACCCTAATGAGTTCCTGAAGACTCTATGAGCTGGTGGTGTCCAGGTAAGTACCTTATAGGTCCGGCTAAACCTCCGGTAGCCACTCATAGATAATCTATACACCAAAAACGCGGAGCCTAAGGGTTCCCACCCATATGTTGGATCCGCACAAGGAATCACAATGTCACGTTAACATAGTCTTGCCTCCATACGAAAGGAAAAGGATACAACTGAATTCTCCGTCCCATTCCAAATCTCATGGTTAACGCGTAATATACGGCGCAAGAATCACTAGCGACATTGGTTGTTAAGTCCTAGATAATACGTTCCTTTACCACTGGAACTTTCATATTAGGTTATTACCTCACGATAAATAACCTATAATCATATTATTATGAAAATAGTGTTTTCTAACCTTTTTCAAATGCAGGTGGTGACAACACTAAATTTGCAAAAAACTTTACAGAAAATAATGAAAGGACATGAGCAAGTGTAAACTTGCCTTTTGTGATGGCAAGATTATACACTCACGGTCTTCGAGACAATATAAGATCCAATATCTGAAACCAGCATTATTGGTACGGTAAGGACTAATGTTTAAAGAAGCAAGATGCTATTATGCATAAGTAATTCTATGTATTTTGGAAAAATCCCAAAGTGAATCCCCAATACTTTGAGTATAGTGAGTTTAGGTAATTCTTTCAAGACTTGGTTTATCTTCAAGTTTTACTTTACAAGTAATGGCATTTATAAAGAATTTAAGTGTTAACAATCCAAAATATACAAGTAAAGGATAAAATAATGTAATTATGATTAATTGTTATATGGTGACTATGATAAAAGTCCTTAGGTTGAGTTGTTAAGAGTTGAAAAACTTACTATAAGATTATTGTTTGAAGTGGCAAAAAGAATAACATTTGAAGAAAAGATTTCCTTTCTAAGGTTCAAACAATCTTTATTGTTAATAGAACGTAATAAATGTCTTTTGGTGTTTGATTGATTATTTTGGACTGGAAATGCTTTATGTCTTAATTGAAATAGACCAAAGTTAACTTTAAAAACATAAGTGATTTATTATACATGATGTTTATAAGCCTTGATACTCCCAAGTTTTCAACTTATGATACGTATGACTAAGGTGTGGAATAATTCACTATATATTTAAGTGAATGATTAGATTAAATTTGTTTTGATATTATGAAAATAATATGCAATTATTAAATGAAAGTACAATTTGGATGATATTATTAATGTGTTAGATTTAATGTCATGTTAATTATTATTTAGATTTTGAGATTATTCCCCCTTAATATTAGTGAATGATGTATAAACTTATTTTGAAGGTTGTGGTTTTGAATTTTTGATTTAAGGTTTCAAAATATATTATAAACTTAATAATTTACACTTAAGTTTTTATTATAAACCTTAGTTAGGTTTAGAACTTTAGTAATTTGATTTTAAGGTTTTAATATTTCTAAAGAAATATAATTATTTTTATTTAAGAAATGTTTTTTAAAGAATTTTCAAAATAGGTAACAAATAAGGATTTATTACTTTAAAATAATAAAAAATCTTTCTAATAGTATATTTAATAATTTTCTAGTGTAATATATTTATTCAAGACTTTAAAAATGATTTTTATTTATTTTTTAAGTATTTTTCTTATGTTTATAAAATTCCATCTAGGATTAAATGTATTAGAATATTTACTTCATATTTTATTTATAAAAAGTTAGGTTGGTATTTTTATAAAATAGTGTATTTATTTTTATACACAAAAATGATTTTTATTCATTTTTTTGGATTTTTCCTTATTTTATGAAATTTCACTTAGGATTTAATGGTGTTAATATTTATTTGCTTCATACTTTTCTTTAACAAGTAAATTTATATTTTTATTAATTAGATCTTATTTTTTTGATGATTTAAATATATTATTTATATATTTTTAGGATTTTCTATAATTTTATAGAGCTAAAAATTATTTATAGGGTATTTTGGTAATTCATTTGTTTTACTTCTCATTCTATTTACTCTAGGCTATTTGGTTGGGCACATGGGCCGGCTTGGCCCAGCTAGACCAGGCCCGGCACTTCACACCGACCCACCCCTCTCCACACCATTCACGCACGCACACAGACCCCTCCTCCTTGTTCCCCTCTTGGCGCGTACGCCGCCGCCTGCCTCCACTCCAGCCAGTCGCCGGCTAAGTCTAGCGCCGCCACTCGCCGTTCCAGCTCTGCCTCGACCTCCTCCCTCTTTTCCTTGCTATCGTAGCCTGCACCTGCATCCTCTTCACGTACCCAAGGCGAACCCTAGCTCTCTGCCTCGCTTGGGCCAGATGCGCCGATGCCCCTTCGCCCTCGATGCTTCTCTTTGGATCCCGCATCTCCTTTGTTGTTGAGGAATAACCATGGGATCTTCCTTGGTGCTCTTGGCCTCTGGTGCTTTGGTTTAGTCTCTTCATTTTGTCTACTTTGGCCTTGGTTTCGGCGGGATGGCAGGAACCCCGACAACCATGATTTTCTGCCCCTGAATTTGGCTAAGAGGATTGTGGATAGTGGTGATGGTAATAGAATTATTTCTTTCTCTGAATCCGGCGGGATGGTATTTTCTGCAACCCTGCATCTGTTTCTTGGTATGTTTTGGTTACTATGGTCCCTCTACAACTCCTTATATTGTAATCCAAGTAACTATGATGGGACCGGCCTTCGAGCCGATGAACTGGTCTAGTATTCTTTTAGGTTTAGAATTTCTGTAATTCTAGATTTGGATATTGTGAGACTTGGTTATTGATTTAGCATATGTGCTTGAATATTGGTGTCTTGTAGTGTTGTTTGAGCTACTGCTATTATGGAAATAGCCTTTTGGATTTAATATTTGAGCTTGAGCTATTCATGCTCCTAGTTGGGTGCTATGTATAAGTAGATTGCAGTAATTTTCCTTGAGATGTGATATTTTTTGTAGTATGGTGTGATTTAGAAGAGTTCGTACTAATTTTACTTAACTCATGTACAGATGTTGTGCAAGAGTGTGAATGAACTCGTGTAGACATACCAAATCATGTAAACAATCCTCTACAAATTGTTTAGTGTGTAATAAAGTAGATAACAGTAAAGCTTTTGTTTTAATCTAGACTTCGAAATAGAAGTGTGTGAGTATTTGGAATATATATTTAGGTTAATCCTAAAAATTTCCTTGCTGGGACCTAGTATTTGAGATATCTATATTAACATTTCTGGATAGAGCATAGCCACTGCCCAACTTTGCTTGCTGCTGCTTGTAACTTGTGGTTGTGATGCCTCTTTCTAAATAGTACACAACAATCTATTATGTGTATGATTTGCTATCATCTAGACTAGTGGTGCCTCTTTGGTCTCCTGGCTACTGCATGTATGCAATACTTGGCGTTAAGCAATTGTTCTAGCTGATGTGGTATCTCCTTGGAGGATACACATGAACTAGATCATATATATATCCATGCTATAACATTGCTGGTTAGAAGTTTGGACTTTTCCTAGCCAATGATGTCTTAATTTGAGGCTTAAGCTTTGTAGAAGAAAATTATGAATGGATTCTTGCTTGAGGTTTTAAGAAAGGATCTGTTTTATAGAACTTTTCTACAATGAAACAATCTACATACCTGATTCCTAGAACATCTGTTAGGAAAATGATGTGGCAAGATAAAGTAGTGGATTATGTTAGTGTAGATGTCACTGTGGTGCCTCAAATTTAAGTGTGCACAGTGATTTTCTAACTAGCATGATCTGATGTACTCCAGTACTTGTATAAATGGAAATGGAACCATTTATTTGAGATGACTTATATGTGGCTAATGACCTGAAATTCTCTGACCACTGATGCAAAAGGCTGAGGCATTGATATAAATAAGAACAGATTTGGTACTTGACGTTTGGTGTTAAACAACTACGTAGCTTCTGCTACTAGTAGATCTGCTGTTGTGGTGCCTCCCATGTGGAGCATGGGCGGACCCAAGTGTAGCTGAGTAGGGTCCTAGGCCCCCACTCAAAATTTCAAATTCCTTCACTATTTGTTCATATTTGGAAGAAATTTCTTTAGATTTTACAAATTTATGGAAAAAAGGCCCCCGGTCAATTCATTTGCCCCCACTCGTAATTTCTTCTGGGTCCGCCCGTGATGTGGAGTGTGCACAACAGTAGATCCAAACAGCATGATCTGCTGCAATTTTTCCCTGCCAAGGATGCAAAGGCTGAGGCACAAGTAGATAACAAGAACATTTATTGTTTATCTTGACAAAATCTACTCTGTGATGAATTTTGCATATCATTTGTATGCAACACTGGGAGTATTCCCCTTTTCAAAAACACCATTTGTGTTTGTATGGACTACTTTGATAAGAACAGATGTGAAAGTTGGACATGATACTTACTCACTGTTGTTATTGTGAGGATGAGTTAAATCATCTGCTACTAGTAC
Organism: Avena insularis; assembly: GCA_023614405.1. Lineage (NCBI taxonomy): Eukaryota > Viridiplantae > Streptophyta > Magnoliopsida > Poales > Poaceae > Avena > Avena insularis. The sequence goes on from CM042685.1 coordinate 450,509,706, forward strand.
TTCTTGCCTCCTCCTCCTTTGTAACTATGTTTACCAATTTCTTCTTTGGTGATCATGTTGCTTGATCTTCTCCTCGACTCTGGCTTGATCTTGATCTGCTCCTGGATGGCTTATCTAAGCAACTAGAGCTAATGATGTGGTGGATGGATCTATGTGTTCTTAAGAAAAAATTGATAAGAACAAATGATGTTATTGTTGGTGTTCATGGCTAGTAGAGGAGATGTTGGTTTGATGGTGTGTGTGTGGAAAGGATGTAGTAGCAGTACTGGTATGACTGGTGTTCCTTTTCTATAGTTGGTACTCCCCTGATGTGTTGACAACACATCAGTTACATGTGGTGTGTGAGCTGATGTCAAGTGGGTCCCTTTGGGTGGAAGTTTCCATAAATGAAACTTGATGGTGTGGATAAGCTCGACTGATTCTGATATTTATCCCTGTTTTGGATATTCCTCCACTTGGTGAAACTTGCCCCTCTCTCAGGCCAGTGATGCACACAGTCTGAGGCCAAATTCTTGACAAAACAGATTCTACTCGCCCCAATTCGCCGTTGATGAACATCACAGTGCATCACACTGTGTACCTGAGAGAAATACTAACCAAACTAACCCCCTCTTTTATTTACTACTAGTTTTGTTTTGCAGATATAAAAGAAGATGAGAAGATGCCAGATTTAGTTTAGGTGTTCTTTTTTATTATTATTGTAATTTATTTTCTGTTTGAATGATGTAAAGACACTGTATGGTTGTATCTTATTTAATAATATTACTTGTTGTATAATTCGTTTGTAAAGACAATGTAATTCTATATAATATTAATAAAGCTTAATTTTTCTTTCTATTTGTAATCTAAATTCTTGTAATATTCATATCTTGTTTATAAATATGAACTCAATTCTTATTGTAAATCTTTTCCTTTTGTGTTTGAATTTCAATTATCTTTTACACTTAGATAATTGTAAATACTGTATCTTATCCATAAATAAGAGTTCACCTTTTATTTATTATTACAATTTACTTTCCAGTTATATTATTATATTTCAAATTCTTTAGAATTCAAATTTATCAATTGAATATTCAACTTTGAATTTTTCTCTTCCCCAAACACAAAATTTATAGTAGAGGTCATGTCGAAATCCATCGCACCTGCTCTGATGTTTCCATCAGAACAAGAGAGATCTCGATCCCTCTATAGCTTCTTTAGTTTTGCACGAAAATTCCCCAGATTTTCTAATGCATGAATGCGATGCACACACATGTGTCCTCTCTAATTCCAGGTGCTAATCCTGGGTGTTACAATCTCGAAAGGCAATGGTTCAGACAAAAAACATTGGAGACAAGGAAGAATCACATGGCAACATTCAAACGCCCGACAATGCCTCTACCCCCGTGGTACCAGTACCAGAAACTGATGGTTCTGGCAGCTCCACAACTCCTCAGCAATATGTAAGAAGGTTACTCAATCCGCCACCTTGCCAACTATCGCCATACGTCAATGTAGACATCAGGAAACAGTTCACAAGCACGGAAAGTGCTAACAAGCTATATGCAAAAGTAATTCAGCACGGAGGAAGCATCAGAACAAATCAACAAAAAATTAATGAAAGGTAGTCTTCTCTTTTCCCCCTGCTTTTTTTGCCAACAATTCCTTCTCGCTTAGTTATAGTACAAGTTGTTGTTACAGCCTTCATAGTTACTCACTGACCAAAACAAACTTGCTGGAATAACTGGGTTTGTTGCCTACATAATAGTAGAAGTTGCTTTTCGTATGGAAAAGCAACTATGACTATGTGTCTCATAAAACTCTTTTGCATGCTTCAATGAACAAACCCTTGTTGAACAAAATGAGGTAGCACAATCTCAGTGCAAGGTTTTTGTCAATCTGTTCACTTTCCTTTTCATACTTTTCAACCATTTTCTTCCGCATGTCAAGGAGAATTTTTCATGTGATATATTTATTTTTACTTAACCGTAGTTCAGCCTTGAGTTTGTTGATGAATGTAGTGTCGCCTTTCTCAGAAGGCCTAGGAGCCATCGAATTTCCATTTGGTATGCCATAAACCTTGTGAATAGCAAAACGTTTATCTCTATCACATTCTCTTAACCAAATTTTAGCTCCATGGAAGAAAGTTGAATATGTCTCATCAGAAAATATATGCATTGGCGGCTAATGCTTCCTTTTTTTGTTTCTATAAAGTGGCCATGGTAATTTTTTAAGTTCCTCTTCAGCATCAATAATTAATTGTATTGATATCTTAGTTCCAACCTTCATGCTATAGTTGATGTCCTTTGTATTTTTTGCACCCTTTTACTCTTACTACTCTTGCTACTGCCATGTAGAAGGTCCAAAGTTGTTCCTTTATTCTCTGAACTATGCAGCACGATCTTTGAAGAAGTATCTTGTTCTTTCATATCAACATCATGCTCATACTGTTCAATCTTGTAGTCCTCATCATCCTTGTCATTTTCATGTTCGTCTTTGTCATTTTCCTCCATTCCATCTTGCTCCATGTCATGTTCATTTTCCTCCATCCGAATGTCATCAACGGCTTGGAGTTCATATTTGTTTCTTTTATTCACTTTTAGTTTCCTCTTCGGAGAAGCAGAGGTAGATTCCTTTCTTTTACCCTTTTTCTGCGACTTCTCAATAACTCTGTTTTCCTAGTTTGTAGCCGTGTTTCCTTTCCTTTTTTTTCCTCACTATTCTTTTTTCAGCCGGAGTCTACTTTCTTTTTATAGATTTCCACTTTTTCTTCCTCTTAATTGCTGGTTTTATTTGTTTTCATTGTTGACTGCGGACTGCACATCATTTCTAATTAGTTTCGTAGGCAACTTTCTATCTTTGCCTCGAAGGTTCGAAACTAGTGGAGATTGTGCCTACATGCAAACTGTTCAAAGTTTCTACAATAGACTAGCTTGTTGGGGGACCTTGAAAAATCACCTACACGTGTACAATTTTTAAATGCTTTTATTAATAAAGGGGGAACATTATCATCTTGACATAATAATAAGAAATAAAAGTTGTTTCCATAAGAAAGAGACGCTCATCTTTTCAATATTCTATCCACAGAAAAAATTGTTGTAATCTCTGTTCTTAACCGTTTTACTCTTCAGTGCACAACATAGTTTTACTAACTGTCGTGATATTAATAATGAAGTAAACTATTAATTTAGCATGCTTAAGTCAAACTGAAGTAAGAACACTATAATCTAATCAACAAACAAGCCCTGACAATCCAATTTAGTCGTGGGATTTTTTCTTTTTACATTTGTAAGAGAAAGTTAATAGTGAAGAGTGAAGATGTAAAAGTTGGAAGGGTGTACCTGATTCCGATGGCAAGGAGCACGGAGTCCACGCCATGTTGTACGATATCGGCGCTAGGTAGGAAGAGGCAGGAATGGTGTCAGAGGAACGCGGACGGGTGTGCTTATGCGGCTCGAGAGTACGACCCAACGGTTGATTCTCCGACGCTTAGAGGTTTCTCGTGATCGCTGTAGTTTATCCGACGATGATCTCTCTTTTTTTTGCGGGGGATCTCTCCGTACTGGTAGTGGGTTCCCCTCTTGGTGTTTTAAAATTGAGTAGTTCTTCCAGGTTCGGGAGGAAGCCTGTGGAATTGAAAGAGCTGATAGGTTGGCCAGGACAAAGTAGAGAAAATAAAGGAGTACATATTTTTCCCGAGGGACCAATGTGAAAAGACAATGAAAGTAGGTACTGGATTGTCGAAAGTACAAGGTTGAACAAAGAAACTTAGACATGCATCCAGGGCCGGCCCTGGGGGTGGGCAGGGTGTGCCGCCGCCCAGGGCCCTAAAAATCCAGGGGCCCCACATTATATATGTTACACTAGTACTACATATACCTATATGCTACAGTACATCTGATTGAGATTTTTTTTTGGTCTAATGGGCCTCTAGCGGTGATGTGGGGACATCTGTTAATCGGGAACATTATCAGCAACTTGTCGGGAAACTGATTATTTCTCTCATACCCGTCCAGATATAGCCTTTATTGTGAGTGTAGTTAGCCAATATAGTCATGATCCCAAAATATCTCACATGGAGGTTGTGAACATAATCTTGCGGTATCTTAAGGGATGCCTACGAAAAGGTCTTTTATATACAAAACAAGCGGATTTACAGGTTGAGTGTTATACAATTGCTGACTAGGTAGGCTCCTTAGACGATCATAGTTCGACATCTGAATATTATAATTTTGTAGGTGGGAACCTGGTCTCATGGCGGAGTAAGAAACATAATGTACATTCCGGTCCATGGCACAAGGTAATTCTAAGCTATTGTGGTTACAAATTCTCCTTGATGAATTGAAGTTGTATAAAATAAACCCCCGATGCTCTACTATGACAATAAAGCTGCAATTGATATCGCTAATAGTCCTATTCAACATGACAGAACCAAACATGTCAAAATTGATAGACACTTTATTAAGGAAAAGCTAGACAACGGCTTGATTTGTTTGTCATATGTAACCTCAGCTAGTCAAGTTGACGATATCCTTATAAAAGGATTACCAGAAAAGTTATTCATTGTGTTTTGTAACAAGATGGGTCTTTAGAGAATCTCTAATGGCAGCCTTATATTTCCTTGCTGCCCAAGAAACTATCATATAGGGCACAAAACCTAGTGGCAGCCCTAAACAGCAAGTGCCCTAATTTTTTTGTCCGGCCCTAAAAATGACCGCTCCCGCCGCATATTTGCGGCAGTACACTGCTGAAAAACACCTTGATCGCGCGTGTGACTCCACAACGACTCTAATAAAAATTCTCACGCGTGGCCTGCTCGTCTCCCTCTGTCGTGCATTTGCTATAAAATAGCTTGTCGTCGGCTATCAGAGGCCATGGATGACCAACCACCCCTTCCCCACCGATCCCTCCATGGTCGCAGCCAACTCTGGCCTTCCCCCGTCCCCGCAGGCGCCATCATCGCGCTACCAAACCCTATGTCATCACCGCAAAACCGACCAAGTTTCACAGTGCCACGAGAAATCGAGTGTTTCTCCCGCCGCCCCGGCCAAACCAGCCCAAGGCTAAGAAGGTGGTCAGCGTGAAGCGGCATGCTGCCGGTGTGGGCGCCGACAGAAGGAAGAAGTCAGTCGTAGCCCATTCAACAAAGACTCCGCGTGCACCCGGGAACGTGGCTCCTCCAGAGCCGTACCTCGAGCTGTCGTCGTTAGGTACGCAGGGAGCATCCACCGCCACTCGTCCCATAGCCCGCGTACAACGTGTTCGACGAAATGTTCTCAAGGTGATTTTTTTATCTTTTTCTATGTTTGTGCATTTTGCATCATCATGGATTATGGGCAACCAATTTGAACCATTTCGTGCTTATGTAGCGTGGACAATGCGGAGTTCTTAGGCACCATGAAATTTCCATCACAAGAGTATGGAATGGAAGAGAATGAACTTGATGGGGAAGAAGAGGGTTTTGTGGAGTCATCTTCACATAAGATTTACCAAAGGGAAGAACGAGTAACTATAGTGTGCAAAAGGAATGAGTGAAAAACAAAGGCAATATGTGAAGCTTTATCGCGATGAACTATTGAAGAAGAAGGAACAAGCTTTGCACAACATGGGAGGCTACATGCCTCCATTTGGAGGTTTCATGGGAGGCTACATGGGGAGTTTCATGGGTAGCATGGGAGAGGCATGGATTACATGGGAGGAGGTGTTGGTGGTTCCATGGGAGGAATGGCAAACATGGGGCCATGGGAGGAGTGGCAAACATGGGAGGCATGGGAGAAGTGGCAAACATTGGCGGCATGGGAGGAGGTGTTTGGGAGCATGAGAGGCATGGAAGATCGCAATGAGCACAAAAACAACAGTGATGGCATAGAAAAGAGGGAGACAACGGAAGCCAACAACAACATGAGCAACAACGATGCATGGGTGCTATGTTGCACATTTTGTTTATGTTTGAACAATTTTATGATTACAACTTTGCTACCTTTTTTTTATATGCGAACTATGTTTACAATTCAAACTATGCTTTGTGGATTTGTAAAACTAGTTGCTCATTGTGTCATGATCTGCAAATATTAAATTTTACTTTATATATATGTTGTTTTGCAATATTCGATCACAGTTGCATTCCAAAAGGCCAAAACATAGAGGCAGTCGCGCCCTATTATAGGGCTACCAGTAAAGGCACATCTGATCTTGAACCCTATAAGCTTTTAGGGCAACTGCTTTGGACATATAGGGCACAACTATTATAGGACAGCCGTTAGAGATGATCTTATGATGTGTTCAAGATGTCAAACAATTTCAAAACAAATACCTGCGCATACATCTTCATATTCTAGGTAGGTACACGGTCTATTCACGAAAAATCGAGCCGGATGAATGACGGATTTGCCGGGGATTAAGGTGTGTCACAATCCGAGTTTCTTGTCTCGTGGATGTACGACACAGAACGATCGTTCAAAATTAATAAAAATCTACAAAACCTCATCATGTATATACACACACCATACACCTTCAATCCTGTCATCGTGTACTCATGTTAACACCCAAGTTCACACGTACGTACGTCCATTCACCGACGCGTGGCACCCTTCCGATTCCTAGGAAAACCACAGCCTTCACACCAGCGGCACACCGCACGCACGCACGTACAAGCAGCTGGCACACGCACGTCAACAGCGTCCAGCTGCCATGTCACGCACCAGCTCGGCCACCAGCGCGTCCATCAGCAGCCACTCCACCGTGGCGCCGACCTCCCGCTGCTCCTCCCCGACGCACGCCCACCGCCTTTCCCTGTCCATGTCCGCCAGCGCCGCCGGCCCAGCGAACAGCACGTCCTCCACGCCCCACCGCGTCCCAAGGCCCTGCACCCACTCTTTGGCCGCGCGCACCAGCGCCGCCTCGTCGCGATCGTGATCCGACGGCTTCACCGTGCCGACCACCGGCCCGGCCTTGGGCGAGCGGCGCCGGTCCAGCCCCTCCGCGAAGAATTCGAGCAGCAGCCGTTCCGTGGCAACATCGTCCGAAGTGGTAAGTGAGCCGTCTTGGTCCTTGAGTACTCGCGCGAGGAGGCGGTGCCGCAAGTCAGGCTCGGGGCGCTCCGCATCATCGGGGCACGGGTGTTGCTCGTCATCGCACGACGGTGCCGTTGACGTCGACGTCGTCGTCGCGGCGCTGCTGCTGGAGCCGCTGTGGGCCTGCTGCGTGTCGTCCGACGCCGACGCCACGGAGGAGTCGTCGGACGCTGCGAACCGTGGCTCGAGATCCGCCCGCGGGTCAACTCCTGCCTGTGGCGCCAGCCCGTCCAGGTCCAGCCGTCGGATCTTGTGCAGCACCGAGTTGGACCCTGCAGTGTATCGATCGACGAGGTTAAATTCAACGCTGGTGTGCATTGTTAACTAGTATTAGATCCGTCAAACTGGTCTACTGCTCATACTACTACTCTGGAGCAGTAAAAAAATACGAGTCCATCATGTTTACCGTGTACGATGCGTATGGAAGTGTACCGTGCGATCCGATCTATGGACACGACTCGACAAGCGTCGCGATCACACGCGACAGGTCAATTCCGGTGCCTAGATTCCGGTGCTCTGTAGTAGCGGCATGGCGATGCGTGATCTAGGACGAAGGTCAATTGGGAGGTCTCTACGCTAGCGATCGGAGGACAGACACTCCTATTCTGTCGGCAGGCTAGGACTAGGCCCTTTCCGATCCCGTTTCACAATGCGTCTGCCTGCTGCCTGATGTGGTTCGAAGGTTCCTCGACGGTTTCGATATGGGGGGCTCTGGGAAATCGGTGCGCGCGGCTTTAATGCCCATAGCGTCGTGGCTGTCCGAGCAGGGGACGTGAGGAGCGTGAGCGTGGCACGCTTGCCAACAAAATGATCGGGTAGAGCTCCTACAGCGTTCTGTAATCATATCGGATCAGAACTCAGAAGGCTTACGTTGGAGGTCGGGTTGGCAGTGCAGGAAGGAAGGCGAGCAGGAGCAGGTGCCGGCGTCGCTCCGCTCGTCCCCGTCGTCCTCCTCGTCGTGGAAGGGGAAATCCAGGACCGACACGGGGCTCAGCTGCTGCTTGTCCTCCATCGACTCCACGGGACGATCGCCATCCATCACCTGCAAATGCATGCATCATTAGCGACGACACCTCGATCAGTTCAATAACTCATTAAAACAATGAAAGAGTAGTAGTATAATGCTGTTAAAAAATAGAAGTTAAAGGCGAATAACCGCGTCGCTACCACGAAAATTGGTTGTCGGCAGCACAGCACACGGTGCCGATGGGCAATGCCGACAATTAATGGAAAGACGTGCGGAGGCCATTTTCGGATATATATATATATATATATATATATATATGGTTTATATATATGGTTTGTTCGGCACACACGACACGATCCTCTCTTCTGGATCTGATGCATCTCTGACGACGGAGAGACAGCAGGCGCACGCACGCGTGCATGCACCGAGACGGAGCCAAAACATGGACAAATCACGTCCCGTCGCCTGCTACCCGACTCTCGATCGATGCATCGATGAAGTCACCAGGCCATTAATGCCGGTGGTCACCGCCGGGACGTGAAGCTGCATCTGGTGGCTGCGGAGCAGAGAACGTGGCCTGCCGTTTTCGGAGCGGCTAGCTGGACTCGTGCACGACGACGATGACGTGGCTACTGGCGCGCGGTGGGTGGTGGTAGTAGTTGTACCTGAACGAACAGGAGGGTTACTGCGACGGAAAAGCACGCTTCGTCTGCCTGCTGAGGCTGACGGGCTTTTTGAGCAGATTAATCAGGGCAGATGCTCTATTGAATCAGCAGCGGTACGTACGTACGCAGACTAGTTAATTCGCGAGCCGGCCATCTCAGCGAGCGAGCAGCTCACTTGAACCGATGCCGCCGTACCGCACCGCCGGAGCACGCAGGCAGGCACAGCGCACTGCTCTGCCTTTACTCGACTACTACTCGTAAACGTGCCTGTAGGTCACTCACTGCCGAGTACTCTCCCGAAATTAAAGACCTTTTGGGAGGTGCCTTCACTGACAGCACCCGGCCACGGTGAAAAAGCCATTCCCGTTTCTGAGGGCAGACCGCAAAGCGACTTTCCGGGGGAATATATACTCACGTAGCCCCACATGTCAGTGACCTCGAAGCTGTTAAATAAATAACTTGCTCAGCCGTGTGCCCGAACGTGTGTCGGTCCGTGGTGGAGGACTCGATCGAGTTGACGGAGATGCACGCGCGCGCGTACGTGGCTCAGGCAGGAGTATTAGAATAGTCACCTCCCCATCACGTCAAATTCAAAAGAGAGAGGGAATATTTTGGGTTTCGCCGGCCATCCATCCCGTCTCATCACTAGCTACTTCAACTTTGTCACTACGTACGTACCTTTTTTTTTTCAAGTGATGCTGCCCACATTTTTCAGTATGGGCTATAAAGTAAGGGATTGGCGTTGCACAAATTTCCTTCCGAAATCCTCAATTTCTTGTTATAAGGTGTGGAACACAAAAGCAGAAGAAGAAAAAAGGGCGGATACTATTGCCTCTTTTATTTTCAAGTGATGGAGAGATGTGTAGACTACAGAACTGTTCTGGTTTGGAGACGCAGTGGCAATGTGATACTGCAGGAAAATTGCAAGACAAATACTACTGCAGATTTCCCGGTGATGGAGATGCGTGGATTGTATACTACTGTTGGGCTTTGAAACGCAATGCAAAAAAAAATAGAAAACTTACTTGTTATTAGGCCCACGCACGCCCATCCGTGTCTTGCATGGCACACGTAACCTGTACGGGGGCATAGCGATCGATCACCCAACTCCGCCGAATTTACGCCGCGCCAACTAACAAACAAGTCGCGCAACGCAATGATTGAACCGGCGGCATTTACTACCGATGTGGGACGCTAGCGGCGGCAACTAGTCAATATGCAGAGCCATGGAGAAGATGTACATACCTTGTGGCTGTCTCCGGCGGCGGCGCCGTCGTCTGTATCGTTGAGGCTCCCATCAATGCCTGAGGACGTCGATGGAGACGGCTTCTCGGAGTGCTCCGAGGCGCTGGACTCGTGCTGCTCCGCGTGCACGAGCGGGGAGGTGGCCTCTGCCTCTGCCTCCGACTCGGCGGCGCACTCGGACGCGGAGCAGCTGCTGACCACGGGCGACGGGAGGCCGAGAGAGTCCCGCTCGTCAGAATCGCTCCCACCGGCGTCGTCCCCGCGGTGGCGCCTCCAGAAGACGAGCCGCCGCGAGAGGCTCCTGGTGAGGCGCGAGACGGTCGCCAGCGACCCGGGGCTCCTCGGGAAGAGGATGGAGGAGAGCGTCCGCGACGGGCTGCGGCGCAGGTCGGCCTCGATGAGCAGCCGCACGGGCGCCTCCGCGTCCTCCTTCTCCGCCTTCGCCCGCGGCTGGGCGGCGTCGTCGTCGCCACCATGCCAGGGGAGGCGGCGCGGGTAGGTGCGGAAGCCCTCGCTGCAGCTGGACTCGCACGAAAGCTCCAGCAGGTCCCGCAGCGTCATCAGCGGCGGCGCCCCCATCGTCGGGCCGAGCGTGCTGCGCGCGTGGGAGCCTGGCTACGGGAGTGTGGGTCTAGCGAGCTTGGTGGTGGCGGCGAGTGGCGCTTGTCCGTGGGAAATGCATTTGGGGGTTGAGCTCCAGCTCGCTCGAGCCAGTGAGGTTTTTATGCCTGCGGTTACCTGGGGCGGAGCGATGTGGAGTGGGGTGGCGCGGCTGCCGGCTGCCGCAGAGGCAGGTGGACGCCTCGCGGTCGCGGGGGAGCCGAGCTTAAGTAGAAGCGGATGCACGCAGCGTGCGGGCGCGTCTCAGCTGTTTTACACACACACGCACAGGATGGATCTTTCTCCGTTCTACTCTGCTCTGCCCGGACCCGTACGTACGTGGTCACCTCACCTACCTACTCGCTTGTTAATCAGTCATCGTCATCAGTCGCGCTCCGCGACTACGATACACAGCGATCAGCAGCAACTGATCGATGAGATCAGCGAGTATTCCGTGGAGTATTAGTTAGAACTGCAGGGTAGCTACAGTGTCAACAGCACATGCTTGATTTCCTTGATTTCGCTCGTGACTAGTTAGAAATAAATAATAATGTGCACGGCGTCGGTGAGGTGTCACGTTGTTGGGAGCCGTGGTCGAACAGTGGCACGGCTGGTCGACCGCGTGCATACGAACGTATTTGCTCGAGTAATTCTCGTCCGAGGAGAATGTGTGGTGGTTGCAACATTGTAATTTATTACTGCGTCTTAGTATAGGACTACGGAGTAGTTGGTTGTCTACATATATACACTGTAGAGATTAGTTGCAAACCGAACCTTTGTCCCCTTGGAGGAGTACCGCTTTTAACTTGCGGATTAGTTGCAAAACTAGAAAGCTCTATGGTTGTTTAGAAATTGAAAAGCAGGAATGAAATAGCGAGCTTCTTTCTAGAGTTTCAAGTGGTTCTACTTCTTAATTTCTTATGGCACACAATAAGCTATTGGTAGTTCTCTTCATAGTTTCTAGGTAATTAGTAATTTCGCATATTGTGTCAATATCAAAATCTATTTGGTTGTCCAGCAGCTACAAGTCACAACAGTTTATTTAATCGGTATACTTGCATGCAGTACTACCTCTATCCCAGTTTATAAGACTTACGCGTATATCTAGGTCGTCCGCATGAGCTATATAATATGAATTATATAATATAAAAATTATATCATTAGAAAATATAACATTTAAAGTTTCTAATAATATAGTTTTTATCTTATGTACCTTATGCTAAGTTGGTTAATTTGTCAACCTAGAAATACGCGTAAGTCTTATAAACTGAGACGGAGGGAGTAGTATTTTTGGTTAGGCATGGAGCAATACTACCCATTGCTAAACCATAAATACTTCTTTATAGAAACAATTATTCATTTATACCTAAACAGTCCATTTTCGTATAATCCATTTTGATGAAATAAAGACTGGGCAAATAGTGCAATGTTGTTCTTCCTTTATTTTCTTCTAACCCAAAAAATAGAAAGAGCAAAATACTTAGTTGAACTAAAAAGAGAACTTGTACTTAACTGGATTCATATGGAGACACTTCTCGAGGGACTCTTATACCTATTCTCCATCTTACTTGCAAAAAGAAAATCCAAACATATAAGATATTCTTTAATATTACTACATAAAGGTCCAAAATGTATCTATGTTAGCCCTTTTACAATTATGCGTCCTAATAGGCTATTAAGTTTCTCAAAAATATACAGGTCAATGGAATTCATATTTGTGTTTGCGTTGTTGTCGTGGAAAACAACATAAAGAGGACATGCAACTATGTCATTAAAGTAAAGGACATGTTTGACACAAGACAGATGGCATGCTATTTTTTGGTGACTTGGTTCGGCCTTGACTCACATACAAGAGGGCCTAGTCCTGTTGAGAGTTACGACCTCATGCACAAAAGCAACAACCAAGAAATGGATCGTTCCCACAAACACACCACAACTTCCTCCGAGATCCCTTCCCCAAACAGAAGTTTGGTGTAAATTTCACGTGAATTGATTGGCCGAAAACAATCAACTCATGAAAAAGCTAAAATACCCCTGAATGGAAATAAAAGCAAAGGTTTTTTTTTTCTTATTTCGCCTATGTTGTTGTCTTATTTATCTTTTATGGGCATATTTTTGTTATTTCTCCTCTTTCATGGGCATATTATCTCTAGGCTCCTCTTCAATCTACCCGCTTTTACAAAGTTATCCTTCACATTTCTCCATATTATGGAGTAATAATGGAATAATGGAGTAAGTTATGGGCATGGGTGAGTTTTCTTCGCAATTCCTCTTGTTTAGCAATCAATTATGTAATATCTGAGATGCGATCGAGAGCCTCATAGCTTTTTTTTTCTTGAAACCATGCATGTGTGATGTTGTAATAACCAGGCCGTGTACGTTTTCATGTTCTAGAAGAGACATACTTTTTCATTTCCTAAAATTCAGCATCACAAAAAGAAACTCGCGCTTGCAACAAAATAGTTATTGGCTTGTTGGGCCAGAAGCCCAGAACCTATCTTGCGACTCTTGTTCAGGTGAACAAAATTCAGAGTCATGAGTAGTGTAGTAAGACAATGAGAAACTATTCCTACAGTTGGTGTCACCTTTTATATTTAGTCCATGGAAGAATAAATTCATACCAACATGATATCGATTACACTCAGACATCGATCATCTTATTTCTTTGCGGTGCGTACGGCCGGTTATCTATATATGTGCATCTCTATGCTGAATGCTTTTTGTTTCCATCGTAGTACCCTGATGAGAGTATGCTCCGGCCTATACGTACTCAGCACAAAAGTCCCGATCCACGGATTAATTCACCCAATCAATATCCCAAGGACTCCACTATATAAATGTGGCCTTAAAATGCTGACAACAACAATAAGGAGGCACATGCTAGGATCCTAAAACCCTATAGGCGGCCATGGCCATGCTGCTTCATGAGTGTTCTGGCTAGTACCACAATCATGCGGGACTGGGCTTTTCTCGCCCTGTACGTGCCCTCCTCATCTGTCGTCGAGCCAGCCATATGATCTTGGCGTGCTTGTCACGATAGTCAAGCGAGTACCACCTCACAATTTACTCTGAGAATGGGGATGGAGCTAGTCACGAGCAGGTTAAGTGTACGTGGATCGTTTATGTTTGACAACTCATTCGTGTATCTGCTGCCGTAGCGTAGACTGTGTGGTGTGTACTGCTGTGGTACTAGTAGCTGCCTGGCTCTGGCCGCTTTAACTTTGTACTCGAGGCGGTGAGGGCAGTTGCTACGCCACGACATTTTGTCCCCCTCGGCGAGTAAAATCCGCCGGACGGACGGAGGCGTTGCAGATGTGTATTCCACTGTGGTGATAGTAGCACCGGTAGTGCTGTGCTGTAGTAGTACTAGATCCTGCATAGTAGTGTATATAGGTGAGGCAAAGCATTGACGAACCTGTGGAGCTTCCGGCGACTTGGGTGTGTTTGGTTTGTGACCACGTTAGCAGAATTGCGTTGATTGTATTGATCGGTTGTTGTGGAATACAAGTAGTAGCTAGAGAGGATCGTGGGCAGCACCCTGCCTCACGTAGAGTCCGATCCTAATATCTAGGAGGCCACGCAGGACCAGGACTACAAGTTACAGAGACAGTAAACGTGACATGCTAGTAATGTGTCGTGTCAACACCCCCCGCAGTCGGAACAACGCTAGGAACGATGTTCAGGCTGGAGCGGAACTCCTGAAATATCTTGGTCGGCAGCCCCTTGGTGAAGATATCAGCAAACTGACAAGTGGTAGGCACATGAAGAACTTTGGCCTCACCAAGCGCCACCCGATCGCGGACGAAGTGCAAATCAATCTCAACGTGCTTGGTCCTCTGATGCTGAACTGGGTTGGAGGACATGTACATGGCGCTGACGTTGTCACAGTAGACAACCGTGGCACGGGACGGCGGGTGATGAAGCTCCTGCAATAGTTGGCGCAGCCAACAAGACTCGGCGATGCAGTTGGCAACCACACGGTATTCTGCTTCCGCACTCAAGCGAGAAACCGTGGGTTGTCGACGAGAAGACCAAGAAATCAAGTTGTCTCCAAGAAAAACACAAAACCCAGAGGTGGATTTCCGAGTGTCAGGACAACCGGCCCAATCGGCGTCGGAATAGGCAAGGAGATCCAGCAAGGACCGTTTGTGGAGCTGCAAACCAAAGTGTGAGGTGCCTTGAACATAGCGCAGAATGCGCTTGATGAGCTGAAAGTGGGAGTCACGGGGGGCGTGCATATGGAGGCAAACTTGCTGGACGGCATAGGAAATATCCGGACGGGTGAGTGTGAGATACTGAAGCGTGCCAGCTAGACTCCGATACAAGGTCGGATCGGAGCATGGAGCACCGTGCATGGCCGAAAGTTTGGAGGTAGTGTCAATGGGGGTAGGAATAGGATTGCAATTGAGCATATGGGCTCTCTCTAGGATCTCTAATGCATATTGTTGTTGGGAAAGGAATAATCCGTCATGGGTGCGGTGGACGTTGATGCCAAGAAAGTGGTGGATGTCGCCGAGGTCACTCATGGAAAATTCGGACTTGAGAGAATCAATGATGGAGTGAAGGAGAGCGGTGGAGTTGGCGGTGAGTATGATGTCATCAACGTAAAGCAGCAAGTATGCAAGAGAAGACCCGTGGCGAAGTATAAAGAGGAAAGAGTCGCTTTTGGAAGCCAAAAAACCAAGAGAAACGAGGAATGTGGTGAATCGATGAAAACATGCACGGGGAGCTTGCTTGAGGCCGTAAAGAGACTTGCGCAAATGACAAACATGTGAGGGCCGAGAAGAATCAACAAAACCAGAGGGCTGCTCACAGTAGACTGTCTCAGCAAGGTGTCCATGGAGGAAGGCGTTTTTGACGTCCAGCTGATGAATGGGCCACGAGTGCATCGTGGCAAGGCTGAGCACGAGGCGGATGGTGGCCGGTTTGACAACCGGACTGAAGGTCTCGCCATAATCCACACCGTGCTGCTGGGTAAAACCACGCACCACCCAGCGAGCTTTGTAACGGGCAAGAGAGCCGTCAGGATGGAACTTGTGCCGAAAGATCCACTTCCCGGTCACCACGTTAACACCTGCAGGACGAGAGACCAAAGACCACGTGTCATTCTGCATTAGAGCATTAAATTCCTCAAGCATAGCATTGTACCAATGTGGGTCTTTGAGCGCGGATCGGTAGGTGGCGGGAATAGGAGAAATAGAGGTGGCAGCGAGAGAGAAATGGTGTTTAGGCATAAAATACCCTGATTTCCCTCGCGTGATCATGCTGTGTGTGTTTTCGGGTGGATGTACTGGCAGGGATTTGGGCGGGAGAGTGGAGGATGGGACAGCGGCGGGTGGGGAAGTGTGGGCGGGCTCGGCAGACGAGGGAGAGGGCGTGAGGGCGACGGGGCGTGTGTGCGGAGCGGGGGAGGGTGGGCTGTTTGGGGTCAGCTGGGGAGGTGGGGACGGGTGAGCGGGACGTAGCGGGCGAGGTGGGGTCGGCGCATGTGAGACGCGGGTGGGCGGCGGGTGGGGAGGCGCGGGACTGGCGTAGGGGCGCGCTAGGGGCGGGCGCGACAGGGGGAGAGGAAGCGGCGGGAGCGTGCTGGGTGGGTGGGGTCGTACGAGGTGGTACGAGGCTGCGAGAGATCCAAGGAGGAGTGCGATCGTACGAGGTGGTCGGGGATGGATTCGCTGCGGCGGGCGACCTGTTGTCAGCAGAGACATACGGGAAAAAGGACTCGTCAAAAATAACGTGCCGAGAAATAATGACGCGACGCGTAGAGAGGTCGAGACAACAATAACCCTTCTGCTCACGGGGGTACCCGATAAAAACACAGCGCGTAGACCGGGGGGCTAGTTTGTGTGGGGAGGTGGCGTAGAGATTGGGGAAGCACAAGCAACCGAAGACCCGCAAGTGATCGTATGTGGGATGGGCGCCATAAAGCCTATAATGGGGAGTGTGAAAGGCGAGGGCGCGGGATGGGCGAAGGTTGAGGAGGTGGGTGGCGGTGTGTAGTCCCTCGGCCCAAAAGGGCGGTGGGAGGGAAGCTTGGAGAAGGAGGGTACGTACGATGTCATTAGTGGTGCGGATGAGACGTTCAGCTTTTCCATTCTGAGGCGAGGTGTGTGGGCATGAGAGGCGAAAACAAACTCCATGCGTTGCAAAGAAATCGCGAAGGTTAAAGGAGAGGAATTCACCGCCATCATCACATTGCAGACACTGTATAGTAACATGAAATTGAGTGAGAACATAATGAAAAAATCGTTTGATGGTGTCACAAGTGTTGGATTTATTTCTCAAAGGGAAAGTCCAGGAGTAATGCGAGAAATCATCTAAAATAACTAAGTAGTACCTGTAGCCAGAAAAACTGACCACGGGCGAAGTCCAGAGGTCGCAATGTACTAACTGGAAAGCAGCGGAAGTATAGGAGGTGGAAGTGGGGAAGGGGAGACGAGCTTGTTTACCAACTTGACAAGCCTCACATATGGGGGATCGACTGGGATTACTCTTATTGCATGTGTTTAGAAAATCTAAAGGAAAATGAGAGACAGTAGATGTGCTAGGGTGCCCAAGTCGCCTGTGCCAAGTGTCGCCGCCGGTGGTGGAGTAAATTGCTTGTGCCGAGGGAGTGGAGCCGTGGAACGGATAGAGGTCCCCGTCACTATTGGAGCGAAGAAGAAGAGTCTTGGTAGCTAGGTCCTTCACGGAAAAACCAAAAGGGTCAAACTCGATAGAGACAAAATTATCACGGGTGAATTTGCGGACGGATATTAGATTTTTAACTATGGCGGGTGAGACTAATACATTTTGTAGATATAGAGGAAGGGAGGAAATTTGGGTGTGTCCTATGGCTAAGATGGGTAGCTTAGATCCATTGCCTACAATGATATGCTGAGGAGCTGAATGATCCAACGTAGAGTGAGTTGTGGTGAGGTTACCCGTCTTACCGGTGACGTGCGAGGAGGCTCCGGAGTCCATGAGCCACTGGGGCTGCTGCGGCGGGTACGCGGTATCGTAGGAGTTGCTCATGGCGTGGTGGAGCATGGCGGTGTGGTCGAAGGAGTAGGGCACGGCAGGCTGCGACGTCGGGGAAGGAGCCGGCAGCATCGGGTAAGCCTGGGAGGGCGCGCCGGGGCGGGGCCCAAGAACGCCAGCGGCATTGGGCGGGATCCAGGGGGCTCGGGCCGGAGGGAACGGTGTGCCCCAGGGAGCAAAATAGCCCATCCAAGGCTGTTGGGAGCCGCCTGCCGAGCATGGAAACCGCCTGGGCGCCGTGAGCTGCAGCATGCCACGGCCTTGGTCGCCGGTGGAGCCGCCGCTCTGCGGGGAGTGCGTGTTTGAGTGCTGATATCCGGGGATGGGGTTCTTCCCCCGGTAATTCGGGCTGATGCCGCCCGAATTTGCCGCTGGGCGGAACGCGCGCCCGCCCGTTGTGCCCGCTGCGCTCTTGGGTGGTTGCGTCCGCGCTTGATCGACGCCGCCACGCCCGCCACGGGCGTGGACCACCATGGCCTGGGAGGCCTCCTCTCCCTGTTCCTTGTTGATGTCGACCTCGACCAGCAGTAGGCGGGAGAGGGTGTCGGAGAAGGACGACAGAGCGCCCCCGTTGGAGATGACAGACCGGGGCAGCGCGAATTTCTGCCCGAGGCCAGCGAGGAACTGCATGGTGAGGTCGGTGTCGGCCACCGGGTGACCGATGTCAGCAAGGTCGTCGGCGATCGTCTGAAGGCGGGCGCCGTAGACCGCGATTGACATGTCACCGCGCGGGGTGTTCCGGAACAGCTTGCTGAGGTAGAGGTACTGCGATGACCGGTTGGCGAAGAAGAAGGTGTGGAGTTTGGTCCAGGTGGAGCAGGCCCGACCGTCGGCGCCTTGGACGAGGCGGAGCAGATCGTCCGAGAGGGTGGACATGAACATAAGTGAGATGTGGACGTCGTCGGCGATCCAATCGTCGGAGGGCGCGGCCGGCGCAGCGCCTTCGGTGACGTGGTCGAGGCCCTTGTACATGGTGAGGAGGAAGGTGAGTATCTTGCGCCACTTGGAGAGATTGGCACCGGCGGTGGTCACCGTGAACTGGATATGCTCGGAGATGCGGATGTCGCGAATGCGAAGAGGAGAGGACGTCGGAGCGGGGCCGACGGTAGGGGCGGCGCTGGGCAGAGAGGGTGGGAGGATGCCGGAGTTGGGATTTTGGATGATAGGGAGAGGCACAGGGGCATCGGTGCCGAAGAGATCCTGCCCATCGGTGTGGGTAGGGGTGAGGGGAGCACGGGGCATGGTGGGCTGGCGATGGGGGAGAGGAGTATGGGGATCAGTGTCGAGTGGGGAGGAGAAGTTGGCCGCCGCCGTCGCCGGAGCGGAGGAGGAGGAGTTGAGGTCGGCCATGGGGAGGAAGGGGAGAAGAGACTGTGCTCTGATACCAAGCAGAATTGCGTTGATTGTATTGATCGGTTGTTGTGGAATACAAGTAGTAGCTAGAGAGGATCGTGGGCAGCACCCTGCCTCACGTAGAGTCCGATCCTAATATCTAGAAGGCCACGCAGGACCAGGACTACAAGTTACAGAGACAGTAAACGTGACATGCTAGTAATGTGTCGTGTCAACAACGTTTGTCCCACCAAATATTTGGATTGTGACCGAGGGTGTGTTTAGATTGTAACCAAAGTTTGAATTGTGATCAAAATGTACTCTACTAATATTATTCTGGTCATGACTAAAAGATAGGCTCTTGTTTGGATTGTTGCCAACTTCCAGCCGGCCAGGATTCGTCGCCATGAGCACGATTCGGTTTTTCTCGGATGTGGGTTGCAAGATGGTAGTATGCGTGATGGACGCACGCGTCTACTGTAGTGTGTAGCTGCAGGGGGCGATTGTGCAGGTGGTCTCCGTCTGGGATTACTACTAGTAGTAGTTAAATAATTGTAGTAGTCGTACTCGGGGGCAGGAGTAGCATCAAGTTCCTGGCTCCAGCTAGCCGTATCATCGATAATCGCCAGATACCACTTGTCTGACTTTGCTCAGCGTGTCGTCTCTGATGATATAGCACGAGTCAACTCCTCGTATCATAGCCTGCCTGTGGAACGCAGAAGAAGGTTGGGTAATTGCGTGGCGCGGTGTTGCGAGGCCACGCAGGCAGGCAGGCTAGAACCGAACGCCAATTGGGAACTGGACCTGCATGCATGATCCCGTCAGTCCCGGCGGGCCGATGCCCGGGCCGGGGGTGGTACCGCCGCACCGGCACCTGGGAACCCCACGCGATTGCACCAGGCAGTCAGTCAGGCAGAGTGTAGTTGCCACTGGCCACTGCCCAGCGCCCCAGCGCCTCTCCTTGATGCCGCCCGCGGACAGGCTGTAGCACGGATCTCGTACGTGATCTTGGTTTTGTTTATGCGTACGTACGTCGCACAGCGCTGGCAGTGGCAGTGGTAGTGGCACTGGCCGGCTCGCGTGCCGACCGATCTGCATTGCTCCCTGCTCCCTGCTCCGATCGCCAGCTCGAACCTTCCTGCAAGTTTACCGCCTAGCTTTTCACTTTTGCTTACTGCCGCTTTTCCAAATTGTTCGGCCTGAAGCACATGAAGACCGCCTCCACCACCGGACGGATGCAAAAGCAACAGAAGGGGCTCCAAATACGGAAAATGGCTGTCGGAGGACGGTCTGAATTTCCGTGATATTGATATTTTGATGAAGTTTCAAAAACAAATCCGAACTAGACCCTACTCCCTCTGTTTCAAAATATAAGATGTTTTAATTTTGTGAAGGAAATATATCTAGATTTTTTTTAATATATATGTTCACTTAGGTTGAAGTGAATCTTCACACTAAAAGAAGTCTAGATACATTTTCTTTATAAATCTAAAACATCTTATATTTTAGAGTTAAACACCTGTGTAGTCTATAAAGTTGCCACGCATGAGCGTATTGGTCACTTACTGGGAAAATGCAAACTATCGGTCACTAAGTTGTATGAATGTGTCCCGTTAGTCATTTTTTCATGTTTGCCATTGACGTGGCTACATGTTTTTTCAAATACCTCCTTATAATGTTATTTTCTCTAATTACTATGTCCTTTTTTCCACTATCCTATGGTTAGGCCGTAAAAATAGATGTAGGGTCCATCTATCAGCCTCTTCATCCCCCCAACTCTCTCATAGAGACATTCTATCGAATACTCTCCCTTGCACGTATTAGGAAAGCCACACATCAATTGTCGTGGCTAGGGCTGCGTAAGTCGGTTGCGAGCGAGCCACACAGCAGTAAGGCCGTCCTCCCCGCTAGTATGGTTCTAGTTTGGAGCGCTTGTTTTCCGCCATGACACGGTCAAGATCGGTGAGATCAAGGGCGGCCAGGAGCTCTACGCGCGTACGTATCCACTCAGGATGCACCAGCAACATGTACCGCTTCTAAGCTTTGGTAAAGTTATTGAGCTTTTTTAGAAACAATTATTTCAGAATCTTGTAGATCAACATGGAGCTTTTCCTATCTATGGAGAGAACGAAGCAAGATTAGTTACCTCTCGAGCCGTTCCTGTCTTCCTGAAATCGTACATGTGCAAAAGAGAAGCATCATTACAGCATGGAGGCCCGGGAGAATTCAGCTGCCACATAAAGCTTAGCTTGTGGGGCAATTCCAGCATTGGTACTACCATCTAGTGACACACAACTATCCCATAAAAGTGACAGGACTAGTGCGAGCACGGCATGAGGGCCAACGAAGATTGGCCTATGCAGTTTAATAAAAAAGGGACCTAGCAAAGAAGAAACTAAATTTTAAGAAAATATTTGCAAAAAACAGATAGCCACATCAACGGTTTAACAGTGGACGTGACAGAGTGACTAACGGAGCACAACCACACAACTTTGTAACCGATAGTTTGCATTTTCCCAGTTAGTGACCAATGCGCTCATGGATGGCAACTTGATAGACCACTCGGGTGTTTAACTCTATATTTTAAGACGGAGGAAATAGATGTTAACAAATAACAATGAGGTATTTTACGACCTTGCAAATTCTCGGTTCAAAATAGTTCATGTTCTGACCTATACAAAGAAAACAAAACTGAACACCGCCTGAAATCTAGATACTTGTCATTCTTACAAGGCCCAAAATATGAAATATTCCGCATTGGATTTTTGCGCGTCATTATCTACAACAAGGTTTTTTTTAGGATATTTCAAAACTTCAAAATGAGATTTTAAAAGATTTCGAAAAAGGGATCCATGGCCCCCCGTCTCCAAATCGACGCACTCCCTGCTCCAGATAGAGCTTTTCTGCGAGCAGATGGATTGCGCGAATCGAACCGGCCAGATCACTACCTCATTATTTATCCTAATCACACGTGCATGATCGATCTGCTTTGTTTAACTAGCAGAAAGGTGATCTATATATAATGCTGTAATCCGATCAACTCGTGACCGCCGCCCAGATCGCACACCAAAGAGGTGGACGAGGACGACGCCGCCGCCGCCGTGCGTTGGCAACACCGGTTGAACATAATTCGTCAAACCACCGCGACCGTGTTGCATATAGGAATTTAAACAGATTGGATCGGATCGAATATTGCTATTATCATATTTTTTGACGAATTTAAATCAGAGCGGATAATAGCCGGATGCGGACTCGAATGCAGATTATATCGGATTGTGGATATGGAACGAATTCGTAGCGGACTCGAATCGAAAGAGGATAATCGAACAAATACACGTAGAAAAACAAAAATTTATTTAGTTTATATAAAAAAATGACAAGAAAGCATGCAACACTAGATATCAATAGTATAAAATACAGGATTGGTAATAGCATAGTATAATATGCATATGTAGCATGGATACCACTGGTCTGACTTTGCTCAGCGTGTCGTCTCTGATGATATAGCACGAGTCAACTCGTATCATAACCTGCTTGTGGAATGCAGAAGAAGGTTCGGTAATTGCGTGGCGTGGTGTTGTGAGACCACGCAGACAGGCAGGCTAGAACCAAACGCCTACCGGGAACTGGACCTGCATGCATGCTTCCGTCAGTCCCGGCACCGCCGGCGCCGGTGCCTGGGCCGGGGGTACCGCCGCACCGGCGGCACCTGGGAACCCCACGCGATTGCACCAGTCAGTCAGTCAGGCAGAGTGTAGTTGCCACTTGCCACTGCCCAGCGCCTCTCCTTGATGCCGCCCGCGGACAGGCTGTAGCACGGATCTCGTACGTGATCTTCGCTTTGTTTATGCGTACGTCGCCCAGCCCTGGCAGTGGCAGTGGCACTGGCCGGATCACGTTCCGGCCGCGTGCCGACCGATCTGCCCTGGTCCCTGCTCCCATCGCCGGCTCGAACCTTCCTGCAATTTACCGCCTTGCTTTTCACTTTTGCTTACCGCCGCTTTCCAAATTGTTCGACCTGACGCATGGAGACTGCCTCCAACACCGGACGGATGCGAAAGCAACAAAAGGAGCTCCAGTGCGGAAACTGGCTTTTGGAGGACGGTCTGAATTTCCGTGATATTGATTTTTTAAAGTTTCACAAAATTCCAAAAAATATGCTAACAAAGAACAATGACTTATTCTATCACCTTGCAAATTCCCGGGTTCGAAATAGTTCATATTCTGGCCTATACAAAAAAAAGACAAACCTGCAGATTTTCAAATCTTGCACTATTCACCGCCTGAAATCTAGATACTTGTCATTCTTACAAGGCCCAAAATCTGGAATATTCCGGATTGGATTTTTGCGCGCCTAGTCGTCATTATCTACAACTAAGGCTCCATTTGGTATGAAAGTATTTTTAAAGTATTGAGAGAATATTTTGGTTTCTGCAAAAACTGAAGTATTAAATATGTTTGGATCCAACAAATAATATGGTTTTAAAACTGAAGTATCCTCCAAAACTTTGTTTTTTTTGAAGTATTTGAGAAAGAGGTTAGACACTCTTTTTTCTAAAACTGAGAAAAGAGAAAAACTAAACTATTAATTTGCTAGACACTAAAATACTATGGTATTAATATATTTCAATTTTAGAAAAACTTTATTGCCAAACTAGGTCTAAGTTTTTTTTACGAGTAGGATATTTCAAGACTTCAAAATGCGATTTTTCAAGAAATTCGAAAAAGGGATCCATGGTCCCCCGTCTCCAAATGGACGCACTCCCTGCTCTAGAGCTTTTCTGCGAGCAGATGGATTCCGAATCGAACCGGCCAGATCACTACCTCATTATTTATCCTAATCACACGTGCATGATCGAGCTGTTTCGTTTAACTAGCAGAAAGGTGATCTATATATAAGAGGTGGACGAGGACGACGATTCGGCCGTGCGTGCGTCAGCCCCGGGCCGACACACGTGCTTTGATTTGGCAACACCGTTTGAACATGATTCGCCAAACCACCGCGACCGACTTGCATAGATCGATCATGGTTCCTGGATATTTTTGAGCAGAGGTGTCTTTTTCTGCAAACACGTGACTAGTTGTATGTTCGACGTACTCACGTACAGTGTAACCAGTGTGATGAGATCATCTTGCTACGTACTCCATGGATAAGACTAAGAGGATCACAATGTTTTTCATAATTAATGTCGTACTCTAGGATACGCTTCCTACCATGCACGCGTTCAGTTAAAGTTTTGCAGTTTGTAGACACTGCTATTCCGTTCGGCACCCTACACCCACAGGCTCATGCCATGCTCGTCCTCCGCCTCCTCAGCCGGCCCCATACTCGCCCTCGGCGGGCTCATCATCAGCCCCTCCGCCATGCTCGCCAGCAGCCGCGGCATCTCGAACACGTCGTCCTCGTCCACCACCATAACACGGCCCTGTCCCTGATCACCCGCCCCGCAGCTCGCCGACCCCGACCCGGCCCCGGCACCGTTCGCCATGGCCGCCGCAGCTGCCGCGGCCGCGGCCCGTATGTCGTCCGGCGCGCGCGAGGCCGGCACGGGGCGCGACACGGCCGCGCCCGGGAAGTTGAGCGCGGGGCCGGCCGCCTCGGCGCCCCGCAGCGCCAATGCGGCGACGTCGTACGCGGCGGCGGCCATCTCGGGCGTCCGGTACGTGCCCAGCCAGATCCTGCTGGCCTTGCCGGGCTCCCGGATCTCCGACACCCACTTGCCGCCGCGGAACCGGATGCCGCGGTACGTCGGGTGCCGCGTGTCCGCGCGCGCCCGCCTGCTCGTCAGCGCGCCGTCCTGGTCCATCCGCACAAGGCAGAAATACAGCAATGCACAGACAGAGCACAGGGACGTTCAAACACAAGCTAAAATCTTCAGGGAACGCTACTGCCAGTGTCAGGCATGAACGTGCTGTAATACTACCAAGGATCGCCCCGAGGGTTTAAAAACAGGGACGTTGGTGCGCCTTGGCGGTGAAATTTCTGAAATAAGTGGCAACACGTGCGTCTAGGTTGCTTCCTCTGCGAACTGCTAAGGATTAGCTGGGGAGCACACAGGATGCAACAAAGCCTAAAGCTTTGATGATCTTCTCGGAGGCGGTCGAATGGCGAGCCGCCACGGCGGACCGTCTTAGGTTGTTAAAAATGTCCTTAGTGCGCAGCCCAGGATGCTGCCTTTACAGGGCTGTTAAGAGCAGACATGTATCCTATCAGTGCCATTCCAGTTGACTGGGGGTAGTACGGTCGGTCTTGACTCGTTCTCCGGATCATCACCGACGACAGTATCAGGATAATAGTCCACCACAAGAAAGGTGAAAGCGAAGGCAAGGATTATATTTTTTTCTGTGACAATCTTTTGTACTACACAGAAACAAGATCAGATGGATTTGCAGTGAGATATTTACATATCCAGCAGGATCTTTCAGTTGATACAGTGATGTAAGAAAAGTGTAAAGAGATTTTACAACAAAATGTGAAGATGTCGCGATTACTTGCGACATTGGAACATACATACGAGAGGTATATATGAAACATGTCTTATGTACGTATACTTAGCTTCCTTTTCTGAATTTACGCCATTGTGATGAGAGGCAGAGGAGGCGAATCCTTGTTTTCAGATGAGAAGTGGCTAGGCCTTCAGCGTCCGCAAGTAGTCTTCAATTATGGACATAGCTGACGAGCGGTACCCGGACCCGAATAGGTTGTAGTGATTCAGGTAGTGGTAGAGGAGATACAGGTCCCGCCTCTTCTCAAAGCCTGGCTGTTTCGGCATCACCTGAATAGAAGTTCAGTGTGTACAAGGTGTGATATGGTTAAATAGGAAGAGAGAAAGACAAGAGTTCAGGGAAACAAACTCAAATGAGTACAGCTCGAGGCGATGGACTCTATTTTATGGGAGTGATATACAAATTGTATTCCAGTTTATTGCAAGATGAGAAATGAGTTTTGAAATAGTAACCAGGCAGTTGGCCCTTTAGGCATTTCAGACGATGACAAGTGAATCCTTTATCTGCATGTGTCTGTGGCAGATACATATATGGAGCGAAATGCAAAGTGTATACCTCAAAATAGGAGTTATAGAATGCCCCTCCGAATCCAGCACACCATGACATCCCAAACTCCGCTTCATTGTGCCCATCTGCAGTTAAAGAACAACCGATAAAGTTTCTTCAGCAACTGTCTATGGGTTCTATTATTTGTGTGCAACAAATTCAGGGAATCTAAACATATCAACAATCATAGGGTCTGTGTTTTCCTTTGATGACACTTCTCTTTTCAAAAGGAAATCGATATATTGCATTGAAAAAAACTGTGATTCTGGAAAAGGAGACAAGAAATGGAAATTTTACATACAGTAGCACGCTGGATCCAGTATTACAGGATCTCCGTTAGTATCAGAGCTTATATTTCCACTCCATAAATCTCCATGAAGCAGGCATGGCTCAATAACAGCACCATCAAAAAGTGGTTGTATATTCTCGATCAACAGCTGACCTGCATAAGAGGAATTTACATGAAAATATACGAAGTATGAACTACTAACTTGCCAAATCTTAGTTTGAATGATTGCAAATGAAAAGAGAAACGGTGAACACCCAACTAATGATCTGTCCATATCACAGAAACGAGAACATAGAAGTTAAGTCTACATGTAGTCCTAGTTTTTCCACCATACCTTTTTCATATATAGCTGAATCTCCGAACCGTTGTGATATTAACTCCAACTGGTATCCCAGTCTATGCTTTGAGTAAAATTCAATCCAGTCAGCGGTCCAGGTGTTAATTTGTGGAGTGCTACGTCATGAAAATTGGTGGATTTAGAAGCCGAAGATAGTGTCTCTAAACAAACATGAATTGCAAGCCACATAACTGGAGGTAGAATTCAAGGTCAAACGCCACAGAAATACATTTCAGATGCTTATCTGTACCTTCCAATAGTATTTTCAACGTAGAACCCATAGCCCTTGTCAGATTTGGCAGCTTTATGCATTTCAGCGAGCTTCCTTCCCAGAGCTGACTGGCAATAACCGATTTGCTCAAGATAATGGATTCAAATGAAAGCTTGCAATATGAAGTGCAAAATTACCTTTTTCTTTGTATGAAAGGGGTTTCTGGACAAGGTTACCTGGTCTCCCCTAGAACGACCAAACTGAATAAACTCCATGATGATAAAAGAACCGCCAGTTGGTAAGGATCCAACCTGTATTATGGTACACAGAGTAAGCATACTAAGTAGCTTACTGGTTGTATATTAATTCCGGTCCAATCAGCAGACACTAGGTTTCTTAGATAATGTAACAACCTTGAGATGAGTAGAACTGAAATAGGAAGATGTGTGCTAATCAAATATCAGCATATAATGTACACCATATTACAAAACTGAAGAAGTATGTATATGATTTACGGATGTTAGTAAAGTTTCAGTCATGAGCATGCTTTACACGATCTTGTACTGTTTATGGTTTTATGCATCAGACAACTTATATGTTCCTGAATCCAAGTCTTAACTCACCTTGTATGGCAAAGGAACACGAATTGACTTCGTATCATACATTGCCTTAAGGCCCAGAGCCTCCCCCTCAAACATAGCTGGACCGATGCGCCTGGCATACAACAATACGTTTCCATTCCGTCATCGCCAGTAGCGTAGCAACCTGATGAACTCCATGGCAGGATGAGTTGGACAGATAAATTTGCTTTGGCACACCTGTTGGTCTTTACAAAAAAAGAGCCAGCATCGGTCTCGTAGCGCTGGGCAGCATTAATGCAGCCACCGCCTATGGAGCTTGTCCCTGTAATCTTAGTGGCCTTCCCCTCGGTGAGAATCCATTCCTTGATCGGGTCATCGCCCATCGCCGCCACTGCGGAATCGTGCAAAGCAGGCCGGTCAGAGTGACACATAAAACACACGCTCACACAGGGAAGCACCTCACACCCAGAGCAACTGACACACCTGCAATGCCACGAAATGGGGGTGGAAACTGAAACAGATAGGCACCAGATTACAACTACAGCAAGCTATTTTCTGCCCCCAGACACTACCCGAATTAAGACGGCCCACATTTGTTCTCGTGTTCGGTTGTCCGAGCCAAAACAGAGGAACAAGGTCCGGCACAGCCACGGCGGCGAGGTAACAGTCGGGCACAATTTCGGGAGTGGTGAGCAGGCATCGACTCGCCTGTCTAGGGTGGAGGGGGTCGAGGCGGACTTACCGACGGAGAGCTTGGAGGCTGCTCTTCGGAGGCAGGCGGAGCGGCGAGGGAGTAGCGAGGCGGCGGCGGAGGAGGTGGAGGGCGAAGAGGAGGAGAGCAGCGCCACGTTTGCCATCTCCGAGCACGGACGCCCGGCGCAGTTCGATTGGCTGCCGTGGCTGGGAGTGACAGGTTACAGTCCACCGCCTGATGGGCCTGGTGCGGACAAGCACAGGGGTCACTGTCCCGAAGTTGCCCTCGGCTTTCTCAGGTTAGGCCCATGAGCCTGCGAGGCCCAAATATTGGGATATTAACGGAAAATGCCAAAATTCTGAAACAGTTTTTCCTTCTCTGAACTCGCACGAACCGCTGTGTTTATGTGGAGAAGAAATGCTTGCTCGCTGAAAACAATGGTACACCGATCCTAAAACTTCACCTATCAGATTCAACCAAGAAACCAGTCAACCAAGAAGGAAGAGATCTCTGTTTCACAGTACATTAATCATGATTTTTATATTGTTGCAGGGCAGGACAGCAGGAGCTGAACCAAGGCACGTCGGTGTGATCAAGATCACCTCATTCTACACTACACCGTGATCTGGTCTTCACCAGCTCCGGCATCAACCACCGCCACAGCAGCAGCAGCGCTGCAGGTCATACCGGCGACATCAGACGCGTCCCCGACATCATCTTGGCATTCTTCCTCGGATAGAAATTCTATAGTGTTGTAAGATCCACCGATGAATGTTTGACGATACAAAGTTTTGTTTGTTTGTTTATAACATATCATACCATCCTTTTGTGCATGTTTACAACTCGATGGGAAAAAGGATATACTGATCTATATGGAATGCATGTGTTAGCAGACAGCTGACCCCTTTCCATAAAAGCAAGTTATTTTCAACGATTCATGCCCTGCAAACATAAATTCCTATGCTTCTCTTATAGTTCTTAAGTTTTTTTTTGTTTTTTTTATCATTTTAGCGATCTCATCTAGTATAGATTTGTCGTGCTTCCATGAAAACATTCAATCACACATGCAGGGTGCAGTATACTACAGAATTAAAACTTCTTGCCATAAATATGCCCTGGTTACCAATGGTGGATATGGTCATGAAAGTAGCAAGTCACACATGACACTAGCTAGTTACTTGATCATGCTTTGGTGAGCGATACAGACAGCCATGCTAGTCTACCAAGATGATCCCTCAAGATCCCGTCAAGGCTCCATTGCCTCTCCGCGGTTCTCATGAATTCTTCCATCACTTCTCCAAAATGTTGCACAATTATTGGCTCAAAAACGGCTCTCATATGGTGCATGAACCTATTTGGAGTTAAGAGCGCAGAGTCCTCGTCACTTGTGAAGTCACGCACTACCATCTCCTTGATCGAAAAGGAACCCTCTTCTTGGATGATCTCCCTAATCTCTTCATTGGAAGGTCCATACATCGGTATGTAGAAAGAATCAAACTTACTTTTGTCGATCACACCCTGTTAATCATACCCCAAAAGATCAATTACTTGCGCTTTCATTAGCAAATGATAAAAGCATATGCAAGATGGCAAGAAAATATACCTCTGAGGCCATAACACTTAGAATCTGAACTATGGGTTCCCATATGTGAAATGATTTGGAGGCAATTCCATTAGAATGCCTTCCTGTAAGAGAAATAACCATCTGGCCTCCTGGGAGCAATTCTTTGGCTCTTAGGTTTAGGAAACATGTGAAATCATCCTTGAACTGTTGTGCATAAGCCTCAAGGATCATAGGAAGCATTTCGCATCTAGCATGCTCATCAATGTTGTACGCCGGGATATGGTCC
The DNA here is from genome assembly GCA_023614405.1 of Avena insularis. Lineage (NCBI taxonomy): Eukaryota > Viridiplantae > Streptophyta > Magnoliopsida > Poales > Poaceae > Avena > Avena insularis. Next base: position 450,539,602 of record CM042685.1, read on the forward strand.
CTCCTTAGTATTTCGGGAGCCTGTAAAATAAAGGTTTCAGCTACATAATTAACAAGCGATGCAACTGGTCGATGCACCGAGTAGTGAAAATGCCACACCTTTGAGAGCCAATGCAGGCTGCTGGACGAGCAAACAAGATGCAATGAGCCACTAGAGAAGAGTCTCTCGTAAAATGACCCTGGTGTGACATTGGCCACAACAATAGGCTCATTACTTTTCCGGAGCGTGACCAAGCTTTTTACCACCGTGTTGAAATCGTTGTTAGGAAGGTCGTTGAGGAATATACACACTTCAGGTGGTTGCCTTTGGAACTGAATGCAGTAACTTTGGATGGCCTCGATAGCAATCGATACCAGCACTAGTGCGTTTGAGCCAGAGGAGCAACCCAAGTCCGCGATCACCATATTTCTCGGCAACAAGGTGCTAGTACCGGCACATAAGTCAATGATAGCCGCTTCTATCAGGGGCCTCATCCTGCTCTGCTGAGCATTCTGCATTCAAGTTGTAGATATTAAGAAAATCAATATAGCATTTGTCAGTTCATGTTCTTCTTTATAAATTTTATTTTACTGGGCGATATAGGATGGACAAATTCTTGAGTGAAAAATGTTCGGCCAAGTGTTGAAGAATATTCCGGGCAAACAACACTAAAGTAAATTGTGATTCACTAGTAAAAAGGCCACCCTTTTTAGAGGTAACCAAAGGGAACTATGAGTTTGGGGTCCACCCTTTTTTTTGTGTGTGACAAACTTTCAAACTGAAATAACCCACCACTGCAATTATGGCATATCATTAAAACCATATATGACATGGTGGTATGATCTAATAATTTTTAATTCAGTTTTATTAGTGAATATGGTTTCTGTGACATAAGCGTCATAATTATAGTACTAATTATGGTAGCCGACGCAACCAGGGATGTTGTCTTCGAGAAGTGTGTGTCACAAACTATATCTCCTTTCATCATGAGTATAGACCAAGGAAAAAATAGCGCGCTATTTCGACGTGTTAGCGTCGCTACAGTGTATTTGGAAGGCGAATGCTACTTTATGCAAAATCTGCTCGTTATGGCCTTTTACGATTTGTAGATGTACTAATGATTTTCATCTTATCTCATGATATTGGTTGCATTTCGTTGATTCATACATATCTGTAGTTCTGTATTGTATTTGTTGCCTCGCCTGTTAGTAAATTTGAGCAGGTTTGATTTGATAAACATTAGGGCTTAGTTCAGTTTTAGTTCAGTTCAGCTCTGTAGTTCTTAGTTCAGTTCAGTTATGTAGTTCTTGTCTTCGTCCTGCATCTTTTGCTGCTATAAGAGGCTGGGCATGATTTGTAATGAACTGTTGTCCTGTTGCACTGCTGCACTTATATGTTTCAGTTCAGCTCTGTAGTTCTTAGTTCAGTTCAGTTATGTAGTTCTTGTCTTCGTCCTGCATCTTTTGCTGCTATAAGAGGCTGGGCAAGATTTGTAATGAACTGTTGTCCTGTTGCACGGCTGCACTTATATGTTTCTTATTGTCTAGCCATTTAACAGTAGTTGAACTATTGTACTACTGTACTGATGTTTCATGTTGTATGATTGTCTGATTGTAGGCGTTGGCGTCAAGCACAACATCAACAATACATATGGATGGTGTTGTTGTGAGATCATTGTTATCTGGACTCTGTCATTTGGCCACCACTGGTTAATTGGTTATACATGTATACGTATTGCTCTGGACAATTTTTTAGCTGGCTGAAATCCTTAGTATACATGCTATACTTGTTTGTTTGTTTTTGCAAAATGCTATTTTGTAAAATAACATGCTATAACTTCTATAGCGTTTGGAGAAGGGTCATTGCTATATTAAACAGCGCACTATTTTTTCCTTGGTATAGACGTGCCCGGTGACCCAGCGTATCCGCTATCACTCACAACATCAAATGATGTTGTCTCGACACATTTTTGGAGTTAAGAACACATTTATTTAATTTTCTAGGAAAACATGGATACTAGAGAAACCAGAAGGAAAAAGAAAAACAACAGGCGCAACCTTTGTCCAGTTGGTAGCCACAGCAGTGAATAAATAATAATAAAGTAGCTTATAGGAGCAAATACCTGAATACTGGAGTTGCGAGCATAGCTGGTATCCCCTTCTCCATGGTTCATGTGCTCCATCTCTATATTCGCTAACAGCAGCGTGAACCTCCAGAATCCAGACCCAGAAGACCTTCAACCTGTGAGGGATAGATCGGAAGCTCCATTCTCCTCCTTTTATGCTGACTGCATATGGCAGTTTTCTAGGCCTAAAAATAGCATGTAACAGTCTATTCACACGGCCTTTGAATTGCAAAAATAGCATTTTCCCAAGGAAAAATGGAGATCTACTCGGAAAACATGTGGATGAGGATTCTGGATGAGTCAAGACACCATGTGGTTCAAGATGAGCGTGAAAACCGTGGCTACTGAACAAAACGCCATGAAGATATTAATCAAGCAGCACAAAATCTTGGAGGTGGAGAAACACGTGTTGTCATAGGCTGGTGATGGCGATCCTCTTGTACTCCAGTATATACTGCTAAATTCTGAAGCTGTCTTTTCTTTTCTTTCTCGCGCGAAATGAAACGCTCTGCTTGTCTTGTCTGTTGGTTGGTTCGTGTGCAATCTTGATACTAGCAGCTCGCTGATCCTAAAACTTCAGTTAGCACATCCAAGAAACCAGCCAAAAATCTTGAGGTGTTTTGGCCTTCTCTGAACTCTGCGTGAGTGTTCATCTGTTGGTTGGTCGGTCGGTCGCATAATCTTGTGCAGAATTCTGCTGGAACAAAATCTTGTGCAGAATTGCTACTAGTTCAGTGAAGCTAACATGTCTAGTTTTCATCTTATTTTGGAAAGGAGAACAACGACAGCAGTAGAATGATCATACTTGGAAACTTCCACTTTCTCCTTAAAAACACCATTCCACAAGGAAGAAACAACCAACCAGAGGAGAACAATGATGTGCAAATTGTTCTGAATATCCAGTTAGCACATCTATCAAACCAAGAAAGAGGACAACATTGCTTCCCAGCAAATTATTCGTGATTTTCATCCGTTGCATCACCTGAACCAAAACCCCAGAAATTGTGACCGATATTACCTCACTCTACATGGCTCACGACACCGAGATCTAATCTTCACCAGCTCCGGCACCCGCCTCCTCCAAATCTTCACCAGCGCTGCAGGTGGTGGCGGCGGCATTCCAATCTTCACATTCTTCTTCCTCCTCTTCTTCTGCCACCACTGAAAGCGTGACGGGCACCCTGACATCTCTGTAGCTGCAGACGTAGGGCGCGTCGCGGCCGTGGTACGTGCCGGTCCACCGCCCCTCGTCGACCCCGCTCGCGTCCCACAGCGAGGCGTACAGGAACATGGGCTTCTCCGGCCACGGCTGCCCCTCGTCGCGCCGCTCCTCCCGCCGGACCACCGCCCCGTCGACGCGCCACTCGATGGCCTCGGCGCCCCATGCCACGGCGTAGTGGTGGAACCCGTCGGAGGAGTCGAAGGGGAGCCCGTGGACCGCCTCCCTGCCGCCGACGCCCGCCACGTAGTAGTTGGTCTGCACGGCGCGCTTGTCGCCGCCGAGAAACTCGAAGTCGATCTCGTCCATGTCGGGGGACCCTTCCAGGGAGGACAGGTAGAGGTTGTAGTTGAGACCCGCGGTGTCCCCGGCCGGGGCGCGGACGGCCGCCGCCACGGCGCCGCCCGGGAGGAAGCGGCGGCGGGACCGCCACCGCGCGCCGCCGCGGTGGTCGTAGGTCACGTGGATCTCGCCCGAGGCCCGCGCGTGGTGGCACGCGTCCGGGGTGTAGTCCACCGCGATGCGGGACAGCGGCTCCGTGCCCTCCGGCCGCAGGTGCTCGTGCTGCCGCGCCATGCCGTCGCCGGACTCGCATTCAGGCGCCATGATGGACAGGAGGCTGCAGAGAAGCGGGATGGAGGTGGTGGGGATTTGATGTGCTCGACAGGCGACAGCCGCCGCTCCGGCCACGTGCGGCGAATCCATCCACATGCGCTTGGCCTCTGCTGCTGCTGCTGGAGTAACATGAAGAACAGTTCACAATGAGCCAACTTGCTACTACATTAGAAATTGAAGAAATGTTATCTGAATTAGTACATGAGAATCCTGAATCCACATTGTTCAGCGGAAACGACTTGCTGCCACCAAACGCGAGGTCGCTCAGCCTCGATCGAGCTCACCATCCAAACATCCAGAGCAACCTTCAGGACCAGCCCGTGCTCCTGAAACCTGTTCAGCAGGGACGGCAGGCCGCCTCCAACTTCTCGGAAATCAACCAGTACAACTGCATAGCCCTCGACGCGCAAGGTACTCAAGGATGAACCAGGCACCAGTAGCTAAAGGACAACCGCCCCTGATGAACCAAACACCAGTGGCAAACGGAAGCCCCATGGTTAGCACAAGGATTCCTAGAAGCATCCTGCTCGGAGGGGATACATACAAAGCTATGTAGTGAGGCCAACTCCTCTTTCAGTGATTGTTTTATTCTCGCTGTGATTTAGTATGTTCTAACCACATTATTTACTTTTTACCTGAAAAAATCTCATGATGCCAGATTGAATCTAGGTGTTCTTAATTACACATACAAGCGGTATTAGAACAACAGGTGTATCCGAAAAGGTTCTCTTCAAATACTGAAATCCTCCAACACCAGGTGACAGAGCTGGTTTATTGAAATCTCGAAATGTACATATTGTATTGCTCCAGCAGGCCTAGCACATTTTCTATCTCTTCAGGAAGATCACATATTTACTTACATTCATGAGTTCCAGTTGCACTAAAAATATCACTCTCCATACAGATATATCTTCATGGTTTTACAATTTATGTCGTTGCTAGCTTTTGGATTATGACAAGACTTGCTTGTTAATACTAGTCTCCATGCACCTTCCATTTATTCTACAAGGTCGGTGCATCCGAAGCCAAATGTAAAACATGACAAGGTAGAAGTAACTAGGTTGGATGGTTCTACATGCTGGCATCTAAACATAAATAAGTGTTGGATCGAAATGTCAATCCAGAAGAGTCAACTAAGAAGGTAACATGTGATACACTACCCCTTTGTAGCGTGGTAAATTAAGTAAATGGCACCGTGGGTCATTGAACATGTCATGCATGTGCACTTAAGTCACACATCTTAGAAACATAATTAACCGGTCACACAACTTGCAATCATATGCACTCGTGGTCACAAACCGTTCTACTAGCCGGTTTTTGACAAAAACCGGTCACGTGTCCAACCCGTGAGGTAAGAGCAGATAGACTTTTGCAAAAAGAGCTCTCTATTTTTTTTTGTCAATATGATTTACAATACACATATATGAAAATTAATGTGATTCTATCCTCGGTAAAAAAGTGAAGATTTCATATCTAAACGTAAACAGTAAACAGTGTAATTTTAAATGGGCCTCCGTTTTTCCAAATTTTATGATTTTTTCTGCACTTGTAATAATATTTGCATACATGTATTTCGTATTAGTGGCTACCCGTAGGTATATTTTTTGAAAATATTTGATAGTTTTTGAAAAATTCAAAAATGGGCTCGAGTGAGCCCGTGCTCTAAAGTGAATTTACGAATATTTATATTACTATAAGAACATTTTATAGAAAACCATAGATAGCGCAAATACATGTGTGTGTTGCATCTATAAACAAAACAAATAGGCCCAATTCTTGTAAATTAGTGTTAAAAAGATAAATAGAATGAATCTATTTGTACGTGTAGGATTGCCAAAATAAATAAAAAAGGCTTTTCACTAATATATCCATCTGTTATATATGTATTCTTCTGGAGTAATATAAGAGCAAGACTGTTTGGTGTAGTGGCTAGGCTATGCTTGTCGCGTCTGCAGATCAACAATTTTAATCCCACACGGTTCAATTATTTTGAATACTTCTTCCATCGCTAACAAATGGGCTCCATATACAAAACAGTACAGAAATCGTATTTGCAAACAAAAAATACGGGTGAACTACATGGTGATTGAATCGTTATGTAATAAGACAGAAATGTAGGGTGGTTTTTGCAAAAGTCTGTCTGCTTTTACACTCACGTGTTGGACACGTCACCGGTTTTTGTCAAAAACCAGACAGCAGGCATGTTTGTGACCACATGTGCACACGATTGCAAGTTTTGTGATCGGTTAGTTCGGTTTTTAAAATGTGTGACTTAAATGCACATGCATGATAAGTTGAGTGACTGATGGTGTCATTTACTCTGGTAAATTGACATGTGATATTCGAGCAAACATAAGTCTTTGACTAGTTTGGGCACGAAGGCTTTCAAGAGTAGCAGTTAATAACTTAATATAAAACCCTAAAAGTAGTACTTCCTCCGTTTCAAAATATAAGATGTTTTATCTTTATAAAACAAATGTATCTAGACTACTTTTAGTAATTAGGTTCACTCAGATTTAGAGTGAATCTAGACACTAAAAGTAGTCTAGATATGTTTTCTTCATAAATCTAAAACATCTTATATTCTAAAACGGAGGGAGTAAAACTTAATATAAAGAACAATTGTTGCAATAGTGCTAACTGTTCAAGGCCGAATGGCACTGAGTTCTGGTTCTGCAAAAAGCATACAACTTGTAGGTTTTAGGAGAAATTTTTGGATGGGCTTAGTCTCTTGGACCTCCACGCCCTCTTATATATAGCACAATCTAGCCTTACATCTTCACTCGTATACTGGAATGATCCAGACTCTAGTAGGACATTACTACTATGCTAACACTCCCTAGAATACTCTAGACTCTACAAGTGTAGTACTACTACACAAACTCAGACTCCAACACTCACTGGAATACTCTAGACTCTCCTAGGACAATACTACTATGCTAACCTAGACTCCAACACTCCCTCTCAAGATGGGCATGGGTCGACCATCTTGCTACAACTCCATGATACTTACTAGGACCACTACACTTCTAGCTTGCAAGCATACAAAGATACATGAGAGTGATTTACTCTAGCTCTTGCTCTAGTGGTCATCAAGCAACCAATTAACTCCGATCATCCAGCTCTGCTCATGGGAGCCATCACCATCACCATGCGCCTACTCTGCATCAAGCTAGCCTCCTCCAATCCTTCTTGTGTTGGTCCACCGTTGCCTCTCCAACCATGCGCCTTCTCACACCGGCACCTACAACGGCGCCACCACACACCTTCTCTCATCAGCTTAAGCATCGCCATTATATCTTCATCAACTCCGGTTCCCACAGAACCACTGCTGCCTCACCTCAACAACAGCTCCTACAGAACCACAACCGCCTCACCATCAACATCACCATGCACAAACTTTGCATCAAGCTGGCCACCTCCAATCCTTCTCGCATTGGTCCACCGTTGCCTCTCCAACCAAGCGCCTTCTCACACCGGCGGCACCACACGCCTTCCATCATCAGCTTGAGCATCGTCATTGCCTCTTCATCAACTCTGGTCCCCGCAGACGGTTGCCTCACCTCAACAACAGCTCCTAGAGAGCTACAACCGCCTCACCATCAACATCACCATGCACAAACTTTGCATGAATCTATCCACCTCTACTCCTTTCTTCATATACTGTCCACCTCTCCAACACGGTCTCAACCATTACCTCTGCCTTATCTCCAGCAAACCCTTGGCCATCTTCACCTCGGCCACCACAACCTCTACCATTTTTTTCCTCAACATTAGAAACACCACCTCTCCTATGTCATCATCAAACTCCTCGCTTACCATCTCAATTTTCACACCTCCCGACAACTCTTCAAACTCAGTGTCACTCGCCTTCTCAGCACCATGGCTTCACCATCACAACATACAACTCCCATCATTCTCCCCCTGTCTGAGGGCTCACCTTGTCCTCAAACACCAGCAGTCTGTGTGACCATAATCTCCATGATAGTCATAAACAGCAATACCAGCAGGGAGAAGCTTCTCTCTCTCACTTCCTCTGGATCATTCCACAAGCCTCGAGCAGATGCGCATGCATCACTCTCCTTTTCTTCACTCAGCAGTCCATCTGCACTTCTCTCCACTCCAGGATGCAGCTGCTTCGCTCCCTTGTATCAGCTCCAACCTACCAGCAGCAAAGCAGACTGCAAATCATCAATCTCTTCTTCCCTGCAGAAGCACCCACTTCATCTCTGGTTCAGGCTAGCACCAGCCCTCTTCTCTCTACTCCATTTATACACCAGGACACCACCACTGTACACCAATGTAACTAGCTTCCTGAGCAACACCCAGTGCAGAGCAGCAACCAAGCATCGCATGATGCACCTTGCAAACATGAGGTGGCTACCGTCCGCACATAGCAACAAGGTGCGGCCTCCCACCGCCTAGGTGACTACAATATGCCCAGTGTTGTTGACGACAAGAGCCGGAGTAGGTGCTGTAGTGGGGAAACAATGGTGGCTAGGGTTAGGAGGAACCTAGCTCTGATACTATGTAGGTTTCAGGAGAATTTTTTGGATGGGCTTAGTCCCTTGGACCTCCACACCCTCTTATATATAGCACAATCTAACATTACATCTTCACTCGTACACTGGAATGATCAGACTCTAGTAGGACATTACTACTATACTAACACTCCCTAGAATACTCTAGACTCTACAAGAGTAGTACTGCTATACAAACTCAGATTCCAACACTCACTGGAATACTCTAGACTCTCCTAGGACAATACTACTATGCTAACCTAGACTCCAACAACATGTAGGTTTCAGGAGAATTTTTTGGATGGGCTTAGTCCCTTGGACCTCCACACCCTCTTATATATAACACAATCTAGCCTTACATCTTCACTCGTACATTGGAATGATCTAGACTCTAGTAGAACATTACTACTATACTAACACTCCCTAGAATACTCTAGACTCTACAAGAGTAGTACTACTACACAAACTCAGACTCCAACACTCACTGGAATACTCTAGACTCTCCTAGGACAATACTACTATGCTAACCTAGACTCCAACACAACTGAATTTACTGGAACATCTTTGAAGCCGCAACTATAACTTTGCACATGTGCATGTACATTAGGTTAGGGTCGTGTGTGCCGCTGTCTTCAATCTGTGATTGTGGCTTCATGCTTGTGTTTTGCAAAATGCAGGAACTGGCCAGAATAATCATCGACTCAGATGATGACGCTGATGGGTGTACTTCCTCAGTGATTCTGAACACAAAACTTGGTATAAATCATTTGTTTTTGCGCATGCTTACTTATAGGACAGTGCTAGGCGTCCCTCGGACAATGGGGGAGCTCCCATCGTCCTGCTTCCCGTGCTGACACGTGTCCATTTGCTGCAAAACATCCCGCGTTTGCTGCATATGTCCCCGCTTTTGCTTCCGAAGCAAAAAAAAAGGGTTCATTTTAGAAATAGAACGTCTCGCCGGAGACCATGCAGCAAAAAAATATGCTAATGCAGCAAAACCGACTTCGCTGGAGACATCGTCGGAAAAAACTCGCCGGTGACTCTCGCCGGAGACCTTGTAGCAAAAAGTTGACACTGTTGTAGCAAAACCACAAAACGGTTGTAGCAACAAAGTTCTTCTAATGTAGCAAAAATCCTACTTCGCCGGAGACATCGCTGGAGAATTTAGCCGGAAAACCTCTTCGGAGAACTTGTAGCAAAAATTTTATGGTATTGTAGCAAAACAAAAAAACAGAGATAGCAAAAAAATATATCAATGTAGCAAAAATACAGAAGATTTTGAGCAAAAATAATTTTTGCTATTATGGTATCCTAGCAAAATCTGGGACCTTGTAGCACCGCCGCCGAGGCATGTAGCAAACTCCGATGCCATGGCTTGGGAACGACGCCATGGCTTGGGAGTACAAGTTCCTGCGTCTCGTGCTTGCCTTCGCAGCGAGGCAGCGTAGACCACCGGCGCCATGGCTGTGTCGAGTCCGAAGGAATCTACCTCAAGTTGCCGGTGAGGTCCCCGCAAGCTGTGACATGGCTAATCAACCCCGGCGGGCGAGATCCACATCGCCATGGCGGCAACATGTGTAGCAAGGGCGGCGGCCGGCTGCCGGGGCGCAAGGCAGCCACTTTGCTGGGCGTGGAGGTCACCGGAACGTAGGTGGGCAGAGATGGTGGAGACGGAGCTGCGTGGGAGAGAGAGAGAGAGAGAGAAAAAAGGGGATGCGCGCGGGGAAGATGAGAGAAAAAGGCAGCGTGAGTGGGCCTCTCTTGTTTAGTTGGACAGCGAGGAGTCAACAGGACGATGGGCTTGTCTTATCCCCGGGGGATCCCCATAATTTTTCTTACTTATATGCCCATTCTAGTTTCTTGCCTTGGATGGGAGAGGGACATTTTGATTGGTAATCATTCAGATCGGGGGTGGATTTCATGGACCACTTGTTACTGTCACTAGTTATCCTCGAAACAGGCATACGCCCAGCTTTATAAATAAAGCAATAACCATACATCGTCCGGTACAAACACACATCACGGAACAGCCACTGAGTCTAACAGTCACACACGGCACAACAGAGAACACAACACGTAGAGATACAAACGGGCCCCCAAAGACCCACTCAACGGCCGGTGGGAGAAGCGAGAAGAGGGGGCAGGAGGCTGAACCAGAAGAAGAGAAGGACGGAGTCATTCATACTGAAGCAGCACCATCAAAGCCGCCTCGTCGGCCCAACCCCAAGTAGGATGCAGCTCGGTGGACTGTGTGAGGTGACCGGAGAAGCCACGGAGGCACCACACCACAGATACTGTGACAGGTATTGGTCTAGGGCATCCGAGTCTGACAGCCAGGAAATGGCTATGCCGTGATCACTCTTTGACTCTCAGGAACAAATCACAGATGTATTATCACTTGACCTCTGACACAGACACACAGTACATGACGTCTCGAGGCTTGTGTAATTCCCCACATCTCAAACACGTTAATATCGTAAATCCCTACGAAAGTGAAGTACTGTTTCAACCATTTTGACATTTGTTTACACAAGGTCCACATGAGGCACACAAACTGAAGACTGCAAATGAGGTACAACTAGCACTTGCGGCATGGTAAGCCAGTGAACTTTATTCTGTATATGCATTCAATCACAGTTGCAACTTACTCCACTGGCACTGGCTGCATGGCCTCGGCTTCCTTCCTCAGACCCTCAAACAGCGCCGACGACAAGTATCGCTCCCCCGCACTCGGATGAACGGTCTGAAACAATGGGTGCACCGGTTAGTTAGCTTTCTGAATAATTCTTCTCCATGTGAACATCTTTTTTGATACTTTTTTTGGCAAATATTGGCATGTATGAATGGATATGACATACCACGATGAGCTTCCCTTTGTTTTCTGGCCTCTTTGCGAGTTCGATGGCTGCAACCGTGTTGGCTCCTGATGAGATCCCTACCTGCCAAATTTGTTACCAGTTAATCAACACTTCGATGCAATCAGATGCATTTTCACATTAGCCAAGAATTGCATCAGGATTCTGTTCTTCATCTTGATTCTTCTCGAGGATAGCAGAGGCACATATGGCTTTTGTGACTCACCAGAAGACCTTCTTTCAGTGCCAACTGTTGCGCCATCTTAACGGCATCCTCACTTTTCACCTGTTATATTCGTAGATACAGTAAGACTTACATAATTTCTTCATCCAAATAACATGATCAATTTGATACCTTACCTCAAGAACCTTCTCCATTATATCCATGTCCAGAATATCTGGCTTAAATCCAACTCCATTTCCAGTGATGAGGTGAGGCCCTGCAATCAGTTTTCAGTTAGCAATTATTAAAAAAGTACATTGTTTACACAAATTGATAACCTACCTGCTTAAACCTTTTAAGTAATAAAGTACCCATTATAAAAAAGAAAATTGATAACCGACCTGGCTTGCCACCATTGAGAACATTTGCTTCGGCTGGTTCAACTCCATAGATCTGCATACAGACATACACGCTGGTGAATTTCACAACATTAGCAAATAAAAGTTACAGGAACAATTAAGGAGTACCTTTGCATTGGGGTTCTTCTCTTTGAGGTACTTGCCAACACCGGTGACGGTACCGCCACTACCGATCCCCATGACGAAGATGTCGACCTGCCCGAGCGTGTCCTCCCATATCTCTGGACCGGTCGTCTCATAGTGTACCTGCCAATTTCGATTAACATCATGTACAAGAAACAACACCCAGGATAAAGTCCCTAAACTTCTTGAAGATGAATAGTCATCCGTGGTACTGAAGAGATAATTTAACTTGGGAGTAGTTTGTGGGACCCAGTGGTAGTTTTCTCAAAAAAGACTTTGACAAATATACACTTATTGTGCACTCATATAATCTTTTTTCAAGATCCATGAAAGGACTAACCTGGACATTGGCAGGGTTCTCAAACTGCTGGAGCATGAAGGCGCTGGGATGGTTCTCATAGAGCTGGGTCGCCTTCCTTACTGTCCCTCCCATCCCTTTGGCTGGGTCGGTGAGCACGAGCTGCGCGCCAAAGGCCTTCATGACCACCCTCCTCTCGAGGCTGGTGTAGGATGGCATCGTCAATATCAACTCGTACCCTTTGAGCGCAGCCATGAAGGCCAGGCCGATGCCCATGTTCCCGGATGTTGGCTCAATCAGCGTGGTCTATTTTGACAAGTGGCATATGGTTAGTTGTAGATCATGTGCAGGACCGGTTTCTTGCAGAACATTTATCTGAATTTCTGTCAAATCATACACAGTGCATTCTAAAAAATTTATTATCATTTCCATGTGAAGTTCGATCACTGACCTTGCCTGGGGTTATCAACCCCTTCTTCTCCGCATCTTCAATCATGGAAATTGCAGGCCTGGATGGATCATACCGCGCGCAGACATATTAATCACACTGGACAGAGAGATAGAATATATTTTTCTTCTTTGTCAAATGCTGACGGATAGTAAACAGACCGGTGATTTCTTATTTCATTTCTACATGCTAGTTTCGTAGTTTTGGGGGTTTATGTACAACTAGCATAAGATTATGTCTTAGCATTCCGAACAAAACAATTTGTTCCAACAGGATCCAGGTTATCCGAAAAATATGTGATAGAGAGATTCCCTTTACACTAAACCATGATGGAGGATTTGTACTACATTACAAAGTACTCACACTTTAGCGACCAAAACAGACTGAATTTCTATCTAGTTCATTGGATCCCTATCACTTTCTATCACATTCAGGCTGACACATTGGATCCCTATCACTTTCTATCACATTCAGGTGGCCAAGAATATCAGAACAGAGCCCTACTTGTCCCTTTCTAGATACGTTTTCTCTTTGTGTGGGAAAGTGACAGGGTGGACCGCAGATTTTCTTTAATGAAATAAATCCAGTTGCTATCAAGAGCAGAAAAACAACCATTCAATCGATGTTATACAACTAGGGTCCTTCCTCATTGGCAAGTTAAAAAATAATGATCGCTTGGTGGCCTTTCTTATCCGATGTTGTAACTGACAGTTTGGATTTACTAGGTTGTCTGCTTGTGATGTGAGGCCCACAATTTAATTGGGCGAACAGGGGCCCGGATCCAACATTCGAAAAACTTGATCTGGTGCTTACGGCAGTTGAGTGGAAATTTAGATTTAATTTAGTCTCGGTCCATGCTCTTGGACGTATCGAGGGATCATGTGACACCTCTTGGTCCGTAGCTTTTAGCGGGTTCCATTCATATTTGAGTTGGGTTGGCTTACCGAGGGAGGTTTTGTGGATAGCTTCAAGGAGGCGTTGAGAAAGCAATCTAAAGGGCGCACACCAATTCTGAGATGGAACCATAAGATTCTTAACTAACAACCAATGATCTTAGTATTCCAGACAGAATAAATGGCCCCAAAGGGATCGAGGCAGGTTAATCGTTTCCACCAGAATAAATCCTGGAGTGGAATATAGATATGTAATACCACCTCCGACTCATAATGAGTGTTGTTGTTTTAGTACAAAGTTCGGAGGTACTAGAAAGATCCTTTCGGCACTAGACCTTGATGGATTATTGGCACTAGATCCCAAAATGAGACTTTAACCCATGACTTTTTTTCAAAAGCTCTATTTGCTCTTGAGCTACAGCAATCCCTTTATTTTAACAAAATCTAAAATTATACCCCCTCCGTTTCATATTACTCCGCACGTTAGCTTCGGTCAAGGTCAAACTTCACAAAGCTTGAGCCATTATATAGAAAAATATATTAACAATTATAATCTCAAATCAATACCAATCGAGACAAGGTGAAATATACTATCATATTATATATATTTGATATTGTAAATGTTAATGTTTATCATATATACTTGGTCAAATGTTATGAAGTTTGACTTTTACTATGCCTAACGTGCAGAGTAATATGAGACGGAAGGAGTATTTACAAGTTTCAGAAAAACTGAAAAAAATATTCTTTATATAGCCAATGATGTATCTTACGAGCATGCAAAATCACAATGCTATGCTATTTTTTAAAACATTCTGGGCAACACAAAAATGATAAAATCTGGTAATTTTTATAGTTATGAGAATATCACTACACTCGGATCCATCCTTCTCACTGTTGTGCAGCTCAGAGTACAAAGTATTTCAACTTGAGATTTTTTGCGTTCGTAGAATACATCATTGAGTACATCCATAATTTTTTCTTTAACAAATTTTCCCTTGGATCTCAACGCATATCATTTTCAGAGTTTCAATCACGTTCATTCAGACAAGAGCATATGGATCCTTTATTTCTTCCTCGTGAAAACGACCGTTAATTTTAGTTCTGTTTTTTTTTTGAAGGAAATTTTAGTTCTGGTTGATAGAGAAGAATGGCCAATTAATTCGGTCGATGTTCTCCTCCAACCATGGTATATACATCATCAGCACAAGTATGATATACTCCCTTTGGCCCAAATTGATTGGCGCAGGGAGGGAGTAGATTATTTCCAGCCACTAGAAAGCAAGGAAATGAAACCGGTCCCCGTCAGGTCCCCGCATTAGATTATGGGACAGAATGATATGTGGATCACGTACGTGAACAGGAGATTAATTAGCCCTACTCGTATCCGTAAGCATGCAGGATTACGCGGAGACAAGGTAGGATGAGATGGAGTGGTACTACTGGCCTGTCCTTGACGCTGAATGAGGGCTGGAGGAACTCGAGCTTGGCGGCGACCCGGGCGCCGCAGCCCTCCGTCACCTTGTTCAGGTACACCAGCGGCGTCCGCCCGATCAGCTGCGGCCATAACCCAACAGACGAAACCAGATCAACAACAAGCTAGATGTAATAATAATCAGTTAAGGAAGGAAGAAGGTGTTGCAGAGTGGTGTACGTACATGGGCGGCAGTGTCCCTGATTTTGAGCGCCGGCGGGTCTTCCACCAGCTGCTGCTGGGTGGAGAAGAAGGACGAGCCGCCGGCGCCGGAGACGACCCTAATGCCTCCTCCTCCTGCTTGGAAGAGAGACCTGTTCCTCCTGGCCAGCCTCATCACCATCCTCTCCATCTCCCCTACCCTGTCTATCTGACTCCTCACTCTGTTTCTGTGTCTGTGTGAGATATGGCAGTGGTGTGGTGTGGCTCGCAGTGAGTGTTCGGTCTATATATAAATATGGAGGCCGGCGACTTGCAGGTGGTATTATTGGGAACGTATCACCATATGTACTGCATTATTTATGTCTGATACTATGGCATCCTGATCTGGTACCAATGGCAGCGTTCGTCATGTGATATTGTGATACGGAGGGAGGGAGAAGAGATCAAAGAGATTGATCCGGTCGTTGCATCTGGTCGGCCGGCATTTTGGACACATGCATATGTTCGTCGAGCACCACATGATTGCAGGTTCAGCCTCAAGTTTACCATACAAGAACTATTCGTCCATGTAAGACCCAGATCTGCATGATTGCAGGTTCAGCCTCAAGTTTACATCACTCTGTGTTTTACAAAAGGAGGCCACAAATCCTCAAGACAGAAACGATGATGCTACAAATAGCCCTCAAGCAGCAAGGTTCCATTCACCTCCCTGCGCTCCACGTTCTTCAGTGGGAACGACTGGCTACCACCAAACGCCAGGTTGTTCGGCCCAGGGCTGACCATCCAAACGGGAGAGAGCTCCACAACGACCTTCTGCACCAGCTTGTCCTCCTGAAACCTGTTCAGCAGCGACGCCAGGCAGCCTCCGACGTCTCTGAAATCAACCAGCACGCTGCATAGACCTCGGTCTGCTAATAGTTGAAGAATGGAGTCTAGGTTCATCTGACCGAGGACGGTAACGCTGACCTCCGCTGGCTCCACGGTGACGGGGCTGTCAGATAGAACTATGGCGTTGGCCGCGGTCTCTTCGTCGAGAGATGGGATATGTAGTTTGGAACTTTCGCCCTGTGCTATGATGATATAAAGAGGCTGCTTTGCGCCAGCTTCCTGTGATACAGGCATGGTAGTCGTCTTGGCCATCTCGCTTGAGATGATGACTCCGTCATATTCTTTCGCTAGCTGCGAGTAGTATCCTCCTGCTTGGTCGGCTCCGCTCCCGATTTGGTTGATGACGATTCCGTTCATCGAGAGTGTAGTTCTGGTGGCAATGTAACAGATAGACATCAGATCCAGCATCACAGATTATATTAGAATGAAAAGAACCAGAGAACGTGATATGCATTTGTGCATGCAAAATATAAGCATTGCTACAGTAAACTAGCTGAAGGCAATGTGTTGCAGATTTTCGTAACCACAATTGTAAGAAAACATTGAAAATGCCGTCCGACTTATATTTCAAAATACAGCTACACCATTGTACTGTATTTATGATTGCCAAAAATAGCCGAATCACACATTGTTATTGAACTAAAGGACCACATTACAAGTTCACAACACTAAAATAGATGAATCCATGTGCATTCTACGTTTTGCCAAACCACCATTTGTAAAACCAAAAATTATTAACATGCCGTCCAAATTATATTTCAAAACAGAGCGACACCACTGTATTAGCAGGAATTTGTGTTATGTTACCATAATCTGGATACTTGGAGTTGGATATTTTTACCTCAAAGTTGCAAAGGCCCTCCCAGTAAGCATACGATGGATGTAAGCCTCATTTAATCTGAGGCATAATGCTTCCTCCACGCCAACCCTCACATCTATCCCGGCGTTTCGGAGTTTCTCAATCCCTTTGGATGCTACAATAGGATTTGGGTCAGTCATCCCCACCACCACTTCTCTAACTTTGGCTTTGATTAGTGCTTCGGTGCAGGGAGGGGTCCTCCCGTAGTGGTTGCAGGGCTCCAAACTCACATAAGCTGTTGCGTTCTCTGCTGAATCCCCTGCATCTCTTAGAGCAAATACCTGCGCACAGACACATTGTAACAAACACCATACTTTAGCTTCCCAAGTTCTTAGACAGGCAAGAAACAGTATTCCATCCTTCCAAGAACTATGAAATGTGAAACTTATATCAAATGCTACACCTATCAGTGTACCACTATCACTGTTTCGCACTGCAGTTATCACCCTTGGGCACGAAATTGCTTGTGGTTTGAGAATGCAACAAGGTTGCCGACAAAGAGCCCGAAGAAGGCTCTGTCTGCATCAGACATATTTCTAGCACGGACAGTTCGAAACAGCGCAGTGCCAGCGACGGCAGCTCGAGCCGTGCAGATGGACCACCTGTCCTCATCATTTTGTGTACAGATGATGATACTAACTAGTGTATATTTGGCTGTTGTACTAGCACAAGCTGAAGTTATATTGCTGTGTGCCTGTGTCTGAAGTATGAACTGCAAAACATGGCATACTCTTGAAAAAAAAAATCTGCAAGTGATGTTTCATGAACATTTGTTTGCTGTCAGAGGCACTATTACGAGCTTACAACAGTGGTGAACAATGTAGCGCTGGTTTTCACTGTAATACTACGAACTACTAGTAAGAGATTGGGGACAAGTAAGTAAGGATCATGAAGATTTTCAACAATTGCTGTCAAGCATGGTTACCTCGGCGTGGGGCTGGCCGGCTTTGGGGTGGAACCCCTCGCCGATGACTTGGCCGTCGCGGACGAGGACACAGCCGACCATGGGGTTAGGGCTGGTGTGCCCGGCCGCCTTCCGGGCCAGCTCGACGCACCGCCGAATGTAGTGCGCGTCCATGTCCCCCGCCTGCGCCTGGCATCGCACGCCGGCCACGAGCCCCCGCGCGCCGCCGCCGACCGCGAGGCGGGCACGAGAAGGGGAGGTCGGGGCGGGTGCGGAAGCGGGGCGCGGGGCGAGGCGGGGGCGCGAGATGGGCGAGGAGGAGAGCATGTCAGAAGAGGGGACCGATCCAGCGAGATGTGTGCAGAGTTTGAGTTTGGGATTGTGCGGGTGCGGTGCCCCTGGAACCAGCCTCAAGCTTCTTCGTGTCTCTGTCGCTGCTGGCACAGCCGTCGCGCGCGGCGAGGTCTCGCCGCCACTCGCAGCTGTCAGCCCTGAGCGCCGTCGTGCGGAATCGCCGCCGGTCCGCTCTACCTTCCCGGAACACGGAGGCCCAAATGGGATATCATCGTATCGAGTCGGGGGATGCAGTTATCTTCGAATAATGGGCCCGGCTTCCTATCGACCTGGATAGTTTACTACTCCCTCCGATCAATATTACTTGTCACTAAAATCAATGTATTTAAACATGTTTTAGTACTAGATACATTCATTTCAACGACAAGTAATATGGATCGGAGGGAGTAGTAGTAATGTACCGGGGCCGCTCAGAATTTACATTGTGGTTTCGGCCTTCCCTAAAAAAAAATCACGTTCAACACATCCCTTTTTAAATCCACTATTCCCCTATAAAAATAAATTACTCTCAACCTATGCAAAATTTGAGCTTGAGGTCTTATAAGCATTTATGATTAGGAAAACGCTACTTATAACGCGGGAATCGCTCGCTCCGTGTCCTTCGCCTCCCGCGTGAGACATGCGCCCCCCGGATCCACTACCACCGGCCGCCTTCTTATCCCTTTCTTCCGTAATTCCCTTTCCAACCTTTTATTTTCTTCTTCCTCCCATCGTATCTTCCCCTTTCTTCTCCACCGCCCACACAGATGACCACCCAGGCATGCACCTTCCACCATGCCACCGCCATTCACATAATCCGCGGCGCTCAACGCCTTCACGCCGCTACTGCAACAAAAATTCAGTGGCACCATCGGTCGTCTGCCACTACAAAGCCGGCTTGCTCTCACTGCTGCAAGGAAGATTCGGTGGCGTCGTTGGCCATCCGCCGCTACAAAGTCGGTTCGCTCGCCATCGCTGTCGCAAAGAAGTCCGCCGCCGTAGCTTGCTGACGCCAGCCGCCATGGCGTAGACACATGGCGTGCCTTGCCAATGGCGACATTGCTACCCACGCCAGCGCTGATATCCACGGCGGGCGATTCTGCCACCCACAGCATATGGCGGTGCTCTGAGCAAAAGGCGGCGTTGCTACCCACGACGCACGACGTTGCTACCCACGGCAAGCAGGTATGCTATCTACGTCACATGGTGGAGCTCTGAGCGAAAAGGCGGGATGCTACATGCGTCGTCGCGCACCTCTGATACGAGCATCAGGTGGCGCTGCTACATGCGGTGTGCGGCTATGCTACCTATGGCACGTGAAGCTGCTGCGAGCGGCTTGTCTTCTCCGACTACAGATTTGCTATCGACGATCGGCGGATTGCTACTAACGACCAACGTTGTTGCTGCATATGGCTAGCAGGTTTGCTACAAGGTTGGATGCATGGCTACTGACAACGAATGTTACTGGAGGTGCTCCTGCAGTGGAGGTGTTGTGGACAGAAGATCGAAGCCAAATTCTTCGCCTATATCAGGCTGTACCCCGTCAATGGATTTGGACCAGTAAGGAAGATACCTGTCAGATCGTTTAGATCAATGGGTACATCCTTTTCAGGGAATCAAAAGATTGCGCCGCGCATGCTATTCGCCTCCAAAGTATCAATGGCATTCAACAATCGATCAAATCTAAGATCCTCGTCTAGGGTCAGAGATTAGCAAAATATGACAATTCATGAACTTGAGAAAGGAACAAAAAGGATATAGGCATGTAAACAAAAGAAGAGGAATTTAAAGCCTCCACGCGAAGGCGAAGATCATTGTCCCGCATAGCTACGGATTCGATTTTCTTCTGGAGTGATTCAGCTTCAGAAGCAGCATCTTGTTTAGCTTTTCCAAGCAACAACTTTGTCTATTTTAGTTCGGCTTCAAGCTCATCCACTCGTATTAGCTCTTGGTCTCGAATAACTGCGGATTTAGCAGAAGCAGCTGTGTTAAAAGCAAATCATCCTAACATATAATATTTGGGTCCAAAAATTAAGTGGAAAAGTGAAAGAGGACATACCTTTGGACTCTTCGGCTTCATGATGGATCTTGATAAAGCGAGAGGCCATCTCGACCATCTCGCGCATCAGTGGCTGCGCCAAATAAGACAAGTTCACTCGGGGGCTATAATAAATAAGTACTTCAAGAAAGTAAAACTAGTAAGCCACTTACATCTTTCGGCTGCGCCAAATAAGGATTTTCGGCTATCGCCACACCCTTGCCCGAGGTTTTCTTTTTCTTCATCGGCGGCTCGGTGGGCGAAGAAGTCGTATTCTTCGGGTCCAATTTAGCGACAACTTTCTCCAAAGCATCGGATGCGCTTGTTCGTTGGCCATGGACTTCGGGGGAGGAGATGGAGCAGCAACACTAGCTGGTGACTTCGTGTAACACCCTGGTCACTCTGGACCGACGACTGTCACTTCTGGCAGCTCAATAGGATCTCTAGACTAACTCACAGACCAACACTAGTCTTTTCTACGCACTTTGTCCTCACTCGTGCGCACCCGGTACCCACTTCCCGGTCGGTCACCCATCCTAGAATTGCTCTAGGCCAAGCACGCTTAACCTTAGAGTTATTTTCAAATGAGCTTCCGGAAAAGAAGTTGCAATTTGTTGGCATGGGTTTCCTATCAATCCTATTGATCCATGCGCCAGGGTCTCACATACACCCACCCTTAGAAGATTGACGTCCTCGTTGATCAACCACAAGTCAGGAACATCCCCTCTTGGCACACGTTTGTGCGTCCAGTGCCGACACATTGCCATGTCGTGTCCACTCCGGGCCACACTCACCATGCTACACATGTCCGCCACTGATCCGCACACGCCCATGTAACCGCGAGGGTCGGATCTAATACCACTTTGTAACACCCCCGGTCACTCCGGACCGACGGCTGTCACTTCTGGCAGCTCAATAGAATCTCTAGACTAACCCCACAGACCAACACTAGTCTTTTCTGCCCACTTTGTCCTTACTCGTGCACTTTTACCCACTTCGGCGGTCACCCATCCTAGAATTGCTCTAGGCCAAGCACCCTTAACCTTAGAGTTCTTTTCGAATGAGCTTCTAGAAAAAAAGTTGCAACTTGTTAGTATGGGTTTCCTATCAATCCTATTGAGCCATGCGCTAGGGTCGCACACTTCGGAGAGGCATCCGCATCTTCGTCGCTCCTGGAAGAACATAAAGTACATAGGAGCATTTTTCGGGTTGAAGATATAAGCAAGGTGCGCATGCGACTTACGAGCTAATGTCTTGTGCCATCCGAAATATCCCCATGTGAGGATGAGCATCATCAACTGGTTTAATATTTTATGGTTTTGAACCTGTTGAATCATCGAAATCTTTGACCCGTTCAACAGGTTTGATGCGCTTTGTAACATCCTAGCATTAGAGCCTAGAAATAAGCTGAACACAGATGTGTGCCTTGCATTCATGCATAGAAAATCCGAATAATTTTCGCGCTTTTAAATAAAAAAATGCCAAAGTGATCGAAGCTTCTCTCAACTTGATGGAATTGAAGTAGATCATTATGTTGACTGCGATAAGTTTCAATATGACCTTTGCTAAAACCTTATTTTGGGTAAACATGATTTGATCTAAGGGTAGATCAAATGTAATAAAATTAAACCCTAATACTCCCTCCGTCTCGGTTTATAAGACTTACACGTATTTCTAGGTTAACAAATTAACCAACTTAGCATGAGATACATAAGATAAAATTTATATTATTAGAAACTTCAAATGTTATATTTTCTAATGATATAATTTTTATATTATATAATTCATATTATATAGCTCATGCGGACAACCTAGGTATACCCGTAAGTCTTATAAACTGGGATAGAGGGAGTACATTACTTAATGATTTATATTTGATCCATAGGTGATCATATCATAGTATTCATTACAACAACTCATGAGTACCAAGTTATAAATATAACTTAAGTAATAGGCATGTAACAACTAAATCTTAATCTCATCTACGTATACCTTGAACATCATGGTAATACAATCTTAACTCTTTAGTGAGTTTGAGTACGAAAGGAATCAAGTCAAGATCATTCACCATATATCTTTCTTTCCATATCAATTCTTATGGAATTCTATCTCCATATATATTGTTCATCAATGTTGAGTAATCAACTATTGATTCACCCATTCTTAAACTATCAATTCTTGATACATCAACTCTTGTCCTTATCATAGCATCCACTCTAAAACCTTTAGAGAAAGAAGTAAGAAAAGATAGGCAGTAATGCTAGTTTTAAATATCATCTATAGGATGGGAGTGTTGGAAGAGAATAAGATCATTGTGATACTTGATGGAGTTAACTCACTCCTGAATAGATAGAAGAGTTATCTAGAAGATATAATTATATGCTAACAAATAGGATTATAAGGATGAACATTGAAGATAGTTACCAATGAGTAATCCTATTGGATTAAGTAGGCATAGTCCATGAATAACATCCCTTAATCCAATAAAGATACTAAGAAGATAATTTTTAATATAATTGTAAAGTTGTATTGAGGAGACCTTGATTAGCCAACGGGAAACCTAAACCGCAAAGGATCAAAGGATTATAATGATCATACTTTAGTCACCAAGATTGAATGCTTATATCATGTATAAGTGACATTGGTGGATAGAACATGATTGAACCCTAGTATAGATATGTTATTCTAGGATATCCATGACAAGTCATCATGATATGATGTAAAGTTTGTATTTAAGATACTAGAGTTAAGTAGATATAAGACAGTATACTTAAACTGAAGCTAGAGTAGCATGAAGTTATTGAAGTAGTATTATTCCTCTTAAAGGATAGTAACCTTTTGAGGAGAATAGAATTTGATATATACATTTACTAGAGTAATGCTGGTAATGGATGATAAAGGAAGAGTATGAATGCAGGTAACTGTAATCATCTGTTGGATTGAAGATTATTAGTAGTAGAATAATTTGATAACCAAGTATGGATATAAGAAGATTATGAAAGCTTCAGTGTCGAGCTTATTAGATTTACAAGCGGATTTAGAAGAATAAAAGGTGGATAAGAATATTCTTTTGAAGTAAAGCTCATCATGTTAACACATAATGATGGATAGGAAGAAGTAGAATATCTAGGAAAGGAATTCCTTAATCAGAAGTCCAGGATTGTGAATTATGGAAAATAGGAATTCTTGGTAAACACTCAACTTTAGATCTTTAACCAAACCTAATATCCATATCAAATGATTGATTTATAATCTTATTTCCACAATGCTTTATAGGAATATTTTCCTATAGCAAATCACTTAAGCATATTTTTGTCATTTCCAAATATTATAACCATATGTGCTTAGGAGTTATATTTATCAATTCTTTTCCATAAGACATTCCAGAAAATAACTTTCTGATTTAAAGGGTGATATCATTAAAGATCACAAACATAAAGACAATGGGTTTAGCCATTAATCTTTATTCACATTAACAAAAGAATATAAGTATAGTAAGTACCCTAAGACCTAGGGTAAACAATTACAATTCAGAACCCTGAATTTATTAATGAATTTTATCATCAATACCTCATAAATATTCAATCGATATTCATTAGGCAAATTCCTTGATCCATTTCTCTAACCACTCATTCCATATGAGCATGGAATAAGTGGGGATACAATAATTATAAACCACTCTATATTTTATTATGTTATTAAATACATAAAAATAAACCCTATGACTATTATTAAACATTTTAAAATTTCATTACTCGAAATAAAAGTGAAAAGAGTGTTATAAAGAATTCTTAAGAAACAAACCCCTAAAATCGTAATTCTTATTTATTCTCTTCAATAAATAACTTTTGATATAATTTTGAGCATTGGAAAATATCAACATGATTAGAGTAATCAACTGGTATAGTTACCTTTCGAATATTTAATATACTATACATAATTTCTGGTATTCAATTCATTGAGGAAATTTGAATTCAAAACTAATTGTTAAAAACAGAAAACAGAAATGAATAAATAAAAAAGAAAGGGCTCAGTCTAGAAATTGGCCCATTTCCCTCTACCTTATCCGTCGCCCACGGGTAGCCACAGCAATCCAACAGTGGCCCTAGCACAACCCAAGACCGGCCCAGTACCCCTTCATTCCTTTTCCTCCTTTCTTCTTCATTCAGATAGAAGGACGACGGGGAGCAGCAGCCGCGTGGCGCCACCGGGGCAGTCCGCCGTCGCCGTGATGACCGCCGTGCCCTAAGATGCGAGCCATCGCTCTCTGAGCCTATAAGGACCCTGTACCCGCAGAGAACGAAATCCAATTCCTTTTCTCCCTCGTTTCCCCTTATCCACTGTAAACCGAGCTCGTCGGAGATCACCTTCCTCATCGTTCCCGACCACCCTAGGACCAACGGAGGACACCAGCATGCTCGCCGTATTCGTCTTGTTCATCTTTGACAAATCACACAAGCCGGCGCAACCCCAATCAACGGGTTCGAAGTGTCTACCGCCGCTAGACGTCGCCGTTCATCGTCGATTGCCACTGTCACAGACCTCCTCCAACCTCTTCGACGCGCTCTTCCGATTCCTGGTGAGCCACCGATACTCGCGGACCTCTCCGATTCGATCCTAACCCTTTCCATCGCCCTCGCCACTGTGGTGTTTGCTCACCACCGTCGGCGCTCATCGGAGCTTAGGCTCCGGTGACCATTTTAGAGCGGCACCGCCACCAATAGGTTCATCGTGGATCCCTCTTTCGAACACCACCCTCATTGCTAGACCGTGCGCATGGATTGATCACCGATCTGGGAGGATCATCCTGTATGACGTCATCATCACGTCATGCACACATCACCTTTGACCTAGTCCAAGTTTTGACTCAGTCCTCGCCCATGTGGCATCTGACGTGGCCTTGGGCCCTTCTGTCATTCACTGTGGATAAGCTCTACCCCGGTGTAAAACAACCACAACTCTGTGCTGATGTCACAATGATGCAGTAATTCTTTTTATTATTTTCAAAAATTGATTAAACATTGTAAATTCAATAACTATTGTTTTATAATTCAGAAAAATATGTATAATATATGAAAATGTTTAGAAAAATAAAATCTATAACATTAAACCATTATCAAACATTATTATTCCAACAATTTAAATTATTACTATTTAATAAAGATTTTATAAGTAATAAAACTTGGATAATTCATATTTTAATAATGGTAAATGTTAAAAATATAAATAAAATACCAATTTTTTTAGAAAAATAAGAACTATAATCATACATTATTATTTCACTTAATTAAATATTTGATATTTATTAAGTATTTATAAAGTAATAAATCTTATAAAAATCATATCTTATTATTTATAAATCACAAAAATATATGTAATATACCAAAATGATCACAAAAACAATATCTCCATGTTAAAAATATAATATTCCACTTTTGAGTTAAATAAAAAGTTAAATACTTTAATAACTTGAATTTAAACTTATTTCCTTAGTTGATAATTCATATAAGGGTAAATAAAATTTGTTAATATTTCTAAAATTAGCCAATTGAGTCTAATAAATAGTATTAGTCTTAAATATTAATAATATGAAGTCAAAATGGTTCAACCCATTTTAAATACAATTTTATTGAATTATCCTTCAACCATAAGTGTAGATTATTTTCTAAAAGGATCCTTATCTAATATAAAATCTCCAAGAATAATTTGTAATGAGATAAAACCTATTCCTTTACTTTAACCACAAGTTTATAAACAAATCAAAACCCTATAGTGAACCATAAGTAGTTAAGTAATGTCATTTCCCTGATTACCAATTATAACCATTCATTCAAAAAAAGATAAATGATTCTATTCCATTATAAAATCAAGAAACCACTACACCAAATAAAAGTATAACTATTATTAAGTGACTTTAAGGAAACATTATAAAGTACACAAGGTACAAATAACATAAGCAATATACTCTAAGTCCATCTATGTCTTTAATCTAACTTTAGTCTATAATACTTTAAATACTATGCTAAATACTTTGTTATGTGTTTTATAGTTAACTTTGGTCTGTTATAATTAAGTTATAAAGCACCTTAATACCAAACTAACCAAGTTAAAAACCAAGATAGATAAGTCTCAAATACTACTAATATCACTATTCAAAATAAAGCAATTCTTTCTTACCTAAGGACTATAACTTGAAAGAACACTTAATAATGTTAACTTAAATTTAAATACGTCTCCTTAGCTAAGTAAGATTTTCTTCAAATGTTATTCTTTTAAGGTACATTATAAAGCAAGACATAAGCATTTTTATGAAATCTCTAAATGTTGAACAAACATTATATACATAGTCTACATATACATTTCCCACTTGAGTATTCCATTATTGTGTGTGCTTTATTATACTTACATGTTGTTTCACACATACTCACAAGCCTTAATAAGAAGCACAAGTATAAAACTTATCTAAAAGCACAACACATTCTAAAGTAACCATTTCAAGTATCCAAACCCTAGATCAACGCTATCCCCGGGATTCGAGTTTATGAAATTGCATTACATTACTTATGCATAATAGCATCTTGCTTCTTTAATCATTAGTCCTTACCGGACCAATGATGCTGATTTCAGATATTGGATCTTATATTGTCTTGAAGACCATGAGTGCATAATCTTGCAATCACAAAAGGCAAGTTCACACTTGCTCATGTCCTTTGATTATTTTCTGTAAATTATTTTGCAAATCCAGTGTTGTCATCACCTGCATTTGAAAAAGGTCAGAAAACACTATTTTCATAATATGATTATAGGTTATTTACCATGAGGTAATAACCTACTATGAAAGTTCCGGTGGTAAAGGAACATATTATCTAGGACCTAACAACCAATGTCGCCAGTGATTCTTGCGCCGTATATTACGCGTTAACCATGAGTTTGGAATGGGACGGAGAAGTCAGTTGTATCCTTTTCCTCTCGTATGGAGGCAAGACGACCTTAACATGAAGTTGTGATTCCTTGTGCGGATCCAACATATGGGTGGGCACCCTTACGCCGCACACTTTTGGTGTCTAGATTATCTATGAATGGTGTTTAGGGATATAGTCCATTTAAATGGTACTCGTCCGGGCATCACCAGGTCATAGAGTCTTCGGGAACTCATCAGGGTTTTAGCCTGCCCGAAAGGGGGCTTAACGGAGGTGAGCCGCCTCAAGGATCGTGGCATATATGAGGTCGCGGAGAGGGCAGTGATTGGCTTGGATCATCTACTGGGCCCCGCACCATAGGAAGTGTGGACGGGAAAGATCGCCCGGTTGTGCAACAAGTATTTGATCTCTCATGGGTAAAGTGACGCACCTCTGCAGAGTGTAAGAACTGTAACTTGTTACTCCCTGTTTCGGGAAGGAGCTGCGAACGCGACGGGAAAGGAACTCCATGAAAGTTCTGGTAAACCCATGAAGGCTGACGGACATAGCTTTTCAGAATAAAAGCAACCTTTCAAGAAATGTTTACGAAAACTTGCATTGCCTACGACCTACGGTCTGTGGCTGTAGATATAGTACATCAAACACTCCTTTTCTAGTGAGCTTGCTCGGTACGCTCGTACTCAAAGTATCTTCTTAACCCTTGCTAGATTCTGGAGCCATTAAGACGATGTCTACATCAAGTTATGCTCCAGGAATTATCACCAGAATCTAAAGTTCTTCAATGAAGTCAAGAAAGTCAACATATACATCAACTCAAGTGAAGACGAAGTTACTGATTAGATAGGAATATAATCTCTAGCCATAGAACCTATTTCTGTAGCGTATTGCAATAGCAACAATGCCAGACCATTAGTTAAAATACTAGTCTTAATAGTATGATATTTTTTGAGTTGTTTATTTTTGATTCTTCTTTGTGAGAAGTTTCTTTCTCTCTCTTTAACCTAGAGTGTTCTCTGGATCTTGTGTAAAGATTTGAGTTGTAACCTATAGTCCTGTCTTGGACTTGCTATGTTTCTGTTGTACCACTCTGAGGGATGTAATACTAATGAACGGTGTTTCATTGGTGTTATGTCAACGACTATAGTGTACCGCAGTTGGTATCAGAGCATATGCTTTGACCTTAGGATTAAAAACCCTTTTAGGAAAATCTGTAGGTTGGATAGTGACTATAGGAGCCATAATATCTAAACCAAATATTCATATAACTTATGATGAGTATCCACTTGAGGATAACCTTGTCACACCTAAGTCAAATGCTTAAGTCATTCTTTCTTAGGAGTAATTATTTTATCTTCTCTCAAGTATAGTGCTCTTTAGTGTCTTCCGAAGGAGACATAACCCACCATGATACTGTAGAAAAGCTAATTGGTCACAATAAATTAGGATCAAGTTTAAGACATCAATTGAAGTAGTTCTAATAGTATGGCTTAACCCTAGAATTTTAGTAAGAGCAGTAAAATCTTAGTGTTAGTTGGTAACCAAAGACAACCTGATGAATATCATTAGGATAAATGTGGATATAATGAGTAGTAATCATGTGGGATTCACTTGAGAATTCTACGTGATGAAGTAAAATTGTGTTAAGATTTAATGATAGATTAACGTGAAACAAAGTCATCATGGTTAGATTAGCTCTTAAATCATGATGTATAAGTAAGACATAACAAGATCATGGTGAGATTAGCTCCAAAACCATGATGTAGGTGTAAAAATGACAAGTAATTAATAAATTATCTTGAGGTAGAGTAAAGTAATAACAAAGTAGAACTATGATAGAAGTCATATGTGCTAGAAATTTCCAAAAATCTCTGGTTTAAGAATCTGGTTAATCTTTTGGAGAGATTATGTAAGGTTAGATTACTAAATAATGACAGGTTGGTTATACTAGCCATTCCAAAAGCGAGACTAAAGGTTAGTCAAAACCAAATTGAGACCACTTTGTTTGAAATTACTCTATTGCAATTGAGCAATTGGTAGATCTCGATACAAAGAATAGTTAAACCATTTAAGTGCTAAGTACCACGATGTAAACCTATATGAGGAGGCGTCATATATTACACAACTAAGCCTGAATTCTAGAGATACTATACTCAACTACTATATTCTAGGCTTAGAATATTGTGTGTTATATGTACCACATTTGGATTTATTGGTTTTTCTTGGATCTTCTTGATTGACTAGATCTGTACATGAAGTTTGACTTGGTGTGCAAATGCATGTTGCAACATCCGGTTACTACTTGATGTTATAGACCTAGATAGAGTAAGGGAATTCGTGTAAGGGAGTGACGAGTTCCAAAGACCAAGATGAAGACCTACATGAAGGGTAAAGCCAAGTATGAGGAGTGTCAATCCAATTTGAAGGATGGATAAAGTTAAGATCATTAGTTTTCCAGCAATAAGAAGGAAGAATTAGTGTAGAAAATAGATGGAGCAACAAGAAGTAATGAACTTAGAGTTCACCTAAAACAGGTGATGATGATAGTAAGTTAATGAAGTAGTTGTACTAAGTTCATGGAAGTATCATGAATAGGTGCAAAGAAGTTTTGGAACCAAAATGGTATTCAAGCTCTGACAATTCAGAGAGAATGCCAGAGGTATGTCAGAAACCATAGGGTAATACCTACAACCTAGGATGATCCGCAGCTGGTATTTGATCCATAGTCAGTATTCTGATCCACAGTTGGTATCTTCTTTGCAGCCGGTGTTGGTTGACATAGTTAACCAGATCATCTTAAGGGTTGCATAAAGAGCATAACACTTGGCCTAAGTTAGTTAAGACATAAATGAGTATAAAATTTAAGCAATCGTCTTTCGAGGCGCTTCGCGAAGTCAGACCTATCAAGGCGAAAGTGTCCAAATAGTAAGTAAGACAAATAATGTTGAAAGATTCACTTCGAAGATCCACAATTGTGTGGATACACCGTACAATCTTTCATAAGACCCTAACTAGGTAGAGTATAAGCTAGATAGAGACCAATATTCTAATTATAAAGCCAATAAATACTATATAAGCAGTTTAGAGACCATTAGTAAACCCTAAGGGGGAGAGTAAATAGTAAAATGGAAGTATTGTTGTCTGACTTTCCGAATAAAGGATGGAGAATAAGAAATACTAACCTATGACAACATTAAGCCTTACTTTCATAAGGTTAAAAGAAAGTCATCATTATAAAGGTACTTTTGGAAGTATGCCTAGATGAAAGATCGAAGTTTACTGCAGGCTAGTAGTACTCAAAACCTTAAGGAAATTATTAAATGAAGTTGAAGAAGTACTTAAAGTGATAACAAAAGCTTGTTAAGGTAAAAGCTTGAAGTAATAAAATAGAAGAGTCTTAACGGACCAATTCTAAAGGAAACAACTCTTAAGTCATCCTTAAGAGGGAATAAAACACATCCAATTGGTCATGGACAAAGAAATGATAAATTTCAATGGGTATAGACTAAATAAGTTCAAATCCGATCTTCGGAAGGACCACCAGTATAAATCATAAAATGGCAATACAAAAATTTAGTCTTTTGGCCACAACTATTGTGTTCTAACAACTAAAACCCTGTTTTAGTGAGACTTCCTAGACCTTACACAGTATAGTAAGAAAGTTCGATGATTAAATAAAAGGAGTTGGATTAGGATACCTAATCAGGATAAGGAACTAAGAAGAGACCCCAAATTAAGGAGTTTATAATAAGGACATATCCCTAAATAAGGATAGTAAAAGAAACTTTGGAGTATTGGAGACAACCAGTTTGAGATGCCAAGAATGATGAGAATTCAAAGGATCTGGATATGGAATACTACAATTATTTCCATTTGAGGTTACCATGGAGTTGAGAAATGCCGTAACCAATATAAGTCAATTCCTTACTCCGAAACGTGAGAGTTTATGAACTTCGAGGATGAAGTTTATTTTAAGAGGGAGAGTCTGTAAGATCCTAGCATTAGAGCCTAGAAATAAGCTGAACACAGATGTGTGCATTGCATTCATGCATAAAAAATCTGAATAATTTTCGCGCTTTTAAATAATTTTTTTGCCAAAGTGATTGAAGCTTCTCTCAACTTGATGGAATTGAAGTAGATCATCAAGTTGACTGCGATAAGTTTCAATATGACCTTTGCTAAAACCTTATTTTGGGTAAACATGATTTGATCTAAGGGTAGATCAAATGTAATAAAATTAAACCCTAATACATTACTTAATGATTTATATTTGATCCATAGGTGATCATATCATAGTATTCATTACAACAACTCATGAATACCAAGTTATAAATATAACTTAAGTAATAGGCATGTAACAACTAAATCTTAATCTCATCTACTTATACCTTGAACATCATGGTAATACAATCTTAACTCTTTAGTGAGTTTGAGTACGAAAGGAATCAAGTCAAGATCATTCAGCATATATCTTTCTTTCCATATCAATTCTTATGAAATTCTATCTCCATATCTGTTGTCCATCAATGTTGAGTAATCAACTATTCATTCACTCATTCTTAAACTATCAATTCTTGATCCATCAACTCTTGTCCTTATCATAGCATCCACTCTAAAACCTTTAGAGAAAGAAGTAAGAAAAGATAGGTGGTAATGCTAGTTTTAAATATCATCTATAGGATGGGAGTGTTGGAAGAGAATAAGATCATTGTGATACTTGATGGAGTTAACTCACTCCTGAATAGATAGAAGAGTTATGTAGAAGATATAATTATATGTTAACAAATAGGATGAACATTGAAGATAGTTACCAATGAGTAATCCTATTGGATTAAGAAGGCATAGTCCATGAATAACATCCCTTAATCCAATAGAGATACTAAGAAGATAATTTTTAATACAACTGTAAGGTTGTATTGATGAGACCTTGATTAGCCAACTGGAAACCTAACCACAAAGGATCAAAGGATTATAATGATCATGCTTTAGTCACCAAGATTGAATGCTTATATCATGTATAAGTGACATTGGTGGATAGAACATGATTGAACCCTAGTATAGATATGTTATTCTAGGATATCCATGACAAGTCATCATGATATGATGTAAAGTTTGTATATAAGATACTGG
Source organism: Avena insularis (assembly GCA_023614405.1). Taxonomy (NCBI): domain Eukaryota; kingdom Viridiplantae; phylum Streptophyta; class Magnoliopsida; order Poales; family Poaceae; genus Avena; species Avena insularis. Next base: position 450,571,964 of record CM042685.1, read on the forward strand.
AGTTAAGTAGATATAAGACAGTATAACTAAACTGAAGCTAGAGTAGCATGGAGTTATTGAAGTAGTATTATTCCTCTTAAAGGATAGTAACCTTTTGAGGAGAATAGAATTTGATATATACATTTACTGGAGTAATGTTGGTAATGGATGATAAAGGAAGAGTATGAATGGAGGTAACTGTAATCATCTGTTGGATTGAAGATTATTAGTAGTAGAATAATTTGATAACCAAGTATGGATATAAGAAGATTGTGAAAGCTTAAGTGTCAAGCTTATTGGATTTACAAGAATAAAAGGTGGATAAGAATATTCTTGTGAAGTAAAGCTCATCATGTTAACACATGATGATGGATAGGAAGAAGTAGAATATTTAGGAAAGGAATTCCTTAATCAGAAGTCTAGGATTGTGAATTATGGAAAATAGCAATTCTTGGTAAACACTCAACTTTAGATCTTTAACCAAACCTAATATCCATATCAAATGATTGATTTATCATCTTATTTCCACAATGCTTTATAGGAATATTTTCCTATAGCAAATCACTTAAGCACATTTTTGTCATTTCCAAATATTATAACCATATGTGATTAGGAGTTATATTTATCAATTCTTCTCCATAAGACATTCCAGAAAATAACTTTCTAATTTAAAGGGTGATATCATTAAAGATCACAAACATAAAGACAATGGGTTTAGCCATTAATCTTTATTCACATTAACAAAAGAATATAAGTATAGTAAGTACCCTAAGACCTAGGGTAAACAACTACAATTCAGAACCCTAAATTTATTAATGAGTTTTATCATCAATACCTCATAAATATTCAATCAATATTCATTAGGCAAATTCCTTGATCCATTTCTCTAACCACTCATTCCATATGAGCATGGAATAAGTGGGGATACAATAATTATAAACCACTCTATATTTTATTATGTGATTAAATACATAAAAATAAACCCTATGACTATTATTAAACATTTTAAAATTTCATTACTCCAAATAAAAGTGAAAAGAGTGTTATAAAGAATTCTTAAGAAACAAACCCCTAAAATCATAATTCTTATTTATTCTCTTCAATAAATAACTTTTGATATAATTTTGAGCATTGGAAAATATTAACATGATTAGAGTAATCAACTCGTATAGTTACCTTTGGAATATTTAATATACTGTACAAAATTTCTGGTATTCAAATCATTGAGGAAATTTGAATTCAAAACTAATTGTTAAAAAGAGAAAACAGAAATGAATAAATAAAAAAGAAAGGGCTCAGTCTAGAAATTGGCCCATTTCCCTCTACCTTATCCGTCGCCCACAGGCAGCCACAGCGATCCAACAGTGGCCCTAGCACAGCCCAAGTCCGGCCCAATACCCCTTCATTCCTTTTCCTCCTTTCTTCTTCGTTCAGATAGAAGGACGACGGGGAGCAGCAGCGGCGTGGCGCCGACGGGGCTGTCCGCCATCGCCGTGATGACCGCCGTGCCCTAAGATGCGAGCCACCGCTCTCAAATCCTATAAGGACCCCGTACCCACAGAGAACAAAATCCAATTCCTTTTCTCCCTCGTTTCCCCTTATCCACTGTAAACCGAGCTCGCCACCATCGGCGCTCGTCGTAGCTTAGGCTCCGGTGACCATTTTAGAGCGGTGCTGCCACCAATAGGTTAGTCGTGGATCCCTCTTTTGAACACCACCCTCATTGCTATCCCGTGCGCTCTCAATCGATGGATTAATCACCGATCTGGGAGGATCTTCCTGTATGACGTCATCATCGCGCCATGCACACATCACCTTTGACCTAGTCCAAGTTTTGACTCAGTCCTCGCCCATGTGGCATCTGACGTGGCCCTGGGACCTTCTGTCATTCACTGTGGGTAAGCTGTACCCCGGTGTAAAACAACCACAACTCTGTGCTGATGTCACAATGATGCAGTAATTCTTTTTATTATTTCAAAAATTGATTAAACATTGTAAATTCAATAACTATTGTTTTCTAATTCAGAAAATAGGTATAATATATGAAAATGTTTAGAAAAATAAAATCTATAACATTAAACCATTATCAAACATTATTATTCCAACAATTAAAATTATTACTATTTAATAAAGATTCTATAAGTAATAAAACTTGGATAATTCATATTTTAATAATGGTAAATGTTAAAAATATAAATAAAATACCAATTTTTTTAGAAAAATAAGAACTATAATTTAAAACTATAATCATACAATATTATTTCACTTAATTAAATATTTGATATTTATTAAGTATTTATAAAGTAATAAATCTTATAAAAATCATATCTTATCATTTATAAATCACAAAAATATATGTAATATACCAAAATGATCACAAAATAAATATATCCATGTTAAAAATATAATATTCCACTTATGAGTTAAATAAAAGTTAAATACTTTAATAAATTCAATTTAAACTTATTTCCTTAGTTGATAATTCATATAAGGGTAAATAAAATTTGTTAATATTTCTAAAATTAGCCAATTGAGTCTAATAAATAGTATTAGTCTTAAATATTGATAATATGAAGTCAAAATGGTTCAACCCATTTTAAGTACAATTTTATTGAATTATCCTTCAACCATAAGTGTAGATTATTTTCTAAAAGGATCCTAATCTAATATAAAATCTCCAAGAATAATTTGTAATGAGATAAAACCTATTCCTTTACTTTAACCACAAGTTTATAAACAAATCAAAACCCTATAGTGAACCATAAGTAGTTAAGTAATGTCATTTCCCTGATTACCAATTATAACCGTTCATTCACAAAAAGATAAATGATTCTATTCCATTGTAAAATCAAGAAACCACTACACCAAATAAAAGTATAACTATTATTAAGTGACTTTAAGGAAACATTATAAAGTACACAAGGTGCAAATAACATAAGCAATATACTCTAAGTCCATCTATGTCTTTAAAGTTAACTTTAGTCTATAATACTTTAAATACTATGCTAAATACTTTGTTATGTGTTTTATAGTTAACTTTGGTCTGTTATATTTAAGTTATAAAGCACCTTAATACCAAACTAACCAAGTTAAAAACCAAGATAGATAAGTCTCAAATACTACTAATATCATTATTCAAAATAAAGCAATTCTTTCTTACCTAAGGACTATAACTTGAAAGAACACCTAATAAAGTTAACTTAAATTTAAATACGTATCCTTAGCTAAGTAAGATTTTCTTCAAAAGTTATTCTTTTAAGGTACATTATAAAGCAAGACATAAGCATTTTTATGAAAGCTCTAAATGATGAACAAACATTATATACATAGTCTACATATAATTTCCCACTTGAGTATTCCATTATTGTGTGTTCTTTATTATACTTACATGTTGTTTCACACATACTCACAAGCCATAATAAGAAGCACAAGTATAAAACTTATCTAAAAGGACAACACATTCTAAAGTAACCATTTCAAGTATCCAAACCCTAGATCAACGCTATCCCCGGGATTCGAGTTTATGAAATTGCATTACATTACATTACTTATGCATAATAGCATCTTGCTTCTTTAAACATTAGTCCTTACCGGACCAATGATGCTGATTTCAGATATTGGATCTTATGTTGTCTTGAAGACCATGAGTGCATAATCTTGTAATCACAAAAGGCAAGTTCACACTTGCTCATGTCCTTTGATTATTTTCTGTAAAGTATTTTGCAAATCAAGTATTGTCATCACCTGCATTTGAAAAAGGGTCAGAAAACACTATTTTCATAATAATATGATTATAGGTTATTTACCATGAGGTAATAACCTACTATGAAAGTTCCGGTGGTAAAGGAACATATTATCTAGGACCTAACAACCAATGTCGCCAGTGATTCTTGCGCCGTATATTACGCGTTAACCATGAGTTTGGAATGGGACGGAGAAGTCAGTTGTATCCTTTTCCTCTCGTATGGAGGCAAGACGACCTTAACATGAAGTTGTGATTCCTTGTGCGAATCCAACATATGGGTGGGCACCCTTATGCCGCACACTTTTGGTGTCTAGATTATCTATGAATGGTGTTTAGGGATATAGTCCATTTAAATGCTACTCGTCCGGGCATCACCAGGTCATAGAGTCTTCGGGAACTCATCAGGGTTTTAGCCTGCCCGAAAGGGGGCTTAACGGAACTGAGCCGGCTCTGAAGGATCGTGCAGACATATGAGGTCGCGGAGAGGGCAGTGATTGGCTTGGATCATCTACTGGGCCCCACACCATAGGAAGTGTGGACGGGAAAGATCGCCCGGTTGTGTAACCAGGATTTGATCTCTCATGGGTAAAGTGACGCACCTCTACAGAGTGTAAGAACGGTAACTTGTTACTCCCTATTCCGGGAAGGAGCTGCGAACGCGGCAGGAAAGGAACTCCATGAAAGTTCTGGTAAACCCGTGAAGGCTGACGGACATTGACGAGGTTTAATCTCGTCAATGCCCATTATTATGGACTTGGGTTTTGGAGAAGATGGGGATGCTGAAGATCGCGGAATGATTAGCAAACAAGCAACATGGGGACACGAGGTTTACCCAGGTTCAGGCCCCCGGAGGGAAAACCCTACTCCTGCTTGTCTTCTCTTGATTACGGCGGAACCGAAAGTTACAGGGGGTGCGCAGATGCAATCTGGCGTGGAGGTGTGTATGCGGTGGTGTGCGAGAGATTGTAAGAGAGCCTCCTCGTCGTGCCCTCCTGGCCCTTATATAGAGATAGGCAGGTCCCAGGCACAAATCGAGTCGGTTACAAGTTTTAGGGTTTACCCCTTTGAATTTCCTATCTACTCTAGTCTTGCTCTCCAAGGATCCGAAGGCGTCATGGGCCTTGGTCACCTGAAAATCTTCATGGGCCAGCGTATATTTGTCGTGGGACTTCCTTGGGCTAGACTAGGTATGCTGAGGTCGTATACCCACGGGGTATAACCATGTCAAGAGCCCTTTAGTGTTCAATGAATCGTAGATCTACCGAGGACTCTTTAATCCTTCGGGTGCGACTCTGTCTTTCCAGAGAATGCGTAGGGATTGTTGATGCGTGTGCCTGACTCTCCCGACGGAATAGGGTCAGTTAACTGTCTTAGGACAAAACAACACGATCTTCTTCAGGTTCGAGTCCCTCGACTTGAACCCGGGACATATGCTGGCGTAATTCGACTCAGGCCGCGGAGGACTTGCAGGAGTGGAATTCCAGTGACTTTAAATGATGTACCCAATGCGTCCGTCAGGATTTTTCATCGCGCATGTTGGCACGGATTCATACTAGCAGAGCGCAGTCATGTGCGTTGCCAGGCCATCAGATGATATCTGTAGGTCTTATCTTTGCGTCGCAGACACAACATCCGAATTTTTATCACTGCAGAGGTGTTTCGGGTGGCCAAGGAGAATGTTGCTCACTCAGCGTTTAATTAGGGCAAAGTTTCCAAAAAATGTTGCATGCTGATCCGAAGGATCGCAGTCGAAGAATTCATAGGGTGCGCGACCAGCGCTCCCTATGGGAGTAGCCCCCGAGTGTCTGTTCGACTCGAGCAGAGACTTTAATTCAGCCATTGTTCAGCTTTAGGTCCGTAGGACACAAATTTTTCGGATGCTTGAATCCATGCTCCCTATGGGAGTAGCCCCCGAGTCCGTAGTGGAGTCGCAGACTCGACGTAGGACTCGAAGAAATAGTTCAGTGCTGTAGTGTTTTGTTCGTTTTCGGGTGCGCGGCCAGCGCTCCTGATAGGAGTAGCCCCCGAGTAGTTAGTCGAATCGTAGATTCGAGTGAGTACTCTTAGCTGTGTAGCCAAAGAATTGTGTCTTTTGCTAGTATAGCATTTGATGACGTCAGTGCTGACGATCAGTGACCTCAAACGTCTGCTGCGCCAGAGATGACGTGATTGGACAAACATGGGTCCCACCTTCTGACCTTGAATTGACCGGTCACGCGCGGCGTGGAGATAATTATGGCGTCGCCTCGATTTCCGCGCGTAGTGGACGGCGTGTGAGCGACGGTTCACTGCTGTACTGACACATGGACGGTCAGATCTTGCATTTGGCGTTAGGTCTTCTCGATGGACGGTTGTCATGCATCGTCTTCGTCCTTATAATCATTGGGGAAAAATTAATCTATTTTCACCGCAGCCATTCTTGTTTCACTGCTCCAATCTTCTCTGAGCTTTCTTGCTGCGTGTTGGAATATCCTCGAACATTTCCTTCTTTGATCCTACGCTCTCGTCGCCGGCGCCGCCGCACCGCAATTGGGAAGCCTAAGAAGTCTTCTTCTGCGGTTGGCACCAGCGCTGATGGTGGCAAGAAAAGTTCTACCGCTGCCCGTGTCACCGACGGTGGCTGGCGGCGATCGGAGACGCGAGAGAGGATCTCCGCAAGCTTCGTGAGCGGGGATTGATCCCGCAGGATAGGGAGGCCGTCAAACTCCCTGGCAACAAGGTAATTCCTCGTCCCCCCGCTGGGTTTCGGGTTATGTTCCTCGCTTTTGTTCTTCGGGGCTTTTCCTTCCCAGTCCACAACTTCCTTCATGGACTGCTTTTTCTTTACGGCATCCAGCTGCATCACCTTTCCCCCAACTCTGTTCTTCACATTGCTTGTTTCGTTATTTTTATAGTCTGGCTCGGTATCGAGTCAAGACTTTGGCCTCTTCCGGAAACTCTATTCCGTGAAGAGGCAGTCTGGTTATGATGGTGTTTATCCCATTGGGGGTTGCCTCATCTCCCTTCGATCCAATCTTCTTTTCTTCTCCTTTTCCATGTCCGAATCTGTCCAGTACTGGCGGAGGCGATGGTTTTACATCCGGGACTCCACGGTGGCTGGGCAAGATTTTGGTCTTGTTCCTTTCGACCCCTCCCAAAAGATCGAGCCGAAAAGGTCCTGGAAGAACCAGATCTTGGATGGCGAGGTAGCAGAGATAGAGACTCTCTATCGTCGAGTGGAGGATCTCCAGCTGATTCCGGATAAGGAGGTGAACGGTGTGGATATTATCCGCACTTTTCTCAAACGTCGGGTGCAGCCACTCCAGGCTAGGGCGCACCCGATGTTTCTTTATGCGGGTCGCCACGATCCGACTAGGGTTTTGGCTGAGGAATTCTCCAAGGGGGATCTCGACGGAATTCTTCGTCCGTTGCTGAAGTTCAAGGCTGGAGAAGATATCCCGGGGAAGTCGCTGACTTCTCCATTCTCTGCTTCTCGTCCGGTTCCGCAGGTGTAGATCTGGGATGTGCGCGTGGCGCTATTTTCGACTGCTTTTTTCTTGTATTTATTTGTCTGCTGACAAATTTGCTTCTTTTGTGCAGGAGTTCAAGGTGCCGGGCATGTCGCCGCCGCTTCCCGAATTGTTTCCGGCTGCACCGGACAATGAAGTGGTGGACTCCATGTCCGAACTGCCATCGGCGCGATCTCTGGCTGAAGAGGCCAACGAGTCAAGCGAGGATCACACTCGCAAGCGGACAAGGAGCTCCAGCGAGTCGTCGGATGCCTCAACTCCGCCGACGCCTAGGAACCCGCTGTGCCTTGAACGTCACAGTGATGGGCATGGGGGCTCTTCCTCTCCAATTCCTGCCGTTCCCGTGTGGACTGTGGCACCGCACCCGCCGGCGAAGCGGAAGAAGGAAGAAAAGAAGGAAGAGAAGAAAGAGGAGAAGAAGGTCCGGAAGACCCCTCCCGTGTTTGATTTGAGCGAGCTTGACTCGTAAGTTTCCTTAGTCCTGTTTTGCTTTTTCTTGTCTGTTTACTTTGCGCTTTGCTGATGTGCCCTTGTGTAGCCACTCCCCCAACGACTCCTCCAGTGGTGGTGCTCGGGAAATGATGGGGGAGTCGAAGGTTGTCCTTCCTCCTCCTAAGATGGTGGCCACCTCTAAAGGCGCTGCTCCAGACCCTTCTCCGCAGGAGATTCGGGTGGTTGCGCCTCAGAAGGCTGCGAGCGGACCTTCAGAGTCGCCGTCAAATCATGTAAGTAATTCTGCTTTCTGCCGCTGGGGGAGCTCCCGAGCCTTTTCGGATGATCTGTTGATTTTTATTTTCTTCCCACCTCGGGGGGAGCCCCCGAGCATCTGTGGGGTATTTTGTTGTTTGTTTTCCTTCGTGGCTCGGGGGGAGCCCCCGAGCATCCTTCGTATGTGCAACTTGCTTCTGCTCGTTCTTTTGGGCGTAGCCCCCGAGCCGTTCTTTTGATTAGTAGTTCTTTTTGCAGCCTTTTGTGCAAGGTGCCAACCAACTGGTGCAGCAGCACTGGCGTTGGAGGCCAGCCTCAAACAAATTCAAGGTATTTTTATGCCTTGGTATTTTGTGTCTTCTTGCATTTTTGTCCTTCGATTCGACATGTGTATTGCTTACTGCAGAGGATCACAACGCCTCTCTTCGTGAGATTGATGCTCTCAAAAAGATCCTTGGTCAAGCGGAGAAAAAGGCCGAGGTCGCCGTTGGTGCAAGGGAGCGCCTCGAGCTGGAGCTGGCCAACGCGGCCGAGGCTAAGGAGCGCCTGCAGCAGGAGGCTACGGATCGCGAGGAGCAGCTCGCCACCGCCACGGCTTCGCGCGAGAGAGAGGTGGCCGACAAGCTTATGGCGGCTGCCAAGGGTGTTTCGGGTGAGTATCTCCGCCTTCCTCCTTTTGATTTCCTTGTATTTCTTTTGCAGTGCTTTTATTCATTCTGCTTCCTTTGTTGTCTTAGATGCCGCGGGCATCGAGTTTGATCGCGGTGCTCTGGAGCATGGGAGCGCTCTGGATGATGCTACTGCGGTGGTCAAAGACCGCTGCAGCACCATTGTCAATTCGCTTGGGCGCTTCTACAAGGAGCTTATCCCCAAGGGCGTGGCCCTCGAAGATGTTGATGCCCTGGCCGAGGCGTTGTCAGCCAAAGCGCCTGCGGCGTACAAGCACAAGCAGAAGGGCATCGATGCATCCGTCGGGCTGGTAATGGCCTTGGCGGCTGGAGCGGAGCCGGACCTTCCTCAGGTCACTTCCCGGATGCCGACGACTGCTGATGGATTCGAGGTAGCCTTCGCCACCTATGCTGCTCGCTGTAAGCGTTATGGGCCGAAGCTGATTGATCTGCTGGCTGAGTACGCTAAAGCAGCGAGGATGCCAAGAAGCGGCGATCCGGCTCGAGGCTACTCAGGGTGCAGCTTCGTAGGCGTTGTAGTTATAGGATAGTTGTAGCTTCTTTTGTTGTAATTATTTTGATGAACAATCCTTGTGCCACGTAGTGGCTTTTGCTGCACTTAATGAATTTGCTGAGTTTCATGCTCCTTCAACTGCTTGTTCATGTCTTTGTCTTTCTGTTAATCTAGGGTCCTTCGGGTGATGACCCCGTTGACACTTCGTCTGCGACGCAGCTACGACCATCCCTGGATGGTGCGTCGTAGCTTGTGTTTCTTCGAGACCGTATCCGTAGCCTCGAACAAGAGTTGCTTGGGGTGCGTGGTCACGCTGATGTTTGGAAATCCAAAGCGGATCGAGGCGCTGCCAGAGAGGAGTACTTGATGGCAGAGTTGCTTCGTTTGTCTGAACAGCTTCAGTGTGAGTTTTTCGATATGTTGCCCGTTACTTTGGTTGCGCCTGCTTGCCTTTCATCTTACCCTTTTGCAAGTATTGCAGGTGCTAACATTGCTCCAAGGGAGGAGAAAGAGCGTGTTGCTATTCGGATCAACTGCTTGACTCAGCAGGACATGGAGGCCAGCGGGTTCTTCTGGATGGACCGTGATCATGCCATGGTCCTTGCGACGGTGCAAGATCGTGTCCACCAGGTATCGCGGGTGCTTCGTCAGGTGAAGTCTTTGCTGGCGTCGGTTCTGCATGTAATGTTCCCGCTGGATGATGCACCGTCGACTCTCTCTGGTCTGCTGTCGAAGTTTCAGAATGTGCATCATGTCAGGGAACTGGTGCGGCATCAGCTCGTTGCGGGGGTGAAGGCTGCGCTCTCCCTTGTGCGGTTACATCGTCCTGATGTAGATCTTTCCGCTATAGCGGCTGGGCCACCTCTTCGGCCAGATGGTGGCGAGTGGGATATGCGTCCGCATTATGCAGCTATAAGGCAGTATGCCGAACAGATCGTAGATCTCTTTGAGCAGCGTGCTCAGGTTATTCTTCAGAATAGGTAGTACCTGTAAAAAAGATAGATGTAAAATTTGTATATATTTGACTGGGCGTGTTTTGCCCTTTGTTATAAAGGTTCGGTTGTTGTTTTAGCACGTAGTGCTTTGTTTGTATACGTGTCCTTTTCGTTAGCCTGACGTGGTCAGCTACTCAGGTGTACACGTGTTATCCTCGGTTGACGAAGTCGTGAGGTGGGGGGGAGCCCCCGAGTGCGTTTGTAGCATGGAGTAAAATGCGAATAGTAAACAAAATTTTGGGGCGAGACACTTAGATTTATTCATATCGTAATGGAGGAGGTACATTGTTCGGCTGAGTAGCCTTGGCTGAATAACCTTGGCTGAATAGTCTTATTGAAAGTAAAAGAGGGAGGTAGCTAGGGGTAGAACCGTCGCAGTTGTGTGACGTTCCATGGGTTGGAGTATGCGACTCCAGACTCCACGTGCTTGAGGCGATAGGCGCCACCTGGGATGACTTCAGTGACGATGTAGGGTTCTTCCCATGGTGACTCGAATTTCTTCGGTCGCACTTGCTTGAGTCGCAAGACTAGGTCTCCTTCGACGAAGGACCTTGGGCGCAGCCGTCGGCTATGGTAGTTGCGGAGACTCTGTTGGTACACCGCTAATCGAGCTGCTGCTATGTCTCGCGCTTCGTCGAGTGTGTCGACGACATCTTCGAGTGCGGCCGTGGATTCGGCTTCGCTATAAGCGACGATCCGTGGGGCCTGGTGGCGTACCTCGGCTGGTAGCACGGCTTCGGCTCCGTGCACCATGAAGAACGGCGTGTAGCCGGTTGAGCTGTTTGGCATTGTACGCAGGCTCCATAGGACGGAGGGCAGCTCTTTCGTCCAGGCTCCGGCGAGTCACTGGAGTAGGCTCATGAGGCGCTTGTTAATGCCAGCGCCGATTAGGCCGTTGGCCTTCTCCACCTGCCCGTTCGTTTGCGGGTGTGCCACAAAGGCGTATGTGATATTGATTCCGAGGCCTTCGCAGAAGTCCTGGAATTCCTTGGATATGAAGTTCGATCCATTGTCGGTGATGATTCTATGCGGCACGCCGAACCTGTAGACAAAGGATTCAAAGAACTTGACGACAGTTTTTCCCTTTTGGTTAGTGACCGGCATGACCTCAATCCACTTGGTGAATTTATCGTCTGCGACCAGGAGGTAGACGTGTCCCCCTTTCGAGGACCTTGGCAGCTTGCCGATCATGTCTAGGCCCCATCGGGCGAAGGGCCAGGCCAAAGGTATGGGCCTAAGCTCTAACCCGGGTGTGTGTCGTTTGTCGGCGAACCTTTGGCACCCGTTGCATCTTCGGACGATGTCCTTGGCATCGTTCATGGCCGTTGGCCAATAGAATCCAGCTCGTAGAGCTTTGGCGACAAGGGAGCGGCTGCCTGCATGATGGCCGCAGATGCCCTCGTGGATGTCTTGGAGGATGGTTTTCCGTTGCCGATGGTGACGCACCTTTGTAGTACACCCGAAATGCTGCGCTTGTACAGCTCGCCATTGATGATGGTGAAGGCTTTGGACCGACGAGATATGCGCCGGGCATCCGTCGGACTATCAGGCAGTTCTCCATCTATCAAGTACCGGAGGTATGGCCGTGTCCAAGTTTCTTCGACTGCCATGACCTGCATCAGGTTGACCACCGCGACTTCTATGTCCAGCTTTTCGGGTCCTTCTTGACCGTCGGGTAGCACAGCCCCCGAGTGTTCTGCTTCTTCGGGTGATCCCTTGGGGAATTTCCACTTGATGGATGGTACGCTGATCTGTTCGAGGAACACACCTGGCGGCACCCATGCGCAGGTGGAGCCGATGTTGGCGAGTCTGTCGGCCTCCTCGTTGCTTTCTCTTCCAACGTGCTGAAGCTCGCAGTCGTCGAAATATACTTCGAGTGCGTTGTAGAGTGCGCGGTACACAATCATGTTGGCGGCGTGTGCGTCGCACTCGTTCATCGTCTGCTGGACGACGAGGTTGGAGTCACCGTAGATGACCAGGCGAGTTGCGCCGCAGATCTTTGCCATTCTCATGCCGTGCATGAGGGCTTCGTATTCTGCTTTGTTATTGGAAGCTCGAAACTTCATCCGGAGGACGTACTTCATCTTATCGCCTGCGGCGGAGGTGATGACTCGGCTCGCCCGCTTCATGCTTGGAGCCGTCGAAGTGCATCGTCCAGGACTGTGTCATGTCTGGGGTGTCTGGCAGCTGCAGCTCCATCCAGTGTACAAGGAAGTCCGGGAGGACTTGTGACTTGATCGCGTGACGTTTCTCATAGATGATGTCTAGAGGTGACAGCTCGATGCCCCATAGGGCCACCCGTCTTGTGGCCTCTGGGTTGTTCAGGATGCTGTTCAGGGGTGCCTCGTTGACGACCATCACCTGGTGCTCCTGGAAGTAGTGGCTCAACCGTCGAGCCGTCATGAACACGTCGTAGGCGAGTTTTTGGTAGTGAGGGTACCTTTGCTTTGTTGGCGTCAATACCTCGCTGAGGTAGTAGATTGGGCGTTGGACCCCATGGGTCTTGCCCTCTTCGGGTCGCTCGACCACCAGTACGGTGCTCACCACCTGGTGTGTAGCTGCTATGTACAGCAGTAGGGGCTCGCGCTCCTTTGGCGTAACCAAGACGGGCGAGGTAGAGAGCAGCCGCTTTAGATCTTCGAATGCGTCATCCGCCTCAGGCGTCCACTCGAATTTGTCTGCCTTGCGCAGCAGTTGGTAGAATGGCAGTGCTTTTTCGCCCATGCGGCTGATGAACCTGCTTAATGCCGCTATTCGTCTTGCAAGCTGCTGGACACCCTTGAGGTTTTTTGGCCTCTCCATGGCCATTATGGCCCAGATTTTCTTCGGGTTTGCCTCGATCCCTCGCTGGGAGATGAAGTAACCAAGCAGCTGGCCCGATGGGACGCCGAAGGCGCACTTCTCAGGGTTAAGCTTGATCCTGTAGCGGTCGAGATTGTCGAACGTCTCGCGGAGATCGTCGATGAGTGTTCTCGCCTCCCTGGTTTTGATGACTATGTCGTCGACATAGACTTGGACATTGCGACCGATCTGGTCCTTCAGGTATGCCTGCATGCACCGCTGGTACGTGGCACCTGCGTTCTTTAGCCCGAAGGGCATTGTGTTGTAGCAGAACACTCCGAACAGCGTGATGAACGCCGTTTTCTCCTGATCTTTGACCTTTAGTCGAATCTGGTTGTAGCCTGAGTAGGCGTCGAGGAAGGAGACTTTCTCGCATCCTGCAGTCGAATCGATGATCTGATCGATCCGAGGGAGAGGGAAGTGGTCCTTTGGGCAGTGCTTGTTCAGCGACGTAAAGTCCACGCACATCCGCAGGATGTCCGTGTCCTTCTTGGGGACCATCACTGTATTGGCGAGCCACTCGCTTTCTTTAATCTCCCTGATGAAGTTTGCAGCGAGTAGTCTGTTGACTTCAATCCCTATGGCTTCGGCCCGGGGCTCGAACAGTCGCCGGATGGACTGCTTGACGGTCTTGGCGTCTGGAAAGATGTTGAGTGCGTGCTCGGCGAATTCCCTGGGAAGTCCCGGCATGTCCGCAGGACACCAGGCGAAGATTTCCCAGCGCTCACGGAGGAATTCGACGAGCGCGCTTTCCTATGCGGGGCTGAGATCGTTGGCGATCAGCGCCATCTTAGAGGCATCCGTCGGGTGGACCTGCAACTTCTTTGTGTTGACGGTGGAGTCGAAAGACATATCAGGTGCGTTTTGCCATGCGACTGGGGGTGCCCCATTGTCCGTCACCTCGTGGAGCCTTACGAGCTCCTCTTGCATGCCGAATGACTAGGAGATTCTGTTGAAGTCCCTGTCGCAGTGGTCCGATCGGGTGAAGCTCCCGTGGACTGTGATGACGCCCCTGGGTCCTAGCATCTTGAGTAGCAGGTACGCGTAGTGTGGTACTGCCAGGAACCTTGCGAATGCTACACGCCCGAGGATGGCGTGGTATTGTGATGGCCAGTCCACCACTTTGAACTCGAGCCTTTCGCATCGGAAGTTATCCGGTTTGCCGAAGATGACGTCGAGCCATATCTTTCCCAGGGGGAATATGCCCTTTCCTAGAACGATGCCATGGAACGTTGTGTCTGACTGTTCCAGGCTGCACAGCGGATCCGCATTGCTGCTAGGGTACTTGCGAACATCAGGTTGATGCCACTGCCGCCGTCCATGAAGACGCGGCTCATCTCGAAACCTCCGATTTGCGCCTCAAGCACTAGGGCAGCATGACCTGGGAGAGGGACCTGGCAAGGGTGATCCAAACGGCTAAACGTGATGCAGGACTCCGATCCGCTGAGGTACTCAGGGATGGCGGGTGGAGCTGTCACGGCCAGGTTGATCTGACGGGTGATTTTCTTTGGCACCCTATTCATTGTGCGCCCTTTTTGGATCATCAGCGCTCCTTTCGGCGGGGGATACCCGTGCCCACCGTTATTCTGGCGGGTGTGACTGGGTGGTTCGGGCTTCCTATAGGTGGCGGTGGAGGATCTCCGTGCGCTATCTCGCCTGGTGCAGGTGCGTTCCTGAATCTAGGGTTTGGGGATTGCTGCCTCATCTGAGCCATGCTTTCGCTGAGTTTCTGGAACTCGCGGCAGTCCTTGAGCATGTGGCTTGCCTTCTTCTTACCATCCTGTTTGTCGATGTAGAAGTGGATGGTGCATGGACCCGACAGTTTTTCGTATGCTGAGGGTCCGTCGTCGCGACCGCGGCGCTGCCACGACTGTGCTGGGCGTCCTCCATCGCGGAAATTGCCTCCGCGGTATCCACCGCTATTGCGGTTTCCATCGCTACGGCGGTCGGCGTAGCCATCCGCGACCATGTCGGGTCCATCGCGGTCGTCGTAGACGCGCGGTCTCCTCTTGCTACGGCGTTCTCGCCGTCGGCCGTAGTCGTCCTCTTCCTTCGAGTGGGCTCGGTGGACAGAGTCCTCGCCGTCGGCCCACCTGTTGGCGATGTCCATGAGGTGGTCGAGTGTCTTGGGCTTGACCCGTCCAAGTTCTTCTTTGAAGTCCTAGCGCTTGACGCCGTCCTTGAAGGCGTCGATAGCCCTTTCTTCGGAGATGTGCGCCGCAAAGTTCTTGGTGTTGGACCAGCGTAGTATATACGAGCGAATGGATTCGCCCGTTCGTTGAGTGCAGGCTCGCAACTCCTCGATCGAGGCAGGCCTCTTGCTGGTGCCTTTGAAGTTTCGGACGAAACTGTACGCCAGCTCCTCCTAACTTCGGATGGATCCTGAGGATAGGCTGCTTAGCCAGATTCGAGCTGCGCTTGTCAGCTGCAGCTGAAGGCATTGCATGGTGGTTTCCCTGCTTCCACCGTGCAGCTTGACGGACGACAAGTGGTCGTTGAGCCATGCTTTGGGGTCCTGCTTGCCGTCGAACTTCGGAGTGTCCGAAGGGAGCTTGAAGTTTCGCGGCATCCTTGTCCGCCGGACAGATCTGCTGAAGCATCGAGCTCCGCAGAGTTCTCCTTCGTCTTCATGCATCTCGGATTTAGACGAGCATACGTGCTTGGCGCGCGCTTTGTCGATCTTGCGCTGCGTTAGCTCGTTTCGAGCGTCGTAGTCGCGGCTGCGATGGCCTGAGCTCTTATGCCTTCGAGGAAGGTCATGCTCTTCGTCCTCGGATGAGGGTGTGGGGCTACGGTTGAATCTGACCGCAACCTTCTTTTTTTGGCTCCGCAGGAGCTTCTCCGTGGAGCGCGGCTCCAACGAGTCCGAGTCCGGTAAGCGCGGACTTGTGCATGGCCCTCTTCGGGTCCCCCTCCGGAGGTGGGTGGGACGCGAGGTACGCGATGGCTGCCATGATCGCGGGCGTTTTTGGGATGACGTTGCCGTCGGCGTACATCTCCATGAAGGACGCGTTGAGGGCTCGGGTCACCTCGCGACGCTCTTTGGGGTCCATGTTCTCCATCCGAGAACGGTGCTTGTTGCCGTTGTTGCCATGCGAGCTGGAGCCAATGCCCATGGCGGAGAGCGCGTCTCATCGCGCACTGGACTCCGAAGCTGCTTGCTTGCGCTTGTCAAGCACTTCCTGCATCTTGATCTGCTTCTTGTGCTCCTCGATGAGGAGCATGTGGTATGCCATCAGTAGATCTCGTGAGGCATCAGCGGGCAGGATCTTGTTGCCTGCCACGACCTCGCGTGCTTGAGCCCATCCTTCCTCGTTGAGGTGGATGACCCGATTGTTGTTTTCCCCATTGGGTGGGGGATTGGCTTCTTCTGTTTCCACCGTTTCTACCCTGCGGGTTGGGTGGCGGATTGTGTTCCTGATCCTGGATGACCGCGGTGCACTGGTAGCGCTCGTAGATCGGTCTGCTGCTGCCGCAGCTTTCGGATCCGGAACCATAGGTCCCTTCGTCCAATGGCGGATCGCACAGATCGGAGTTGCAGCTGTTGCTGTCATAGGACTCGTCTGTTGATGATTATGTGCGTAGCACAGGGTGTGGGGCCCATGAAGCAGGCCTGATCGATGGTAGGGGCACCCGCTCTGGAAGGCGGAGAGTGCCGATCTGCCCCACCTGGAAGCATAAGCTCCCGAATAGGATCTCGAGTCCGTCGCCAACGGTCTCGAAGTCCTTCATGGTGGCCGGTGAGTGGGCGGTGAAGTCGAAGGCGCCAAAGAGGAGATGACTCTCCGTCGCCGCGGAGTTGTAGCTCGCTCGGGTTGGGACCGTCACGATCGCACAATCAGCGTCCCCAGTTCCCACAAACGGTGCCAATTGACGAGGTTTAATCTCGTCAATGCCCGTTGCTATGGACTTGGGTTTTGGAGAAGATGGGGATGCTGGAGATCGCGGAACGGTTAGCAAACAAGCAACACGGGGACACGAGGTTTACCCAGGTTCAGGCCCCCGGAGGGAAAACCCTACTCCTGCTTGTCTGCTCTTGATTACGGCGGAACCGAAAGTTACAGGGGTGCGCAGATGCAATCTGGCGTGGAGGTGTGTATGCGGTGGTGTGCGAGAGATTGTAAGAGAGCCTCCTCGTCGTGCCCTCCTGGCCCTTATATAGAGATAGTCAGGTCCCAGGCACAGATTGAGTCGGTTACAAGTTTTAGGGTTTACCCCTTTGAATTTCCTATCTACTCTAGTCTTGCTCTCCAAGGATCCAAAGGCGTCATGGGCCTTGGTGACCCGAAAACCTTCATGGGCCGGCGTATATTTGTCGTGGGCCTTCCTTGGGATAGACTAGGTATGCTGAGGTCGTATACCCGCGGGGTATAACCATGTCAGACATAGCTTTTCAGAATAAAAGCAACCTTTGAAGAAATGTTTACGAAAACTTGCATTGCCTATGACCTACGGTTTGTGGCTGTAGATATAATGCATCAAACACTCCTTTTCTAGTGACCTTGCTGAGTACGCTCGTACTCAAAGTATCTTTTTAACCCTTGCTAGATTCTGGAGCCATTAAGACGACGTCTACATCAAGTTATTCTCCAGGAATTATCACTAGAATCTAAAGTTCTTCAATGAAGTCAAGAAAGTCAACATATACATCAACTCAAGTGAAGACGAAGTTACTGATTAGATAGGAATATAATCTCTAGCCATAGAACCTATTTCTGTAGCGTATTGCAATAGCAACAATGCCAGACCATTAGTTAAAATACTAGTCTTAATAGTATGATAGCTTTTGAGTTGTTTATTTTTGATTCTTCTTTGTAAGAAGTTTCTTTCTCTCTCTTTAACCTAGAGTGTTCTCTGGATCTTGTGTGAAGAGTTGAGTTGTAACCTATAGTCCTGTCTTGGACCTGCTATGTTTCTGTTGTACCACTCTAAGGGATGTAATACTAGTGAACGGTGTTTCATTGGCGTTATGTCAACGACTATAGTGTACTACATCATGCAGCGGTATGCTGGGTCACCGCACGCTTTCATTTTCCCGTGGAAGGAACCACCTCAAAATCCTCAGAACGAGCCGAAGGAAGTTACACGGTATCATGGGCGGAACTGGCCGATGAAGCGTAATCCTCCTCAAAAGTGACAGGAACTTCGACGTATCCCTCAGATACTGTGGTGCTGTCGGGTAGCTCACCGGTATGATGAAGTGTAGGTAGACAAAATAAATGGTCATGGCCCTCTCAGCAAAGCCATTTACAAAGGGGAAACAAACAATAGAAGGATATGCAAAAAGGGAACAAGTAGACATACAAAGGACAAGAACAAGATAAAATCTTACCTCCGGCACAAGATTCTTCTTGTAGAAAGGCTTTACCCGACAATTAGTGGGAACAGGGCTTTTCTTCGTTAGCGTCGTGAAAGAGCGGACCCTTTTTTCCAGAACTTTCAGTGTAAGATCCTCGGGTGTAATCCTCATTGGATCCTTTCTACCAGTATAGGTCCACATGCCGACCAGTCGAGCTTGGACAAGTTGGACGCGAACCCGTAGAAAATACGTCACGATTTGTAGACCCCGACAATTGATCAGTGCGCAGTTTTTTGATCCGGTCCAGCAGCGGCTTGATCTCTTTCATTTCTTCGACTAAGGGGCGCTCCTCCTAGGAACTAAGCCTCCGGCAATTCTTTGACGGGTCAAAGAGGGACAAACCGAACTTTTGGCCTTCGACTTGTTGGTTCTTGATATAAAACCACTTCGTTTTCCAACCTTGGACAGAGTCCGCGGTTTTCAAATCGAAATAATCTACGTGTGAGCGCACATAAATTATCGCCCCACCCCCGACGTCGTGGACGACAGTGTCGGTGGCATTACGACGAACAAAGTAAAAAATGTTTCCACATGCTCAAATGGGGATGGATCCCGAGGAAACACTCGCACACGGCGATTAAAAAGGCAATGTGAAGAATGGAATTGGGCGCAAGCTGATATAGCTGTATGCCATAGACAAAGAGAAGCCCACGAAGGAATTCGTGGGTAGGAAGGGAGAGACCGTGAAAAAGGAAGGACAAGAACACTACTCGCCATCCCGCTTCTGGCTCGGGCGTAGTCCCATCGCCGGGCAACTTTGCAGTGCCCTCCTCCAGCAGATTGAAGTTGCGAGCTTCATGCAACTCGCATGCTATGCACTTAGAGGGCACCCATCCGACTTCACGCTTCTTTTTCGCGGTAGCATCAGCAACGGAAGAGGCTCCCTTGGATCGACCCATGGTTATTCTCAGAGGGAATGATGCGAAAGGGACTGGAGAAAGAACAGGCGTGCAAGAACGATGTAGCGCTCTGAATGGAGGAATAGAGGAGGAAGATGATGGTAAAAGAAGAAGAAGGGCACTAAATCCCTAACTCATTCAATATAAAGAAACCTTAAGTGATTGTGCACCGTTAATCAAAATTTATGAAGTGCCAAACAAAGCAGGATGCAGACACATGGCAGCAATGAGAAAGTGAAAAATCTCATTCAGTTAGAAAGTATCGCGGTAAATCGCTGGCGTTCACACGACGCCTCAATTCTCGCACTAGACGTGGGACTGCACGATAATAGTAACGCAGTTGTGTCACCTGCACGTCAGCATGCAAAGGAGTGGTGGGGCCCAATAATGACACGTCCCATCAGCAGAACTGCGGCACACCATTTTCGTCATCAATGACGTCATGCATAGTCAAAAACAAAATAAGGTAAAGTATTTTCGAATAAAAAGCTTAGAGTCTATGCTCCGATGCACGCACCCGAACATAAACTCGGGGCTATTCTCATTGGAAGCACTGTCGCACACCCGCAGAAATTAAACATAGTATTTTTCTTGGATGGAGGATCTACTTTGAGCCTATGCTCCAATGCAAGCACCACAACATATCCTCGAGGGCTATTCCTATCGGGAGCGTTGTCGCGCACCCGATAAAAACAAATCCTCCTACGGAGTCGACATTTTCAATATAAGAAAAGCATAAAAATTGAGCCTATACTCGAATCCAAGTCGACTGTAGCCTCGGAGGCTACTTCCATCAGGAGCGCTATTGCGCACCCGATAGATATTCTGAAGCAAACCTATAGGTATTACATGCTTGTATCCTCATGCGGTTACTCCCATCGGGAGCACCCGATAAAAATATTAAAAAAGTCGATAACTTCAGCTATTCCAACAACCAAACAAGACAGTCGATAAAATTCTCTCAGACCGCGTACACCATGATAACATGTATGAATCCTGTGTCCATGACATGAAGATAAGACCCCGGGATTTATCCTGAAGCGGCTTGGTAACCGCACACAAATACGCTCTGTCAATATTTATCCGTATTTACAATATGATGAAAAGTACCAATGGACGCATCGTGTACCCGAATATAAGCACTGGAATTCAGTATTCGATGATATCTCCACGGCTCGAACTGAATTACGCCAGAAAATACTGAGTTCAAGCCTGGGGACTTGAATTTTATGTAGATTTACGTTGTTTTTTCCCAAGAGCAATTAACTGATTTCCGATCGGTCGGATGCATCAGACTCGTTATACCAGATCCCTACAAAGCTTAAATAATAAAGAGCATCTTCTTACAGCAAAAACTTTGGCTAAAACAACTAAACAGAATTTAGAGACTCGACTTGAATCTATGATTCAGATAGAGTCTTGGGGGCTACTGACATGGATATGACCTATCGGGTCCCTATGATTAGTTACCCTAAGCGCATAAAAGCTTATGGCCTACAAAGGCCCAATAAAGTCCAAAAAGCAGTCGATGGAATAAAGATTTTCCTTACCGATTAAAAGAATAGTCATAAACCGACATATATTTTGCATTGTAAAATATAAACTTACAACCTCTCCGACTACGGATCCAGAACCCAGCCTCTCATATAAAGTCTAGGAGGACCAGACGGAGAGGGCCCCTTAGTTTCTCCGGCAATCCGCCGTGAGCTAGATCGCAACTAGTGAACCGGCGATTTTGTAGCCGAGCTTTCTCAATAAATAAACTACATCGACTTCCTTGTTTGCCTAATCATCCGACGAAATCTCCATTACTCTTTTTTCCACGATACTCTAAGTCCATAATAATACCATAATAATAGGCATTGCCGAGGTTACCCTCGTCATGGCTATCTACACTTTGTACCCAACGCTTTTAATACAGCTTCTAGGTCTTTCGAGGCCTTTACTATGGAAAAAATCAGACTGTAATGCTAACAATGTTTGAATTAAGAGTTGATTACTATTAAAAATACTAGAGTAAATTCCATTTTTACCCTTTAGTTTTAAAAGTTTAACACTAATTACCTCATTTAGCATTTATTCATCCTAATTACCCCATTTAGCAAAAGTTGTGCCAATTTTTACCCCATATAAAATTTTGTGAGTGTTTTGACAAGTTGCATGCCACTTTGATTTTTTTTTTCTGTTTTTTATTTCTCACAAGAAGTGGTCTGATCATGAGTTAAACCGTATTGTTTTTCGGACGCGCCCGATCTTGTCTATTCCTCAAACTGTGTCATTCTTCAACAAAAAATGTGTCTTTTAAGCCAAAATTTTTTTAGTGCTACAGAAAACTAACTGAATACGACTCCTGATCAGGATGCGCCAATCTTGTCTATTCCTCAAACCGTGTCATTTCTCAAAAAAAAAAATGTGTCTTTTTAAGCCAAAAAAAATCCTAGTGCTACTGCAAACTAACTGAATAGGTTGATCCGTTGAGTAAGAACATGTTACTCTCAAACGTTACAAATCTATACTATTAAAAAAATTGGGGACGTTCGTCGTCAATACGTTTTCGTCTGCCGGAATACGCTTTCGTTTGTCCGTCTCCCGATCTGGTCGCACTTCTTCTCGTTTGTTCTCCTCCGGGTTCGACTAAGACCCAAGTCGGCCTCTTCTCAACTTCTTTGTGCCTTCAAATATGTGAGCAATCTATTGCACCTGAATTCAAGAGCGATTGATAGCCCCTAAAATCAAGCGTCGTGCTAAGAGATTCGACGAGAGATAAAGCAAGAACCATGGCGGCAACCACGGTAGACGGAACCAAAATCACGCATGGCCACCGTCTCCGCCACTCGCGGGCTACGCATAGAGATGGCAGACGCACAACGGCGTCGATGCGCGCCCGACGGGCGGTGGCACAAGCCCGGGGAATCGGCGGCGGAGCCCTCCACGTTGCTCCTCGTGATGCAGGAGAGTCCGCACCTGACCTGGCACCTCGCGTGGTGCGGCGGCCTGCACATTAGCATAGCCACAAACTGTCGTTGGCTCCCGTCGCCAATCGTATTTAGGAAGAAACAAACAACTATCGACATGAGATTAGGATGAACCTTATCGCTTGAGGTAATTTTTTGTTTCCATCCTTCAATTTTATGTTATTCAGGGATAGCACATGATTAGTTGGTGCGCTCCTGCTTCCATGCAATTTCTATATAAAAACCACACCAGCGGACGTGTCGTAAAGTAATTCCAAAGTGTTATATTATGGTATGATATACTAGGCACAATATGATGTGAGTACTAATTGGTAGTAAGTGTGAAGCACACAGGTATATACGTTTTTATGAAGTGATATTCACATTAAAATTTGCACGGACTCCTTGCAGAATGTGACAGGGGTGGGGGTGGTGGTGGTGGTGGTGGTGACATGTGGTGAAAATTTAGCCTCGCTAAGCAATGGTACGGAAACATCTCCACTCAGAGGCCCTAAAACCGAGCAGGGGCGTCGAATGGAGCTGAAAACAACGAGGACCAGCCCTGACAGTGGGAGAAAGCTTTGTTTCCGCCCTTTTCACCGTCTCCCGCTCTATCTTCCCGCATTTTTCCTGGCTATATGTAGGCGCCCATCCCTCCCTCGCTCTCCCTCCCGCCGTCGACATCATGGAGAGGCTCAAACTCAAATTCTACAAGGTCTTGATGTTATCCCACTACGACATCCTCGTGCCGCCGCACACGAGGCTTCTGACTGGTTTCGATCTCAGCTACGCCGGCGTGACCATGGCGCCGAGTTGGCGATGCAGATAGAGGAGCGCTGTCGCGAGCTATCGGGGCGGAAGAGGGCGAGGTCCGGTAAGCGTGTACTGACAGAAGAGGTTCAAGAAGGAGCGGCCCACGAGCGCGTACTGACCGAAGAGGTTTAAGAAGGAGCGGTCGAAGGAGCTCGCGTTGTGCCGAGCTCACCGGTGGCAGCTCCACTCGGTTCTGCGCTACCCGAAGGGAGCAAGCGCTTCTGGCAGTGTGCGGGCGTACTGTCTACACCGCTATCGACGAGGCGTGCCGTCAAGCAGAGGCGACACACCATGAGGAATTCATGAAGAGGGCGGAGGCTGACGAGATTGTCGACCTTGAGTCCGACAAGAAGGAGGAGGAGGAGGACGGCGATGCTGTGGACAGCGCCGATGGCAAAGACCAAAGACGATTACAACGGTATAGTTGATTAGGATGTCACAGAGTTGGTGATACAGAATCGCCCTCCCAACATTATCTATGTATGTGAATAGTTGAAATAAATTGAATATATAAACTATTGGGAAGGGCGTGACGAAGAACGATTCTCCCCTTAAACTTTAAAATAGTCGGCGCCTCACCATATGGACTAAAATCTATTACTGTCGGAGTCCATATAGGGAGGCCGAGTAGAGATGCTCTAACTTATTAAATCACACTGACAAGACGACCCCACAACACTTCAGGTTCCATTACACTTGTGCTGCTAGAGGAAAATAATAATTAACCGTTTAAAAAGATTGTTGCTCCATCAATTATTATTTGTTAAATTGTTTTTATTGGTTACGTATCAATTTGGAAACTACATAAGAGCAAAGATTGTTGAAATTTATAGTGAGATTCGAAGAGACCACTCGAGAGACTACCAAAAAAGTATTTAAATATTTTGAAAATATTTTATGTTTATTTCTTCTAATCCGAATTAATTAACTTAAATTTATCAACATACGAAATTATCGAGCACTAAAACATGTCTACATACATTTGAATTTAGACAAATTTAAGTTATCATGAATTGAAAAGTACTAAAAAAACCGTAGCAACCGCACGGACATTTATCTAGTCCCTTCTAATTGTTATTTAAACCATAGTTAGCAGCACTAACGTTGCACTTGCACCAGGCCCACGTCAACTGGTTCTTCATATAGCATAGATTGGAGAAACACAGCAGCGAGATGGAAGATTGGAAAGAAAAAAACCTTCCAGAAAAAAACAACCAACAACTAGTATACGTGGCACGCCACTTGTAGTTACTACATAGACCCTCCTGAGAAATTTAAAGAAGGTAAAAATTGACACGACTTTTACTAAATAGGGTAATTAAAACTAATATTTGCTAAATCTGAAATTTACTCAAAATACTATATATTAGTGTCAAAATTTTGAAACTAGAGGATTAAATATGGAATTTACTCAAAATACTATTATTGTAGGACTGTGCTATGTTTAGCGGACGTTTCAACCGAAGTGGTCAGACTCGCTCCACCCGTGGGATCCCAACAATTCCTGAGTTTCTAATCGCTAAACGATAAGATTTTTGATTAGCCAGCTCAATTCACATGCGAAAATTTAAAAAGCTTTATATCTCAAACCGTTTATCCGATTTAGGATCCGTTTTCACCGTTGAGCTAGTCGCGACGAGATCTTCGAAACTAGATACCATGTTGATATGTTTCGATGACGTTTTTTTGGGCCAAAAAGTTATCCACCCCGTAACATATGAGTTATCAAGGTCATAGTATATAAGTTACCCATTCTATAAACATGTTGTGTGAAGACTCTTTTACTTGGATGCAAGAAAAATATCCGGCAATTCTGAGAATTACATAATTTGGTGGACGTTCCGATAGCCTGCACGAGTGTCCCACGTGCATGCTCTGGCTAAATAACACCATATTTTTTGCCACAAAAGTTACCCACCAGTGATATTAGAGTTATCCAGGCTCCAGCATGTAAGTTACCTACAAGATATCAATCACTACAAAAAATTACCTGCAGATATAATATAAAATTTATATGCTGGGTAACTTATATGTTTCAAGGTTGATAACTTACATACTATGACATGGATAAGTCACGTGTTAGGGGTGGGTAACACGATCTTTTTAATCCCAAAAGTTATCTATGGGTAACATGAGAGTTATCCAGACTTTAGCATGTAAGTTATCCACCCAAATAACATGTAAGTTATCCATCTCTACAAAAATTTAAAGTTATTTTAGCGTCTTGGCTTTATCGTCCGTCTTCGCTATCATGACGTACGGGCAAATCAACCGATCTCATATTGATATGTTCCGACGATGTTTTTTTCGGGCCTAAAAGTTATCCAGCCCGTAACATATGAGTTATCAAGGTCATAGTATATAAGTTACCCACTCTATAAACATATTGTGTGAAGACTCTTTTACTTGAATGCAAGAAAAGTATCCGGCAATTCTGAGAATTACATAACTTGGTGGACGTTCCGATAGCCTGCACGAGTGTCCCACATGCATGCTCTGGCTGAATAACACGATATTTTTTGCCACAAAAGTTACCCACCAGTGATATTAGTTATCCAGGCTCCAGCATGTAAGTTACCTACAAGATATCAACCATTACAAAAAATTACCTGCAGATAGAATATAAAATTTATATGCTGGGTAACTTATATGTTTCAAGGTTGATAACTTACATACTATGACATGAATAAGTCACGTGTTAGGGGTGGGTAACACGACCTTTTTAATCCCAAAAGTTATCTATGGGTAACATAAGAGTTATCCAGGCTTTATCATGTAAGTTATCCACCCAAATAACATGTAAGTTATCCATCTCTACAAAAATTTAAAGTTATTTTAGCGTCTTGGCTTTATCGTCCGTCTTCGCTATCACGACGTACGGGCAAATCAACCGATCTCATATTGATATGTTCCGACGATGTTTTTTTCGGGTCTAAAAGTTATCCACCCCGTAACATATGAGTTATCAAGGTCATAGTATATAAGTTACCCACTCTATAAAAATGTTGTATGGAGACTCTTTTACTTGGATGCAAAAAAAGTATTCGGTGACTGTTCTGAGAATTACATAACTTGGTGAACATTTCGATAGCCTGCACGAGTGTCCCGTGAGCATGTTCTGGCTAAATAACACGATATTTTTTACCACAAAAGTTACCCACCAGTGATATTAGAGTTATCCAGGCTCCAGCATGTAAGTTACCTACCCTATAATATGTAAGATGTCAATCACTATAAAAATTTACCTGTAGATAGAGTATAAAATGTATATGCTAGGTAACTTATATGTTTCAGGGTTGATAACTTACATACTATGACATTGATAAGTCATGTTTTAGGGGTGGGTAACACGACCTTTTTAATACCAAAAGTTATCTATCGGTAACACGAGAATTATCTAGGCTTTAGCATATAAGTTATCCACCCAAATAACATGTAAGTTATCCATCACTACAATAATTTAAAGTTATTTTAGCATCTTGG
The DNA here is from genome assembly GCA_023614405.1 of Avena insularis. Lineage (NCBI taxonomy): Eukaryota > Viridiplantae > Streptophyta > Magnoliopsida > Poales > Poaceae > Avena > Avena insularis. The sequence goes on from CM042685.1 coordinate 450,598,431, forward strand.
CTTCGTCGTCCGTCTTCTCTATTACGGCGTATGGGAAAATCAACCTCAAAAGGCTACTGCACGAAAATCAAGCATAATTTTTTAAAAAAAACTAAAAATAAATTTCTTTTGCATAAAATATGATAAATGTGTCTTATACCGCATCCACCCACGACCCTAAGTCGTAGTAAATAAACATAACATGCAACCAGTAGTCTAGCGACTCGACTTCATCGCTAATTATTGCTACCGTGGTGTATGAGTGACGAAGCCTTAAAGTGTGTTAGGGTACTGAGACTTACACATCGACAATCGACGAAGTTTCGGTACCCTAACACCTAGGCTATCGTGTTCCAATTAAGCTTGCTCAACGCGTATGCGAGAACCCCTATATCCGACACGTTTATATAGTGAATAACTTATGTGTTACAGGTGGATAACTTACGTATTATGTCATGGATAACTCACGTGTTAGGGGTGGGCAACTTTTTGGTCCGATTTTTTTTATCAAAACATATCAACATAGGATCTAGTTTCGAAGATCTCGTCACGGAAAAGCCAACGGTGAAAACGGATCGTAAATCGGATAAATGGTTTGATCTACAAGACATTTTAAATTTTATTTTATTTGTAATTTATCGTGTTCATACTTTACGTACGGAGCTACCCAAACGGTAAAGATAAGTCCGCCAAAATTTGACATTCACCGACCGGTCTCAACCTAAATTTTCCCTTATTGTAAAGGCAATGTCAACATTCAAAGCGTTAACACTTTAATGCTTGAACGACTTACAAGTGGCCACAACCGTTGCTAAAAATTGCCGTGGTGCAAAAAAAAATGCCGGCATGGCATGTTTCTCTCTGATCGGTAGAGGTACCTGTACGACCTGGTGTCTCACGCTCAGATTAAATTTTCTAGAATGCATTATCCATGGAAATATTCTCTTGTACTCCCTCTGTCCACAAATAAGTGTACTTCTAACTTTTATCTAAGTCAACCTTTTTTAAATTTGACCAACTTTATATATAAATATAGCAATATATATATTACATCTAATTTATATATTATGAAACTAGATTTCAAAACATATCTAGTGATACCAATTTAGTGCCACAATTATTGCTACATTTTCCTATAAAATTAGTCAAACTTTAATAACTTTGACTTTGGACAAGACTAGAAGTACACTTATTTGCGGACGGAAGGAGTACAAACTAAATGAATAGCACAACAGCTAGACCTTGGGTGATCAACAAACTAGTAACATAAATCCACTCGACATTAACATTTAGTGCAAGTTGTGCAATGTGGAAAGGTCAAACATTATTATCCACCGTAGACCACTAGGAGAAGAGAATGATTCATCCTACTTTGATCTAATGGGCTATGTTGAGAAAAAAGAAAACACATAATTTAATCGGTTTTGCTAATTCTTTAAACGATTGAGAATTAAGTTAGAGCTCGGTTATGTCCTAATCCATTAGATTTACATCATGATTATGATTCGTACATATGTGAGTTAAAAGTGGGTTACAAGTAGGATTTTTCGGTTGCAACACTTGCAACTGACTTTATTACATTCAAGCGGGATTGAAACTGAGATATTTCTAGTTATAAGTGAGGTTGCAATTAAGGTATAGAATGACATCGACCTGATTAAGAATTAAGCTAATTACTATCAACCAACTGAAAATCAGACACGTCCTAATTTTAATTATACACAATTAACTATTCTGTTTGACATTACTGTGAATTATCAGAACATCAATGGCTTAAATATTGGGTTAGTTAATCAACTCATTGGATCATATATACATGCGCCCACGACGACTGGTGATGCACCAGCTAGCCACAAGGACATGCTTTGTCAACCAAGGCGCCTATATAAACATTAGCTCGGTTGCATGTATTCCAGACAAAGCAAGCATACAGCCTAAGCAGCTAATCAAGATGGCTTCCTCCACGCCTTGCCTTCTTGTCCTAGTCTTGTGCCTCACCAGCCTCCTGCAGGCATCGCTTCTTATGGCCACAGATTATCCGCCGCATGGCGAGGAGGAGCCGTCGTGGGAGCTGCCGGAGTCCGAGGTGAGGGAGAGGTTCTCCGACTGGATGACCAGGTACTCAAAGCACTACTCGTCCCACCGGGAGGAGGAGAAGCGGTTCCAAATCTTCAAGCAGAACACCAACTCCATCGGCAAGTTCAGGTCGCAGAACAGGGGCACCGGCGGCGTCGGCGTCGTTGGCGGCGGGTTCAGGTCGCAGAACAAGGGCAGCGCCGTCGTCCGCATGAACAGGTTCGGCGACCTCACCGCCAGGGAGGTCGTCCAGCAGTTCACCGGATTCAACAACACCGGCTTCCATGCCGCGTCGCCCACCCCGCTCCCCTCCCGCTCCTGGAAGCCGTGCTGCGTTGACTGGCGCTCCAGCGGCGCTGTCACCGGCGTCAAGAACCAAGGCGCTTGCGGTAAGTTCGTCAAGCAGAGCGATGCATTCTCAATTAAGTTAATTACTCAAATGTGTCGATGGAATGGAAATGGCAGGATCGTGCTGGGCGTTCGCGGCGGTGGCGGCGATCGAGGGCATGAACAAGATCAGGACCGGGGAGCTGGTGTCGCTATCGGAGCAGGTACTCCTGGACTGCGACAGCCTGAGCAATGGCTGCGACGGCGGCCACACAGACACGGCCCTGAGCCTCGTGGCTGCCCGCGGCGGCATCACGTCGGAGGAGAGGTACCCATACAATGGGTTCCAGGGTAAGTGCGACGTGGACAAGCTGCTGTTCGACCACCAGGCATCTGTCAAGGGCTTCAAGGCCGTGGTGCCCAACAACGAACGTCAGCTGGCGCTGGCCGTGGCGAGGCAGCCCGTGACGGTGTACATCGATGCCAGCGGCTTCGAGTTCCAGTTCTACGCCGGCGGTATCTACCGCGGCCCATGCTCCGGCAATCCGGCGAGGGTGAACCACGCCGTCACCATCGTCGGCTACTGCGAGGGGCCCAGCAAGGAAAACAAGTACTGGATTGCCAAGAACTCCTGGAGCAACGACTGGGGCGAGCAGGGATACATCTACCTCGCCAAGGATGTGGCCTGGAAGACGGGCACCTGTGCTCTCGCCAGCTCGCCCTTCTACCCCACAGCTTGACCACGCTAGCTCGACATCTATCGTACCGGATATGGCTATTTATGGATGTGATGAGGAGTTGTTTCCATATTTCGTTTTGATTTTGCAAAATAAACTTTTAACTACTTCCCTTTTGATCGATTAATAGATCATGTAATACCATGGATTGACGAGAGTAACAAATTTTGAAAGAAATTAAAGCACAAATTTGAAGCTGATAGATGGACCATCAAATGATCTGTTTAGTCAAAATGCACAAGAATTCGCAAAATAAACTAGCAAGGGCGTTGTGCAGCATGCATGGGCATACCCTTTATTTATATTTTTTTATCCATCAATACACTAGAATATTTCTTTTTCTGTAAAAATAGTTGAAGCAACTTCCATTCATACATTTTCATGTGCATTTTAGTGAATCAGCACCAGTGAATAATTTGGAATTTATCAAGTATGTCTGGATAATTTAGTGCCTCTACCGTTCTTTAACAACATCTTTCATACTTTTTTGGATTTCTGTACTATATTAAAAACAAGAGTTTGTGTCCCACGTTTTGTTCTACATGCTACCTAATACTAAAATGGATCTGTTGGTGCTTGTTTCATTTTTCTTTAGAGAATCACCCAGCCTCATGCGGATCAACAAACCAAATATATCGGCCAAAAAGGAGAAATTAAACCCTTACGTGCCAAATCTTGTGGTAATGCAAAAATAAAGTATCCCTTTTGATCCATCAGTAGATCATATAATACCATGGCTTGCGAGTAATAAATCTTCAAACATTGCATGCTCCTGTCTTGTTTCTCTCTATTTCACAGCTATGTTTGTTACCTAGAACATGGATTCACCACTTGGGCTAGGATAATTTGAAAAGAAGTTAAAGCACAAATTTGAAGCTTCTGGACCATCAAATGATCTTTTTTAGTCAAAATGCACAAGAATCTGAAAAGTAAACTAGCTAGGTTGTTGTGCAGAACGATCATACCCTTTATTTATTAGGCAAGTGCAATTGTTTTTCAAAACAAAAACAAAAGCTTTGGCTTATCCATTAATTAAGAAGAAGGTTCCCAGTTAATTAGCGGAAAACCGGGCGGAAACAATACAAAAACAATAACAGCACGGGCAACACCCACACTCACCCGCCACAGGGCCAAGCCCAAGAAAAAAAGAGACAACAAAGCTCCACTCGAAAACACCACTCCGCCAAGATATACGACCATTCACCTCCACCGGAGAGAAGACGTTGTGACTCCTATGAGAGGAGCAAACAGGGGATACTCAAACGAAGATGAAGAAGCCAATCCTCTGAGGAGCCCTCATCACTTCCATAGTTTCGGGGCCGCCACCCCGACATCCACTTGCTCCGCTACACCGAGCGAACCACCTACACCACCTTCTAGGACCGCCATCCCGACATACCACCGCTCGCACTCTGAGCCACGACACCGCACGACTCAGCTACCTGCAACCCAAGCTGCACGGGATGAACCGCTCACAGACCACAGCCGCCGTACCAATGCCCGGGGCCGCCGCCCTGACCTAAAGTAAAAAACGTCTCCTTTGAGACGCGTCGACCGATTCAACAACCTTGTCGCACCGGCGACACAAGATTGCCACTCAAGCCATGGGAGAACTGCTTCGCCCGGTGAAGCTTTTGCCTGCCATAGATTCCGAGGGCGGCGCCTCGAAGCACAACCACCATCTAGAGTCGTTGCCCCGAGGTCCAACAACCCCAATGTGAGAGAGGACACGCACAACCACCAAAGCTGACTCACCAAGGAGATGCTGAAGGGAATATGTCTTGAGAGGCAATAACAAAGTTGTTATTATGTATATTCATAGTAAATGATAGATGTTTATTTTGCATGCTATAATTGTATTATATAGAAACGTTAATATATGTGTGTTTAATAAACAAACATAAAGTTCCTAGTTGCGTCTCTCTTATAAACTAGCTTGTTGATTAATAAGATGATCAAGGTTTCCTGATCATAGACATTGGATGTTGTTAATAACGAGGTCACAACATTATTGGAATGGTGTGATGAATATTCATCCGAAGTATAGCCATAACGTCATACGGAGTCATTGAGTTTATATTGCTATAACATTATTGGAATGGTGTGATGAACATTCATTACGATCAAAGTCATTGAGTTTATATTGCTATAACATCATACGAAGTAATCCTAATCCTTAGACCATGAGATCATGTCAATCACTAACACTGGAAGAGTATCTTGATAACATCAAACGTCACATAGGACAAGAACACGATAAAATCTTACCTCCAGCATAGGATTCTTCTTGTAGAAAGGCTTTACCCGGCAATTAGTGGGAACAGGGCTTTTCTTCGTCAGCATCGTGAAAGAGCGCACCCTTTTTTCTAGAACTTTCAGTGTAAGATCCTCGGGTGTAATCCTCATTGGATCCTTTATACCAGTATAGGTCCACATGCCGGCCAGTTGAGCTTGGACAAGTTGGACGCGAACCCGTAGAAAATACGTCACGATTTGTAGACCCCGACAATTGATCAGTGCGTGGTTTTTTGATCCGGTCCAGCAGCGGCTTGATCTCTTTCATTTCTTCGGCTAAGGTGCGCTCCTCCTAGGAACTAAGCCTCCAGCAATTCTTTGACGGGTCAAAGGGGGCCAACCCGAACTTTTTGCCTTCGACTTGTTGGTTCTTGATATAAAACCACTTCATTTTCCAATCTTGGACAGAGTCAAGAAGTGAGTCTAACTCACTTGGTTAGGGAAGTGGATATACAACCCAGCCACCCAGGTTCAAGTCCTCACGGATGCAGATTTGGGGTCTTATTATTTAAAAAAACTCGCCGTAGAGGCTTCCTCTACCGTATTTCTTTCAAAAAAAAACCTTGGACAGAGTCCGCGGTTTTCAAATCGAAATAATCTATGTGTGAGCGCACATAAATTATCGCCCCACCCCCGACGTCGTGGACGACGGTGTCGGTGGCATTACGACGAACAAAGTAAAAAATGTTTCCACATGCTCAAATGGGGATGGATCCCGAGGAAACACTCTGACAAGGCGATTAAAAAGGCAATGTGAAGAATGGAATTGGGCGTAAGCTGATATAGCTGTACACCATAGACAAATAGAAGCCCACGAAGGAATTCGTGGGTAGGAAGGGAGAGACCGCGAAAAAGGAAGGACAAGAACACTACCCGCCATTCCTCTTCTAGATCGGGCGTAGTCCCATCGCCGGGCAACTTGGCAGCGCCCTCCTCCAGCAGATTGAAGTTGCGAGCTTCGTGCAACTCGCATGCTGTGCACTTAGAGGGCACCCATCCAACGTCACGCTTCTTTTTCACGGTAGCATCAGCAGCGGAAGAGGCTCCCTTGGATCGACCCATGGTTATTCTCAGAGGGAATGATGCGAAAGGGACTGGAGAAAGAACAGGTGCGCAAGAACGATGGAGCACTCTGAACAGAGGAACAGAGGAGGAAGATGATGGTAAAAGAAGAAGAAGGGCAATAAATCCCTAACTCATTCAATATAAAGAAACCTTAAGTGATTGTGCACCGTTAATCAAAATTTATGAAGTGCCAAACAAAGTAGGATGCAGACACATGGCATTAATGAGAAAGGGAAAAATCTCTTTCAGTTAGAAAGTATCACGGTAGATCGCTGGCGTACACACGACGCCTTAATTCTCGCGCTAGACGCGAGACCACACGATAACAGTAACGCAGTTGAGTCACCTGCGTGTCAACATGCAAATGAGTGATGGGGCCCAATAATGGCACATCCCATCTGCAGAACTGCGGCACGCCATTTTCGTCATCAATGACGTCATGCATAGTCAAAAACAAAATAAGATAAAGTATTTCCGAATAAAAAGCTTAGAGTCTATGCTCCGATGCACGCACCTGAACATAGACTCGGGGCTACTCTCATTGGAAGCGTTGTCGCACACCTACAGAAATTCAACATAGTATTTTTCTCGGATGGAGGATCTACTTTGAGCCTATGCTCCGATGCAAGCACCACAACATATCCTCGAGGGCTATTCCTATCGGGAGCGCTGTCGCGCACCCGATAAAAACAAATCCTCCTACCGAGTCGACATTTTCAATATAAGAAAAGCATAAAAATTGAGCCTATACTCGATTCCAAGTATTCGACTATAGCCTCGAAGGCTATTCCCATCAGAAGCGCTATCCTCATGCGGTTACTCCCATCGGGAGCACCCGATAAAAATATTTAAAAAGTCGATAACTTCAGCTATTCCAACAACCAAACAAGATAGTCGATAAAATTCTCTCACACCACGTCCATCGCGATAACATGTATGAATTCCGTGTCCATGACATGAAGATAAGACCCTGGAATTCATCCTGAAGCGGCTTGGTAACCGCACACGAATACGCTCTGCCAATATTTATCCGTATATATGATATGATGAAAAGTACTGATGGACACATCGTGTACCCGAATATAAGCACTGAAATTCAGTATTCGATGATATCTCCACGGCCCAAACTGAATTACACCAGAAAATACCGAGTTCAAGCCTAGGGACTTGAATTTTATGTAGATTTACGTTGTTTTTTTCCAAGATCAATTAACTGATTTCCGATCCGTCGGATGCATTAGACTCGTTATACTAGATCCCTACAAAGCTAAAATAATAAAGAACATCTGCTTACAGCAAAAACTTCGGCTAAAACAGCTAAATAGAATTTTGAGACTCGACTTGAATCTATGATTCAGATAGAGTCTTGGGGGCTACTGATATGGGTATGACCTATCGGGTCCCTATGATTAGTTACCCTAGGCGCATAAAATCTTATGGCCCACAAAGGCCCAATGAAGTCCAAAAAGCACCCGACCGAATAAAGATTTTCCTTACCGATTAAAGAAATAGTCATAAACCGACATATATTTTGCATTGTAAAATATAAACTTATAACCTCTCCGACTACGGATCCAGGACCCAGCCTCTCATATAAAGTCTAGGAGGAGTAGACGGAGAAGGTCCCTTAGTTTCTCCAGCAATCCGCCGTGAGCTAGATCGCAACTAGCGAACCGGCGATTTTATAACCAAGCTTTGTCAATAAACAAACTACACCGACTTCCTTGTTTGTCTAATCAGCCGACGAAATCTCCATTACTCTTTTTTCCACGAAACCCTAAGTCTGTAACAATAGGCACTGCCGAGGTTACCCTCGTCATGGTCTATCTACACTTTGTACCCACCGCTTTTAATACAGCTTCTAGGTCTTTCGAGGCCTTCACTGTGAAAAAAAATCAAACTTTCATGCTAACAATGTTTGAATAAAGAGTTGATTACTATTAAAAATACTAGAGTAAATTCCATTTTTACCCCCTAGTTTCAAAATTTTGACACTAATTACCTCATTTAGCATTTATTCATCCTAATTACCCCATTTAGCAAAAGTTGTGCCAATTTTCACCCCATGTAAAAGTTTGTGAGTGTTTTGACAAGTTGCATGCCACTTTGATTTTTTTCTGTTTTTTATTTCTCACAAGAAGTGGCCTGATCATGAGTTAAACCGTATTGTTTTTCGGATGCGCCCGATCTTGTCTATTCCAAACTGTGTCATTCTTCAACAAAAAATGTGTCCGTTTAACCCAAAAAAAAATCTAGTGCTACAGCAAACTAACTGAATACCACTCCTGATTAGGATGCGCCGCTCTTGTCTATTCCTCATACCGTGTCATTTCTCAACAAAAAATGTGTCTTTTTAAGCCAAAAAAATCCTAGTGCTACTGCAAACTAACCACTACAGGAAATCTTGAAGGCGCCGACAGCCGGCTACGCCGATGGCCAAATTTGGGGGCCGTCGGCGTAGCTGCTTCCCCAGGCCAGCCCCGAAGCCTGGCCATCAACGTAGGAACGGCCGTCTGAGTAACATTCTGTGCCGACGGTGGCCCTCGGCACAGCACAGCCATCAACGTAGTGGATACAGCTAGCCGACGGTGACCCTCGACGCAATCCTGGCCCTCGACGTATCCCCGGCTCGGACACGCCGCCGCAAACGTCGTTTGCGGGCTATGTTGTGCCGATGGCCGGACCGTCGGCATAGCCCCTATGCGCCACGTCCTCCTCCATCCACACGCCTGAATTGGGTGGGCTGTGCCGACTGCTTAGCCCTTCTGAATTGTTTTTCTTCTGATTTTCAGATTATTTGTATACTACCGGGTTTGGTTGGGCTTATCCCTTTAGATTATTTTTTCCATTTAATTTTAGCCATATATTTTATACTAATTTATTAATTACTCCCAATAATTTAATGTTAATATATTTTGTACTCGGATTGTAGCAGTTGGTAACGTTCGGATAGCATTCTCCATCGTCGCGATTCTCTTCGCTCGGGTGCATGTGTCCCCCTTCGCATGCGTGCGTTGTAACCTAAAGCTAAGGTTCTGGACTTATATAAGGGTGAAACTCCCTGTTCCGATGAAACCGGGTAGGATAGTGCCCTCCCCTTGTGAACCAACATGGTTTTACATCATCATATGACCTAAACAAACACAAAACAAGAGAGTGCTACCCTGTCAGAGGAACGTCTAGGGGGTAGACGATCCGATGCCCACAGATCAGGGTTCCGCAGCAGACCACGCTCCGGGGCGTCGGAATACCTCAAGGACTTGCATGTGGCCCTAGCACATGCATGGAAGTGTGGTGATATGTTGAAACATGCAAAACCTAGTCCCCGGGTGCATGTGTCCCCCTTCGCATGTGTGCGCTGTAACCTAAAGTAAGGTTCTGGACTTAAATAAGGGCGAACTCCCTGTTCCGGTTAAACCGGGTAGGATAGTTCCCTTCCCTTGTGAAGCAACATGGTTTTACATCATCATATGACCTAAACAACACAAAACAAGAGAGTGCTACCCCTGTCAGAGGAACGTCTAGGGGGGTAGACGATCTGATGCCCACAGATCAGGGTTCCGGAGCAGACCACGCTCCGAGGTGTCAGAATACCTCTAGGACTTGCATGTGGCCCCAGCACATGCATGGAAGTGTGGTGCTATGTTGAAACATTCAAAACCTAGTCCCCGGGTGCATGTGTCCCCCTTCGCATGCTTGCGTTGTAACCTAAAGCTAAGGTTCTGGACTTATATAAGGGTGAAACTCCCCGTTTGGGCGAAACCAGGTAGGATAGTTTCCTCCCCTTGTGAACCAACATGGTTTTACATCATCATATGACCTAACAAACACAAAACAAGAGAGTGTTACCCCTGTCATAGGAACATCTAGGGGGGGTAGATGATCTGATGCCCACAGATCAGGGTTCCGCAGCAGACCATGCTACGGGGCGTCGGAATACCTCAAGGACTTGCATGTGGCCCTAGCACATGCATGGAACTGTGGTGCTATGTTGAAACATGCAAAACCTAGTCCGCGGGTGCATGTGTCCCCCTTCGCATGCGTGCGTTGTAACCTAAAGCTTAGGTTCTGGACTTTTATAAGGGGGAAACTCCCCGTTCCGGTGAAATCGGGTAGGATAGTGCCCTCCCCTTGTTAACCAACATGGTTTTACATCATCATATGACCTAAACAAACACAAAACAAGAGAGTGCTACCCCTGTCAGAGGAACGTCTAGGGGGGTAGACGATCCGATGCCCACAGATCAGGGTTCCGCAGGAGACCATGCTCCGGGGCGTCGGAATACCTCAAGGACTTGCATGTGGCCCTATCACATGCATGGAAGTGTGGTGCTATGTTGAAACATTCAAAACCTAGTCCCCGGGTGCATGTGTCCCCCTTCGCATGCGTGCGTTGTAACCTAAAGCTAAGGTTCTGGACTTATATAAGGGGAACTCCCTGTTCCGGTGAAACCGGGTAGGATAGTGCCCTCCCATTGTGAACCAACATGGTTTTACATCATCATATGACCTAAACAAACACAAAACAAGAGAGTGCCACCCCTGTCAGAGGAACGTCTAGGGGGGTAGACGATCCGATGCCCACAAATCAGGGTACCGCAACAGACCACGCTACGGGGCATCGAAATACCTCAAGGACTTGCATGTGGCCCTAGCACATGCATGAAAGTGTGGTGCTATGTTGAAACATGCAAAACCTAGTCCCCGGGTGCATGTGTCCCCCTTCGCATGCGTGCGTTGTAACCTAAAGCTAAGGTTCTCGACTTTTATAAGGGGGAAACTCCCCGTTCCGGGAAACCGGGTAGGATAGTGCCCTCCCCTTGTGAACCAACATGGTTCTACATCATCATATGACCTAAACAAACACAAAACAAGAGAGTGCTACCCCTGTCAGAGGAACGTCTAGGCGGTAGACGATTCGATGCCCACATATCAGGGTTCCACAGCAGACCACGCTCCGGGACGTCGGAATACCTCAAGGACTTGCATGTGGCCCTAGCACATGCATGGAAGTGTGGTGATATATGTTGAAATATGCAAAACCTAGTCCCCGGGTGCATGTGTCCCCCTTCGCATGCGCGCTGTAACCTAAAGCTAAGGTTCTGAACTTATATAAGGGGGAAACTCCCCGTTTCGGTGAAACCGGGTAGGATACTTTTGCTCACTGTCGTGCTAACTCATGAATCCCATAATTGTTTTTGCTCACCATCGTGCTATCTCATAACTCCCATAATCTTTTGCATGATTGAAGGTCTTCTATCGGGTGAGACCGGAGCATCAGGAGGCGGCGAATGCAACTTTGCTTGAGGCTTGTCGGAAGTTGACAACACGTTAATGGTACAACACCAAGAATACATTGATCAATCACTTTCAAGATGAGCATGGCCTTAAGATACAGAAGGTTGAGATTGCGAGGGGTCACGAGCCAAAGATGTCGGTTGCTGATTTCATGATGGTAAGTAATTTGTCAATGAGAAGGTCCATAGATGCTAAGTTGGTATTGCATTATCTATTAGTGCAATGAGTATTGTGGTTTCAGGTTATGCCAATGTGGTGTGAACATAAAGAAGACGCTTTTGAGGTGCTGGCTAGTAGGTGGATTAGGGAAGATCCTGACTTCGAGGCCGTGAGCAAGCGGAACAAGAAAAACCGCGGCAACATGGGAACACACAGCGGGGAAGCCGCAACCATGGTCTCTTCAAGAAGCACTTGGTATATATATATACATGAAACAACCTGCATTTATTTCCCATAATGTTATTAGTTGACACACATAATTAACATTTCTTTGCCGATGCAGGAAGAGATGGAGGGGGAGGTTAATAGCCCTATTACCGACCTGGTCGTGTGGGAGAAGATGAAGACGAAGAAGCCCGGCCTAGAGCAGCCTCAGCCCCAGCTTCCCCAGTACTTCAGTAACGCCAAGGAGAAGCTCGACCTCTACCGCGAGAAGCTCAAGGGTTTGCATCCGGAGGTGGATGAGCCCATGCACCATGAGGTCGCTGAGACTGCCTTGATCATGGTGAGCCACCGTAAGCCACATGGCCGTTTCAACATTCTTGATGCGGTGGTCCAGCCTACCATGACCCTCACACGAGTCAAGGCTACCCTCACGCCCGATCACCCCTCTATCGCGCCTCGTCCTCGGCCTACTGCCTCCACCGCCGATGTAAGTATTTCTCATTTCCATCTTCTTTCCGCAATTTGATCCTAAATGGCTAAGCTGACGAGATTCATTATTTTTGCAATTGTAGTGTGATTTTGATGATGCCTACAAGGCCCTTCAGGCAGATTATAACAAGGAGTATGATGCATGGATTGCGCTGAGGGCAGAGTGCGATGCGTACACTAGGAAAGTGACGGCTGTAAGTTTCAAACTTTACTTTTGCAAATGATGATAAGTCCCACTTCCTCTAGTTTGAACCTTTGTTCCTGCAAACGACTGGCATATAACTATTCTGTAGGCAATGAATCACTACTTTATCACTGGACATCGGGTTCTGGTGAAAGGTGACCAGCCACCTGATCCTGGGATGCCGCCTCGCTGTATATCGAGGGAAGATTTCGCTGCCACATAATACGGAGGGACCCCGGTAAGTTCTTTTCCAAACCACTTGTTACCGCTTTCATATGCCTCACAAGTTGCTAAGTTTTTGCTCAAACATGTAGGGCACATGATGCTCCAGGAATATTGGACCCTTTGGTCGTGCCTCGGCCTCGCCTAGTCCGTCGCGTGTTGATGCACAACTTCGTATCATGGCGCCCGATGGTGGTTCCGCTAGTGGTTCTATTTCCCCGATGGCCCGACAACTGCAAAGGTCTCTTGAGCTCGGAACGGGAAGCCTCGGGATCCTTGAGACACCAACACATACACCGAGTTTCGGACCATGAGCATGAACATGGTTAGAGCTAGAGCTTGTGTATGCACTTGTCATATCTTCTATGTGTATGCACTTGTGATGTTGTTGTATGGATAACGAATATGTTTTATGGATGATCATGTTGTTGTTTGGATAACGATGGATATTGCAATGTCATGTTGATTGGTTTGATACTTTATTTAAAATTATTTTGCTGATATTTTGGATGCTAAAATTGAATCAGAAATAAAAACAGGAAAAAAACTGGCAGTAGCTACGACGACGGCATTGCCGTCGGCATAACCTGATGCTGCACAGCGTCTCTGCGCCATATGGCAAGGCTGTGCCGACGACAATGTCGTCAGTGTAGCTGGCGACGTGGCAGCTCGAGGGAAGGGAATGTGCCGACGGCCAGGCCGTCAGCGTAGACGGACACGTGGCGAACTGCGGTGGTTCCTAGACTGGGTCTGTGCCGATGGCCAGGCCGTCGGCGTAGACCGGAACGTGGCGAACTGCTGTGGTTCCTGGGCTGGGCCTGTGCCGACGGCCAGGCCGTCGGAGTAGCGGTCTCATGCGGCCGTTACCGTGGACGGACGTTACCTAACACGCGGGGCCTGTTGGGAGATGCTGCGCCGAGGGGGAGGGCCTGTGCCGACGGCCACGGTCCTGTGCTTACCAGGATATACGCCGAGGAGGATACGCCGACGGTTACCGTCGGCACAGCCTGTGCCGACGGCATTGTCGGGCTGTGCCGATGGCTTCCAGCCCTCGGCGTAGTCACACTTTCCTGTAGTGAACTGAATAGGTTGATCCGTTGAGTAAGAACATGTTACTCTCAAACATTACAAAGCCCTTCTAATTATTATTTAAACCATAGTTAGCAGCACTAACGTTGCACTTGCACTAGGCCCACGTCAACTAATTCTTCATATAGCATAGATTGGAGAAACACAGCAGCGAGACGGAAGATTGGAAAGAAAAAAACCTTCCATGAAAAAACAACCATAACAACTAGTATACATGGCACGCACTTGTAGTTACTACATGGACCTCCTGAGAAATTTAAAGGTAAAAATTGATACAACTTTTACTAAATAGGATAATTAGAATTAATATTTGCTAAATCTGGAATTTACTCAAAATACTATATATTAGTGTCAAAGTTTTGAAACTAGAGGGTTAAATATAGAATTTACTCAAAATACTACTCCCTTGAACGACTTACAATATGGAGTATTATTGTGAAGGTAATGTCAACATTCAAAGCGTTAACACTTTAATGCTTGAACGACTTACAAGTGGCCACAACCGTTGCTAAAAATTGCCGTGGTGCAAAAAAAAAAATGCTGGCACGGCATGTTTCTTCTCTAATCGATAGACGTGCCTGTACGACTTGGGGTCTCACCCTACACTATGGCACACAGGCTCTTTGCCGTGTGGGAAAAAGACACGGCAAAGGCCCCTCGGAACACGGCAAAGCCTTTGCCGTGTGTATGCACACGGCAAAATCCACACGGCAACGATAGCCACGGCAAAGGCTCTTTGCCGTGTGTCTTTGCGCCCGGAACACGGCAAAGCCTTTGCCGTGTGTTTACTGCATCGACACGACAAAGTAAAGTACTTGACGGTTCCGTCCGTCTAACGGAGCCGACACATCTTTGCCGTGTTACTCCTTTGTCGTGTGTAATGACTGTTTACCGTGTATTCTTTCTTTATCGTGTGCCTTATCTTTGCCGTGTCGCATTTCTTTGCCGTGTACCTTCTCTTTGCCGTGTCCCCTTTCTTTGCCGTGTGCCTTATGTTTGCCGTGTCCTTTCTCTTTGTCGTGTGCCCATGGGGGGGGCACACGGCAACGTTCACTCCTTTGCCGTGTGTCTGCTGCGCACTGCACACGGCAAAGGCCCTGCGACATTGCCCAGGGGCGCACAAGTGGCTCACACGTGGCTTCTTTGCCGTGTGTATACACACGGCAAAGTGACCATTTGGCATTTTGCCGTGTGTATACACACGGCAAAGGAGCTGTCATTTTTCAAAAAAAAATCTGTTTCCAGTCATTTCCTGCAATTCAAAACATAATATATATATATATATATGATCTACATATCATCAACAACAATAATATACTCATCAACAACAATAATATACTCATCAACAACAACAATATAATCATCACCAACACCAAAATGCATCACCAACACTAGCAAACATCATCACCACGAAAGCAAGAGATTTCACAAATATTACAAGTGTCAAATGCTAGTGTTTATTCTTGCCACAAGGTCATGCCACAAGTGTCAAATATTGACAAGTGCATAACCAACAAGTTATAAGACCTAAACTAGACAAATATTATAAGATCATCAACTCCGAGTGCTCCACAAGCTCATGCTCCATCGTGAGATCCTACAAGTTCAAGACAAGTACATAAATATGACAAGTAAAATCATCAATATGTACAAGTTTCTAGGCAAGTTGATGGAAATGGCAATAACATGGGATTTTGACTGAGTCTCATGGCAAATTACATCAATATGACAAGTAAAGTCACGAATATCTACAAGTCCCATGGCAAGGCTAGAATTTCTATAAGTGTCATGGCAAGGCTAAAATTTCTACAAGTGTCATAGCATGGCTAAAATTTTGACAATGGCATAGAATTATCTACAAGTGTCATGGAATTGCTAAATTTGCTATAAGTATCATGGCAAGGCTAAATTTCCTACAAGTGTCATGGAATTGCTAAATTTTCTATAAGTATCATGCCAAGGCTAAAATTTCTACAAGTGTCATATCATGGCTAACATTTCTACAAATGCGATGGCATGGCTAAATTTGACAAGTATAAGAAAACAAACCTGGAGGACTCTGATTCAGCCTCCGGACGACCGACGGATTGTTGACGGTGGCGCCTGGTTGTTCGATCCACCTGCGGACCCACCAGGCGGCGGCATTGCATCGTCCATCTGCAGCATTGGAAATTGTGAGCATTAGACAATAAGGCAAGATTGAAAATTGCGAGCATTGGACAATAAGACACTTGATCACTTACCCACGAGAAGGCAAAAGGAGGAGTGAGAAGAGTCCCTGGTTGAGAATTGATGAGCATTTGCTGTGTCATCCACCGCATCATCTGCCCCTGTTGCTCCAGCAACCCCTGCTGATGGTCCATCTGCTGCTCCAGCTGCTGCTGCCGCTGCTCGGCCGCCTCTCTGCGTGCCCTATCAGCGGCCATCTCCTCCTACGTCGTGTCGCCACGATTAGATGAACATTGCAACACAAAACATGTAGTAAAACATAGATGACCGAGGAAGAACATACTGAATCGCCGAGAGCTACAACCGAAGGCCGTGGGCGGGTCTCTATAGCAGGCTGGTCGCTCGTCCTACCACGCTGGACCTGGCGCATAGATGGGACGGTCTTAGGGTCGACGGACCCGTGACCGATCCATAGGCGACCATTCTTCTGGCCTTCTCCCACCAGCACGGCGACCTCGGGGTCGAAGGGGGCGGTCTCAGGGTCAGAATCTTCTCCATGCACCTCCTTGTACTTCTCAGGGTACTTCTCATCATGGAGCCTGGCTCCCTCGTTCATCCATAAGCTCCCGTTCCTAGGCTCGTCCAACGTGCGTGTCTTCTTCCAAACGGCAAACACGGACGGCTCTTGACCTGTCTTTATTTTCTGCACAAAAGAGCACGAAGTTAAGTGAAGGGGGACTCCAAAGGGCGAAGTAAAGAATAAAATTACAAGCAAGAACAAATAAAGCATTTTCTCACCTCTTTTTGCCTAAGAAGGGCGAGGGGGATGCTGCCTTGGCGGTGTGATCCACCCCCCATCTCCTCTCGCCGCTTCTTTGCATCGGCGTGTTTCTGGAGGTAATTGGGGTGTGTCCACCAAGCTACCATGGCCGTGAAGCACCGCTCGTCATTACCCACGAACTGAGGAGGGTTCTACATCCACAAGACACACGTATTAGTACAATAGAAAATAGAATAAGGTCAAGAAATCAATAAAACAAAAATGCAACTACCTGCAGGTACTGCCACGGCTCGAAGAGCATCTCCCGGGCTTGGCTCTTGTTCATCCAAATCTTGCGATCGCCGAACCAGTTGCGAACGCAGTTCACGCGTGCCTCGTAGTGCATGTCTTGCACCTTCCTCTTGGCAAGCTCGTGAACAATCATCAAACACTCCCTTTTGCGCGTCCTGTCCATGTCGAAGAACTTCTACAAGTATGCACATAGGGAAAAAAAGGGGGGGTCAAAGCCACGAGTTCAAGTATATTTCATCCTCAAGGCGATTGAATTATGACAAGCGAAACAAACTTACCCAGAACAAAACCTGAACCTTCTCCGCGGTGGTGGTGTACTTTTTTCGGGATCTTCGGCATAGTGGTAATGCTTCCAAGTCCAAGCCACATCCTTTGAACCATTTAGGAGAGTGACAATCCCAGGAAAATACTTTCTAACCAAGGCTCCAAGGATGCTTTAGTAGCCACGATATGGCTTGATCCCATCCTTATATAGAAAGGCACTACAAAATGAAAAGACAAGGTCAGTATGTGATAAAAATTACAATGTATGGTTTAGGGTCAAATCATGTACCTCGACCCAGCGGGCACGAGTACCTTGTCCACATAGGGATAAGGTAGGTCGGGGAGTCTCGAAACCCCACGCCGATATGGAGCCTTCTCCCGCGGCACCAGGCTCGGGTCCATGAGAGCGTACTCCTCAAGGTACTGCGTCTCATCCTCCGGAGGCGCCCACCTCAAGGTACTGCGTCTCATCCTCCGGAAGATTCTCAAGCACTTTACGGTCTAACTCCCTAGCACAAATCTGGCGGAAGAAAAAGCTCAACCTCGACAGCACTCGCCAAGTCTCCTCATCGACATAGCCTCAGATCATCACCGGCATTATCCGCTCAAGCCATACGTGGTAGTCATGACTCTTGAGCCCTTGCACTCGCAACGTTTCCATGTTCGCACCCCTCATCCAGTTGGCCACATAACCATCAGGGAAAAACAAACTTTGCGCGATCCACTGGAAGATCTCCCTTCTTTGGGGCTTTGTTGGGCAGAAAGGAGCCTTTGGCTTAGACCACCTTTTTCTGCCTTTGGCTCCGGGTGGCTGCATGTTCAACTTTGGCCTATCGCACAATGCTTCTTGATCAATTCGAGCCTTGATGTTATCTTTCGTCTTCTCGGTTTGCATTATGGTGCTCCAAAGGGCCTCACCGATATTCTTTTCTGTGTGCATTACATCAATGTTATGCGGGAGCTCAAGATCCTCAAAGTAAGGGAGCTTCCATAAGCACGGAATGTGGGCCACTGGTGCGTATCCCCGTATCCCACGAAACCATTCCCATCGGAGTTTGGCTGGAGAGCTTCTAACTCAGCCTTGATTTCCTTTCCGGTCTTTAGACGTGGCTTTGGATCATGGACAACACGTCCTTTCTTGAACCTCTTTTTGTCACTCCTATATGGATGATTCGGCTCAAGACACTGTCGATCTTCATCAAAGCAGGAATACTTGCCTCCCTTCGACCGCCAGAAGAAAGTCAGAGATTGCATGCACACTGGGCAAGGCCACTTCCCATGTGTACACCAGCCGCAGAACAACGCATGTGCTGGTAGGTCATACAGAGAGGTATGGTACCAGACATACATATCGAAGTGCTCGTTGTTTGAAGCGTCAAATGTTCGGATCCCCCGACCTTCCCAGCCACGAAGCAAGTCATCCACCAGCGGTTCTAGATACACATTCATGTTCTTACCCGGGTATTTCGGCCCTGGGATTATCATCGAGACAAACATGTTCTCTAATCTCATGCAGACGCCAGGGGGGAGGTTCAGGGGAATAACAAACACTGGCCAGCAACTATATACTGAAGCCGACATGCCATATGGATTGAACCCATCGGTTGATATGGCAACTGCTACGCTCCTCTTGTCACCGGCTTTATTAGGATATTTCTTGACAAAGTTCTTCCATGCACTACCATCCGACGGATGTATCATCTTGTCGAGGTATCTGTTCCCTTCTCGCCTGCGCAATCTGGCAAGGTATCCTCGATCATGAAGAGTCTGGAGCCTCGGTATGATTGGAAGATACCGAAGAATGTTTTGGGCAACCCAGTGCGCCTCTTGACCATCACCATTGGGATCGACCTCAAAGTACCTAGAGGATTTGCAGCGGATACAATAATTTGTCTTAGCATGCTCCTTTGTGAATAGCATGCATCCCTTCGGACAAGCGTGTATCGGCTCATATGACATCTTAAGGTCACGGAGGAGTTTGGTCGAATAGTAGAAGTTCTCCGGCAAGAGGTGCCCTTTCGGCAGAATACTGCCAACGACGGCAAGCATATCATCAAAGTCCTCTCTGGTCAAGTTCCTGTGGCTCTTCAAGGCCACAAGGCAAGCTATGGCATCCAGTTGGGTAACATCTGTATGTGCATGAAGGGGTCTCTGTGAGGCAAACAAAGTCTCGTAGTACTTTGCCGTGTTTTCCTCTGCCTCCTCACTTGTCTCCGCCTCCTGAGGTGTCTCCGCCTCTACATGAGGGTTTTCAGGCGCATTAGCATTCACAAAGTTTTCTATGCACCTATCAAAACCAGCATCAAATTCTCCCCTTGGCTGACTCTGCACGACCGCCGTGACTCCCTCCTAGCACGTTTCGCTAACTTTTCACCATGGAATGTCCAAGTCTTGTAGGATGGTGTGAACCCGTAATTGAGCAGGTGAGTACTCACATCATCCTTCAAATGTGTAGTCAGGTTCTTGCATCTTGCACAGGGGCAGAAAATTCTTCTAGGTCTGCTGGGGACGGCAAATGCCCGGTTCACAAAGTCCTCGGCCTTTTCTTGCCATTCTGAGGTAAAGTCCCACTTACTGACATAGCCATCATACATCCAGTCACGATTCTCCATCCTCTAATCAGTACCAAAAACGACATATATAATGCTTTCAATTAATCATGCCATATAAATAAATCCGGTATTAGTTCGGTTAATTTTAGCAAACATATATTTTACGCCATACATATATCCACCTATCTCTCTAATAGGTAAAGAGGGTCCTATCAACCGCCGGATCCGTAGATTGAGTATGTTCTCCCTGCTCTACCCCGATCCGACACAGAATTTCGACAGCACCTCCCCGCTGCTCTCCCAATACACGTCTCGTCAAAAAGCCAAGAGGGATGTGCATCCGGAGAACAACAGGGAGACGCTGCCGAAATCCTATCTCGGACCGGAGTAGAACAAGGAAAACATACCCAACTACGCATCCGCCGGCTGTCCCGATAAATGCCGTAAGAGTTACGCTTCATAATATGCGAGACCACTAATGCATATTTATCCGCGTAACCCTTACGGCCGGGAAGAGACGCCTAGGTAACGCGACAGACTTAGTGATCTACACACGAAAATAACCCTAGATACAAGATAGGAGAATAGTTTTTTACCCTAGAAGCGTGATCGAGAGGTGAAGAAGATCAGCGACCCTCCCGCAAAATGACCTACGCCATCGACAGCCCCACCCTCAGACTCGACACATATCCTGCACGAAGAAAAATTACTAAATTACTACTATAGACATGCCAAAAATTTACACATAATTCCTAAATTACTACTATACACATGCATATATGAAACAACATATATACATACTACTATACATATATGTAACAAATACATGGGACAAATACATGCTATATATATCTAACAATATATACTACACATACATATACTACACATACATACTAGCTACACATACATACTAGCTACACATACACATATATACTAGCTACACATACATATATATACTACACATACATACTAGCTACACATACACATACATACTAGCTACACATACATACTAGCTACACATACATATACTACACATACATATACTACACATATATACTAAAAATATACATGTATAGGCACATACCGATGGAGATGGGCGGTGGCAGTGGGTGGAGGGGCTGGACAGGCGGAGGTGGAGCATGGCCGAGCTCCTGGGCAGGCGGTGGCTGGGCGTGGAGGCGGATGGGGCGGGCCGGGGCGGATGGGACGGGGCGGATAGGCGCGGAGGCGGATGGGGGGCTGGACCGGGTGGAGGAGGAGCCGGCAGTGTGAGGGCAGGTAGACAATGGCGACGGATCGAGGCGGCAGCGCTGGATCGAGGCGGCGGTGGCGCGGGGTCAAGCTGGGGTGGGGAGGCGCGGGCTCGAGCTGGGAGAGGATAAGGCAGGGGCGGGCCCGCGCCATCAATTATTGGCAAGCCTTTGCCGTGTGCCAACTCGCGCGGAACACGGCAAAGGGCTTTGCCGTGTACTTCCTGGAAAAAAACACGGCAAAAATTCTTTGCCGTGTGTCTGACGGCGAGAGAGACACGGCAAAGGACCTTTGCCGTGTGTTTGACGGCGACAGGCACACGGCAAAGGACCTCTTTGCCGTGTGTTTTGTCCTTTGCCGTGTGCATTTACGTATTTTCTAATTTTCTTTTTATTTTTTCTTTCAATTGTATTTATTTAAAGTTTTTAGTTAACTTTTTGTTGGCTATTTGTTAGTATTCAGACCATGGAAACACTAACTTTGCAATAGACCATAAGGTTCTAGAGGATGCTGAACTTCATTTCCATTAGGTAGACGATCCGAGGCCCGCAGATCATCAGGGTTTCGCTGGAGGAAGACCACGAGAACGTCGGAATCATCTGAAAACTTGCATGTGTCCATAGCATATGTGTGTGTGTGGTGAAAGGTTGGTATATGTGCTTGCATGTGTCCCCCCTCGCATGCATGCGCTCTAACCTAGAAGCGAAAGTTCTGGACCTGTATAAGGGGGAATCTCCCTGTTACGGTGAAACCGGGCCGTATAGTGCCCCAACTTGTGAACCAACATGGTTTCACATCATCCCATGACATAATCAAACACAAAACAAGAGAGAGCTACTGGCTACCCTGTCGCAAGAATATCTAGGGGGGTAGACGATCCGAGGCCCGCAGATCATCAGGGTTTCGCCGGAGGAAGTCCACGAGAACGTCGGAATCATCTGAAAGCTTGCATGTTTCCCTAGCATATGTGTGTGAGTGTGGTGCAAGGTTGGTATAGGTGATTGCATGTGTCCCCCTCGCATGCATGCGCTCTAACCTAGAAGCGAAAGGTTACGGACTCAGATAAGGGGAATCTCCCCGTTCAGGTGAAACCGGGCAGGATAGTGCCCCAACTTGTGAACCAACATGGTTTTACATCATCCTATGACCTAGTCAAGCACAAAACAAGAGAGAGCTACGCCGGCTACCCCATCGGAAGAATGTCTAGGGGGTAGACGATCCGAGGCCCGCAGATCAGGGTTTCGCCGGAGGAAGACCACGAGAACGTCGGAATCATCTGAAAACTTGCATGTGTCCCTAGCATATGTGTGTGAGTGTGGTGCAAGGTTGGTATAGGTGATTGCATGTGTCCCCCTCGCATGCATGCGCTCTAACCTAGTAGCGAAAGGTTCGGACTGTATAAGGGGAATCTCCCGCTCAGTGAAACTGGTAGGATAGTGCCCCAACTTGTGAACCAACATGGTTTTACATCATCCTATGACCTAGTCAAACACAAAACAAGAGAGAGATACTGGCTACCCCGTCGAAGAATGTCTAGGGGGTAGACGATCCGAGGCCCGCAGATCGTGGTTTCACGGAGGAAGACCACGAGAACGTCGGAATCAGATGAAAACTTGCATGTGTCCCTAGCAAATGTGTGTGAGTGTGGTGCCAGGTTGGTATATGTGCTTGCATGTGTCCCCCCTCGCATGCATGCGCTCTAACCTAGAAGCGAAGGTTCTGGACCTGTATAAGGGGGAATCTCCCCGTTACGGTGAAACCGGACCGTATAGTGCCCCAACTTGTGAACCAACATGGTTTTACATCATCCTATGACCTAGTCAAACACAAAACAAGAGAGAGCTACGCCGGGCTACCCCTGTCAGAAGAATGTCTAGGGGGGTAGACTATCCGAGGCCCACAGATCAGGGTTTCGCCGGAGGAAGACCACGAGAACGTCGGAATCATCTGAAAACTTGCATGTGTCCCTAGCATATGTGTGTGAGTGTGGTGCAACGTTGGTAGGTCCATGTGTAAGTCCCAAGTGTGACCCCCTTTGTAGACATGCATGCGTTAATACTTAGTAAAATCCTGGATATATATGTGGAAACTCCCGCCACTGGTTCTGTCAACCCTCTTGAGGAGCGGACGATAGTTTCTCTTGTAGATATAGCATGTACCAGCTCTTCATAAGGATTGATACCATGGAAATATGAACTTTGCACTAGACCATAAGCTTCTGGAGGATGCTGAACTTCATTTCCATTAGGTGGGTGCCTAGTTAGAAACTTTGAGAAACAATCCCCAACCAATCGTCAAGAGTAGAATTTCCCCTCACGGTAGAGCTGACCAACAAAACCAAGGAAGCTGTTGGACTACTTTTGAATCTTTCAAGGTCACTCTTTGGGTCAATCGAAAGACCGAGATGAGAGGATTTCATGACAAAGTCTGGAATTTGTTGTTTGACATCCTTTATAGATTGTTCTCAATTTTGAGTACCTCAAGGACATGCATGCATGTGCCTTAGCACATGCATGAAAAGTGTGGTGCTATGTTGGAACATACAAAAATTAACTACTAGTATGTGGGTGATTGCATGTGTCCCCCCTCGCATGCATGCGCTCTAACCTAGAAGCGAAGGTTCTGGACCTGTATAAGGGGGAATCTCCCCGTTACGGTGAAACCGGACCGTATAGTGCCCCAACTTGTGAACCAACATGGTTTCACATCATCCCATGACATAATCAAACACAAAACAAGAGAGAGCTACGCCGGGCTACCCCTGTCAGAAGAATGTCTAGGGGGGTAGACGATCCGAGCCCCGCAGATTAGGGTTTCGCCAGAGGAAGACCACGAGAACGTCGGAATCATCTGAAAACTTGCATGTGTCCCTAGCATATGTGTGTGAGTGTGGTGCAAGGTTGGTATAGGTGATTGCATGTGTCCCCCTCGCATGCATGCGCTCTAACCTAGAAGCGAAAGGTTCTGGACCTGTATAAGGGGAATCTCCCCGTTCAGGTGAAACCGGGTAGGATAGTGCCCCAACTTGTGAACCAACATGGTTTTACATCATCCTATGACCTAGTCAAACACAAAACAAGAGAGAGCTACGCCGGGCTACCCCTGTCAGAAGAATGTCTAGGGGGTAGACGATCCGAGGCCCACAGATCAGGGTTTCACCGGAGGAAGACCACGAGAACGTCGGAATCGATGAAAACTTGCATGTGTCCCTAGCATATGTGTGTGAGTGTGGTGCCAGGTTGGTATAGGTGATTGCATGTGTCCCCCTCGCATGCATGCGCTCTAACCTAGAAGCGAAGGTTCTGGACCTGTATAAGGGGGAATCTCCCCGTTACGGTGAAACCGGGCCGTATAGTGCCCCAACTTGTGAACCAACATGGTTTCACATCATCCCATGACATAATCAAACACAAAACAAGAGAGAGCTATGTCGGGCTACCCCTGTCAGAAGAATGTCTAGGGGGTAGACGATCCGAGGCCCGTAGATCATCAGGGTTTCGCCGGAGGAAGTCCACGAGAACGTCGGAATCAGGGGGGTGCATGTATATAGTGATCAAGACCACAATAACCTATGATCATATGTGTGCTCTCATGATCCTATGAAATAATATCACCTAACATATATGTAATAAAATCCTTGCTAATTAAATAAAAGAAAAAGGTGAAAAAAATTCTTTGCCGTGTGTACAGAAGGAAACACACGGCAAAGATTATCTTTGCCATGTACCTGACGGCGAGGGCAGAGAGCAAAGATTCTGTCGTCGGCCCCTGCCGGCGGGTGACCCTGCGAGGCCATGGGGCCCACTTCTTTGCCGTGAGGAAACCTTTGCCGTGTTTCTTCATTGACTTTGCCGTGATTGTTTTCTTTGCCGTGTGTTCTCGTCGGTCCATTGCCATGTTTGTTTCTTTGCCGTGTTCTTTTTCTGCTGTTTGCCGTGCACCGGTCCTTTGCGGTGTTCTCCTTGGTTTACACACGGCAAAGACATTCTTTGCCGTGTTCCGGGCCTTTTGGCACACGGCAAAGGAGAGGGGCGACGGCAGCGACATTTTTTCCCGTAGTGCTAAATTTAAATTTTCTTGAATGCATTATCCATGGAAATATTCTCTTGTACAAACTAAATGAATAGCACAACAGCTAGATCTTAGGTGATCGACAAACTAGTAACATAAATCCACTCGACATTAACATTTAGTGCAAGTTGTGCAATGTGGAAAGGTCAAACATTATTATCCACCGTAGACAACTAGGAGAAGAGAATGATTCATCCTACTTTGATCTAATGGGCTATGTTGAGAAAAAAGAAAACACATAATTTAATCGGGTTTGCTAATTCTTCAAACGATTGAGAATTAAGTTAGAGCTCGGTTATGTCCTAATCCATTAGATTTACATCATGATTATGATTCGTACATATGTGAGTTAAAAGTGGGGTTACAAGTAGGATTTTTCGGTTGCAACACTTGCAACTGACTTTATTACTTTCAAGCGGGATTGAAACTGAGATATTTCTAGTTACAAGTGAGGTTGCAATTAAGGTATAGAATGACATCGACCTGATTAAGAATTAAGCTAATTACTATCAACCAACTGAAAATCAGACACGTCCTAATTTTAATTATACACAATTAACTATTCTGTTTGACATTACTGTGAATTATCAGAACATCAATGGCTTAAATATTGGGTTAGTTAATCAACTCATTGGATCATATATATACATGCGCCCACGACGACTGGTGATGCACCAGCTAGCCACAAGGACATGCTTTGTCAACCAAGGCGCCTATATAAACATTAGCTCGGTTGCATGTATTCCAGACAAAGCAAGCATACAGCCTAAGCAGCTAATCAAGATGGCTTCCTCCACGCCTTGCCTTCTTGTCCTAGTCTTGTGCCTCACCAGCCTCCTGCAGGCATCGCTTCTTATGGCCACAGATTATCCGCCGCATGGCGAGGAGGAGCCGTCGTGGGAGCTGCCGGAGTCCGAGGTGAGGGAGAGGTTCTCCGACTGGATGACCAGGTACTCAAAGCACTACTCGTCCCACCGGGAGGAGGAGAAGCGGTTCCAAATCTTCAAGCAGAACACCAACTCCATCGGCAAGTTCAGGTCGCAGAACAGGGGCACCGGCGGCGTCGGCGTCGTTGGCGGCGGGTTCAGGTCGCAGAACAAGGGCAGCGCCGTCGTCCGCATGAACAGGTTCGGCGACCTCACCGCCAGGGAGGTCGTCCAGCAGTTCACCGGATTCAACAACACCGGCTTCCATGCCGCGTCGCCCACCCCGCTCCCTCCGCTCCTGGAAGCCGTGCTGCGTTGACTGGCGCTCCAGCGGCGCTGTCACCGGCGTCAAGAACCAAGGCGCTTGCGGTAAGTTCGTCAAGCAGAGCGATGCATTCTCAATTAAGTTAATTACTCAAATGTGTCGATGGAATGGAAATGGCAGGATCGTGCTGGGCGTTCGCGGCGGTGGCGGCGATCGAGGGCATGAACAAGATCAGGACCGGGGAGCTGGTGTCGCTATCGGAGCAGGTACTCCTGGACTGCGACAGCCTGAGCAATGGCTGCGACGGCGGCCACACAGACACGGCCCTGAGCCTCGTGGCTGCCCGCGGCGGCATCACGTCGGAGGAGAGGTACCCATACAATGGGTTCCAGGGTAAGTGCGACGTGGACAAGCTGCTGTTCGACCACCAGGCATCTGTCAAGGGCTTCAAGGCCGTGGTGCCCAACAACGAACGTCAGCTGGCGCTGGCCGTGGCGAGGCAGCCCGTGACGGTGTACATCGATGCCAGCGGCTTCGAGTTCCAGTTCTACGCCGGCGGTATCTACCGCGGCCCATGCTCCGGCAATCCGGCGAGGGTGAACCACGCCGTCACCATCGTCGGCTACTGCGAGGGGCCCAGCAAGGAAAACAAGTACTGGATTGCCAAGAACTCCTGGAGCAACGACTGGGGCGAGCAGGGATACATCTACCTCGCCAAGGATGTGGCCTGGAAGACGGGCACCTGTGCTCTCGCCAGCTCGCCCTTCTACCCCACAGCTTGACCACGCTAGCTCGACATCTATCGTACCGGATATGGCTATTTATGGATGTGATGAGGAGTTGTTTCCATATTTCGTTTTGATTTTGCAAAATAAACTTTTAACTACTTCCCTTTTGATCGATTAATAGATCATGTAATACCATGGATTGACGAGAGTAACAAATTTTGAAAGAAATTAAAGCACAAATTTGAAGCTGATAGATGGACCATCAAATGATCTGTTTAGTCAAAATGCACAAGAATTCGCAAAATAAACTAGCAAGGGCGTTGTGCAGCATGCATGGGCATACCCTTTATTTATATTTTTTTATCCATCAATACACTAGAATATTTCTTTTTCTGTAAAAATAGTTGAAGCAACTTCCATTCATACATTTTCATGTGCATTTTAGTGAATCAGCACCAGTGAATAATTTGGAATTTATCAAGTATGTCTGGATAATTTAGTGCCTCTACCGTTCTTTAACAACATCTTTCATACTTTTTTGGATTTCTGTACTATATTAAAAACAAGAGTTTGTGTCCCACGTTTTGTTCTACATGCTACCTAATACTAAAATGGATCTGTTGGTGCTTGTTTCATTTTTCTTTAGAGAATCACCCAGCCTCATGCGGATCAACAAACCAAATATATCGGCCAAAAAGGAGAAATTAAACCCTTACGTGCCAAATCTTGTGGTAATGCAAAAATAAAGTATCCCTTTTGATCCATCAGTAGATCATATAATACCATGGCTTGCGAGTAATAAATCTTCAAACATTGCATGCTCTTGTCTTGTTTCTCTCTATTTCACAGCTATGTTTGTTACCTAGAACATGGATTCACCACTTGGGCTAGGATAATTTGAAAAGAAGTTAAAGCACAAATTTGAAGCTTCTGGACCATCAAATGATCTTTTTTAGTCAAAATGCACAAGAATCTGAAAAGTAAACTAGCTAGGTTGTTGTGCAGAACGATCATACCCTTTATTTATTAGGCAAGTGCAATTGTTTTTCAAAACAAAAACAAAAGCTTTGGCTTATCCATTAATTAAGAAGAAGGTTCCCAGTTAATTAGCGGAAAACCGGGCGGAAACAATACAAAAACAATAACAGCACGGGCAACACCCACACTCACCCGCCACAGGGCCAAGCCCAAGAAAAAAAGAGACAACAAAGCTCCACTCGAAAACACCACTCCGCCAAGATATACGACCATTCACCTCCACGGAGAGAAGGCGTTGTGACTCCTATGAGGAGCAAACAGGGGATACTCAAACGAAGATGAAGAAGCCAATCCTCTGAGGAGCCCTCATCACTTCCATAGTTTCGGGGCCGACACCCCGACATCCACTTGCTCCGCTACACCGAGCGAACCACCTACACCACCTTCTAGGACCGCCATCCCGACATACCACCGCTCGCACTCTGAGCCACGACACCGCACGACTCAGCTACCTGCAACCCAAGCTGCACGGGATGAACCGCTCACAGACCACAGCCGCCGTACCAATGCCCGGGGCCGCCGCCCTGACCTAAAGTAAAAAACGTCTCCTTTGAGACGCGTCGACCGATTCAACAACCTTGTCGCACCGGCGACACAAGATTGCCACTCAAGCCATGGGAGAACTGCTTCGCCCGGTGAAGCTTTTGCCTGCCATAGATTCCGAGGGCGGCGCCTCGAAGCACAACCACCATCTAGAGTCGTTGCCCCGAGGTCCAACAACCCCAATGTGAGAGAGGACACGCACAACCACCAAAGCTGACTCACCAAGGAGATGCTGAAGGGAATATGTCTTGAGAGGCAATAACAAAGTTGTTATTATGTATATTCATAGTAAATGATAGATGTTTATTTTGCATGCTATAATTGTATTATATAGAAACGTTAATATATGTGTGTTTAATAAACAAACATAAAGTTCCTAGTTGCGTCTCTCTTATAAACTAGCTTGTTGATTAATAAGATGATCAAGGTTTCCTGATCATAGACATTGGATGTTGTTAATAACGAGGTCACAACATTATTGGAATGGTGTGATGAACATTCATCCGAAGTATAGCCATAACGTCATACGGAGTCATTGAGTTTATATTGCTATAACATTATTGGAATGGTGTGATGAACATTCATTACGATCAAAGTCATTGAGTTTATATTGCTATAACATCATACGGAGTAATCCTAATCCTTATACCAAGAGATCATGCCAATCACTAACACTGGAAGAGTATCTTGATAACATCAAATGTCACATCGTAACAGGGTGACTATAAAGATGAGTTCATTGCTACTAAGGTGTTATGTTGAGGCCCATGGATCAAGAGTGGAATTTGTCCATCCCGATGACGGATAGATATACTCTGGGCCCTCTCGATGATATCACATTGGTTAGCTTGCAAGCAAGTAATTTGATCACTATAATGTTATATCACGGGAACGAGAAAATAGTACATGTCGGTAACGAGATCAAACTAGGTATGAAGATACCGATGATTGAATCTCGGACATGTAATATATCTGGATGTGTGTGGTGCACTTCGTTGGAAATCCCAAGAGCAAGGTGTGATGAGCACAGCAGCAAGTTTTCCCTTAGTAGAGACCGAGGTTATCGAACCAGAAGGAGAAAGGAAACGTCTCAAAGGTGTTGCAAGCAACATGGAAACCTGCACAACACAAACTCAAGACTTTGTCCCAATGAACAGTGAGGTTGTCAAGCTCACCGGTTTGCTGTAACAAAGGATTAACTGTATGGTGTGGAAGGTAATGGTGGTTTGCAGCGAGTAAACAATAATAGTGGAAGATGTATCAATGGTAAAGATTGGACCGGGGTCCATAGTTTACTAGAGGTGCTCTCCTTAGATAAACAACATGGCATGAAGGGTAAACAAATTATAACAGGGCAATTGACAGGAACTGAGCAAGGCATAACAATGCAATACAAGTCAGAAAGATCCCATGAGATTCGATTTGGCAATACAACAAGATACATAGACCCCCATCCAACTGTATCTATGACTAGAAGTCCACCTTTAGGTTATCATCCGAACCCCCTCTAGTATTAAGTTGCAAGCAACATACAACTGCTTTAAGCAAAGTGTGTAAGGTAAACAATCCACTTGTTCCATGAACAAGAGACTGTTGTTTTATCCCTAGTGGAAACAACACATCTACAACCGAAGAGATTTCTGTCACTTCCCTTGGAAACTAGAGGCATGAACCCACTATCGAGCATAAATACCCGCTCTTGGAGTCACTAGCAACTAATTGGCAAAGATAGCTACTAACAATGGAGAGCATGCAAGATCGCAAACAACATAGACATGATAGAATCAAATAGACAAAACCATTAACCAAACTGATATAATAATCTCAATATCCATCGAATCCCCGCAAACACAACATACATGATTACAAATAGATTAGATCTTGATCATGAACGGAGCTCACAAGATCTATACATGAAAGCACAAGGAGGAGATACAACCATCTAGCTACTACATGGACCCATACTCCAAGGTGGAACTACTCACGCTTCATACCGGAGAAGAAAGCCTCCGGGATGATCTCCCCTCCGGCAGGGTGCCGGGAAGAACTTCAGATCCCCCCGATCTAGGGACGATGGTGGCGGCGGCTACAGACAGTTTCGTGGAGTTTTGATCGGGTGCCTAGGGTTTCTGCATCGGGGGCTTCTTATAGGCGAAGAGGCGAGGCAGGGGGTGCCCAGGGGGACCACACCCTGCCCAGGCACGGGCCAGGCTTGGCCATGCCTCGGGGGGGGTGGCCACCCTGGCTCGCCCCTCCGACTCTCCTCTGGACTTCGTGTCACCCATGGTAAAATATTGACTTTGGCTTTTGTCCCGTCCAATTCCAAGAATATTGATTTGCTGCCTTTCTGGAACCAAAAACAGGCAACTGGCACTATGGCAACTTGTTAATAGGTTAGTTCCAGAAAAGATATAAAAACACCTCAAAGTGTAGACTAAGCAAAGCAAAGTAGATACTAAACAAGCATGGAACAACAAAAGTTATAGATACGTTTCCGACATATCAGTTACATGCGTATAAGGTTCACACGATCACAGAATTCATCGTTGAATGTGTGGGAGTCAGCACGGATCTCTAGGTCCCGCTGCTGATTATTGATCGGAGAGGGTCTCGATCATGTCTACATTATTCGCGAACCGTAGGGTGACACACTTAAGGGATACCGACACCATTTGGATCAAATAATATGCCAGAGAAACACAAAACGAAAGCGCATGAATTGATTTCACTAGACATCGGAACTGTTTCGGTTGAAATTGCTGAAACTGGTTCTGCATATGAAATTGAAATGTTGTAAGGGGTTTTATGTGAATGTTTGTTAATTCAAGTAGTTAACAAAATTCTGAATAAATAAATAAAAGAGTTTTATTTAATGAGAGATTGCATTAAATTTGGTGGGAATTTAATGGGATTTGAGTGGGATTTTGAGTGGAGGAAATGGAGGGGCATTTGTGTGAGTGGGAGCTCCACTCACATGAATGGAGGAAGAGGTGGGGGCACCACCTTGGCCGCTGGCCATGGCTAGTGGGCCGCCCCTCCTCCTATAAAAGGAGCCCCTCTTATCACTTCTCACTCACACCTCCTCGTGAAGGATCTCTCTCCCCCCTTTAGAATTTCCCCATGGTCCCGGATCAACGAGATACATGTTCCCGGTGGCTTTTTCTGGAAGAATTTGTTGCTTCCGTTGCTTCGCTAGAGCGAGAGAGCGGAGGTTTCGGGGTAGCCGGACGTGTGTGCGATCACAGATGCACCACTGCTTTGCGGTGCTAGACTTGATGGTGCTGGACCGGCTGGACCAGATGGACTTCATCACGATCTTGAGATCGGCAAGTGTTTTACTACATCATCCACGAGTACAACCTCGTTAACGCTATTCGGTCTCCGAGGGTATGTATTCTATGGATGTATATCCACCCGTTGCTTGTATCTAGTAGATAGATTTTGGTACATAGTTCTTCCCATCGTAGGAATTTTTTTGTTTTCTATGCTGCGAACCCATCAGTGAGTATCTAAGTTATGAGTTTAGCACACATATGAAAGAGTGTGGAATAGTTTCACAACTCACACCTTCCGGAACACCACAGCGAAATGGTGTGTCAAAACATCGTAATCGTACTTTACTAGATATGGTTTGATCCATGATGTCTCTGACGGACTTGCCACTGTCATTTTGGGGTTATGCACTAGAAACTGCCGCATTCACTTTAAATCGGGCACCATCTAAATCCGTTGAAAAGACAACATATAAATTGTGCTTTGGAAACAAACCTAAGCTGTCATTTCTTAAAGTTTGGGGATGCGATGTTTATGTGAAGAAACTTCAGCCAGATAAACTCGAACCCAAAGCGGAAAAATGCGTCTTCATAGGATACCCTAAGGAAACTATTGGGTATTCCTTCTATCACAGATCCGAGGGCAAGGTTTTCGTTGCCAAGAATGGATCCTTTCTAGAGAAAGTGTTTCTCTCGAAAGGTGTGTGTAGTCAGAAAGTAGAACTCGAAGAGGTTGTTGAACCTTCTCTTCATAATATGGCGAGTAGCACAGCACCGGAAGCTGTTCCGGAGTTGAATTCACCAAATGAAGAGGTAAATAAAGATAACGATCATGGAACTCCGAAAGAGAATACTACCAAACCTCGCAGATCTAGCAGGACGCATGCAGCTCCGGAACTGTACGAAAATCCTGTTATGAATTTCATGGTAGATGAAATAGATGACCCTGCGACGTATGAAGAAGCGATGATGAGCCCGGATTCCAAAAAATGGCTAGAAGCCATGAAATCTGAGATGGAATCCATATACGAAACCAGTTTTGGACCTTGGTGGACTTACCTCACAACCGAAAGGCCGTGGAGAATAAATGGATTTTCAAAAGGAAAAGTGATGCTGATGGTAACATAACCGTCTATAAAGCTCGACTTGTCGCAAAAGGGTTTCGACAAATTCAAGGAGTTTACTACGATGAGACATTCTCTCTCGTAGCGATGCTAAAGTCAGTTAGGATTATGTTAGCAATTTCTGCATATTTCGACTATGAGATA
This sequence comes from Avena insularis, assembly GCA_023614405.1. Classification (NCBI taxonomy): domain Eukaryota; kingdom Viridiplantae; phylum Streptophyta; class Magnoliopsida; order Poales; family Poaceae; genus Avena; species Avena insularis. The sequence goes on from CM042685.1 coordinate 450,631,995, forward strand.
TGGTAGATGGATGCCAAAACTGCATTCCTGAATGGAAACATTGAAGAAGAGTTGTACATGGTACAACCAAAGGGTTTTGTCGATCCTAAGGATGATGACAAGGTATGCAAGCTTCAGCGATCCATTTATGGATTGAAGCAAGGATCCCGGAGTTGGAATCTCTGCTTTGATGAGGTGATCAAAGAGTTTGGATTTATCCAAACTTATGGAGAGGCTTGTATTTACAAGAAAGTGAGTGGGAGCAATGTGGCATTTCTGATATTATATGTGGATGACATATTACTGATCGGAAATGATGTAGATCTTTTAAACAGTGTTAAAAGTTATATAAACAACAAATTTTCAATGAAGGACCTAGGTGAAGCGTCATACATATTAGGCGTAAAGATCTATAGAGATAGATCAAGGCGCCTAATAGGGCTATCACAAAGTACATACCTTGATAAGATTTTAAAGAAGTTTAAAATGGACGAAAGTAAGAAAGGGTTCTTACCTATATTGCAAGGCAAGACATTGAGTAAGACTCAAAGTCCGGCTACGGCGGAAGAAAGAGAGATAATGGACAAAGTCCCCTATGCTTCAGCCATAGGCTCTATAATGTACGCCATGTTATGTACAATACCGGATGTGGCACATGCTATTAGTTTGACTAGTAGATACCAATCTGATCCAAGATCGAAACACTGGATAGTGGTCAAGAATATCCTTAAGTACTTAAGAAGAACTAAGGAAATGTTTCTCGTGTACGGAGGTGAAGAAGAGCTTGTCGCTAAGTGTTATGTTGACGCTAGCTTCGACACCGATCTGGATGACTCTAAGTCTCAATCCAGATACGTATTCTCATGAATGATGGAGAGGTTAGTTGAAGGAGTTCCAAACAACCCGTGGTGGCGATATCAACAATGGAGGCCAAATATGTTGCTGCTTCGGAAGTGGCCCAGGAAGCAGTTTGGATGAAGGAATTTATAACCGAACTAGGTGTGGTTGCTAGCGCATTGTACCCAATGGTGATCTATTGTGACAAAAATGTAGCCATAGCCAATGCCAAAGAACCAAGGTCTCACAAGAATTCCAAGCATATTAAGCGCCGGTTTCACTCCCTCCGCGAGCATGTCAAGGATGGAGATATCACTACTAGAGAAAAGGTTATGCGAGGCGCACCTAAAAGCATATGCGAGGCGCATATCATATGCGCCTCTAGCTTCAAGCCTCGCCTATTTTTTATGCGAGGCGCATATGATATGTGCCTCCTATACTTCACATATGCGAGGCGCATATCAATATGCACCTCCTATATTCTGCATATGCGAGGCGCATATTGATATGCGCCTCCTATACTCTGCATATGCGCCTCCAATATTCTACATATGCGAGGCGCATATTGATTCGAATGCGCCTCATATATTATTTTTAAATTTCAAAAAAATGTGGCCAGATCTAGATCTAGATCTAGATCTGGCCGGAATTTCGTCGGAGCTCGTCGGAGGCCATGCGCGTGGCCACATTCTACCACCGCAGGCATGTGCAGGATGCCATGGCCATGGGGGTCGCCGAAGATGGTGGAGGAGGATGAGGTCTCCGGAGGTTGTCACTGGAGGTGGTTGTCAGAGGTGGAGGAGGACGAGATGGTCGGTGTGGTTGTGGAGGCCATGGCCGGATTGGTCGCCGGAGGAGGAGAAGGTCACCGGAGGAAGAGGAGGAGGAGAGTGGATAAGGAGGAGGAGAAGGGGAGAATAAGGAGAGGTGGAGGAGAAGGAGAAGGAGAAGAAAAGGGAGAAGGAGGAGAGGTGGTAGGTGTTATATAGGTGTGGTAGGTGGCAGTTTCGAATTTGAATCCGCCCAGGTTATAGGAGGCGCATATTGCTCCATATGCGCCTCCTATACTTGAAACTATAGGAGGCACATATTGCTCCATATGTGCCTCCTACACTTCAAACTATAGGAGGCGCATATTGCTCCATATGCGGCACCTACCTCCATCCGGGCCCACAAGAGTTACTTGAGGCACACTCTGCTGCATGGGCCTCACATATTATCAAGTATAGGAGGCACATATGGTCATATGCGCCTCGCATATTCGACCACCGACCTCCACCCTGGCCCACACAGCTTATGCGAGGCGCATTCTTCCCATATGCGCCTCCTATACTTGAAACTATAGGAGGCCCATATTACCATATGTGCCTCGCCTATGCGGCCACCTACCTCCACCCGAGATCGCATGAGTTACTTGAGGCACATATGACCATATGCGCCTCGCATATTATCAAGTATAGGAGGCGCATATGACCATATGTGTCTCGCATATTCAAGCACCTCCCAACACTCGGGCCCACACAGATTATGCGAGGCGCATTTTATCCATATGCGCCTCGCCTATCTGATATATAGGAGGCGCATATGACTAGAATGCGCCTCGCATAATCTGGGGCTGCTATATTTTGTCCGTACAGGGATTATAGGAGGCGCATTCTTATCATATGCGCCTCTCCTATTTTTATACTAGAGGCGCATGGAGAAGGAGTGCGCCTCGCCTATTTTATAGGAGGCACATATGGTCTAGATGTGCCTCCTATAAGCATATCTCCTATACCCTTTTCTCTAGTAGTGTATAAAGATTTGTGAAGTACACACGGATCTCAATGTAGCAGATCCGTTGACTAAAAATTTCCCTAGAGCGAAACATGATCAACACCAGAACTCCATGGGTGTTAGATTTATCACTATGTAACTAGATTATTGTCTCTAGTGCAAGTGGGAGACTGAAGGGAATATGCCTTGAGAGGCAATAATAAAGTTGTTATTATGTATATTCCAAGTATATGATAGATGTTTATTTTTCATGCTATAATTGTATTAATACGGAAACGTTAATACATGTGTGTTTAATAAACAAACAGAAAGTTCCTAGTTATGCCTCTCTTATAAACTAGCTTGTTGATTAACAATATGATCAAGGTTTCCTGATCATAGACATTGGATGTTAATAACGAGGTCACAACATTATTGGAATGGTGTGATGAACATTCATCCGAAGTATAGCATTACAATCAAAGTCATTGAGTTTATATTGCTATAACATCATACGGAGTAATCCTAATCCTTAGACCATGAGATCATGTCAATCACTAACACTGGAAGAGTATCTTGATAACATCAAACGTCACACTGTAACAGGGTGACTATTTTTTTAGGGGAAAACAATAGGGGAAAGAACCCCCACTATAGCTTTTTATTATTAATATAATATCTGAATTAGAATAGACAAAAACCCCTAGGATTAGGTGTTACAAGGGGAGGCTATTACAAGAAAAACTTTGTGTTTACAAGTAGTAACCCACTAATGCACTTGATTCTGGAACCAGCTATTGAACTGAAGGCCATGCTTCTTTTTATTCTGAATTTGATCCACCTCATTTCTTGCACAAAAACTACTTTCCAATTAGAGAACTCTGGTGTAACATTTTCAAAAAAAATGTTATTTCTGCAGATCCATATCCCCTAGGCAGTTAAAATCATTATCTCCATGGAAAAATGAAGATTTAGCTTGCTTTTTATACCTTGGAAGGCTTCAAAAATAGAGAGTCCATGATCTCTTTGGGGGCAAATGTAATCCCAACAATCAGCAGCAAAAGGGCAGGTCCAGAAAAGATGGACCGGCGTTTCTTCTGAGTGGCAGTTCCTGATTGCATAGTTGTAGTCAGGTAATGTGCAGTTTTTCCTTTTGAGGAGGTTCCTTGTATTTAATACGTCTAAAAGAAGCAGCCACAAGAAAAACTTATGCTTATCTTGGCAAGAGGAATCCCATATCCAGGTGAAGTGAGGTGGAGCAGGTTGATAGCCAGCCATAACCTCATAAACCTTCTTAACAGAGAATTCATCACTGCCCCAAATGTAATTCCATTTATCAGGATGTCCCAGCTGATTAGATAAAAACTGCTGGTCAATTCCAGATGTTCAAACTCAGAATAAGCCTGTTGTGACAGAGGCAGATTAAAGAGATCTTCAAGATCTTTAGTATGAACAACTTCCTGCACCGTGATTTAGTATTCTTTGCATAGGAAAGGATATGAGGCATTTTAAACTTTAGACTCATTATCCCACAGGTCAGACAAAAAGTAAACAGATTTTCCATCCCCTGGATGATATTTAGCCATGGCTTTATATGCATCTATGAGCTTCAAGTGAGCCTTCCACCAGAAGTATCCTTTCATTTGAAAACCAGGGAGTTTACCTTGGGCATAATAAGATTCCCAAATAATATGTACCCAAGGAATATCATGGTGATTATAAAATTTATCTAGATTTTTGAGCAGCAGAGCAGTATTTTGGATGTTAAGATTAAGTACCCCCAATCCACCTTTATTTTTTCGCCTGCAAACTTTTGTCCATGCAACCATTGCAGAGCCTTTAGCATGTACATCAGTAGTTTTTTTCCTCCAAAGACAATGCCTCGTGTATTTAACCACCTGATCTTTGATTGTAATTGGCACATCAAGAGAACTCATGAAGAAGAGTGGTAAAGATGATTAAACAGACTTGACCATTTGATGTTTTCCCCCATAATTCAAAAAATCTGCAATTCCACCAAGCCTGAATTGAACCCTCTGAACCATTGGAAGATAGAACTCCAGAGAAGGTTTGGTGAGACTGAGTGGTAATCCAAGATAAGTGAAGGTAAGGCTACCCATCTTACAGCCAAAGGTTCTAGAGAAATGCAGCAATCTTCCAGGGTCCAGTTTGATAGGAATCATACTAGACTTGTTATAATTAACCTCGAGACCAGTTGATGTGGCAAAGCTATTCAACATTGATTTCACGCAAAGTAGTTGTTTTGAATCTGCCTTCATGACAACCAAGGTATCATAAGCATACTGTATCACAGGAAAATCAGGACAAGTAGGGCAAGAAATGGGTAAGCTAAGAAGATCCTTATTCATGGCAGAGTTGAAGAGAGTCTGCAGAAAATCAGCTGCCAGCACAAACAGAAGAGGTGATAAAGTCTAACCCCTCTTCTACAGTAAAAAAATTCCCAGGCACTCCATTTAGGAGAACAGAGGGATTCCCAGAACGAAAGATCATATTTATCCAATTAATCCATTTGGCACCAAACCCTATTGCCTACAGAATGCTTATAATAATGGAGTGCTCAATTCTATCAAATGCCTTTTCAAAGTCAAGTTTCAGGATCACAATTTCTTCTTTTGATTGATGGCATTGGAAAATATATTCAAATTCCCAGCCTACAGGGTGACTGTAAAGATGGGTTCAGTGCTACTAAGGTGTTATGTTGAGGCCCATGGATCCAGAGTGGAATTTTTTCATCCCGATGACAGATAGATATACTCTAGGACCTCTTGATGATATCACATTGGTTAGCTTGCAAGCAAGTGATTTGATCACTAGAATGTTATATCATAGGAACAAGAAAAGAGTACATGTCGGTAACGAGATCAAACTAGGTATGAAGATACCGAGTCAGTATGGATCTCTAGGTCCCGCTTCTGATTATTGATCCGAGAGGGGTCTCGATCATGTACGCATTATTCGCGAACTGTAGGGTGACACACTTAAGATACACCGACACCATTTGGAACAAATAGTTTCATGTTGAAAATATTTAAAAAGCGTAGGAATTTATTTCACTAGACACCGGAATTGTTTCGGGTGAAATTGCTGAAAGTGTTTCTGCATGTGAAATAAAATACTAGCAAGGGGTTTTATGTGAATGTTTGTCCATTAAAGTAATTGACAAAATTCTGAATAAATAAATAAAGGAGTTTTATTTAAAGAGAGATTGCATTAAATTTGGTGGAAATTTAATGGGATTTTGAGTGGAGAAATGAAGGGGCTAATTTGTGAGTGGGAGCTCCACCCACATGAATGGAGGAGGGGAGGGGGCAGCCCCATGCACCGGCCACCCCCTTGGGGTGCCCCCTCCCTCCTATATAAAGCCCCCCTCTCCCTCTCTCACACTCACACCTCCTCGTGAAGGATCTCTCTCCCCTCTAGTTTATCCCCATGGTCTCGAACTAGCGAGATACATGTTTCCGGTGGATTTTCGGCAAGAAAGAGTTGTTGCTTCCGCTGCATCGCTGGAGCGAGGAGGCGGAGGTTGCTCGGTGGATTGGACATGTGTGAGCATGGATGCACTGCTGATTTGCGGCGATGGACTTCTTCTTGATCTTGAGATCGGCAAGCGTTCGTCTGCATCATCCACGAGTACAACCTCGTTAAACTTTATCGGTCTATAAGGGTATGTTCTCTATGGATGTATATCTACCCGTTGCTTGTATCTAGTAGATAGATCTTGGTACATAGTTGTTCCCATCGTAGGAATTGTTTTGTTTTCTATGTTGTGAACCCTATAGATGCCCACAAGAGGGTGACACTAACGCCATCATCACCCGCTCTAGCTAACCAAAGCTTGGGTTTTCACCCGGAGAGTCCAAGCGAAACTAAACAGAAGAGTCCATGATGATGCCACCAAGGAGGGATACGATGTTCATAGATGCCATCATCATCGACACCGACCGTGGGTCAGGGCAGAGCTTTCTCCTTAAACTATTCCTCGACAAGAGAGAGGCTTGCTAGGATAAAACACCCGAGAGAGCCCAAGCTCCCGGAGCTAAGAAAATCATGTCACACTTCTCTGATGTTGACCACCAAGATCAAGCGGCGTCCTAAGGAGCACCTCAGGCCCGCAAAGAACACCACCATGATACGTCCAATTTGCCTCACTATTCTATATCATAATTTGCTTCTATTCATGGATATATTTCATATTAAGAGGTGATACTTATGTTATTTCATCTGTTTTTGCATCTTGGATGATTCTTGTAGGATGAACCGCCGGAGTCTGGATTTTGATTGTAAAAGCGGTGACTAGATGCAATTTTTGCGAAGATCATAAAAATACCAGAAAAACTACAAAAAATTATATTTTCCCAGAAGACGAAGGATGCCAGAATGGGAGGCAAAGTTGGGCCACAACGGGCCCACACCACACAGGCGCAGTCTACCCTGGGTCGCGCCTTCAGGGGTGGCCACCCTGGCTCACCTCTGGCTCCACCCACTCGCCTATATCTTCACCTCGAAACCCTAAAGTAAGGGGGCGACCATAGAAAGATTCCACTGCCTCTGCGGGGCGGAAACTACAAAGAGAGAAAGAGCTCTCCGGCAGTCCGATTTCTGCCGGGGAAATTTCTTCCCGGAGAGGGGAGATCATCGCCATCAACACCGTCATCAAGCTAGACTTCATCGGGATCATCATCATCCACACCACCATCTCCACCAGCACCATCATCACCACTCCATCCCGCTGTAACAATTGTGTTGAATCTTGCATAGTTCTTAGGGGAAACTTTCCCGGTGTTGATTACTATTGTAGTTGATGCCCGTGAGTGGAAGCATTGAATTATTGTTTATGTTTAGATTGTTCTCCATCATCATATCATCTTTGATCTTGATCCACATGATGTCTCATGAGTAGTTCGTTTAGTTCTTGAGGACATGGGAGAAGTCATGTTGTTAGTAGTGGAACTGTGTTGAGGTATTATTCAGTGGTTTAATATTTAAGTTGTGGTGCTATTCTTCTAGTGGTGTCATGTGAATGTCGACTACATGATACTACACTATTTATGGGCCTAGGGGAATGCATTGTGTATTTGGCTACTAATTGTGAGGTTGCCGAAGTGATAGAAACCTGAACCCCTGTTAGGAAACCTTTGAACAAGGGAGTGTATGATCTCAGAGTTTAAGGGTGTGGTTAGTTTTCTTTATCTTAATTACTGTATTGTAGTTGCAGATGCTCGCAAGGGGTTTAATCACAAGTATGTATTAGTCCTAGTAAGGTCGGTACATTAGCACAGGTTCACCCACACAACACTTATCCAACCAAAAAAGATTAATCAACTATATGAAATGAAAGCACTTGATAGTATTCCCATGTGTCCTCGAGAATGTTTGGTCCTCATAAGTATTACCACCGGCTTGTCCTTTGCTAAGAAAGGATTGGGCCACTAGCTGCAATTATTTGATGTCTTTATTTACTTGCACTTTATTTTCACTAGTAGAAAAAGGGCCTATAGTCCCGGTCTGTAAGGGCCTTTAGTCCCGATTTTGCACCCGGGACTGTGAAATTGGGACTAAAGGCCCCTATCTCTAGTCCCGGTTTGTTACAACCCGGGACTAGAGGTCACCGCATGGGCCACCGCATGGTCGTTTTTATAGCAGGGGGACGAAGGACCTTTAGTCCCGGGTCGTAATACGACTCTGAACTAAAGATCTTTTTTCAAATACTTTTTTATTTATTTTTACTTTTTTTTTCAAAAAAATTCTTGAACTTTTGAATTGTTTGGCTCATAATCCTCTCACTTGGAACATTTTTAGTACTAAGTATATTTAATCTTAGGTCAAATTACACTTACGGTAAACTTCCCAGTCGGTCACCTATCCTAGCACTACTCCACCCTCAGCACGCTTAACTTCTCTGTTCCATCAGGATGTCCTCGCGCGAAGCCCATTTATACCTTGTTGTCAACACTACCATATCTATTCTATTAGCCCATATCAATATGCCATACATCTTTATTTTTTGAAATTACAAACAACTATTTTATTAAACAACAATAAATAAGTAATAATAATATTTTAATCCAATGAAAGTAAAAAACCAAATAAAATAATATTTTATTCCTTTTTTGCCATTTATTCATTTAATAGGGCATAAATAATATCTTTAAATCTGTAAATCGAAATTCGACAAATAATATATCCATAATTATTAGAAAAATGTGAGGAATCCAAATATGGAATAAATAAAATTGCAAAAAAATTAATTTTTTAAATAACTTTTTTCTTTTCGAATTTTAAAAATCTAAAATAATCTAAAACGACCTAAGGCTGTTGAAATCGACCTCACATTTTTTTTCCACACATTTTGATAGGTTGTACATTTTTTTCCGATATCGTACGCAAAAGTTATAGCAATTTAAGTTTTTCTGCCGGGGCCCGCATCCCTTTAGTCCCGGGCCGTATCACGACCCGGGACTAAAGGGTGTTGCCCGTGCCCGAACCCCTTTAGTCCCGGGCCGTATCACGACCCGGGACTAGAGTTTCCTCGGGCTCCTAGCCACCGAAAACGGTACGAACCGGGACTAGTGCTCATACTAGTCCCGGCCCGGAACAAATCGGGACTAGTGTTAGACTCTAGATCGAACCGAAGACCCTTTTTCTACTAGTGTTCCTTACTTTATCAAAAAACCCAAAAACACTGAAGCATGGGAGAATGACAAAGGAAGAAAGTCAGGTATAAATTATGATTATGAATGCATTAAATCTTTTATGGGAACTGATGACTTCCATGATATAAGTACTGAGTATGGTCTTGATTCTCAAACTATTGCCAATTTTTTTAAGGCCTTTGCCTCTTGTATTTAAAATCCTAAAAATAAGTGGGACAAGTACCATGCACCTTATAAAGATATTGCTAATCATGTTCCTGTTAGAAACACTGAGGTTTGTACTGTTGATCCTATTTTGCCTGAACCTTATATTGAGAAAATCCCTTTTCCTGCTAAGGTAAAGGAACATTCTGTTATAGCTAATATGGTTATCAAAAGTAAAAAAGAAAGTTGTGGAACCTGATGAACAAATAAATATTGAACCTGTAGTAGCCATTGTGAAAGATCTTGTCACTAAAAATGTAGAAGATGGGCACATTATCTTCTGTGAAGATGCTTCTAATATTGTCTCTCATACTAGTAAAGCTAGGAAAGCTAGTGTCCCTGTGCTTTCTATTAGAATTGGTGATCATTGCTATTATGGTTTATGTGATATTGGTGCTAGTTCTAGTGTTATTCCTTATGATCTTTACAGGGAAATTATGCATGAAATTGGTCCTTGTGAACTTGAGGACATTGATATGGTTATTCACCTTGCTAATAGAGAGACAGTATGCCCCATTGGTATTGTAAGAGATGTGGAAGTTCTTTGTGGTAAGATTAATTATCCTGTTGATTTTCTAGTTCTTGGTTGAGCAGCTAGTAAAACTTGTCCTATCATTTGTGGAAGACCTTTCTTGAACACTTGTGGAGCTATTATAGATTGTTGGAAGGAGAAAGTTTTAACCAAGTTTGATGGAGAATCTTATGAGTTTATTTTTTCCAAATTTGCTAGAGCTCCTTATGAAAATAGTGAGGATTTCAGGGTTGAACAACTTGCTTCTATTGATCCAGTTTATGACCTTAGACCTCTTTTTGATGATTGTAAGTATACTTATTCTGATGATAAACTTGTTTCTTATGACAGTTGGATTGTCAACTTTATTCAAAGTGCTACTGAAAGTTATTATGAGAGAGGGAAACATGGTTTTATGCATCTCAATAATATTAAGTTTCCCCGCTTTATGTTGAAAGTTTTGAAGTTGCATTTGTTTTGTCTTCCTATGCTAGTTGCCTTTTGTTTCAATAATTTGTTTTCTCATGAAACTCCCTTGCATAGGAAGTGGGTTAGACTCAAATGTGTTGGATATTTGCTTCTTGATGCTCTCTTTCACTTCAAATCCATATTTCCTATATGAGCACCATTGAAATTATCAAGCCCATCTTAATGGCTATAAAGAACGAGCTTTTGGGAGACAACCCATTTTTTTTGTGATACGTCGAAAACGTATCTATAATTTTTGATGTTCCATGCTTGTTTAGTATCTACTTTGCTATGTTTTTTCTACACTTTGAGGTATTTTTATACACTTTCTGGAACTAACCTATTGATAAGATGCCACAGTGCCAGTTGCCTGTTTTCTGCTGTTTTTGGTTTCAGAAAGCTAATAAATGAATATTCTCGGAATTGGACGGGACAAAATCTAAAGTTCATATTTTTTCCTGAACGATGCGGAAAATCGAAGACGCGATGGAGGAGGACACCAGGGTGGCCACACCCTAGGTGGGCGCGGGTCCCACCCTGGCCGCGCCCATAGGGGGTGTGGGCCCCCTGGACCTCCACCGACCTTTCCTCCTTCGACTATAAATGCCTCTCGGGGAGAAAACCCTAGGGCATCGACCAGAAAGCCACGAAAACCTCCACAGTGCCGCCTCCACTGAAGGGCAGATTCGGGGGACAGAAAGTCTCTGTCCGGGCACCCTGCCGGGACGGGGAAGTGCCCTCGGAGCCATCTCCTTCAATCTCCACCACCATCTCCATCACCGTTGCTGATTCCCGTGATGAGGAGGGAGTAGTTCTTCCTCGAGCTATGTGTTCATCTCTCTCTCTATGCATGATCTTGTTGTGGTCATGAGCTTTGTAATCAGGTAGATCTACTCTATTACTCAAGTGCTTTAATAGATCTCTGCTCTCCCCATGTGTGTGAAAGTGACAGCGTGCACGCCGTGGTGGCACTTAGGTTAGAGGTTACATAAATACTCATCGTGCTTTAATAGATCTATGTTATTCCCCATGTGTGTGTGGTGGCAGTGCCTTGGTGTGTAACATAAGCTAGATTATATATATTTGTTATGAGTTATATTTGGAGTTGGATGTCTCTACGAAATTGTGGTGTTTGTTGGAACCATCTAGCGCTCAAGGTGATAGTGTGGGGTTATCTAGATGGGAAAGGCGGACTTTGAGGTGTGTTGTTATAGCCCTACCATGGATTAGAGTGTCCAACCGGAGAGTAGTTAAGAGTAGTATCATTAAGAGAACATATTTATATGAGAGAGAGTTCACTAGTGAAAGTATGATCCCTTGTTTCTAAACATTGAAACACCGTTTGCATCTAGATCTGTTGCGTGTTTGCTTGCTTCCTTCCTTTTTCCTTTAGTCGTTACCTCACCGTCAAGCTATTTTCTAGCACCGTTACTGCTTGTATTTCACTATCTCTTCGCTGAACTAGTGCACCTATACACCTGACAAGTGTATTGGGTGTGTTGGGGACACAAGAGACTTCTTGTATCTTGATTGCAGGGTTGCTTGAGAGGGATACCTTTGACCACTTTCTCCATGAGTTCGATAAACCTTGGGTAATCCACTTAAGGGAAACTTGCTGCTGTTCTACAAACCTCTGCCCAACAACTGTCTACAAGAATAGAAGTGCATAGACATCAGTTTGCTTTGGGTTTTTGTTTCTTTGAGTCTTGTAAGTTATTACCGCTGTAATAACCGCTCCTTATCCTTTTTGTTTGGTTTTTGTGTCAAGATCAACCTCTTTTGAAAAGTAGAGGAGTTGGGAGAAGTGCTGTCCCAGGACAGATTTTTGTGATGCATCATAAAAATTAGTGAAGGAGCTCAGTATTTCGGATGGAGCTGTAATTTTCTGTGCTTGTGCTCCAAGTTGTTATACAACTTTCATTAGTTTAGCACTTTTTTATTTGAGCAACACAAGATTTCCAAAAAAAATAATCTTTGCCTACTGGTCTGTTTTGACAGATTTCTGCCATCATTTGCATTTTCCTCTTAAATCGATTTCCTTTCAGATTCTTTTGGGCTTTTGAAAGGAGTTGCTTCATTAGATTTTGTTTTGATGGATTTTGGTTGAAATTTGAACCCAAAGGTTTATTGTTTTTGCATACACTAATGTTGCTAATGAAGTTTGTGTGAGGCTTTGTATGAAAGGAACTTTCAAGTGTTGGAGAGAAGGAATCTGCAGAGTCCGTCTTTGAATAGGTAAAAGAGCTGGAACTCAAAGGTTCACGAAAACCTTATCTCTTTATATTTTTGATGTTTTCATTCCATATGGAAGGTTACGAGACGAAAAAGAGGAAGAAAGGGAGCCAGGGTGGGCCACACCTACCAGTGGCGCGGATCCCAGCTGGCCACGCCACCAGGAGGTGTGAGCCCCCTGGAGTCCGTCTCCGCCCTGTTTTGCACATTACATTCCTTATGTAGTAAAACTTTGTAATATATAACCCCTCGGATCCCCCGAGGTTCGTATATCGTGTTCTCGTTGTGTTTTCGTTTCAATCTGTTTCTGTCAGGAAATATTCTCAAGTTTAGAGGCACCATGGTCTCCGACAACGACAAAGGCAAGGAGCCCGTGGAAGAAGAAAGGATCACTGCTAGGCGCGAAGACATGGATTAGAGCGTCGAGGAGGAAGTAAAGGACATGTCAGCATGCATGAAAGGACAAACTGCCATAGGATCAAGGGCAAGAAAACCTACTTTTGTAGGGGCAATTAACACTGGACGTGCTTTTTCTCATAATATGCAGGGGATTATGACCTCCATTCCATACTTCAGATCCTGCCCTGAGGCAGCGGAAGCCCTTCGAATCACTGATGAGTTTTGTGATAAGTATCGTGCTCTAAGGAGGAAAGTGGATATACTTCAAGAGGAGAATAACAGGCTTCGTAAGATGCTGGAGGGTTTTCTCACCCTAAACAGGGGAACACCACCACCACCAAAGGAGTAATTCGTCATCAGGTTTGGCATCCCCTTGGCTTGTTCCAAGCTTGGGGGAGTGACGCAGTATCACATCATTATCTTTTATCTTTTTACCTTTTTAGTATATTCATATCCTGGATAGAGAAGTTATCATATAGGATGTTTTGCATTGTCGAAGTATCTCTCCTTTAGTTGGTTATCTATGTATCCCTTGGTGTGAGTGCCTTTATGGAATATTAATGAGAAGTTTCATCTTTAACTTTTTGCACTACTTATTTTAGTTTGCAATCTCTATTATATGATTGATCTTGTTGATTAGTATTGGTATCACTTTGGGAGCATCAAGTAAATATAAATTGGTTTTGGCAAACCGAGCTCTAGTTAGTAGCAACAATTTTTGAGGTTTGAAAGGAAAAGAGAAAAGCACTTACAGGTATTTTATATCGTTTTTTCTTTCTTGATTGACTCATAAGCTTATTATTCTTTATTTAAGATCTTTTGTGTCTTTAAGGAATATTGCATGTTTGACTTTATCACTTGTATGTTTGCTTGTTTCCTTCAACTCTTTTGCTTGCTACCCAGCCTTGCTAGCCAAAAACATGTGCTGAGAGAAATACTTCTCGTGCATCCAATCCTTTAAACCAAAACCTATGCCATTTGAGTCCACCATATCTACCTATTAGCATTATTGTTATTCCAAGTAAATTCTCAAGCTTCATCTACCTTTCAAATTAAAAATTCTTTTGTTATGTGAAAACTAGTTATTAAAGCTCTCACGAACTTGATGGCACACCCTATTTTCTTGCCCCCAATAAACTTGAACCATTGTGTCATCGAAGTTGTATATGCTTGCACCTATACATTGGGATTAGCAGAACCGTGCTGTCACGGGAACGCTTTCAACACCTGTAAATATCTACCCAGTTGATATCATGCTCTTTTGTTTGCGGATGTCGTCGGTGTGAAATAAAAGGGGAGCTTGTAAGTCCATGGAGTTATGTATATGTGTTAGAGAAACGCCTGGGTCGCTAGCCTAAGCCATGCCTAATCATGGTGGAAACTTGCAGCATCACCATAATGAGTAATCTATGAAGCTTTCTTCTTATAAAAAAGAGAGAGGCATATTGAAAAGAGGAAAGAGAGAAAAAGCACCATTTTCCCATGGTAAATAAGAAGATTGTTGAGATTCTCATTGTCTGATTGCCTTGACATTTTGATATGGGATAGATCTTGTATCATGTGCAAGGGGTACCCCGTTGGCGGTTCTCTATGATACGCATGTACTTACGATGACAAGAACTTACCGGTAACTAAAGTTGAGTAGCATGAGGAGCGGCCCTCGTACTCAAGGGACATGAGATTGCCAACTTATATTTCGTCAAGAATATACTCCATCTTTGTTCACTTTAACCTCAATCACCTCAAGATGCTTATGGTAGGGGCAACGAGAGCTCAAATCTAGTAAGTACCATAATATTTTGAAAGCTCTTTTTGAACTTGAAATCCATGCTTCCCTCTGTGAAGGGCCTTTCTTTTACTTCTAAGTTGAGTCAGTAAACCTATTCCTCTCTACCTCTAGCAAGCATTTGAGTTGTTGTGTTTCAATTATTCATATGATGTTTATTCAATCATGTTTCTTATTGATACGTCGGAAACGTATCTATAATTTTTGATGTTCCATGCTTGTTAGTATCTACTTTGCTTTGCTTTGTCTACACTTTGAGGTGCTTTCTACATGTTTTATGGTACTAACCTATTAACAAGTTGCCACGATTGCAGGTTACTGTTTTGCTGTTTTCAGAAAAGCTAGTAAGGAAATATTCTCGGTATTGGACGGGACAAAAGCCAAAGTCAATAACTTTCCGTGGGGAACATGAAGTCCAGAGGGGAGACGGAGAGGCGTGCCAGGGCAGCCAGAACCCCCCTAGGCGCGGGTGGGCCCTTCCCCGTGCCTGGGAGGGGTGTGGCCCCTCTGGCCGCCTCCTCGGCCTCCCCCTTCGCCTATAAGAAGCCCCTGATGCAGAAACCCTAAGCACCCGATCAAATCTCCACGAAACCATCTGTAGCCGCCGCCACCATCGTCCCTAGATCGCGAGGATCTGAAGTTCTTCCCGGCACCCTGCCGGAGGGGAGATCATCCCGGAGGACTTCTCTCCGGTATGATGCGTGAGTAGTTCCACCTTGGACTATGGGTCCATGTAGTAGCTAGATGGTTGTATCTCCTCCTTTGTGCTTTCATGTATAGATCTTGTGAGCTCCGTTCATGATCAAGATCTAATCTATTTGTAATCATGCATGTTGTGTTTGCGGGGATCCGATGGATATTGAGATTATTATGTTTGTTTGATTAATGGTTTTGTCTTTATGATTCTATCATGTCTGTGTTGTTTGTGATCTTGCATGCTATCCGTTGTTAGTAGCTATCTTGGCCAAGTAGTTGCTAGTGACTCCAAGAGGGGATATTTATGCTCGATAGTGGGTTCATGCCTCTAGTTTCCAAGGGAAGTGACAGAAATCTCTTCTGTTGTAGATGTGATGTTGCTACTAGGGAGAAAACAACGGTCTCTTGTTCATGGAACATGTGGACTGTTTACCTTACATACTTTGCTTAAAGCAGTTGTCTATTGCTTGCAACTTAATACTGGAGGGGGTTCGGATGATAACCTGAAGGTGGACTTCTAGTCATAGATGCAGTTGGATGGCGGTCTATGTATCTTGTTGTATTGCCCAATCGAATCTCATAGGATCTTTCTGACTAGTAATTGCATTGTTATGCCTTGCCCAGTTCCTGTCAATTGCCTTGCTGTAATTTTTTTACCCTTCATGCCATGTTGTTTATCTAAGGAGAGCACCTCTAGTGGACTATGGACCCCGGTCCAATCTTTACCATTGATACATCTTCCACTGTTACTTGTTTACTTATTGCGAACCATTACCTTCCACACCATATGTTTAATCCTTTGTTACAGCAAACCGATGAGCTTGACAACCTCACTGATTCGTTGGGGCAAAGTCTTGAGTTTGTGTTGTGTAGGTCTCCGTGTTGCTTGCAACACACGTGTGACGTTTCCTTCCTCCTACTGGTTCGATAACCTCGGTTTCTTACTGAGGGAAGTCTTGCTGTTGTGCTGCTTCACACCTTGCTCTTGGGGTTCCCAACAGACTCCACGTCAAGCACCAAGTTCTCTGGTGCCATCAAGGAGTCATCAACAAGTTTTCTGGCGCCGTTGCCCGCGAGGCTAAGGACGTCTTCACTAGGGGAGTCCTTCACTTCCTTTCTCTTTACTTTGTTTTTAGTTTGCTTTGTTTATTTTGCTTGGTTTTGTTTTCCTCTTTTCAAAAAACCCAAAAAAATTAGTCTAGTTTGGTTTGCTTGCTTTATTCAAAAACACAAAAAAATTAGTTTCTGCTCTAGTTGCTGCTATTTTTTTGGCTTGCCCACCTTTGCCAAAATGAACTCTGCTGAGAACACCAAGTCGTGTGACTTCACTAGCACCAACAACAATGATTTCCTTAGCACACCTATTGCTCCACCTGCTCCTGATGCTACCTTTTATGAAATTAAGCCGATTTTGTTGAATCTTGTGATGAGAGAGCAATTTTCTGGTGCTAGTTCTGATGATCCTGCTGCTCATCTCAATAGTTTTGTTGAACTTTGTGAGATTAAAAAATATAAGGATGTAGAAGGATATATTATTAAGCTCAAGCTTTTTCCTTTCTCCTTGAGAGGAAAAGCTAAAGAATGGTTGCTTTCCTTGCCTAAAAATAGTATTGATTCTTGGACTAAGTGCAAAGATGGTTTTATTGGAAAGTACTATCCTCTTGCTAAGATTATATCTATGAGAAGTGACATTATAAAATTTAAACAACTTGATAGTGAACATGTTGCTCCAGCTTGGGAAAGAATGAAGTCTTTGGTTAAGAATTGCCCCACTCATGGACTCACTGCTTGGATGATTATCCAGACTTTTTATGCAGGTTTGAACTTCTCCTCAAGAAATCTGTTGGATTCAGCTGCTGGAGGTACCTTCATGGGCCTCACTTTGGGTGCTGCAACAAGGCTCCTTGATAATATGATGGTTAACTACTCTGAATGGCATGTTGAGAGAGCTCCACATGGTAAGAAGGTAAATTCTGTTGAGGAAACTTCCTCTTTGAGTGATAAGATTAATGTTATTATGGATATACTTGTTAATGGGAAAGCTCCTTTAGATCCTAATAGTGTTCCCTTAGCCTCTTTGGTTGCTCAGGAAGAGCAAGTTGATGTGAACTTCATTAGAAACAACAATTTCAACAACAATGCCTATAGGAATAATTTTGGTAGCAACAACAATTATAGGCCTTATCCTCCTAATAATGGCAATTCCTATGGAAGGTCTTACAATAATGCTAGAAGTGACCCCTCTGAACTTGAAGTTATGCTCAAGGACTTTATTAGTAAACAAACCACTTTCAATAAGACTATAGAGTAAAAGCTTTTAACTGTTGAGAAAAATATATCCTCTTTGTCTAAAGCACAGCCCTTCTTGATTAATAAAATGGCTGCTAAACCTGAAACTATGAAAAACACCTTTGCTACTGCTCATGCCATACAAGTTACTATTGATGAAAATGTTAGGCTGTTAGCTCAACTCCATGCTAAGTGGGAAAGGGAAGCTGAAATTGATAGAAAAAATAGTGTGTGCACCATCACCACTAAACCACAAGTAGTCCCTATTCCTCCTCCTACTATGCCTAAGCCTATTGAGCCTACTAATAGTGATGCTAAGTTTGACTTTGATATTAATGGTTGCAATATTTCTGAAGTGATTATGTTCCTACAAAAGCTTGCTAGAAGTCCTGATGCTAGTGATATGCATGTTGCTTTCACTAAACACATTACAGATGCTCTTGTTAAGATTAAAGAGAAGCTAAAACACAAAGCTTCTATTCCTAGGAAAGTAGAAGATAGTTGGGAACCCATTATTAATATGCAAGTGAATGACTTTGATCTCAAAGCTTCATGTGATCTTGGTTCTAGTGTCTCTATTATGCCTAGGAAGATTTATGAAATGTTTGATTTGCCATCATTGGAAGATTGTTATTTAGATGTCCCACTCAATGATAATGCTAAGAAGAAACTCTTGGGCAGTATTAATGATGTTCTCATTATGGTTAATAATGCTTATGTCCATGTTGATTTCTATGTTTTGGATGTTGAATACAATGCTTCTTGTCCTATTACTTTGGGAAGACCTTTTCTTAGAACAGTTGGTGCCATCATTGATATGAAAGAAGGCACCATTAAATATTATTTTCCATTCAAGAAAGGTATTGAACACTTCCCTATGAGGAGAGATAGGTTGCCTTTTGCTCCTCCTTTGAAAGCAAGGTTTGATGTTAATGTTTCATCATTTGAAAATACTTGATTCTTCTTTCTTCTTGTGCCTAACTTAAAGGCGTTAAAGAAAAGTACTTGTTGGGAGATAACCCATGAGTTTTCTTGAGTCTTGGAAGTTATTACTTCAGTAATGACCTCTCCTTATCCTTTTTGTTTGCTTTTTGTGCCAAGAATGACCTCTAATGAGAGGGAAGTAAGATTTGGGGAGTTGCTGTCCCAAAACAGATTTCTGTCCTCCACCATAAAAATTCGTGAGGAGTCTCTATAACTCGGATTGAGCTCTTAATTTACGGATAAATCCTCCAGTATGTTAGATAACTTTAGTTAGTTCAACACTTTTTGATTTGAGCAACAGAAGATGTTCGAAAAAATTGGTTTCTACCTGCTGGTCTGTTTTGACAGATTTCTGCCATTATTTGCAGTTGCTTCTTATTGATTCCTTTTTGAGTTCTCTTTTAGGGAATTGAGCTTTTTGAATGAGTTGCTACAGTAGATTGTGTCTTTAGTGAAAATCCTTTCTGTTCGAAAGTTTTGCCAGAGGTCTAATATCTTTTGAATAAACTAATGTTGCTAATGAAGATTGTGTGAAGTTTTGTATGAAGGAAAAATTTCAGGTGTAGAGAGAGAATGATGCAATGAGATGAAGAATGGACAAAAGCTTAACCTTGGGGATTCCACCATGGTGTCACCCCAAGAAATATCCAAGAGGTACAAGCGTCAAAGCTTGAGGATGCCCAAGGCATCCCCTTCTTCATCAATAAAAAGCTTAGGTCTGTCTAGACACTTCATTTTTATTGTCTCATGCACAGTTGTGTTGTTCTTGGAGCGTCTTAGTGTTTGTTTGCTTTGCTTAGGTTGTTTAGTTTGCTTGAATAAAGTAGTTCGGACCCCCGTTCTCGCTGTGTTGTTTTGCAAATAAGTTGCTTGGTGTTGGAAAGGAGTAGTAAGTTCTTGCTTGTAAGTGCAAGAGGAGCTTGCATTGACTGTGACTTAGACTTTAGCATGACATGCTAGGTGTTGTTTTAACCTTATGCTTAGTGATTATTGTTATACCATGTCTTGTTCCAAAAAATTGTGATTGCTTAGTGTGCCTTGAATAAATTATGCGTTGTTTTAGCATACAAAAGCATATTATTGTGGTATTCTACTTTAATGCTTTGTTTGGGTTGACTTGGCACATGCTCACACCATGTTATGACTATGACAAGACACCATTAGCCTCTATGATCATCTAGTCCTTGACTTGTAGTACCACTCTATGCTTTCATTAGTAATGCTTTGTTGCTCTGCATGATTATGGACATTATGCTCTCTTAGTTGGTTGCTCTCAGTATTTTGCTAGCCTCCACTTGTATGATTAAGCTCTACTCATGCTTCCAACTTTCAAAAAACCAAGTTTTTCCAAAGTGTCCACTATAAACTCCTATGCATGGTGTGTTACACCATTCCAAGTATATTCTTGTTTTCAGCTATCTTCCAATTAAAAACTATTTTGTTATGTGAAAAATTAGTGATTAAAGCCCTCACAAACTTTATGGCACACTTTATATTCTTTGCCCCTAATAAACTTGAACAATTGTGACGTCTATGTTGTATATGCTTGCACTTATACGTTGGAATTAGCAGAACTGTGCTGTCACGGGGAACGTTTTCAACATTGCACTTATACTTTGTACTCAGCTGATATCATGCTCTTTTGTCTATGGATGTCACCAGTGTGAAATAAAAAGGAAACTTGTAAGTCCATGGAGTTTGTATTCTGTGTTAGAGAAACGCCTGGGCCACTAGCCTAAGCCATGCCTAATCATGGTGGAAACTTGCAGCATCACCATAGTGAGCTATCTATGAAGCATCCTCAGTAAAAATCTATGCATATAGTAAATAAAAAGATCGCTGAGATGCTCATTGTCTGCTTGCCTTGTCATTTTGGTTATGGGAAAGCTCCTGTACCATGTGCAAGGGGTACCCCGTTGGCGGTTCTCTATGATATGCAAATACTTACAATGACAAGAACTTACCTGTGACTGAAGTTGAGTAGCATGAGGTGTGGCCCTCGTATTCAAGGGACTTGAGATTGCCAACTTATACTTTGTCAAGCATATACTCCATCTTTGTTCACTTTAACCTTAATCACTTCAAGATTCTTATGATAGGGGCAATGAGGGCTGAAAGCTAACAAGTACCATAATTTTTGGAAGCTCTTTTTGAAAGTTGAAATCCCTGCTTCCTTTACAAAAAGGCCTTTCTTCCACCATTACTTGAGTCTCCACCTTCTACCTTTAGGCACCATTAAGAGAGCATAGTTGTCATTCTGTGTGCACTGTTCCAAAGCTTATTGATTGATGCATATTGTGATATTACTTGGTCTTGTGCTATTTGTTTCTAGTCACCCTTGTGAACTTTGAAGGTGTCCTATGCATCTATATTGCTACTCTATGAGGGACAAGCTAATTGCCACTATGCTATATTTTCTGTATGTGAAACAAACAAACGTTTTTCAATGCATATTATTCAAGATCTTTGTTTGTAGCCTTTCATGTTGCATGCATAGTTACTATGTCCTATTGTTAGAACTCCATCTTTCATGCACATGTTTATAGTTCTTTGATCCCAGCTTTCAGTGCTTGCAAATGGTTGGATCTTTATTGTGAGGGTGCATGTCACCTCAAAAATTATTCTTTTATCACTTACCTACTTGAGGACAAGTAGGAGTTAAGCTTGGGGATGTTGATACGTCACAAACGTATCTATAATTTTTGATGTTCCATGCTTGTCTACACTTTGAGGTGCTTTCTACATGTTTTATGGTACTAACCTATTAACAAGTTGCCACAGTGCCAGTTGCCCGTTTTATGTTGTTTTTGGTTTCAGAAAAGCTAGTAAGGAAATATTCTCGGAATTGGACGGGACAAAAGCCAAAGTCAATAACTTTCCGTGGGGAACAAGAAGTCCAGAGGGGAGACGAAGAGGCGTGCCAGGGTAGCCAGACCCCCTAGGCGCGGGTGGGCCCTGCCCCACGCCTGGAGCGGTGTGGCCCCTCTGGCAGCCTCCTCGTCCTCCCCCTTCGCCTATAAGAAGCCCCCGATGCAAAAAACCTTAGCACCCGATCAAATCTCCACGAAACCCACAATCGTCCCTAGATCGGGGGGATCTGAAGTTCTTCCCGGCACCCTGCCGGAGCAGAGATCATCCCGGAGGCCTTCTCTCCGGTATGATGCGTGAGTAGTTCCACCTTGGACTATGGGTCCATGTAGTAGCTAGATGGTTGTATCTCCTCCTTTGTGCTTTCATGTATAGATCTTGTGAGCTCCGTTCATGATCAAGATCTAATCTATTTGTAATCATGCATGTTGTGTTTGCGGGGATCCGATGGATATTGAGATTATTATGTTGGCTTGATTAATGGTTTTGCCTTTATGATTCTATCATGTCTGTGGTGTTTGTGATTTTTCATGCTCTCCATTGTTAGTAGCTATCTTGGCCAAGTAGTTGCTAGTGACTCCAAGAGGGGGTATTTATGCTCGATAGTGGGTTCATGCCTCTAGTTTCCAAGGGAAGTGATAGAAATCTCTTCGGTTGTATATGTGTTGTTGCTAATTGGGAGAAAACAACGGTCTCTTGTTCATGGAACATGTGGACTGTTTACCTTACACACTTTGCTTAAGCAGTTGTCTGTTGCTTGCAACTTAATACTAGAGGGGGTTCGGATGATAACCTGAAGGTGGACTTCTATTCATAGATGCAGTTGGATGGCGGTCTATGTATCTTGTTGTATTGCCCAATCAAATCTCATAGGATCTTTCTGACTAGTAATTGCATTCTTATGCCTTACTCAGTTCCTGTCAATTGCCCTGCTGTAATTTGTTTACCCTTCATTCCATGTTGTTTATCTAAGGAGAGCACCTCTAGTGAACTATGGACCCCGGTCCAATCTTTACCATTGATACATCTTCCACTGTTACTTGTTTACTTGCTGCAAAACATTACCTTCCACACCATACGTTTAATGCTTTGTTACATCAAACCGGTGAGCTTGACAACCTCACTGATTCGTTGGGGAAAAGTCTTGAGTTTGTGTTGTGCAAGTCTCCGCGTTGCTTGCAACACCTGTGTGATGTTTCCTTCCTCCTACTGGTTCGATAACCTCGGTTTCTTACTGAGGGAAGACTTGCTGTTGTGCTGCTTCACACCTTGCTCTTGAGGTTCCCAACAGACTCCACGTCAAGCACCAAGTTCTCTTGTGCCATCAAGGAGTCATCACTTATCTTCCTTGTTTTGTACAAGCCTCTTATCTAAAAGAGTATTACTTTGAAAGCCATCATTCTGAAAAGCATTTTATGTTTGAGCAAAGAGTACTTCTGTTATAAAGTTCTTTACAAAAGCTTTGCTTGGAAACTGTTTGTCGTTTGTTCTCTAACCAAGAACAAAGTTTGCCATTCCCAACTATGATTTATCTTTATGCATCTTTATTGTGACTCCCATACTCGTTGCAAGTTAAGTTATATAATGGTGAGTTGCTTTCTACTATGAGTTGTGTATTGGTAAGTGTGATGCTTCTTGTCCGTATTCTTTTTATCGACACTTCACTCCATAAACTTATGGACATGTTTACTGAGCTCAGTTTTCGCTTGGGGACAAGCGAGGTCTAATCTTGGGGGAGTTGATACGTCCAATTTGCATCACTATTCTATATCATAATTTGCTTCTATTCATGGATATATTTCATATTAAGAGGTGATACTTATGTTATTTCATCTATTTTTGCATGTTGGATGATTCTTGGAGGATGAACTGCCGGAGTCTGGATTCTGATGGAAAAAGCGGTGACTAGATGCAATTTTCGCGAAGATCAGAAAAATACCAGAAAAACTATAGAAAATTATATTTCCCAGAAGACGAAGGATGCGAGAAGGAGAGGCGGAGTTGGGCCACAGGGGACCCACTCCCCCAGGAGCGGGCCACCCTAGGCCGCGCCTACAGGGAGTGTGGCCACCCTGACCCACCTCTGGCTCCACCCTCTCGCCTATATCTTCACCTTGAAACCCTAAAGTCAGGGGCGACCATAGAAAGATTCCACCGCCTCTGCGGGGCGGAAACTACAGAGAGAGAGGGGTGATCGTCGCCATCAACACCGTCATCAAGCTAGACTTCATCGGGATCATCATCATTCACACCACCATCTCCACCAGCACCATCATCACCACTCCATCCCGTTGTAATAATTGTGTTGAATCTTGCATAGTTCTTAGGGTAAACTTTCCCGGTGTTGATTACTATTGTAGTTGATGCATGTGAGTGGAATCATTAAATTATTGTTTATGTTCAGATTGTTATCCATCATCATATCATCATTGATCTTGATCCATATGATGTCTCGTGAGTAGTTCGTTTAGTTCTTGAGGACATGGGAGAAGTCATGTTGTTAGTAGTGGAACTGTGTTGAGGTATTATTCAGTGGTTTAATATTTAAGTTGTGGTGTTATTCTTCTAGTGGTGTCATGTGAACGTCGACTACATGATACTTCACCATTTATGGTCCTAGGGGAATGCATTGTGTATTTGGCTACTAATTGTGGGGTTGCCGGAGTGACAGAAACCTGCACCCCCGTTAGGAAACCTTTGCACCAGGGACTGTAGGATATCAGAGTTTAAGGCTATGGTTAGGTTTTTATCTTAATTACTTTATTGTAGTTGCGGATTCTTGCAAGGGGTTTAATCACAAGTATGTATTAGTCCAAGTAAGTTCGGTACATTAGCACAGGTTCACCCACACAACACTTATCCAACCAAAGAAGATTAATCAACTATATGAAACGAAAGCACTTGACAGTATTCCCATGTGTCCTCGAGAACGTTTGGTCCTCATACGTATTACCACCGGCTTTTCCTTTGCTAAGAAAGGATTGGGCCACTTGCTGCAATTATTTACTGTCTTTATTTACTTGCACTTTATTTCCTTGCTTTATAAAAAAACCCTAAAAATTCGTTTGCTAAGTATTTACTAAGATTTCCTGCTCCAATCCACTAGTAAACACCTTCTGCTCCTCATTGGGATCGACACTCCTATTTATCTAAAGTACTACGATACACCCCCTATACTTGTGGGTCATCACGCCACACCCAGTAGAACCCGTTTCACTCTTCTCGGGGCCGTCGCCCCGGCTTCCACCTCGTCTCAGCGTTGTCCCTAGAGCTCACAAAGAAATGTGCCAAAGAGCTCCCGCCAGCCTAAGCCAACACGCTGCATCAGAGATAGCCACGGGAAGAGCTCCACGGCCAGATGCCACACCATCGCCCCCTACCGCCCACCTCACTTCTTCCTTCACCACGTCTAATGGATGCAGCCAAGGCCCTTGGGCCTAGATCGGGCCCAGACTGGCCTGCTTGGCCACCACTGCTCCTTCCTCAACGTCCCCTGCCACAAACAAGCTCCTGGCTGTGGGCGCCGCCGCCTCGGGCTTCACTAGGAACCCGGCAGCTCGCCGACACCACATCCCCGCCGCCACAAAACATCAGCACCTCCACAAGCAAGAAGTCATGCCGCCCCTCCTGCGTCCATCGCGAGCTCTCCTTCCGCTGCCTTTGGAGACCGGGGTCGCTACCACCATGGTGAGTCGAGCGACAACGACAGAGGAGGGCCGTCGGGGCAGATCAAGTAGGTGGCGGTGGGTTACCCCCGTGCCGCTTGAGAGGAGCAACACAAGGGTTGCTTTTCCTAGAGTACCCGGTTGCAAGAAATTAAGGCGATGATCGTTCGTCGAGTGGCAAGTGCAATTGTTTCGCTTAGATTGATTGATACCATGATCAGATTATACGGTACAAGGAGGCTTGGTTTGTAGTGCAAATAGATGGATGGAATAAATCTGATGCACATCCTCTTTGACTCGGCTGGACGGACATATCCTTCTCGTACACGTCTAACATCCCTGCCCCGCCCACATCCGACAACCAGAGCAGACCTCGGTAGCAGACGATGACGTTTAGGACCTTTTTGACCTAAATGGTCCTTTTTAGAACTTAATCCTAGTTCTGGCCCGTTCTTCTTCTGGTCCCTTGGACTCACGTTATTTTGACTAGCGTGACTGAAGCCCACGAAACGCCAGCTGGGCTGACTGCACAAAACTGACTTAGCAGATTTTGGCTCAAACTTGGTAGATGATGCCATTTTGCTTGGTGTGATTCCATGAATCCCAGAGCCTCTGAGATGATATCGGACCCTCTAGGGCAAGAAAAATATTGCAGATATGTCCTAGTGGAACATAATAAAGCGTGTTTATTATAATATCTCATTAGTTTGTAATAAGTTTTATGCCATGCTATAACTATATTAATAGAAAACATTGGTACACGTGTGTTACGTAAACAAATCAGAGTCCCTAGTGAGTCTCTATACAAACTAGCTCATTAGACAACTGATGATCAAGGTTTTCTGTGCATAGAAATTTATGTCAATTGACAATAGGGTCATATCATTTGGTGAATGATATGATGGACATACCCAATATAAGTATTGCAACACCATAAAGTCACAAAGTTCATTGTTGTGATATAATTAGGAAAACGTAGTAACCTACTTCTTAGACCATGAGATCGTATTTAATCACTATCATCGAAGGCTATCTTGACTCCATCAACCGTCATACCATAACAGAGTGATCATAAATGTGTCTCTCAGGTATTCTGAAAGGATATATTGAGGCGTATATATCAAGATCGGTATTTGTTCTCCCGCGTAACGGAAAGATATTTTGGGCCCACTCGGTGAGATTACATCCGCGAAGCTGCGTAGCGGATGACTAGATCATGAGGTTTGAATATCACGGAAACAAGTTAAGTAGCGCTTGCCGGTAACAGTATTGAACTAGGCATGATGACACCAACAATTATATCTCATACAATTCAAGTATCAAAGTAAAAAATGGAATATGCTAACTCGACGTTTATGGTTCAACAACATATATATTCGTCGAATGCGTAGGGGTCATTATGGGCATCCAAGTCCCACTGATGATCATTGGCCATAGAAGCGTCTCGATCATGTATGTAGTGTTCCTGAACCGTAGAGTAACACACTTAAGGGTTCAATGATGAATTAGATATATTTTGGAATCGCCGTGGTCACCGGAGAAGATAGAAGAGAGAACCAAAAATGTTCTGTGTGGACCCAAAAGGTGTTCGGAGTGATCCAAAAGGCATTTCAGAGCAAAGGGAATTAAATAATATGTATTTAATATCAACTAATGGAATTAATATTAAAAATATATTTTTTATTGAATTTTATGGGAAGTCCACCTAAATGAACCCCTCTCGGAGGGGAGCCCATGAAGGGGCCGCCGCCCCATGTGGATAAGGCAAAGGAGGGGCGCCTAGGGTTTTGGGCGATTGGGGCAGGGCCCACTTGTGCGCCGCATCCACCCCCGGGCCACCTCCTAGGACGCACCCTTCACCTATATAAGGAGGGGCACACGTGGGGGAGGGGTGACACACAATCCCAAGCCTTGAGGCATTTGCTCTCCCCCTCCCACGTGCCTCTCTCTCCCTCGATGCCTTTTGGACTCGCGGTTCCTAGAAGAACTGTGCACGTGGGAGACGACTTCACGATTGCACGTCGTCGCGCTGGTGGTACATCAATCCAAAAGATCTACATTAGTAATCTCGGCTGGACGGAGAACTAGGAGTCATTGTTGAGCACTGTACTATGCGAGACCATGGAGGTGCTTCCAGTTGTGGCACCTATTGTCGTGTGAGGATCTACGCGACCTTGAGGCCGGCTTCGATGTATGACTACACCATCCATGTTCATCGGGAACGCTAAACGCTTTTGGTCTAGAAGGGTATGCCACCGGAATCTTCCTGTTACAACATCATTCCTAGATAGATATTGGCAGTTGGCGTATGCTAGTTACAAAAATTATTGTTTTCTGCTGTGAACCCCTAAAAAAAGCTAGGTGACGCGGTTTACCTTGGTGGGACTCAAATGACTTTGAAATTTTCAGCATTCAGAGGTTTGGTAACGCCAGTCCAACAGACGTCTGATGCACTTCGGTCACGCCAGTCCAAATGGCGTGAGCCCAAGGGGCCAAAAGAAGATATAAGTTTTGTCACGAGCCACAAGTCAGATTAAGTTTTGAAAAGGGCCATTTAGGGCGAATGACCCGACGTTTAGGCTGGAGCTAGTGAATCGTCTACTCTTTAGCTATGACAATAGACAAGACGATAAGAACGATTGCCAACTTGATGACGGGACTAAAATCCCGTAATCGACACCGACTCACTAAGTGAAGCCATGAAGGACCCAATGTGCTTTGTAACGATCTAGAGATCAATTTGGCTTAAGCTTGTGCCAAAAGATCCACTTGCCACTGATGGTGTGTGCTCCGAACGGATGGGGAACAAGATCTAAATTCGGCCATCGTAGATGAGGGCTAGTTAGAATCCTTTAGACCACTCTAGTTTCTCTTAGGTAACAGACCGAGGTTGGCGGGAAGATTGAAACCGGTCAACAGGTTTATACATGCCTTGTTTTCCATGGGTAAACATAAAGTGAGTACTACCAACGAGTGGTGGGCCGGCAGGAGCTTAAACCATTGGTGGAGGTGGAGGCGTGGCCGGTGAAGTGAGGAGCTCCGGAGTAGGAAGGTGTGCGGCTCAGGTGTAGGGGCACGTGTGGCTCCGGTGGAGGAAGATAATGTGGCGTTGGTGCAGTAGTTGGGGCAATGTGGGATGCAGGTGTAGAGCTTTGTTCCTCGCGTCCTCTTATGTCGCCCTCACACATGCTCTCTAGCATTGCAAGATCCATCTCCGTGCTCTTTTATCGTGCATGATCCACCTCCATGTTGGATCCACTTCATATCCACCATCGTTGGAAAAATGGTCAGAACAACAGTTGCACATGATGAGACCCACATATGATAAATCGAGTCAACCAGATGGCAAATTAGACAGGGCAAATGGCGACTGGCGTCAAACGGAACAAGGGCACGGATGTAACAAGACCGTGACGACAGATGGTATACCTCCAATTGGCCGATTGCACAATCCCAATTTCCGCTAGGGACATAATCGTAATAAACCCAAAGTTATTTGGTGGTACCTAATAGTAGCATGTTTTGTAAGCACAACTTCAGCAATTTAACGGATTGATACGATAAATAAATAAATATTTGATTTGGTAATGATTGGCACTCGTGTCGTGTGCACTTCATATCCGAAAGATAAGTACTCCATACTAGCTTGCAATGATACGGACGTACTACATACTCGCTTACCACCATTTCAGAGAATGTTTCTTTTCTCATCCATAAAAGTGTGCTTGAACGATTTGGTGCTCACGCTCAAATTAGTTCTTTGAAATGCATGCTCCATGGAAAGCTTCTCCTCAACAAATGAATAACACAACAGCTAGATGTTAGGAGATCAACAAACTAGTAACGTAAATCCACTTGCCATTAACATTAATTATAGTCGAAGTTGTGAAATGCAAGAAAAGAAAACAGTATTATCCATAGACCACTAGCTAGGAGAATGGTTCATCCTACTTTGTTCTAATGTGCTGTATTGAGAACACATAAAATTTTACACATTTAACTATTCTGTTTGACATTACTGTGAATTATCAGAATATCAATGGCTTAACTAGTTGTTTAGTTAATCAACTCATTCTACCTATTATTGAAGTCTTCTCCGGATCATACATGCGCCCACGACGACTCGTGATGCACCCATGCATCAACAACAACAAGGACATGCTTTGTCAACCAAGGCGCCTATATAAACATTAGCTCGGTTGCATGTATTCCAGACAAAGCAAGCATACAGCCTAAGCTAATCAAGATGGCTTCCTCTACGCCTTGCCTTGTCCTACTGTTGTGCCTCACTAGCCTCCTGCAGGCATCGCTTCTTATTGCTGCAGATTACCCGCCGCACGGGGAGGAGCCGTCGTGGGAGCTGCCGGAGTCCGAGGTGAGGGAGAGGTTCTCCGACTGGATGACCAAGTACTCAAAGCACTACTCGTCCCACCGGGAGGAGGAGAAGCGGTTCCAAATCTTCAAGCAGAACACCAACTCCATTGGCAAGTTCAGGTCGCAGACCAAGACCAATGGCAGCGGTGGCGTCGGCGCCGGATTCAAACCGGGGAGAAAAGGCACTTTCGTCATCAGAATGAACAGGTTCGGCGACCGCACCACCAGGGAGGTTGTCGACCAGTTCACCGGCTTCAACAACACCGGCTTTCATGCCGCGTCGCCCACCCACCTCCCCTACCACTCCTGGAAGCCGTGCTGCGTTGACTGGCGCTCCAGCGGCGCTGTCACCGGCGTCAAGTTTCAAGGCGATTGCGGTAAGTTGTCAGGCTATAGCTTATTCCTTCTTGCGTGCAGAGTGATGTTTGCTCAATTATATTAATTACTCTCATCGATCGTACCTGTGGATGGAATGGAAATAATGGCAGGATCGTGCTGGGCGTTTGCGGCGGTAGCGGCAATGGAGGGCATGAACAAGATCAGGACAGGGGAGCTCGTGTCTCTGTCGGAGCAGGTACTCGTGGACTGCGACAGCCTGAGCAGCGGCTGCGACGGCGGCCGCTCAGACACGGCTCTCAGCCTCGTGGCTGCCCGCGGCGGCATCACGTCGGAGGAGAGGTACCCGTACAGCGGATTCCAGGGTAAGTGCGACGTAGACAAGCTGCTGTTCGACCACCAGGCGTCTGTCAAGGGCTTCAATGCCGTGCCGCGCAACAATGAACGTCAGCTGGCGCTGGCCGTGGCGAGGCAGCCAGTGACGGTGTACATCGATGCCAGCGGCTTCGAGTTCCAGTTCTACGCCGGCGGTATCTACCGCGGCCCATGCTCCGGCAATCCCGCGAGGGTGAACCATGCCGTCACCATCGTCGGCTACTGTGAGGATGAAGGAGAGGGAAACAAGTACTGGATTGCCAAGAACTCGTGGAGCAACGACTGGGGTGACCAGGGATACATCTACCTCGCCAAGGACGTGCCCTGGAAGACGGGCACTTGTGCCCTCGCCAGCTCGCCCTTCTACCCGACAGCTTGACCACGGCCGACATCTATCGTACCGGATGGCTATCTATATATGGATGTGAGGAGTTGCTTCCATTTCCTTGTGATAACGCAAAAATAAATTTTTACTACTTATTAAAGTAATTCCCTTTCGATCGATCAATAGATCATGTAATACCATGGCTTAAGAGTAATAAAGTTTGAAACATTGTGTGCTCTTTTCTTTCTCCATTTCTCAATGGGTTTGTTTATATAGGTACTAGTGATTCTTCCAAGCGGAAAAATAATGCGGAAAAATCCCGAGCGATGTGGGAAATTTCCCTCCTAGGATACACGAAGCAAACCGCATTATTTTCATTCAAGCAGCATACTAACTAATGGTTCTTCCAAGCTCAAATAAGGTCCATCAAGCAAACTGAAAAAAAAGGTACATCAAGGAACATAGGGAGTCTAGTTCCACAAGCAACTGGAATATTTACATGATGAAGGTAACAGACACTCATGACGTTAAACCAGATAACATACTAAGACCATAGTTTTGATTGCTACTAAATCGACGATTGCAACTTCTTGGATAAAAAAGTTCAAAAGAAGTTCCTTAATATTAGTAAGTTAGCAATATCAATGCATATATAGGGTATGGACGAAATAGGCACCAACAAATGTCGAAACCGAAATATTAGTAATCTCACGAACGAAATAGGCTTTCGCCCAGCTTTATAAATAAAGCAACCATCCATACATAGTTCCGAAAGTACAACACACGCACAACGAAATCAACAAGCCTGTGGGGCAGCACAACCACCCCAACACACACTGAGAGAGCTACAGCTACAAGAAGCCAAGCGAGCGGGGCCCTAAATCCAGAGAGGCTCAAGAGCGGGACGGCGGCGGTGCTATGCGACGAGCCTCCTCAATCAGAAGTCAAAGGATGACGTCCATATGCTCCTTGTCCTGGCGCCTACAAAGCGGGTACCACTGCTGCAAAAACGCGAGGAGTTTGAAGATCGAGTCAGTGGCACGTCAAAGATTTTTTCAATCGCCATCTTATTGCGAATCATCCACAGGGTCCACATCATAGCCGCAAAAACGAGCCAAAAGCGGCGACGCCCCTTATTAGGACTGTTTGCGTGGGATTCTAGGAATAGTCCAAGATCCTGGTCTTCCTAGTCGGGGCCCAGGGCTTCTCGAACAAAGTTCCATAGGAATCGGGCTGCAGGACAGGTGAACAACATGTGTGCTCCCGTTTCTGGGATCAAACATACTGGACACAACCCGTCCCCCGGTCCCTGATGGAGAGCCACCTCGGTCCCCGAAGGAAGGCGATCGCGAAGCAGTTGCCACACGAAGATCTTTGTCTTCAAGGGTAAAGGGGCCTTCCAAAGATGCTTGGTCCAGGGCAAGACGGGCCCTCTAAATAGGGACTTGTATGCCGAGCTCACCGAGAAAGTCCCTGACGGAGTGAGCCTCCATGAGGACGAATCTGCCTCCCCGGATAGGGAGGCCGGTAGCCAGGCCCGCAGGGAGAGCCATTCGTCGGCTTCAGCTAAATCAAAGGTAGGACGAAAGGGGAGGGGCCAGGACCCGGCCTGGGAAGCCTCCGCCACCGATACAGCCGGGTTCGCGCAAATCGCGAAGATGTGGGGGTAGGAAAGCCTAAGCGGGTCCCCATCAAGCCAGAGATCTAGCCAGAAGAGTGTGCCCTCTCCATTTCCAATGGTGAAGGTCACCCCACGCCGAATCTCTGACTTGATGTCCTGGATGGATTGGCAAAATTGCGAGCCATCCCGGCGGTCACACGCGAGGAGGGGGCGTCCGCGAACTTATTTGGCTTCTAACAATTGAAGCCACAAACCTCCATCTCCCATCAGAATACACCAAACCTATTTCAGCATGAGGGCCAGGTTGAACTTGCGAGATGCTAAAATGCCTACGCCTCCCAGATCCTTGGGGGTGCAGATGTCTACCCATTTCACCATGTGATATTTCTAGCGGCCGTGGGGATCCTTCCAGAAGAAGCGAGACATCTCCTTGTCAAAGGAACCATGCACCCCTTCCGGGAGGAGATACAACCCCATGATATACATCGGTAAGATGGATAGACAGGCATCGATCAGGACCGTCTTGCTCCCTTTGGAAGTGAACCTGCCACACCATGGTTCGGACTTGGCCCGAACCCAGCCAACCAGGGGCTCTAGGTATCTGATAAGGATCCTAGAAGCCCGGACCGGCATCCCTAGGTAAGTGACGGGGAAAGAGGTCAACCGACAATTGAGGTTGTTGGCTATCCTCTGTTGGTCCTCGGGAGAGAAGCCTAGCGCTATGACCTCACTCTTATTGAAGTTAATCCTCAGGTCGGACATCTCCTGAAAGCAGAGAAGGAGAAACTTCAAGTTGATGATGTCCATGTCCGACCCCTTCACCATGATCATCGTGTCATCCACATACTGCAGGTGTGTGACACCACCCCCCGGGATAAGGTGGCCAACCACACCAGAGATGTGGCCGGCGGCCTTAGCCTTGTCTAAGATCTCCGCCAACGCATCTACCGCCAAGTTGAAGAGGAGGAGGAGATGGGGTCTCCTTGCCGCACCCCACATGAGGGTCGAAGTAAGGTACCACCTCCCCATTGATATTAATCGCATTACTCTCCGACATGACAAATTGCATGATCCAGAAAATGAAGCGATCATCAACCCCCTTCCTAATCAGCACCTGACGTAGGAAACGCCAGTCCAGGTGATAATAAGCCTTCTGAAAGTCTAATTTCAAGAAGACCCCCATTGTCCTCTTGGTTTTCACCTCGTGGACAATCTCATGGAATGCCAGGACACCATCGTGAATCAGTCGACCCTTGAGGAAGGCGAACTGATATGGATGGGTCAAGCGCTCCATGACCGGGGCGAAGCGCGAGGCACGAACTTTGGCGAAGATGCGTTGAATGACATTGATCACTGTGATCGGCCTGAACTGACGGAGGTCCGACGCACCTACAACTTTGGGAATCAAGGTCATGACGCCAAAGTTCAACCGGGACATGACGAGGGTACCCGTGAAGAATTCTTGGAACATTGGCATGATCACGCGTTGCAGGGAGGCCCAAAAGGTCTGAAAGAAAGCCACTGGCAAGCCATCCGGCCGTGAAGCCAGTTAGCTTTCATCGACCTGATTACTGTCTCCACTTCCTCCGGAGGAATGGGAGCGTGAGATCCGCATTCTTGCCTACCGTGACCCTGGCGTCCTCCGCCTAGAAATCCACTGCAAGCGCAACCCCTGAGCGGGGGCCCTCCAAGAAGAGATCCTTGTATAAGGAGTAGCTATGGGTCGAGAGATCGTTGCGGTCTTCCAGGAGCCTCCCACTGTCCCAGAGGCAGGAGATCGCGCATTTCCGCTGCCGGCCATTTGCCACCGCGTGGAAATAAGCCGTGTCCACATCCCCTTTGAGGAGCCAGTTCTGTCGGCTCCTCTGCCTCCAGAAAACCTCTTTCCCTTTATAGATCGCCAGCAGCAAGGACTCCAGGAAGTAGCGATGGGTCCACTCCTCCGCGGAGAGGCCCTGTGCATCCGCCGTGTGGTCTAAAGATTGGATCTCGCTTAGTAGCGATTCCTTATGGCAACGGATCGCCATGCCAAGATTAGGCCCCCCAACCTCTCATAAATTGGCGGGCCATCAAGGCACAATGATGCCACACGTCGACCGCACAAAACCTACGCGGCCGGGAAGCCGCTGTTGTCTCCCACTTTGCCTTTACCGCCTCCACAAAGCCTGGTTGGGACAACCAGAAGTTATCGAAGTGGAAGTGGTTCTGGCGCTGGGTGATGCCACCCCCTGTGGAAAGCAGCAAGGGGGTATGATCCGATCCGATCCGATCCTGGTGAGTGCCCGGAGTGAGCAGAGTGGGAATGCTACTTCCCATTCCACTGACACCAGGACCCTGTCCAAGACGGATTGGATAGGAGTCGCCTGCCTGTTGGTCCAGGTAAACCTGGCCCCAACCCTATGGACCTCTCTAAGAGCGAGGTCCGCGATGCAATCGTTGAACATACGTATCCTTGGGATGTCCACATTTGCAGAGCTTTTGTCTTCCGGAGAGCGGATAAGATTAAAGTCTCCTGCCACGACCACGGGGATGGGGCTCCTCTCAACCTTTGCTTTCAGCTCGGCCAGGAAGTTCGCTGATCTACTATGATCCGCGAGGCCGTAGACAATAATGGTCTCCAACTAGAGGCCAGCTCGTCTATGGGTGAGTGACATGCTCACGAATAATTCCACACGGTCCATGTCCTCCACCTCAAAAGTCTCCTCCTTGGCGCCAAGGAGGATACCACCCTAGTGGACCGAGGCCGGCAACCAGTTCCATGCGAACTTGTGCCGGCTCAGGCCCTCAAGTTCAGAGAGGCGGAAGTCTTGTCTGATGGTCTCCTAAATCCCCACAATATCTACTGCTTCTTGTCGCAAATAATCCTTAAGCTGGCGCTGCCGACCATCGTTCCCGAACACTCTGATGTTCCAAATGAATGACCTAATCATGGGCCAATTCATTTAGGAACTATGACAGGGTTGTCCCCTTACGGGGGACGGATCGGAACCTACCATCGATCGAGGGCTTGGACGTCGCCTTCGGGGGACTCCCGCGTGTCCTCCTCAAAGAGGTGGATGTCATGGAAACATCCTCGCTCTCGGTGCTAGGAGGTTGTCCCTCCCCCCGGACCCAGGCCCCAAGGGCCCGGGTTCAGCGGGGTTGAGGGGTTCAGCCCGCCTATGCTCCTCCTGAGCACGGGCAGCGGCCAAGGCCCCCTCATAAACCTCCTTAGCCCTAATTGCGACGATTTGCTCCAGGTGGGGGCCGCGCTCGCCCCTAAAGATGATGCCACTATCGATGGCTACCTGCACCAAGTGATCCAGGGACGTATCTGCTAGCACCGATAAGCGAGAACCAGAGGGGGGAGGGATGGGAGGGAGGAGGAGGGGGTGGGGGCGAGTACCTGGGTCTAGGTTCCGAGTTGCCGCCCTCTGCGACACCAGCGTCAACACCGAAGGCTCCGTTCCCTGTGACATCCCCCTCGAGCGCGCGATGCGGGCACTGTGGCGGGAAGGCTGGGGGTGGGGCGCTGTTGGCATGGATTGGGGTCGGCCACCGGGGTGTCGGGTGGGACCTAGGAGGGGGCCATGCCTACCTAGGCAGGAGTAGCGGGGAACGACGCCGGAGAGGTCTGTGGTGAGGTCGGAGACGAGCCAGGGGACAGGGTGTAGCAAGACACCCCTAGGGAGCGCGGGGAAGACGGAGCCATGACCCCCAACCCCACACTCCTAGAGTCTCGGTCGCCCTCAGGGTGGCTGGGTGGGGAGCCCCCTGAGGAGGCCGACACGTCCAGGTGTCCTATGAACCCGGCCTCCTTGCTGAAGTTGGAACCATATTGCATGATGGAGAGATCCAGAGCGACTGCAGAGAGCTCCAGCTGGGCCATCGGCGGAGCACGGGGAGACGGGCCTCCGGCGAAGGGGGCAGGAGGCGAGGCTGGTGCCGAGCCTCCGAGCCCCCTCCCTCTGGGTCGTCATCGTCCTCACTCCCCGTTGGGCTGCCCGAAGGTGGAGCTGACGGGGGAAGGGAGGACCGCGGTACGGGTGGGAGGAGTCCAGCTCGACCGGCATGCGCCATCCGTCTTCGCCGAAGTAGATCATGGGGAGGATCCCTGGGAGATGGGCTGGATCCAGGCACAAGACCTTGATACGGATCGGTCCACAGCCAGCCAGAGACGCCTCGTCCACCTCCACCAGCTTGCCGATCGCCTGAGCCACGAGCTCCAGGAAGGGCAGGGTCCTGAGCTCGATGGAGAGGGAGATCTGACTG
Source organism: Avena insularis (assembly GCA_023614405.1). NCBI lineage: Eukaryota > Viridiplantae > Streptophyta > Magnoliopsida > Poales > Poaceae > Avena > Avena insularis. Next base: position 450,668,624 of record CM042685.1, read on the forward strand.
GACGGCAGGGTGAGGGCGGAGCTGCAAGCACAGAGTCTCATAACCTCGACTGTGAGGAATGCTATCACAAACTCCATGCTCGAGATCGGCCTCACCTGCCACTCCCCTGGCATCATGCTCATCAGCTCCGCTGGATCAGCTCAGCGGTGATGGTCGTCGGGCATGTCCCTGGCTTCACCTTGGCAACCACCAAGTTCTCCGGCACCGTCAGCTGTATCCCCCCAATGTCGATATAATAGAATCCCTCGTCGATGTATTGACCGAGGAACTCCATCTGTCGGGGAACACGGGGGGAGAGGGCGAAGGACTGGCCCGACGGACCGACGGCAGGGGCCACGAAGCTCTTCTTATTCTTCTTCTTCTTGGACGGGTCCGAGGGGACCACGGGCGCTTCCTCTAGCCTCGGAGAACTGCGCGGTGAGCGCCGCCGATCCCTGTCGCGTTGCCAATCACCACTGCCCTCTCTGCCCCCGTCATGCGCCCTTGGGGGAGGGTTCTGGAGAAGGTCTTGACGGAGCCCCTCCTCCGTGTGACGACTGTCAGGGGACGGGGGACGCCTTTCCCCTCTGCAGCTTAGGAGGCCCATGGGGAGAATCAGACCATCCAGGCGCGCCCGCATCGACCGTATGCTGCTGAGTCAGTGGCGCCGTTAGAGCGCCTCATGAGCAGGGGGATCAAGGGCCGGGAGAGCGACGGCCGGGGTGGCGGTAGGGGGCCGGGGCCGGTGAGGGAGGCGGAGCGGGGAGGCGGGACCTCTTCATGGCAGCGACCTCGGCGAAGGTTCGCAACAGGGGCGGCGGTGGCGGGGTCCGGCGGCACCCCGGAACGTAACTGAAAATAGCTAAAAAATGTTTAATACACACTCATTTAGTCATTTCCATTACTTGTATGGTGATAAGAAGAATACGGAAAATAAACTACCAAGGGAGAAGTGCTTATTAATAGAGGCAAACCCAGTCCCCCTTGTTTCAAATAATATGCACTCAACGCATAGACTAGGTTAATTTGAATATAAATTAAAGCACAACATTGAAGTAACTAGATCGTCAATGATTTATTTTGTCAGTCCAAGCATCCGTCGACGTTTTCCAATTATACACTCATGCAATGCAAGCATCCTCCGATGCATCCACCGATGCATCCGCCAAAGCCAAAGCCATTTCTATTTCCTAGAAATACGTAAGTGTCAACGCCAATGTCATTTACTATAAATGTAATTATATAAGAACGCAACACTACAATAGAGTGAAAAAAGTTAGATATTGACATAGCAACGGCCTTTAATTAGTTCAGCCACATGCCGGTCACAAGTTGTTTGCATATAATTCCCCAAATAAATGCATTATATTGAGCACAGTGCCTTAGAAAATTATAAAATTTACAATGGCTTCTAGATCAGATCCGAGTATCTAAAATTAAGTCAACAATTCAAAGTGTGGCAACAAAAATCAAATTCGGATCATTCGCAAAAAAAAAATCAAATTCGGATTAAACCAAACCTAACCCTAGGATTAAACCAAAATGAATTATTAAATAAAAATAGCACTAATCTCGGGCTTCTACTGCTGTGGAGATCCTTGTCGCAGACGACGGCGAGTTCGTCATGAATCCACGTCGGAGAGCACGGAGACCTCCTGCTTCTGCGAGGTCAGCTTGCTAGTTTATTTTGCGAATTCTTGTGCATTTTGACTAAACAAATCATTTGATGGTCCATCAGCTTCAAATTTGTGCTCTAATTTCTTTTGAAATTAGCGTACCCTAAGTGGTGAATGCATGCATGTTCTATGAAATAAACCCTGGTCATTGAGAAATAGAGAGAAAGTAGAGCACACAATGTTTCAAAATTTGTTACTCTCGTCAATCCATGGTATTACATGATCTATTAATCGATCAAAAGGGAAGTAGTTAAAAGTTTATTTTGCAAAATCAAAACGAAATATGGAAACAACTCCTCATCACATCCATAAATAGCCATATCCGGTACGATAGATGTCGAGCTAGCGTGGTCAAGCTGTGGGGTAGAAGGGCGAGCTGGCGAGAGCACAGGTGCCCGTCTTCCAGGCCACATCCTTGGCGAGGTAGATGTATCCCTGCTCGCCCCAGTCGTTGCTCCAGGAGTTCTTGGCAATCCAGTACTTGTTTTCCTTGCTGGGCCCCTCGCAGTAGCCGACGATGGTGACGGCGTGGTTCACCCTCGCCGGATTGCCGGAGCATGGGCCGCGGTAGATACCGCCGGCGTAGAACTGGAACTCGAAGCCGCTGGCATCGATGTACACCGTCACGGGCTGCCTCGCCACGGCCAGCGCCAGCTGACGTTCGTTGTTGGGCACCACGGCCTTGAAGCCCTTGACAGATGCCTGGTGGTCGAACAGCAGCTTGTCCACGTCGCACTTACCCTGGAACCCATTGTATGGGTACCTCTCCTCCGACGTGATGCCGCCGCGGGCAGCCACGAGGCTCAGGGCCGTGTCTGTGTGGCCGCCGTCGCAGCCATTGCTCAGGCTGTCGCAGTCCAGGAGTACCTGCTCCGATAGCGACACCAGCTCCCGGTCCTGATCTTGTTCATGCCCTCGATCGCCGCCACCGCCGCGAACGCCCAGCACGATCCTGCCATTTCCATTCCATCGACACATTTGAGTAATTAACTTAATTGAGAATGCATCGCTCTGCTTGACGAACTTACCGCAAGCGCCTTGGTTCTTGACGCCGGTGACAGCGCCGCTGGAGCGCCAGTCAACGCAGCACGGCTTCCAGGAGCGGGAGGGGAGCGGGGTGGGCGACGCGGCATGGAAGCCGGTGTTGTTGAATCCGGTGAACTGCTGGACGACCTCCCTGGCGGTGAGGTCGCCGAACCTGTTCATGCGGACGACGGCGCTGCCCTTGTTCTGCGACCTGAACCCGCCGCCAACGACGCCGACGCCGCCGGTGCCCCTGTTCTGCGACCTGAACTTGCCGATGGAGTTGGTGTTCTGCTTGAAGATTTGGAACCGCTTCTCCTCCTCCCGGTGGGACGAGTAGTGCTTTGAGTACCTGGTCATCCAGTCGGAGAACCTCTCCCTCACCTCGGACTCCGGCAGCTCCCACGACGGCTCCTCCTCGCCATGCGGCGGATAATCTGTGGCCATAAGAAGCGATGCCTGCAGGAGGCTGGTGAGGCACAAGACTAGGACAAGAAGGCAAGGCGTGGAGGAAGCCATCTTGATTAGCTGCTTAGGCTGTATGCTTGCTTTGTCTGGAATACATGCAACCGAGCTAATGTTTATATAGGCGCCTTGGTTGACAAAGCATGTCCTTGTGGCTAGCTGGTGCATCACCAGTCGTCGTGGGCGCATGTATATATATGATCCAATGAGTTGATTAACTAACCCAATATTTAAGCCATTGATGTTCTGATAATTCACAGTAATGTCAAACAGAATAGTTAATTGTGTATAATTAAAATTAGGACGTGTCTGATTTTCAGTTGGTTGATAGTAATTAGCTTAATTCTTAATCAGGTCGATGTCATTCTATACCTTAATTGCAACCTCACTTGTAACTAGAAATATCTCAGTTTCAATCCCGCTTGAAAGTAATAAAGTCAGTTGCAAGTGTTGCAACCGAAAAATCCTACTTGTAACCCCACTTTTAACTCACATATGTACGAATCATAATCATGATGTAAATCTAATGGATTAGGACATAACCGAGCTCTAACTTAATTCTCAATCGTTTGAAGAATTAGCAAAACCGATTAAATTATGTGTTTTCTTTTTTCTCAACATAGCCCATTAGATCAAAGTAGGATGAATCATTCTCTTCTCCTAGTGGTCTACGGTGGATAATAGTGTTTGACCTTTCCACATTGCCCAACTTGCACTAAATGTTAATGGCGAGTGGATTTATGTTACTAGTTTGTTGATCACCCAAGGTCTAGCTGTTGTGCTATTCATTTAGTTTGTACAAGAGAATATTTCCATGGAGAATGCATTCTAGAAAATTTGATTTGAGCGTGAGACACCAGGTCGTACATGCATCTCTACCGATCAGAGAAGAAACATGCTTGGTGGTAAGCGAGCATGTACTACGTCCGTATCATGGCTAGCTATTACTCCCTTCGTTTCAAAATATAAAATATTTTAAGTTGTAAAGCAAATGTATCTAGACTTTTTTTAATATTTAATTCAACTTTGGGGTGAATCTATACGCTAAAAGAAGTCTAGATTTATTTTTTTCACAAACCTAAAACATCTTATATTTTGAAAAGGAGGGAGTACGAGAGTACTTATCTTCGGTTACGCAAAACAGTACGTGTTTCAACAATTAACGAATCTAATAAATTACTTATAAGACTGTATCAATACATTAAACCTATGAGGTCGTGCCTACCAAACATGCAAGTATATGTACCACACCTATTCATTTTTGTAACTTTGTAATTTTTAGCAACTACTGTTCGGTATTAAAAAAAAATGATGTTTTGAATATCAACATGGCCTCTAAAATAATTTAATTTTCCATTGACATGTCTCTGAATAGTTCACGAGTAGGCTTAATTCCAAAAGTCTCCGGTGGCAAGGATTTCTAAATAAGCCCTACACACAAAAACACGGACGTGAGAGAGCTTAGAGGCGGCCGCACCAGAAAGGGCCCCTCCCTCTCCCGTGCTCTACAGTAACTTCCCCTTGAGAGTCGTTTCAGAGCGGCGAGCTCTCCTCCGACCCAAATCCAACGGCGGCTCGCCCTGGTCCCTGGTAGTGGCAGGTTCGGCCTTAGGCCGAGTTTGGGCAGCTTGCCCGTGTTTTGGAGTTGTGTCCCGTATCTGTGTAGCCAGATCTCGAGGCTTCTAGGGCTTCTCCCTCTCCTGCTTTTCTTCGCGAGGCGCGCTGGGAAGGCGATGGGGAGAGCCACTGTCTCCGTCAATAAAGCTGCATCTTGTCTGATCCAAATCTTGTTGTGGCAGTTTCTGGCTCTGGCCGGCCGAGGCGGCGAGGGGAGCTGGGTACTTGCTGCTGGATGCATCCCCTCTCTCTGTCCGGACGTGGTGGCGGAGGGAGTAGAGGGGAGGCTGCAAGAGGAGGGGTGTTGTCGGTGGGAAGGGTCGGTTTTTGTGGTGTTTGTTGGAGCTTGGTGGAGATCTGATGTTCTTGACCAGCTCTTGGTCTTTGGATGGGGCTTATTTTTTCCTCATCCGCCTCCTTTGACCCGTGGCGGGTTTCAAGTTTCGGGGGTGGATTGCTTTTCTTGTTGCGGTGGCCAGGGACCTTCGGTCGCCGGTGGTCTTCAGATGGAGGTGAAGCCTGGGCCTTCTCTTCTCCTCGCCTTGGTGGAGTTGGTGTTGAGAGTAAGATGGCTGAGCTTCGATCTGATGGCCGTCGGTGGGGGGAGATGAAGCCTCAATTTCCTCGAGCACATCTTCGGTCCATGGCGACCTTTGGAAATCGCTGGTATGCTCCAGCCCCTGTTTAACCTCCATTTGAGGCCCTTTCTGAAGCCTACTGTTGTTGTGGCGCTGGTCGGCATCGAAGCAAGTGGCGTAATCCCCGCGGCGGTGTTCGACGACGGCAAGTCTGGCTTCTTCCGGCTCGACGGAGGGGAGAGAGAAGGACTAGATTGCATTTTATCTTCTTTTAGCAAGGTCCTTTTTGCTTATACCAGGGACCCATGTGTTTTTCCTGTTTTTATGGGGCTCTCTGTAATATTCTTGTTCACCCTCCGGATGGGATAAAAATTTAGGCTTCTATTCCCAACGGGGCCCCTTGTGTTCAAAAAAAGAGAGAGAGCTTAGAGGCAGAGAGAGTTCGATGCGATTTAGCCATTGAGGGTTGGCTAGCGAGGGCTACCCTGGTCAAAAGAAGCTAGCGGACCCTCAAAATCAAGTTTCCTTACAATAGTAAGAAAACAAATGAGATAGGAACGTAAACAAAATATTGGCTATTGGATTGGCACCAGAGGAACTAAACACACCGTTGTCACCTAGTTTGGGCCAGCGTTAGACTAAGACAATGAAGGCCTGCTATCGAAGATGGACTCGGTGGACACGTTTCAGCCTTAAAGCGTGATCAGAATGCAGTCAAGGAGGTACCATAAGGCTTTGGAATCTGTTTCAGGGAACCTAACATGGGTTGATACCTACCATCAATATGACTGTTTTCTTGCCAGTTTAAACATGGAAATAATAATCGGCAACTCGAATTGTATCTCAAAAAGGCCTAGTTAGTACCAGTTTATGTCTACGAGCCCATGGATCTGCATGGCGGCTCGACGTGGGAGACGAAAGACGGACGCTTGGGTCCATGTTCAGAGTAAAGTCAGAGGAGAAGTTACATACTTTAGTGCTAGAGTTATAAGATGAATCCTACTTGTAAACGTGTATGAGTTGCCCTAGCTTAAACGGGAAGACGGGTCATCTCATATATATGTGAGAGGTGATGGACGATTGAGTCTTAGGCGCAAAAAACGACAAATTAATAACTTTACTTTTGTCTCTTCAACCCTTGTTCCTGCTCTCCATTTCTTCATCGACGTCACACGTAGATCGTCCATTGAATCAACAACTGAGCTAAGAATGGCCAAGACCAACTTGTTTCAGTCCATAGTGGTCGTAACCTTCAATAGGGTTCGTCCTGAGGAACTTGGACTTCGGGTTTCAAAAGCGTCGGCTAGATTGTCTTGTGTATTGCGCTTGTAGCAGGCCTCCTACGATATGATTTGTGTTGCATCACCCTCGGTGTTGTAGGTACACATTAACATGTGTGCGAGTGTACCAAGCCAAGACCCGTTTTGGCGCAACACACTTTTTGGCGACTCCGTAGGGAACAAAAATCTTAGACCGTACAATCATGACCAGTATTAAGATCAATAAACCCACCACGGTTACTATTGGTAACATCATAGGGGCAAGTTTTTATGAACTCAATGAAGAACAACGCTAACCCTTTGAGCAAAGCACTCAGGAAAAGGAAGAAGCTAAAGATCTCGAAACCTACTTGACCACCTTCAAGAAACAACAGCAAGAAATCATCGAGCCAGTGGGAGAGTTCAAGCCAGTTTCGATCGTCAATGACAAGCCAAATGTAAGTGATTGATGCTTTTTCTTCTAGTCAAGTAGCAGTACTTCAAAACATGTTTTCACAAACCACACACAAGTGAATGGTTTGTTTAGTACAATAATGCTAAAAGCAATACTTCTCAAGCCGCAATCGGTAAATCAATCAACAAGCCAGAAAAATCGGTTTATGACAGTACTATCCTATGGGGTTTTTCGCCAACTATATCCTTTTCGGCCAACAACCGACTCAAGAATTCTGTCTTATGGTTCAAGGATCCGCACCGAACCTAGGTTCGGTTCCAATCAAAATGTCATCTCTTACCCAACAGGTAAATGGGAAATCGTTTCTAGATGAGCATGTTGAAAAACTCAAAGGGAATTAGATCGGGTTGCTTTATAAAGAGTCAAGGTTATACCAAAGCATAGAGTTTATGAAAAACCCTATTCCTAATACTTTGATAAACTATCATATCCCTCGGGTTATAGAGTTCCTGATTTTTTTAAATTCAGTGGGTCAGATGGTAAAATTACTATGGAACACGTTAGCTAGTACTTAGCTTAACTTGGTGAAGCCATCAACCAAGGACATCTCAAAATATGTTTTTTTCTTTTATCACTTACTGGTGTAGCTTTTGCATGGCTTTCTTCGTTACCACATGAATCTATTTGCAACTGGTATACTTTAGATATAAAACTCCATGAACACTTCTACATTGGTGAAAACGAGATGAAATTATCACATATAACATCCATTAAACAGAAAGCTTATTAATCTATAACTGATTATATGAGATGGTTTAGAGATACCAAAAACCGTTGTTATAATTTGACAATTTCAGACAAAGATATGGATGACTTAGTGGTTGTAGGTTTAAAACATCAACTTCGTGAGAAAGTTGAGCACTTTACCTTTCTCATGGCCGAACAAGTTCAAGAAAGAGCGTTGGCTCATGACAGACGGGCTAATAAGGTGAGGGAAACACAATAGGTGAATCGGATCTAGATTAATACTATAGAATCTGTCGGTCTATAAGGATCTAGATGGAGGTTTCAAGTGTATTTTTGACACAAGAAAATGTGATAAAATATTTGATTCCTTGTTAAAATACATTCAGATATATCGAGGAATGTTGGCTGCGGGATAGTGGCGGAAGACTTCCTCAGGGCTAGCCAAAACTCACGCCCATCTTAAACACGCCAACATTTACATGAGACCATGAGTGGAGCATCATTACCTACGACCCCAACTCATCCAAGAGGTACCATATGGGGGTCATTACCTACTAATCAAACACAAACAAGAGGTACGATCGGGGTTCATTACCTACGACCCCAGCATAAACAATCAGGCTAAACTCGATGGATGACCATGTAGTTTATCCCACACATACTGTTTTCATGCAAGGAAGAAACATCCTGGATGATGTAGTAATTCTGCATGAAATTGTACATGAACTACATAGATTTGTTTTGAATGTGGTGTTGTTTAAAATTGACTTCAAAAAGGCCCATGATAAAGTCAAGTGGTCTTTCCTTCAACAAACTCTCGGAAAGGATTTTCTGAAGAGTGGCGTGATATATTTCAAAGTTTCATGTTTGAAGATAATATTGTCATTAAAGATCAATGGTGATGTAGATAGGTAGTTTCATACAATAAAAGGTTTGAGACAAGGTGAACCATTATCACCGATACTATTTAATATAGTGGCAGATATGTTGGCTACAATAAAAGGTTTGATTCAACGTGCAAAAGCTGATGGGCAAATTAAAGGTGTAGTCCCTCATCTTGTCGACTGTGGTCTATCTATCCTTCAATATGCTAACGATATCATTCTATTTATGGAACGTGACCCTGGAGAAGGCTAAGAATCTGAAATTAATATTATCTGCATTCAAGCAACTTTCTTGTCTAAAGTTTAATTTTCATAAGAGTGAATTGTTTTGCTTCGGCGAGGCTTAAAACGAGTCCCACCTGTATATTGGTCTGTTTGCCTATGGTAAAGGCCAGTTTCTAATCAATTATTTGGGGATACCGATTCATTATGGTAGACTCACAAATGTCGGGTGGAAAAACGTTGAGAAGAGGTTACAATTAAGATTACGAAGTTGGAAAGGAAAATTACTATCTCTTGTCAGAAGATTGGTACTCATAAATTCGGTAGTAAGTAATATGGTACTATATATGATCTCCTTCTTCCAACTTTCTAATGAGTCTTGCATAGATTGGATTATTTCCAGTCGAGATTCTTTTGGCAAGGAGATAGTGATAAAAAGAAATAACAATTGGCCAAATGTAGTATGGTTTGTTGTCCCAAAGATCAAGGTGGACTTGGGATCCATAACCTTCAGGTCAAAAACACCGCCCTACTAGGTAAATGGATTTTCAAGCTACTTACCGAGAAGTGTGTTTGGAAAACCCTCACGAGGAGGAAATATGTTAGCTCCAAAGCGTTGTCTCAAGTACTCTGGAAACCAGCATCTGGGGGTTCGCAGCATGGAAAATAAAAAAATCCTATAGCGGGAACACACAAAAGCCAAGATCTAATCTACGAGATCGGTGCAACGAGTTTGTAGAGAACTAACCCTCATAGATCCAAAGCGTTTAACGAGATTCGGATCTCGTGGTTGATGTATTTGATCACTTGCCGATCTCAAGATCGTGTAGACGATCCTTCCGGCGCCACGTTCCGGCATCCCTTCCGTAGTCAGTCACACGTACGATAGTGGATGAATACCTTCCTCTCCCTTGTTCCAGCAGGGCAGCGGAGGTTGTAGATCTCCTCGGAATCCCAACAACACGATGGTGTGTTCGTCGTGGTGGAGGAGAAGATATTACTGCAGGGCTTCGCCTAATCCGGAGCAGTGTATGGAGGAGAGAGGGGAGGCGCCGACGGCTAGGGTTTGGGGTGAGGGGCTAGGGGGCACCCTCAACCCTCCTTATATGGGTGGAGGGGCGACGACCAGGGTTCCCAGCCCTGGCTGAGTCCTTCCCCAACTCCTCTAGGCCAACGACAAGGAAGGGGAGAGGGAAAACTTGTCCCTCAAGGTTTCCTTTCCTTTCCTAACTAGGATTTGACTTTTCAACCTAGGATTTGACTTTTCAAACTAGAGTTTGTTTCTCTCTTCCTAGTCCTTTGACGAGTTGGCCTAGGGCATGATGCGTCCATCCCATCAGGGTATGGTAAATTCCAAGTACTCCTGGGATGGTGGACCTTCCAGAACATTCTAGAAGCTTCTGGTCAAAACACCGAAAACATTTTTGAACCCCGCGAAATTTACTTTCCTTATATGAATCTTATTGTCCGGACCATTCTGGATCTCCTCGTGATGTCCTGGATCTAATCCAAGACTCCTAACAACATTCGGTCTCCAACTCATATTCCATATCTACTAAACAATATCGAATCCTTAAGTGTGTCTCCCTATGTTTCGTGAACTATGGAGACATGATCGTGGCACCTCTCCGATCATTAACCATTAGAGGGATCTAGAAATCCATTATGGCTCCCACATATTTCTATGATGACTTCGTGATCGAATGAACCATTTACATACGATACATATTTCCTTTGTCTCGCGATACTTTACTTATCTGAGGTTTGATCGTCAGCATCTCTATACCTAGTTCAACCTCGTTATTGATAAGTACTCTTTACTCGTTCTGTGATATGACATCCCTTGTGACCTAGTCACATGCTTGCAAGCCAATTGGATGACATTCCACCGAGAGGGTCCAGAGTATATCTATCTGTCATATGGATGGACAAATCCCACTCTTGATCCATGTGCTTCAACACATACTTTTAGAATACTCAATGTCACCTTTATAATCATCCAGTTACGAAGTGGTGTTTGATATCATCAAATTACCCATCCGGTGATGGTGATTAACATGATCTCATGGTCAAAGGATTAGGTTACTATGTATTTAAAAGATTGTAGCAAACGAATTTTAAATGACTTGATCTTATGCTATGCTAACTATAGGAGTATGTCCATCACATCATTCTCCTAATGATATGATCTTGTTATCAATAACATACAATGTCCACAATTAGGAAACCATAATCATCTATTAATCAACAAGCTAGTTTAACAAGAGGCTTACTAGGGACTCTTTCATGTTTACAAAACACACAAGTATTAATGTTTCCGGTTAATACAATTATAGCATGGGGTGTAAATAATCATCATAAACACAAATATATAATAATAACAACTTTTATTATTGCCTCTTGTGCATATCTCCAACACAGCAGACTCACATTTTTGGATCGGGATGATGGTAACTAAGAAACACTTCTTCCTCTCTGGTACATTTTCTATCAAGGATGGCTCGGAGATTCGTTTATGGGAGGATAAGTGGCTTGGGAATGCTACACTCTAGGAATAATATCCAGCTCTATATAGTATTGTTAGTCACGAAGTAGATACCATTGCCACGATATTAGCATCTTCTCCTCCGAGTGTGACATTCAGACGTAACTTAATTGGTCCTAGAATTTTTTTCGTTGAACGCTCTATTACAACGTTTAACCACGGTGCAACTATATGATGGAGTTGATGGGTTTAATAGAAATTACATGAGAGTGGTAAATTCTCAGTAGATTCTATTTATAGAGCATTAGTCCAACCTGCTGTACCAGTTGATAATAACAAAAAATTAGAAGATGAAGACGCTTGATATCTTCATCGAGGGGTGGTTCTCACAAAAGATAACCTTGTTAAAATAAACTGGCATGGAAGTAAGGAATGTGTTTTTTGTCATCATGATGAGACAATTAAACACTTATTCCTCCAATGTACATTTTCTCATACTATATGGTTAGTCATGCAAATAGCTTCTGGGTTGTAACATATTTGACAACTCGTTACATAGGATTGATTAAAAATATAGAATTCTTATTAGGGTGTGGAATCGTTTGTCATTATATGATCGTTTTGGCTATATAGAAATGATAAGATTTTTAATGATAAATCGTCATCTCTTCTGCAGGTTATACCATTGCACCGCTATGCTCCTTTTATGGTCACCTGCACATGAGTTTTGTGACCTATTTACAGAGATAAGTACACGCTTGAAGGATACAATGAGGGATATTTTTTCCGACATAGATGGCAGCTTGAGCTCGGGATCGGTCCTCCATCCTTAGGCATTATACCGGCTCTGATGATATCTTGTATTTCGCCTTGTTTACATTTTATGCTTGTGTCCAAACTCGTTGCGGCTGTGTGTATCTTAGTTATGCAGATGTCGGGTGTAATGTTTAAACAATTTAAATAATAAAGCGCCATTGTGAACAAAAGGTATTGGTCAAAAAAAATTGCTACCTCTGCCTTGGGTTCTCTGAATTTTGTACCACTCGTGTCCATCTTGCTTAGTTAGTTCAAGACGGGACACACGAACAGTGAGCTCGTCCGATGCCGCGAGAGCATAGCTGGTCGTACGGTTCCAGGTATATCCAGACACTCGTGAACAAGGTCGAGGCCAGGGACAATATCTATAGGGCAATCCAGTACGGTTCCAAGTTTGTAAGAGCAAGTCTAGCAGGTTATCTAAAATGGCCACTTTGCGGCTCGGCCGAAATTTTCTCGTCTAGTAGATATGTTAAAACGGTTCGGCATGTAAAATCTTTTACGATGGCCTGAAACATGTGGCCGCGGCGGCTATATGTAGTACATGGAGGGGCGTCTATGGGTGCAAACCCTTACTTTCCCTGCCGCCGCCCAATCCACCCTACGGCGAGTGAATCAACAAAGGGAAGCGGTAGATCCAGTCTTCCAACCACGCGATGTGGCCAATACGAGGCTCGATCGGAGTGGCGACGGCCGTTGTGATCACGGCGAAAGCTCTCGTGACCACGGAAGCTCGTGCAACGGAGGGCTTCGAGCACCATTACAGTACGGACCAACCTCTTTCAGAGGCGGCTAGGGTTTAGACCCAATACTAAAAAAGATAAGGTGATAAGAGCATCTCCAATCGTGTGTCCTAACCGCCGTCCAGCATTATATGATTGGTCAGTTGGGGAGCTATGTCATATGTTGCCGCGTTTGGAGCATGCCTATTTACTCACGACTGCCAAACATGCCATTATGTTTTAACATTTTTTTGCAACTTCAACCATGATTCAATAACCTAGTCAAAAAAATGAGGATAATTTTGTATATAATTTAATAAATTGAAGTTCAATCGATCAAGCGGTCTCTCCTTCGAGCCTCCACGGGTGCTCTATGAGATTATTCTACAAGTACTCGTGACCATCTAGGTCGCGGGTTTCTGCATGCATGGCGAGAAAATCTGCGAACTCCACCGGCGCCTGGTGATCAACGGCGGCAACATACCCAGACACTTATAGGGATGATCATCATTCGTCGCTGGATACTTATGTTCACTCTCGATGATCATGATGTGCATGACCACATAAGTATTCATTACCTCACACACGTGCCTTTGGGGGTGTGACGGGAGAAGCTCTAAGCTCCGGATCCACCCTGCGGCTTTGTAGCCTTACAAAATTACAAGGAAAAAAAAAGCTACCACGGAAAAGAAGGTTAGGTGGCGGTAAAACAGTCCCAAAGGGGTAATTTGAACAAGTGCCGTTCGTTGCTTTGTCAATGGTAGCGTGAAGAGGCGGGACACACGAAGCCGTAAGTGATAGTCGATGATGAGTCTTCGGTTGACCAAGAGCCGTCGATTGACGATCCTGCGGTTGGTATCGGTTCACTTAACTGAATCATGACGGTGTTAACTGAAGAAGGAGGAACCCGCTGAGCATGACACCTGGTCGATCATGCGTGCATGTGTGGCCCTGAATTTTGTGTTCGCGCACTTTGGCTCCTCCTCGTGCAGTACTAGTAGTGTATCCTTAACCACGCCGCAAAAGGGAACACGCACTTGTTCAGTTGTTTTAGCAGTAGTACCTACCAATGTCTCCTCCTAAGGCTACGTATGATAGGGTGCTTCGCCGCCGGAGACTTGCACGCCTAAAGGCGACCCATCACCAACTGACTAATCATCGCGAGATCAGCACATTCTGTGGTAAACTGACCAAGAAAGAACATTTGTTGGTCAGTAGAGTAGACTACAGAACAAAACAAAAGCGCAAGTGTACAGAGAACCGTCCAATGTGTATGTCATCTTCCCGAGATGTTGCTTGGCTGGCGAATAGTACAGCAAGATCGATCTCACTGACGGCGAAACTACGAGTGGTGCGTCCGTGGCACACAAAAAAGAATCTTAGTACTAGTACTTATTAAAATGAGGCCAAAATAGCACTGTAAAGTGTACACGACTAATAACAACCAGGAATATAAGAACCATCTTTATTAATTAATAACTTGCTGAAACTGAAAAGGTATTATTACGTGCTGTACGAGGTTAGAACCATACTCGTCAGGCCATTACAAAATAGAATAATTACAATGGATATATTCACGATAGATAACTATATTCAGTTAACACAAATAATAAGCACCTGGACAGTACCAGAACCGTCAAGCCTGCGATCTCCTATACAGGTTACGGCAAGCAAAAATATTGACTTTGCACGGTAACATGCAAATCAGCCCAGTGTCAACTGTCAATGAACGTTACTCAGCTGTTCTTACTGAAGATGCTCCGCAGCATGCCGCGCTCCTCCAGCCGCTCCAGCAGGTCCCGGGCGCCGGCGACCTCCATGTCGGTGAGCTTCTTCAGGTACCCGATGGCGCCGTGCGAGATCATCATCCTCTTGCACCGCTTCGCCGACGACAGCGCCAGCAGGCACGCGACGGCGTACTTCTTCGCGGTGTTGGCCGGGCTCGGGTCCAGCAGCTGAACCAGGCTCGGCACGCCCCGCTCGTCGGTCCTCACCTCCCGGGCGTTGGCAGGGTGCCCCGCCAGGCTCGCCAGCGCCTGCGCGGCCGCCTCGCGCGCGCCGCCGGACTTGGCATCCAGCATCCGCACCAGCAGCGGCACGCACCCGTGCTCGCCGATGTGCCGCTTCATGTCCTTCTCGCCGCTGCCGGAGATCTTGCACACCGCCGATGCCACGGCCTGCTGCGCGCCGGTCGACCCGACTCGCAGCACGTGGGCCAGCCGCGGGAGCACGCCGAGAGACACGAGCGTGTCCGGGGAGACGGCGCACACGATGTTTCCCAGCGCGCGCACCGCGGATTCCTGCGGCGACGGCGCGTCGAGGTAGAGGAGCAGGCTCCGCAGCCCGCCGCCCGACGCCACGGCGAGCCGGAAGCTGTCGCTGCTGGACGTGAGGTTCTCTAGGCAGTCCGCGGCGTGCTCCTTGGAGCCGAGCACGGTGCCGTGGTCCAGCAGGGTGACCATGACGCGGACGATGCCTTCGTCGGCCAGCGCGTGCACCGCCTCCGGCACCGCGGAGAGGTTCTTGAGCGCGCCGGCCGCCGCGGACTGGGACACGGAGTCCCCCGTCTGGCAGATCTCGATCAGCGGGCGCGCGCCGCCGTGGCCGGCGATGGCGCGCGCCACGTCGGGCGACGCGGAGAGGCGGTGCAGCGCGACGACGGCCTTCTCGCGGCCGGCGAGACCGGAGTCGGCGAGGCGGATCAGAGGCGCCAGCGCGCCCTCCGACACGACGAGCGCGTCGCAGCTCCCCGATTCCGCGAGCCGGCACACGACCGCCGCGGCCTTCTCCCGCACCGCGGGCGCCGGCGCCGTGAGCAGCTGCACCAGCGCGGCGACGTTGGCGCGGCCGAGCGCGGAGACCACGCCCTTCTCGTCCCTGTCCAGAGCGTCGAGGAGACCGTCCACCGCCCGCCCCTTCGCCTCGCTCTGCCCGATCTGCAGCCGCGCGAGCAGCTCCCGCACGTCCGCCTGTGCAGCCGCCGGTGCCATGGACATCATCGGGGCGGCCGAGGCGTCGGACAGCACGCCAGTCCGGACAAGCAGCGCGCAGTCCCGGAGGTTGACGTCCAGCCTGGCGCCCAGCGCGTCGATGGCGCTCTGCGTCTGAAGCTTCCCGGCTCCAGGCGACCGCGCGGCGAGCTCGGCCGCGTCGGCGAGCGTGGCGGCCACGGACTGCAGCAGCTCGCGGCAGAGCGCGTTCCGCGAGAAGCAGGGGTGGCTGGACAGGTCCGAAAGGCGGGCCGGGAGCGTGCCCAGCTTCGCGGCGATGGCCTTCCACCGCCCCGGGAACCCAGCCGCGGCCGTCGCCGCGCTAACCGCCGCCGGCACCATCCCGGTCACGCGCGCCAACAGCTCCTCCGCAGTCTCTTCCCCTTCATCTCCGGCAGCAGCACGAGCCGCCGGATTTCCCCGAACACTCATTCCTGGTGTAACGACCGATAGACCGGAGAAGCTAGTGGCAGCTTAGCTTAGCGGCGGGAGCTCAGCATGCCACTAGAGTATCCTGGCACTTGCAGAGAGGGAAGGGAACAAACGCTAGGGAAGGAAGAAAGGGAGAGGTATGCTGGCAGAGTGGCAGCAGGTGAGAGAGGAATCGTGTGAGCTCCGATCGATCTCGCTCTCGCCCTGGCCTGGCTGGACCCTGTTGTTTCTTTAAGCAAAACGAACAGTAGAAGCGTGTTTGCCATGGCAGCGTGGAAAGATGCCGGCGGCAGCCATGAGCGCCACGCCAAGCCAAGATACCAAAATCCAAAATCTCTTGTACGAGTACTATATTTTTCTCTCAAGAAGATCTCAGTTGGGGGAGGTGAAGAGTACGTACTCGATTGCGAGTGCCCAGGACGAGACGGCAGGGGATGTTGTGGGTCGGTAGAAAGGGCGCGTACGTCGGAGTTCACGTTGGGTTGACCTGTTTTCGACGGGTTAGTGGGATGTGGTTAGGACAGGGACGATGGCGGGCCGTGGACTCGAGGGAATGTGACGATGGAATGACCGGCACGAAAGGCAAGGAGGAGGTCGAGGGGTGATGAGCAAAGTGATGTACTCTCTCCTTCCTCAAAACAGCCTACTTTTTCTCTCTCTCAAAAAAAGAGCCTACTTCTAGCGGAAAATGGGTTTGGAGGACGGGCTCCATGAGCCTGTTTTTGAATTTCGCTCAAATCAATATTTCTACTTCCTCTGTTTTAAAATATAAGATGTTTTAGCTTTATAAAGCAAATGTATCTAGATTTCTTTTAGTATATTGGTTCACTCAGATTTGAAGTGAATTTACACATTAAAATAAGTCTAGATATTTTTTTTTCACAAATCTAAAACATCTTATATTTTAAAACAGAGGGAGTAGACGTTGTCAACGACTTGCTCCATGAGCCTGTCTTATTTTTAGCATAAACAAGAAGCGATGATATTTTTGCTCCATGGCTTAACTAATGCATAAAAATAAGAGACTTGTGTCTCCATGCAACCATACAACCAGTGGCAGACCAGAAAGTTTGGAAAAGCCTGGACGAGCTTCAGAAGTCAAATTTTTAGACAAAATTGATACAGAAAACAAAAAACTATAAACGTTGAGCCTCCGAGTCTGGGCAGCTTTCTTGGCTGCCTTGGAGTAAATCTTGTTGCATGCAAGAAATAAGACAGGAAACTAATGGAGCATGCACTTATCTTTTTTTACTAAAACGCAAAGCTCTTTGTTTCGATGTATTGAAAGAAAAAAAAGTTTATGTACAAGCCCAAGAATGGACTAACGAACCACCATACAACTCAACCTCCGAACTACTCCCTCCGTTTCAAAATATAAAATGTTTTAGATTTGTGAAGAGAATGTATCTAGACTTCTTTAGTATGTAGATTTACTTTAAACATGAGTGAACCTATATACTAAAAGTAGCCTAGATACATTTGCTTCACAAAGCTAAAACATCTTATATTTTAAAACGGAGGGAGTACACAATGGGAGAAGTTGGCGAAGTCCTCGTGCTCATGTTGTAGCCCATTATTTAGCTTTGGCTTTGACCGTGTCGAGCGGAGATCACTACAAGAAAGAATTGATATGCCGACGGCCGGCTGCCGTCGGCACAGCGCCAAATTGCCGTCGTTATAGGCTGTGCCGACGGTGGCCGTCGGCGTATGTTTTCATCGGCACAGCCCCTTCCTCTCGGCATAGCGTCTTCCAATGGGTCCCGCGTGTCAGGCAACGGTCGTCTTCGATAACGGCCCAGCCTGGAGCTATGCCATCGGCACATGAATGGAGCTACGCTGACGGCCTGGCCGTCGGCATAGCCTAATTTTTTTTATTTTTTTTGTCTTTGAATTGTTTGACTCGTTAATCTCTCGCTTTGATCATTTTTAACATTATTTATAGTTAATAATTGTTTAAATTACAGTCTTAGTCAAAATTCCCAGTCAAAATCGGGTGTATAGCTCAGTTGGTAGAGCATTGGGCTTTTAACCTAATGGTCGCAGGTTCAAGTAGTCACCCATCCTAGCACTACTCCAGCACTATCATGCTTAACTTTTTCGTTCCTTCAGAGTCTCTTTCCGCAAAGCAACTTACACATTATTGTCATTACTATGATATCAATTCTATTAACTCTTATATCATCATGTCACATGGTTGTATTTTTTGAAATTACAAGCAATTATTTAAGTAAACAACAATGGAGAAGTAAAATATTATTGAATTCAAATAAAAATATAATATTTTTATTTTATTTTGTATTTTTTTATTTAATATCGAATAATTAATATCTTTAAATCTGTAAATTGGAATTCGGCAAATAATATGTCTAAATTGATTAGAAAAATGAGAGGAATTCAAATATGATATCAATATCAACTTATCACAAACTATGTCGTGATTCTTATCATAATTTCATTTGCCCGTTTAAAACGGCACGCATAAAGATTCTTAGCTCGGGGCTAAGACTCGCTAAACTTGAAGTGGATCTATGATGAAACAACATATTTTAAACCTAAAAATGATTTTTGTAAAAAATCATGAGCATCCGATCATGTACCTGTGGTTCATATCTGACCCACTTCCTTTCGATTCAGCAGGAATTTGTCTTTTTCACCAGGGATAGACGGAAATGTAGGAGATCCCCCTCTTATGACATTATCCATGTAAGGTGGTCTAGTGTTTTTGAAAAATGTGACGGTATCATTTTGAATTATCCATTTGGTGGTTGCTTCACAAAATCGTCCGTTTTTTGCACTCGGAAAATAGAAAACGTCTTTTTGGTGCGACAAAAAGGAAAAGTTCCTCCTGAAACATTGTTCGCCATCCCATGATGGACACTTATGCACAATATGGACACATTATCATAAACTATGCCTTCATTCTAGCCATAACATTGGTCATTTGACCCGAAAGCCAAGAAACCTCGAACGAGATAGGTCATTTTGTGAAGGTTTTTTTGAGACATAATCGATATACCATGTTTGATATGTTTCCTTCTAACTACGTAACATAATATGACACCACGCGAAGGTTTCACATTGTTTGGATCTTTTTTGAATAATGTCCGTTTTAAACCATCGTTAAACTTTGTCGAAGGGCGGGCATGAAGATTCTTAGCTCGGGGCTAAGACTCGCTAAATTTGAAGTGAATCTATGATGAAACAACATATTTTGAACCTAAAAATGATTTTTTTTAAAAATCATGAGCATCCGATTATGTATTTGTAGTTTATATCTGACCCACTTCCTACCGATTCGGCAGAAATTTGTCTTTTTCACCAGGGATAGACGGAAATGTCTAAGATCCCCCTGTTATGACATTATCCATGTAAGGTGGTCTAGTATTTTTGAAAAATGTGACGGTAGCATTTTGAATTTGCCATTTGGTGGTTGCTTCACAAAACCGTCCCTTTTTTTGCACTCGGAAAATGGAAAACGCCTTTTTGGTGCAACGAAAAGGAAAACTTCCTCCTGAAACATTGTTCGCCATCCCATGATGCATACTTATGCATAATATGGACACATTATCATAAACTATGCCTTCATTCCAGCCATAACATTGGTCATTTGACCCGAAAGCCAAGAAACCTAGAACGAGATAGGTCATTTTGTGAAGGTTTTTTCAGACATAATCAATATACCAAGTTTGATATTTTTCTTTATAACTATGTCACATAATATGACACCACGCGAAGGTTTCACATTGTTTGGATCGTTTTTGAATTTATAATGTCAGTTTTAAACCATCGTTAAACTTTGTCGAAGGGCGGGCATGAAGATTCTTAGCTCGGGGCTAAGACCCGCTAAACTTGAAGTGGATATACGATGAAACAACATATTTTAAACCTAAAAATTATTTTTATAAAAAATCATGAGCATCCGATCATGTACATGTAGTTCATATCTGACCCACTTCCTACCGATTTGGCAGGAATTTATCTTTTTCACCGGGGATAGACGGAAATCTTTGAGATCCTATTGTTATGACATTATCCATGTAAGATGGTCTAGTATTTTTGAAAAATATGACGGTAGCATTTTGAATTAGCCATTTTGTGGTTGCTTCACAAAACCGTCCGTTTTTTGCACTCAGAAAATGGAAAATAAAGCTTTTTGGTGCGACGAAAAGGAAAACTTCCTCCTTAAACATTGATCGCCGTCCCACGATGCACACTTATGCACAATATGGACACATTATCACAAACTATGCCTTCATTCTAGCCATAACATTGGTCATTTAACCCGAAAGCCAAGAAACCTCGAACAAGATAGGTCATTTTGTGAAGGTTTTTTTGAGACATAATCAATATACCAAGTTTGATATTTTTTCTTCTAACTATGTCACATAATATGACACCACGCGAAGGTTTCACATTGGTTGGATCGTTTTTGAATTTATAATGCTCATTTTAGACTATATATAATGTTTTATATTTCACTTAATTTTTGTTTATAAATGTTTAATATTTGAGTGTAGATAGATAGATCTTATTTTTCAGCAAATTTTGATATATTATTTGTATTTTTTTGAATTAGAATTATTTAGTTATGATTTTTCAAAAATAATGAGATAAAAGGAAAAAAATCTGGAGGCATATGCTGACGGCTTAGCCGTCGGCACAGACCAAACAAAATTTTCCAAAGAGCTAACGCCGTTTCTGTCACCATGTCTAAACTAGGGCTACGTCGAGGGTTGTATCTATGCCGAGGGCCAGCGTCGGCATAGCCCTCGCTACTACACCGACGGCCACGCTACGCCGAGGGCTACCCTCGGCACCGTCATCTACGCCGACGACCGGTCTGGTCGGCTAGCCAGGGAAGGAAGCTACGCCAACGGTCCCGACATTTGGCCGTCGGCACCTTAGTTCTTTCCTGTAGTGGATGCAACCGATGGTCTGGTGTCTTTGAAGACGCAACGTTCTGATGTATCCATAACCACCATGGCATAATCATAATCATTGACGGGATTTCTACGTTCCGATGTATCCATAACCACCATGGCATAATCATAATCATTGACGAGATTTATTTTCGCATCTGGTGTGTTAAAAATATAATACACGTCTAGTCCTTTTTATCAGTTCAGACTTTTGGTTCAGATGACTAGTGCATCAATTCAACATGGTATCAGAGCCAAGAGGTCTCAAGTTCAAGATCCTGCTCACGCAGTTTATAAAAAAAGATTCTACGGCCTGCACTGAGCCCACGCTAAGGAATAAAAATAGCCTAGACATGAGGAGGAGTGTTAAGAATAGAATACACGCCTAGCCCTTTCCATCAGTTTGAAGTTTTCGTTCAGATGGCTAATGCATCAATTCAACATGGTGTGGGGTAGCCTGCAGCACCCGTACCTACCAATTTGCGAAGTCATCTTCCACAACAGGAGGCTTAGGCGTGGATCTAATCCCCGATAGCACCTCGTGCCACATCGTCCTTGAGAAAGAACAACCAATAAGGATATGCTCCATGGTCTCCTCCGCTTGGTCGCACAATGGGCATCTCGGCGGGTGTGGCAGACGACGCCGCACAGGTCTCTTCCCCGTCCAGCACCTATCCTGGCAAGTCAGCCAAGTGAACAACCTCACCCTTGTGGATGGGCATGTCTTCCAAATCAACTTCTGATGGGATCGATCCTTGAAAAAGGACATCATAGAAGGAGCTAGAGTATTTCCCATCCGTTGTCCACCGACAAACCAAGGTGTCAAGTTCATCCGTGAGAGCCACGTATCGAAGCTGTATGTATTGCCAAACGGCTGTCCAAACCAAGGGGTTAGAGCAAGTCCAGGAGATACCCTAAAATTTCTCCCCTATGTCTTCCTATAGGGGTCTCCCTTAAAAAGATACCTTTCCTATATTTTGTCTATTTCTAGCAACTCCCCTATATCACATTCACATATATTTTATCAATATTTCATAACTAACTTCATAAATGATTATTTCTATAACCGCCATATTTCAAATGACTATCTCCAACGACTACTTTTTAACAACTTTATTTCCAACCGCTAGTTTTCCAACGGTTCTATTTTTAGCAGCTAGTTTTTTAGGTATATATATACAGCTCCATCCCTCACAGATCCCTCACACATTCTCCTTATATACTTATCTCATTCTGTATCCTCGCCCACAACAAAATGAGTCACCGCCGGAGCTCGATCGTGCAAAGGTTGATGGAGGAGTCGTCGTCATCTGATGATGAGGAGCTCTATGTGATGGCAGCTGTCGTAGCTCAACAAGAAGAGGAGCGCTTGAATGCCCCACGCCATCGTGGCTCCATGCTAGGACGCCAAGTTATTCATCGCGAGAGAGCCGAGGGTTGTATTAGACTCCATAGAGACTACTTTACAGAGAATATGGGATACCCCGCAAGGCTGTTTCGTCAAAGGTATGTGAAAGGACTATATCTTCCCATGATGTTTTTTGTGTTAATGACAATCCCAACTGTGTTTTTAATTGTGCGCTTGAGTTTCAGGGGAAACGTTGTTGATGTCTCCTTCTATTGTGGTGGATGCTCTCTTGGGATCTCATGAAGACGGTGGCCTTTTAGTCTTCTCCTAGTTTCTCTCCGGTTGTTGTTTTTTGGTCACCGTACTATTAAGAGGGGGTCCATTTTGGAAGGCTGTGGGAAATCACTTGTTCTTGCACAAACCTATATACACCGCCACAACCATCCCATTATCCCGTGAGAGAGCATGTTCCTGTACTGTTGGAGCCTTCTGTGTCTCAGCCGGAAGTTCCGCTCAGACTTTTTCTGCGGGCTGTTCTACGCTTTGTTCCGACGCTAGTTCCGCCCCAAGTTCCGATGGTGAATCAGTAACCTTCTGTATGAAGTGTTCTATTTGCCGGAACTTGGGCCGGAACTTGCATCGGAACTTGTCCTACCAAAAGATCCTGAGCGGAACTTCCGCCCAGACGCTGGAACTTCCGGCTAGATTCGGTTCGTGACCCGGAAGTTCCGCCCCTTGTTCCGCTCCAAGTTCCGGTGGTGGCTCAGTAACCTTCTGTTTTGAAGCATTCTATTTGCCGGAACTAGCGTCGGAAGTTCACCGGAACTTCCGGTCTGTTTTGACCGGAACTTCCGGTTGCACTTCTGGAGCGGGCGTCAACGGTCTGATGACCGTTGGAGCCAGGATGGGCGGAACTTCCGGCCTCTCACCGGAACTTCCGATGAGGTCGCGGGGGCTGTAACGGTTCAGCGCGAGGGGGGATATTTAAGGCACCCCTCTTCTTCCTCCCACCCTCTCTCGAATTTTTCTCTCTCCTCCATTAATGCTTGAGCTTCACCTCACTAGATCTCTCTCTCTAGCCACTCAATTGACTTGATCTTTTGAGAGGTGAGGGAGGTGACCTAGATCTACACTTCCACCAAAGAAGATTTGATTTCCCCCACCCATCCTTTTTGGATCTTGTTGCTCTTGAGTTTCTTGGAACCCTAGACGGTCTAGGGCATCCTCGGAGCTAAGGCTTGCGTTGTAAAGCTTCGAGGTGTCGTTGAGGGCCTCCAATTGAGTTGTGGAGCCTCCCCCTCAACCTTGGTGTAAAGGTTTCGGTTGGCGCCTTTAAGGTCACCGGTTAGTGGATTGTGAGGCCTCCTTTGTGGGGAGCTCACCGGAGAAGAAGGTGAGGCCTTTGTGGCGCTCGGGTGACCTTGTGTGGCCCCGACACCTCTCCAACATAGACGTAGCTCCTTGGGAGTGAACTACGGGAATTACATCTCCGTGTCCCCTCTCCAGTTACTTCGTTCCCTTCCTTTACTCCTTGCTTTTTACTGTTTTTGTGGTTGGTGTTTGTTTTCTTGCATTTAGGTTGTTCACTTAGTTGCATCTCTAGATAACTTCCCTTCTCGTTGAGCCTAAAAGTGAGAAACAAATTAAAATTGGGTAGACGCCTATTCACCCCCCCCCCTCTAGTCGTATCAAGTCGGTACTTTCAATTGGTATCAGAGCCAAGGCTCTTATTTCGGGCTTTACTGCCTAAGAGACTATGGGACGAAGGGGGTAGTGAAACCGAAAAATCCAAGAACTTGGCCACTATGGATGACCTCAAGCAATTGGAGTCGTCCATGATGTCCAAGTTCGAGGAAATGATGACTATCTTGCAGTCTCTCAAGCCAAACCCCATGGTTGCTCTTGACACACCCCAACCCACCGAGGTTCCTCCCACCGTTACGGTGTCCGCCCCCGGGGTAACTCCCGCGGCCGCCACCACTCACTTGGGACTTGGTTTTGTTGCTCAAACATCTACCAAGGTTCCAAGTGAGAACATCGAGGAGCCCGAGAACCCAACTTCCAAAGAGGAAAATGGAGGAAAGGACTACTCGGCGGTACCCCCACCGGCACTCGGATCCACCCATCCCCATGCCACACATTATATCTCAAGGAGCACCACCCATGCTAGATACTTCTAATTTCGCCAATTGGCAATATCTAATGCGCTCACATATTTCCAGCTCTTCTATTGAGTTAATGAAGATTGTGGAGGATGGATTCTCTCCATATGACCCAAAGAAGTTGACACGAGGTGAAGTGTTGGACAAGCAACTCAATGCCACAGCTTTGGGAATGATTCAAAAGGCCTTGACTCCAAAGGATTTTGCTCACATTCGCCAATTTGACACCGCCAAGGAAGCTTGGGATCAACTCACCGAGCTCTTTGTTGGGAATGCAAGCATCCAAAGCTCCAAGTTTGATGAGGTCAACAACGAGTGCGATGGTTTCGCAATGCAAGATGATGAGACCCCCGAACACATGTATAGGCGCCTTAAGGTCCTTTATTCCACTATGAGGGACCTTGGGGCTCAGTATGTTGATGAGAAGTTTATGAAGAGGAAGTTCATTCAAGCTCTCCTCCCATTTGAAGAACAAAAGCTCAACTCTATCAAGGGAAGAACCAACTTTCACCTAATGACCTCCCAAGAAGTCTTGAGTGAAGTAATTGCCATGACTATTTCCAAGAAGAATGCGGAGTCCGCTCGAGCTAGAGACATTGGGTCAACCAAAGTGAATCTTGCTTTGAAGGCCAAGGCTATTGAAGTTGATGATGATGATACATCAAGTGAGTGGTCTCAAGAGGACCTCAAATGTGCCTTCAACGAACATCTTGCTCTCGCTTCAAGGGCCTTTTGGAACAAGTCCGGATTCAAGTCAAGATCAAGGGACAATTCAAGATTCAACTCACCCAACAAGTCTCCCAAGGCAAGGTCGTGCTACAATTGCAACGACAGGAGTCACTTAGTGGCCAAGTGCCCCTTTGAGAACCGTGAAGACAATGGTGGTCGTCTCATTCGCAAGATCAAGTCAAGACCTCCTCATCCCTTGAACAAGAACTACGCCGTCAAGAACGCCACTAACAAGGAACGAGCAATTGTGGTCCATGAAGAATACCTTTCGGGCACGGATGAAGATGATGATGATGAAGTTCATGGTGGAGAGATTGTGGGAGTTGCTGCTATTGCCACTACCTCAACTCCACGTCTATCCCTCTTCGACTCGCCAAATGAAAATGTCATATTCTCCAACCAAAAGTGCTTCATGTCCAAGGCCACCGAGGTAACACCGAAACCCACTCCTCAACCTATCTCTAGTGAGCCTTCCTATCTTGATCTTGTTGGTATAGAGGTGAAGAAAGAGATGGTTGACATGTGTGAATTTGTTGCTACCTTAGATGAAGAAACTAAAACTTGTTTTGAGTCCTTACTTGCACAACTTGACAATGCTAGAGATGCCTTAGATGAAAAGGAAGAACTTCTTGACTTGCTAAGTAAAAATGAAAGAGATGCCGCCGATGAAATTGCCTCTCTCACTCAAAGTCTTGAGGATGAACAAAATATGAGAATTAATCTTGAAGAAAATGTGTCTAAGCTTGTAGATGATCATAACAACACCTTGTGCTCTATAATTAAAGAACGTGACCATGCTCTTGCTTTGATTAAGGTTCTCAAGAAAGAAAATGTTGAGTTTGTGGGTGGTCATGATAGGACTCAAAAGGATCTTGAGAAACTCAAAGAGGAACACAAATCCTTGGAGAGTAAATTCTCAAATCTTTTTGAAGCCCATGAACAGCTTCAAACTCAATTAACTTGTGATCTCGCTAAGTCTTCCGCTGTGCAAATTATAGACTTGTCTAGCACTCCTAACCCTTGTTGCAAGCATGAGCATCTCATAGAGGAAGTCAAGGTGTTGAAGGATCAACTTGCCAAGACTAAGAAGAAGAAGAATAAGAAGAAGAACAAGAAGAAGAAAAAGAACAAGGGCATGGCCCAAGGGGTACCAAATGGCCTAACCCTCTTGCAAAGTGACAACTTTGCCGGAAAGAACAATCCCTCTTATATTCTTTGCAAATCTTATGATGGTCATGTATATGCTAGATACGTGGGAACGTCTTACACGCATGATTATCATTGGGCCATTTGGGTGCCAAAGGCTCTTGTCACTAACAAAAGGGGACCCATTGCAAAATGGGTACCTAAAACCAAGGCTTGATTTTCTTGTAGGACTATGCTTCCGGTGGATCAAAATGGGTGCTTGATAGTGGTGCCATGAGTCATATGACCGGAAGCAAGTCTATCATGACCGAATTGAGGCCCAATATTGCCAACACCATGGTCTCCTACGGTGACAAAACAAGCTCTCAAGTTTTGGGTTTTGGCAAAGTGGTGGTAACCCCGGATGTATCCTTGGTTGACGTCATGCTTGTCAAAACTCTTGGTTACAACTTACTCTCAGTTCGTGCTCTTGCTCTTATGGGTCTTTCTTCTTTCTTTAATTCTCATACCGTGGTCCTCATGTGGAGCAAGTCTCTCAAGGTGGCTTTTGTAGGATATGTAGAACATGACTTGTATGTGGTGGACTTTTCAGGGACCACTACTCCTCATGCTCTATGTCTCTATGCTAAAGCCGACAAGGGCTGGTTGTGGCATCGCCGCCTAGCCCATGTTAACATGAGAACTTTGCAAAGACTTCACTCCGAGGGCCACATCCTTGGAATTAACGATGTTTCTTTTGCCAAAGATCGTGTTTGCAGGGCTTGTATTAAAGGGAAGATGCATGAAACTCCTCAGAAAGCACTCAATCAGATCACTACCGAGAGGTGTTTGGAGCTCTTGCATATGGATCTCTTTGGTCCTCCATCTCATGATAGCCTTGGAGGCAAGAAGTATTGCTTGGTTATTGTGGATGATTTCTCAAGATACACTTGGGTGTTCTTTTTCAAGTACAAGAGTGAGACTCAACAAACCGTCATCGACTTTGCTAATGAGGTTCAACGGAAGCACAATGCAACTATTCTCTCAATTCGAAGTGACAATGGCACCGAGTTCAAAAACTATACCTTGGATGAGTTTCTCAGTGATGAAGGAATCAAACATCAATACTCCACTCCCTATACCCCTCAACAAATCGGAGTTGCCGAAAGGAAGAATCGCACATTGATGGATGCGGCTCGGTCTATGCTAGCTGAGTTCAAGTCTCCATACAACTTTTGGGCCGAGGCCATATCCACCGCTTGCCATGAAACCAACCGGCTTTATCTCCACAAGAAAAATAACAAGACCCCCTATGAACTTCTCACCGGGAAAAAGCCTAATGTTAGCTACTTTCGGGTGTTTGGTTGCAAGTGCTACATTCTCAAGAAAGGAGTTTGGTTGTCCAAGTTTGAATCCAAGGATCAAGAAGGAATTTTCATTGGCTACTCAAATCAGTCCCATGCTTATAGAGTCTACAACAAAGCCAATGGAAGAGTTGAAGAAACGAGCAACGTGAAGTTTGATGAAAATCATGAGTCTCTTGTTAGGAAAGATGGTGTTTGTGATCCAAGTGATGAAATTCCTCCCAAGGCCATAAGAAGAATGGGTGTGGGTTTCCACCTCCCCATTGAGGATCCCCTTATGGACGAAGGAGAAGGACCAAGCTCTACTCAAGTGGAGCCCTCACTTTCACAAGATCATCTTGCCCCTCAAGGACCTACTTTCTTGGCACAAGCTCCCTCAAGCTCTTCCAAAGCTTCCCATGCTCATGACTCTCCAAGCTCCAAATAACAAGCTCTTCATCAACAACATCAACCTCCCCACGATGGGGCTCCTCCTCAAGGCACCTCCCACGGACAAGCTCTTCATCAACCTCATAAACCTCCCCAAGATGGGGCTCCTCCTCAAGGTCACGGCTCTCCCCAAGGTCAAGCTCGTCGAGATCAAGAGAAAGTCAATGATCCTCAAGGATCCTCTCCAAGTGATGACTCCCCCGAAGTGGAAATTGATGAAGATGACCCTCGTGTTCGTGCTTATAGTCAAGGCGGCGGCTCAATTGGTGGCAATGACCAAGTGGTAGCTCAAGAATCTCGAGTTGAAGCATAAGCCCGCCGTCAAGCCTATCGTCTCGCCAAGCTTGTTCGAGATGGTCATATCCTTGATAATGTCTATGGAGATTTCAATAAAGGTTCCACTACTAGGAGGCAACTAGCTTCCTTTAGCTCTCACCATGCGTTTATCTCTCTTGTGGAACCACAGAAAGTCTTCGAAGCTCTTGAAGATGATGGTTGGCTTGATGCTATGAACGAGGAACTTCACAACTTCAAGAGGAACAATGTTTGGACATTGGTTGAGCGGCCCAAAGACTGTTAAAACGTCATTGGAACCAAGTGGGTCTTCAAGAACAAGTGCGATGCGAATGGAATTGTCATGCGCAACAAGGCAAGGTTAGTTGCCCAAGGATACTCACAAGTTGAGGGCATCGACTACGGTGAGACTTACGCCCCCGTTGCTCGCCTTGAATCCATTCGTATGCTTCTTGCCTTTGCTACCCATCATAACTTTAAGTTGCATCAAATGGATGTTAAGAGTGCTTTTCTTAATGGTCCTTTGAAAGAGTTGGTATACGTCAAGCAACCTACGGGTTTTGAGGATCCACTTTTCCGAACCATGTCTATAATCTCAATAAGGCACTCTATGGCCTCAAGCAAGCCCCATGTGCATGGTATGATTGCCTTAGGGAGATCTTGTTAGACCGTGGCTTCGAAGTGGGCCTCATTGATCCCACTCTTTTTACTAAGAAAGTTGGAGGCCACTTGTTCGTATGCCAAATCTATGTTGATGACATTATCTTTGGGTCTATTAACAAAGCTTTTAATGAGGATTTTGCCAAGCTCATGACCGATCGCTTCGAGATGTCCATGATGGGGGAGTTGAAGTTTTTACTTGGGTTTGAAGTCAAGCAATTGAGGAAAGGGAATTTCATCAACCAAGCCAAGTACATCCAAGACATGCTCAAGAAGTTCAAGTTTGATCAAGTCAAAGGTGCCAAGACTCCCATGCCAACTAAGGTTAATCTTGATCTCGACCCCAAGGGTAAGGAGGTGGATCAAAAACTCTATCGGTCTATGATTGGTTCTTTGCTCTATCTTTGTGCATCCCGACCGGATATTATGTTGAGTGTGGGTATGTGTGCAAGATTTCAAGCTGCACCAAAGGAAAGTCACATGGTGGTGGTCAAGAGAATCTTTCGATATTTAGTTCATACCCCAAACTTTGGGTTGTGGTACCCCAAGGGAGCCAGCTTTGATCTCATTGGTTACACGGACTCGGACTAGGCTGGTGACAAAGTGGGAAGAAAGTCAACCTCCGGATCTTGTCAGTTTCTCGAAAGATCTTTGGTTTGTTGGTCCTCGAAAAAGCAGAACTGTGTGTCTATGTCCACTGCCGAAGCTGAGTACATCTCTGCCGCAAGCTGTTGTGCTCAATTACTATGGATGAAGCAAACTTTGAAGGATCTTGGACTATCTTTTGACAAGGTGCCTCTTCTTTGTGACAATGAGAGTGCCATTGCTATTGCTCACAATCCCGTGCAACACAACCGGACCAAGCACATTGAGATTCGTCATCATTTAATTCGGGACCATGTTGCTAGAGGAGACATTTCTTTGGAGTATGTTCCCACCAAGGCAAATCTTGTGGATCTTTTCACGAAGCCTCTTGATGAAGCAAGGTTCCGGGAGTTAAGGCATGAGCTAAATATCATTGATTCGAGCAATGTTGCTTGAGTACCTTGCACACCTACCCGCATCTCAATGTGTATCTTGTTTGGATGTAGGCATGGATTTAGGGGGAGTGTAGTTCCTCTTATGAACAAACGCTATCCCTATTATGCGCACATTAAAGTTTTCATACTCTATAGTCTCTAAAGGAGACCATTTGAGCTTCATGATGAGTGTTGGTAATGAACCCATGATATATCTTCGCGGTGTCAAGCCATTTACTCTTATATAAGGTGGCCTCGTCCACCGACCCGTTTTTATTTGTGTCTTTGACCTTTTTGTTTTTCTTGGTTTTTGTTGGCTTTGGTTCTTCACAGTTTGAGTCCTCTATCCTAAGCCTTTCCTTACCTCAAGCCCTCTCTATTCCCTGCACAAGTTCTTCCTTGTTATCTTCCAAACCTGAGACGGTCTTCCTGGCGTCAGCGGAACTTCCGGTCAGCCTGACCCGGAAGTTCCGGTCCACCGGAACTTCCAGTCCCTGACCGAAACTTCCGGTGGTGCTCCCTGTCCTATATAAGGTGGGCCCTGGGGGTAAACGGGATCTTCTTCCTTTTTCCCCCAAGACCCATCCTCTATTTGGAGCAGCCGCCGGCCAGGACCTCTCCACGAAGGTGCTCCGGCCCCTTCGTCTCCAACCACTCCTCCGCAGATCTGCTCCATGGGAACCTTCCCCACCTCGGTCTCCCGCCATGGACTCCGGTATTTGCCCTCAACTCCCTCCATTAATGGAGATCTTGCTCTCTCACCATGGTTTGAGTTCGGGCACACCATGTCTAGGCTAGTTCTTTGGCTAGAACTTGTTGGGAGATCTTGGTAGGCCTAGGGTATCACGCTAGAGTAGATTGGTCCAATACACTCTTGAAAATCTTTGCACTTGTGGCTTTTAGATCTAGATCTAGTGAACTGCTGTTTGGAATCGTCAGTTCGTGGTCTCACCGGAACTTCCGGTGAGCCACGACCGGAACTTCCGGTGTACTATTTTCACCGGAAGTTCCGGCGATTCAGCGGAAGTTCCGGCAACAATGCAATTTTTTTTCCTGATTGTATTTTTCCAATCTATTTCTTCTGTTTCCTCTTCCGAACTTGTGCACTTATCCCACCTTCCCTCCCTACTCTTGTGCTTTCTTCTCAGGGCAAGGAGATACCCGCCAAGGTAAGCGTGCCCGCCGACCATCCTCTGACATTCCTCCTGAGATTGGTGAAGAAGATGTTGAGGTTGTGCGTCCAACCACTCAGACTAGTCGTTAGAAGGCTGCTGCTGCTCGCCGTGCTGCTGCTACAGGGAAGAGGCCTGCTCTTGCTCAGAAGGCCACTGCTGCTAGGCCAGACATGACCAAAGCCAAGATTTCCAAATGGTCTCAGAAATCTTACTCTGCATTCAGGCGCACGGATCCCTACCTTGTGGCTCGTGACCGTCTTTGCTTGGACCCTCACTTTCACAACTGTCGTCAGGAACAGATATTTGCAGAAATCTATGCATCAAAGAAGCGGTTCGTGGTTGCTCCTCAGAAGTACATCAATGTGACTCACATGGAAGAGAAGCAAGCTTACTTTGGCGAGGCTCTTGATATTTGCCAGAAGTTTGGGCTGGTTCCCCTCATGGAGCACCGTCAGAACTTTGATGTGACTGCTATTGCTCAGTTTTACTCAACTCTGTTTATTCACATGCAGTCCTCTACTGAAGGTGTGTTGAAGTGGATGACTAGGGACGTGTTTATTACCGCCACTTGGTCTGAGTTTGCTGAGCTTCTTGGCTATCCCCTTCAGCCTGTCCGCGGGGCAAATGGTTGGCGTGTTCATGGTCCCGAAGCTGCTGATCCTGAGGTCCTGGAGCCTCTCTACATTGAAGGGTGGGGATCTGTTGGGTTTGTGAATCATCTGCTGCCAGTTTTTGACATCATGCGCAGGGTGTACTTGAACACCATCTCTCCCAAGGCTGGTAACTTTGATCAGTTCCATGGGTATCAGGTTGACCTCATGCATCAGACTTTTCTCCGCCGTGACACTGATCGTCCCATGGATGTTATGTACTTCATCTACTCTGAGCTGTGGCAAGCTATTATTGAAAAGCGCTCCTGCATCTATGCTCCCTTCATTCAGACTCTCATCAATCACAAGTGGCTTGAGATGACTGGCACTCGCTTTCCTGAAGACAACATCACCATTCATGAGGAGAAGAAGCTGCGTGTGAGTAAGCACCAAAAGCCTCGTTCTCAAGAAGAAAAGGATGCTGAACTCCAGAAGGTCCGCAATGAAGCTCGTGGTCCCTCCTCTGCTCCTGGGGGCTCTCGTGCTGGTGGTCCGTCTCTCCAGAGGCAGCCCTCTTGGGCAAAGAATCTCCTTGGGAAGGTGAAGAAAACTTTCTTCTTTCTACAGGACCGCGAGTATCAGGCCTATGTTGATCAGCGTCACAATGTTCAGCGCCAGAAGGCCATCATGACCGCTCTCAATATTCCTAGCTCACCGGTCACTAGCTCTGTCACTATTCCCAAGGATGATTGGATTCGCGACAACTGCCACTGGTCCGAGGATGAGTCTGAGGAGGAGGTCACTGGTCCATCGCCTGAGTGGGGTCCTTGGGTCCCTGAGTCTGCTCCTTCTCCCTCTCATGGCTGGGATGATTAGATTGATCTTCTCTTCCTTTTTGGTGTCTCGATGCCAAAGGGGGAGAAAGATGTCTATTAGGTTTTCTGCGGGATTTGCATGGGTTGAGTCGCGAGCCTGTTCTTGCCTTTGATCTTTTCTTGCTCGCGAACTCTCTAGTTTATTTGTGTGCTTGTGGTTTTATGTCCGTGAACTTATGTGTGCTTGTGGACCATGTTATGTTTGAGACTATGTGGTATCTTTGTGGTATGTTATGTTTGAGACTATGTGGTATCTTGTTGTCATCTTATGAGCTCATGCATATGGTGGTGGAGCCTCATTGCTCTTATTGTTATTATTACTCCTTTTGTCTCCACCACATTTGGTTGGTTCTGGTATGATCTCTATCCTTTCTTGTACATTGCACTTGTGCTATCTTTGCAATTGGTAGGGGGAGCCTCCGTGTATGTGTGCCCGTCTTGTCCTTAGAGTTTTTTTCTCTACCTTGCACACATATAGGGGGAGCTTGTCCCGTTCATTGCAAAGATTGCTTTGATTCTATGCAAATCTTTGGGATTGTCATCTAACAACAAAAAGGGGGAGATTGAAAGGACTATATCTTCTCATGATGTTTTTGGTGTTAATGATAATCCCAACTGTGTTTTTAATTGTGTGCTTGAGTTTCAGGGGAAACGTTATTGATGTCTCCTTCTATTGTGGTGGATGCTCTCTTGGGATCTCATGAAGACGGTGGCCTTTTAGTCTTCTCCTAGTTTTTCTCCGGTTGTTGTTTTTAGGTCGCCGTACTATTAAGAGGGGGTCCATTTTGGAAGGCTGTGGGAAATCACTTGTTCTTGCACAAACCTATATGCACCGCCACAGCCATCCCATTATCCCGTGAGAGAGCGTGTTCCTGTACTGTTGGAGCCTTCTGTGTCTCATCGGAACTTCCGGCCTAGGCCGGAAGTTCCGCTCAGACTTTTTCTGCGGGTTGTTCTACACTTTGTTCCGACGCTAGTTCCGATGGTGAATCAGTAACCTTCTGTATGAAGTGTTCTATTTGCCGGAACATGGGCCGGAACTTGCATCGGAACTTGTCCTGCCAAAAGATCCTGAGCGGAACTTCCGCCCAGACGCCGGAACTTCCGGCCAGATTCGGTTCGCGACCCAGAAGTTCCGCCCCTTGTTCCACTCCAAGTTCTGGTGGTGGCTCAGTAACCTTCTGTTTTGAAGCGTTATATTTGCTGGAACTTGGTCGGAACTAGCGTCGGAAGTTCACAGGAACTTCCGGTCTGTTTTGACCGGAACTTCCGGTTGCGCTTGTGGAGCGGGCGTCAACGGTCTGATGACCGTTGGATCCAGGCTGGGCGGAACTTCCGGCCTCTCACCGGAACTTCCGGTGAGGTCGCGGGGGCTGTAACGGTTCAGCGCGAGGGGGCCTATTTAAGGCACCCCTCTTCTTCCTCCCACCCTCTCTCGAATGTTTCTCTCTCCTCCATTAATGCTTGAGCTTCACCTCACTAGATCTCTCTCTCTAGCCACTCAAATGACTTGATCTTTTGAGAGGTGAGGGAGGTGACCTAGATCTACACTTCCACCAAAGAAGATTTGATTTCCCCCACCCATCCTTTGTGGATCTTGTTGCTCTTGGGTTTCTTGGAACCCTAGACGGTGTAGGGCATCCTCGGAGCTAAGGATTGTGTTGTAAAGCTTCGAGGTGTCGTTGAGGGCCTCCAATTGAGTTGTGGAGCCTCCCCCTCAACCTTGGTGTAAAGGTTTCGGTTGGCGCCTTCAAGGTCACCGGTTAGTGGATTGTGAGGCCTCCTTTGTAGGGGAGCTCACCGGAGAATAAGGTGAGGCCTTTGTGGCGCTCGGGTGACCTTGTGTGGCCCCGACACCTCTCCAACATAGACGTAGCTCCTTGGGAGTGAACTATGGGAATTACATCTCCGTGTCCCCTCTCCGGTTACTTCGTCCACTTCCTTTACTCCTTGCTTTTTACTGTTTTTGTGGTTGGTGTTTGTTTTCTTGCATTTAGGTTGTTCACTTAGTTGCATCTAGATAACTTCCCTTCTCGTTGAGCCTAAAAGTGAGAAACAAATTAAAATTGGGTAGACGCCTATTCACCCAATGTTCATTTTTACTTGTCTTGTTCATATGGGTCTCATTCCTTTTATTTATTTGTAGGTTTAGAATGCATCGACATTTTTTACTTGTCTTGTTCATATGGGTGTTGTCAAATGCCATGATAGATGGTTTGAGCATAAAAGAAATAGTGCTGGTGTTCTTGGATTACATCCTTTGCAAAAGATCACTGCAGTTTTTCGAATGCTTGCTTATGGAATATCAGTTGATGCTACAGATGATTGTTGTCGGCTAGGGAAGAGCACCACTTTAGAAAGTTTTAGAAGGTTTGTGAATCCTCCATCGAACAATCTACACCAATATATGCAACTGTTTAGACAAGTTGTTTCAGCTAGAAAATTACACAACAATCAAAAATAATGTAACAACATCATATCAATATACTCGTTTCAGCTAGCTAGCAAAATTGAACAGTAGGAAAGCAATCTATTCAACACCATTAGATATGTTCTCCTAGCAAAAATGGATAGCAGTAGAAAATTGGACATCAATTCCTACCAATCTGCACCAAAATTGGACAAATTCCCTAATCCCACTTGGTCTGCTTGCTCAGCGCGCGCATAGGAAGGATACGTCCTTCTCCTACTCCCAATCTCCGGCCTCTCCCTGATCCCTCTCTGTGGCCGCCGCGAGGTCCCCACCCATGCCCCATGCCCCACGCCACCCACTGCAAGGTCCCCTCCCACCTCTCTCGGGCTTGATTCACCCCTCTCATACCTTATCTACTTCTTCCTCTCCAATCCCGCCATAGCAGTGCATCTGGAGCTCGATTTCGGGCTTGATTCGTGCGAAATAAAAGAGAAACAAGGGCGGGTACGAACCTGGGCGACGAGCGTGGTGGTGGGAAGGAAGAATCTGGAGCAGACAGTAGCTCCCGGGGATGGATAGGGGAGGCCTCCACCGCCCCGATGTGTAGGGGAGAGGAGGGCCTGGGTCGGGGACGCGGAAGGAGAGGGGCGATGTGTAGGGTGCCTGCTGGAGTGGGTTTTTTCCGTTTTCTCCCCTATATTTGCTATCAGGGCGTTTTGAGGTATCTGCTAGACTTGCTCTTACAAGTTACAATTGAGATCGTCGTTTTGAGGTATCTGCTAGACTTGCTCTTACAAGTTACAATTGAGATCGTCTTGGTCTCCCTCAAGCATACAATCGAGGCGCCCGTCGTATCCACTACAGATTTAACATCATCCGTACGAGTGTTTGAATCAGTACACTCTTTTGGGAAGGAAGAGGTCGGAGTAGAATAATAAAGTGGTATGTTGCTAGTACCGCTGGCGCTTGCCGAACAAGGCGGGCATAGTCGAGCAAGTGCAGCGTTGTGAAAATAGGGTGTCTAAGAGCACTTTTTTCCTTTCAAGTTGTGTCTAACACGATGAAGAGGGTGGTGCTAGCTAGAAAATTCTTAGTCCTATGTCTAGTATAAGGCACAAGTGTCTAAGGAAAAAACAACTAATGGTCCCATTTGTCAGTATATGACCAAGCTTTAAAAGTACTAGTATCTTATGTTTAGTAGACCCCGTAAGTTTTGTTAGACACTGTCTGAATGGTGGAGTTTATTCCTGTTCTTAGACGCATGCTCACTTTTTTCTTGGACATTGTATACACGCTGTACATGCTCTAACACACCCACCGGTCGCAACTGCTCGCCTACAATCACTAGGCAATAGCAGCGCACTAGTACTGTTCATTCTAGTATACATTGCCGTCCAAATAAAACTTGGCTACAGTGCTAGCAGCGTACTAGCGAAAGCCATTTGCATTGCATGTACCGGCCCTAAAGCTAGGAGTAAACAGGGCATGAGCTTTCCGTGGAGGAGCATGTACATACAATTTGTAAAGCAAAAGAAACGGGCTAGATAGATGTCTGTCTTTGCGAGGGGAGAAAGACACGCATGCTGCCCCTAGCTAGGCGACGCTCACCAGAGGTCCAGAACTTTCGTGTATACTAATCCAAGGACCATCTACCGATCTACGTACATATTTTTTTACACACAAGAAATGCCTAATCGAAAGACGACACGGAGGAGGCAGTCAGGCAAAGGGGAAAGCGAGCGAGCACGTCGTGCAAGATCACCATGAACTCTCATGACCCCATCATTGACCGCCACGGCACTGATTACCCCATGTAGCGTCAGTCAGGGAGGCGGGGAACGCACATGCACATGTGGCGCGGCCGGCGCCTTGGTCGCCAGTCCAGCCAACCGCTACTACCTCTCGCGCCGGCACATGCAGACGCAGATGGTGCGATCGATTTCGATGGATGCAATGCGACACGATCATCGCTCGAGTGCGCGTCCCAAGCGCGAGTCGCGAGGACGACCAGACCGACGATGGGACGCCCGAGGCTTCCCCTCCGCGTCCGCTGGATTTACCGAGGCGGTCGTTGGTCGTGCCCGCCAGACATCGACAGTGCCTGCACGCGGAGAGCACGCCTGCCTGCTAATCGTCGATTTACTCCCGTGCCCCTTCCGCTCGAAAGGCACACAAATTTTTTAAGCGAGAAACATACTTATTCTGTGTGCAATACGTAATCGAGGTGCTTCAGCACAAGTACGTGTGATCGCCGCCGGCCGCCGGCACCTCGCGGTCCGGAGTGGTTGAGAAATGAGACTGTTCATCGTCGTCGCAGCTCGGTGGAGCTAGCTCAGCAAGGTAGTGCTACTGGTAACGAAGACAGGAAAGGGAGCAAGGGAACAAACAAACGCCTGCTACGCAAGAAAGGACTAGGCCGGCAGGCAGGGCAGAGCACGGGAGGACGAATCGTCTCGCCCTTTCAGTAAGCAAAAACTGAAGCTAGTAGCAGCGATTCGTTTTTGCCTTTTGCCATTGCAGCAGCCATGAGAGCGCCGCCACCACCTAGAGCCATGGCACGTACCAAAACCCACAATCTTTAGGGCTTGTTTGATTCAAAGGATTTATAAAACACAGGAATGAGAAAAGTGTAGGAATAGAATGGCATGACACTTAGAATCCTACAGGAATGAAAAATGCAGGAATCGATAAGATAAGCTGTTTGATTGCACCGCAGGAAAAACACAGAAAATTTTATAGGTTTTAGGTACATGTCATAGTTGTCATAGACACATAGGATTTTTTCAAGAGGTCTCATCTCTTGTTAGAAATACTATAGGATTGTAGTGTAGGAAAGCAATGCATAGAATTTTTGTAGGATTTATTCCTTTGAATCAAACACATTTTATTAGAAAAAATCCTATGGATTGGAATCCTATAGAATTCTTTTGAAAATTCTTTGAATCAAACATGCCCTTACCATTCTACTTCGGTTTGCGACTTGCGAGCCCACGATGAACGAACGTAAGTGGGTTGGTAGAAAGGTCCTGTCGGGACGTTTTTGACGGGTGAGGAGGACGGTGGGGGCCGGGAACGAGACGAATGACAGGGCACGCTAGAGGCAGGGGCAGGGATGCGCGACCGGAATGAACCGAGTACGCTTAATAAAGAAACAAAAAATAATCGTACGTACAAAATCTGCGGCATGTTACTGTTGGCGCCACTAGCCTAGCCTAGCCTAGTGACCGCTTGCCGAAACACAAGGGAACATAGTCTTGTAAGTTGTAACAGACACCACATGCCACTGCTCACCTGCAGATTGGCCAGGCAATAGTGCTCCTCCTCTTTTGCCCTCAAAGAACTTGAAAAATGGTACTGTAATAGTATTACCGTAAAATTAGGGTGAACGTGAACTTTTTTGACGGGGGAGTATGTACTACTACAAAATAACAAAAAAATAAACAAAGCGTTGGGGCATCTTCACCGGGTCGACCCAACCCGTCCGAGCGCGTTCGAACACGCCTACACATATGTGCAGGACGGCCTAGCAGCACGACACATCCGCAGCGACGCGTTCGGCTCGATCTATCCGTGCCAAATTTGAGGAACGGTTGCGTCGGTCCGGACAACGCGGACGTTCTCCCTTGTCCTCCAGCGAGGGGCCGAGGGCCCGCTTGCCAGCAACCCAACGGTTTTCTTCCACTAGCCATCAATAGAGGACGCGGCCAAAGCAGCGCGTCGTCACGCTCTCCCTCGCCGCCGTCGTCGCCCGAGCTCGATTATGTCAACACCGGCTTCGAGTTCGCCATGACCATCCACTCGGGCATGGCACGGGACAGGATGCTCCTCCCCCGCAAATTCGCGTCACTGGTCGACGGCGCAGAGCCCCAGCAGGTCATGATGCGGGCGGTCGGTGTCAATACCAGCGCGTGGCCGGTGGAGGTGCTGTTCGAACGCCTCGGCCAGATGTTCCTTGCCAACGGCTGGGAGGAGTTCGCGCGCGCGCACTAGATCGAAGTGGGCAACTTCGTCGTCTTCAAGTACGACGATGAAGCCATGCTCATCTCCAGCGTCTTCGACGACACCATGTGACGTCGCTGCTACCACTCCGACTCCAACGAGTAGGTTCATAATGTTCGGAATGTGGGCATCGGCCGTTTGCAATGAAAGTCTTTATTCAAGTCTTAAAATAATTTCTACAAGCACACCACACCTAAAACTATGCGCCGCCTACGGCGCTGGGGCGGCGGCTACGTCGGGTTGGTAAGACACAATTCTTCTTCGAGATACACGACGATTGCTCGTTGCGTCTGTACCTCCTCTAGCTTGGGCTAGGCGGACACGCAGGGATGCATCGTCGGGGTTGGCTTGCACCGCTTCCAGGAGGTCTCCACGCACCAATGCGAGCGCATCCCACCGCCGGTACTCCGGCAACATGACGCGTTCCGCCACCTCCCACGTGAAAGGCTCGTTGTTGGTCTTATGGAGGTTGTTGATAGGCCGCAGTCCATTGTTGCGGGGCCATGTGTAAATTTGCAGCCGCCCTGGAATCGAAGGCGGCGGCACGTTAGGTAACTCCGGCATGTTCGGCCACCACGA
The DNA here is from genome assembly GCA_023614405.1 of Avena insularis. NCBI lineage: Eukaryota > Viridiplantae > Streptophyta > Magnoliopsida > Poales > Poaceae > Avena > Avena insularis. Next base: position 450,708,614 of record CM042685.1, read on the forward strand.
GGGCAACGGGTGCTCGGAAACTTTTGCGCGAATGTCGGGGTTGCTACGGAGGATAGTGCAGCGACGCGGACGGCCAGGCATGGTGGTTTGTGGTGGCGGTGGTTGGGGTCTGGTTGTGGCTAGCTTGCCCGGCTCTCCCCTTTTTATGGGTGCGAGGACGTGGCGGGAAAGCCCACAACAAACGGGAAACGGCGAGAAAGAAAGATAGAAGGCGGCGGGAACACGCTGAAAATACATCGGCGTCGGTGTTGGTGAGGACATATTTATCAAGCGTGGACAGATGAATCGTACCGCTGGACATGGTTGGCCGGACCCAAAAATAACCACCGCCATATCTAAATGGATAGAAACAGACAATTTGCGTCGGCCCGAGAGACGCGTGTTTGTCTTTGCAAGAGAAGAGAAGAGAAGAAACATTTGGCGGCTAGGCGACACGGACATGACACTGCGAGTAGAACATTCGTGTATTGTACTAATCTAGAACATGTCATGTACGTACACACTGCGTTTACACAAAAGGAATATACTGTAAATAGGTTAACCGATCGATGACGCGTCGTGTTTCCTTTTCAACAAGGCGACGAAGTAGGCAAGGTGGTAAAGTAAAGGGCACGTAAAAGGCAGATCTCGCAAGCTTGACTGGCCCAGTCTTAAAACTCCGGCGGGCCCGTAGGGCGGCGCCACCGTTAACCAACTGCTACTGCTACTACCTTTCGCGCCGTGCACATGGATTGCAAATGGTGCGATCGACGCTGCAGAGGTTTAGGTGCCGAGGGCCCGCTCTACAAGCAACTCAACGGCGACCCGGAAAACCGACCCGACCCGATCGAGCCCAAAGCAAGCACGGTGCGTTGGGATTTGAGTGTTCCGCTGGCGCTGGTCGATGAGTCTGATCTAAAATTGGGCTGTCACTCGTGTGCGCGTGGGCATGCAAAAGCCAACCTCTTCTGCCAAAAAAAAAAAACCAACCTGTGTGATAAGGGGCCTGCGTGTCATCGATGCCAAGGCGGCTAATCCAATTTACCGATCGCTGCGGGCTATATCGCTGGCACCGACGAACCCCATGGGCCAGGCCTATTTCATCTTGTACGGTCGTTTTCCACTTCGTCTTCTTTGCAGCCGTTTCTGGTTATAAGGTTTTATGTTCCCCCGTTTTCTATCCAGTTTTCCTTTTTTTTTTTGCGGGTTTCCTTTTCGAAATCTGCAGATCTAAAATTGGTTCAGATCTAAAATCTGGTCTGATTCGAAAAAAATAGATTTTATAAAGTGTTTAGATTTAAAAATTGTCTGGTTTTGAAGTTCATTAAGATTTAAAAAAATGTTTAGATTTGATAAATGTTCAGATTTAAATTTTGTCCAGATTTGGATTTTTTACATATTTGGAAAATGTTTGGATTTGAATATTTATATTCGAAAAATGTTTAGATTTAAAATTTGTCTAGTCTTGAAATTCTTTTAGATTTTTTTAAAAATTCGATTTGATAAATGTTCATACTTAAAATATATTCAAGTATGATAAAACCAGCCGAAAACAATGAAAATTTAACAGAAATCCCGCTGGAAAGAAAGGCTATTTATTTTATTATTACTAGCTACAATTTATTTAGTAATAAGGATTTATATTTGTTACGAGCAATCTGCATATTATACCATATGATATTAACACATTAATAGATCAAAAGCACAAAAATCGCTTAAAGCGGATGTTCGTGTTTGATGTTTTTTTTGAGATTTGTGTTTGATGTTGACAGTGCCTGAACGCGACCATCATGGCATATTTTTTATACATACACTCGCAAATACATACATACAGTCACCTCATGGAAATTGCCTTAGTTTATCCAACTCCTCGAAATAGGCTTTCGCCCCGTTTTATAAATAAAGCCACACTGCCAAACTGATACGAAGTGATGAGGAATTCCTCAACAAGCAGACCAAAGATAAAACAACTAAACCTAAGAAGCAACTAGCTTGCCACCGAAGACTTCGAGACTAAAGAACCCGGAGCTCCACGACACCTCCTCCAAGAAGGTACCGACGCAAAAAGCGCCGTCGCCGCCCATTACATCTTGTATGGTCATTTTCCATTTCGTCATCTTTGCAGCCGTTTCTGGTTTCAGTTGGTTTTACGTTTCCCCGTTTTCTATCCAGTTTTGTTTTTTTGCGGGTTTTCTTTTTGAAATCTGCAGATCTAAAATCTGGTCAGATTCGTAAAAAATAGATTTGTAAGTTTTTCAGATTTTAAAAATATTTGAAATAACTAATTTGGGTTTATCAAAATTCAAATGTATCTATACTCTAAAATACATCTATATACATTTAAATCTACTCAAACCCAAGTCAGTTATTCCTAAACGGAGGGAGTACAATAGTATCATGTACTACTATAGGATAACAACTTATGATACTACCTCTATAATGGTTAATATCATATAGTACTATTATGATATCATCATACTAAATTATTGTAGAATACCAATGCAATTACGTGGAGTATAAATTTATCTAGTTCTACGTGATATGATACTAGTAGCATCTCTTCTTCATCTTGCTTGTAACTAATATAAATCATGCAGATTGCTAGGTGGAATGCATGATACCCCTTATTATGATACTAGCACCGTGACTAGTCTAAAGATGGACAAGACTAGCAATTGCTAGGTCAAGGAGAGAAGAAACGGATTGAGATATGTAGGGATTGGGCGTGGGATACGATGAGACAGGGAAGGTGAGTGAGATGAGTAATAGGGGAGATATCGGTGATAGGGTTGCGAGTAGACATTAACATTTCATATGGTCACTTTTTTTCCATGTATGCCAATCGAGCTCAAGGTCAAAAGTGGATGAGCGCAAAAAAAAATGGCGTTTCACTCTATTCATTATAGTTGAGGATTAAAATGGACAACTCATTTTGCTCTGATTAGTATATGTACTTATTTTGTTATATGTTTTTTTGTAGGAATGATACTTTTGTGTGCACTAGTTTATAGAGAGGTCGGGGGTTTACCCTTATTTCCAAAAAGAATAGTACTCCATATTTTTTCTTGGTATTTAGTTACTTGTGTATTACCTATTACTGTTCGCTTGATTAATCCTTGGTTATGGCTAGTTGGTTTTTATCCAATTCATGGAATCGAACAAGGTAGACCTGAGTTATGACAGTCATTGAGTTAACTGAGAACATATCTGTTTTATGTGCAAGTGCATGATCTACCTGTTGTCTGAATCAAGGTTCAGGAGATGGCTCTGTTCTGCTTTTGGTATTCCTTCATTTCTCGTCATATATCCCCTGCTTGATTAACTTCAAATCTGGCATGTTGATTCCCCAAATCAATACGCATATATACATGCCCATCTATCATTCTACCAATCTATGCATATATCCATCCATGTTGATTGAGTAATCACCACCGGTGTGGCACTAAATCAAACTAACTCAACCGGCTCTGCATTACTAGAAACCTTCTTCCTGAGGTTCTCGTCGTCGAGGGGCACGTCTCCGGCGCCAGCGTCATCGTTGTCCGACTTCTTGAACCTGTACCACCGCGCGCAGGCGACAAAGTAGACGAGGTTGACGGCGGCCATGGCGGCGGTGACGAGGTAGAACAGGTCCACCCTGCCCTCGTTCAGGTCCTGCGCCAGCCAGTTCGTGGACCGGTGCACCACGGTCACCATGAACCCACTCGCATAGCTCGCCACCGCGAACCCCACGAAGTAGAGCGCCCCGGCGACGCTCCGCATGTTCTCCGGGAACTGCCGGTAGTAGAACTCGATCTGGCCGATGCCGGCGAACGCCTCTGACAGCCCCGCCAACGCCTGCTGCGGAACCAGCCAGAAGCACGACATCATCGGCGAGGACGGGCTGATCCTCCTGCGCCGGTCCTCCACCACCGCCGCCACCAGCATCGTGGCAACAGAGAGCGCCAGCCCGACGCCGATCCGCTGCAGCAGGCTGATCCCTCCCTCGCGCCTAGTGATCCGCTGGAGCGCCGGCACCAGCAGCCGGTCATACACGGGGATCCAGAGCGTGAGGGCGAGCATGTTGAAGACGACGAAAGAGCCTTGCGGGATCTGGAAGCTGCTGGAGTGGCTGAAACGGCGGTCGGTCTGCGCCGCCTGGAACACCGTGTAGGTGCCGAGCTGGGTGAGCACCACGAAGTAGACGATCCCCGACGACCACACCGGGATGATGCGCGCCAGGCACTTCACCTGCTCCACCTGCTGCACCGTGCACAACCGCCACGGGTCCGCCGGCGACTTCCCGTCGGCGCAGAGCGCGTCCTCGGGGGTCCGCACGGCCGCCCTGTCGAGGAACGTGAACTGGTCCGTATAGGATAGCTTGGACACGAGCTTGCTCCGGTGGGGCGGGTCGAACAACGATGAGGCAGCGTCCGGTAACAGGAGGCGGCGCTTGCGAATGGCAGCGACGAGGACCTGTACGAAGCTGGTGAACGGGCTGCCCTCGGGGCTGACGCGAACATAGATTCGTGTACCCATGAAGAAGACGATGCACGAGAGGCCCATGAGCGCGGCGGGCACGGCGAGGCCCAACGCCCAGTTGACGTCGCTCTGGAGGTAGATGATGAAAGTTGCAGAGAGCATCATGGCGACGGTGAAGGTGAAATAGTACCAGTTGAAGAAGCTGGCGATGCCACGGCGACCGTCGGCGGTGCGCGGGTTGAACTGGTCGGCACCGAAGGCCAGGTTGCACGGCCGGATGCCCCCTGCCCCGACGACGAGGAAGAAGAACGAAGCCAGGAGTACCGTCATCTGGCCACCCGAGGGTCCCTGGCATTGCTCGCCTGATATGATATTGCAGGTTCGGGGGTGGAGAGAGTGGACGGCGGCAGTGAGGGTGAGGATGACCATGCCGACAAAGGAGGAGATCGTGGCGGCGGCGAGCGTGGTGTAGCGGCCGAGGTACGTGTCGCTGACAAAGGCACCGGCGACGGTGGCCAGGTTGCTGGTGCCGGAGAAGACGTTGAGGAGGGTGGCGGCGTTCACGCTCTGCATGTGGTACACCGTCGTCAGGTACACCAGCATGTTTGATAGCGTCCCGATCGTCCCGAGCTTCTCGAACGTCTCGTTCCCTACATCAACAAATTCATTTCATTTCATTCGATTATTATTGCTCGATGTTCATCAGTTCAGAGGAAAATCATGTCCTCCGTGCTGATTTGTTTGCCTTATTGAGGAAAAAAAAAAGCTAGGCTATCCGAGATTTGCCTTTTTCCGAGCTTTTGATATGAAACGTTGGATTTTCTCTATTTGCTGAAGACTAGCTTGTACACATCTGGCCCATAATTGGCCGTTGAATGTAACAAGAGGGTTTTGATTAATCCTACGTAAACTTCTCCAAATTTTTCTAATACATTATTTTGAATAAGATATACGAGTTAATTTAGTTAATGATTAAACAATTACCAATAAAACACTAGCATATAACATGCTTCTAAAGAGAAATAGTAACGTATCAATTCATATTTGAGTATACAATATTACTATCTCTGTTTCAAAACACATGGGATCTTTTGTTTTTTACTTTTTATGTTTGTTGTAGGGCTACATTTCGTTGCTGCAGAGACCAGGTGTAATTGGCATCTCCGTCATATCAATATATTCTTTTTACCAAAAACTAAAACACAAATGATACAATTAAATTTCTAAACATTTGGACAATAATTAATAAACTATTTAAAATTGTTAGATACAAATCCTACAGTTAGTCTTTATGATATTTTTTTTCATAATCTATATTTTTATTACTTACTACCTCGGCTTCACAATTGGTTTGTTTTTTGGTTTACTTGTACTTAAATATGTTACTATTTCTACTGCATTAAGTGATTGTGTTCCGATCATATGTAGTAGTGTCTTGAGACAATTTTGGTATTTATATCATTTTTTCGGAGTTCGTCCTCCACCACTTGTGTAAGTATTTCAAATGGGTCAAATTGAAATGCTAAAAATGCTTACTCCCTCTGTCCGTAAATAAGTGTACTTCGCTTTTTACTAAGTCAAACTTTATCAAATTTGATCAACTTTATAAAAAAACATAGCCAAGATAGTACATTTCTAGCGGGAAGTATATTTTGGAACAGAGATAGTACATCTTTAATACAAAGAATAACACATGTGCATGCTAACTGCATGAAAATTGAAGAAAGAGAGGTAGGTAGATGAAAGCGTGGGATACGATGTAATCACCTATGACGTATGGCATGGCCTTCCATCCGCGGTGGTTGTGGACTGGCTCAACCTCAACGGCGTCCTCGGGGGAGGCGGCCGTCACCGCTTTCTCCATGTTGGCCTCGCGATCCTGCTCCTCCTCTTCCTGCTGCCGAGGCGAGTCCATCTCTCGCTCCGTAATTAAAGCTACTGCAAGAAGCAGGGTGTATAAATAATAAGCCTGGCCACGACATGAGATTTTGTTATTTTTATATGTATATAGTCTATAATATATAGAAAAATAACGCTTAAACCAAAGAGAGATGTGAACAAGCTACCTGTTAAGAAAATACGTACGCTGACGAACGGAGGGATGTATACGCAGCCAGCTAGTATTAGTATACCAACTCAAGTGGTGGAGTGCTTAGGTTACTGCGTGCACCATCGTCTTGCTTGACATGGACTTCTTGTCATGTCCGTTTCTCTCCTCATATGCGTCAAGCCTGTTGTAGCTCTGTCACGTTGTTTCACACTACACACGAATGTACATGTTGCTTTTTCATGACGTTTCTAGTGACGTAGTTTGAACCTACACACTAAAATGGATCTGGATACACTCATTTTACAAAACTAAAACATCTTATATTTTGAGACGGAGGGAGTATATGTTACCACACTAGTGATTAGGAAACGGTGGTTTTGAAATGTTGTATACAGATGGTGCCTAAACGGAAGACAAACTACTATCAAAATATAGGCCCTCCGTTCATAAATAAATGTATGTCAAACTTTTGTCCTAAGGCAAACTTTATAAAATTCGACCGACTTTATAGGAAAATAATGTAGCAATATTCAGGACACTCATTTAGTATCATTGGATCTGTTTTAGAATGTAATTTCATAATATACCAATTTGATGTCCTGTATGTTGCTACATTTTTCTAGTACAAAGTTAATCAAAACTTAAAAAATGTTTGTCTGAAGACAATAGCTAGAAGTAAACTTATTTATGGACGGAACATATTTAGTTGTTGAATGAATATTATAGTAACATTTTATACCATGACATCTTATCTTGGAATGTACTTTTTTTAGAGTGATCTTGCAATGTACTAATCGAGTACATTTCTATAGGACGTTGAATATTATAGTAGTTCTGTCATGTTGTTTTACATTACACGAGTGTGCATGATTAAATTCATTTCTAGGACGTTTCTAGTGATGCATATGTTCTCTTTTTTGTGAAATTCTGCCGATTTATTACTAATCATCAACTACAGTATAAAGAGTCATAAAAGTATAAAACTTATAATTAGGTCACTAGAACGAGCCGAAGCCGCTCCGCGGTACTCGCCGCTCCGTCATCGGAACCGGGCAACTTGACACAGTAGAACTTGTTGTAGTAGATAAACGACAAGTCGTCGTGCTAAGACCCCGCAGGACCAGTGCAAGCCATATGTCAAGTGTGGACCAGTCTTGCGAATGAACACGTAATTTCGGTTGGGGGCCGCTTCGATCAAGTAGTGATGCGGTATATGCAAGTCCATATGAGAGGGTAACAATTATATGATCGACGTCCACACAATCAACATGTGTTCTACTCGTACCAGCACAATTACACATAGATCGGCTCTGATACCACTGTAGGGGTTTAGCGCCCGAAAACAATAAATTTTCCTACACAGACAACTCTAATGCCAGGATCTATCTATTAGTAATACAGTAATGAGAGGGGCTTTTCGCGAACTTACCAAGTTGAAGAACGAAAAGCTTTGTCAACGTTTAGGAGGACGTGGTTGATGTAGTCGTAACAACGCCGACCTCAAGATCGTTCTGAACTCAGATGGCTCCACCAGTTCCAGCTCCACCGGGTCCAATGACTTCGATGGCTCGAACGACTCGAGCGCCACAAGTGTAGCGCCTCGTAGGGGGTCACACACATACGATGTTTGATGACAACTCCCGGACCCTGATCCAGCAAAGTTTGCGGAAGTAGATCTCCTGGATTTGGAACCCTCGCAGCGCGACGGCGCTCTGCGGTGAATAACTCTCTTGTTCGCACAGGCCTTACAATGGGGCCGTGGTCACAAGAGAGAGAGGAAGAAAGGAGGGAACTTGGAGGGAGAAGCCTCAAAACTTGGGATTAATTGGTGTGTTTAAATCCCTCCCTATGCCCTCCTTTATATACGGGGAGGGGAGCCCCCAAGTCCTTTGACTTAGCAATATGAGACTAAACCAAGGGGAGGCGAGAAGGGGGATGGCCGCTAGCCCACATGGGCCTGGCGCCCACCTGTGGCCTAGTCGGCAACCAAGTGGCCAAGCCGTCCACTCCTCCCATTTCCCTTGGGGGGTTTCCTCATGGGCATTTTCCCCTTAGGGAATTGGCCCATTAGGCATAGGCTGCCCATTAAATCACAATTAAATCATTAAATAAATGTATGATTAAGTAACTAACATATATTTACGTATTATTTAATTTCTTTTGCACCGGAACTCCTTCTGAACAACTCTAGACACCCGCCGGACTATCCTAGAATCCTTTTGGTTTCCTCTTCTCTTTTCTTCGGTGATTCCTTTGATACCAAAATGGTATCAAACCCTTAAGTGTGCTACCCTAACAGTTCGGGAACACTCCAGACGTGGTCGAGACCCCTCTCGGACCAATGATCACCAGCGTGACCTGGATGCTCATAATGACCCCTGTGCATTCCACGAGAATCTTTGTCGTTAAACCATTAAACATAGAGTTATATTCCCTTTGTTACTTTGATACTTGATTTGTCTAAGACTTGATCAAACATGTCCCATGTCTGGTTCAATCTTGTTACCGACAAGTACAACGTTACTCGTTTTGAGCGATGCCATACTCGTGACCTAGTCACATGCTGTAGCTTTATGGATGTCATGTCTCCGAGTGGGCCCAGAGTATCTCTCCGTCACGCGCAAGAACAAATCCCGCTTTTGACACATACGCCTCTACATGCCCCTCTAAATACCCGAAGACACCTTTATGATCACCATTTTACCGAGTGACGTTTGATGCAAACAAGGGACTCTCGAGTGATAGTGATTAGATATGGTCTCATGGACTAATGAATTGGTTACGATGTTTCCCAGTCATTGTAACGGTGAACTTCGTGGCTTGATCGTGTTACAATTTCTGTGTAGGGTATGTTCATCACTTTTATTCACCTAATGAAATGACCCCTGTTGTCAATTGACATAAATGTCCATGATCGGGAAACATCGATCATGGATTGACCAATGAACTAGTGTCTAGAGGATCACTAGGGATTCTGGTTACATATCACGGTTGGAGATATGCCCTAGAGGAAATAATAAAAGTAGTTATTATTATATCTTTGTGTTTATGATAAATGTTTACATTCATGCTATAATAGTATTAACCGGAAATATTAATACTTGTGTGATTTGTAAACTAAATTAGAGTCCCTAGTAAAGCCTCTTTATAATACTATATTGTTGGCTAATAGATGATCATGGTTTCCTGATCATGAACATTAAGATGTTATTAAGAAAAATATCATATAATTAGGAGAACGGTGTGATGGACATACTCATATAGATAAGCGTAGCATAAAGATCAAGTCATTTCATTAGTTCGTTTGCTATAAGCTTTCTGATACATAGTAACCTAAATTACTTTGACCATGAGATCATGCTAATCACCATCACCGGATGGATACTTTGATGACATCAAACACCACACCCTTAATTGGGTGGCTATAAGGGTGACATTGAGTGTTTGAAAAGTATGTGTTGAGGCACATGGATCAAGAGTGGGATTTGTCCATCCATATGAAGGATAGATATACTCTGGGCCCTCTCGGTGGAATGTCATCCAATTAGCTTGCAAGCATGTGACTGGCTCACAAGGGATCACATATCACGGGAACGAGAAAAGAGTACTTATCGGTAATGAGATTGAACTAGGTATGCAGAGATACCGACAATCAGACCTTGGATAAGTAAAATATCGCAAGACAAAGGGAAATTGGTATCGTATGTAAATGGTTCATTCGATCGCAAAGTAATCTTAGAAATATGTGGGAACCATATGAATTTCCATATTCCTCTATTGGTTATTGATCGGAGAAGAGTCTCGGTCATGTCTGCATAATTCACGAACCGTAGGGAGACACACTTAAGGATTCGATGTTGTTTAGTAGATATGGAATGTAAGTAGGGAGATCGAATGTTGTTCAGAGTCTCGGATGGGATATAGGGTATCACGAGGAGATCCAGAATGGTCCGGAGAATAAGATTCATATAAGGAAAGTCTAATTCCGGAGTTCGGGAATGATTCCGGTGTTTTCACCGGAATGATCTAGAAGGGTCTAGAAGGTTCACCGGACCGAAAGAGGAAGGGTGCATGAATGTGTCATGACTAAGTGGAATGGTTGCATCATATCCTAGGTCAAAGCGCTGTGCAAATAAAGAGTAAAATCAAACTCCAATTTTGAAAGTCAAAAGGCAAGTTTGAAAAGTCAAACTGGGACAATGTTTCCTGGTGGAGGAAGAAGAGAATCCTTCTCTCCCTGCACCACAAGCCTAGAAGGAGAGGGAGTTGGGGTAGGATTAAAACTCCCCTCTCCCTATCTGCCCCTCTCTCTCTCTCATAAATAGAGGGGAGGGGGCTGCCCCTCCACACAACACCACCACCCAAGCCCGCGCCGCCGCCAGCTGTGCCGCCTTGTGCCGCCGTCGGCTCCACCTCCTCCTCTCTGGCTTCTAAACCCTAAACGCCGGGAAACCCTAATACTCCACCATAACCCGCTCCGGCTTAGGCGAAGCCCTACGGGATCTTCCCTCTACTTCCGACACCACGCCATCGTACTATCGGAATCGCGAGGAGAGAACTACAACCTCCGTTGCCTACTGTAACAAGGGAGAGTTAGGTCTTCATCGAGTACCGAATGTGTGAACGACTGCGGAAGCGCTGTCGGAACGCGGCGCCGGAAGGATCGTCTATGTGATCTTTAGATCGACAAGTGTACGACTACATCACCCACGAGAATCTGTTCTCGTTAACCGCTTTGGAATCTTCGAGGGTGAGTACTCTAATCGACTCGTTGCTACAATCTAGTAGATAGATCTTGGCTTGTGTGTGTTCATGCGGTAGAATTTTTTTGTTTTCCATCCTGCGAACCCCTACTGTGGTATCAAAGTCGTGTCTATATGTAGATCTGTTGCACGAGTAGAACACAATGGTCATTGTGGGCGTTGATGCTTTTGTTGTCGATTGCTTCTTGTGTACTTTGCATCTTGCAGGATGGTGGGATGAAGTGGACCGGGCTAACCTTACATGACATAGTTCATGAGAATTTCTCCATGCTTGACATGCAACTTGTATTGCATAAGTGGCTTTGCGGGTGCCTGTTTCTCCCAACATAGTGAAGATTCAATTTACAACGGGTGATTGACAATACTATATGAATGTTCTGGTCCCAAACCACGTAAAATATGCAAAGAAAATTAGAGGCGTCTAACTTTGTTTTGCAGGGGTGTGTTGTGATGTGATATGGCCATGATTGTGATTATATGTGATGTATGCAATATTCCTTATTGTAAGTCGGCAACCGGCATGAGCCTTATGGTTGTATTTTAATTTCGTTAAGACCTGCGTGTCTATTATTCAAAGTAGTTGTAATAGTTGATGATGGTGGACGACAACCATGGAGTGATGCCATTGACCTTGATGCCACGCCGGTGATGATGGAGATCATGTTCGTGCTTGAAGATGGAGATTGTAAGCACAAGAAGAAAGGCCATATCATATCACATATTTTGAATTGCATGTGATGTTAATCCTTTTATGCATCTTGTATTGCTTAGTTCACGACGGTAGCATTATAAGATGATCCCTCTCACAAAATATCAAGTTATAAAGTGTTCATCCTTAGTAGGCGCCGTTGCCAAGACTCTTTGTTTTGAAGCACCACGTGATGATCGGGTGTGTTAGATTCTGCGAGTGTATACAATGGGAGCAAGCCAGATTTGCTCATGCAGAAGCTAAGGTTTGATCTTGACAAGCATAGCATGTACAGACATGGTATCGGAATACAGATCACCGAAAGATAAAGCATGAGTCATATAGTAGATATGATGAACATGTTGATTGTTCGCCTTTGAAGCTACATCATCTCTCGTGATGATTGGTTTTGATATGGTGGATTTGGTTCGTGTGATCACTAAAACAATGTGAGGGATGTTGTTTTGAGTGGGAGTTCACCTAGATTAATTTAACTATTAATTAGAACTCAATTTGTCATAAACTTAGTCTAAACTATTGCAAATATGTTGTAGATCAATGGCGGCCCTACCATCAATTTTAATGCGTTCCTAGAGAAAGAAAAGTTGAAAAACAATGGAAGAAACTTTGTGGATTGGTTCCACAACTTGAGGATTGTCCTTAATGCTGGTAATTTGACCTATGTCTTTGGGCCTTTTATTGGGTGACCAAATTTAAATGACGCTACCGATGAGGTGAAGAATGTTTTCCTTACTCGGAAGAATTGGTACTCCACAGTTCAGTGTGCTATCTTGTATGGTTTGGAATCGGATCTTCAGAAAAGGTTTGAGAACTTTGACCCACATGATATTGTCCGTGAACTCAAAATGATATTTGAGGCTCACGCGATAGTTGAGAGTTATGAGGCTTCTGAAAAGTTCTTTAACTGCAAGATGGAAGAGGGCAGCTCCGTTAGTGAGCATGTGCTTAAGATGTCTGGGCATGCAAGTAATCTCCAAAGCTTGGGTATAGTGATTCCTAATGCTTTGGGGAGTCACCGTGTCCTACAATCACTACCACCAAGTTACAAGAACTTTGTGATGAACTACAATATGCA